>CM057473.1:31322500-32572500 GCA_030035585.1 Dugong dugon | reverse complement strand
TTTCAGAGATAGATGATAGATAATTCTTAGGGTTTATTTTCATTTATATCTACTTTTTAAACATCTTTACTATCTTTGAAATACTAATTGGGATTGTGATCATCATATTTTTAAAAAAATTATAAAATTTGTGTATTCTCATTATTGGCTACAAAAAGTATTCATACTGCACAATCAACCAGAAAAGAATTCCTAAGGCAAGAACATGATTTTTGTGATGATGATTATTTTCTAGAAGTTTGATGTGAACCATCAAGTTTCTTCAATTCCTTCACTAATTTTGACTCAGATAATAATGGAAACTCTTTACTGGTAAATTTGTGAAGCTAACTTAGCTTTCTTATCTTGGCAACTTTAAGTTTGTTAATACAATTTTCTTATTTAAGTTAGCTCTATAAAGAAATCAAGAAAAGAATCCCTCAGAGTGAGAACATTCACATGGGTTTATACAAAGAAGTTAGTGGTCTGTGAATTTCTTAGTCCTTTTGCTAATGAAGACAAAAGACAACATGGTTCAGTCATAAAATCATCTATGCTTCCACCCTTATCTATAGTTATTCTGCTCAAAGATGCAAACAAGAGGGACCAGATGAGCTGGTGTGACCTAAATCTGCACACAATTGTCATCACCATGAGCTCCTCACCCCTAACTGATGGTTCACCAGTCTTATTTCAATATGAAAAGAAAAGCCTTGTGATTGAGACTAAGATAAGAAAGCAAGTAGTTTGACAACAGTAAGCACACAATCATTACCACATACAGAAAATATACCACTAAACATTAATAGTACACTCTAATATCTTTTAAATTGACATAATAAACTTCATTGTTATTGGCTGCCTTTGAGTTGGCCCTCCAACTCATAGCAACCCCATGGTATCAAACTGATGTGATTTGTAGGGTTCTCACTGGCTGATTTCTCAGAAGTAGATCTCCAGGCTTTTCTTCCTAGACTGTCTGAGTCTGAAAGCTACTCTAAAATCTGTTCAGCATCCTAGCAACAAGCAAGTCTCTACTGAGAGATGGGTGGTAGGGAGCTGCATTTAAGCTGCATTGGCTAGGAATTGAACACAAGACACCTGCGCTGAAGGTGAGAATTCTGCTAGTGAACCACCACTGCCCTCTATAATAAACTTACGAGGTAGTTATTGTTTTAGATTTTTAGACATGAGAAAGATTAAAGTGCCTACTCAAGGTCACCTAACTGTAAAGTGATTTTCTTTGGTCTTGCACGTGGGTCTGTTTGGCTACAGAGCCCATGCCCATTTCCTTCTTCCTCGCAGGAAGGAAGGATAACAAAACAGATGATAGGCAGATAGAAACAGTGAACATACTCATGTCTATGCTCCTAGCTCAAACTTTCTTATAAATAATAGATACGCATTAAAAACGTTAATGAACTTTCTACTTTTAATGTCCTGACATAATTCAGACCTTAGAACAGTATTATTGAAGCAACAGTGACAATTCTAATTAGCAATTCATCTCCTGCTCTTCAGGGTCATTTTTAAATTCCGCTTATTAACTTGTAGCATTTTCTTTCTCAGATTGACTGTCATTTCCAGGAATAGTTAAGGTAGATCAGACCTTGTAGGTAGCAAGAAGTAGGACATCATTAAAAAGAGCATTCAAGTTGTTAAAGATGGAGGAGAAATTTATCAGAACTAAATTGGCTATTAAATCATCATTGGCTGTTCTCATTTGAAAGTTTAAGCATTCCAGGTGGGTATAAATGAAATAACATTTAAGACTTCATTAAGAGTTTGCAGAATGTTTAAGAATAGTAAAAGAGCCTTGTATAAAATATGCCAGTGTAATCACTTTAGGTCCCATTGTATGAATACCCTACACAGGAATATTTCTATGTATGAACTAATTCCAGATTCCCCTTAATCTTTCCCCTACAACATAATGGTCATAGAAAAAAAAAAATGGTCATAGAAAAAACACTAAGTGCTTTTTATGTGTCAGACCCTGTGTTAACCAGCATAAAAATTAATATTATTAACCTCATTTCACATATTAGGGAACTGAGTCTTTGAGAGGTTAAGAAACTTGCTTAAGGTTACACACTTATTAGATGGGAGAACAGGTATTTAAAAACAAACCTCTCACACAAGATCTGATACTCATTGAGCCATTTAAACCAATTAATAGAAATAAGTACTACAGAGTTATATCTCAATTCAACAATGAAAGAGCCCTTTCATCATATTGTATCAGGTTATTTTCAGAACCACAAAATTCCTGGGCTCTGGCTGGGCTTGTTAGCTACTGACACAGTAACTTTCAGATTCAAAATCCATCTTTGAAAATGCTCTGGAACCAAGGTCTAATTTTTATAGTGCCCTGAGTAGGGAGGGTAGGGTGACCAGAGTACCTACTACTTCTAGCTTAGCTAAACACATAACTCCTACTCATTTACCTTCACCTACTTTGAGGTTGAGGAGCCCTGGCAGTGCAGTGGTTAAGTGCGCGGCTGCAAACCTAAAGGTTGGCAGTTTGAACCCACTAGCCACTCCTCAGGAAAAAGATGTGGCAGTCTGCTTCAGCCTTGGAAACTTATGGGGACAGTTCTACTCTGTCGTATACAGTCACTATGAGTCAAAATTCACTAGATGCCATCCTTTTTTTTGGGGGGGGGATTACTCTGAGGATGCCTATCTTCTCTGCCTATGTCCACACTGACCTTCACCAGAACTCATACTTCTGCCCCATTAAATCAGGGTGTATTGTTTTCCTATACTCATCCATTACTCCACTCCCACTTTCCCCACACACCCATCTCTGAATGAACTAAGTTTTCAACCCCAACTGTAGAGGAATGTCGGAGAGAGGATTTTTCTTAGAGGTCAATGTCTTTCTTGATTCTACGCAGCCACTGATTATAGACTCATGCTTTATCTGGCAAAAATAATCAGGTCACACAAATGTACTACTAAGACTATTCTCCATCAATAGAAGGCTTAATTATTTAGCTTATGAAGGAATGTACTGGAGAGGAAATTTTCCTAAGTATGTGTTGCTAAATTTTATTTTCCACTTATGCCATAATCCCCCTTACCTACCACTATTGACTCAAAGAGACTGGAGAGATAATACATTGAAGTTACCATTCAGCTTAATAACATACATTTAAAAATAAGAATTTAGTTTCTATTCTCTCTCTTTACTATCATTTCCACAAGGAATGAGACAAGGAAAAGACTGGCCTCACATTAAACCCTGGTGTCTCAGTTATTTTGTGCTGCTATAACAGAAATATCACAAGTGGATGGCTTTAACAAACAGAAATTTATTTTCTCATAGTTGAGGAGGCTAGAAGTCTGAATTCAGGGTGACGATAGGGGAAGTCTTTCTGTCTCTGCCAGCTCTGGAGGATGGTCTTGGTCTGTTTGAGCTTCTGCTCCTGGGTGCTCTTCACGTGGCTTGGTATCTCTCTTCCCCCATATCCACTTCTTTCACTTGCCTGTTTAATCTTTTTCACATCTCAAAAGAGATTGATTTAAGACATACCCTAATCTTGACTCATTAACACAACAAAGACAGCCCATTCCCAAATGGGATTATAACTAAAATAGAGAGGTTAAGATTTTACAACATGTATTTTTAGGGGACAAAATTCAATCCATAACACCTGGATAAGCAGAAGAGCCTAACTGCACTAAGTAATAATAAGAATTAGAAAAAGGAGAAACAAATATATATTAAAATATAGATGCTTTAATTTTATTGGCTCACACTCAATGAAATATTGAATGAAAAGTTGCTTGGTCCTGCACCATCTTCACAGTCTTTGGTATGCTCAAGTCCACTGTTGCAGCCACTGTGTATCTGGGTGCCCTTCAACCTAGGGGTTTCATCTTCAAGCACTGCATAGGACAATATTCTGTCGTGATCTATAGGGTTTTCACTGTTTAATTTTTGGAAGTAGTTCACCAAGTCTTTCCTCCTTGTCTGTCTCAGTCTTGAAGCTCTGTTGAAACCTGTCCATAATGCATGACCTGCTTGTATGTGAAATATCAGTGACATAGCTTTAAGCATCATAGCAACA
This sequence comes from Dugong dugon, assembly GCA_030035585.1. NCBI lineage: Eukaryota > Metazoa > Chordata > Mammalia > Sirenia > Dugongidae > Dugong > Dugong dugon. The sequence goes on along the minus strand of CM057473.1, from coordinate 32,568,445 downwards.
CACATGCCATCATAGTACGATGACAGGAAAAACTGACAGACACATGGTAGATAGACATATACTATAATTTTCTGATCTGTTTAAAAATATTACAACATATTTGACCTTTTTTTTTCTTTTTAATTGTTGAAGAATATTCTAGCTACAAATGGACACAGGGCATCAAGACAGTCTAATGTTATTAATGTCATTTCTATAGAGAATTGCTTTCTGAATTCAAACAAATAGAATATAAGTGAACTTTTTGGTAAGAGAAATCTATAGAAATACATGCATTTATGCATAATACTGTAGAACTTTCTTAATAATTTGTATAACTAAAAACTTTGTAAGGATATAAGAATTATGCCAATGGTTCAAATTTATACCAGAGGACAGTCACTTTTCCCCCACTTTCTAATAATTCAGCTACACACAGGGGCATAAAGAATTCTGAAATGCTGGGGAATCTTCAACACTTTATGACTTTGATCATAAAGTTTACTTAGAAAGTATATTTTAGCTCAAGTTTATAGCTCTTAAATGCCAAAGAAATTTTCATACTTTTCCAAGAATTTTCAAATAAGAGGCAATATCCTACAGTTTTATCCATAAATATGCCAAGTTTATTCTCTATGTGCCACATACCTGGCAGCATGTATAAAGTTGGCCATTGGGTTTCAGTGGAATGCTGATGGCAAAGGATAAATTGGTGTATGCTATTTGAGTAGGTTATAAGATAAGAGTTATTACTATTATTGTTTAATTCTATATTCCAAGAGTTTTCATCAGGAACCCTCTTGGCACATATTTACAGCTTTAAAAACTATAGGAATGGTAAAGGCATGCTTTTTAATAGGTGAAAATAATTAAGTACTTAGAATTTCATAAGATACTCCTATTTAGAAATCTAAAACTAACCATTATTTTTTTTAAGTAGCTTCTCTCATGAGATTTGTTCCCTCTCTTGCTCCATTTCAATTTATTTCAGCCACTAGTGAAGCACAGAATCCTAAACGGGAAATGGAAACAACAATTTGTCTATGTTACCATTGATGTGTTTTATGAATATTAAAGTAAGATTGAAAGTAGGTGGCATTTTTTAAGGAATGTCAATACATATATCCGTCAAAATATTTCTGAGCTCTCATATAGGCAATAGTCAACAGGCAGGTTAGTATAATGTAAAGATTATAAGAGTTGGGATGCAATGGCTAACATTTTAACCCTAGCTATACAAACTGACTATATCATCTTGAACAAGTTAAATTTTCTAAGTTCGTGGATATTATTTGTAAAATCAAGAGAACTAAATGCAATAATGTGGGGAAAATTATATGTGCATTATCAAAATACTCTATGAATGTTAGTTATTATCACTACTGTGGAGTAATAAGTTATGAATAAGTTTAAGACTAATTTCTTAAACCATGTGGCCTCTTGATAGAGTAAAGCTAAAATTTGAAAATTAAAAAAAAGTTAATTTTGTTAATCATAATTTAAAACAAAATTCTGGACCATGTAAGTTTGAATTTTACCTGATTTGAATTCTAGTTTCTTTTACCATAGTCATTAAGATGAGAAAGTTATTCTATTAATGTATAAAAGTTTTATTTGATGCCTCTGTGATTTGAAATATTCAGAAGAAAGAAGATAGGCTCCTTTAAGAAGGAAATTGGCCTGAGAATTGAGACCAGTATAAATCTGCCAGAGTGATCTGATGTCATGAAGAAGTTTCTCATGTTACATTATTTATTAGGAAGGGTGGTTAGAGAAAAATGTGGAAGAGTAAGACACACTGAAAGCCTGAATGATAAACAGAAGCTTATAGAAACTCTTAGAATATTAAAAAGAGAATCGTTTTTTATCATTTTAGATATTTATAAATAGAAGCCAAATGGTCCTGGGTTAATCTGCTCCTTTTGTGAACTTGAAAGAGATAGATCATGGTTGATGGGACATTTGGAAAATCATTCAAAGCAGCTTTGAGATCTTTCCTCCTCCTTTGGCCTCCTGCTATACCCTTCTATTCCTCCTCCTTCTCCACCAGGATAATTAGATAAGTAATTAGCACTCACATCTCAGAGCAGAAAAGTACAATTTTTCTGATAAGGCAATCAGATAAGTGTGTATCCTTAATACACAATAATAATCTTTATTTTGACTTTCCAACATTACCATATTTTTTTAGCAAACTATAGCTTATTGATCTCTGAAAAATCTTTTGATTTATGCATTTACTTTATAACATGATTTCTAACCATCAATTTTTAATTTTAAGGATCCTATAGAAACCCCACACCCTCTTCTTTATTTGTTCTTTTCTTCCCAATGTCAGCACTAATGCGTTTTCTGTAGAGGACAGGCAATTATGAAGGCCCTGGTAGTGATCTGGGTAGGAAATGAAGGTACTGTGTGTCTCTCAGCATGGTTTCAGTTCAAAGCTGGAGCTACAGAGGAGGTAAATGGAAAGACAAATGGACTTGCTGGAAATTGAATTGCCTCCGAACAGCTCCTCTTTTTTCTTAGGAGTCATATCTATTTGAGGTCTTCTTAGTTAAAATAAGATTAAAAAAACTCAAGTGGACAGTTAAACCAAACCCATTGCTGTCAAGTCAGTTCCGACTAATCGCCACCCTATAAGATGAGTAGAACTGCCCCCTGGGGTTTCCAAGGAGCCGCTGGTGGATTTGTACTGCCAACCTTTTGGTTAGTAATATAGCTTTAACCACTGAGCCACCAGGGCTCCAACTGGACCATTAGTCCCAACTAACTTTCCTCCTCTTTAAAAAGCTATCCTTGCCCAAATCTCTTCTTACTAGCATAGGGGAAGCCCTGCTTGAGATGAAACAGTTATACAACAACTCTCAACATCCTCATCAATGTGACCTTGTCTGCTTCTCTGTGTCTCCTAAAGCCAGTTCTTATTTGCAGTCCTCCATTTTTTACTGCAATGTTTAGATAAATAAAGTAGATTATCTTTTCTCATGCAAGTGTTTTAATTATTTCAAAGCAAAGACTCAACATCAAAAATATCACAAGCATGAAAAACAATGTCATAAACAATACTAAGTAAAATTTGACACCAAAGCTATCAAAAAAAATAAATGTGCTATAAAAATTAACACATGGCAGACCAAAGTACCAAAAATTATATATAAAGCACATGAAATCACCACTCAACTGTATCACAAATTTTACTTATTTTAAAATAATATGCTAACTCTTATAAGTATTTAATTATGAATATTCTTCTCTTGTTACTTTAGAAATCAAAAAGGCTTGGAGTCTGATGTGATTATTATCCTTTCTTCTCCATTTTGCCCTGGTAGCAAGAAGAGGAATTTGAACCGATGCTATTGTTCTGATTGGGATCACTCCACATTGGGATAATTTTATTCATATGATCCCGTGAAAGCTCACTAAACCATTTAAATGAGTTCAGAACTGAGGGCTTTAAACGCAGATCACTTGAATCTCTACTTTCTCTTCTACCCATTAGTTAGCCTTAAGTAGTGTTTTGGATTGAATGGTGTCCCACCCCAATGGATATGTTAAAGTCTTACCTCTGTCTCTGTGAATGTGACTCTGTTTGGAAATAGGGTCTTTGAGGATGTTATCAGGAGGTTATACAGGAGTAGGGTGGGTCCTAATTCTAGAAAGAAGATATACAGAGATAGGGAGACACAGGAACACTGGAGCTACCAGAAGCTAGGCATACAACTGTTTCTTTCTCTGAACCCTCAGAAGGAAACATAATACCCTTATTTGGACTTCTAGCTTCCAAAATTGTAAGACAATAAATTTCTGCTCTTAGAAGCCACCCAATTTGTGATATTTTGTTACAGCAGCCCTAAGAAATTAATACAAGAAGGCTACAGAAATCTTGGTTTAGGGAGAGTGCCAGTATATGCCTGATGTTGTTGTTGTTAGGTGCCATTGAGTTGATTCTGACTCATAGTGACCCTATAGGACAGAGCAGAACTGCCCCATAGGATTTCAAAGGAGCAGCTGGTGGATTTGAACTGCTGACTTTTGGTTAGCAGCCGAGCTCTTAACCACTATGCCACCAGAGCTCCATTATGTTGGTATCTCAGTGTAAATAGTGATAGCATCCTTATCATTATCATCCTCTTTCACTCTTACTTGTCCTTGTTTGGATGATAAATTATATAGGCAAAGAAGAATCCATATATGTAATCTTGGAGTTTTGGCATAATTTTTTGCAATGACAGTTGGTGCTTATGGATGAATTGTTTGCATAAAACCACCAGACGGTTTTTGTTTCGTTTTGTTTTTTAAAATAAACTTTGTTGTAGATATTTCCTCCTCCTCCCATTGCTTCCCTGAGTCATCACTCAGAAACCCAGTATGTTGCCCAGCCAAATGGAAAAACTTAAGAGTAATCAATAGACTTGTTAAATGAAAACCACACAATGTAGAGGCCAATCATATTAATATGTGTTGCAGCTGGTGTAATAAACTAGATAGTTCCCACGCTTCTTATTTTAGATCTTAATTAATTATCTAGTTATGTCTTTATTAATTAGCCTAATAAAAGGCAAGTTTTAAAGAACTGTATTCTTGATTTGAACTTGATTTCTTCTAAGAATACATATACATCACCTTTTCTCTGTATTTTTTTTTTTTAATACCATCAACTTATAAGTATAGTTAGTTCTTTCTGGTTCAAAAAATTATTACAATAACTTATTCTAAAGTTTATACCTCCTCAAGCTACTCTTTAATCTCCATTCTTCCTTTTCCTGTCAAAATTTATGAAATATTCATGTATACCCACTGCTCTTCTTTTTTTAAAACTTTTTCAACCTCTCTATCCCCACCACTGGTGGCTCAGTGGTCAAGCGTTCAGCTGCTAACCAAAAGGTCTGCAGTTTGAATTCACCAGCTGCTCCTTAGAGACACTGTGGGACAGTTCTACTCCATCCTATAGGGTCGCTATGAGTCGGAACCAACTGGATGGCACCTAACAACAACAACAATAGTATTATCTTAGATTCCAGTCCCAATGAAAATTCTCAGCTGATGCCCCACCTTTGTAAAATGGGACAGTGATAGCCAGGGGAAACCCTATCTTCCCTTGGGACAAGTAGTTGTCTTCTTCATTGGCTACTTCTTTCTCCTTGGTTTTATTCCTACATTTCCTCTTCTTACCCTTTGCTCCCTTATGTGGATTTGCCTACCCAAAGTCCTCTTCACTCTCTCACAATTCTTTTCTTTCATAAATCATTCAATATTAAGACATATCTAAACATCTACTTGCTATGACAGGCCAGTAATTTTCTCCAACTTTGATATTTGTTGAATGACATTTGAGGATGCTTCTCTCTTCTGAACATTTTGCCTCTTTCTTTCCTTCACTATCCTGCTTGGCTAACTTCTTCTGTTCCTTAAGGAATCACTGCCATAGCACCTTCTCTGATGGGCCAAGGTTGTTTTCCTTTATATGTGCTTCCATTACACTCTGTGGATATCAAAATTCCAGTCCTTATCCTGAATTACAATTGTCTGTTTGGATGGGCATATCTCCCTTTAGATGGTTGCAAAAAGAGATACGTGACTTAATTAATCATCATTTCCCCAGAGTTCAGCACAATGCTTAACACATAATGGTTATTCCTCTTAAGTACCATTGAGTTGATTTTCAACTCATAGCGATGGCATGTGACAGAGTGGAACTGCCCCATAGGGTTTTCTTGGCTGTAATCTTTATGAAACAGTTCGCCAGATCATCTGCCCATGAAGCTGCTGGTTCAGTTCAAATTGCCAACCTTTCAGTTAGCATCCAAGCACAACAGGGGCACAATATTTATTTGAGGAATTTGTGGAATAAATGCATAAGAGATCTCTGTCCAGCTACAGTTGCTCTTTTGGGTGCTCCTACTGAATGGTTCCTTAACACTTCAACCTAGGATGCTTTAGATACTGGAAAGTGTCTTCTCTTCTAAACCTGTTATTCCTCTGCTATTGCTTTTTCTGATACTCTAAGCTCTGTTGCCCTGGAAATCTAAGTTAAAATTCCCATTATCCTTTTTACTTTCATCTGCCTCATCCTCATTCATATGCTGTTCTTTGCTATATCTTATCAATGTCACCTTTATAATTTCCTTAACTACTATAGCTCCTGCTTGACGTTTCTCTTGCCTCTGCTGTCATTTCAGTAGCTCACATATTTTGTCTAGATTAATCTAACAGGTTCCTAATTATTCTTCTATATCCCACTTCTTTCTACCTATTAAATCTATCTATCCTGTGAGAACGTCTCTCCCTTGTTCAAAAGACATTTGTGGATACCTTCTTCCCCTCAAAAAGTATTCAGTAGTTTTGGCTTCCTTTGGCTCCCACTAATGTGGTCAAAATCCTTCTTTTTCAACTTGAATTCCCACTAAGCTAATTCAATTATCCTTTAAAGTATTTAATGTTTATATACAGTGCCACCTATGTGCCTTTTCTTACATCCAAGTGTCATAACTCCTCCCATGCCAGGTGTCTAAATTCTACCCATTGTTTCAAGCTGAAGTAAAATATTTTCTCTTGCATGGGAATTTTCTGGGTTTCGGCTAAACTCCAAGCTAGAATGAATCTGCATATTCCTCTGAACTTCTGTGCCGTTCTTCTGTGCCTCCCTTTGACATTTGGCAAGTTACAGCCTGCATTGTTCTTACTTGTGATCATGCCATTTCTTGTATGTTTTGTAAGTTTTTTGCAGATTATTTATCTTTTGCCTCCTCACAATGAGTTATATAGAAGACTAGCATACTGAATTACATTTTGTATTGGCTCCATGATTGTTTCTTATACAAGTGAATGAAAGAAAGCTTATTTATGGGTGCACTGTGCTATTTCTCCCTCTTTACAATCACTTCTTGGAATCTTCCTGAATCTTTTCTTACAAACTGTCAGGAAACCCTCATTCTGGGTCTCCAAAATCTTCTCTGATTGTTTGGTTCTCATTCTCCCTACATTATAACACAGACACTTCCAGCCAGCAGATAATTTAGAATTATCCATTAGGAGTATGTTCTTGCCATGAACCCACACAGGCTTGTTCATTGTTTAAATGCTCTCTGTTTAGCCCAAACATTTCCAAGTTAGCCTTTCTTATCCACGTTTGTTTCCTAGGGGATTTATGACTGTCCACTGTTGCCCAGCAATACACTCTGCATAGCCTGTACTCTGTATTTGAATTGTTCAAAAACGAGTTTTCAGTCACCTTATCTTTGGCTCACAATGCTTGTGAACAAAGTCTTGATTACTCTGTGGAAACATTTATGGGTGCCTCTCTCTTTCTCTCCCTTCTTCCTTCCCTCCCTTTCTTCCTTCTTTCCTTCCTTTGTAGCAAAATTCACTGGTGTGGGAGTCGGGCTATACTAACAAGGAAAGACTATCAGAATGATGTGGCAGTCTGAAGTTCTAGATAGCTTCATTTGTCCTCTAAATTGAAATATAAAAATTCTATTCACAGCAGCCCAAAGGCCAAGTCAAGAATTACCACAATGTAATTACTAGCTTCGAGCGCAAGAGAGAGTATTGTTACCTATTGTTGCCCCATTATGCACTACAAGGCAGATTCAAAGATCAGCAGTAGGAATAAACGAAAATGCCCCTTCTTTTTGTCCTAATAATATATATTGACTACCAGGATCTTTTCCTATGGTCTCTGTACTTATATTTGGAGTGAATTATCAACTGCTTTAATTATGCAAATATATCATCAATTATTTTTTTCTTCTGAACAATATTTGTAAATTTAATATTATAAAATTTTCTATTCCTTCATACTTTGAATACTTATTGCTTAAGGAACAGTCCAAGCAAATGTAGAACTAACAGAAATGCCACCGTGCTATATCTAAAAAAGGTAAAAAGGCACCTGAGGTAAGGCCCGTCATATAGCAATTGCAAGTATTGGAGCCCAGAACCATCCACAACCCGCTGCTGTTGATTCAGTTCCGACTCGTAGTGACCCTGTAGGACATAATAGAATAGTGTTTCCAAGGAGCGGCTGGTGGATTCGAACTGCCAACCTTTTGGTTAGTAGCCGAGCTCTTAACCACTGCGTCTACTAGGGCTCCTCCAGAATCACATTAGCCTTATATTATAAGGAAGCAGCACAGGACACCTGTGATACTAAAACACAGCAAGATTTCAACTGTTACTCTGACTTCTCTCTGAGTAAGAAGAGTCTCTCTCCAATTTTTTGACATTATCAACACCAACTCACGTACTTCTGTTGTCCAAAGCATAGAGATGTCTCTTCTTTAATAAATCACTCAGAATATCAACATTTCAGGAATTTTATGAAGAAATCATTCTTGATGGAATTGCATCCAAGAATTTGCCAAAGGCCAATTTAAGACCTTGATTATGCTAAATAAACTATATATTAGATTTATTCATTATCAGTGGTTACTGATCTTTGCTCCGTTCTTCTATTAACAAACATTTCTTAAGACTACCATCTTACCTCCCTCAACAAATGCTTATCAAAGTTAATGTGGTTCCAAGTTTTAGGTTTGCTTGTATCTAACACCCGGATTCAGATATGCCTGACTGTGTCTGGAGAGCATGTAACAAAGCCCACCAGTCTATCTACACTGGAGACCCAGAGAGGTTTCCTGAGAAACAATGCATTTGAAGAAAGGAAGATACTAGGTATGATCAAATAACAAAAAGTCTTGGTCTTCGGTTATGGGCTAAGATTCTGAATACAATGCAATCTAATCTCTCCTTACATATTCTTCCCTTGCTTCAGTTCTTTCCCATTCTAGAAAGAAAAAAAAAACAAAAAAACTATGACATAAAGTAGAAAGCATTAATTTTTACCAAAAACCAAAGGCTTTGATGCATAAGGTGTGTTGATTTTATCTTACTTATGGCAGCGCATATCAAGAATCATGACAGAACTCAGTTTGTATCCAGAGAGCTCCAACACAACTGAATGCCTATGGCAGGGTATTAATCAGAAAATGGAGAGGTGCTGACTAGTTCCACACAGTGGTTCCCAATGAAAATGAGGTAATACTTGGCAGAGTTCATAGTGCCTAGAGAAATTTCTAGATGGTGCAAACAGTTAATGAGCTCAGCTGCTAAATGGAAGGTTGGAGGTTAAGATCCTCCCAGAAGTGCCTGAAAAGAAAGACCTGGTTGTCTACTTCCAAAAAATCAGCCACTGAAAACCTGATGGAGCACAGCTCTACTCTGACACACATGGGATTGCCATGAGTCAGAGTTGACTCCACTAGGCAATTGCTGTTTTTTTTTTTTTTTTTTAAATCATGCCTTAAAAAAGCAGCCATGTATCTCATGGAATAAAGCTCCAGAGGACTTGACGGGCTAGGCCCAGGCATCTGTACATAGTCAAGGACAATGGATACCATTAGCAGAAAACACCAAGAAGTCAGCTTGAGCAGATGAGCAAGAAACTGGTAGGTGTCCCTGGCAGCTAGAAGGACTTCTTAGCACAACACAAGTGAGACATTTCCTAAGAACTCCTAGAAATAATAATTGTCAGGGACTTCACATGGGACAAGGATCTTATGTTAGCAAGTAGGGCAAGAAGCAGTGAAATAAAAGTTACTACCCATAAAGTGATCCTATTTAACCTATGTTCAACTGTAGTAACTAGCTTATTCCAGGAAACTTGTGACAATTATTTATTTCTCCTTTGATTTGTGAAAGGAGAGAGAGAGGCAGTAGATTTTAAGCTGTGTCTGTACATGTCAACTAGAATCTTTTGGAAAATATATAGTCACCTATAAATCCTTAATATAAATAACCACAGTCATTTACTGGTTATAATAATTTGCTTCCCATTCCATTTTCTTGTAAGTGTTATTGTTCAACAAAATCAGTTCCCTTAATAAATTGTCTTCCTCAAAGTTAAGGATCTGCAACCACCCAGTAATCTATGTAACTTAAAGAAACAAGGGTATTCCTCAATCAACCTTCAACTACTAGGGCAGCCTCCCTTCCAATTAAGAAAAATGGACTTTGAAGAGGTTGGGTGAACACTGTGAGTCTCATCTTAACATTCACAACCTGCAGAAACTTCAATTGTGACTTTCATGGACTTTCTGAATTATGGGCTCAAGCATCTTTATATTACAAAATCCACAACCTTACTCATTCAATCATTACCTAAGCATTGTATGGTTGAAACTGTCCAATCAAATTCAATATTAAATAACAGAAAAATCAGTAATGCCATCGAATTAGTTTATTAAACCCTAAGTAAAATTTTAGAAGCATAACACCTCTTTTATATAGTCATTCAATTCTGAAAATAAGCAACTTTTTAGAAATTGTACTTTAAATAAAATTGATTCAACACATGCATTTTCTATGTTTTTTAATTGTATTTAATAATTTTAATAGGATAATGCATCGAGGATGAGACATGTTTATGCATGGTATTATAATGTTAGTCAAGAACATTTGTGTTTAATACTGTAACACACTACATTTTCAGAAACTTAAGCAGTCTACTTTTCATCTTTAAGGAGGGCTATACATGTTGCACCATATCCTACTGTTACAAAACAATTGCAAAAGACTAGCAACATAAAATAGTATTTAACTAGTTTGTCGATCTTTATGACATTTAGTCTTTGCTTGAGATCTTTTCCAATGTTCAGCAGTTAGACTGAATTGCACTTGACAAAAGGATATAATAACCCTATTTGATTTTTTAAAACTACTTTATACAGGATCTAATTTACATATGACACCACTGAAACCAATGTTTGAATTACATGTACTTTGTAAAAAACATGCTGATTTCGAGAATGCAGTCGATGAGGGTTTTTCCATTTCTCCTCATCTGTGGTAATTCTTATTTATAAAATCCATGCAGCTGCAAAAGATCTGTTCCAAAGGATGTGTAAATCTCCTGGTTTTTTTTTTTTTGGCATTTTAGGAAAAATAATTTAAAATTACAAGTTAGAAATACAAATTCATTTTGATTCTGTACTATATTTTCAATGTTTTAAATATATTTTGGTGACACAGAAAAGTTTCTATAGAAAACTAAATGCGATCCAATGAGATGTAACTTACCCACTTTTTTATCTACCACATTCATGAAAAACTAAATTTTAGTTTTGCTGGTGTTTTATTTTTTAACTGGTTAAGATACAGAAGGCATATTTTGATAATTTCTGAATCTTCAGCAACAAGATATGAAGCAAAAATGTTCCAGAAAAAGTATATAGTCATAGTAATTATTCCAAGCTGGGAAGAGTGCTCTGTCCTGTTTAATGTGGTAACCTATGATTGATCAGTTATATAGACAAGTAGAACTTAATTAGACATATAGAACAAATGTGATTTAAAATAGCAACAAAAATCACTTTAGCTCTACAGCTAATTCAAAAGAACATTTACATCCTGGAGTGGAAAAGAAATAGCGTTACAAGAAAACCATGAAGTCATCACTGGGGACTTTTTAAAAACAGTGGAACAGTGTTTTACCTGGAAAAAAAAATGTAGATCAGCAAAAGCCCTAGGAGAGAATGTGTAGCAGTCGCCAAGTCTCCTGTAGACTAGAGAGCCATTGCTCCAGGCTCACTTAGTCAGCAGGGAAGCAGAAGGGGGAAAGCAGAGCAATAAGAAAAACAGTATGAAATAAATAAAAATTCAATTCCAAACTTCAAAGATGAGCAACAATAGATATATATTTTAATGTAAACTCCCTAAAGCTCTGGTCCTTTCCTTCCCAAGAACACAAATAATTATTCTGGATCTTGGGACGTTACAGAGTTCCACTGCACTCTGTCCTGGGCTGACCATCTCTGAATATTATGTCCAATCCCACACAATCAAGTGGTCAATTTGATGGATATTGAAAATTAGTATATTTCACATGATGAAAGATCTTTGAAAATACAAAAATTAAGAAAATTTTTTAGGACTGTCAAATATACTTGTAAGTTCCCAGTAACACAAGATAAGGGACATTACTGATAAACCCTATATCATATACAATTTGGCAACGACAGTAGTAACAACCAAAAAATACATGAGTGGTTACATAGATAGATATGTTTGCATATATGAGTATAGGAAGGTATATGTGTGTATATATGTAAGCATATATGAGTGTATCTGTAAGCATATCTATACATATGTCTGTGTGTGCTGCCCTGGTAACACAGTGGTTAAGAGCTATGGCTGTTAATCAAAAGGTCAGCAATTTGAATCCACCAGCTGCTCATTGAAAACCCTATGGGGCAGTTCTACTCTGTCCTATAGGGTTGCTATGAGTCAGGATCAACTTGACAGCAACAGGTTTGGTTTATTTCCGTATATGCTTCACATGTATTCATACAAACAATAAAGGTCATAGGGGACTAGGTCACAGATACTTCCTAGACATAACCAAACACCTCACAGGATTGCTTTACTGGGTTTGAAGGCTTAGAACTATAGTCTTGTGTGACATCTCAATCAATGGGCATGATATAGTCTATAGAGTTTATGTTCTACATCCAAGTTAGGTAAGTGGTGTCTGGGATCTTAAAAGCTTGGGAGCAACCATCTAATAAAGAACTATTGGTCTCTACTTGTCTGAAGCAAAAGAAAAAGAAGCAAACCAAAGACTCAAAGAAGAAACTAGTCTACAGGACCAATTGCCTATGTGAACTATAGCCTCACCTATTCAGACACCAGAAGAACTAGATGATGCCTGGCTACCACTGCTAACCATTCTGAATGGGCCACTATAGATAGAATGCGAGAAAAATTGTAGAACAAAACTCAAATTCTTTAAAAAAGGTCAGGCTTCCCGGACTGGAAGAGACTAGAGGAACCCCCGAGACTGTCACCCTGAAATACCCTTTAAACTTTTAACTGAATCTACTACTAGAGGTCACCTTTCAGCTAAGTAACAGATTGACTCATAAAATAAACAATATTACCTGTGAATACTGTGCTTCTTTTAACTGAAAACAAAACAAAACAATCAGCTGTATGAGACCAAACAGTTAACATTTATCCTAAAGCAAAGATGAGAAGGTCAGAGGTGGGGGAGGGCAAGGAAGCAAGAATAATGGAAAGGGAACTACCAGAATGGAAATAATGAGAATGTTGATATGATGTGGAAAATGTAACCAATGTCACTGAACAATATGTGTAGAAATTGTTAAAAGGGAATCTAATTTGCTGTGTAAACTTTCAACCAAAACTCAATAAAAATTAAAAAAAAAAACTTCCAGAGAAGGTCAAGTCTAACCCTTTCATTTATAGATGAAATTAGTTTAACTGGTAATAATAACAATGTACATCTGGCTTGATATAGAAAAAAGTCCTAACATTTGGACCTCTCTAAACATGAAAGACTATAACTGTTGACTTCATTTTTGTGTCCCACCTTGTATATGACTCGTCATTGTTTGCTGAAATAATTGTGAGATATTTACTAATGAATTATTAACTAATTATGTGGATTTATTAACAATTAACGTCTCAATAAAACCAAAACCAAACCAAATCCCTTGCATCAATTCTGACTCACAGTGATCCCATAAGACAGAGTAGAACTGCCCCATAGGGTTTCCAAGGAGCAGCTGGTGGGTAGGAACTGTCGACTTTTGGTCGATCTTTTGGTTAACAGCCGTAGCTCTTAACCACTATGCCACCAAGGCTCCATACCAAAAATACTTCTTAGTTCTTAAATTATCAAATTTACTTTAATGTTCTAGTTAAAAACGAATATGGGGAAACATCAAAAAAGGAAAAGGTGTAAATATGCTTTGTTTTCTGAAAGAGGAAAACATTCCTTTAACTGGAAATGAAGATGAAAGTAGGCCACGAAGAAAGAATTATTTGTATTATGTTTCACAAATTACAACTTAAGACGTAAAAAAAATAAAATAAAATTTTAAAATTATTGCATATTTTGTATCAATAAATACATCCTTGGTAGTCCATATGTTATAACAAAAATGTCATAGTATGGTTCTTAATCGTTAAGATATTTCTCAAAATGAAGAGTGAAAGAATCAAGCTAATCATAGACGCTGTGTGTTTCAACAAAGTATTTCTTTATGTCATTTATTATAAAACAAATAACAAAACTGAATTTGAAAGTGTCTTACTGACCATAGAGAACATCTATGAAAGTAAGTGATATGTAAAAATGGATTTTGAGATGTTATTTTTTTAAAATGCTTTACAGAGAATCTATAACAGAAGTTTAAAAGTGAATTTCATGTTATATTTTGTAGATTTCTTTTACCAAGTGATTTATGGTTATTTAATATAATATTATTTATTAGTATTTTCATAAAATGCTTTTACTGAATGTCATATTTGATTGCAATTTGACAGTAAATAGACCACATTTGCTCGCTTGTTTGATCACTAAGAAATAAAATCAGAGTTTTGTGTTTAAAATAATAATATAAATGTTAAAAAATTAACTACAACTGCATTTACTGTTATTCTGAATCTTCTTGTCATTAACTTCAAACATTTTCAGTATGCGCTCTTAACCACTGAGCAACCAGGGCTATGAATAATAACCTTTTCTCTCTTCATTTCTTTAATAATATACATTTGCAATCATTTTAGACAAAATTCTTTTAACACGAACACCAACTCAGACTTTTATTTTTCATGAGAATGACGTGTTTACTGTCATATTTTTGTAGAAAGAACATCAACTTTCACTGTAAAAATACCAAAAATGAGAGACAATCGTGCTACTCCTGATAAATGTTAAACCAACACTATTCTTAAAAGTGCATTCAATCATGACGTTGTATAGATATGTATGTGGATTTGTAATGCACATATTTAAGTGTGCACATATCTCTTAAATATCAAATTATATTTAATATTTGACTAAATATATCAGAATTCACACATAGAATACAGGGAGTTAGATTTACATACTTCTGTCATTTCTATTACTCTTTTAAAAAAAAAAAAACCAAACCCGTTGCCTTTCAGTCCATTCTGCCTCATAGCGACCCTATAGATGAATATTAATGACTTGAAATTAAAAGCGTACCTTCTTAGATGGATTTTACTAAACCCCAAACCCAAGTCGATCCAACTCATAGCAACCCTGTAGGACAGAGTAGAACTGCCCCATAGGGTTTCCAAGGAGAGGCTGGCGGATTCGAACTGCTGACCTTTTAGTTAGCAGCCTGAGCTCTTAGCCACAGCACGGCTAGGGATTATAACTTTACAGAAAAATATATTTTTTCTTAAATATATATGCATATATTTGAATATATATGTATACATATGTATTTAGCTTTTACATTCACAAGTGTACTAAAATAGTAAGGCTGTCTAATGATTAACGTAAAACGGTAAGGTGATCGAGCATGTTTATTTAGAAATCATTGGATATTTGACAAAATTATATTAAGATTTTTAACATAAAAATTAAAGTTTTATTACCTCTTGTAGATCAATTAGTACTTACTAGACTGAGCTAACATCAATTTCAGTACTATTTTAAACTAAGATAAATTTCATACATCTTAATAGAGGACTGAACACACATATACATTTGTAGGAAGCTATGAAACAGAGTATTGTTGATTAACAATAACATGATATTTAAAATGTAAATATCATTACTATTAATATGTTTCCTCGTATTTATGATGAAAATAAAAGCCTCCTTTTTTAATTCCACATGAAAGATATCATACTTTTAAGTATTATTTGCTTTTACTAAGAGGTTTAATTCAACTTACACACCAACTTTTTGAAACTGAGGGAGAGTGGCTCACATATTCCTCTTAATTATCTTATTCACATTATGTTTTCAGAGAAACATTTAGAGGCAAGCAGTGTAATCCAATCTTGAACACACTTTCCAACATTGTGCTATTTTAGGCTGTTGGACTTTGAGAAAATATCTTTTCTTTATACCTCCCTCTGCATGTAGCAGGAACTTTGCCTTACAGATGTTGGGCGCTCTTTCCTTGGGAACAAATGCATTATTATTATTATTATTATTTTTAATATATATTTTATTGTACTTCAGGTGAAAGCTTACAGAGCAAATAGTTTCTCATGAAATAGTAGTACACATGTTGTTTTTTGACATTGGTTAACAACCCCACAACGTATTAAGCCTCTAAATTCTCAACCTTTTTTTTTGATGAAAATTACAGATGGCCAAAGATACACCGTTTCAAAAATTTCTACATTCACAGTTCAGTGACAGTGACTATGCTCTTCCAACTGTGCTGTTATTCTCACTTAAGATGAAGGCTTACAGAACAAAATAGTTTTTCATTTAACAGTTACTACACACGTTGCCCTATGACCATGGTTAACAATCTCACAGCACATCAAGAATATCCTTACTCCACCTTGTGTTCCCTATCACCAGGGGGCTTCCTTGTCCCCTTCTGTCTTCTGGACCTTGTCAGTGGACTATTGTACCTCTTTACTCTCATTTGTTTATTTATTTATTTATTTATTTTTATTTTATTTAAACACCATTTCAAAACTTTTTACTTACACATTTAAGTGATATTGACTATGCTCTTCCAATTGTGCTGCCATTCTCGCCCAAGATGAAGGCTTACAGGACAAAACAGCCTCCCATTTAATAGTTACTACAAATGTTGCCCTATAGCAGTGGTCAACAATCTCACAATACATTGACAGTGTCCTTATTCAATTTGTGTTCCTTATCATCAGTTTCCTACTCTCCCTCTGCCTTCTGGCCCTTGTCACTGGACTCCTGTACATCGTTAGTCCCATTTAGTTTTACTGGGGTGTCCATTCCCAGGCTTAACATCGAACCTTGAAGGTAACTTCACCTCTGAGCTGAAAGGGTGTCTGGGGGCCACACTCTCGAGGTTTCTCTAGTATTCTTTAGGCCAGTATATCTGGTCTTTTTTTTTTTTTTTTTTTTTTTGGGAGTTAAAATTATGCTCTACATCCTACTCCAGCTCTGCCCAGAACCCTCTGTTGTGATCCTGGTCAGAGGAGTCATTGGTGGTAGCCGGGCACCATCCAGCTGTACTGGGCTCAGTCCCGTGGAGGCCTTGGTAGCTGTGGACCATTAGTCCTTCGGACTAATCTTTTCCTTGTATCCTGTTCTCTTCGTTCTCCCTTGTTCCCGAAGGGATGAGATCAGTGGAGTATCTTAGATGGCCGCTCATAGGCTTTTAAGACCCCAGACACTACTCACCAAGGTAGAATGTAGAGCATTATCTTTATAAGTAGTGTCATGCCAATTGAGCTAGATGTTCCCCGAGATCATGGTCCCCAGAGCCCTCCGTCCAACAACTCAGTCCCTCGGGGGGTTTGGATGTGTCTATAGGGCCTCCATGACCTTTCCTTGTGCAGGTTGTGTTAGTTTCCCCTGTACTATGTACTATCTCATCTCTCACCCAAGTTACTACTTACCTATTACCTATTTAGCATTTCCCCCCCACCCCCATCCCTGGTAACCAACAAGGATTGTTACATTTTGCATGTGAATTTTTTCATGGGTTTTTACAATAGAGGTCTCATACAATATTTGTCCTTTTGTGATTGACTTATTTCACTCAGCATGATGTCCTCCAGTTTCATCCATGTTATGAGATGGTTCACCGATTCATTGTTCTTTCTCGTTGCATAGTACTCCATTGTGTGTATGTACCATAGTTTGTGTATCCATTCGTCTGTTGATGGACATCGAGGTTGTTTCCATCGTTTTGCTATTGTGAATAATGCTGCCATGAACATAGGTGTGCATATGTCTATTCGAGTGATGACTCTTATTTCTCTAGGATATATTCCTAGGAGTGGGATTGCTGGATCGAATGGTACGTCTATTTCTAGCTTTCTGAGGAAACGCCATATCATTTTCCAAAATGGCTGTATCATTTTGCATTCCCACCAGCAGTGTATAAGAGTTCCCGTCTCCCCACAGCCCCTCCAACATTTGTTATTTCCAGTGTTTTTGATTCGTGCCAGTAATGCCGGGGTGAGATGGTATCTCATTGTGGTTTTAATTTGCATTTCTCTAATGGCTAGTGATCGCGAGCATTTCCTCATGTGTCTGTTGGCCATTTGAATGTCTTCCTTGGTGAAGTGTCTGTTCATTTCCTTTGCCCATTTTTTGATAGGATTGGTTGTCTTTTTGTTGTAGAGGTGTTGGATTTTCTTGTAGATTATGGAGATCAGACCTTTGTCTGACTGGGAACAAATGCATTATGTTGTCTTTAAAGAGTATGCACATTTTGACAGTCTCTGTTTAGATTTTCTTTTTTGGTCTAGATCTAGAGGACAAAATCAGCATTTTCATACTCTTGTTTTATGCTACCAGAGTTTCTGGGCTTATGACAACTTAAAGTTATGGTGATACACTAAGTGTTTACGAGGAGAATAAACTTCATCAGTAACCAGCAGTTTCAAGCTGATTCCCTTCTCTTTTTTTAAATCTTCTTTCTCATAATGTCAAAATGCTTATCAGGAAAAAAAAAAAGAATAATTGTTGTAACGATGCTTATGAATATATATGAAAAAAGCCTGTATTTTGGCTGGTGATGGCTGTATTTTATGTTTCTATTAGCCAAGAATCTCTGATTATGGCTATATTCAATATTGAGCTTTCTGTAAATCCTGGAAGTTCCTCTTCTTTAAGATTTCTCTCTTTTATTATATAATCTCACTTTGCCCAATTTAACAAAGTTAATGTAGCACAGATTTTCATTTCTCTAGCTTTAATATTATAACGTCAATACTGAACTCAATTGCATATTGTATTTTGAGGTCTGATAAACTCAAGGAATTTTTAGGTGAGTGGGCTGTGGTATAAAAATAACTTTGCAAAAATAAAAATAGCTGTGTACACAAGAAGGAAATCATGGTAAATATTAACAGTATACAGGAAACTAGTACAAACCCAGGAATTTGTAGCATTTCATCACTCTGGCATCATATTAGATTTCTTGTGAAACTAGATATTCTGCTTCTAGAAAATAAGGAGAAAATAAACTACTGTAACTAATCTCTTCCTTACTTCCAAATTCAGTATATAAGAGTGCAAGGTGTTTTGATATCATCTAATCCATGTAATCGACTTTGAAACGTAGGGTCAAAAAGGTGAGGTGACTTGTGCAAAGTTATACAGTTTGGTAAATGGTGGATTAAAGGCAGAAATTTAAGATTCCTTGACCTAAACACCTCTATCTACTCTCTTAATTTTGGCTTAGAGTAAAATCCTACATAAAAATAGTATTTTACTTTCTTAAAGTTGATGTCCAGCAGAGAAGAACAAATAATGCAGGAATTCAGTAATTTCGCTTCAGCAACCCAAAGGTGGCACTTCCTCTCTTTCGTTCCCTAGAACGCCCTCTAGATGCTTCTATTATGTGACAGAGACTAATGCCCATAACAGTGGTGCTGGGAGATGCCATGCAGGCCAATCTTTGTAGCCTAGGAACCAAGTTCATCTCATAAATTGCAAAATTATTTCCCAATTATTTACCAACCCCTATTTGCCCAATTTATGTTTTTTCTATGAGACAGTTTATTCCAGATTCCTGGGGTACAATTTAGATCCTGGTAAATGGGAAGTTTTGTGAATGAAGCCCAGAACTAAGCACGTTCAACAAGCACACCAGGTGACTCTAATGTAAAATAAAGCTTGAGCACTCCTAATCTGGGATTATTATGGATGATAAGCAAATCAGTAACATGGATGAAAGAACAGCAGGAAAAGACGATTCAATTTTCAGATTATCCTCCTTACTGCTATATCAATTTGACAGAAGAGTTAATGAAGATCACAATAATGGGGGAGGGATCATTGTTATGAGAAAAAAATTGCCAATTGTAGCAGTACATACTATCAAACACATGCCTACCCAAAACTATTTAAAGTCCAACTGGGTCTTCATACAGAGATATTAGCTTACTATTAGCTTTGTCAACATGTTTTCTATCACTCTAAATATTAAAGGTAACAGTAATCACAGAAAAGAAATAATTCAGCAGCTATAAACAGAAGACAATAGAGTAAATATAATATGAAAATAAAGTAGACATCAACCATCTAGTAGAATCCTGGATTTGTAAATATTATACATCTCTGTGGAGTGTACGACAGTACAAGGAAGAATAAATTCACCGGTATGTTTAAAAATCTACATCAACCCATTTATCTGGGCCTGGGAATAGGTCATATCTATATTTGACAGGAATATTATGTTGTTTTTAGTGTAAGAGTATATAAAATTATTTTCTAAAAAGCAAACAAAAAATGAAATTTAACTGAAATTTATATTGGTATTCTGACATTAAATATAGATAAACTAACATTGCATTGAAACTTATAAATACTTATTTACCTGATATCCTAGAATGAACATCTAGAAATGTTTATTAAGAATCTGTCTTCCTGTAGAAAAATCTAATTAGACAGACATCAAACAACCCCATTGATCTTTCCCCTCTTGGATCTATCACACTAATAGAAACATACAGTTTACTACTTAATCTCTAATTGACATCATGGAGGCTTGGAGCCCGAGGAGCCTTTAGAGAGCGTCTAGGCAAACCCCATGACATTTTACAAATGGAAAGAGTAAAGCTGAGCCTTTCAATGACTGACTTGCAATTTTGTAATCAGTTAAGGTCCATCAAACCAGAGCTTCCCAAATATGCTCAAGAAACTCCACTGACGCACAGTACAGGAAAAGGAGTTCAGAAAAAAACAGATGTGTTCACTGGTCAAATTATTTTGGAAAACTGAATTAAATTAAATAAGTTTCTTTCAGAAGTTTCAAAATGAATCTGTTGGGCCGAAGAAGCTTTAAATTGACAACCAGTTGTCACGGAGTCAGCTCCAACTCCTGGTGACCGGATGTGTGTCAGCATATAACTGTGTTCCTTAGAGTTTTCAATGGCTAAGTCTTTGAAAGTAGATCACCAGGCCTTTCTTCCAAGGTACCTCTGGGTGGACTCAGACCTCCAACCTTTTGGTTAACAACTAAACACATTAACAATTTACACCACCCAGGGACTCCTAAATTGACAAGCGTATATTAATCTCTATTTTAGGGGAAACATGCTTTTTTCACGTGTGTAAGTTTGTTTTTTTCTAGTTACATCATAAGCTCTTTTTAAGTGAGGACAACTCATTCCCCGTATTATGTAGTAATGTACTACTAAGTATGTATTCAATCATACAAATTAACCTGAGGTCTAGGGGTTAAAAAACTAAAACAATAAGAGAATGTCACATAGTTTCTTTGATCCTACTAGAAAAATAATATCAGCCAGCCAATTTAACTTAGGAATGCGACTGTCTAGATCTACTAATGGGACTATGGGGCCATGGAGATACGTAGTTGAGGAGAAGCCCTGCTTCAGACCCTTTTCCTTCAATCCTCTGGAGCCCCATTGATGCTCTTTTTGAGTGATTTCAGTGGTTAAAGTTGGATACATATGCACATCTCTAGAACTTGGCAGAAAATAATGGAATAAGGTGTAGTTTTTCCCCATCTTTCCATTTACAAATAAAATATTTTAAATAATTATTTTGCAAACCACATGAAGTTTGTAAAGTGATTAATACTCATCCATTGGGTATGACTGTCTATATTCTATAGTTAATTGAGAAAGAATAAATATATTTAAAACAAGTTCAGAAGAAAGGAGTATTAAGATAGCCTTGTAAGTCAAGAATTAAGATACATGGCCCTATAAGAATGCTTCATATTAATGCTTAATTTATATTGGAAGATAATTTACTTTTATAAAGTTTCTCACATGACTATTGGCACTTCATTTTTTTTTTTTCTTTAATAGTGAACAAGTAGGTATTATACATTCAGGATAACATACTTGATAAATTAGATAATGTGGTATTTTCACTTTGTACCACTAGGGATAGTCTTACCATTTAAATATATCTTTGAGCAAAAGTACTTGCTTCGTACAAAGTTGAAAGTCAAGCTATAATTCCTAGATGAAAAGGCAATGATTGAATGTAAAATATAAATTTTGTAATAAAATTATCGATCAATATTCGTTGAACTATTTGTTAGTGTTTTATATTTCCTCAGCTGATACTGAAAGTTGCTGTCATGTTAAAGAAAACTCAATGAAACTGAAAAAAAGAAAACACTGCCACCAGTCGATTCCAACTCATAGCAACCCTATCGGACAGAGTGGAACTGCTTCATAGAGTTTCCAAGGCTGTAATCTTTACAGAAGCCGACTGCCATATTTTGCTCCTGCAGAGCATCTAGTGGGTTTGAACTGCCAACCTTTGGGTTAGCGGCCACCAGGGCTCCTTTCAATGAAACTACTGACCCACAATTAAGAAGAAAATGTCCTTTGAAGTAGGTTTTCCTTTTTCTTTTTAACATTTCCCTAGCAATAAACAACAATATTGTTCTCTACCACCCCTCACCTCTGCTTTGTACTTGGGTCTATGTGATTAGTGTATGTGCAGGTATGTATATGATAAAAATAAATATCCATTTATAAAATGGTTGGACAGCAGAAAGGGGATCATTTACTGTCATAATGGAACAATATAACTGAGTTTGGACCTTAACCCATTGCCTTGAACTCACTTAAAATTATCTCATTGAGAGGTGCCTCAGAAGACAGTCCTGGAGATCTGCTTCTGAAGGCTCACAACCTTGAAAACCCTATGAAGCAATTCTATTCTACAAACATGGGGTCACCATAAGTTGGAATTGATGACAACTAACAACAACAAATTAATTATTATTTTATAGGTGTAATGATTGCATACATCATTGGAAGGAACTTATTTATAAAGAAATTTTAAATACATATCCCTATTTGTTTGTTTCTTCTTTAGACTGAGAGGTAAAATACAAGCATATTCTAGTCTCTCACTTTCTACTTTGTATCAGCTCAGTTGAAAAGTGTGGGTAAATGTAGGACTCTATTTTAACAAATTTGGCAGACATCAAATTTGCTTCATTATATTTTAATTTCATTTTAAATGGAAACCTATTACTCCAGTGTACAAATGGGGATATCACTTACGGATTCATCTCAGGAGCTGCCCTAGAAGCACCTCTCCTCCCATCTAGATTTGCTAATTACCTTACCTTCAATCCCTTACCTGTCAGCCCTCCTGCAGAAAAAGACTCATTTCCATCATACCCCAATCATCATCTCTTCTCCCAGAACACTTAACCTCCCCAAGGAAAGCTGACAAGACCACTTTCTGGAAAACCTGTCAAAATTTTAAAATAAAAACACCTTCCCTCTCATAAAGGTAGAGCACAGAGATGTGGGACTTAGTGTAGATACGATATGCAGCATTTTTCATTAAATAGAATCTGTAATAGCTGTAACTGCAATCGGTTTGAACCAATGCTTGGAAACACCATTATTATATGAAAACAGTCAAATTCCTTCTAAATTTGATTCTTTAATTTCCTTTTCATCATCAGTTTACTAACCTCACATACCTGGTTTTCCCCCTCTTTAATTCCTAATGTTATGTTTAATAAATAAAATTTGAGATTATCGTAAAATGGAACAGACTATGTGAAGACAGACAATCCCCCACCACCCCCAGCCAGCTATGCTCGTTCACATATCTGCATTCCTAGCTCAGGAGCCTCCATATGGACGCCTCTTTCTTGGGGGCTTTTGGCAAAGGCCTTCCTCAGGTGCCTGTTCCGAAGCCTCCTTATCAGGGAGAAGGGGAGGGACTTTGACGACACTTTCCCCCACTCTGACTCCGTACTGAGTACAGTAGTTTTATACTACTAGCACTTCCTCCCAGCCAGAAGCCTTAGCTAGGGAAAACAGCACCTATGGCAAGCCCTGAAATTGCACCCCTGTAAAGCCACAGAAACAGTAACAAGCACCCAGGGATAATCTCTAAGTTGCACCCTCACCCCAATTTTAAGGTGAACAGATGTTGATAGCAGCCTCATCTCAGCAGAAACACTTTCACTTCTCTTGTCCAGCTGCCTCAGTCAGATGTCTTTCATATTTGTGGTGCCTCAGAGTGCCATTCCTTGTCTTGTGCCTCCTGGGACTTGTACCCAAGGGCAAATTCTCCCTCTGCCCCCTCTCACTATGCCTCTGCACCTCTGTCCAAACATCTGACACCCATCTTTTCGATAACCGTACCATAACATCAGCTCAAAAACACAAGTCAAGCTTGTTAATCTTTTACTTAACACATTATGGCACTACGTAAAAATTAAAACTGCACCTTCCTTGTTTGACTGATAAAAATTGGTCTATAATGTGTTCAAAGTAATTTTTTTCAGTTTCTTCTCTTTATACACTCAGCAGAGCAAGATCACACTGTCTGCCTTGACCCATGGAGGCTCTCAAACAGGAAAGTATTAGTTTTAATTTGCTGAACGATATCTCACAGCTGGCGATGGAACCTTCAATTGTTAATATAAACTGCTCAGTGGTGCCCCTCTCCCCATCCCCCCTTAAGTGGCGCCCAGGGCATGTGCCATACCTGCCATAGCTTAGATATACCTCTGCTTCTTAGCCTAACCCCGCTCCCCTTCCTGCCAAGGGTTCAAAAAATGGCAGGAGCATTTTGTTTAGGACTCTGTTGGCATAAGATGGTCCCTACATCTGCAGTAATCCTCCTGACCCTGAGTTTATATTTTAAAAGAGAGAGTAAATAAAATGGGTAAACATATGGGTAAATATAATAGAGTTTTCTTCCTTCTTGGGTTTTCTAAATCAAGTTTGATGGTTGAAGCAAAATTATAGCACTGTCATATGTGGTTCTAAACGTGTATAGAGGAAATGTTTATGAAAATTATAACCAGAGGAGGGTAAAGGTACGTACAGGGAGGAAAGAGTCTTACAATTTACTCAAACTTATAAAATAATAGTATCAGTAGACTGTGGCAAGTTATGTATATAGAAAGTAAAACCTAGCACAACCACTAAAAATTCTATACAAGGGGATATATTAAAAAAAAAAAAAACTAGATAAATCAAAACAGAATTTTCATTTTCAGTATCTTCAGATTAGTGAAAATAGTTACTTCATAATAAACCAAAAATCAAACCCCTGCTGTCAAGTGGATTCCAACTCATAGCGACCCTAGAGGACAAAGTAGAACTGCCCCATATGGTTTCCAAGGAGCGTCTGGTGGGTTTGAACTGTGGACCTATTGGTTACCAGCGGAGCTCTTAGCCACTTTGCCACCAGGGCTCCCAATTTTTATAATAGCTCTTACTATTTGAAATATTTAAAATGTTTTCTGTATGATAATTCTTACCTATAACTTTGAGTTATTATGCTACAATTTTATATAAATATATAGTCCCAAACTGCAGATACTTGCTACAAAACTACATTTCTTCATAAATTCACACTGAGATACCAATGAAGATCTGTCTAGATTTGTATATGCAGGATTTATGACCTCAGGTATTCATGGTGCTTCGACAAGTCATTGACATTTTGACTCTTTCTCTTGTTCCTGTGTTTCCCCAGTAGCAAATCCTATTTCTTATCCATTGACTATTTCTATCCATCTGTAGACTGCCATCTAAATCTGAACATTTATAAGAATAGCTAATAGATTCAACAGAGTTGCTGTTTGATGAGGTCTGTGTTCCATCCCTGAAACTGCATTTAAATAATCATCCCAGGTTAATCAGCTGCTGGTGATCCTTACCCGCACTTTGAATATACAGCCCCACCAAAGCTATGCATCTGGAGCATTCTTTGGATCACATGGAAACTACTCTTTGGTTGGAGAAGACAGAACTTACCAGTATTGAAGGAAGATAATAGAAACTTCAAATGTGCTACCATAGGCTACAAAAGTGATTGTTTATCTTTTCTGTTTTTATTACTAGTGCATTAAAAATCCACTCATAATGAAACTAACCCTTTCTAATAAGGTGAAAATAAGAACAAACAAAACACAAAAGCTTGAAAATATATTTCCATATGAATTTACTTCTGTAAATGATCATTGTTAATTCCAATATTTATTTGAAATCATCATATAAAATATTGCAGAGATTATCAGATTAAGAGTTTGAAAAATGCACTTACGTACCCATTTTACAATTTGCTCACCTAAAACAAACACACATATTGTGAGTATTTCTAAAATTCATGTAGATTATTTGGCAAAATAAAAATAAAATTGGCAAAGTTTTCCAATCAAGTAAATTTTTTTAAATACAAATTCATATACCCAAAATATCCCGGTTATTTTGTACACAAAACTATTGAATATAAGTTCCTCTCATATTCCATTCATACCAACTCCAAATATGTCTAGAAAAAAACATTTGGGATGAACTAAAAGAAGGTGAAAATGTTAGTCAGCATTTTAGCAATGCTGAACCAGTTCACAGGACTAAATTGTACTGATAAACAACAGTTACAGGAAAATGCACAGAAACTTCCTATTCCAGCCAATAGAGATGTGGTAGGAAAGAGAAATTCAATTTGTTTGGCACATCAACATTTCAATGCAGAAAAGGGAACATTTTTCAGTATATGAGATAAACATAGTACAAATAGAAAACAACTGTGGGCAAGAACAACTCATGCTGTCCTATTTTACTCTATTTTCCTTCGAGGATTAAAGAATTCAAGCCTGAAGCTTGTTTTCAGTACGACAGTCTGGAAGCCTAAAAGTAAATAAATGCACCCTAATTAAAGAGAAAAAAAATGTTCTAGTTAAAGAGTGGAAATACTGTTGAATCTTTAGACCTGAAATATTATTTTCTAATAATCCAAATGAAAATCCTTCTGACAAGTTCCAACCCTTTAATATAAATTTAATTACGTTTATTGAAAATCATTTATGTGAATCAAAAGTCCAGCTGATACTCAAATTTTGGACTAAACTGCTGGATTTGGACACAATCTTGTGGAAAACAGACACTGAGGAAAGAATTTAAATGACTTGGATGTGAGGAATGAGGCATGGTATCAGGTTTTAAAATAACCAAATTACTTCATTGTTGCACTGTTGCAAAATATTCAAGGGAGGAAAATGGGGCTATTTTCCAGGGAATCGAAACTGGTCTTTAATTTATGGAGGAGAGAATTTAATGCCAAAATTTACTAAAACTTTTTTTTAAATGAAAAATCGTGCCTGCAGCACTAACCACACTTTCAAATTTCAAGTTTCTACACCTTCATCAGATATATCGAGATATAAACAAACTTCCTGAGACCAATAGATCAGATTAGGCAAAGATTGTCCAAATATTGCTATCTAAAGTCTCAATTAATAATCATTAAACATAATTGTAGAGAAGAATTCAGCTTTAAGATTTACATTTCATTCTAGAGCTATATTATTATAAATCATAATTTAAAGGCAGCAACAAATCTCCATCCATTAACAAGTTTCCCTAGTTGAGTTGTCCTACCTACATATCTCCTATGCTTACTAAATATCATATGATAATGATGACTCCGGAATAAAAATACTATTGAAGCATACATTTGATGCTATTTGAGAGTACCAATTGAAATACTTCCTAATATTGAAACGGTCAGTAGAGGAAATAATCATCTGTCAATTTCATCTCTGTAATAGACATCTTGGAAACTCTATGGGGCAGTTCTACTCTGTCCTATAGGGTGGCTATGAGTCAGAATTGACTCGATGGCAGTGGGTAATATACTTATAGGTGTAGTGCAATGCTATGCTATTTTTGTTTATAAAGGAGATTTTCATGTCACCTTAGCTTGTCTTTTAGTTTTCTTTAGTAATGCATACTACACCTGCAGGAGGTAATTCAATTCTGACTATGCAAGCCTTGCTATGATCTTGATCCCTTCCTTTTTTTTTTCTGTTTACTTGACACAAATAAAGATCTGTTTGCAATTGTTTTCAGGTTTCTATCTCCTAATTAGGATCACTTATTCTGCTCTTATTTGTCTGGCTTTCAGAGTATTACCCTATGTGCCATTACAAATAAATGATGGCTTATAGAGAAGTAGTTTTTCAGATTCTTGCAAGCTTTGAATATGTTTTAATTTTGCTTACTGCAAATACTATGTTTAAGAGCTTATCACACCAAAATGAAGTTACTGTTTACCCATAGCTTTGAAATTTATACAGTTTGTGCTTTTAAAGGATTTTATAATTGAAGATTTCCAAAGGTTTTCTTTTCTTAGAAACATGTGTTCCAGCTGGTTAAGGCCTTGGGTTATTACTTTGTGTGTGAGAAAAGTGGCAGGAACCAATATGAATCCAATGTCTGGGCCAGCAAGTAGAATTAATCAAACTGGAAAAGTATATAGAATTTATAGACAGAATGGAATACTAGGTAGCAATACCTTCACTTAGGAGCCAACAGAAAATTCTCTATCTAATCCACAAGGTCTCATGTTTCTGATTCCTTATGGAATAATCATCATTTAACAAACAAATATTTACTGAACACCATGCTGTACAGTGAAGGTGCAAAAAGAAATAAGACAAAATTTCTGCAGTCAAACAGGCAATAAGAGCATGTAATTGCGGAGCCCTGGTGGCACAGTGGTTAAGAACTTGGCTGCTAACCAAAAGGTCAGCAGTTCAAATTCAGCAGCCACTCCTTGGAAACCCTATGGGGCAGTTCTACTCTGTCCTATAGAGTTGCAAAGAGTCGGAATCGACTCAATGGCATTGGGTTTTTTTGGTTTGGTGGCAGAATTATACAGAAAGTGGTAAGGAAATCTTGGAAAGCTGTACATGCTTGGGCTTCCTTATAGGAATGTATGAGGAAGTGATGTTATGCAGTGGCATAATTTTTTTCCCTCTCTAAATGATGGACGATTCTACGTATCAAGTTGTGAGCACTTCACAGAGTGTTGCAGACTACTTTCTAATATTTGCTTTATTTAACAAAAAATTTTATTGTGGTTAAAATCCACAGTCAACTGAATTTGGGCAAGAAGAAACTGCCATGTCCTACTCTGCAGTCTCTGGGCAATGATAATCTTAACCAGTTGCTACGGAGCCAACTTCGACCCCATGTGTATCAGAGTAAAACTGTGCTCTATAGGGTTTTCAATGGCTTATTTTTTGGAAGTAAATTGCCAGATCTTTCTTCCATGGTGCCTCAAGGTAGACTAAAACTTCCAGCCTCTCAGTTAACAGCCAAGTGCTTATCTGTTTGCACCACCCAGGTCAATGGTGATACTAGAAGATTAATAATTAATATTTAGGAAACCTCACTGAACATATTTTTTTTAATCTGAAGCAAAATGATTTTATTTTTTATGAAGATTTGAATTGACTAAACTTATAGTATATTTGTTGCATAAGCTACAATTACATGATGCCAAATACATTCAAATGGAAAGAGAAAATTCTATAATTAATCAGAAAGTTTTTTGTATTATATACAAACTATATATATCTGGAAACCTGTGGATGTCTTTGTCATCATGGAGCTAAAGCCCTTGAGACAATCAGTAAACTACTCACTGACCTCTCTGTTAACTGAGACTCATGGACGCAAGGATCATCTTTTAGATCTTACAAAAAGGATTACCTTTTTCTGCTGTCATCAGAAGTTTTTGATCTTTCTATTTTTTGTCTCAAGAAACTGTTCTAGAATTCCAATGTTATCTTTATATTTTAAGTGTACAAGCCTCAAAACTCCTTTTTTTAAAATTCTTTTCCTTTAACCAAAGCACCATCCTTCTTCCGGCATGAAATACTCTACACTTCTCTGTGATTCTCAGAACTTTGGACAAACATTTAGTGTCCCCAAATGCAGACTAAAATTTGCTATTTGCTATAAAAGCAAATAACCACATCACATATAAAATGTTATTACAGAACTTCTAACATTGGACATGCTCTGATAAAATGAAGCTTCAATATTCTTTTAATAAAGTTTATCCTTTTATGCTTTGATATTTTATCAGAAGACATAAATGCATATATTCCTTAAAAAGAAATTGCATTTAATGGACTACACCAGATAGCAAATGCCTAATCTGCTTTACCAGTTGTGGAAATAGAGCAGCGATGGGGTAGAGTGGGAGGACTTGCAATTCATGCAGAGAGCTTCTGTTGACTTTCATCTTAACTTCTAACTAGAGTAAGTATTGCAATATAGAATACATTTTGTCTACTAGAGAAAATTATACATAACTTTGACATATATAATTTTGATATATATATCTTACTGTTTTTCTCTGTGAGCTGCTTCTGGGATAGATGGTCCATTCTGAGAATTTTTAATATCAATGTCTAGTTTTCCATCTTAATATTTTACCTATTTGGTACTGTGTTGGAATTTTTCTTTCTCATTTTCAAACTTCTGTTAAAATTTGGTTACATACAGCAGAGTCGTCTTAAATGTTCTGTGTGGGAAGAAGAAGGAAGATTTTTTGCCCCGGACATCTTGTGATTTATCCAAACATAGAATTCAAGTCTAGACAGTTCCCATTAAGCCTCGTGCACAATACCATGCCACCTGTACATTTAAAGTGACGTAAACTTGTACTTCAAAGTTTCCCAGTTGACTGTGATGTACAGCGCGCATAGGCACACTGCAAAAATGCAAGAAGTAGAAGAGATAGCTGCAATTAATTGCTTGGGGAATTTTGTGTTGGTACATCAAATATGCATGTGGTTCTGATTTTAATACATATTAGACCTGCTTGATGAAGTTGAGTTTTAAGACTACAAGACATGGATATGAAGAGAGTTCTAGAGAGCACATGGAAGGATGAAATGGCTAATGAGAGAAAAGAAAGTGAGACTTGTGAAGGGAAAAAAATAAATTGAAGGGTTATCTGTAGCAAGTTAGTATTCTGTACGGATAGTGATTATGCTCAAAGAAGTTAAGGAAGAAAAAAAGAAGAAGGATCATAAAAATGAATCAAAAGAAGCCTATTATACCTAATGTTTAGCATAGATCAGTCCTTTTGACAAATACAGGGCCGTCCAATTAAAATAGAATGTGAGCCATAAATGCAAGCCAAATAGGTGATTTTAAATTTTCTAGTAGCTGCACCAAAAAATGAAAAAAATAATTTTAGTAATGTATTTATTTAAACTAATCTATTAAAATATTATGATTTCAACATGTAATCAGTACAAAAATTATGAGTAAGATATTTTACATTCTTGTTCATATTGAGTCTTCAAAAATTGGTGTGTAGTTTTTTTCACACCTGAGACACATCTCAATTTGGATTTGATATATTGCAATCACTCATGTATCTAGTAACTATTGTATTAGACAGCATACGTTTAATATATTCCTACACTGATGCTCTTTTGCTTTTTGCTACATAAATAGTTCAGAAGTGATTGTTGGGTACTAAAGGATCCTAAGATTAGGTGTTATTCATGTCTTAATATGAACATAGCCTGTTCACTTCCACTGTTTAAAAACAATATTTTCTTTTGTCTCAAGGCAAATTCTGGTGTAAGCATTTCTGATCTTCTAAAGGGAAAACAAAAAGAAGTAAACTCTGATATACATAAAGAAAAACAGCTAAGATCATTTTTCTGTGTGAATGGTTTAAAAACCAGTGGCATGGATCATGCTATTGTCAATGACTTGAAACTGAAGAAGAGCCTAAGAAAGTTGGAAAAGCGTATCAGCTCAGTAGGCCAGTCACAGACAGCGATGTCTTTCACATCACCCAGCTCATTTCAAAACTGAGGACTGACAATCTTCAAGAGTTGAAAACAGCACAGCACATAATAATTGGATATTTCATTGCATGCTAATGACTTTATCAGAATATCAGTAGAAGTATTCAGTGTGGATAAAAATATGACTGATCACTATAGGTTTATTTTTTAATGAGCTATTTCTTTACAGAGAGGCTTAAATTCAATGCCAACCCCATTTTCTGTTCCTATGAAATACATGTCATATAATTCTATGATAGTGAAGCACAATCCCTTCTAGAAGTTGTGTTTACATACCTTTACTTTGCTTGTCCAATATTTTAGCCACAATATTTATGGCCAAAAAATAATGTCAAAAGAAAATATGAGGAAGGAGATTTTTAAAATGTAGCTTATCTAGAAGTACAAAAAATGTTTTAATTGTTTCCTTATGGTTGGCTTTGAGTATCCCCAAAACTATATGCCATAAGATCCCTGATAGAAGATTCTAAAGTAGGATATCCTTAATTGGAACTTCAGGAACAAGGGAAGGATACACTTGATTAAGAACTGTCTCTTCTTTCAGTAGATCCCTTTATATTCAAGATCATATATGTAAAATGAGAAGACAGAAAATCAAAAGCAAGTACAACTGTCCATAATTCTTACCGAAGTTTAAATGAAAGAGATAAAGAGAGGGAAAGGTAAGATTAGTTATATGAAATAAATTCATTCTTAATGTTACATTCTTGATTGAAATTGAATCAGAAATTTCCTGAAGGCAGAAAGAATGAAAATTTCTCTTTTCATTCTTTGGGCAACACAATTTTTGCCATCATAATTTTACCCATTCTGGCCTTACCAAGTTTAAGAATTGACATGTACATCTTGCTTTGTCTGTAAGGCTAGACCATTGAGAAGATCTGAGTGTATGACAAGTATGCTTTCATATCAGGAAGACAGACAAGATATACACTCAAGACAGTATATGCATGACTGTATACACACACACACACACACACACACACACACACACATATACACATGTGTGTATGTGTGTAATACAACCCTCCTCAAAAAAACACACCAAACCCACTGCCGTTGAGTCAATTCCTACTCATAGCAACCCTACAGAACAGAATAGAACTGCCTCATCGGTTTCCAAGGCTGTAAATCTTTAAGGAAGTGGCCTGCCATATCTTCCTCCCGTGGAGTGGCTGGTAAGTTTGAACCATGAACTTTGTGGTTAGCAGCCAAGTGCTAACCACTGCATCATCAGGGCTTCGCTATCTCTCTTTCAGAGATATGAAAACATAGATGGCTAAAATCAATCATTCAACATTCTCTGAGTTATACAATGACGTTTTGAACATGAAACTACAACTTAGAAATTTTTTGCTCAAACATCTTTTTTAAAAAGTTCTTTAGGACATAAGCAGTAAGTTAGATTCCACTGAATAGCGTGTATTTGGGGAAAGGGTGGGGAGCTCTGTTGGCTGCCAACACTGCTACACGTCTCCATAATCAAATACGCCTTTGTTCTTTCAGATTATGTTTTTCACAAGATTCTGTTTTTCCGACCACTAGCAATGTGATGTGGCCTTGTTCAGGCTTTTACTGGAAAATCTCCCACTGCACCTGTGCAAAAACTCCTACCCGTGTGCTTTAAAGTCTACACAGCTACGAGAAAACTTTCACTGTTATGTATTCAAGCACACAGGCACCTAGTTATCGAGACAATTCTACGCCACAGGTCAAGAAATGTGTTGAGTTTCAGAAAAGTTCAGCGATTTGTGCCGTTAACTGAAAAGAAAAATAACTGTGGAGAGCAAAGGGCTTTGCATTTTTCAATCTGGAGTCCATGTTCTAAAGAAAGAGTACGGCCTTTAGAACTATGAAATATCTTTGTCCTTCAAAAAGAGCCGCATTACGTCCATGTCTTACAAAATACTATGCCTTGTGCATTGGGGTATACAAGATTCTCTCAACTACAGGCAGTCCCCGTGTTATGAACGAGATCCCTTTCTGTCTGTCTTTAAGTCGAATTTGTAGGTAAGGCAGAACAGGTACATACAGTTCTTATTTAATGTCAGTCAAATGTTTGTCTTAGTATATAGTACGTATTTTAGCTCTCTATGCATATAAAAAGTTTAAGAAACATCTGCAAACCGAGTGATGTTTTCATGAGCGTCACAAAGTAATGCGGTGTTAGTTATTACGAATCATTGTATTTAACTCAATTTTTTTATATACTAGACCTTATGGCAGTCCGTTCCTAAGTATGAGTTGTCCTTAAGTCGGATGTTCATAACCTGGGGACTGCCTGTACTTTGTAAAGTGCGAAGCTTAATCTATATTTCAAAATATAAGACATGATATTTAACAAGGCCCTATGGAAAGTATATGTTTATCTATCAAATATTACATTTTTGTTTTCTTTCTCTCATTACAGTGCTTCTTCCCTGTTTTGGATTCTCAAGAGAGTAAGAGTAACCTAGTTACAAGATAATTATCAACCAGATGACAGAAGATCTGGTTGTGATCTGAATTTGTCACTTGCCAACTGAGCAACCTGAAGCAAATAATTTTCTCTTTTCCTCCTCTGTTTAAAGCAAATAATATATTTGCTCCAATAAAATCTCAGAGTTGCTGACAGGAAAAATGAGGTAATGTTTATTAAAGTTTTTGTGTGGTATTAATTCTCAAGAATCTTTCAAAACCAGTCTAGGGTCAAGCTGACCAATGCTTAAGCAATGATTTATGATTGTCGCTATAAGCTGGAATTGACTCAACAGCAACGGGTTTGGTTTGGTTTTTAAGGCTTCCAATTTCTTACTGTTTGGACCATTTGAAAACACTCCTTGTTTATACTAAGACAGATCTGCAGTAGAAACAATGGTATGCTCTGTTGTAATCATCCCATGAATCAGCTTGTAAGCCCAGGGTAGAACCTCGGCCTCTCTTACCCTAAACCCTGGAGGGGAGCTATATTAGACTGATGCTCATAGTATGCCACTGCTTATCTCCCCAAACACAAAAAACATAACTAAGCTGATTAAACCTGGAACACTACTTTACAGTCTGTTTTCTGACCAGAAAATAAAGAAAACTGACATCCACAGAGAAGTAGAAAAAATCATATAGTATTTTTTTAACTGACTAACCCAAGTTTGATAAATCACATTCAAAATGAAGTCAAAGAGTGGAGGACATTACCATATATTGTGTCCCTACCAGGTGATAGGTACTGTGAATGAGACCTGATATTTCAGTTTTAGACATAAGGCAACTGGGCCCAGGGAGGTTCTGAAATTTGGCCAGTTTCACAGTACAGGTAAGTGGCTAGCTGATTTCAACTTGCATCTGCCTAATGCACCAGATGCCAACTTAACAGCAAAGTGAATGACATGATATAAAATAAATCTAAAATAAAATAGAATCCAATCAATTGATGAATATTTTACCTGTCATAATATGAATAATATACACCACTCATCTGTCAGTTTGTAGTCATGTGGTGGCTTGCGTGTTGCTGTGATGGTGGCAGCTATGTCACTGGTATTTCAAATACCATCAGGGTCACCCATGGTGGACAGGTTTCAGCAGAGCTTCCAGACTAAGACAGACTAGGAAGAAGGACCTGGTGGTCTACTTCTGAAAAATGTGGCTGGTGAAAACCATATGAATAGCAGCGGAATATTGTCTGGTATAGTGCTGGAAGATGAGCTCCTTGGGTTGTAAGCCACTCAAAATGCAACTGGGGAAGAGCTGCCTCCTTAAAGTAGAGTCGACCTTAATGAAATGGATGGAGTCAAGCTTTCAAGACCTTCATTTGTTGATGTGACACAACTCAAAATGAAAAGAAAAAGCTGCAAACATCCATTAATAATTGGAATGTGGAATGTATGAAGTATGAATTTAGGAAAATTAGAAGTCATCAAAAATGAAATGGAACACTTAAAGATCTATTCCTAGGCATTAGTGAGCTGAAATGGACAGGTATTTGGCCATTTTTAGTCAGACAATCATATGGTCTACTATGCCAGGAATGACAAATTAAAGAGGAATGGTGTCATGTTTGGTGTTAAAAAGAACATTTCAAGCTCCATCCTGAAGTATGATGCTGTCAGTGTTAGGATAATATCCATATGCCCACAAGGAAGACCAGTTAATACGACTATCATTCAAATTTATGCACCAACCACTAATGCCAAAGATGAAGAAACTGAAGAATTTTATCAACTT
Organism: Dugong dugon; assembly: GCA_030035585.1. Lineage (NCBI taxonomy): Eukaryota > Metazoa > Chordata > Mammalia > Sirenia > Dugongidae > Dugong > Dugong dugon. The sequence continues at coordinate 32,532,644 of CM057473.1, read as the reverse complement.
CTGTAGTCTGAAATTGATCAAACATGCAATCAAGATGCATTGTAATGATCAGTTATTAGAAAGTGAAAGATAGAAACAAAACAGAAGGATCGATAGTTGCAAAATATGGGCTTGATGATAGAAACAATGCCTGAGATTTCATGATAGAATTCTGGAAGACTAACGACTTGTTCATTGCAAATACCTTTCTTCAACAACATACATGGCGAGTATGCATGTGTACATGGCCAGATGGGATGCCCAGGAATTAAATCAACTACATCTGTGGAAAGAGACGATGGAGAAACTCAGCATCTACAGTCAGAACAAGACCAGGGGCTAACTGCAGAACAGACCATCAATTGCTCATATGCAAGTTCAAGTTAAAGATAAAGAAAATTAAAACAAGTACATGACAGCCAAAATATGACCTCAGTATATCCTATCTGAATTTAGAGACCATCTCAGGAATAGATTTGACACACTGAACGCTAATGATCGAAGACCAGATGAATTGTGGGATGACATCAAGGACATCATACATGAAGAAAGCAAAAGGCCATTAAAAAGACAGGAAAGAAGGAAAAGACCAAAATGGATGTCAGAAGAGACTCTGAAACTTGCTCTTGAACGTAGAGTTGTTAAAGCAAATGGAAAAAGAGAAGTAAAAGAGCTGAACAGAAGATTTCAAAGGACAGCTTGAGAAGACAAAGTAAAGCATTATAATTAAACGTGCAAAGACCAGGACTTAGAAAACCAAAAGGGAAGAACACACTCAGCATTTCTCAAGCTAAAAGAACTGAAGAAAATATTTAGGCCTCGAGTTGCAATATTGAAGGATTCTATGGGCAAAATATTCAATGACACAGGAAGTGTGAAAAGAAGATAGGAGGAATACACAGAGTCACTGTACCAAAAAGAAGAGGGAGCATATGATCAAGAACCGGTGGTATCGAAGGAAGAAGTTTAAGCTGCACTGAAGGCTCCAGGAATTGACGGAATACCAAATGAGATGTTTCAACAAACAGACGCAGTGCTGGAGGTGCTCATTTGTCTATGCCAAGAAATTTGGAAGACAGCTATCTGGTCAATCAACTAGAAGAGATTCATATCTTTACCCATTCCAAAGAAAGATAATCCAATAGAATGTGAAAATTACCAAACAATATCATCAATATCACATGTAAGTTAAATTTTGCTGAAGAAACTTCAAAAGCAATTACAGCAGTACATTGACAGGGAACTGCCAGAAATTCAAGCCAGATTCAGAAGAGGATGTGGAACAAGGGATATCATTGCTGATGTCAGATGTATTTTGGCTGAAAGCAGAGAATACCAGAAAGCTGTTTACCTGTCTTTTATTGACTACGCAAAGGCATTCAACTGTGTGGATCATAACAAAGTATGGATAACATTGTGAAGAATGGGAATTCCAGAATACCTAATTTTGCTGGTGAGGCAACTGTACATAGACCAAGAGTCAGTCCTTTGAAGAGAATAAGGACATACTATGTGGTTTCAAATCAGAAAGAGTGTGCATCATTGTTGTATCCTTTCACTATACTTATTCAATCCGTATGCTGAGAAAATAATCCAAGAAGCCGGACTGTACGAAGAAGAAAGTGGCAAAAGGATTGCAAAAAGACTCTTTAACAATCTGTGATATGCAGATGACACAACCTTCCTTGCAAAAGGTGAAGAGGACTTCAAGTACTTACTGATGAAGAGCAAAGACCACAGCCTTCACTATGGATTACACCTCAGCATAAAGCAAACAAATATCCTCAAAATTGGAACAGTAAGCAACATCATGATAAAAGGAGAAAAGATCGAAGTTGTCAAGGATTTCATTTTACTTGGATTCACAATCAGTGCCCATGGAAGCAGCAGTCAAGAAATCAAACAGTGTATTGCATTGGGCAAATCTGCTGCAAAAGACCTCTTTAAACTGTTAAAAAGTAGAGGTGTCACCTTGAGGACTAAGGTAAGCCTGACCCTGGTGGAGTAGTGGTTAAAGGTTCAGCTGTTAATCAAAAGGCCGGCAGCTGGAATCCACCAGGCGCTCCTTGGAAACCCTATGGGGCAGTGCTACTCTGTCCTATAGGGTCGCTATGAGTCAGAATTGACTCGATGGCAACGGGTTTTCAGTTTGGACCCAAGCCATGGTGTTTTCAGTTGTCTCATATGCATGTGAAAGCTGGACAATGAATAAGGAAGACCGAAGAAAAATTGATGCCTTTGAATCACGATGCTGGCAAAGACTTTTGCATATACCATGGACTGGCAGAACAACAAACAAATCTGTCCTGGAAGAAGTACAGTCAGAGTGCTCCTTCAAGCGAGGATGGCGAGACTTTGTTCATGTACTTTGGACATGTTATCAGGAGAGATCAGTCCCTGGAAAAGGACATCATGCTTGGTAAAGTAGAGGGTCAGTGAAAGAGAAGAAGACCCTCAATGAGATAAATGACACAGTGGCTGCAAGGATGGGCTCATGCATAGCAATGATTGTGAGGATGATACAGGACTGGGCAGTGTTTTGTTCTGTTGTTCACAGGGTTGCCATGAGTTGGAACTGACTCAACAGCACCTAACAACAATATACATTGCATTGCAATCTTTGATGGAGGAAGGAAGCAAAGAACTCTAGCATGTATTTAGGATGACCAGAAGTATAATGATACTTAGCTATCCCATTTAAGATAATGTATTTTTTGCGACGCAGAATGTAAGCTCAAAAATATTCAGCCCTTCTTCGTTAGTAGGAAATATTTCTAATTTCTCTGCCCTACATATATAATGGAAACCCTGGCAGCATAGTGGTTAAGAGTTCGGCTGCTAAGAGGTCTGGGTTTGAATCCACCAGGGGCTCCTTGGAAGCCCTATGGGGCAGAGTCTCAGATATTATTCTAATAATTAGTTTCTTTGTAAGAAGGAAAATGTGAAGCATAAATTTTAGAAACGTAAAAATACTAGTTTTATATATTTTTAAAACATGTTTTGTGATAGTAATTTAATCTATTTCAATTTTTTTTCCTTAAAAATACAGGAATAAAAAACTTGAACAAGGAGGCATATTATAAGGATAGATTTACCCAAATTTAAGTAGCCAGATTAGGAGTGAAAAAGTCAGGGGCCATCTCAGAATTTTTAATACTCAAATAGACATTAACAATTTTCTGTTTAACTTGCGTGTGCCATCAGCATGAAAAGACAGCCAAAATGATGATTTATGGTGTTTCAAAAATATTGCATTGTAGCAATTGAGAACAAGAACTGAAGTGACATTAATTTTCTTAGTATTTTATTCTGATATTTCTAGCGATGACTCTAAACTTAGATTTTGTTAATTTTTATGATTACATGATATATAACCTCTCTGATACATACATAACAAATTTAAGCAATATCCTTGGCATTGCCTGGCCCAAAGATATTAATTATTGGGCTTCTGTTGAATTCCTCTTACTCTTTCAGCACTTAAATGTAACAGATCAGCTAAACAGAAAGGATGTGTGTTTGCTAAGATTTTGACCGAGCTTTAACCTGTGCTCAATGAAAGTGACTATACAGTGAAATACTCACAAAATATAGGGGTTAGGAAGCATATAATGGAATCTCTATAGATAGCTATCCTCCTTTCTATGCATAAGATCATACTGTTTGGTCTGACCAACACACTGAGGCATAGATAGTTTGCAATCAAGTTAGTTGATGCACTTGATTTCACATTCCATTCTCAGGCCTTTCAAAACTCTCCTAAGATTTCACAATAATAGTGTTATGATACATGTTAGAGATATTAAAAAGTATCCTTCTTGACTCTCCAATATTTACAAATTCTTTTTTTTTTTTTGCAATACTGAACATGTAGTACATGCATCTTCGACCATCCTTCCTTCTCAGTTTTACATGATGATGGTCATTCTGAGTCCATGGTTTACTGTATTCCCTAAAAGATTACTATTTGGAAAAGTAAGGCTTTATGTGAAAAATGCAAATATAATTTGGAGACATTTTTAAAAAAGCCAGTGATCCTACTATTATCTGCAGGCTATTACTGTATAACATGTTATTTTGATATTTATAGCACAAGAATGGAAAACAGCCACAGGAACTGGAATTACGTGCCCTCGGGACATTGACTATATTGCTATTAATATTGTCTTATTGTTGTAAGATTGTTTTTATAGCAGTGTGGTTAAATACTTCTAGCATTATATTCTTCTAGTTTTTCATCCTTATCTCTACTGACTTATTTTTAAATATGAATGTGAATATTTAAAAAGTATCCTGTTAATAACCTAAGAAATAAAAACAGTATAATTTCATAACTTTTGGCTATAATTCTCCTACTAAGAGAAAAGACTATATCTATATAACCAAAGCAAAAGCCCATGTAAATATAAGATTTAACTGTGTCCATTGAAGACACTTCACAAAATATTCCAGCCTATATGTGTGAAGGAGCCCCTGGGTGGTGCAATCAGCTAGTGCACTCGGCTGCTCACTGAAAGGTTGGAGGTCAGCGGCATTACTAGAGAGGTGTGGGGGATGCGGACCACAGCAGGTGACATTATCCGAGTGGGTGACGCCAAAATGACTCTCTATAAATTTTTGTGCAATGTGTTAGCAGAAATTTATTATTTTTTATAGAAATACCCCTGTAGTTTTTTATGACAACAAAATTTTTTTCCCATAAGTCCAGCTTACATGTATCAGTGTACCTACAAGGCTAAAACTTTTTGCTTATTTACTTTTTGAACCTTCTAATGCCCTCTGGTCAGAGCTATCATTATTATCCAATTACAATGACACTTCGAACCACATGGTTTTGTCTGCAGGCCCTACAAGAACACGCTGTTGTTTTCCTTACTTTTGGTATTTTTTTTTTTCTATTTCTTTCTTTTTTTTTTTTTATTATACTTCAGTTGAAGGCTTACAGAACCAATAGTTTCTCATGAAACAGTAGTACACATATTGTTTTATGACATTGGTTAACAACCCCACAACATGTCAACCCTCTCCCTTCTCGACCTTTTTTTTTGGTGAAAATACACATAGCAGAGATACACCATTTCAAAAATTTCTACATGCACAGTTCAGTGACATCGACTACGCTCTTCCAGTTGGGCTGCTATTCTCACTTTAGATGAAGGCTTACAGAACAAAACAGTTTCTTATTTAACAGTTAGTACACATGTTGCCCTATGACAATGGTTAACAACCTCACAACACATCAACACTATCCCTACTCAACCTTGGGTTCCCTATCACCAGCTTTCCTGTTCCCTTCTGCCTTCTGGCCCTTGTCCCTGGACTGCTGTACCTCATTAGTCCCATTTGGTTTTATGGGGCTGTCTACTCCCTGGATGAACAGTGAACTTCAGAAATGACTTCACCACTGAGCTAAAAGGGTGTCTGGGGGCCATACTCTCAGGGTTTCTCCAGTCTCCTTTAGGCCAGCAAATCTGGTCTCTTTTTTGTGAGTTAGAATTTTGTTCTACATCCTTCTCCAGTTCTTTCCAGAACCCTCTGTTGTTATCCTGGTCTGAGCAGTCAGTGGTGGTAGCCGGTACCACCTAGCTGTACTGGACTCAGTCTGGTGGAGGCCTTGGTAGCTGTGGTCCATTAGTCCTTCAGACTAATCTTTTCCTTGTATCCTGTTCTCTTCATTCTCCCTTGCTTCTGAAGGGATAAGACCAGTGGAGTATCTTCGATGGCTGCTCACAGGCTTCTAAGACCCCAGACGCTACTCACCAAGGTAGAATGTAGAACATTGTCTTTATAAACTGTGTCATGCCATTTGAGCTAGATGTTCCCCGAGACCATGGTCCCCACAGCTCTCCACCCAGTAATTCAGTCCCTCAGGGAGTTTGGATGTGTCTGTGGAGCTTCCATGACCTTTCCTTGTATAAGTCGTGCTGGTTTCAACTGTATTGTGTACTGTCTCGCCCTTCACCCAAGATACAACTTATCTATTGCCTATTTAGTATTTCCCACCCACCCCTCCCATCCCTTGTAAACAACAAATATTGTTACTTTTTGTGCGTAAACTTTTTCATGGGTTTTTACAATAGAGGTCTCATACAATATTTGTCCTTTTTTGATTGACTTATTTCACTCCGCATAATGTCCTCCAGTTTCATCCATGTTATGAGATGCTTCACAGATTCATTGTTATTCTTTCTCATTGCATAGTACTCCACTGTGTGTATGTACCATAGTTTGTTTATCCATTCATCTGTTGATGGACATCTAGGTTGTTTCCATCACTTTGCTATTGTGAACAATGCTGCCATGAACATAGGTGTGCATATGTCTATTCGAGTGATGACTCTTATTTCTCTAGGATATATTCCTAGGAGTGGGATTGCTGGATCGAATGGTACATCTATTTCTAGCTTTCTGAGGAAGCGCCATATCATTTTCCAAAATGGTTGTATCATTTTGCATTCCCACCAGCAGTGCACAAGAGTTCCAATCTCCCTGCAACCCCTCTAACATTTGTTATTTCCAGTGTTTTTGATTCGTGCCAGTAATGCCGGGTGAGATGGTATCTCATGGTGGTTTTAATTTGCATTTCTCTAATGGCTAGTGATTGCGAGCATTTCCTCATGTGTCCGTTGGCCATTTGAATGTCTTCTTTGGGGAAGTGTCTGTTCATCTCCTTTGCCCACTTTTTAATAGGATTATTTGTGTTTTTGTTGTAGAGGTGTTGGATTGTCTTGTAGATTATGGAGACTAAACCTTTGTCTGACTTGTACTGACTTCTGGTATTTTTATAGTAGCTGATTTTGTCAAATTTTCTGGTGTTTTAGCTACAATATTGTGGTAATTAGCATGAGGGGGCTGACACCATGAGTTACTACACTGGATGACACCTACTCTAGTGACACCACTGTTGATGGATCAAGTTTATCCAAATGTGCCTTGGAAGAAAGGTCTGGTAATCTACTTCCAAAAACAGCAGCCATGGAAAAACCTACAGAGCGTAATTCTACTCTGACACACATGGGGTTGGCATGAGTCACTGTCCACTCAATGGCAACTGGTTTTTATATACGTGAATGTCTGTTAAATGGTTGTATTTTTTTAAATTATGGATTCTCTTACACATTGAAATTTCTACCGTTTTATAGAAATGCTATGTTTAAAAAGTTTAGCTATTGGAAAGAATTAAGTATTTTGGGTTTTTGTTTGAGATTAAAAATCAAATTATACCTACAAATTGGCTTTAAGCTAAGCCTATTTAGATTCACAGTATTTTCTCAGTCTCAATAACACAATTGAACAATTAAACAGAAATTCATTTGGTAAAATCAGACCACTTAGAACATTTCTTTTTTATGTAGGTTGTTATAACAGTGATAATACCAAAATATATTGTTGTTGTTAGTTGCCGTGAGTGGATTCCAACTCAAGAGACCCCACGTATGCAGAGTAGATCTGCTCGGTAGGATTCTCAAGGATGTCACATTTTGGAAATAAATGATGAGGGATGTCTTCTGAGGCACCCCCAGGTGGGTTGGAATTACCAACCTTTCGGCTATTAGTTGAGCACTTAGCCATTTGTGCCACCCCAGGACTCCTCCAAAATATATTGTTAACATTTTTGTGTTATGTGGGATACATTGTAAGTAGAGAGTACCTAAAGATTATTTTAAAAGCCCTATGGAAAGAGTGAGAATGAAAGAAAGCCTTTTGACAGGAAAGTAAACCATGAGGTCACAAATAGCATTAGGCAGTGATCTGCATACATTTGAACATGCCCAAGGGGGAAGATGGTTCTATCTTCCTCTAATAGATTGTACAAGACTCATTCAAGGAAGAAAGAAATAATGGGGCATTGCAGAGAACATCTATTCACCAGGCTCTTGTGAATGAAAGTTATGAATGTAAAATCGAGAGACAGTTTCTGGGCTGTTTGCAGATAAGATACCTGCATGTCAATGCTCTTTGTTTCAATGATTCCTGCAAAGCTTTACGTTGATGATGTAATTCTACAAAAGTATCTCTACCCTGGCTTTCTATATAACTCTACAAAAATGTATTCTGCAAGATGATAAGTTAATCCAAAATTGAACATCTTTGTTTTGTTCTTCTTAGTTCTGAATAGCTGGTGGGTGATCCCAAATCACAATCACAACTTTCTAGCTGTAGCAGGAGCTAACGGTTTATTTGTATTAATGCCATGTAGCTCAACATGATTTGTTTTCTGAGATATCCAGAAACACAAAGGAAGTGTTATTGGTTGACTACTAAATATGGATTTTCTGTTCTTTTGCTTCCTGCAAGACAACTTTTTAAAAATAGAATCATTTAAAGAAAGGCAGTGGCACAAAAAGCTAAAAATGCTTAGAGGATAGCTACCAGGCGTTTATCCCTTAGTGAGTGGCTTTCTCCTGCTAAGATCACTGGCACTGTTATTTCAAACCATATTTTCATACATATTCCATATAAAGTTTGATGCACATAAATCTGTATTAAATGTTTAAACATTGAAAACTGGCAAAGGAAAGAAAAGTTGTAAAAGTAATTTTATTTTTCCTCCCCTTGGTAGAGATTGTGTGCAACGAACACAGAGCTAAGATTTTACTTCTACACGATAGTGAGAAACAAATCATATAAATACTAAATACTTAATTTTACTTTACTAAAGAAAGGTATTTCAAATGTAATTTTGCTTGCTATTAAGCCTAAGTAGATAATAAGTTCCTATTAACAAAACAACAGTACAATTGACAAAAATGTTTCTTCTTTACATGATTTAACATCAAAATACAACTAAACATCTATTTTTATTTGAAGTATACAAAATAGTAACTTTTATTTGAAGAATCATTTGAAATATGCTTAAAATAAAAATATATATTTAATAAATTTTTAGATTATTTTATATCAGAAATTTAGGGATGTGTTAAAAAAGAAACAGCAACTTTAATGCATATTTGCTAAATAAATCAATGGAGATTTTATAATTGGGATTTAAAATTACAAGTATATGGTCATCACCATCTGAAAATGAATGACCAGTGGTTCTTAGGACAACAGTGTACATGTAAAATGACAAAGATTAAACAATTTAGTACCTGATAATAACAGTTAAGATAGGGCTTTATGAAAAAAAAAGCTATCTGAACACAATGTTGATCTCCAAAGATAATTTTTAGCAATAAGAAGAAAAACTGAGAGCTTATCTAAGTTTCTCTTACCTCTACAGCCTTAGTCACCTTTTCCAATAAAACAGCATTTCCATTATAATAAATGCTTCATAGCACAGGAATATTGCAAACAAAACTTGACTAACGAATTTTGAGCACCTTGCAAAAACTTTCAATCACTTTTGACCTTGCTAAAATGCCATGGATAACCTCCAGGAGAAGAACTGTTTGATCTATTAGTGATCTTGAGATCACTAACTTCCATAAAATGAACAGAAGCAATATTAAAAAGCTAAGATTTGCTTTCCCAAGGTATTTTGATTGGGGCGTTTTGAATAAAACATGTATAATATATTATAAAGGTGTTACAAAATTAATATTTATTTAAACAGATTTCTTTTTTCTTTTTTTGTAGTTTGGTGGTTAATAGCTCAGTGGCTGGAATCCAACTTCCTAAGTTAAAATCCTAGATGTATCAGTAATATGTACAAGTTATTTAACTTCTTAGTGCCTTAATTTTCTCTTATTTAGGAGATAATAAATGAACCTACCCCATAGGATTTTTATAAGGATTAAATGAGATAAAACATTGAGACCATCAGAAAATTATTTAGCTTATAGTAAGTACTTAAGTATTTTTTGAAGCTAGAGATAGTAAACTTTTTCTTCTAAAAGATATACCATACTGCTTTCACTGGTAAGCATCACAACTATTATGATGGAAATTAAATTCTGACATGCTTCTTTATCCAACTACAATTGAAAACGTTTCTGTCTGTGTTGCAATGTAATAAGATACTGTATAGGTCAGAATACTGCTGGCCTGTAAGAAGCTCTCAAGTGTTTAATACATTTTAATTCAGTGGTTGAACTGCATTATGAGAGAACAAGCTTATTATGCTCTAATGTGACATTTATCCCTCCCCACTCCCCAAATTATTATTTTTGGTGAGATTCACTTTAACGTCCTGATTTTAAGTATACTTCTGTATGTGGACAAACCACATTGGCTAAGTGATGCAAGTTTTACCTTAAAAGACACCTATCCAATTGTTTTCCATAATGATAACTAACATGTTATTTTGCTCCTTTTTAAAATTAGAAACCAGAACAACAAAAAATACATAATTGCCTTGAGAATAACTACAACATCCTGGAAAACAATATATTTTTTTTCTCAAGCTCTTAACTTGGTCTGTTAAAAGAGCAATTAAACCAGAGTATCACAGTATTTAAGAGATATCAACCCATTTCTTGGCTATGTGCATTCTGAAGTGAAAATACACAACCGTTTTGAACAGACTTAACCTAATGGATATTACTACGAGTAGAAGTGATTTTCATTATTAAATGGGCACTTCGTTTTTTGAACTAGTGTTCACTAGTTCTACTTGTGGCACAGTGAGAGTTGATGTAAAATGTTAAATATCCACTGGATTTCAGATTTAAAGAAAAGTAGAATATTTCATTAATACCTTTAAAATATGGATTACACATTGAAATGGTAGCATTTGGATATATTGGGTTAAATAAAATATATTATTAAGTATAATTTCCTGTTTCTTTTTACCTTATGAATGTAACTACTAGAAAATGTAAAATTACCTGTGTGCATGTATTAAATTTCTATTGGACCATGCTACTGGCTATTGTGAGGAATTTGGCTTTTTGCTCCGAATGAAACGGGGATCCATTGGAGGATTTCAAGCAAAACGGCAAAAAGAGCTACATTTTGGTTACATTTATTAAATTATTTTGAATAACTATCCTGTACATCCCTCATGCAAATTAACACTTAGATAGATTCATACCCTATGTATATTACAACCTAAATAAGGCATAATTTGATAACTTGCAGATATGTTCTCTCTTTCTTTCTCTATGTTCTTACTTAAGTTTTATAAATTCATCCAGACGTGAAAAAGAGGGTTTGTTGTTGTTAGTTGCCTTTGAGTCATTTCGAACTCATGATGACTTTTTGTATGACAAAACAAAATACTGCCCTGTTGTGTGCCATCATCACAATTGTTGGCATGTTTGAGCCCACTGAAAGATGGAGATAGTTCACATCAATGTTGTATGTTGTCCTATTCTAACTCACCTGAGATCTGGATAACACTGGCAAGTTGTGTTCACTATCTCTAGAAAGAAAACTCAGAGTAGTTTCAGGACTTTATGTTAAATCCCCAGTAACAAATCAAGTAAGTGTTCATTTTACCTTTGTAATCCATGAATCAGACAAATTATTTTGGACAAAAGGTTGCCACTGTCTTAAATATTCTCTACATTAGAGTCCCATCTGAATTAAGAATTAAGAGAGTCAAAATATCATCTAAAAATGGAAAAAACATTCCCTTAAAAATGTTAAACCAAGGGTAAAGAGGAGTTTTTAAGCTTTTCATCATCTATTAAAATAGAATACTTACTGATTTCAGGTGCCCTGGTGGTGCAGTGATTAAGAGCTCAGCTGCTAACCAAAAGGTTGACAGTTCGAATCTACAAGCCATTCCTTGGAAACCCTGTGGGGCAGTTCTACTCTGTCCTATAGAGTCTCTATGAGACAGAATCGACTCAGTGACAATGGGTTTATTGACTTCAAGGTTCCAATGTCCTGTGATGATTCAACAAGAGACATGTACAACTAATCCAAATATTCACGTTCAGAAAATTCCCTGTATTTGAAAGGGAATCATCTTTTAAAGTTTTTAAATAATATATTTCCCTGAAGTAAATCTGTCAATAATTTAAATGTCTTTTTCATGTTACTTTTTAAAAATTTTTGCCCGAATTCAGATTTTTATGTAGGTCTGGAAAGGAAAGTGGATAGATAGTTAACAGATAGGAAAAGAGACTATTTTTTAAAATGTATTTCTCTTTTATGCACAAAACTACCAGTAGTGTTAATGGGAGTTAAACACAAAAATCCATTGTACATCAATAGGAGAGTGGAAACTGTAATCTATAAAATGAATGAATTAAATCATTATGAGTAATTCTTCAGCAGTGGACCTCCTCTAAGTTTTATCAAGTGTATAGTCTGACTTTTTGAAATGGCACGTAAAAAGGTTTTACGCCCTAATTGAACAGCCATTTGCTGGGCTTATTTTTCTCTTAGATCTTTCCTAATACCTGTGAAGTAGGGTTTTTAAAATAGGCGACTGGATGGTAAAAGCAGTAATTTCTCATCAGGGAATATTTAATAAGTAGAAGCTATTAGCCAACTAAAGGACACAAAATAGATTAATCTTTCAAAGATATGTCCTTTTGGAGTTATATATTGTTCAGGTTTCAGGGGGAAAAAAATCTCTGATAGTTGTGTAAGGACGAATTTACATTTAACATCATTTCATCATAACATATGAAAAAAGAATATTTTAACTTTTCTCATAATAGTCATTAATGATGATTATTTGAAAATAAATTTCAAAGGCTGAAATATTAAAGCTTACCCAGTTTGAGTAACAATTTATATATATTGTGTTATCATTTTGTTTGAAGATAATGGTATAAAGGTTAACTTATTATATTATCAATTTATATATCATGTATCATTATATGGAGCCCTGGTGGCACAATGGTTAATAGCTCAGCTGCTAACCAAAAAGGTCAGCAGTTCAAATCCACCAGCTGCTTCTTGGAAACCCTATGGGGCAGTTCTACTCTGTCATGTAGGGTTGCTATGAGTTGGAAATGACTTGATGGCACATAGCAACAACAAAAACAACAACATATCATTATATAATATTGTTGCTATATAGATGAAAACTCTGATCCTATGCCATTTGTTTTTTTTTTTTTTTTTTAAATTACCAGAAAATGATGCTATTGACAGAGCAACAGCTTCTAATCAAGCATATCTCTTTGGCCAGCACAGATGACCATATATCAATAGCTTCCACAAGAAATCATCCACACACGTGATGACAAATTTAAGTTGGATTCTGCTGCTTTTATTTTTAGCTAAACTTAGGATAAAACCAAAAAAAAACCAAACAAACCTTTTATTGCTGTCGAGTCGATTCCGACTCACAGCAACCCAGCAACGCTATAGGACAGAGTAGCACTCCCTCATAGGGTTTCCAAGGAGCGGCTGGTGCATTTGAACTGTCGACCTTTTGGTTAGCAGCCAAACGCTTAACCACTCCACCACAACCATAGACTTAGATGCTCTAAGCTAAATTCACATTTATCTTTAAAAAATTTCATCAGTTATTTTTGACTTAAGTACTTGCCCTTCTTTTTAAAATAAATATTGTCTTTTTTTCAAAAACCTTAAAATCCAGTGTGTAGATATTTTCGTATTTATCCACCATAACAAAACAAACTCAATGTCATCTATAAGTTAATTTATGAAAAACCTTTAAAAATATCTTGAGGTCTTTTTTGTTTTAAAGAAAATATGGGGTGAACATAGGAATTCTAATATCAACAAGGTAAAATTTGGGGCACTGCTGGAAGTTCCTACTTACGTTTTTCCATACCTTTGTCATGGCCAAAATTGATTCTACGAGAAATCTAATTACTCAAAAAACACATGCCCCGCAGCAAGTTTTAAAACAGTAGTCCTGGAACTTTCCCTGAGACAAATCTCTTCTCTTGTTTTCCCTGACTTTCTCCTTCTTCCCTTTGATTTTTAATTTCTTCCTTCCTTCCTCCCTTCCTTCTTATTTCTTTCTCTTTCTTTTCTCTTCTCCTGCTATGTATACTTTATTTTAAAAAGAATACTTCAATAAATATATTTTCTATTTCATGAGTAAAAGCTTTTTAATAACTATTTTATTATTTGTTTGTTAATTTATTTTTGACGTTCCTTATAGAGACCTTAAGCAGTTTTTGATTGGCTGTTAACCTAAAGGTTGGCTGTTCAAATCTGCCCAATGGCTCTGGGGAGGAAAAACCGGGAAATCTGTTTTTGTGAAGACAGTTGTGTGTGCTTGAGTCAGTTCGGACTCATAGTAACACCATGTGACAGAGTAGAACTGCTCCACAGGTTTTTCTAGGCTGTACTTTTTATGAGAGCAGATCACTGGGTCTTTCTCCCCCTGGATGAGTTTGAACTACCAATCTTTCGGTTAGCAGCCAAGTACATAAATGTGACGCCGCCAGGGCTTATAGCCAAGAAAACCCTATAGAGAAGTTCTAGTTACCATGAGTTGAAATTGATTCAATGGCAAGGAGTTTTTTTTTTGTTTGTTTGTTTGTTTTTTGTTTATAGAGAGCTTGCTTTATAGTAGGCACTGTACTAAACATTTAAAGCATAGTCTGGAAGTTGTGGCAAAAGAAAAAGAGAGAACTTCACACTGGTTTTCTCTAGTTTGTTCACATTTCATATTCAACCATGTGAGCATATGTTGGAAATCAATAATTTTAGCCTACACAGTCATCACATTTTGAGATAAAGGGCATTTCTTAAGTGGTGAAAGAGAAGACTGCCAATGGATAAAATCAGATAGGGTGTATAATTTAAAAAATATAGTAAAATGTCAGCATGTTCTGAGCACTTAAATAATATAAAAGACTTTTAGAAAAAGTTCTGTTATCTGAAATATAAAATACAGACATTTTGAAGAAGTTGAACAGAAAACAATGACAGCCAATTGCATTAGAATACTTTCATCAGAAAGATGTGAAATTATCAACTTCCACAGAAAGACAAAAGACAATGATAAAAACCAAAGTCCAGGCAAGACATAGCAACAATGGTCCCAGGTTACAGCAGCCACTATGATCACTAATTTGGGAGAATCATATCAGCTTATTCAGACACATACTCAAAAATAAAACAGCACTAACAGTTATGGCTGGTCATTAAGAAAATGATAGGAAGGTCACATATTCAAATACTTTTTTACTGTTAGGCTTATAGAGCTGTAATTAATTTATCAATTTACAATTTTTAATTTATCAATTAGCTATAATTTATCAATTTATCCATTGCTTTGGAATAACTACTATTTATATATAGTAAATACAGTGTAAATTACAAATAATGAAAACAGTAAAAAAAAAAAAAAAAAAAAGCAAAAGTAAATACAGGTAGTCCCTGACTTATGACATACTAGAGTTAAGATGAACCACACTTAATGTATCTGAAATGTTGCATCTTCCTGGGAGGAAGTTACAGGGAATTGCATGCAGATGATAGGGAAAAAGATTGCTCCATTATATGAACACATTTCAAGCATTTGATCAGGATAATATGATGAAAGAGATTGGTGGAAAAATTGTCCATATGGCAAGAACACTGAATTTAGAACTTGATATCACCAATGTGGAAGAACTCATAGATCACGAACAAGAGGAATTGACAGATCAGGACTTAATGGATTTTAAAGAGGAAAGAAATGCTGAAGAAGAAAGAAAGAATGGGGACGAGGAAGGACAGAAGTTGTCAAAAGATTTTACAGTGAAAGAGTTAGCTGAATTATTTCTAAACTAAATCATGGGCTTCAGTTACTTGAAAACATGGACTCAAATGCTGAAAGCTTTGCTAAAGTCGATAGGCAGATTTGGGAAGTAGTAGGATGTTATTGTGAAATATATGAAGAAAAAAAAGAGAAGGACCATACATACAGCTTCCACTAATTTTCTGACTAGAAACGCCATCACCATTGTCAGCAATAATCCAAATAATGATCCAGAACCTTCCACAAGTGGAGTAATTACCTCAAGTGACAAAATGCCAACAGTATCCAACTCTTTTTCATCATTGGAGTAAATTTTTATGATTTGTGTATTTTTTATGTATGTATGTATTAAAATATATCTGTAGGTTTATATGTAATGTTTCCAACACTCAAAGACAAATAAAAATTGGATTTTTAAAGATTCTGATAATAAAAGGCAATAATAATGAAAACTAAAAAAAAGGAGGTATTTGACTTATATCAGAACTGACTTACGACAAAGCTGTCTTACTGAAACTCCATCGTAAGTCGGGGTCTACCTGTGTTCTAATTTACGATTGATTTTTCCCAACTCTTGCCTAAAAATTAACATCAAAGAAAAATTTTCATACTTACTAGAAAGCTTAAAACAACTGATAAAGAATTTCATGTTTAATTTATGCTTAAAATAGTGTCTTGACTCCTTTATAAAAGTTTGAGTGGATTATTCTCATTTAATATATTTTTTATAGTTAGACATGTACATTATGCATAATTATCTGTATACTTTTTGGCAAAAATAAGATTTATTTTGGCAGAGAAGACTTTTTTAAAGAAACAGACAGACAAATGCAATGTCCTAAAATTGTAGGCAAGTCACAAATGAATATTATAACTCTATAGGTACAGTCAAGGGAATAAAGATTAACGTTAAAATACTGAACTCTAAATCTACACTATCAATTCTTTTTTTTTTCTCTTCCATTGATTCCTCCCCATGGGGAACATTCATGTATTGCCCACTGTAATTCAGAAGCACTGGTCCTGAAATAGAGAGGAAAGGCGTCAATAGCCATAATTGAGCCATTCGCTCAGCTTTCCTTTGAGAGCATATTTGATTGGCATAATACAAAAATAGAATACACATTTAGAAATAGACTTAAAACTGCTCTTGAAATGGGGACTAAATGGTTCATGAGATTGATAAGACAAAGTTTCTATTACTCCAAACCACTGACTTGAGTCTAGCTTACATGAAAGTGACTAATTCATTACTAGAGGACAATTTTCAGAAAATGATGCTGTGTGCCAAGGTAATGTCTCTGTAGGAAGATGTCTTTCAACAAATGCTAGTTTTTAGAAAAAAGTAACCAAAAAAAAAAAGAACTTTATTTGGATTTTGTATTACATATCTTACATTTTTTAGAAAAAAAGTAACAACAGAAAACATCATTTGAAGTGTGTATTACATTAAGAAATGTGTATTATATATCCTATAGGTTTTCTCAACAAATTTTATTACATGTGATTGAAAAGTCATTTTACTCTGAGCAGTTGTACAAATGGTGCTCAGGCCTCCGTTACACCAAGGGTTGCACGGAAGCTCACAAACATGACTAAATTAGATCACAGAGTTCTTGAGAAACTATTGGTGAGCATTATTCTCAACCTGTTTTATGACTAAATAGACCATGGGGATTATTTATTTCCTCAGTGTTCTGAGGTCTAAATTTGTCTTTCCTAGTTGAAATGTCAACTTCCAGATCTAACTTAACACATGGAACTCTTCAACAATGTAGGTTAACCCTGTGCCTTATAGGGGCCCAGTTCTGTGCATCTGGGGCACAGTCTTGCTGCTGTTGTCCTCTCTCAGCTCTTTCAGCTTAATTACTGTGCATTTCCTGATCCTTGGTTGGAGGTGGATGAATATATGGTGGGACAGATGGAAGGACGAATAGACAGATTGATGAATATTGCCCTAGCTTTGTTTAGAGAGGGAAACAATGTGGAGATAGGTATTTCCACCACGGCTTCAGTGTTGTTAAAGCTGCAAAGAAAATATTATAATCAAAGGTTTGATTTCAAGTCATGACAATGAAATGATTCTCTAACATCCACTTTAAAAATTGTATCCAGGAAAACAAGGAAAATATTTTATTTTTTGAGCTTCTGTATTTTTTTTTTCCTGAGACTTTGGTGACCTGAACCTATTCTATCCTCCTCAAAAAAAAAAAAAAAAAAAGGAAGAAAGAAAGAGAAAAGAAAGGAAAAACAAACACATTGAAAACTTGGGAGACCATTTGGTGGTAAAAATAATTAAACAAATAATCCCTAACATGCTACATTGTCTTGTGCACAAAGATGGTCCTCATAGATTGTATTACCTCTCACTTTATTAGAAGTTACAGTCACTGAATTTCTTTAGAAAGAAACGATGTAAATGAGTATTTCAAAAATAAAAGAAAGCTTAGACTAATTCTGTCCACAGTGCAGAAACAGGTTTCCCTTAGTGGAAAATAATTATTTGACACAAACCCCTGAAGGAGATGGTAAATGAAAATGGACCTCCACTGGCAAGCTTGTAGAACTAAAACAAAAGAAAGAAGACTCTCTTGTGACTGGGCGTTAATGATGCTTCTGCAGAAGGAACAATAGCTACGTAAAATAAAGAGGCCCACTGTGCTGCCAGATGTCACACTGTTCCCACTTCTATGGGTAAAATGCTTAAGGGACTCCTTCATTGTAATGTTTTCCATAAAACAGAAAACTATGAATATATTCTATAAACTTCCAAGCATAAATGAAATAAATGTTCCTATTAAAACTCTCACTATAAGAATAGATTAAAACCAAAGGAAAAAAAACACTAAACCCGTTACCGTCGAGTGGATTCTGACTCCTAGTGACCCTAAAGGACAGAGTAGAACTGCCCTCATAGGGTTTCCAAAGAGTGTCTGGTGGATTCGAACTGCTGACGTTTTGGTTAGCAGCCAAACCCTTAACCACTACGCCACCAAGCAATATTTCATGTTATAATCAAAAGCCAAAACTTTTTACTCTTCCTCTGAAAAGTACATTTTGGAAAGCATTTATCCAAGAATATTTAACACACACACACACACATACAAAATTAGGTGCACACTGTTTCTAAACTACTATTGGCAACACCAATAACATTAATAGTACTTTCCTAAAACAACTGATTCTTTTCTAAAAATATTTAACATCATTAAAGTTCAGATATCAAACATGCTTAGGAAAATTCAACCAAATAAATACGATCAGTGGAAAAAAAATTTTTAAAATATAAGCCAGTATATCAATTCAAAAGGGAACAGGGTGTTTTTCTTAAACTTACTCATATACTAGCCTAAATTAAATGATTAATACTTTATCTTAAAAATACAAAATAGAATAGCACTATGAAAATGGAAAAAAAAAAAGTTTTCCCATAGGATTGTAAGATCTCTAGGAAAGCAGAGAAATAAAACATAATATGTAAAAAGGACAAGTGTGGACAGATTCAAGAATGAAACACTTAGTCTGTCAAATACACTTCAAGGTGAAAGTAGTTTAAGGAAGTTTACAGAATTTTTCTGCATAAGAGACTTACACTGAAATCCATAAACAAGTATCAATGAAAGAAGAAAAAATCAACAAATACATCCAATGTGGCTTAACTGAATTAGGGTGAAAACCTGGGCTGTAACATTGCACATTATGTGAGGTTGGTTTTCAGAAGGCACTGCAGGAGCCTACCCACAATATGATGCAGGAAAGTAATCTAGTGCAAGGCAAAGTGTGAATTATAGGCCTGTCATCTTGAAGACAAGCAATACAAAGCTAGCTACTACTATGTTAGAAAAAAAATATTCAACGGTTCAACATATGGTAAATAAGTGAGAATAGGAAATCCAACTGAGGACCGTAAATTTAAATAAAATATTAAGGAAACATACCATCTAATTGAACCACAGATAATGTAAAAAAATGATGAATCAATTCAACATTCATCATGTGTACAATTCAGTGACATTAATTTACCACAATAAAAATTATAATCTATAAAAAAATAAAAAATTATGATTCAAAATAGAAAAGTTTAGAATTTATAATATTCATTATATTATTATTATTATTTAAATTATTATTATTATTATTATTTGGTAGAAGTACATTGGTTGCTCACCAAAAAAAAACTGAAAACCAGTTGCCATTGAGTCTATTCTGATTCATGGCGACCTCAAGCGTGCAGAATGGAACTGAATTCCATAAGGTTTTTAAGGCTGTGATCTTTCAGAGGCAGATCGCCCGGCCTTTCTTCTGAGGGGTTGTTCACCAAACCCGATTAATGAAGCAGGATGGGCGGAAACCATTAAGAAGAAATTAGAAGGAGTTATGACTGTGGTGTAGCAGAATTTTCAGTGAGGAAAAATTAATAACCCTTATTATACTGGATTTATTTCTATTATTTGAATCGTTGAGTTTACTATTCTCAAGTATACCATAGAAAAATCTTCTCTAACTCACTCCTATGTTCTCGAATTTCAGTAGGTTTACCTGCTTAGATTAAAAAGTTTTATTTTGAACAAACGTGGAGGTGAAATACATGGAGTAAGTACTGTATTTAAAGATATACACAGTGTGCTATGGAAGCATAAAGGAAATTACACGCTCTTAACATCTGCTAAGGAGTCTCTGGCTAGCGGAAATGGTTAAGGGTTCAGCTACTAAATGAAAGGTTAGTGGTTAAATCCATCCAGAGATGCCTCACTGATGGAGTGCAGTTCTACTCTGAAACACACAGGGTCACTATGAGTTGGATTTTTTTTTTTTTTTTTTGCCATCTGGTCAGGCATCATGAAGGAGATAAAAATTATTTGCTTCTTGAAAGAATAATGAAATTTCACCAGGTCAGCAGTGAGGTAGTATGAGGTGTGTCTTAGTCATCTAGTGCTGCTTTAACAGAAATACCACAAGTGGATAGCTTCAACAAAGAGAAATTTATTCTCTCACAGTCTAGTAGATTACAAGTCTAAATTCAGGGCGTCAGCTCCAGGGGAAGGCTTTCTTTCTCTGTTGACTCTGGAGGAAGGTCCTTGTGATGCATCAGTCTTCCCTTGGTCTGGGAGCATCTCAGTGCAGGAACCTCAGGTCCAAAGGATGTGCTCTGCTCCTGGCACTGCTTTCTTGGTGGTATGAGGTCCCCATGTCTCTCTGCTCACTTCTCTCTTTTATATCTCAGAAGAGATTGGCTCAAGACACTAGCCAATCTTGTATACCTCACCAGTATAACTGCCACTAATCCATCTCATTACATGATAGTGATAGTGTTTACAACACATAAGGAAATCTTATGGTTACAAAATGGTAAGCAATCATACAATACTGGGAATCATGACACAGCCGAGCCAACAGACATTTTTGGGGAACACAGTTCAATCCATGACAACGTGGAAGAGGAAGCAGCAGGAGAAGAGAAGAACAGCACTTTTGCTGGGATGGTAATTCAGTCAGAAGAGATGTAACAGCCTGATGACGTGACAGTGCATGGTACATCTGCAAATGTATATCTCTATTATGTGCTTGTATGTGTTGGGGAGTTACTGTGTGAAGGAGCTGAGGATGGAAAGGTTGGTGGGGCCACAGTCTAAAGTCACAAAGTCTTAACAACGGTTCGAAACATCCTACTGTCAAAGAGCTCCCAAATATGGTTCAGCATCATATCACTTAGATTTTTTTTTTTAATACAGATTCCAGTGTTCATTTTGTAGACAGGGAGCATCCATTACTTTTGGTACACTTGATGTATCTAATGGTTAGCAGCTATGGGAATAATTGGCACAGTGGTGAAGAGCTATGGCAGCTAACCAAAATGTCAGCAGTTCGAATCCACCAGCCACTCCTTGGAAACTCTATGGGGCAGTTCTAACTCTGGGTCACCATGAGTTGGAATTCACTCGACAGCAACGGATTATCAGCAATCAAAAGTCAGAGAAACTTTGTCATGACCCTTACCTGATTTCTCTCCCACTGGTGTCTTGGGGACAATGACAAACTCATTTGTAGCATAGCATTCAATTAATAATGATGAATGTCACCTCTTCAGAGCTTACTTTCAAGACCTCCTGTTTTTTAAAAAAACTTTTGTTGCTTTTTACCCTGATCAATTGTTCAATTAATTCTTTATTGTCTGGCCCCCATATCCACTCATATATATCTATATCTATACCCGTATCTATATACTAAAATGAAACATTCCATTTACTAAAAAGAAATTTCAAAGAGCAGAATTTGGCTGATCTTTTTGATTGCTTATTTATCCAACCCCTAGAACATTGCATAGCATGGGAGTAGGTTCTTAAGAAATTGTTGTTACAGTTTAAGGAAAATAATCTTATTGTTGAAGGTAAATAATTGTATTTTTTTATATGCACCAAATCTGGATCAAAGTAAGCTTCTGCTTTAGATTTTACAGTACATACAATTGAAGTTGATTGCTAAGTAAATAGTTCTATTTGTGATAATGACCGGAATGAATTATATACACATTCTGTGGCCTGTGTTACTTGCCCATGAATAGAAGAACGATGAGTATCAGAACAACTTTAAAGGTCAGTTTTTAATCATTCAACATTTAACATTTGGTAAACTTGGATTTTGAAGGGACTGGAAAAAATAATCTTATTTAAATCTCCAAATGTTTTGAAATTATTTTTTTGAGAGATCAAATGTTAATTATCAGCTCGATCGTTTATAAGCATAGTTACAAATGAAGTAAGTTTAGAACGTTAAGGTGTATTTGAGATTTTCTTGTTCAATCTATTTATTTTACAAATGAAAAATCTTAGGACCAGAAAGAAAAGTGATAAAAAAAAATTAATAGTCATTCAATCTTGATAATCAAGAGTTAAAGTAATTTTAAAGTTGAAATAGAATGGTCTAAGCGTCAAATTGTAGCATTTTTAGGAAATACAATATAGATTCGATTTGACTACATTTGATAGATCTATAAGAAATACATTTAAAATTTCCAAATTAAATGCAATTATTCAAACGGAAACATCCAATAAAGTTAATTCAGGTTACAACCATCACTGCCCTGTTTATTTTCGTAATAAATAAAAGTTTGCTAATCTGCAAATTAAAGGAATAATTAGGATTATCTATTTAAAAATAAAACCCCTGTTGTGTGGCATGATTTTATTTAAAATCTCCATGTCAGTAGAAATAAAGGATAGTTTTCCAAATCTCTCTTTTATTATGTTCTATGAACCAACAAAATCAAACCTGTTGCCACGAGTATTTCAACGCATAGTGAACCTATAGGACAGAGTAGAACTGCCCCATAGGGTTTTCAAGGAGATGCCCTGGTGGATTCAAACTGCTGACCTTTTGGTTAGCAGCTGAGCTCTTAACCACTGCGCCACTATAGGTAATATGAAATAAAAGTAGCATTTTAAAAACACATCCAATTAGTAGCACGCAACATATGAGGCACATTGTTGAAGAGAAAGCTTGCATATTGCATATTTAATTCTAATAAGATGATCTTAATTAAACCACTGGAAATTGTATTTCACCTTGCTAGGAGAGCAGTGGTCATATGTCATTCAATCAGCCAACAGAGAAGAGGGAATGATGAAACTATTCTAATGTGGTCTTGTCTGAGCAATGGACTATGAAATATGCATCACTGGCTCAATATCTAAATATCCCTAAATTTTTTTACTTCCCTAAAGTTTCCTGATGGCTCAGTGCTTAAGCACTCAGCTGTGGACCGAAAGGTCAGTGGTTCAAACCCACCAGCAACTATGCCGGAGAAAGGTGTGGCAATCTGCTTCTGTAGAGATTACAGCCTAGAAAACCCTACTGGACAATTCTACTGTCCTATAGAGCAGTTATGAGTTGGAATCGACTTCACAGCACACAACGAAGTTTCTAGCGGTAGAAAGCTGTTCTCAAAGAACAATAGCCTTTTCTCTTTATGAACAGAAGTGGGAGAAAAAGAAGGCAAGATTAAGAAAAATGGTGACTGTGATCACACACCCTATGAAAATCTATAGCTCTATTTAGCAACTGCAAATTATAGTTCAGGGTGAAATATCTGAAAGTCTTTTGTATTATTTGGTGTATATACGATACCATTTGTCTTCACTAAAACATAAATCCGAAAGAAAATTCTATCAAGGAAAAGAATAGATGATCACAACAATAGAAAAGCTTATCATTTGCTCCTTCTTGTGCAAAAATACAAACAGGAAGAAGAAAGCCTATGTCTTTCTCATTTTCAAAACATATCCTCTTCCAATATTTCTCTTTAAAGAATATCTCAAAATCTTAATTCTTACTGGTATAAAACAAAGTATTCTTTGGAGAATGAGTGAGGGCAGCAATATTATTAGTCCCACTCCATCTCACAGTGGAAGCAGAATGCTTAACAACTGATACAAATTTGCTTCCAGCAGCAAGGTTAGCAAAGGCAAAGAAAACTCTCTGAAGATTCCTTGGGGGAAAAGAAGCAACCGTACCAAGAACAATTGAACAGATTATGTCTACTATCCAAAGTAATCAGTTTTCCTGCAATATCTTATCATTTCTCTACACAGCACGAGATGTAGGAAAGCAGCAATAACTTGAAGAATGAAGTGTGGAAACCTACTAGGGAGGGGGCCTGAAATATACTAAATATATTTGTGGCAGAATTAATTCCAACACCCAGGAGGAAGCTGCTAATGTGTTAGAGTGAGGTTGTCAGGTGAAATGGGAAATTTTTTCCATGCATTTTCTAATGAGATTTAATACATCCCCAGTATTTATTTTAAGACACTCTGCTTGTCAAGGTGGAACTTCTGTTCTCATTTTCAGATAATTGACTTGTTAAAAAAAATCTTTACTCTATTTCCAAATATTAATAAAATAGTCCACTTCAAATGCAGTTCTCTTTGTCCCAAAGGCACCTGATTAATTTATTTTTAAAGCCAGCTAAAAAAAGACAGCACGCCGAAAGTTGGTACCACTTTTCTTTTATTCTAACTCTTGATTCAAATCTCACAACTTTATCTTGTTCTATGATCTAAATGCTTGGATGTTTCAAAATATACAAGTCTGATAGTCAGTAAGACTTACGTCATCTCATATGAGCCTGTGACTATGACATTTAGTGTGTGGCATTAGCTCTGTATTCCTAAAATCTGTTCTGTTTGCTGATTATCAAACTAAAGCCTTTTTCTTTATTTCCTGGCTTTGGATAATTGGAAATTAAATTCAGAAAAACACATATCCCAAGTTAGAGAGAACTTGATTTAAATCAAGGCATTAAAAAAAAAATCATTTAAATTATTAATCAAGAAGTTTTTATTTTATTAATTTTCCATCAAAAACTTATTGATGTTTGATAGAAATACGATATGCATCTCCAGGACTCAAGAGATAAAGTAATTTTATTTTAGAAGGTGCATAACAAACATTTTAAAGTTTTATGTGTTCGATTAACACTGCAGCTATATTAGAAAACTGAAAAATAATTACTTCCTTATGTGATATCAATGTTAATTGTACTTTATCCTCGTGAATACATTTGAAGTTTAAATCAGGTCAACAAGAGAATCCAATGCTGTGCGCCTTACTCAACTTCCTTTTGTTTTTTCACTTACTAGAGGAAAAAAAGTTGAATTTTTAAAGTCTTTAATTCCCAAATGATGCCTCGATTTAAATCAAAATACTCCATTGAAAGTAAACCAGTTTAGGGCAGATAAAAACTGTTATACTCAAGCAATATTTTGTGTATTTTTGATATGATTCATAATGCTGAGATTTAATTTTAAAACCATTCCATGATGAACACAAGTAGAATTATTATTAGGTACAAGGATTTTCTGAATCTTCATGCAATGGTGACCCTCTTCAGTCATCACATTTAAACCAAAGTTGTCAGCATTGAAAAGCAGAAAGAGAAATAAGAGGATGTCATATTTACACATTTGTAAAACTTTATATATTTTCTTATCCTTTACATTAATTAATAACATATTATAGTTAATTAATATATTATTAATTATATAATTATAATCAATAATAAATTACCCATTATATACATAGTATGTGTTTTCAAATAATTAAAACCACAAGAAAAAAAAGAAAACCAAACCCATTGCTGTCGAGTCGATTCTGACTCATAGCGACCCTATGAGTGGAAATCAACTCGACAGCAATGGGTTTTTTAGTTTTAAATAATTAACAGCTTTTAAATTAAAATACATATTTCAAATCTACGGTTTTTAATTTACCCTGTATTTTAAGTCTTTCAAATTTATTGGAAATAGGATATCCCTAGTTGATTTAACATCAGTTAGAACAGGAATATATGCACAAATGATTTTTAAAAACCACATATGCTTAATTACTGGTACTATTTGTAATAATGGCAAAAAAGGATGATGGAAAACTTGGGTCAAGTTATTTTTTATTTTGATTTGTTTAGGTCTACAATGCTGTATGAAAAAAAGTATTTTTTAGTTAGTTTTTTTCCACAAAATTGTAATGATAAAATATTATGCACAGTGTTATCTAAGGTTTTTTTCTTTACTTTGAAAAATAAAAAATTAGTGTACATAACAACTGACTGGTAGCTTGGAAACAAGCTCTATGTTGAGACAGTCTATATGTGGTGTCTGTGTGTGTGTGTGTTTGTGTGTGTGTGTGTAAGATCTTAGTTAAAAGCCTAAATTTCCACTTCCCACTATCTGATACTCCTTATAGTGTGATCTGAGAAAAAAAGTTCTTTCAGCAGGAGGGGACAGGAAAGCTGGTAACGGTGAACTCAAGGTCCAGAAGGGGAGAGTGTTGACATGTGGGGCTGGCAACCAATGTCATAAAACAATATGTGTATTAATTGTTTTATGAGAAACTAACTTGCTCTGTAAGCCTCCATCTAAAGTACAATAAAACAAAATTTCTGTAAAAAAATAAAAATAGAAAAAATGTTCTTCCAATAGAACGTGAATGCTGTCATTTGTACTGTAGGATTCTAAAGGGAATTCTGCAGCTAAGCAAATCAACAAACAAGCAATCAAAAAACATAACAAACAAAAAACCCTACACTATTCCCATATCAAATACAAATAAATGGCGCTGTACCCTTTATTAAGTCTGTGCCTTATCTATTTTATTCATAGCTGCATCAGTGTGCCTGAAACGCTGTAGGAGGTAGTACGTACATTTGGAATGGATGAATAAAGGAGCAAATGAAGCTCTCCTCAGTGATGATAATTAAAAATCTCCTCTCTATCTAGGTAGATTGTCCACTGTGACTTGTTCACAGGCTATAAACTATCATTACCCAGATACATCTTTGAGTAGGCGTAAAGAAAATAGTCCAAGTTGGAATATTCCAAAGGCGGTAAAATGTATGTCATATTCGGCTTTGTCTCTAAAAATGAACTAATCATTTTTGTCTAAATGTTGTATAAACTATATGCCCTCTTTATTTAAATCATCCAGTATTGACTGTATCTCTAGGATGCTGGTAGGTATCATCAACAGGAGGCTGTGGTGTAATCTGTTTATTTTAGGTACATGCAGGCTATTTGCATGGATTCCTGAGATGGCTCATACTATTGAGATTAACTCCCCATTAATAATCTCCTTGGATGGTCCATGACTAGCAGTGTGCATTCTCACTTTTTAATGGCAATGGCATTTTTTGTCCATGAAGGCAAACATTTTTTAATATAACTATTATGCTGGAGGGATAGTTTCCCATACAAAGTACATGTCTTACATTGCTTTGAAAGTCAGTGGGAAAGTGTGATTTAATTTAGAAATATTGATATTTTAAAGCAACATTTCAGGAACAAGTATCTCTCATTTCTGATGGTGAGTCTTAGTTACCATTAATACAGATGAATAGTTCATGTTTAGTAACTGTTCCTCATTTCTTGTTAGATGTATTATGCATTGTTCTTTCAAATGGGATTATTTTTCTATTAGGTTTTAACTGGTTACTGTTGATATAAAGTAACACTATTGATCTGAGTATGCTGATCTTCTATCTATCCATCTTAATGAATTCCCTTATTAATTCTAATAGTTTGTCCATTGATTCTCTTGGAATTCTAAACAGTGATATCATCGGCAAATAATGAACACTTTTCTTCTCCTCTCTAATAGTTATACCTTTTGCTTGTTTTTTATTGTATTTGTGCATTAGCTAGATCCTCCACAAAAAGTTGAATGATAGCAGCAATTGCACACTATATTGTTTGGGACTTAGTGGAATTTCCATTATATTTCACAGTTAATTTTATATTGGTTATTGCATTTTTATAAATATTACTCATCATGATAAAAATATTCTTCTATATTTTAAGTGATATTTAATAGATATTTAAAAAACTTATAAAATAAAATAAAATGATCCTTTTGTTCAACCTATAATTTAAAATTTTCATCCCTCAAAAATATTTTTAGATTATAAAAAAGAGATTGTAATATGAAATAAAAATGAATGTTTTTGGCTACCAGGTAAAATCTAAATTCTGCGGTTTATATTCAATTTGAAAGTTCAACGATATGGGAACTCTGGGATTAATAAATATTTTAAATAAAAGAAAAAGTATAACGCTTGAAATAAATATTTTTTAAACAAAACACTTTATCACTAATTAACTTTGAAGAAATTGTGTTCTTAAGATTTTTATGAGTAGGACATATTTTGGAGCCCTGGTGGCACAGTGGTTAAAGCATTTGACTGCTAACCGAAAGGACGGCAGTTTGAATCCACCAGCTGCTCCTTGGAGACCATATGGGGCAGTTCTACTCTGTCCTTCAGGGTCACTGTGAGTTGGAATCTACCTGAGGGATATGGTTTTTGGCTGAACATATTTCAGAATGTTTTAAAGCATGATAAAAACCAATATTTATTTTTAGCACCAATAAAAGGCTAAAGAGTACAAAAGTGTGTCATCCACATTGAATCAGGATCTTTGGGAGTGGGACACAGGAAATCAGAAATACTGAAACAGGTAATGACTGAAATCGAAATACCATAGTGAGACATGGAGGGCAAAGTACTGAATTTTATCCCTGGCTTTCCTTTTAACTATCTGTATATTTTTGTGTTCATGATTTATTTTCTCTGGACTTTAATTAGCCTATCTATAAAATAAAATTTAAATGACATGCTTCTACTTGTCATCAGCAACAGACACTTCATTTCATTTATTTTGTCCACTCCTTAATGTCTTTATTATGCTTTAATCAATTGAATGGAAGTTTTCAAGGAGAAAAAATAATTCACAAGAATTTTTAACTGTGCTCTCATATCATAGAACCTTTTATCTTCACTTCCTTTTTTAAGAAGTATCTGCAAGAATTTACAGAAAGGCACAGTTGTTTTTTTTTAATTTATGTTTTAATCATTCACTTTATATATAAATATATAAAAAT
Source organism: Dugong dugon (assembly GCA_030035585.1). Classification (NCBI taxonomy): domain Eukaryota; kingdom Metazoa; phylum Chordata; class Mammalia; order Sirenia; family Dugongidae; genus Dugong; species Dugong dugon. The sequence continues at coordinate 32,503,666 of CM057473.1, read as the reverse complement.
TACTAGTTAATGAAATTAAAGCAAGATTAATTAAATAAATTCTCTTCTAATTCTATACATAATAAGATGGAAATACTGACATGAGATACTTTTAAAACCATTATTAACAAAAACAATTTAGGAACTGTGTTCATATCAGAACAATCTCAAAATTTGTTCAGTATATGCAAACATAAGTAGATTTATATATGCATACGTACACATATACAAACATACATATATATTAATGCCTCCATTTTTTACTTCATTTTGGTCTAGGAAGATTCTCCTTTTATACAACTATTTTAAATTTTTCTTGTCCGCTAAAGCTCTAATGGGTTTCTAGATTGACTACCTGACCAAACTAATTTTGCACCTCACAGTATTATAGCCAAATAATGACTCTTTCTAGTGTTTACATACATATTCATGTGCATGCACATACATATAACACACACACATGTACACAGAGATAAACTAAATGATAAGTTCACTCAAAGATTCTATAAAAAATTTTTTGCTGTACAAATGTAGGGCTTATCAGTCTATCTAAACTTTAAGAATCAAAGACTTTTGAAAAATAGTCTAACTTATTTTTGGGAAATAACCTCCAAAAAATATTAACTAAAAACAGTAACTTCCAGAGAAAGTTGAAGTGTACTGAAAAAGGAAACACAACATGTTATGGCTGCTATAATAAACAAAAATGAATGTTTAAGAGATCTGTAGTGATCACTCTTCCAGAAATATGACGTGAATCACAAAACAGAGGAAGTGATTCAGTACTTTTGTATTAGAAGACATCAGTACAATTTATGATATTAAAATTCTCTTATTCTATTTGTATTTTGATCAAATTTATAGTATATATCTAATCATGCTTACTTGTAAATGAACATCTATATCCTGCCCAGATTGAACATTTTAGTATTGCTTGTTACGAACTTTTAAAGATGCACTTATGAGTTAGAATGACTCGTTGTGACCCAACAACAGTGATGAAGAAGAAAAAACTATCCAAATTCAAATGCCATTATATCTTGAAAACTAGATTGTAGACTTTAATAGTAACTAAAATTAATTGTCCATGAAATAAGTGTATCCTAATATAGTCACTTGTTTAATAATTCTTATGATTTCTCTGGTGCGTATTCTGAATTTGCGGGAGGCTGAATATGGCAGAATTTTTTTTTTTTTAATGAAGGAACTGTGACATGACATGAACCAATAAGAAGATCTGGTAACAATGAAACATTTCAGAAAGCAACGAGGAGTATCAAATTAATGATTACCCTTAAATGACTTTTTGTGCTGTTTAGATATTTTTTCACAGTAAAATATGTTGTTTGGAATTTACCAAGTTTTTCTTAGATTTGATAGATGTGTTTGTTTGTGCATAATAAGTATACTCACATGTAAGTTGTTAATAGGACTCAAATTTTATCTGTTTAAGAAATCTGTCAATATATTCTCTTCATTTACAGCATTTGCCAACAAAGAATTCAACTGCTTATCTGCACCAGAGATTCTCAACTCTAGTTGCACATTAGAATCACCATAGGAGCTTTAAAAAAAATTGATGCTCAGATATTACCTCAAGCCAGTTTATTCTGAAACTGTAAGTAGGACCTAAGCACAAGTATTTTTAAAATCTCCCAGGTAATTACACTGAGCAGCCAGTATTGAAAGGCGCTGATCCATATGTTCTATTTACTGCCTTCTCTCAGTACCCAAATGAAATCAACTAATATTATCAAAGGGCTCAGAAATGTAAATTGTTACTCTAGTAGCAAGAAATCATCAGATGAAGAAATGTACGAAGTTAAAAAAAAATCTTGTAATTAGAGGCATATTTGATTATCTGTTAAATGGACCACTCAAAGCTGTGAATATATTTTGGAGTTAATAATCCTTCTATATCACAGATACCAATGCTATGAAGAATAATAATGAGTATTCAAATCTAATGTCCTTCAACAAATTTTCAATGACGGCATTTTGTTGTCTTGCTATTTAAGTGATGTAAGATCAAAGTAATTATAATAGCCAACTATTAGTGGCATTTTATCTGCAAGGCACTAAATTGCATATTTTACCTCATGTAATTCTCCAAACAGCCCCCTGATGATATTAGTGTAAAAATAATTTGCTTAGTGCCAAACAACTTTTAGTCAATGACAAGCCTGAATTGAAGCTCCTGTCTTTAAGTTTATCTTCCTTGTCTTTTGATATCTGTGAAAAACTGTTAATATCAAGATTTTAACACATAATTAAACATGCATAGGAATTCCCATAAGGAATATTATTTTTGAAATTTTGGAATTGAAAGTATTAGATACAATCTGGCTGAAACTCCCTTCCCCATTTTAAATAAGAATAAATAAGACTGAAGCGTTTAAGTGATTTACCTAAGAGCACATACCTAGCACAAAATAGAATTGAGACAATAAACTGTTTCTTGCTACTGTCCATTGGGTGCTCTTTCTATTATCCCACACTGTCTATTTTCATCTGATGACACTGTTTTAAAAAATTTGCAATGGTGAAATCATCAGTGGATATTAAGGAGAGAAAGTGCTAGATAGAAATTTAGGGACTATCACTGAAAGAATAATTAATTTGTATAATAGCTTTCACCAGAGTGGTTCAGTGATTTCACCAATAAAAATGTTAACATTAACCAAAACAATATAGTTATATTTTATACTCAGAGAAGTGAACAGCACCTAATGTATCTTTTGATACAAAACGTCACTACAATAATTTGATTTCAAAGTAGTATACAATTAAAACCAAGCACAGTGGTGTTTCTCAGACCTTATAAAAATCCAGGTACCTTCAAGTAGATTCCAACTCATGGAGACACCATGTGTGTCACAGTAGAACTATGTTCCATAAGGTTTTGAACGGCTGTCTTTTTCAGAAATAGATAGGCCTTTCTTACAAGGTGCCTCTGGGTGGACTCAAATGTCACATGTAGCCGAGTTAACTGTTTGCACTACCACCAACCCCAAGGGGATCTAGTTAACAAGCTGCTTCTGATTCAGCAGCTCTAGGTTGGGGCCTGAGATTCTGTTTTTAATGAGCTTCCAGGTGATGCATTGCTTCTCCAAGTGTAGTTCACAGATCTCACATTGAGTAGCAAGTAACAAAAACATATCAGTCTAATCTACAGTATCATTAACTTAAGTTCCTATTAAACTTATTTCGAAAATAGGGGGAGAAAACAGTTAACAGAAGGCAGGCAGGAGTGGTAAATGGAAGAAGTTATGCTACTCTGCTACAATGAACACCTAGCAATAAAGAGCAAATAATTCAGGATATATATCAGATTCTAAAAACTGTCTTAAAAGCTCAATAATGGACATACTGCCAAAATATGCATATAAAATATGCAAGAGAATCCTCTCCTGAATTTAAAATGAAAGCACTTAGTACATGTGAGCTTTTAATAAATCCTACTTGATGGCACCCTCTTTCTAATAATGCAGATGATGATGGGGGAAAAGTCAGGCATGCATGCAATTCCATTTTATTAACTTGATGGTATGTCTGAAAACAGATCTTTTCATGACTTGGAAAAGAAAGTTTCCCAGGACTGCATTAGAATAACAAGCATGTCACATGAATAAAGTTTAGTGTCCTTGATTCATGTGCTGTGATTAAGCCCTAAAACATGCTGTCATACTGGTTTTTAAGCAAGTCAATTGAATGCTCAGTTTTGAGACTACATAGTCCTTTCTCATTTATCCAAACCTTGGATTGCTCTGCCTGTCTTTTAGTTCATTATTACAAGTAAGAAGTTACTGAATGAATATGAACAAAATGATGATCCTGCAGGGTCGGGGCAGAAGTACAGTGAGAGGACACATTAAATGTGTTAGTTTAAAACACTTGGAGTGCATTAGGACAAAATGAAAACTCTTTCAGCACTTGACATTAAGTATATTAAATATTCTATTCATGAGACCCCCATCCACTGCTTCCTGTGGTAGTCACCATCATTTTTCACAGCAGTGAAGCCTCTCAGATAGTTAACATATATTACCTTCTCAAGATCCATATAGACTTGGGGCTATTTACTCAAGTACATCAAGCATCAACAAAGAGAAACAGTTGTTTTAGTTTTTTAAGTGGTGTTTCAAAGCAAGTGTCATTTATCATCAAGAGTACTTACTTGCCCTTCCCAAAGTAAAGTCTATGTCTATACATTAGGTGGCCAAAATGGTTACAAGAGCTCTTTTAACTGGATCTTTTCTAGCTAAAAGCATTTCAGAGTTTCCAGACATGACTTAGAAACCAAGATCACATTTCTTCTTTCCAACCAGCACCACCTTATTTTCAAATTTCTCACTCAGGCGATTTTAATAACTTCATAACAGGTGACACTAAAGCCAGGCTCCCTACCCCACCCCATACACACACACTTTAATTTGTGCCACACAATTTATAAGATTAACCTTTCTAATGGGTAATTCTGTGACTCACCTACTTAAGGCCTTTAATTGGTCCCTGTTGCCTAAGGAATTAAGTACGAAATGAGTAAGTATTGCCAAAGCCATATCCTAGATACTCTGATCAAATCGCCACAGTTATTTCTCAGTTTTTTCACTGTTTACTAACTATATGCCTTATAATCTTCCTTTTTTCCCTTTTCTCCAGCTGTTTCCTATGCCTAGACTAAGTTTTCTCTGCCAATTCAAATACCCATCCCTCACACCTATTATAAAAATCACCTTCTCCGTGAAACTCTTCCTTATTCTCTAATAGATAAACTTTTTCCCCCTCCTTCCACCCTTATGACACTGTTCTTAATTCATACAACCTTTATTATAGCCACTGTACACATTATGGGCTCTTGGCAAATATTTACAGCATCATATTTAAATACATGTCCTACAGTGGATGATTACTGTGATAACTAGAATGAAGCATTTTGAAATTACTTAGCTGTTTTAACAGAAGAACTATCACAGAAGGTTCATTGCAATCATGAGGACTACAGGAATCTGTTCTGTTAAAATAAGAAATTCAATTAACTAAAAACATTTCCATCTGAAAAAAGACCTCAGGATTTGATTGGCTGTCCCAGTTAAACATGAGGGTGGCAGCCATTCCAGATGGTAAAGACATATTTATTCAAAGTTTTACATAGTCAGAGAACTTCAGTGTAAGAAGGGACATTTAAGTTCATCTAGTTTAAAACAATATCTAAACCATTTCTTCTATAAACAATTATTTGACACTAAATGCTACTTGATCCCCTCCACAGATGGGGAATTCACTACATCTAGAATAGTTCTTTTCATTTTTGGAAAACGACTAATATTTAGAATATTCTTTGTTATGTAATGTTGCTTTGCATCACTTGCCCAAGCTCATTCTTTGGAATGACACTCATTCCTTTTCCAAAATACAGTGTTCTAATGTTGGAAAGCTATGATCTCAGTCACTATAAGTTTTGTGTTCTCCTAACTTAACATTTCCAGCTGTTTCAATTCATTTGTCAGGTTTTGTTTTCTTCAACTTCTTAGTCAATTTTCCTGTATGTGCTCCAGTTTGTAAATATAATTTTTTTTAAATACAATACCCAGACTGCATGGATAGACCAAAGAATAACTGAATCATCACCCTTCGGTGATAGACTATGCTTCTATTCATCAGACAAAGTTTCATTAGTATTTTTGACACTCGTATGATGTAGTTAACTACTTCTGAGCTTACAGTGATTTCAGACTTTTGGTTTAGCAATGAAAATTATAGCCTTCATTACAAATTAAATAATTTTTTCTAGCTTGGAAAATGCTTCTATTGTCACTAGTCTTCTGATCTATAGTTGGCATCCTCTTGGGGAACACTTGATACCAGTCCTTATCTCCCAGTATTTAAAAAACTTGATTTTGTTTCCTTAGGACAGTATGGCTCTCTTCATACTAACCAAAGTTTTTGCCAAATAAGCTATTCTGAGCTGTGCCAAGGAGGCTACTGTAGCTATTCAGTGAAATTAGAACAAATAAGAAAATTTGTCACCACTTATAATACAGCACTAATTCATTTTTCATGTCTGAAAAATGTAATTATATGGTTTCTGTAATATAAAAGACATTGCTGTATATAAACATTTTGCAAATCTAAACTAATTGAAACTCATGTTTAAAAAGTAAAATGGTTTTAAAATTACAAGTTATATAAATTAGAAATTCAAGGAAACAATTGAAAAATCCATTTCTATATACTTCAGTGGTGAACTGCTTTATAAAAATAACCTCTCTTCCTTAGGGTTGTGAGCTGATTTCTGATGGAAACAAAGTACAATCAGATTAAAGCAATATACTCCAAAGTTAATACTACTATTAGGTGGGACAATTGATTACCTGAAAGTGTGGTACATTTGGAAAGAGAAAATGGATCAACACTGGCTAGAATCAAAAGATCATCCAACCTAAGACACAACAATCGGTCTCTGTCCGTTTGGAACAGCAGAGGAAGACGGAGACCCAGGAATCGGAGAAGGAAATGGACTGCAGGTTAAATTGCCTCCATAAACTACTGCATCCATTACCATGAGACCAAAGAAATGGATAGTGCCCAGCTACCATTACAGAGCATTTTGATGAAGGATCCAATGGATAGATCCTGATCAAAAGGAGGAAAAGTATGGAACAGAACTTCAAACTCATATGGAAACCAGACTCACTAGATCCTTTGAGACTGGGGGGCCCACAAATCTAATGCCAGAAATAATCTTTAAAACTTGAACCAAAACTATCCCATGAATCCAACCTTAAACTAAACAATAGTTTAGTCCAGTTAATAAAGAATGTTTACCTCAATTATAGTGCTGTTATAAAGAATGCTTTATATGATTATAAACTGACAACAGATAACCTAAAGCATAGTTGAAAACTTTAAGGGGCAGAGAGCCTAAATTAACGGTGATGAAATAATTTGGGTATTGATGGAATGGTGATACAATGTGAAGTATGTAGCTAATTTTATTTAAATGTTCATGTAGAAATTATAAATAGATGTATGTTTGGCTGTATATATTGCCATCAAAAATAAAGAAAATATTAAATAAGTGCATGAATCAGCAACAAAATAGATCATTCAAATGGAGTTTTTGAGAAACATTAATTTTGTCAAGCAAGTATCTATAGAGTGCCTTTACAAAAGCCTATTTTAGTTTTTGTGGGGTAGGGTAGTGATTTAAGTCTGTGTTAATACTAGATCAATAGATAGAGATAGAAAGTTGAATAGTTTCCACAGCTCCACCCATGTTAACAAATTATTTTTCTCAATTCATACTCGCCTTGGATTCAGTGGTATATTTACCCTCATCATTTTTCAAAAAAACCAAAAAACCAAACCCGATGCTGTCGAGTCGATCATTGTTCAGTCAGGCAAAATATCCTCAATCAGAGTTGAATCCCAAAGCCTTTTCAGCACTCAAATCTTTGGAGATTTTATATATATTTTATTTCTATCACATTTCTCCTTTCCAACCAGTACCACCTTACTTTCAAGCTTCTCACTCAGGCAATTTTAATAACTTCATAACAGGTGATACTACAGCCAGGCATCTTGCTGTCTCTACCCCCCACTCTAATATACATGTAAAGGAGCCTTGATGATGTAATGGTTAAGCACTTGGCAGCTAACTAAAAGGTTGACAGTTCGAACTCACCCAGCCACTCCAAGGGAGAAAGACCTGGCAACCTGCTCCTGTAAAGTTTACAACCTACAAAACCCTGTGGGGCAGTTCTACTCTGCCACATGGGGTCACTATGAGTTGAAATCAACTCAAGGGCACCTAACAAAAACAATGTATTTATATATGCATATATATCAATCATATACTGTATATATATGTGTCTATATGTATATGTGTATGCATACATTGTATGTATATGTGTGTGTGTGTGTGTGTGTGTGTGTGTGTGTGTATATATATATATATATATATATATATATATACACATAATATAATCTCCAAAGGGGACATATATTTCAAAGCGCCCAGTCACGGCTTGCTAAATTTACACCTGGAAGTCATCAAACCTGCTAGGCAGTTACAGTGAAATTCAAGCTTTTGTTCATACATTCCAATTATGTTGGAGCTTCAAGGAAACCTGGATTTTCCAGTCCCCATTTTCAGGCTCTGGGAATCAAGTGATGTAATTAGAAGAAAAAACTCCTTCTTCTGCAGTAATCGAAGGGAATTTTGTGTCCCAGGTATCCTACGTAAATAATTTACTGCCTTTATCACTCCCCAGTCCTCAGCCCGAATTAACCCTTTTTAATTTTTTAAGTGATCAGATCCAATAAAAACAAACATAAAGTGCACTCTGAAAAGAAAGAAATGGACAAAATTATTGAAGCTAGCCTCAAACAGAAATGGATGGAAATGTGGAAAGATGGAAGGCATGTCCATCAACTTTGCTTTCAGGGGAGATTGGGATATATTCCTAGTATTTTAGATGTGTATTGACGCTTAACTTTTTTTTTCATTGGTAGGGATGCCACAGTCTCTCCTTAAATTGCTGCTAAACCACTAGTAACCCATGCCCACAAAATATGGCATCTGAGATATTCATCTTAGTTAGCATAATATTAGTTTTTGCCCTTGATAAAAAGAGATTTCTGAAATATCTCTAATGTCTGTTTAAATCGACAACTCTTCCATATTCCAACAAAAGTACACATACGCGTCTACTCTAAGGGTACCACATTTAAGATAATTTCACGGCATTTATGGGGGAAAAAAAAACGAAGCGTTCTACAATTAAATGGTAATAAAGTCCCTTCTTATAGATAGAGTCGAATAGCTTCCATAAAGCGTGCTGAAAGAATGTGTTGAGCCATGATAAATTCTTTTGGGGAGGTGATATGAAGCAAGGTTTAATTTTTTTCAAACTATATTTACAGTCACTTAATGACCTTAAATTTACACCTGGAAGGACTTGTACAAAGTTACTGAATGTCAGGCCAGCTCCAGTGACAGATGAGGAAGTCATCAAGCCATTATGAATCCCAGAACTCTGGCTAGTCTCCATATATGCTTTGGAAAGGCCAGGAGCTTTCTTCGTTTGTTCCTTTAAGAATAGCATGAAGCAGGCTGGCAGGCTTTTCTGCAGCAGTTGAGTGAATTCTGACAGTCCCTGTACGTTCACTCATGCCAAGTCTGAACTGAAATGAGAAAGGGCCTTATGCCTGCCCTCCTTGGTCATGTGTACCTGAAATATGTAACTTGAAGAATTCAAAGCTTCTTGTCCTTTCTCCTCAGACAGAAATTACGTATCACAGTTACAATTTTTTCAAAGGATTTGACGGAGGAGTGAAAATGACAATTTAACAGAGTTTCCACAATTTGAATACCTCATTACCAAATTTTCAAGGACATAGAATTATGTGCTGATTTGGTTTATGATAGAATTTCCCATAATTAGCCTGAATAACTGAGATTAAATATATTCTAGCAATGGGTCTGCTACATAAAAGCTTTTTTTATTTTTTGAGTATATCATTTGATCTCTCACTTTTCCATTTCTTCAATTGTAAAATATTATCATATTTCCTTTCTTCCCTAATGGGGTTGTTTTTAGGATATAATGAGATCAAATATGCTTGGAAAATTGTAGTCTCTGCAAATTATTGCTGATTTATTATAGTAAATCATAGGGAAATTCTCAAATTATTGGCATTCCACTTGAGTCCATGTCAAGTTTTGAAGTTTAGGACATTTTCCAGAGTTTTAGTTCTCTTAATTATCTTGATTTATTATTTGTATTCTCTACTTATTCTTGGTCAGACTTTCTCAACTAATGTTCTGCACCTGGGTTCCAGGTGTCCTTCAAGATATTGAATCCCTTGGCCCTTGGCACTAAGGGAGAGAGAGCCTCCTGCCTAGTCATCTCCATCCTTGAGCAGCCTCTAGGCTCCTAGGAGAGTAACCAGAACCCAGGGGGTTCCCTGTCAGTGAGTGTGATGTGCAATGTCCAGTCAACCATGGCCCTTTATACCACACTGAGTGGGGCCAGGGAGATGCTCTGTTTCCTTGATATCTGCTTCAGCAGCCACCTACACAGTACATGCATTTCCAAGAGGACTGATGGAGTGGTTGAACAATTTCATTCTCCTGGTGGAGAAAAGGAAGGAGTTCAATCCAAGGTTAGTGGGAAGATGGGTCAGCTGGGGATGCCTATGAAATGTAGCAGCCCCAAATCTCTGTCTTCAAACATATCAAAAGACTTCCCTGCATTCACTGCTGTGTGTTGTTTTTGTGTTCTCCAAGACAGCTGCAGAGTGACTGTTCTATCAGTGCATCTGACTTCTGGAAATTCATTACTGGAGATTCATTACTATTTTGACATGTTTGATACTAAGTTATTATTTGATCTGAAACTTGAAGTTTGAATACCAACTTCTTTATTTGGAATTCTAAATACATTAATATAAATTATTTTCACAAATGCCTTTTATTTTTATCCTAATATTTAACATGAAGACACATAAAGAGTTTTTCTCTAAGACTCACAGATAGCCAAACAACCCACCAGTATTAACCAGTACACATAAAAAATATCACTTTCTACGTGTCTCCTACATGAAAAAAGGTTGGACAGTACTGCTTTAAGATTATTTAAGGCTTTATTAAAAAATTGGTTTTAGAAGAGTCATTTTAAAAGATATTTATCTTCTGAATCATAAAATGTATACTTTGCTCTGCACTGGAAATTATAAAAAAACTTTCCTCAAAGTTTCTTTGAGTGACATTTCTCATTAAACCTGTTTCTTTTTTTTAAAAAAAAAAAAAAAGTTTATTTTTAGGGGGATGGAATGAATATCAACTGTTTAGAATTTAGGTACTGTGCTGGGATAGAACATTGCAAAAAGGAAATAAAAATAATTTGTTGCATATATGTTAAATTCTAGAAGCTATGCAAAGCTCTTACATAGATTGTTTAATCTTGAAAACTGTATTTGAAATTAATGCCCCATTTTCATATAAGAAAACTGAGGCTAAGTAATTTGGTATAACTTACATGCTAATTCTTGACAGAATCAGGATTAAAATTCTGGGACCTCTGATTCTTATAACGTGATCTTAAACTCTCTGCTATTGAAGATAGGTTATACTATTAATATTATAAGTATATAATGACATATGAACATTATTACACACACACACATTATGAACTTATGATGTAATTTTTCTTCACACCAAAGAAAAACATTTTAATTAGAAAATATGTATCAGTTTAATATTTAAAAGTGGCAAAGCAAAGTTGAGGAAAAAATAAGTCTAAATTGCACTTTTTTAAAATTCAAGAGTATAGTCGAGGGGAGTTAACATTAAATCACTTAAAATTATGTTACTGAAAACGTTGGATGGGTATTTAATTATCTGCTCAACTCTCATCCTATCATTGGTTTCCAGAAACAAATAGACAGCACATTATCTAGGTGTTAATACTTATTTTTTAAAGCTGTTTTCTCCAGTCTAAATATAGATTAAATGCAGACTCACTAAGAATACATTCATATTTTAAGGAAAAATAAAACAAATATGCAACCAATATAAATTCAATAATCTTTTATCACTTCTCACACTTAATAAGTTCAAGGAAAAAAAAAACGTTTATACTCATTGTTCTACTGACTTACTTTTTCAACCCTCAATCTGAGTTAACTGACTTCCATCCTTACTACTTCACTGACACCATTCCCACTGAGGTCTCCAGGAATCTAAACACTGAACCCAACTGACAATTACCGGTTATCCTCATCGTAACGACCTCTGTATCATTTGACATAATTAATGACTTCTTCTCCCTGAAACATTTTTCATTCCTTACTTCAAGTCTCTTTGAGACCCTGTGGTTCTCTTCCTGCCATTCACTCCACTCCCACCCACTGCTGTCCAGTCAATTCTGACCCAAATCGACCCTACAGGACAGAGTAGAACTGCCCCATAGGTTTCCAAGGCTATAAATCTTTAGGGAAGCTGACTGCCACATCTTTCTCCCGTGGAGAGGCTGGTGGGTATGACCTTTTGGTTAGCAGGTAAGTGCTTTAACCACTGTGCCACCAGTGCTCCTCTTCTAATGGCCCTTAAATATTGGTATTTCCACATATTCATTTCTTGCTTATCTTTTCTTTTTAGGTTTACCTCTGAAAACTCCCCCTGGATGATTTTCTTTACGCTAAAGCATTCATTAGTATTGTCGTGGATTCAAAACCTTCTCTTTCTAATCTAGACCACACTTTACACTGCATTCTTTTTATTTTATTTTATTTTAATTGTACTTCAGGTGAAGGCTTACAGAACAAATAGCTTCTTGTGAAACAGTAGTACACATGTTGTTTTATGACATTGGTTAACAACCCCACATCATATCAACCCTCTAACTTCTCAATCTGTTTTTTTGGTGAAAATACACATAGCCAAAGATACACCATTTCAAAAATTTCTACATGCACAGTTCAGTGACATTGACTAAGCTCTTCCAATTGTGCTGTTATTCTCACTTAAGATGAAGGCTTACAGAACAAAATAGTTTCTCATTTAACAGTTACTACAAATGTTGCCTTATGACAATGGTTAACAATCTCAAAACACATCAACAGTATCCTTTCTCAACCTTGGGTTCCCTATCACCAGCTTCCTTGTCCCCTTCTGCCTTCTGGCCCTTATCACTGGACTCCTGTACCTCGTTAGTCTCATTTGGTTTTACGGGGCTGTCCACTCCCAGGCTGAATAGTGAATCTCGGAAGTAACTTCACTACTGAGCTAAAAGGGTGTCTGGGGGCCATACTTTTGAGGTTTCTCCAGTCTCCTTTAGGCCAGTAAATCTGGTCTTTTTTTTTTGTGAGTTAGAATTATGCTCTACATCCTTCTCCAGCTCTGTCCAGAACCCTCTGTTGACTTTACACTGCATTCTTGATTGACTACTAGATATCTTTCTTACTGTGTTTCACAGAATCTCAAACACAGCGGCCCCCAAATGGACTCATCACCATCTCCCCTATATTATCTGGAATTTTGAGATTTACATCAAGAACTGCTTCTTCCTCACTCCACATGTAATTTGTCACCAAGGCCTTTCAATTATACCTTCTAAATATATCTAGAGAACTTCTGAGTTCTGCTTCTGCATCCTTACTGCAATTGCCCCAGTTCAAGTCCTAAGTGTGCCTATTCTTGTTTTTTTTGCAACCACCGAACTGACCTCCTTTTCTCAATTTTGATCCAAGCATATTTTTAGTCCATGGAATGAAATCTCTGGGAAGTTTTGCCTTTTTCTATTTTTCAGTTTTCATGTAAGTTCCATACACAGTGAAGTACACTTTTTGGCATTTTATGCTGTATCTTGAATCTGAACATACTTTTTTTCTATCTGGAACACCTTCCCCTATCTCCTTTGTCCACCAACTCTTACTCTTCAAGACTTAAGTAAAATTTCATATTTTCCATAAACCAAATCTAATCCCTCCCCTACTGCCTATAACATCCTGTGAATCTTCATTTGAGAACCAATGGAACCTTCTCTATACAGTCTTTTAGCACTTAGCACACTGAATCTGAAATATGTCTCCAACAAATCGGGCATTTCTAGAAGAGAAGTATTTCAATTTTTATTTTTATGTCTCCTGCATATACATAACACAATGCTTAGCATATTGCATTTGTTCTGTACATATTTGTATAATAGATGTATGTGAGACAAAATGAGGAATAATGTATGTCTTAGTTATCTAGTGCAACTCTAACAGAAATATCACAAGTGGATGGCTTTAACAAAGAGAAATTTATTTTCTCACAGTCTAGTAGGCTTCAAGTCCAAATTCAGGGCATCAACTCCAGGGGAAGGCTTTCTCTCTGTCGGCTCTGGAGGAAAGTCCTCATCATCATCAACCTTCCCCTGCACTAGGAGCTTCTGGGCACAGGAAACTCAGGAACAAAGGACGCGCTCTGCTCCTGGCACTGCTTTCTTCATGGTATGAGGTCCTCACTCTCTGCTTGCTTCCCTTTCCTTTTATCTCTTGAGAGATAAAAGGTGGTGCAGGCCACACCCCAGGAAAACTCCCTTTACATTGAATCAGGGATGTTACCTGGGTAAGGGTGGTGTTAAAATCCCACCCTAATCCTCTTTAACATAAAATTACAATCACAAAATGGAGGACAACCGCACAATTCTGGATATTGTGGCCCAGCCAAATTGATATACACATTTTTGGGGGGATATAATTTAAACCATGACAATATGCTTCATAATTTTTTCTCTCAAACTTAGATCTGTATGCCATATTCTTGTTGATAACTCAAAGATGGCCATTACTGAGTTATAAGTGACTATAAGTAAGTTGGTTTTATAAGAATTGGATATAAGTGTTGAAGTAAACCACTGAATAATGCATTTGATTACTTAGCCTCACTTTTTTTATATATAAAAGAAATATTAATTTTAAGGTCACTTGTAAAGATTAAATAAATAATTTATATAAAAATATTCATATTGTTTCTAGCATATAGTATGTATTCAAAGAATTGTTTTTACTCCCTTTTGTAATTTTCTTTCCCAACACAGTACCCTGATTGCAAATCAGCCTTCTCAGTTTTGTTCCAAAAATTTGTTTAAAGGAGAAATACATAAATTTCTATGGAATTTCCCCTCTATTAGAAACAATTCGGCAAATTAAAATAACTTTGGGGAATTTTTATTATAATTTCCAATATTGGACAAGGTTTATTATCTATGACCAGAATTTTGAAACCCACTAGTAGGATTTCTATTGTAATTTCCATTGTAAGGCATACGGGGACTACTGTAGCTTACAAAGGAAGAGTGGGAAACTGATTATCTTCTCATCAGAATGACGATATTTTTGTATGCTATATGCAGAAAATATTGGTGGGTCATGGGCAGTAGCGGGGTGAAAGACTAGCCAGCAAGGATGTTGTGTCTTTACAGAAGCAACTGCAGTGTGACAGAAATAAAGAAAAAAGGCTAGAGCCAAAGACTATGGTGACAGAAAATTGGATGAGATTTATTGCAGGAGGGAATGTGATATAAAAAGAAGTTAACTTATAGAATATGTTGCAACATATTTCTGATGCCATTTAGCAAGTTGATTTTTGAATATCCCTCTTTATTTAAGTGGCTCCATATTATAAACAATCTTCAGAACCCCTAATTTCTTATTTTTCAGAACAAGCTATTATTTACTATCATGGATATTAAGTATGATATTTTTGGAGTCAGAGAAAGATTCTCATACAGATTTGTAATATACTGATCATTGAAAGGGAATACACAGTCTAACCACCGCTTATTCCAGCTGGGTTATTATGAGGAAGGTTCAGTTTCAGTGCAAGCGTGGCCTGTGAAGCTGAGGGGAAGAAGAAAAGATGTGAAGCCGAATTTCAGCTCTAGAAGCCTGGACCCAGAGTCATCTTGGCCTCTCCTGTATGGAGAAGGGGCAGATGATGCGTCTGGGGGGAGGACCACTCTCCTGTTGCCATCCCCCAAAGAGGCGATTTCAACCAAGTGGACAGTTCTAAGGACCGCGTATCTGTTCTGAAGGTCCGCTTTCAGGACTGTGGCGTCAGAATCTGCCTACCCACAGAAATTAAGATTGAAGCATGGGGATTTAAGCCTAGAACACTGAAAAGAGAGTGATGCTCAGCCCAGGACAGCATCTTACATGGTAGGTCAAGGGCTTTGTGCCCCGTGGTATGCATATGTGTGCTTTGTGTCCTTTCTTCCCCATAGTGCCTTCACTGTGGCGTCCAGGTGACTGTCTGTTTTAGAGCTTGCACTGATATTTTAAGTACTCTGGCCATGGAAGAATTCTGATACTGCAATAAACATCTGCATGAGTTTTATATGCTTTTCATTATTGAGATAGAGTCCTTAAGTGGGCACTCAATAAAATAAGAAATATAACTTACATCAAAACTATAATAACAATAGTTTTTATTTGTAACTAATAGTATTTTGGAGCCCTGATGGCTCAGTGGTTAAGAGCTCGGCTGCTAACCAAAAGGTGCGTAGTTCGAATCCACCAGCCGCTCGTTGGAAACGTTATGGGGCAGTTTTACTCTGTTCTACAGGGCCGCTATGAGTCAGAATCGACTCAAGGGCAATGGGTTTGGTTTTTGGCTTTTTTTTAAACTAGTATTTTGAAAGTTGTATTTTTGTGATTTAATCTTTGTTAGGTAATCTTTGGAAAACTTTTTGACAACATTAATGTGTCCATGACTATTACTGAAATTGTGTAATTTTAATTTGCAGAAAAGTTTTATATTAATTTCATAATATTTCAAAGTTATATTTAGTCATTTTTTAATTGTCACATAACAGGATTTTAAGATACTATTCTAAAATTACAGTTCTAATTCATCTTTGATTTGATATATTCTTTTAGAGATAAGAAAAATTTGCATTTTCTACTAATTAGTAGATGCTTACATGCTGAAAAATATAATTATAACTGAACATTGGCAACTGATCTACTGTACTTTACACTTTAGAAGGTTAAAAAATAAACAGGAAAAACTAGAGTAACTATAATTGACCCCACGGGTTTTGTTTGTTTTTTGTAGCGGAAATGGTAGTTTAATTCCATGCCTAGGGTTACAATGAATTAATGGAATTATCTCTTGGAAAAAAAAAAAAAATTCATAATGGATTTGAGGATATGGCAGCTGAAGGAGGAGTTTTGGTTCACTGAATTTTTGTATATATTTTGGAATAATGTAACATGATAAGGTCCTTCGGCTATTTTAAACAATTCACCATTAGAGGCCAATTGTACGAGTATGACTTATGACTGACAGTGCATTCAGAATTATTAAACTTCCTTAGAAATAATTAGACCTCTCAGGAATGGGATTTGAACACATTGTTTGCTAGTTTTCCAGTGCATAAACCAGTTTTATAATAAAAACATAGATAATACATTGTTAATTAATGTAACCACCTGTCCTAGCTTCTTCTACCCTCCCCCTTTTCAATCTACTGGGACACTCTTTCAACCTAAAAAAAAAAATAAACTACCGAATGTCTTTAGGATGGTTACTTAGGAATGCTACTGAATGAACCAATATGAAAAATACACAAAAGATTGTGGATTGTGTATTTTAGTTAAATTACATTAACGTTTTTCTAACATACGCTTTTTTAGGAAAAAAGGTTCAAGCCATGTGCCAAAAAAAGAAAAAGAAAAACAAAAAACTTGTTACCATGTAACCTTGTTACAGTGGGAGAAAGCTGGACATTTATCCACATTTTCCCTTAGTATAACAGTTCTCAAAGATGCCACCAAATTTTGTTTCCTAAATCAATAATCTCTAATCTTTATTTGCTTGCACACTAGTAGTGATAAAAAAATCTGAGCATTCCTTTCACATATGCAGGTTTTTATTTATATAATATACACACATACTACCTTATACATCACTAGGAATATTACAAAATATGCGTAAAAATAGATTTTAAAATGAGATGAAAATAAATAGAAATAAACTCCTAATAATATTTTTCCTCACTAAAGCAAGCTCATCTTGAAGAACACAACATACCTATATCAAGAAGCTTGAAAAACAAGGAGGGCAGTGTGAAAACCAACTGAGTCAAAAATCTCATGGGCATCTTCTCAAGGAACACGTAAATGGAACATTCTATTTCTAGTACTGCAAAGGGTGTATTTTAGGTAACAAATCGCCTGGTCAGGTGTTCTACCAAAATTCCTAGAAGGAAAATATAATGTCAACACTGAAAAATCCTTGTGCCACATTAATAGCATCTCCAGCAACAGGATTTTCCCCACCATCCAGTGAGTGAAATTAGGGTGACTGAAGATAGGTATCAGAATAAATATTTGAAAGATACACTGAACTACAACATCAAATGGTGTGATAAAGCAAAGGGTTGCTGGGAACCAACTGCAAAAAGTCCAGTCTAAGAGTCAATGACGGGGTGGCTTTTTAAAAGTACATCCCAGGCACACCAGGCCTTGTAGAAGCAGGGTGCCATTTCAGACAGTGCCAGGCTCTGTACACAGTGACAGCTGTAATAAACCAAAGAACATTTTCTGAGTAGGCCCACTTTTGAAAAGTGTTAGAAACATACTTTTGAGGGATTATCTTTTTCTAATCTATATCCATTCACTAGCTGGTTCTCTCTCAGTTGAGATTCTTTCAAAAAGAGAAAGACACTAAAACTTCTTCTTCTTCTTTTTTTTTTTAAATGGAATGTTCTTGATTTAGATGCCAAATATCCACCCAAGAATTTCACTGATCTTCTTTGGCAACTGACTTTCCTGGAACCATCCCTGTCTGATTGGCAAGTTTTTCCTAAAAGGTGAAAAAAGTGTACAATATCTTATCCCAGAAAAGATTTGGCAGAGCGTATAAGAAAGAAATATAACCTACATCAAAGAATATCCTCACTGCTGGGAGGAAACAATTTTAGAAAGTTGATACACCAACCCCAGCTAGCTTCTTCTGGAGTGTATCCCTCTATAGTGGAGAGAGGACAGACCCTTCCAACTGACCTGAAATCCCCTGCCAGAAGAAGTTTTCATCACTCAGTGCTATAAAAGATCATCACCAAGTAGAAAAGACAAACTGCTTTGGGAGTTACATTTTAAATCTGATGTTCCCCAGCTCTTCTTTGGAATTTAATTCTATTTACCATTGAATAGATGTGCCCCTGTATTTAGCATGGTTTGGTCAGCTGCTACTATTAGGATACATTTTTCTCCTCACCTCTGCTAGACACACAAGCCCCAGCAACTATTCATCTCGAGTCATAGGCACAAAAGCTTCTGTTATGTTAAATGGAAAAGGAGAAGTTTGAGTTGGCAGGAGTCTGAGATGGAGCAAGATGGTAGTACTTGTCCCTAATCAGGACACAAATACTTAGAGAGAGACACTAATGAGCTGTAGTATGTTCACATTGTAAGTCTCTAGCATAAGGAGATTTAGAGGTCCTTGGACATAGTATGGGGCCCTGGTGGCAAAGTTGTTAAGAGCTATGGCTGCTAACCTAAAGGTCAGCAGTTCAAATCCAACAGCCACTCCTTAGAAACCCTATGGGACAGTTCTACTCTGTGCTATAGGGTCGCTATGAGTCAGAATTGACTTGAAGGCAATGGAATTGTTTTTTTTTTTTTTTTGGTTTGGACATAGTATGGCGTATAGCTGGGGAGCAAGAACTTTTCTCCATTTATGCCAGAAAGTGAAGTTCCTTTCTGGTGCTTGAAGAATTAGAAGTTTGGGGAGCATCAAGACACGGCCCTTTTGCATGGTGGACTGGATATTTGGTTTTACAAGCCAGATAATAGCAGATATAAGCTGTCATCAAGTGGGTTTGTGCACCCCAGACATGGACAAATGGGAATTTGATAAGAAAAAAAAGATGAAGATGGAAGGCACATAGGAACTACATGGTCTGAAGCTGACAGACTTGTGTGCAGGCCTGAAATCACCAGGAGGACAGTTTGGTAGAGTGGAGAAGACTCTGCTACCATCCACATACAACTCATAAGCCAGTGGGCATTTAGGCTTTATAAAACCATTCTGCTGTAATGCACATAAAAAAGAAACACCTTCACTTGCTATTCACTTTTAAAAATAATAAATAAGAAACTATTATTTTGAGATTTTGCAAGTGAAAGAGATGCACAAAAAATTAAACCTGGTTTAAAAAAAAAGCACGGTCATATCTTACTGAGTTTCTAAAAAGAAATAAAATCAGAGTGGAAAAATATAAGGATGTCAAAAAAGAATCAAAGTTCCATTAAAATAATCCAAAATTTAGCATTCATTAAACAAGCATTTTAACTGCCTTATTTAAATGTGAGACCCAACCTGAAAAATAAAAATAAACTAAAAAATAAAATTGAATCCCAAACTTGGAGTTTTAAGCTTGACGAATGTATATGCCTAAGACAATAGCTAGGTTGAAGCAGTTGTTCCCAGAAAGGAATCACAAAATTAATGGGACTTCACTTTGCCTATTGCCATTTGTTTTCCTGATTCGTAAGCAACACACCTCTGAATGTGCATTTATGAAGCAGGTATGGAAGAAGGGAGAGTTGCTGGAGAAATTATTTTTGCCCCCGATGAAGAAGAGTGACTGATGGAGTAATGTAGGGTAATCACATTCTGAAGGAATATACACCAATATTTAAACCTCATTTCCTTTCAGTATTATGCATGTGTGAAACAAATCTTTATTCTCCTTCAAATGTTCCTCTATAGTTTGGTGCTTATTATAGCAAATAGCAGAAAATAAGCAAAGTGACAAATGTCACTTACTTAAGACACTTTTTTTTCTGTAAATTCTGACATTTTCCATCATTTCTACAATTAGCCTATGGACCTGGCTGAAAAGTCACTGCCTGCCTGCCACAACACAATGAAAGTATGAAACAGTAACACCGTTTTCTTCCTGCCAAAGATGACAAACCTCCCAAAGGGATAATTTCTCTCTGGGGATAAAGCCACACAAGGCTCTGAATCGGATCTGTTTTAAGAGTCTTCTGAGCCTGAATGTCAATTATGCATAGAATTGTTCAGGAACTAGTATAGATGACTAAATCCTCTCTCCTTGAGGTTAGAAACAAGAACCTCAGTACCTGGAAGACAAAACAGGACATGTAAAGCATGTATGAAAGGCAAAAAGGGAATAAGATTTAAGGGCCTAAAAGATCCAAGAACAGGCTATTATGAATGCATTCTCTTCTTTTTTCTCTTCTCTTACTTCTCTCTTTCTCTCACACATGCACAACACACACACACACACACACACACACACACACACACATATCCCTTAAAACTCTGTGGAGAACAAATTGTTCATTGTGTGAATAAAAAAAATCTGAATAAATATAGATATATGACTAAAATTACAGCCTGATAAAAATTTAGAGATTAAAGAGCAAGCAAAAAAGATGAAATATAAGGCAGATTTAAGTTGCTAAGCAACTTGGCGTTCACATGAAATCAGATATAGCAATTTGCTTTGGCAAGACTACACGATAAGTTTAAAGAAACAAAACCAGTTATTAGTTTGAGCTACTAAGTAATTAAAGGAAGAAGAATTAAAAGATTGAACTGAATTAAGTCAGTGTTTAACATATAAGAATACAACTAATTTGTCTCAGAGGCCTGAGGGTCCAGACTAATATTTAATTACAAGACAAAAGATGACTGTCAATTTGACAAAGGCAAAAATAGATTAAAACAGGATACTATATTTAAATCTCATCTTGTGCAATGAGTTTTGATTTCATGCCAAAACTCCTGTAGTATTATTTCTTACATCATGTAATAAGATGTTCATGTAATAAAACCTCCCTGCACATAGATTTCGATTTATATACTCTTTCTTCTGGGTCTAAAGTATGCCAACTCAGCAGAGATTAAAGTGCTGAATGTAGTGAAAATTTATCACTTTGTTTCTGAAAGAGTGAAAATATGCATTATTATTATTAAACTTGGGATCTGTGGATGTGTGGTTGCTATCAGCTACCATAATCAGAATGCAAAGTAGCAGAACAGCTATTCCAAGGATGGGTAATCTTCTCCTTTACAACACCAGAGTTAAAAAAGGATTAAACCTATTGTTTGTTTGTTTGAGATGGCTTAATTCTCTTCTGGCAACTAGACCCTTGGCTTTTCTTCACTCAGGAGAGTATCTGGGAAAAGAAAACAAGAACTGCTATCTATAAAGTGTTGCTCATTTTCAGACACTAATCTGCATTAATGAGTCTCTACTCCTATCACTTCAGTTCCAGATAATAGTAGTATCTGAACAAGGACAGACTTGTTGATTAAAACAAACAAACAAGGAAACAAATGAATGAATGCTGGGCAGACATACTTAAAGTTTTTTAAAGATATTCCAGTAAAGAACATTTAATTCTCTGATCAGCTTATGAGTCTAAAATCTGCATGGTCTCAAAGACTTTATACATTTAATAATTTCAGTTTTCAAATTTAGATGCAAAGGTTGGAAAGTGCACAAAACCAAAATTTGCTAGCTGAACTGTAAAGAGGCCACATTTCCTTTGTATTTTTCAAAATGTTTGCACAGACTGTTTCTTTGCTTCCAGGTTTATTAATAGGTTCCTGAATGTTTAACACATGTGTACTTACTTATCTCCTTGCGTGAAATGCAAGGAATTTCATCCTCAGTGGATCCAGAATCTTGGAAGTACATTCATTTATGCTGCCTGAGGGTTTGGTCTTGTTGAAATCAACCTAAAGTTTGGAACCTTTGCTTTTTTATTAAGTATAAAATAGGTACTGACTTTTGGCTGCCAAGACTATGTCTGGGTGATACTAATTCTTCCCCCCTCCTTCACTGCTATTGTCACCCCGCTAAGGCAGAAGACATTAAATGGCAGGACCACTCTCAGCTTCTTGATCCCAACTGAGTTGAGAGAAGAGAGCCAGATGAGTTAATTTCTCTTTCAATATTTGCATTAATTAGGTGCTGACAACATTAAAGATGGAACAAACACTCCCACTGGTCCCTTCATTCTCTACTTGCCTTTGTAATTTTTTTTTCAGGAGAAATAATATTGATGAGACTCAAAAAGGAAAGTATAGGTTGAGAGGAACACAGGGAAACACAGATACTAGAATTGTACGGGTAAATGTTATGAAAACCTTGGTCAGAGCCAAGTCCATTGCTGTAGAGTTGATTCTGATTCACAGTGACCACTTTTCCTTTGCTCTCTATTAATGGAAAATATTTGTGTTTTCCTTCTCTGACAGGTTTCTGCCCTACACAGATTCTGGCTTTCACAGGTTTTACTGTACCTTTAGATGCCCCCCCTTTTTTTTATTTAAAAAAAAAAAAATCCTCCACTCAGCATGGATTTGGAAAGACAAAGGTGTGGGAAAGTGATTCCATTTGAATTTGTAAGATAGATAATACGAGGTCAGAAAAATATTTCTTCTTTAATCTTGTTATTGTAGTTGATTCTGGGGAGGTAATCAAATCATCTCTTTATGTGGAAATATTCCCACTAGATTATAGTTGTGAGATTTGCTGAGTGTTTACTATGTGCTAAATAGACATCACATTTACTCTACATTAAAATAAGCTTAAAGTGTTTAAATAACTAGATCAAGGTCACATATTAGTAAGTGTCCAAGAAGACATTAGGTCAAAAAAAAAACCAAACCCGCTGCTTTCAAGTCAATTCCAGCTCATAGCCATGCTGTAATGACCTTATAGGACAGAGTAGAACTGCCCCATAAGGTTTTCAAGGAGCAGCTGGTGGATTCAAACTGCCAGCCTTTTGGTTAGCAGACAAGCTCTTAACAACTGAGCCACCAGCCCTCGTGTTAGGTCCAGGAAGGTGTAAATCCCAAGTCTGTGCTCTTAACCACTGAGGTTTATCTTCCACCAGCATCAGAACTACCTTTTGAATTTGTTATAAAAATATATATTCCTAGACCCCAGATAAGACCTAGGGAGTTTATCCTTTGTAAGAAGCACATTGGATATTTCTTGTACACATTATTATCTAGGTATTCCCTGAAACACGTAGCATACAATAGTAATGAGAAACAATAAAGTAAACCAAACTAATTATTATTGATCAAATGCTTTTTATGTACTCGAACTGAACTATACACATATCATATATTTTCGTATTTAATTTTCACATACCTTGCTGTGAAATGCACAAATACTCTTCACTTTACATATAAAAAAAGAAAAACACTGTGAAGGATATACTGTGAATTAGAAATGATGACCAGATCCTGTTCTTTTTGCTGTTCTGCACTCATGCTAATATCTGTGAAACTGAAATTGCACTGCATTTTTGAAATTGAAATGAATTTTCAAAATTTTAGAGGGATTTAAGTAACTTGTGAAATCATTTGACTGAGCACTAAGAAAAGACTGCAAACTATAGCAGAGCTTGATATTTTCACTTAGCCTATTTAAGAGGCTTTCTGTTCCTCACTTTGACCTCTAACTAAGAACTCAGTAGCTTTTATTGCAGTTTTCAGGCCAGGGTTAGTTTAACATTGTTATTTGGTTTGTTGTTAAGTGCTGTCGAGTTGGTTCTGACTCATAGCCACACCATGTACAACAGAACGAAACACTGCCTGGTCCTGTGCCATCCTCATAATCCTTGCTATACTCGAGCCCATTGTTGCAGCCACTGTGTCAATCCATCTCGTTGAGGATCATCCTCTCTTTCGCTGACCTCTAGTTTACCAAGCATGCTATCCTTCTTCAGTAACTGGTCCCGCCTGAAAACATGTCCAAAGTATGTGAGATGAAGTCTCACCATGCTTGCTTCTAAGGAGCATTCTGGCTGTATTCTTCCAACACAGATATGTTCGTTCTTCTGATAACATCGTAATTCAGAGGCAATAATTCTTGTTAGGTCTTCCAGCTTTTGCATGCTTATGAGGCGACTGAAAACACCATGGCTTGGGTCAGGCACATCTTAGTCCTCAAAATGACACCTTTGATTTTTAACACTTTAAAGAGGTCTTTTGAAGTCTTTGCATAGTCCAAGTTACCATTAGCCCCAGAAATCGCCTTTGAAATTAAGAAATGAGAGGAAATGGTGGAAAAATAGTTAAAGTAAGAAAGGGAGATAGCAAAGAAAGAATAAAGGAATGAACAAAGAGAAAAAAGAAGGGGTCGTGATACAACAGAGTCAGATCTAGAGGAGGAGGGCAACTTTCTTACATGCAGAGACTGTGCATTGATCTGTAATTTTAAATTGTTAAATAGCAAAGTTTCTAGGCAATGCTCTGTCCCAAGGAATATATAATGTAATAAGATAAAGGAAATACACATAAAGAAAAGGGCTTCTTAGTGAGGGAGAAAGGTCCACCACACAGTTGGGTTGGATGGTATTCTTTTAAGAGACAGGGCTGGAGACTCCCACCCCACATGCCACTATAGAGGTAGAAGGCATTTGCAAAGATCACTTGAAAGGGGTAACAAAAGATCGGTGCACTTCCTGCAGGACCTGAATAGGAATAAAAAAAGTTCTTTGTACAAAGCAACTAAGAACAGAAATAGGAAAGGCATGAGCGATAGAGAGTTGCTGATCTCTAATCTAGGCCTAGAGCTTGTACTTTCAAGAGTGAACTTTGGCCGACTCCACTTAGAAATAGTGAACATCTTTGCAGATTTAACACACTGCATTCATGTGACAAATCTGCATGTCTAGTGTGCAAAGTGGGAAATGTAAGTCAGAGAACCAGGAGCAGGAAGATACAAGACAATGACTAACAGCACCATTCATACATATCGTCCTAACTAACCCTGGCTTACAGGAAACCCTAAAATCACAGTAAAGCGGGATCATGGGTTAACGTCAGTCCCAAGCTATGGATTTACCAGAAGTGTCATAAGAAATTCTACCACAGTGTAGGTATAGTTCTTCATGACTTACTTAGCCCTAAATTAAAATAATCCCTTCAAATATTGTTAAAAGAGGGATACCTGAACTAGGTGAAAGGATCTAAATGGCCTTTTAGTAACTATCCTGCTCTCTTGATTGAATAGGCAAGTTTATTACAAACTTTATACTTGCTTAGAGCTCCAGAATCCTTAAGCTAATTTTTTCCCTTCTTAACCCTGAGACAATTGCTTGTAATTATGTAAAATACATTTTGTTTATTTTCAACATTCTTTTTTTTTAACAATTATATTTTCACATGTATCTCTAGTGTAAATTTCAACATTATTCATTTTCATTTAAGGAATTCTATGCATTAGGCTGGTGTTATCAACCATGCTTCCACACCACAGATGGAAATACACAGAGTTAAACAGAATGAAGATAAAAGTAAGAACAGGACAGGAACAAGATATGACAACCAAAACTTAGCATTCTTATATATCCATTTTCTGAAGGTGTGTTTCTCCTTTTGCATCATCTGCAAACCAGGGATAGTGTTACTGGCCCCTTAAAGTTAATGTAATGGATAATACACAACAGGTGGAATGCCCACTGCTGTGCCTTGCATTAGTAGGCAGACAAAAATAGCAGTTATTATTATTCATTCTATACCTTCAGATTGCTTAAAGCAATGAATATACGTTCTCCTGAAAAAAACTTCCTTAGAGGAAAAACACTGCAGGGCTGTGGAAGAGTTACTATTTGAAAAATAGAATAGATAAGTATAATGACCAGGAATATTTGGGGATCCAATATTAGCATATCATAAGTGAACACATACAAATGAATATATCCAATAGTGCCTCCTGGTTAGACAATAGAAGTAAACCCAGAAGTAGGTTTCATAACTACCTTGTGTTACAATGTCGATGAATAATGTACATATGCTTCTAATTCCTAATTTTGAGGCCCTTTCCCATTTTGATATAGACATATCATACTTACTGTTCATTTTTTTCCCCACACATATTCACAGACATTTAATTAATCTCAAAATATTTCCATAGAAACCCATGGTCATTCCTTACCCTGTTCTTGAAACTCACTCCTGTTTCTATTACAAAGTTTCCTCTTCTCTATAATTTCTCTTCTATCATTTTATTGGCTCTAGTATTTCCACTGCACAACATCATAACCTTATAATGAAATAAAGGTAATATAATCATACAAGGAATGACAGAGAGATTCTACCTCAAGCATTTTTGAGGAGCAAGTAGAGAAAGGGGATGTTTTTCTTGGATATATTTCAACAACCTAACAATTTCATTCAGTGTTGAAAATTCTCTACATTGGCATTTAGTTATAGCTGTCTCTAAGAATTTGGAAGTAAACAATGTAAACACAAAAGAGCTACCTAAAACTAAGCTTTAAATTACCATTCAATGAGCACCTTGGGAGTAAAATTCCAATCAGAGAAGTGTGAAATGTAATGTGTGGTTAGAGAATAAAACCACCTTTTAATTACCATTGATGGCTAGAGAATATAGCCCTCACCACCAGTTAATTTCACATTTTGGTGAGAACAATGTGACTTTATTGCCTTAAAAAGCAAAATTATAGCACATAAATATACAGCCATATCTTTCAATCTGGATTAAATAAAAACAAAAATCTATTAGTTAAGGTTCTTTACCTGTAAATTTAATTCAACAATGCAGAATTTTTTTCTTACCAAATGCAAAACACTGGTGGTTATAAAAGAAAAAAAGAATAAAGAGAGAGAATTTATTCTAATCTCTCAGAGTAAGAGAAACATACTAAGAACAGAAGAAAAAGAAGCATTTTTCTCACAATTGCCATGATAAGGTTAATGTGAGATCTGTTGTTAAAGGGGCAGTGAGGAAGAGCACAGAAGTCACAGCACAGCACACACATTTAGTCCATTTTCTCTTCTTTGTCAAGGTAAATCATGCTCGTATAGGAGGTGAACAATTAAATAATATGAGAGAACTATTCCTAAAAGTCAAAAGATGATATTCCACATGATCAATGTGACAAAACCTGCTTGAGCACAATTCTCAATACAAAAATGCAGGTGATTAAAACAGGTACAGGTAAATATTCCATTGTAATGCATAAATGATTGATAGATAACATCGAAGACAACAATGCACAGTTGATGAAATTAATATATTTAAATTCAAAGCTATTATACTGTGCTGGATCATTTCTTTCACTTGTTAAAAAAAATAAGTTTCCCAGTTTTGGTTTCTTTTGTATGAGTCCTTACTAGTAAATTTATCTCTTTTGATTCTGAATGTCCCTACATAACTTTCCTGTCTGGTTGCTTTTGCAGTCACAGCATTGAAGAAAGACAGACTGTTTCTCCAGAATGGCAATGTGGTCCTCTCCCCATCAATTCACTTGAATTGTCTTTAATATCAGCATTATCTCTATGACCTTGTTTCTAGGTCATCTTTCCAATGTATGTAACTCAAGATAAAAGTGAGTAACCTGGGACTATTGAACCCTCTAGAAATATTACAGATTACTCATGACAAACTGTATTTGGCACAGAGATGACCACAGCATAGCAGTTATCATTAGGGAAATCAGTACTGGTAGACAGATAGATGATATTCAAATTGATGAAATAAATAATTATTGAGCATCTAATATGAGTAAGAGGCCCCTGGGTGGTACAAGTGGTTTGCTATCCACTACTAACCTGAAGTTTGGTGATTCAAACCCATCCAGCAGCACCATGGAAAAAAGGCCTGGTGATCTGCTTTCAGAAAGATTACAGCCAAGAAAACACTATGGAGCTGTTCTACTCTGTAACACATGAGGTTATCATGAGTCGGAATTGACTAAATGGAAATTAAAAAAAAAAAAAATGGGCCAAGCAAAGATAAGTACAGAACATAAAAGGACAAGAATCTTTGCTAAAAAGCACTTGCAAGACTGTAAAAAGTAAAAATTCCTATACTGGATATATATAAAGACTGATAGAAAAGTAAAAGAGTGAGTGATTAACACTCTAATGTAAATGAGGGAATAATGTTATAAAATAAACATTTAATTTGGCTAATGAAGATGGATTCCAGCAGCTTGAGAACAAAGGAAAAATCCGTCTTATCAGGGTGAACATGTGCAGCTGCCCAGACAGCCTCCCATAAGAGTATCCTATGAACTAGCATCAAAAAGTAGTTCAGAAGAGCTGAGAAGGTAAACAAAATCAAGATATGGTAAATATTTTTCATATGCTCATCTAAATTTATCTTCCATCTTCTCTAACTCACTCTCTGCCTGGGAAGGCTGACACACTAACTCAATGGGCTCCCTTGTCTTCTGGCCTGTTGGATTAAGTCAATGGAAAGCACTGGTAGGAAATCAAAGAAAAAAGAGAAAGTCTCTGAGATTTCTGGGTATTTATTGCCCTAGCTCCATAACTGTGAGGGGGACAGTGGCTGCATCCATCAACCAAAAGTCACAGACTCTGTAGACAACCCTCAGCATTGTTTTCTCTGCCTTCAGGTCCAGTAACCACCACACCCTTCCTTCATGTCTTCATCCTCAGGATGGTAAAGCACCCACTGTTACTAGACCTTTGTACTTCACTATTCTTGATGATTTCCCTACACACTGCCTACACTTCTGTAAATAGTCCTTTCATGAAATTCTCCTCAAGTAAGACTAATTTTAGTATACCATCTGTTTTCTCTGCAACACAGACTGATATACAGAATGAAAAGAGATTTAGATCTTTAGGTTGGGAGTATCTTATAGGTGACAGAATGTTTCAGAATAGAGAAAAGAGACATTAACTGAAAAACCAAGGTCATGGAGAAGTCAGGTGGGCCAGGATTGAAGAACTAAATGGGAGGGAAAGGTGTGGGCTGAAAAAGTTCTCTTTCCCTGAGACTGAAAGGAAGTATTTAGTGTAGATATGAATGAAGTGGAGGGTCACTGGAAATCAACGCAGATCATGTTTGAAAGATTTTATTCTGTTAAGCAGATGACATGGCAATTTCTTACATATTGAGGGAGTAAACAGTACACTCAGTTAAAGAGAAGGAAGGTACTTTTGAATGGCAGTGTTACAGAGAGTCCATTATTAATCACAATAAAGATTAATAAGCAGCTGAGGTTGGAAATCATGCATGGATGAATGTGCTGGTCTGTATGGCCTTGTAATTTTCTCCAGCGATGTCTTACAAATGATGTCAGGATGGGCCTGGGCTGGAAGAAGACAATAACAACAGTGCAAATACAAGTTCTGGTGAGAGAGCAGTTGAACTGTTTCATCATGGGGTCCAGGTTACCTAAGAAAAGAAGTTAAAGTAGGCAAGGTTGAGTGACCAGGATAAGAGGGAGAGGTTAACGGTCTAAGTGGTTTTAAGAGGTGAAACAAGGGGAGCAGTGATATTAAGGTAGAGAGAGGTAGTCAGCTAGTGGATCTTGGAGTTTAAGATGCTAAGTGTAGAGTAGTTCTGGGAACGATAATTTCCTGGGACCAAAGCTGCAGGTTGCTGAAGTGGAGTGGATTTGAGGATTATTAGAGCCGAAGAAGTGAGCAAAACAAATCTGTGTAAGTTAAGAACTTGACATCTACAGATCACTGAAATACCCCGAGGATAATGTTTGGGTTTGAAGTTAGAAGGAAGAGTGTGAACAGGGTGAAGAAGTGCTATGAGGATGTCAGGACTGCCAATTATGTAAGATCCTAAGAGTAAAGAAACAGGAGAAATATCCTTGTTGGAAGTGCTGGATGGGAACAGGAGTCATTCGATTCAAGGCGAGGATTCAGTTTGATGGCAACATAAGGTTTTCAGAGGACACAGTACCGAGACTGTGAAGGGAGATGAGCAGGTTAAGAATTGATCGAAAGTATGAGATCTGAAGTGAAGAAGAATGACAAACTGAAGAAAAACACTACCAAAATTTTAGCATTGAACGAGTATTCTTCTTCAAGATCATTATAGTGAGGAACTCACTGTCCAGTAAATTGATGGACAGAATTATTACATGAATGGCCTATGACTGCCTCTGACATCTACTCCTTTCAAGATCCATACCATCCAAGATAAGCCTTTCCTTGCTTTGTGAAATTTAGTAAAGTAAATTAAACTGAGACAAAGAATAATTAACATCTAACATTAAATTAACCTCAAACTTACATCCATCTAAGAGAAAAAGCCTCAAGAAAGATATCTGTGTCCCATCTCAAGAAATAACTACTGCCAGGCCATAGCAAAGCCAGTGTTTTAGTTATATTTAATATTTTACTTGGATTGATGAAATACCGAGCAGATCCATGATGAATAATTCAGCCAATGAATAGATAATACCTAAACAAAGTACAATAGCTTTATTGCTATTGTATGTACAGAACACCAATAAACTGACAAATTTTCAATACCAAATTAGAAAGAAAACAAAAGCTTGATTTCTAATATCATAAATAAAAAAGAAAATACTTTAAAATAATCTCTGTTTTTCAAACAGATATAGGAGAGTATAAGTCTACTTAATAATTAGAGCAGGTAAGTAGTCATATTGTGGTCTAAACTCTATGTGGGGAAAGAAAGAAATGCTATAAAAAGTATTGAAAAATGTTTAAATTGTTATCTTTCAGTACAACTTCAGGTGAATAAATTTGAATATCCAATTAATAAGCCATACATATTCTAGGGATGTGGATAATACTTCTGAAATATCTTTTTTTTAAAGCTGAGATGGCAAATTTCCTGGAGTGGAAATTAATGATGGGAGGATTATTCTACCTTGCTTCATGAGTTCTCACACTGAAAAATTCAGACCTGTCTAAAAGGCAGATGGAATTCTTAGTTCTTACATAACTAAGTATATCAGTCTTGTGTACATTGACACCAAATATCACCAGATTTCTAGTCTCTTCTTTACATATACTAAAATAAATTTGCTTTTCTCTCCCTTAAAAAAGGAGCACAGAACTCAAGAGTTCAGAGATTTTCACACTGGATAAATCTGAACTTGAAGCTGGGAGTCACTAATAAGTAGCTGTAGGACCATAGGCAAATTATATAAATTTTCTTATCCTCAGTTTTCTTACTTGTAAAATGAGATAATTCCTATATCACAGGGTTAATGTGGGTATTAAATGATACAAACTAACGAAAATGGCTGTCCCAAGCCCGAAACTTGTTATGCATTCATTAGATATTATTGATTCCATCCCCATTTTGTGAAAAGCAGCTTAGGGAGAAGGTCACAGTCACACGTGGTTGGTGCAATGTAAAGGACAAAGCTACTGGGGTTCTGCACTGAGTTTTAATCTCACCCCTATGGCATGTCACTTGCGTAGCTTTGACAACATATCTAACCTTTTTGAGATCCAGGTTCTTTATCTGTAAAGAAGGAACAATATTGTCTTGCTAGGATTAAACAGCAAATTGATGTAAAGAATGAACACAGTACCTCGCATATACTAGGAATTCAAAGAGTTTGTTTTCTTCCAACTCCATCTCCTTTAAATCTTTGTATTATTTTAATAAAACTACAAGGAGGATTAATCTCAATGTTTCCTAATCTATCAGGTTAAATATCAAATAAAATAATTGGAAACAGGCTTTTTTCAGCTTTATTAAAAATGTTTCTGAATAAGGTTGAAAGTTATGCAATTATTTGTATCAAAACATTTGCAAAACATTTTAATATTTTAAATAAAATAAGCATCACTCTACATGTCACTTAGCAACTGGCTCACAATTAAAAAATTAGTAAGTATCAATTTGTCCATATACGTGAAGCAACATGTGACCTTCACTTTTTTATACAAGGGTATTAGTGTAAAATAATATATGATTTAAAAGAAGAAAAAAACTAAAAGCATTACACACACACTATACCTATCTATCTATAAATTTATGTTCGTATATAATTCTAAATAAAATTGTAGGGAGTTACTTTTATGACATAGATTTATGTTACATTTAAGACTGGTTTGAGCAAATATATCTGTAGATTTGGATTCAAAATCTCTTTGCCACTAACATGCTGTGCAACCAGTAGGTACTATCACTAACTTCATTGTTTTGCTGTCTATAATGTACCTACCTCAAAACGTTGATGAGAAAGCTGTTTATATAATGTCTAACATAATATAAGTTATCTGAAAATATTAGATTTTATTATTCTGACAAATATTCCAATTTTCAAATCAAAGTACATCAGTCTTTATAAAGAACACTTTTGCTCACTGTTTAATTCAGAAAAATATGAAATAAAATATGCTATGGACTATAAAAAGAGCATAGGTCAAGTGTAAGGCATGTTTATTAAAAGATAATTAATTCTATATTGATAACATGATAAAATGTATTCCAATGAACTTCTCAGTTATTTCATTTACTTTCCTAAAGAGATTTTTTAAAGGAACTAAGAATAGTGCCAAAAAGCATCATATGGATAAATATCAAGAACACTAAGCAGAGAAAGATGCACTAACAGAAAGACAAACTTAAAAAACAGACGCCCGTTTTCATTAGTCTCTCATTGTCACAAGTTGGCTAAAAGCAGTGCATAAAATGTTGCTTACGCAAAGTTTATTACATCTTGTTCACACTAAATTCTTTAAAACTAAAATCAAGTATATATTTTCCAAAAAGCAGACTAATACGTAGTTGTGTTCCTAACATGTTTTCAACCTAATATAAAACAATAATGCTTTCTAAAGAAGTGTTGCCAGCTCTCACAATAAGGGACTTGTTGCTTCATTCCCCTCAGGCAACTCCTCTATTCAATTAAGGATGTTTTCCAGAACTGTTACAATTTTTGGTACATTGCCTTTTTGGGGTACACATAGAAGATATGTTTCATTGATGCATTTTGTTTTCAATTTCTCTTAACATTCAATTTACTGTAATAAATCATGAGGATTGGTAATACATATACACAGGAAAATTACCATAATTTGGACAAAATACAAAACTACAAGGAGGATTAATCTCAATGTTCCATAAACTATTGGGTTAAATAGCAAATAAAATAATTTGGAATCTGGCTTTATTCAGTTTTATTGGAAACGTATCTGAATAAAGTTGAAAAAAATGCAATTATTTGAAACAAAACACATTTGCAAAATATTCTATTTTTTAAAATAAAAATAATCATCATTCTACATTTTATTTAGCAACTGACTCACAATTAAAATTTTAGTAAGTATCAAAACCACAATGAGATATTATTTCACTCCCACTAGCATTGTTGTTGTTGTTAAGTTAAAAAAAAAAAAAAAAAAAAAAAGCCTAAATTCATTGCTGGTGGGAATACAAAATGGTACAGCTGTTATGGAAAACAGTGTGGCAGTTTTTCAAAAAACTAAAAACAGAATTACCATATGACCCAGCAATTCCACTCCTAACTATATGCTCAAAATAAGTGAAAACAGAGACTAAAACAGGTATCTGTACAGCAGTGTTCATCACAGCACTATTCACAATAGCCAAAGGTAGAAACACCCTAAATGCCCATCAACAGATGCGTGGATAAACAAATGTGGTACATACATACAATAGAATACTACTAGGCCATTAAGAGAAATGAAGTCTTGATATTTGCCACAAAGTGGATAGAGCTTGAAGACATTGTGCTGAGTAAAATAAGTCAATCAGAAAAAGACAAATAGTGTATGACCTCAGTTATATAAAAAGAGAAGAACAGGCAAATATATAGATACCAAAGTTTATTAGTGGTTACCTAGGGTGGGAGGGAGGGGGAAAGAGAGGGGATTATTTCTTATGGGACACTGAGTTTTAGTTTATGGATGGAAAAATCACATTGATTAAGGGTAAGTATACACAGCCAATTAATGTAATTCCTGTCAATAAGTTGTACACTTGTAAAAAGCTGAATTACCAAAAGTTCTGTAATAGATATATTTGCAAAAATGACCAAAAAAATAAAAGTAGCTACTGATGCTGCTTATGTACAACAAAACACCTCCTGGGACTGGAGGTTTAGGGTCATGGTTTCATGGGACATCCCACTTAACTGACTTAATATTATGTTTTGTGCTTCTGTTTTGTTTAGTGCTTCCATACTTCATTGCAGAACGCTTGGGGTCTTCAAAGCTTGCAAACTGCAATCCAGAGTACATCAACTGGTCGCTATTCTCCTGGACTACCAGAGGAAGAAAGAGAATCAGGAAGAGGAGAAGGAAATGAAATATGTGGCTAATTGCCTTCATAAACAACTGCCCCCTTTGCCATGAGAGCAGAAGAGCTGGATTGTGCCCGACTACCATTACTGAACATTTAGATCAAAGATACTATAGAAGAATCCTGATCTAAAGGGGGAAACTACAGTATAGAACTTCAAATTCTTATAGAATCCAGATTTTCTGGAGCCATGGAGGCTGGATGAAGCTCTGAAACTATTTGCCCACTGAAAATCTTTGAACCTTAAACCAAAAATATCCCCAGAAGTTTTCTTAAAACTAAACAATAGTTCAGCTTTACTAGTAAGAAACGTTTGCCTTGAGCATTGTGCTCTTTTAAGATCTACATATATGGGATCAAATTGACAATAGCAACTCAAAAGACTAGACAGGAAACTTAAGGAGCAGTGAATTTATGTTAATGGGGGAGGAACAATTTGAAAAAGGAGGGTGAGAATGATTCCACAACTTGAAGAATATAACCAAGGTCACTGAATTGTACACATAGAAATCATTGAATTGGTGTGGTGGCATAGTGGTTAAGTGCTATGGCTGCTAACCAAAAGGTCAGCAGTTCAAATCCACCAGGCACTCCTTGGAAACTCTATGAGGCAGTTCTACTCTGTCCTAGAGGGTTGCTATGAGTCAGAATCTACTCGATCGCAACGGGTTTTTGGTTTGTCTGTGTACACTTTCAAAAACAGCAATGAATAAATATATTGTTTTTAAAAATTTACTAAGTAACCAATTTGTCTATGTAAGTGAAGAAACATGTGCTCTTTGCTTTATACAAAGATATTAGTGCAAAATAATAAAAAAATCTTTGAAAATCAGTATAAAATTAAAAAAATTAATCTACTGTGAAAATTTATTTCTGAGAATAATGTAAATTTTCTGAAAGAAAATATTTACTGTTAAATTATTACTCTGATGAGTCTGATTGACATAAATGAGCTGTTTATTTAGTGTTCAGTCATTCAATGGCCTGAACCATAAAGTCTTTGATAATTACCTTTGAACAATGTGTTGGCAAGGTGAGAAGAAGGTAGACAAGGCTGGGAGCCAGAAAAACCTGTATATCTCTGAGCACTTCAATTTTATGGACCCAATTTTTCTCACCCATTAAAAGAAGAGTTGGCTCAATAAGCCAAAAGGTCTCTTCCATTTCTGGAATCGTAGAAATAATGTGTTTTATGAAACATGATATAGTGAAAACATTAAAAACTAGTAGCTGCATTTAATACTAACTTCATCGCTCATTATTTGTGCAAACTTGGGAAAAATAACCTACAATGCTTATTCCTCAGACGTGTTTTGGGAACCAGGTGAGCTGGCATATCTGACAATGCTTTGTAAACTCTAATACTCTGCACAAATGTAGATGTTATTAACTTCATCATTCAATGCTCATAAATATTCATTGACAAGCAGGGAAGGACACACAAGTGACCAATTATTGGGCCAAAAGCTAACAAGTTCAAGTTATTAGGTTAATGTAATATGTATTATCAAGTCAGATATATTTTGTTAAGTATGGATAATATTTTCTAAAGTTTACTCATGGAAAATGAAAAAATGACTCTAGAGAGTAAAGAATATGACATCTTTGAGTTTGGACTAAAGCATGCTTAAATAAGCTGCATGTTCAAGCTTCCCATGAGTTTGACATTTGAATCAATAAGGTTCTTGACTATACTGCTTCCTTAGGGCCTCAGATGACCTGGCAAGAAACTTAAGGACACAGTTAGAACTTACACTCCAAATAACATAAACTAAAAATGATTTTAGCTGACTCAACTGGGATGTGAAAGATCCTTGTTTCACTTGGACAAAAATCACCTCATGGTTTTACAGATCACTGAATTTCTGTATGTTAAAAAAGATGAACTGAATAAGGTATGGTAAACAGTGTAATTTTTTTTCAGACTCATTTAACCAAAGAATGTTAGTTTTAATGAGTCATAGAAAAGCATAGCTTAAATACTGTTGTTTCAAGTCTGAATGACGTATATCTAGATTTATTTTTAATGAAACAAATAAAAAGAAAAATTCAACTAGAACATATTGATGCCTTTACAAAATCACTGGATTTCACATTTCCCCAAAATTAAGAAGTTGTATTCTTGAATATTTATATGATTTTTTGATTCAGATGATTGTAAATTGCACATTACTAGTATTTCCCTTCTGAACTAAATAAATATTTATGTACACAAATTCAGAAATTCCCTCCTTTTCTTATCTGTCTTAGCTTTAGCACTTATTAGATGTTTATTTATTTTTTAATAACGGATAAATTAGCTAATGTATTTCAAATGGTAACTGTATATATTATACTGTTGTTGTTGTGTGCTGTCAAGTCGATCTCAACTCATAGTCACCCTTGAGAACAGAGTAAAACTGTCCCATAGGGTTTTTTAAGCTGTAATCTTTATGGGAGCAGATTGCCAGGTCTTTTCTCCCACAGAACAGCTGGTGGATTTGAACCGCTGACCTTTTGGTTAGCAGCCAAGAGCTTAACCATTGAGCCACTAGGGCTAGTAAACAATACAAAACAAAAACAAATAAACAAACAAAAAACCTACAGTATTGTAACATAGTGGCCTTTATTATAATTGACTACGAATCTATATTAATATCTCATAAATGGTTTTATGCTATGGTTTATATATTTTACGATGTGGATAAATTCATTTTTGATCAAATGGTAATGTGGAATAGTTGCAAATAAGCTGTAGTTGACCTATGCTCAATTTGCCCTGTGATCAATAAGATGTTTTTGTAATTTACTAATAGTCATTAGATACACAACACAAGATCATGGTTAATGGGGCAGGCTCTTTTGTTGTTGGTAGGTGCCATCGAATCGAATCTAGGTTTTGAACCCTGACTCTTACACTTAATAGTTACATAACCTTGAGCTTGGATCTTCTGAGCTTCCCTTTCCTGTTTTTAAAACTGGAAAAGTTATAAGACAGACCTTAAAGAATCCACTGTAAGATGAAATGAGAGAATGCAAAGGCCAGGGTTGGGTTCACAATGCTTGCCATTAAACGGTAGCTATTGTTATTTACATTTGTCCTTCGAAGTCATAAATTTGTAAAGTATTTGTGGCCCTCATATTGGAAAACAAAAATAGATTTCACTCATTGTAGCAATAGAGCATATTTCAATTATGTATTTTGAATTATTAACATTTAAAAGTGCCATTCCAAACCCATTGCCATTAGGTGATGGAAATGAATATCTACTTCATGCCTTCATATTCAGTCTACATAAAATGAGAAAGACAAAAATTAATTTATTTCTTATTTTTGATATAGAAAACTTCTAGAAATATTACTGCATGCATACAAATGACTAGAAGAGTAAACCTCAAATTCATGTTAATATGGATAATAAATTATCTGTACTGAATAGAAACAATGTTCTTAAACACGTAAGAAATAATATAATGAAATACAGTGAACATAACTATTTCAAGTACCTAATTTTAAAAGATAGAACACTAAATAAAGACAAAAAAAGGACAATGATAAAAATGGGTAGCTACAAAAGCATGAAATATTCATAAATTTATTCACAAGAGACTGTCCCTTCTTCCATGTTAAAATATTAATCCACACAAAAACTACCATTCTGAGTGTGTAAGGCTGTAACAGTTATTGTTCTAAATAGTAACGGACGCTTCCTATTCTTGGGTTGAATAAAATGGTGGTTTGAATGAAAAAATTCCAACTCAAGTAAAGGGTGAGAGGATGAAACGTTTTTCCTCTAAATTCATGAAACAAGGAATCCAATCTATACAACTAGTAATAAACCTACTGGGAAAACTGATAGGGCAGGCGAAAAAAAAAAAACAACATAAAATTGGTGCAATCTATATAGGCCTGTTTCAGGAAGAGAGGAGAGAGAAAAATTGCCTGAGAAATCTCAAATAAAAAGCATGTTTGATAAGATAGAAGACATATTAAAGGGAAAAAATATCCCACAACCCAATCCTACTGAGGTAATCAGAACAAATGGTAGAGAGGATTTCTTAGCTAAAACAGGGCCAATAAAACAACAGCAACAACAAAACCTAAGTAAAATCCTCAGAGGCTTTGGCATATCTCCCTTTCTAGAATCTGATCCGAACCCATTTTAAAGCCAAACACTTCTTACTTCTCTTGCATGTTAGTAGCACTTAAGCCAAATTCTTTCTTTAGCAGAAATACTTATTTTGCGTATGCTATGAATTATTCTGAAAGCATTTAAGCATTTGAATCTCCTTTGCTGTTTTCATATAAACTAAAACATTCAATAAATAAGACATTAAAAGAATAATAACTAAGGTGATTCGGATAATAAATGTCTTAAGAAAGTTAGGATTCAAATAGCTTCTGTAAAATAAAATAAGAAATAAATTAAGAAAATAAGAACACTTCAGGAATCTTAATAAATGCACTGCATTTATGCCTAAGACAATACTACAGCTGCTGTTGTTAGGTGCCATGGAGTCATTTTCAACTCATAGCAAACCTATAGGACAGAATAGAACTGCACCATAGCGTTTTCTAGGCTGTAATCTTTACGGGACCAAATCACCTGGTCTTTTCTCCGGAGCCGCTGGTGGGTTTGAACCACCGACCTTTCTATTAGCAGCCAAGTGCTTAACAATTGTGCCCCTATGGCTCCTTACGACAATACTAAACCAAACCAAAAACCCACTGCTGTCTATTCGGTTCCAACACACAGTGACCTCCTGGAGTTTCTGAGGCTGTAAATCTCTACGGAAGCAGACTGCCACATCTTTCTCCCCAGGAGCCACCGGCAGTTTCCACCCACAGACCTTTCAGTTAGCATTCGATAGCTTTAACCACTGCACCACCAGGGCTCCTTAAGACAATACGGATGAATTAAATTCTTTCTTTCATTTGTGTATTTATTTTTTCTACAGGTATTTATTGAGTCTCTATTATATGATATGGACACAGATGAATGTATATTGACGAAGTTAACATGGCCTCTGCCTTAATGGAATTCAAGAGCAGGGAGAAAAAGCACACTAGAATAATTTCAGTACTGTACTGTAAGAGTTATAATAGTGGTACATACAACATGCGATGGTGTAACAGGGAAGGAATGTGGTTTTCAGTCTCAGGAGATGACATGTGAAAGTAATTCACTGGCAGAGCTTGAGGACTAAACAACCTACACTTCTCAAACACTTCTCTGGTGGAGGAGAATTGCCACCTTTGCTTTTGAATAAAGACTCCCAGGAAACTAAGAAGCCAGTGATGGTTCAGCGACAGGATTTTTGCTTCCCATGCAGGAGACATGGGTTCGATTCCTAGCCAATGCACCTCACACTCAGCCACCATCCACGTAGCAGCTATGATGACGAACAGGTTTCTGCTGAGCTTCTAGACTAAGACACGTTAAAAAGAAAGGATTGATGACCTACTTCTGAAAAATCTGATCTGTTGTGCATAGGGTTGCATGAGTTGGGAGCCAACTTGGCAGGAGCTAACAAGAAACTAAGAGAGACCTGTGACTGTATCAAGTCGATTCTGACTTCATAGCAACCCTACAGGACAGAGTAGAACTGCCCCATAGGGTTTCCAAGGCGCGGCTGGTGGATTTGAACTGCGAACATTTTGGTTAGCAGCCTGAGCTCTTACCCACCTCATCACCAGGCTCCAAGGGAGACCTAGGGGGTACCAATCCCCCAGTTGCTACTTCATAAATTAAGAATATTCTATAGTCACAATTGGCCCTAAAGTTACAAGCACAAAATGTATCGAAGCTGCAAATATAAACTCTAAAATTCAAGGTAAAATATCTGATAACAACCAAATGCTCAGAATATTTCTATGTGGGAAATTTGGAAGGTGGATGTTCTCAAGGAAATTCTTGTGAACACTTTTAGAAGACAGTGTTACTACGGGGTTGTTCCCAATGTGCTCGTATGAGCTCACTCCCTTCTTTTTCAGCCCGATAACATCTATTATCTCTGGTTTTTACATTGTTTTGTTCCCTCTGTCAGCAAGCAGCTTAGCGACAGTCACAGAAACATGCAGTGTTATTAGTGGAGTGTCATGTACGTTAGAAGGCATTAGTTCCTGCATGGGGAGAAAATGTGGGGAAGGGAGAGTGCTATGCCTCTTTTGGGACAGCATATTCCATCAGCTTAAAATGGCAGTTCCCAAACTGAGTTTTGTGAGATCATAATAGGTGATTCACAATATTTTCCTCTACAGTGCATTTTTAAATATGAACAGGAGAAGAAAAAAAACAAAAACAAAACTAAGCATAATTCTATAGCTAGGCTTATTCCATATTGTTTATTCCTTTTAGAAATGATGGCTTTCTTGATAAATTCCAATATGTGTCCTGCAAAATCATCTGAAGCACTAATTTGTTTCTTTTGTTCATTGATATATCAGCAGCATTTACCAACTAACTTGATAATGCAATCTGAAAATGAAAAGCAAGATCTTATGTATTTCATAAACAGAAAAGATAAAATTTGAACTATTTATGTTGAAGTAGCTTTGTTTCTAAGTAGACAAAAGAAAAACCAATAGAATGAAGTCATGAATGGCTACTTTTATGAGAAGTACTCAGAATCTGCCACTCTAATTTTTTCCTCTGCTACAAAATATCTGTAGAAATGACATTTTTATATTATGCTGCAATACCAATAAAATTCATAGTGATATATATGATGTTGTACCTGATTTGTCAGCTCCATGACTGTGTTTAGCTGATATGTGATAGAGACATAGAATGATAGTCTCATTTTAAAAGTGGAATTTTTAAAATACAGTATGATAGCCAAAATGAAAGATAATTTATTTTCATTGCCTTATAATTTGTGCTTTTAATAAGATAATGTTTTTTAATGGTTGTTTCACTCTACTATAAAGTAGAAATCATAAGTAAAATAGGATGGTTCATTTCGGCTATGGTAAAAACGCATGACAGTATTTTTACTTCAACTTTGAATGACATGCTCATTATACTTCATGACTGATTGTTTATAGGCATACTTATAATTTTTAAATTGTTACATGATCATTAAGTTTGAAAAACTATTGTAAGCAGCCAAAATACTCTATATAATCTGTTATGGATTGAATTGTGTCCCCCTAAAATATGTTATAAATCTTAAACCCCTATACTGTTGATGCAATCCCATTTGATAATAGGATTTTCTTTGTATGTTAATGAGTGTAGGATGTGTTTTAAGCTAATCACCTTTGAGGTATAAAAAGTGTCGATTAGGAACAGAGAAGGAAGAACACATTGAGAGGGTTCAGGGAAGATACAAACCATATGAAGATCACCAAGGTACGGAGGAACAGAAGCAAAAGAGGCCAGGACTTCCCCATAGCTGGCAGAGAGAGAAAGCCTTCCCCTAGAACCAGCGCCTTGCATTAGGACTTCTAGCCTCCTGAACTGTGAGAAAATAAGTTTCTCTTTGTTAAAGCCACCCACTCGTGGTATTTGTTACAGTGGCGCTAACAAACTAAGACAGAATTCTACAGCAAATTTCAGTAAAATGCTTAAATCTATTAAAGGGCTGCATAGGATGGCATCTCTTCTGATACTGTCAACAAGAACTCAAAATTTTTCTCACTGAGACCACCAGGCAACATAAATAGTGTATGATTGCCATCATAATTTTGACATTTTAAAATTATTGCTACTTAGTTTAGGATTAGTAACATCATCCTAGAAACAATTATTTTTAACATTATGTTAAACCCCATTCCAATCAATTATTAAGAGAAAAAAAAATTGTCCCAGAAAATAAATTATATTTCAAAATTCAATAGTTAATTAACTATGGTAACTCTATTTGGGAAATGGTTATATTTATATACATTTAAACATTACAATTAGCAGTTCTTGCCATTTAAAATATACATCTGTGTGTGTGTGTGTGTGTGTGTGTGTGTTTTCATCTAAGATCAGCTACCAAAAGGAAAGAACCTGACCTTTATAGCTCTTAGAGAATCCTGTTGACCTCTTATCAGTGTGGTTTAGAGCTGGTCGGTTATCCATTCTTAAACTCAAGTTCTATAACTGTAAATAGAGTATGTTACTCACTTTACAGGACTACTCTATTAGAGATAACATGTAATTTTCTTGGTACATGATTATTATAAAAGTTGCTTACATTATTGTTTATCCCCTGGGTTAGGTCTAGGTTTAAAATGTAATCCCAGGGTAAAATCTTTGAGTTCTTGTTGCTAACCTTGGTTTTCCTCTATGAAATGTAAACACATACTCACAAAACATTTCCTTCAAGCCTGTGGCAGAGATGACTACCAATGCTTGTTGTTGCTATTAGGTGCTGTCGAGTTGGTTTTGACCCATAGCGACCCTATGTACAACAGAACAAAATGCTGCCTGGTCCTGCACCATCTTCACAATCCTTGCCATGTTTGAGACCTTTCTTTGAGCCACTGTGTCAATCCATCTCATTGAGGGTCTTTCTGTTTTTTGCTGACCCTCTATTTTACCAAGCATAATATCTTTCTGCAGGGACCAGTCCCTCCTGATAACATGTCCAAAATAAGTGAGACAAAGTCTCACCATCCTTGCTTTTAAGTGGCATTCTGGCTATACGTCTTCCAAGACAGATTTGTTTGTTCTTCTGGCA
Organism: Dugong dugon; assembly: GCA_030035585.1. NCBI lineage: Eukaryota > Metazoa > Chordata > Mammalia > Sirenia > Dugongidae > Dugong > Dugong dugon. Next base: position 32,460,431 of record CM057473.1, on the reverse strand, counting down.
ATGAGTGGTATATTCAATATTGCTGATGATCTGCTCCTTCAAATTACTTGGATCTTACGCTATGTCACAAAGTACCCATTTCTCCAAAAGTTCCATCTTACTCTGTGATAGATCTCATTTCTTTTATCCATTCTCACAATCTAGATATTTCTTGAAGCCAGCTCATCACTCTGTATGCATTTTCGCTCAAGTATCTCATCCATTTCCATTCCTACTTCCTCTCATTTTTCATCTATTCAAAATTGCGGTTTTTGGCTCTAGTTCCAAGTTTTTCCTACAATACACATCCATAGGTTTTTATATGTGTTTAAAACGTGCAAAGAAGGGTCGACTGAATCCTATACTTGTTGGTATAAAAATTCATAATTACATCCCCTAAGCCAGCTTTTCTGTTGACTTCATATTTCTCTGATTGTCCCAAGCATTCATTTTGCTTATCTTCACTCACTTTTTAAAAATACTTATCCATTCAGTTAGTGTCTCCACATGTCTCTCACCTCAGTTTGCTTCTTCCCATTCCAACCTTAAGCACTCTAGGTTAGACCCTCGCTGTAATCTACTCAAAGTATAGAAATGAACCTGTTTTAATTATGGTGACTTTATGTCCCTGTGGACTGTTTTCTTAGGAGCCCTGGTGGCACAGTGATTAAGAGCTCACCGGCTAACCTAAAGGTCAGCAGTTCGAATCCATCAGCCGTTCCTTGGAAACCTTATGGGGTAGTTCTACTCTGTCCTATAGGTTCGCTAAGAGTCGCAGTTGACTCAACAGCAATGGGCTTAGTGAATCTTCACCCATCTTCTCTTAGTATGATTCATTCAGATATATGCTTCTAGATTAATCCAAGAACAAATCTGGTCTTGTCTCTCCCATGTTTAAAATGGATCCCATTTCATTCCAAATTAAGTATTATCTCCTTGGACCAACATTTAAAATCATTCCCAATACTCTTTGATGATACCTTATAATTTTTCACTGCTATTCCTTAAATTCCAGCCAAAGAAGACAATTTTGTATTCCCCGACTACGTTCTATACCTCCCCACTTTTGCTAATTCTGTACTGTCCACCTGGAATACTCTATTCCAGTTTCCTGCTTCAGAAATCTTAACCATTCTTTAAGACCTAGTTCAAATGAAATTTAATCCATAAATGTATTTTTTTCTCCCTGCGATAGGCCGTTTGACAGCCCTCTTCCTTGAACCCACAAAGTACTTTCTTTATTCTTCCTTCATGACACTTAAGACCTCAGTAAAATAATGGAATCATATGTGAATTTGTTTTTTTTCCCAAGCAAAATTCAAGGTTTCTTGTGGCAAGGCATTATCTTAATCATCTTTGTATTTCAAAAGTCCTTAGCATAATATCTTGCACATAGTAATTGCTCAAAAAATGTTCATTTGTATGGAACATTCAATATATTTTTATAGAAATGCCGAAGGTTGTCTATATGTGCTTGAGGGTGTGTATTGGACTGATCGGGATGCTAAAACATGAATTACTGTTGGTGATTCTGATTCATTGCAACCCTATATGACCGAGTAGAACTGCCCATAGGGTTTCCTAGGCTGTAATCTTTACAGGAGCAGATCCTCCTGGGGAGCCTCTGATGGGTACAAACTGACAAACTTTTGGTTAGCTTCCAAGTGTTTAACCACTGCATGACCAGGGATGGAGCTGTATAATGATGAAACAGACTAATTCTGAAGATATTTCATACCATGAATAAATAACAAGATTTATCTAGTGAAAAAAATTGGTAATTATAAGTTCAGTAAGTTATTATTTGTAAACTTAGTTTTGTAAACAGTGACATGAATTTCCAATGCACAGTTTAACAATAGAAATTAACTTGTAGACTTTTTTTTCTGTTTTAAGTAATACGATTTTTAAACTTACATAAAATAGTGTGTGTGTGTCCATCTATGTGTATGTATGTGTTTGTATGTGCGTATGACATGACAGAAAAAGTCAATGCCCTTAATAACTTGTAAAATTGTGGGCAGATTTGCACTACTTTAAACTCAGGAAAATACTAGAATGTTATCAAACTGAAACTTTCTCTAACGGTTTTGTTAGAAGACGATTTTATCTTTATAAGAAGTGGACATAAAAAGGAAATAGAATGTGATAGGCAGACGCCAAGATTGCTCCTATTGTTCCCTGCCTTCTGCTATTCAAACCCTTATGAAGTGCCCTCAAAAACTGTACCAGAATTGTTCCGTGTGACCAGTAGCACTTAAAAGAAGTGATGGTTTGTCATTTCCTGGTTTAAGTTATAAAAGACAGTGGCTTCTATCTTAAAATCTGTCTCATACTTTCTTGCTTTCTGTCTCTGATCTATCGCTCTGGGGAAAGCAAGCTGCTATGTTGTGAACAGCCCTGTAAGAAGACTTCATGGCTATAACTAAAGCCTTTGGCTAAAAACCATTGAGGAATGGAGGCCTATGGGGTGGTTCTGCCTTGTGCTGTAGAGTCTCTATGAGCAGGAATTGACTTGATGGCAACAGGTTGGATTCGGTTCAGGAACTGAAGCCTGCCATCAACCATGAGACTGAGCTTAGAGCTGATTCTCCAGCTCCAGCTGAGGCTTGAGGTGACTGTAGACTACAACTTTGTGAGAAACCCTGAGCCAAAACTAGTCCGCTAAGCTATTTCCAGATCACGAGCCTCAGAAACTTGGTAGAAAATATATGTTCAATGTTTTAAGCTGCTAAGTTTTGGGGTACTTTGTTTAACAGCAACAGATAACTAATACGTAAAAATATTGCTATTGAGCACATTTCTAATGGAATTAATATTATTATGGATTGAGTTGTGTACCCCTAAAATATATATAGAAGCCAGAGCCATGATGGTGCAGTGGTTAAGAGCCAAAAGGTCAGCAGTTTGAATCCATCAGCTGCTCCCTGGAAACCCTATGGGACTGCTACTGTGCCCTATAGAGTTGCTATGAGTCTGAATCAACTCGACAGCAATGGTGTTTTTTTATTTTTAATATTTATTGAAATCTTGGTCCCTATACTTATAAATATGATATTGTTTGAAAATAAGGTTTTCTTTTGTCATGGTAATGAGGTCATTCCATTGTAGGGTGGATCCTAAAACTAGTCACTTCTGAGTTATAAAAAGAACATAATAGATATAGAGATACACACAGGGGACTACAGACACCATGTGAGGATCATCTACAAGCCAAGAAATGCCAAGAAACCAAGGAGCTCTGAAGGCTACTGACAAGGAAGGAATCCACGTGGAAAAGACCCTGATTTGGACTTTCAGCCCCCAGAACTATGAAAAAATAAATTTATGTACTTTAAAGCCACCCATTTGTGGTATTTGTGTTACAGCAGCACTAGGTAACTAAGACATATATCTTAAAAAGGATTTTCTTAGCTATAATATTTACTAACTACTTCAATGAAAAGCCAAAAACCTACTGCCATCAAGTTGATTCTGACTCATAGTGACCCTATAGGACAGAGTAGAACTACTCCATAGGGTTTCTAAAGAGTACCTGGTGTATTTGAATTCCCGAACTCTTAACCACTACACCACCAAGGTTTCCTCAAAATAAACACTGATAATCTATGAACTTGGATTCTGTTTAATAAACATGCTCACAACCCTTTATGTTTAAAGATTAGGCTTCTACTTGGGCCTCATAAAACCATAACATCTCTGGGTTATTTTTCTTTCCTTTCAATATAAAGTGTTTTAAGTGCCTGGTTCTATTTACTCTAGTATTTCTCAAAATAAGGATTCTAGGTAAGTTCCAATGTCTAGGTGAAGAGCAGAAATATAGAATTTTCAACAGTTGTTTGAGCATAGCAAGAGAGAACTACAGGTCATGTGAATAAGATGAAATAGATTCTTTTCTTCCGTTTCCTTAAGCCTAGTTTTTGAATTTGCTACAAGCCAAAGACAGACTGTAGGCTTTTCTTTTCCATGATTCTATGAACCTTATATTTTTCTTGCCAGTGAAGGTTATAAGAATCTTCAGAGTGGATCAGGATCATAGAATGAAAAAAGTCATATATTAATAAGCACTTATATATAAAAAAGTGTATATATACCTATATATACATACACATGCATATACATACATGTATATATATATAAATCCAAAAAAAGAATTGCATAAAAAATTTAAAAGCACTTGAACTTAATTTTGATTAAATTAAATTAGACTTTTTTGGGTATCTCCAAAATTTTATATTCTTGCCAGTAAAACACCAATGGAAACAGAACAAGTGTACACTATATATCAAATAAATGAATCTCAGTATTTTATGTCCTGTGGTAATGCAGATAATTGACTCTATCAATCTAAATGATACTATAATTTTATTAATAATGTCAATATCAATATTTACATTTTATATAATATAGAAATAAATTATAACTAGATTTATTACATATAACATTATCTTCTTTTTTATCAATATGCAATATCTTCATTAGAAGAAAGCTGACCTTTTTGGATTCTTTTTGTACTTCTATGTAAATGCATATAAAATGTTTAAATGGATGTACCTTTTCTTATAACTGAAAAAAATGAATTCTTTAAGTATTGTAGAAAATCTCATGTTACTTCCTAATTTATTTTAAATAATTAAACACAGATATCTTGCATGTTCTAGGTAAGGCTTATTTATTATAAAGTTATATATATATTTAAGTGAATATATGCTTTTTGCATTATAAGCAAATGAAAGTCTTAACAAGCAGCTGAAAACAAACAATAAACAATTGTTGATAAGGTAAACATTTCAGAAATAAAAGTTGGGCAGTATTGAAAATACAGCATTTGCCACAGCACTTAACATGCCACAGGAAAAAAAACCTTTTGTAAAGGGTCAAACACAGTACGAGCAAACTGGAAAAGCTTTCAGGTTTACTACACAAGGATATACACCATCAGTGTTGACAAAGTCAAAGCACTCATTAACCAATGCACTTTCAGAAGTTGACTGTAGCAAAGACAGAGGAGCAGGACCTTATTGTTTTCATGGTTGGCATCCAAACTATCCATAAGTAAGTCATATCTGAAAATGATTTTTATATTACTCCCTTTAAAATACTAATAAAAAACAGGCCCTTTTCCATTATATCTCAATAGCTAAACTATTCTGTTTGGTAGCATTTAACTCCAAGTTCTGAATCAATAGTTTAATCTTTTCTGGCTGAATGTATTCTGCATGTAAGAAGAATACTCCTACCCAAAACAACAAGCACATGTCAGACTTTCATATACTTAAAATTCTCTGTACCTTTCCTCTGAAAGTGAGAATATTGCTAAATTCTAGTGACTTTTTGGGATACAAATATAATGTTGAGGGCTTTTTATGCTTGTCTGTTTTTTGCATACGCTACTTCAAAAATAGATTACAAAACTCTACAATATGTAACATGGAATCAATGTGTCCATTATTTTTACAAAATTACGAAGTTATTTCTAAAGAGATTTATGTGATTTCACACTCATATAACTGAATCTTATTCCATAATCTTGAAGTTGGTGCAATAAAATATCATCTGTCTACATCCTGCCTATAAGTAAATAATAACTGAGCACCCTTCTAAATAAACATAAATATATTATTTGAATAAAGCACCCCGCTAAGTGGTACAGAGAGCAAACAAATGAGCAGATGCATAAGCCTTGTAGACTATCATGATAAATCAAGTAGATTTGTCACTACACTGCAGGGCAGAGTATGAGCGCCAAAAAAGGCATAAACGGTGATTTTGGAAAATTAAAGAAGAAAAAAGTGAATTCAGGAAACTCGCAAAAGAATTCTCAAATTATTTTCACAATATCCACTGCAATATAAATTAGCAACTACATTTAGAGATCACAAATTTATCAGCTATCTAAGACACATATGACAGTCCTTAAATATCAGCCATGCAAAAGGAGAAACAATCACAGGTCAAAGTAAAGTCTAGAACAAGTGGTCTTTGCGATGTTGTAAAGATTTTTTTTTTTAATCCTAAAGACAGATTTAATGTAAAGAACTGGTAGTGTTCTAAGTGCTTGGAAGCAGGAGTTAAACAATTACGTTAGCTTCACTGTCAGTAATAAAATCTCGGAATGTTAGAGGTAAAAGTGCTCTTAGCCCTTCACATGATTTGAGATGGCTTAAATTATTCCTTTCAATTTATCTTGCTAGTTCTCATGTTTAATAAAATATTGGTCTTTGGTGTTATTGGACTGTACATTCTAGTTATTATATCAACCATTGTCTTAGGTTTTGGTTTTCTCATTGCTTTGTTTTGTTTAACCTCGGTCCTTGTGCTGTGTTCGTAAAACCCCTGTTGGAGTACCCTCTATTTACCAATACTGTGAGGGGCTTTTACAAAAATGTGACTCAAAGTTTTCTTTTGTTAATGGTCAAAACTTACCTTATAATTTTTTTGCCGGGGGGGGGGGGGATTGAAATAATGACTATAATATCCCATCATGTTATTATACCTGATAATGAAGTTTATATTTTAAAAAATAAAATTAGGTATTACTAAGGCCCAAGAGTTGGTATTTATTCAAAAATAAATCAATAAAGTGATTGGAATCAATGTTATTTGGCTCATTCCTCTTATTTTACACATGAAGATCAGAGAGGTTAAGTGAGTTATCCGAAGTTACACATTTAGTTAACTGCAATTCTAAAATTAGTACCTAGGACTTCTGGTTCTTAAGCAGATCCATAAACTCCACATGTGTGTTTTATTTTCTATTTCTATATTCCACTCATATTTTATTACTCACAGATAACTCATATATTATTCTCCATTAATCGTTTGTAGCCACCGTCATCCTTAAGCTGCCAAGTCTGCAGGCTTTACAACCTTCCTTGTTTTTTTTCTTGCCACACTTCCTCTAAAATGCAGACTACAGATTTCATTTGCTATCCCTCATTCTGGCTCATTCCCATTCTAAAAGTGGAGGAAAACATGAGCCTCAAGCCAACTTTTCTTGACCCCTTTGAGAAAAAAAAAAAAATCAAAATGAGCAATACGCAGGGCTATAGGACCCTCTCTATTAAAAAATTAAGATAAACCCTTCTTTGATTCCTTTCTGCTTCCTTTTTTAGCCCTTGAAGTCAATTAATTATTGTCTCTCCTTTTTTTATGTTTTTGCACGTCCCACTTTTTCTTTTTTCCCTTTGATTTCTGCTTCTGCTTTTTCTCTGCTTCTACTTCTCTATAGTTTTTCCTCCTTTCCAATATAATGAAAAGTAGACCCTCAAGACTTCCAAATGAAGGTAAAACCTTGTCAAGCAATAAGACTCTAAGAATAAGTAGCCCCAGTTAGCAGCTTAACAAGAAGCATCCTGACAATTAGCATCAAGTCATGGAAAGTTAAATGAAAAATGTAAGGTAATTCAACATCAAACTGAAAAATTTAATAAGTGCATTACTACCAAATGAGACCATATCAGGCTGGGAATAAAGGGGATATACTCTTCTTTCACAGCTAATTTTTCAAAATGAAATAAAAATAAAATGTACCTTTTTAAAAAAATATACGACAAGTAATAAGGAAAATATCACACATGGATATTTAGCTAGGAATTATTTAAGGGGTCCCCTGCCTCATTCCATCATTTGCAAACTAACAGAAGTCAAGTCTGAGTTGGTGCCATCTGCAAGCATAATTTGCATGTATCGATGGCAGCATTTTAGGTAGCTGAACCAGCTGATCTCAGAGGCATTGATTCTTGTCAGAGCCAGTTAATCCTTGCAGATAGTTAGATAAGAATATTTATCAATTCTGAAATCTCCTGGATTATCCAACCTGACTCCCAAATTCCTAGAAGTTCTGCATTTGCATTAGCTCTTCTAACAAAGCCAGCAAGATCCTTCCTTTCCCAGTCTTTACCAGAAGTGTTTTCCTAACATATAATTGTCATTTGACTTCCTCTTTCCTTCCCTGGACATTAACATCTTTGATGGCTACTCAATAAGTACCAAACTCATTAGGATTCCATATAAGCACCAACAATATTGGCAACCTCATCTGCAGGCAACCATGCTATCTATGTTCCAATTCCAGGTTTAAAAACCATTTAAGCACAAACATGGTCTTTGTGTTTGTGTTTAGGTCTCTGCACTTGTCATTCTCTATTTTCTCTACCTCCTTAATTTCTACACGATTTTTAGTACTCATTTAAAATGCCAACTTCCTTGTAAAGAATTCCCACAGACAGATTTAAAAGCTACATCCTGTGAACTCCACTAATGTAGTATTATCACATTTAAATTTAATGATTTCTCTATATGTCTTTGTTACCCACTAGACCAGGAGCTGGTAGAGAAACATTGGCTCTTGGCCCAAATATGGCCCTCTGTCTGTTTTTGTAAATAATGTTTTATTGGAACACAGTCACACTCAATTATCTACATACATTGCCTATGGCTGCTTTTGTGCAGCAACGGGGAGAGTTGAGTAGCTGCCACAAATACTGTATGGCCCACAAGCCTAAAATATTTACCAACTGTCCCTGTACAGAAAAAGCTTGCTGACCTCTGCACTAAACTATGAATTCTTCAACAAAAGAGACTGTGTCATATTCATACTTGTGTAGTCATAAGCTTGCATACTATCTTAGTAGGGAAATAATACTTGTTGAATGAGTGGATTTTCTTGAAATTTTCCCATATTTATTAGTATTTATGCTACTCCCACCTATAGAAGAGGTAACTGTCATGAAAAATTGGCTGATTCCAGTAATACTTATATATATTTGGCACTAATTATATGCAAGATAAATATGTAGTAAAAATCAATTTGGTTAAACTTTCCAATCTAAGCAACATCTTAGTGAACACTAACGGGTAGATGGAAAATACCTTAAGGGATATTCAAGGCAGGGATGTATGATGGTCAAGATGAAGTAAGAGAAATTAGATTACTAATTTCAGAAACACTAGAGGACATGTGTATTTAAACAAACTAGACCCATTAAAACAGTGGCATGGGTGATTTATTTTTTATATTTTTAATATTTGGATATTATATAATGGGCTCTTCAAAAGCATTAATAATTCATCAATTAAAAAATCATTGCCATGGAGTCAGTTCTGACTCGTAGTGACCCTATAGGACAGAGTAGAACAGCCCTATAGGGTTTTCAAGGCTGTAAATCTCTGCAGAAGAAGACTGCCACATCTTTCTCCTATGGAGTGGCTGGTGAGTTTGAACTGCCGACCTTTCAGTTAGCAGCCAAGCACTTAACAATTGTGCCACCAGGGCTCCTGAATTCATCAATACTGACACTGAAATAGTGTGGTGAAGATAACATACCTATTTATCTACCTACCTATCTATCTATTTACACACACATATGTACACATGTGCACACACACACACACATATCAGCTTAAAAACCCAAACCAAACCCGTTGCCATCTAGTTGATTCCAACTCTTAGTGACCCTATAGGACAGAGTAGAACTGTCCCATAGGGTTTCCAAGGAGTGCTGGTGGATTCTAACTGCCAACTTTTCGGTTAGCAACTAAGTTCTTAACCACTGCAGCACCAGGGCTCCATACATTAACTCAGCTTTCAATATATGTTATTTCCATACTTGTTGTTGTTCTTGTTAGTTGCCCTTGAGTTAATTTTGACTCATGGTGGCTCAAACCAGGCATGCTTTTCTATCCCTGATGACATTCCTGGCCTGTACCATAAAGATGAAGGCAGAGAGCTAGGCAGAGGAATTGCATTCCAAAAGTTAATCTTCCAGTAATTTCAACTTTTCCCCAAAGAAGAAAAAATCATGTTTAATTACAATTCAAAGAAAAAAATTCCAATCTTGTATTTATTTTTTTCACTTGTGATAGAAGAAAAGGGACTCTTCTGATATTTTCCTCTGGGTTTGCAGATAATCTCTTTGACAGTGAATGTGATCTAAGGTTGTGTGGCTCAGACAGCCAATGTAGTTCCCAAAGTGCTTTCTCCACTGGGCACACTCAAACTATGCCCTTTGATTATAATCTTCAGCCTCCTTCTCTAAGGCCTGTTTCTGTTCTTCGAACTCAGAGTCAGCTCTAACTTTGTTTTTAAGCAAAGGGTACTCCTTAAAGCTGTACGCAAGGTTGATGTGCTGACTGCTTCGATTTCACAGCTATCCAGCTATGCTGCATTGTTTGCGGCCATCTTTCAGTGAAGTCTTCAAAGCCTTTCTTTTCCTGTGACTGTTTGCAATTACCTCTGTTGGCCATACATCTATACATAATAGTAGGAGAGCATTCTCTTTGTATTTATTAATAGTGCTGCAATTAGAGTTCATGTTAGACTCTTGCTCAGTTGAAATCCCCTAAGAAAAGAAGTGTAATGGTAAAATCGTAGTCGTATCCCATTTTAAGTTGAGAAATTAAAAATGTGATGCTAAACCACCCAGAGCTGGTAAATTGAAAAGTAAAACATACAATTCCATTAAGGCAGGCAGGAAAATAATATCAGCACCCACATTGACCTGACCAAATCAGGTCAATGAAAATCAGATACCTATTTTTAAAAATCTGCATATTTTTATTAGATTTTAAAGCCATCTGTTTCTTGGTAAAACAACTTGCCTTATTCTGTCTCTGGACTTCATATTCACAGACAATGCTGCTGGCTCATCATCATGAATGCACAAAAAGTTGTTATTTTAATTGTCCAGTGGATTTTTCCTGATTTATTGGCCCTATAGTCTAGTCCTCTGTGACCCATGGTACAAACTAATGATATAAAAAGAGAACTAGGAATTTTTTTTTCTAATCAGTGTATGTGCTGAAGGCACAGGTCCACTTTGTCCACTGCATGTAGTGTAGGAAAACACCATGTGGCTTAAATTTAATTAGCCATGCTCCATGGAACAAACTATAGCCAGAGGCACAACTACCTATTTTTGCAAATAAAGTTTTATTGGAACACCAAGAAAAAAAAAAAGTTGTCATTGAGTTGATTCCAACTCATACTGACCCCAGATGTGTCAGAGTAGGACTGTGCTTCACTAGGTTTTCAATGGCTGATTTTTTGGAGGTCAATTGCCAGACCTTTCTTGTGAGGCACCTCTGGGTAGACTCAAAGCTCCAACCTTAATGTTAGCAGCTGAGCATGTTAACTGTTTGCAATATCCAGGGACTCCTATGGGAACACTGACACTATTATTTGCTTATATATTGTCTATGTCTGCTTTGAGTACTTTAAGCAGTGCTGAGTAGTTGTAGCAGAGACTGTAATGTCAACAAGCCTAAAAATACTTATTATATGATCTTAAGAAAAATTTTGCCAACATCTGGGCCAGAATATTGAAATTCCTGGAATATGGCACAAATCAAAAGTTCTGTTATCTCTGATTACCAAGACAAGGACCTCCTACCACCAAGAAAGTAGAGCTGGCAGCAGAGTATGTCCTTTGAACCCAGGGTCCCTACACTGAGAAGCTCCTAGACCAGGAAGATGGATGACAAGGACCTTCCCTCAGAGCCGACAGAGAGAGAAAGCCTTCTCCTGGAGCTGGCAACCTGAATTTGGACTTCCAGACTCCTAGACTCTGAGAGAATAAACTTCTGTTTGTTAAAGCCATCCACTTGTGGTATTTCTGTTATAGCAGCACTAGGTAACTAAGACAGACTATTTATTCTAGAGGTGATAAATTAGACGGACACCTTTCTGAGCTCCCAACCAGACCACTCAACTGTCCATTGGACATTTTAGCTTTGATTACCAAGTCCTAAAAGTCTCTTCCTTCCTGGGCCATCAGTCTTAACCACCTTCTAGTCAGTCCCCCACACTGCTGCCACAGAAAGCTTTTGGAAAGACAAAACTAATCACGTGTCTTAGCACTGTTTGCAATCCATTAGCACTATCCCCATATCCTTCAGGATAAAATCAAACTTTGTAACATGGCTTAAAATATCCTTCATGAGATGGATCAAATCTTGGTTCTGGCTTCTTGGTAAACTGGCTATCTAAATATCTTCTCTTGCTTTAGGGCCTTCAAAGGTGCCTCATTTCCTCAAACTTTGCCTGGCTAAAGACAACTTCTCCAGACTACTTAGTTCAGGTATCAATCTACCAAGACCACAGTCTAAGGACCATAGATGTTCTTAATTTACCCCAAACCTTTAATTTAGATTTGGCATCATGACATATGCCTTGAAAGGACCCTGTGTTGATCACTGTCATGGCAATATGACCTTACCTTGGTATTGTTTATTTACTTTTTCAAAGTTTTATTTAAAAGGCAATCTTCTTTAGGAATGAACCATAGTTTATTAATTGATTGACTAGTCGATCTTTTTTTAAAATTTTTCAATGTTTAAGTGCTTAAAACAAAGAAACTATTCCTTGAATACTGAATGAGTGAAGAGTGCGGAGTCTGGTTTGTTTGACATAAGAAGCTAGTGGAAAATAATTCTAGAAAGATGTATAGAATGAGAAAGAAAAGCTATTTTTGTACTTTACATACTAATTAGCCAAAGCCCTTTTGCCTCCCTTTTTCTATAACCAGAATGCAAAATAGTTCAGGTCATTTTAAAGAGCATATGAGCAAAAACTACAATGGCCAACTGAAAACAAAAATCTAATTTCTTCACTTTATCCACAATCAATAATTCAATTATGTAAGATATTGTGTTACTACCACACAATTTCGTGGTACAAGGGCTACTGACAACAGCTTCTTAAAAAGTTTGTGAACCAAAAGAATATTTTACCTTACCTATAAATATTATTACCAAGGTTACTAGAGACCTCTACTTTTATAAGTTAGAAGCTATAATTATACTTTACACATTCAAATTAGCTTACTATCAACATTTTACAGATGAGGAAAAATATACACGCAGGTAAATTAAACCATCATTTCAAGGCCATAAGGTAAGTAATAAAATTTTAAACACGTACATTTCCATCTTTCTTTCCAGAGTTAATACTTAAAATTAGAACTGTAATTATCGTATTTTCTTTTCAAGGTTTGCAACAGTAAGGTAAGAGTTATTTGTATAACAATACAACAAAGAATCCTCTAGGAGTCCCTTATTACTGCACAACACTATAAGAAATGTGTACATCATAGCAAAAAATTCATATTTATATATATGTTTTTTGATGTAAGTAGTCACATTTGTAACAGACTGGCAGTAACAAAACTTTCTGACTAACTGCCTAACAGGTTGTAACAAAAGATTGTGCTTCCAGCAAATAGGTTTCATTTTGCTGTCAGATTCTTACCTTTGATCAAATACAGTGAATTCTCCATCTTAGCATCTAATATTGTTAATGCCTTCAGTTATTTTCTTAGCATTTCCATAAAATTTCTATCCCCAGAAGTCATAGCATCTTTGAAAAAAGTACTTCATGTTCGAAAAAACCAAGCAGCCATAGCTTATTTCTGCAAAACATATCAGACTATCAAGGAAAGATCTGAAGTTTATTTTTCCATAACTCTTAGAAATCATGTAATTCCATACCAAATAAACAGAATAAAGGAAAACCAAAACTAGGAAGAAATTATTATAATGAAAAATTAAAAGCATTGCTTTTAATACTTGGTCATTTACTTCCAGCTACTGAGGATTGTGGGTAACAGGTATATCCCTGTGATGATAAAAGTTCTCAAAGAAAAGCCATGTAAAAACCATTTATTTAGAAATTCTGGAAAAGTATATGCAAACATATTCAGCTTTAACATGTTCATTGGCTAGCTGTCACAAAACCAAAGTTGTAAAGAAATAAAAAGAAAAAGAAAAAAAAGGAAGTATATCCTCTACCCAGCTGTTCTCTAAATAACCTATACTTCCAGAAACATTGAATATTTCTACGATATCTGAGAATTGCTTAGTCTCTAATTCTTTTGAATGAATCTGTATGCCTTTACAACATGTTTTCTTCTGATTGTGATGGCCAGCAAAGTGAAACTGACTCTAATTCTGATCTTTGTAACACTGACTTTAACAAGATCAAGAGTCTAGGAAATTCCCTTTTGCTGCCACTCACAAACAGAAATGAATATAATAGTTCACAGCAGGAAGTGCAACCTTGAAAAAAAAAGCAAAAGGCATAGCTGAAAGGCACCACAAAAGTAAAGAAGTAGTATCCCTGGGGAAAGGAAAAGAATACACATATGGGAGAGGAGGAAAAGGATGAAAAGAACTTGGCTAGAACAGATATTATTTCTATACACAGAAATTAAGGCAGAAGTTCACCAAAGTGTTTATAAACGAAATTAACTTATTAACATACATATCATATTGAGCAACTCATGCTAAGAAAGAACTTATCATCTTACCAGATTACAATGTCAATGCCAAATGAAAATTTAAAAGCACTGGTTAATCTTACAAATAACTGTTAGTCACAAAGTAATCAATTTTTCTTGGCTAGATTAGAGTACTAACGATATGTTTAGCAGTTTTCATTCAGTTGAGTCCTTTGGCAGCTGGTCATCAATTATTTGAAGGCGTTTGACTACTTTAAACGTCTGTGTGTGTATGTGTGTTGGGAGTGGGCAGGATTGAGAATATATATAAATAATATCTGAATCTCTTTTCCCATCTCTTCAGTCAATGTCAACTATCTCTGAGTGGTTTTAAAGATAAATGAGCTAAGGCCATTACACTTCAGAATGAAAGACATAACAACACCTCCTAAGAGAAAATGCTGTTGATACTGATAGCTTTATAAGGGAAAGGAACATTAGATAACATTAACACATTAAATTCCTGAGACCTTTGAATTATTTTCTCTTTGAACAAAATTTATATTTAGGGTATTATAAACTTTTAAATGTATTGACCATGAATCTTATAGCACAGCCATATGAAACTAATCCCTTGCGTGACCAAATTCTATCAGTGATGCAGAGGGCTTGGTTTTTCTACCGGCAATATCACCAGAGTGTGGCTAACCATGGACAGCTCACACATACACACACACACATATTATCTTTTTTCAAAAAGGTATTTTTGCAAAGCAACTCAAGATAGAAAAAAACTAATGTATATTTGTATAAGCAAATTCATTTGTAGAATGATGAACCAAAAGTTATATTCAATTATGGTATAAAGTTGAGTCTGTCTTCTTCAGCTTTATTTTTTTATTCAACAACTTGCATGAAGGCATAGAAAACAAAACAAGTATTAAGAAGTCATCAAGTGGTATGAGTTATTACTATGATAGATAAAAGATCATTCAAAAATGCCAACAACCTGGAATAACACAAAGTTGTTTAAATGTAGAAAACATATACTGCTCCAGTTTGCCTAAATTTTAAACACTTTTTAAATAATTTTTTTGTATTTTAAACTTTGAAACTTCAATTACACCTTTAAAGACTATAAGAAATCTAAGTGCTTTAAATGATAACAATCTTAGGACCTCTGTTTAGGTAACGGTTCCTAGAAAATAAAATCTTGGAGTGCACTCACCATATTATCCACAGGCATCCTTATGAGTTCAGGATTTAACTAAACTCTGAAAATAAGTTCCATACCTGTGAAATTAACGTAGTAATAACATTTCATCTGCCTTGGGGTAGTTAAAAGGGTCGAGTGATAATATGTATATGAACCTTCTTTAAATACTACAAAGGGTGCTGTTAGAAATCCAAAAGTGGTTACCCT
Source organism: Dugong dugon (assembly GCA_030035585.1). Classification (NCBI taxonomy): domain Eukaryota; kingdom Metazoa; phylum Chordata; class Mammalia; order Sirenia; family Dugongidae; genus Dugong; species Dugong dugon. The sequence continues at coordinate 32,444,813 of CM057473.1, read as the reverse complement.
TGGTGGGGGAGGGATAATGACTGAATGAAAACCAAGGCAGCCTTCCAAGGCGCTGGTGATGTTCAGTTTTGGATCTTGGTGTGTTTCCATGGATGCTGGTAACATGCATCTTTTCAGTTTGTGAAAATTCATTGATCTGTGCTATTATTATATGTTCACTTTTCTGTATTTATACTACACGTCAACATTTTTTAAACTAAGAAAGTACTACACAAATACACAGTATTGGCATTATCTACAGCAGCACTTCTCAACTGGGGGTGATTTTGTCCCCAGGTGACATTTGTTGTTTTCACAACTGTGGGAGTTCTACTGGCATCTGGTGATTAGAGGCCAGAGATGCTTAAGAATATCACATGATGTACAGGAAGCGTCCACAACAGAGAATAATCCAGCTCAAAATATCAATAGTGCCAAGATTGAGAAACCCTGAACTAACGAATAATGAATGGTTAAAGAGCATCAAGAATGTAATCAGCTGGAGATCTGAATTTTTAAAGAAACGGTAATTAAAACCTGCAATGGAGTACAACGAGAACTGTGACTAGTCTTAAATGCTACCATATTCTTAGTGTACAGTATAAGTGTTCAATAAATAATTGTTTAATCAATAAAGGAATTGAGGGGGTGATTGTAGAAGAAAGGCCTGGAGATCTGCTTTCCTAAAGCTTACAGCCAAGAAAACTTTATGGAGCAGTTCTACTCTGTAACACACTGGGTCGCTGTGAGCTGGAATCAACTCAATGGCAACAGGCTTGGTTTTTGAAACTATTAGAGATATTTAGAAAATTATCAGCAAATTCAAGCCGAATTCAGAAGAGGGCTTGGAACTAGGGATACCATGGTTGATATCAGATGGATCTTGGCCGAAAGCAGAGAATATCAGAAAGATGTTTAACTGTGTTTTATTGAATATGCAGAGGCATTCCACTGTGTGGATCATAACAAATTATGGATAACATTGCAAAGAATGGGAATTCCGGAACAATTGTTGGTGATCTTACAAAACCTGTACACAGACTAACAGGCAGTCATTTCAACAGAACAAGGGGATACTGTGTGGTTTAAAATCAAGAAAGGTGTGTGACAGAGCTGTATCCTTTCACCATACGTATTCAATCTGTATGCTGAGCAAATAATATGAGAAGCTGGACTATATGAAGAATGCAGCATCAGGATTGGAGAAAGACTCATTAACAACCTGCAATATGCAGATGACACAACTTTGCTTGCTGAAAGTGAAGAAGACTTGAAGCACTTACTGATGAAGATCAAAGCCCACAGCCTTCAGTATGGATTGCTACTCAACCTGAAGAAAACAAAAATCCTCACACCTGGACCAACAACCAACATCATGATAGAGAAAAGTTTGAAGTTGTCAAGGATTTTGTTTTATTTGGATCCACAATCAACGCCCATGGAAGCAGCAGTCAAGAAAGAGCAAATCTACTACCAAAGGTCTCTTTTTTAAAGTGTTAAAAAGCAAAGATGTCCCTCTGAGGACTAAGGTGCACCTCATCCAAGTCATGGTATTTTTAATTGCCTCATATGCATGCAAAAGCTGGACAATGAATAAGGAAGACCAAAAAGAATTAATGCCTTTGAATTATGGTGTTGGTGAAGAATATTGAATATACCATGAACTGCCAGAAGAACAAACAAAATCTATCTTGGAAGAAGTACAACCAGAATGCTCCTTAGAAGCAAGGATGACGAGACTTGGACTCAGGTACTTTGGACATGTTATCAGGAGGGACCAGTCTCTGGAGAAGGACATCATGCTTAGTAAAGCAGAAGGTCAGCAAAAAAGAGGAAGACCCTCAATAAGATGAATTGACACAGTGGTGGCAACAATGGGCTCAAATATAACAATGATTGTGAGGATGGCTCAGGAATGGGCAGTGTTTCCTTCTGTTGTACATAGGGTCTCTATGAATCAGAACCAACCGACAGCACCTAACTACAACAGCATCACTTAGAAAATTATCAGCATATTAGTAACCTTGGAATTTCTAAAATATTTTTTTCTATATGTACAAGAGAAAGGACTTATGCTCATTGGTTTTAAAAGATGAACACTAGAAACAACTGATATAGGTTATATTAAAACAGCCAAAATCATAATCAGAGCCTGTGACATTTGTAAGGTCTCTATTCCAGTTAAATGTTAAAGCTTAAATTTGATGTTGATTCATCAGATATATTTTACAAGAAATTCCTGCGTACTATGGGAGAAATTTTATTACTTTTCAGAAATAAGAGGAAGCCCCATACAATCATCACAGTCACAAATATGATGTAAAACCACTCTGGTCAGCAATACATAGTATTACCCCACATAAAGTTAATATCTGATATATAAATCTCTCCAAAGGTGATCTCAGTTAGGAAGAGGAAAGTATATAGGTTAAAAAGAGCTTACAAACACATACATTGTCGCTTGATATTCTTAGTGTGTTTTTTGAGCATCAGTGATAAGTACAATCATGTTTAGGTAGTTTTCTACCTCTGTGATGGAAAATCTTGCCCTCTACCAGATACACACATAACTTTCTAAATCTGGTCCTTGCTTCAAATTATGAAATCAAAATACCTGGGGAACCATCTAGAGAAAATGTTGTAACAAAGAATTTTATTTTTTTACCATTCACTTCTGCATAGCTAAAGATACAACTATTAGTCAACCAGGTGGCTATTTATTAGTGCCAAATTGAGATCAGCAAATCTGAGTTTCTGGCTGCCTGCCCCTGATCACAGATTAAAACATGCACTGCTCTGTGTCTGTTCCTGGAAACCTCCAAGCCAAACTTTTTATAAGGCTATTACTAAGCCTAAGAAAGCTGAAGAGTTGTTAAACAATTGTCAGTACTAGTTGGCGATACTCAAAATTAACTGTATATGCTTAAAGAGCTGCAAGCTAGTCAAATCCCACTTTTGCTTAATTATAAACAGCATTTAAAAAATAAAATATCACACTTTGCGTTCCGATCGATAGTTGTGTAGTTTCCAAGATTTGTCTCCCAGGATCTGACCCTTCACTTCTGCACTTTAGGACCTTAAGGTTGGATGGGACTTCATGGTTCCAGAAAGCATAGTTAGTATATTAAAACTGGCAGCAAAACCTTTTTTATGAATTTAAACTAGGGATTTAAAATTTGAATGCGAGATTAGCTTTAGGTTTATAAAGACATTGTAATGGAAAGATAACTTTGGAAGGTCACGCTCTGTGACCAGGTATCACAAATAATTTCCTTATTTGACTATCTGCATCTTATAAAAAACAGCTTACTGTACTTGAAATAGATTAAAAATGAACTTTTACAGAAAACAGAAAAGGAAGGATTAACCGTATTTGATTTTGTTGTGAATCCTACATATTAACAAATTAAGAAGATATACATGGCACAAGAGTTAAGCGCTCTACTGGTACCCAAAAGGTCATCGGTTTGAACCCACCAGTGGCTCCATGGGAAAAAACAAAACAAAACAAAACTTGATGATCTGCTACTATAAAGGTTATAGCCTAGGAAGCCCTATGGAGCAGTCTATTCTATCATACAGGGTCAGTATGAGTCAAAAATCGACTCCATGGAACCTAACAGCAACAGCCCACCTGCAAAAGCACAGAGCTCAACAAAACCAAGCAAAATAGCTGGTGTAAAATTTTTACATGGAAAAAAATTAACTCCACAGTCAAATAACATGAGGTTCATCAGGATGACAGCCAAGGAAATGAAATTTCAGAATAGTCTTTTCATGATAGTCACTTCCTTCTCATGTTGAGAGTGGCACTATCTTTAGCCCTTGCTGGTATTATTATCAAAGGAAAATAAACTGAGGACCACCCCCAACTAGCTTATTATCATCTAAGAGAACCATGTTTTTTTTTTCTATTGTTGTTGTTGTTTTTTAATTTCAATATATCCACTTGAGTTTTTTTTGACAATCATATAAGTTTGAAAGCATTTAAAAGTATAAAATAAATTCAAATATTATAGTTAATCTCCAGATATTCAGGAATAAAAGATACATAAATAAATATAAAACCAAAACAATGTGTGGAAGAGAAAACTCAAATTAAGCTACAATTATTTTACTTTGTCTTGCCTTTTTCATAAAAAAGTCAACAGTTTTATCAAAAATGGGAAAAAGAAAACAAGTTTATTATTTACTATGTTGTAAAACATTCCCTTGGGCTTTTAAATAAATTCCAAAAGGAAGCAGCTAATTCTCTGTAATTCAAGTAATGTGTAAACTTGTGGGGAAATCAGTCCAATAGTTATTTGTTAACTCACATACCCAGAAGGATTTAAGGTTATCCTCATTTGAAAAATCATCATATATGACATGAATTTTGATATTACCAGGAGAGTGACATACTTTAGCAGAGACCAAGATTCTAAACATAAGTATATATGTCTCAGTTCAGTATAAGATGTGGAAATCCACCCTAGGAGGCTGTAATAAAATAATTTTAACTTTTCTTAAACAAATCAGAGAAAATAACTGATAAATAGTGTCCTTTAATTACTGTTGAGATAAGCAGAATTATTAAATGCTATTCCTCTAACTTGATTCCAAGAAAGAGTTATGCTACATTGCTATGTTACAGTCATGCTGTGATCCAAATGATGCTTATGACAACTCTTCTTACTGTCTTCAGGAGAAACACAAGGACTGAGAAACATTTTTTCAGGGTCTTTCAATAAGAGTATCATCTAAATATTTTCTTCAAGCTAACAGTCCTTCTCTATTTTCTTTCCTTTTCAATCATTTCAATGTAGTTGTAAAAAATCATTGCGAAGCATAGGTATATTCAAACTTATTGAGTGAAAATGATTCAAAGAGCACCATGAGAGTATTTTTTAATGATGCCGATTTTTAAAATTCTCTTGTTAATTTAGAAAAACACTGTATTAGGGTATATTCTAAAATTAATGGACAAAGGGAAAAGATAAGGTGCCTTCTATATGAAGTACAAAGTAGATGAAGGCAGGGATTAATTGCACAAAGCATAATTTTAATTAGTAGAGGGAAATTTACAATAATTTTAAGCATTAAGGCCAAAGAAAAAATAACCTAGCTTTTAAAAATACAAAATAATAAAACAAGGCAAACAACTAGATGAAGTTATCAAAAATACAGCTTTTAAAAAAATAATCAGCCTAATTAAGGTCAGTTTGGAATAGTTGATAATATATGCTATAATAAAGCATTTTTATATAAGTAAGTGAAATATAAAGTGAAGCACAGATTATGGCAATTAAGCACACTAATATTTATGAGCCTCATCATTGCTTCCTTGTAACTATAATTCAAGCATTAATGGGGCGATTTAACTTAATATTTTAAACCTGTCATCTGCTACTGTCCTAGTCCAATAAAAACAAGTTCTATACATGATCTACATCTTGAATACAAAGATGCTTCTCCTATTTATATATTTTTTACATTTTTAGTGCTTTTTAATTTAAATAAATTTGGTATAATCCATGTTTTATCTGATGCTCTGGACACATGAAGTAAGCAATACCAGCAGGAGCAAGGAGCAAGGGCTGTGTGGGTGGGAGTGTCAGACATTGCTTGAGCTAAATGATTCTGTTCATTTATCTGCTTACGTTGCCATAATTAACTGAGGCAAGGAGTTATAGTCTATCGTCACAGAGTTTTACCAGGTTGCTAAATTCTCTTCCAGGGAGCCAAAGGACGTGGAAAACCCACCACTTGACAAGTCCCAGGACAAAGACCAACCATCACAAGACTCAACACCACAAATTGAGCCGGGATTATTAATCAGGCATTTGTTCTCAACATCTCTGAATTTTGATCAATAATAAATAATCGAGGTTGGAACCACGACAAAAGAAGTGATTTCCCACAGCATGTCTAAAAACCAGTTGTAGAAACAAGAAACCAGAGTAATAGCCAATCATTTTAGCATTCGTGGAAGAAAACAGGATAATATAAATCTTCTTTTGTAGGCCAAGTACTTGGATGTGCTATCTACCATCTGTGACAATTGCCTAAAGTACATATTCTTACTCCCATTTTATAGATAAAGAAACTGTGGCTTGGAAAGATTAAGCCACTTTGCTAAACTCATATATCACTAGCATTCAAACCCAGATGTTCTCAAACCCAAATCCCAGTTTCTTTCCACTGCAGTGTAGCTGAATTTCAGTTATGCAAATCTCAATTAGTGTAAATTCTCTCTTCACACACAAAACTTGAAATTATATCAATCCCAGAAATTATAAAATTTTCAAGAATCACATAATCTTACAGTTGGTGAACTGAGTTAATAGGAAAAGGAATTCCTCCCTATTTCCACTTTAGATGGTTAACAAATACACCTGTCATTTGTCATAAGGATCAGTTTTGCAGTATGTTACCTTGAAATTACGGCAGGTATTCAGCAACATAACACTCTCATAGAATGTGAATACCCCATATATCATACTGCCTCAAATATTTCAGTAAAAATTAAATTCTGGTGATTATTTGCACCGTCTGTGTAAAAATTTTTAAGAAGTCACGAGGGAACGACTGTTTGTGGATGGACTCTAACATACTGCAAACTGGTTAGCTTCAATTTTTTGTATATCCAAAACTACTAATAAATTTCATTTAACAGTTTATCAAATCACCTAATGCATATTTTTGTTACGCTAACATTAAAGGAAAAAGATATAATATTGTATGTAATATATGATCTTAACCAATCCAAAAAAAACATTTACAAAAAAGACTGAAAGGAAATACTCCAAATTTTCAGTGCTTAAATTACAGGGCTTGGGGAATTTTAACTATCTACCTAACTACTTTCCTAAGGACACAGAAGTCTTGGTTGACATTAAGCTCTTTAATTTGTGTCTTAATGAATCATCGCGTATGAATCAATGTTGTCTTTATCGTTGCAAATGTTGAGGTTTGGTATAAATACAGTCTAAATTTATTTATTCATATTATCAGTAAAAAAACCATAACTAATTAAACTACTCTTCTCATAACATATGCAATATTGACACTCGAAATAAGGGAGATTCGAAAATTGGTGAAAATATATTTATTAGGATGTATTTATACAAATCTTGGCAGGCACTCTTCAAACTTAGAGAGTTAGAAGTGGAAAAGCGATGCCTGTGCCAAATTCCTTCAAAAATGTTACACACTCTAATATAGTGTACATGACAAGCCTGAAGTGTTGAAAAGGAGCCATTTGAATTATCTGAGCCCCCCAAAAAATGCATCTGGAAAATTACCTAACAACTGAAACATCCTATTCAGATTTTCTGGAATCTCATAATGCTGAAACGATGTTCGGCATCCTTTACACTAATCTGAGTTTACACTAATTTGCAAGCTTTTGAACAAGTACAACGATTTCAGAGAATAGGTACTATTTGGTAGGCGTTTACTAATAAAATATGCTTATAACAGAAGGAAAAGGATTTTAACCTTAATTTTGATACTTTTGTGTTACAATTCTCATTACGACATTAATATTTAGTGCCACATTAAGGTGCATTTAGAGATAATAGCAGGAAACAAGAGTCATAGTTCAGTCTTTGTTCTGGTCCCTAAGGCTACCAAGCATGCAATGAGCTAAATAAAGCATCCTAACTCCTTTTACAACATTTCTGAAAGGAAAAATGACAGTTCACATCAGCCCGTGTGCTTCTGCTAATGGCTTTCAGATTTTCACCTCAGGGAGCTGGAGTCAAGGTGTTTTCCATGGAAAACCCGCACCTTTTATGACTTTCTGCCAGTCCTTCCCTAATGGTGCACCACTGACCATCAGTATGTGGTTCAAGATCTACCCTTTAAAGTTGACCCCGTAATAGAAACGACTAGGGCCTTCAGTAACTTAACTATTACTACCACTTCCTATCCCACAGTGCACACTAACTCTTTCCTCCCTGTGTTCCTTTTTCCTAGTCCAGAAAACTGCTCCACATGATTTGGGAGTCAGTGGTTAAGCTTTCCAGTGATAACCAAAAGGTTGGTAATTCAAGCCCACCAGCTGCTCTGCAGGAGAAAGAGGTGGCAATCTGCTTCCCTAAAGATTACAGTCTCGGCAAACCACATGGGGCAGTTCTACTCTGTACTATAGGATCTCTATAAGTCAGAACTCCACGGCAACGAGTTTGGTTTGGTTTTTACTGCTTTAGTAAAGATTGCACCAAGATAACCTTATGGGGTAGTTCTACTCTGTCACATAGGGTCACCATGAGTCGGAAATTGACTCAATGGCATCAAATAACAGCTACTTTAGTCATTAAGGTGGTTTCTATTTATTGACTGTACCAGTGAGCTGTTAAAATATTACTACTACTGCTCAAAATCCAGTATATCACTGCTGTGGACTGTGGTAGATTCGCATTTTTCTCTCTTTTGTTAACTGTGTGATATGGAATCATTTTACCAAAAAGCAGTTTGGCCTTTTGGTCCTGGTTCCCGAGTCACATCCAGAAACTGGCCTTTACTCAGCTTGACTGGGGGCCCCCACTTAGTAGTTAACCGTTACTGTGATTGGCTTGGGGGTTCCCTCAGTCTGACCTTTACCCGAATTGCATGGGGGGTGGGGGGCTACCCTGTAGTTGACCTTTACCTGGATTGCCTGGTAGGCGCTCACGGTGACTAATAAAAACCCTAAACCACGAAGGCCTAAATGGGGTCTCCTAATCCCCTGGTGGCTCAGTGGTTAAGCATTTGGCTGCTAACCAAAACGTTGGCAGTTCAAATCCACCAACTGCTCCTTGGAAACTCTATGAGGCAGTTCTATTCTGTCCTATAGGGTCGTTACGAGTCAGAATCGACTGGACAGCAATGGGTTATGAGAATCCACGAGAGCCAGGAGGAGATCTGGACATGGGGCCCTGTGCTGTGACCCTCCCAGGCTGCGTAAACCTGCGACGCAAGCAGTGACAGCAACAATATCAGAAGAAGCGAAGACAAGGAGCGTTGCAGCACGGTGGCAGCAGAGTGTAAAGGCTGAACTCCGGCCGAGAGCTGTAATGCTCTAAGAGCTGGGGCGCCAGGAGCAGAGGTTCGCCCACAGAGCAAGGTCACTCACAGATCAGGGGCCATCGAAAAACTGTCTGAGAGCTGGCCGAGAGATGCCAAGAGCCTGCTGAGAAGAGCGGCTGACAGATGAACCTGTCAAGTGACGTCACAGAACAGTTCCTGTTTAAAAGTTTTCTGATGGGTGGGAATGGACATCGATTTTCAGGAAGGTTAAGTGGGTCACCTCTGAGACAGAAGCGGGTCCCCTTGAGAGGCTGAGGCCCGGTGCTGGGAGCCCTCCTGAACCTCGCCCTATTGCATATCTTTGTTTCTGTTTATATCATCTTTAAAAAGACAGAAATGTCTTCCAGAAAGTTAAGAAATACCTCAAATATACTTTGCTATTTTACAGTTTAGCTCTCAGCTAGTTCCCAGAACAGCCCTCCTGTGTGTAGATGGGCACAACCTAGGAAGTGATCTGGATCTAGAGTATAGAGTATTTGGATCCAGACCGACTCTACAGTTCAATGAAAATTTCATATAATTCAGAGCTACATATAGGTTTATATATTCTTAAGCATAAGGAGAGCCTGGAAGATCTCTACACAGATCTGAAACAATGGAGAGAGATCCATTTAGGCCATGGGGCTAACATAGATGCAGAACTACAAAATGGTTTAGAAACAAAGTGAACAAACCTGATGACCCAGGAATTATCCTGGAATAATGATCTTGACTCAGCCAACATAGTGGAAGTCCATGAAAACTATGCCTGGTGTGATCCTTCTGGCATTTACCAAAACGGACATTTAAAGAGAAAAGTTGTAATTCATTAAACACTTACATGTATTATCTTATTTCTCAAATAAAACAATAGAAATATTCAAACAGCATTTATGAAATACCTAACCAACACAGTGTCAGTGGCTTTTAGTTTCTGAAGTTTGTCAGCTAAGAAAACAGGGTTAAGAATCCATAAGCTTTTGTAAGTTATGAGGGAATTATTTCTGCATTTGATTTTTTTCTTTGAACAGAGAAACTAGTTGGAAAAGTAATGGTAGAAGACTAAGCGTGTTATAAATCACCTCAAATTTCCTATAAAGAGATACCTCCTCCAAGTCATTTTCATTAAACACATATTTAACAATTATATAATGTATCCTCAGTTTAGTACAGTAAAAATATGTTTTTAATAAAGTGTCAGTAGTTTATCATTTAAGGGCAAATGGGAGCCATTTTTTTCCTTCAGAAAATACTGCAGGAATAAATCAATAATAATTATAAATTTATTTTTCATACAGGAAAGAAATAAATCTTCAAACTATTTTAAAATCAATATTTTATACTCTAATATTGAAATGTGAATGAAATTTACTTCTATCCCAGGAATTGTAGCTAACTTAAAATTAATCATAATAATGCCTCTAAACGAAAATTAGTATACAAAATTGTGTTGGATCAAGTGTTCAAATAAAAATAGCATATAAATCACTTAAGTGAAATGTTTTGTTTAATTACTTAAAATATCAAGAAATTAAGACATGGTTTGTATTGGTCATTTTAATGTATTTTAAATGTGCTCAGTCCTTAAGGAAAATTATACAGATACTCATTTACATGAAACCTTCCTGTTAATGGATAGAATTATATTCTTGGAATCTATACCCGCTCATGTTTTATTAAATATAATGAGATCATTAAATATTAAATACTTCCTACCGTAGAACATTGTCAGCACATACAATATTTAATGAATTAAATACTGCACTTAAGTATTCATCAATTGTCTTCATAAGAATCTATAAGCCTATTAAATTTTGTTCTTAGTTTATTTCTATTATTTCTAAATGACTACGCTTTCTCATTTATTTTACTGCCCTTTTATTTTATAATTTTTCTTTAAAATCAGGCGTCGGCATGACAAATGGGTTGGTGAAGAAAATAATCACAGTACTTAACATTTATGAAATCTCTATCATATGAAAGGCACAGTCTAAGTTAAAAAATAATTATTTCATTTAAGTCTCACATTAATGCCATGAGGTAGATAGTTCTACTAAACACAACTTTATAGCTTTACAGCTGAGGAAACAAAAATCTATACTCAGAACCATATGCAATTTAGTGAGAGGCAGCATGGATTAGTAAGAGTTTCAATTTTGACTAAAATTTGGAAACCAACAAATAAGAAGGTATTAGTTTTTATAATATACATTAGCTAAACAAGTATTTGTAAATACATGAACATAATCACTACAGAAAAGCATAAAAAGAAAAACATATTCTCCTGGAATGCAAGATGAAAAGTATAAGTCATCTAACCATTTTCAACAAGAGAGACAGCTTGCCTGTTACAACTGCACAAAGCAGCTACTAAGCTGTTTGCAGAATATATTAATTTTTATTGTTAGTGTCAATGGTTTATCCATTTAAATAACTGCACGTTTAAACATGTTAATCTGATAAATCCAGTGGAAAACTAATGCAGCTTAAGGTCAGCTAAAATAAAACCTGTCCCAAAGGGCAAACCAGTTGAAGGGAAATAAAATCTAGGTGAAAATTTTATGAAATATTTTGACAAATCTCCTGTCAAATTATTAAGTCTGAATATTTTTTCCCTAAATCTACTTTCTTAAATCCACTGCCATTTAACACAGATACAAACAAAATTCAAAGTCACAAGAGACTTCAGAAGATGTTTACTACCTCTATCTGTTTTTCTTATGAAGGAACTCATATCAAAACAGGTAATTAGCCACCAAGCTCACATAAATAGCAAAGGTAGAACTGGAATTCTAAATTAGTCATGAATGGCACCTTAGCCATGACATGGTACTGTCTTTGCCTTGTCTCTTGTTTCTGTCTATACTCTAAAACCTAAAATTAAGTCTAGAATATAGTAGGTGTTCAATAAACATTTAAGTAAATAAATAAGTAATCACTGATATTAATGACAACAATTTAGGCAGATTACAGCTCAGGGCAGTAAAGGGAGAGATATACTAACGGTATACTTAAGTAAGGAAACTATAGATAACATGGAATTTCACGACTGAATTTAAAGGAATATGGGAAAGAGTTGCTGGGTTGAAGATATAAGCAAAATGTTTTAAGCATTGTAAAAGGCTGAATAATAGGTATCAGATCAAACTAATTCAATTAAATATAAGTTTGGCTGAGAGCAGTGGCTAGATAAATAGAACAACAATTTAAAAAAATAGATGTTTAGAAATGGTAAATGAGAGTTTCAAAGCAAAGGAAACTAAGAGGAACTGTACAATAATATTTATTGTGTGATATTAAGAATGAAGTCAAAATAAAGAGTTAAAATATATATAATGGCAAGAAATATTTAATGCAAATTTACTACCTATAGGGACTATGATAAGCACTGAGGATGGAGCAAATGAATAAAACAGCTAAAATACTGGTCCTCGTTGAGTTTATAAAGAAAGAAGCTTTCCATAACCAGTAAGTTACAAAAATAATACCAGCGTGTGTTGGCTAGAATTCGGCCTAAGACTGTGTGACCAAATAGTTCCAAAGATGCTATAAAGGAAAAAGGAAACAGAAATAGTAAATTGTATACCATTACGTCTAGTGCCAAATCAAAGTACTAAGATCTGGCAACTAACTGAATTGTCTTTAGGAGATGGGATATTTCTTTCTCTCTCTCTCTCTCTCTCTTTCCTCCTGAAACTCTGAACAGAAACGAGAAGATGTAAAAGCAGCATCCAGCCTGGCTCTGGATGTGTGAGGATCAAAAAGTGACTGAGAGCACGGAAACATCACTAAAGTAACTCGGGTGTTCTTATTTTCATGTGTTTTGATTTTTTTTTTCTTCCATGTCTGTAGCCACAGCTCCAAATCAGGAGCCTCCCTAGAAGTAATTCTCATCCTTTTACCCCCAGAGAAAGGCTGTGTTCAGTGGGTTTATGACAGCACACATACCCCTGCAGGGGGAGAACTGGCTCATTTATCCTTATCAGTTCCACCAATTAGGAAAACAGATGCATCACAGAACAGTTGTGGTACATTAGTAGATGGCAAGGCACTGCATGGTCTAGGGAGTCAGGGAGACAGCTGGGCTAGGCAGAAACAAAGATGAGTTGTTAACTGCTTGGAAAGTTCTATATACACCATAACTTTTAATAAACACATATTAATAATCACAGTTAATGCTACTGTAGTTACATAATCAACACAATTGGGCCAGATTAGCCTATTTTAATTCAATTTACTGAAGGCCCACAATTTCAAATGTGTGGCAGTAGAAAAAGAGTAAAAGAGAAAAACTAGCCTTCAGAAGGGCTAGTATCTGGTGGGCAAGGCATTCTCATGAACAATGGGATGAAGATCATAATGAAATATACAGAGTCCTATAGAAAGGATTTCTTGAAAGAGACTCGGAGCTGAACTTTTGTTATCCTCCTGAGCTCGTAAAGAAAATCCTTTATATCAGCAATTTACCTTGCAGTACTCAAAAAAAAAAAAAAAAAAAAAAAAAAGCAGAGACTAGCCGTTTAAAATGGCATCTGGCTGGCAGAATTCCTTGTGTAGTTTCTCCCAACTTCTCAGTAAAAATACTAATACAGGAAGCCACCTAAATGAGGGCATCTGGTGAGTCAGCCAGGCTAAGCATGCACACACTCATTGCCTAAATCTGGGAAAACTGTTCTACTCATCAAAAAAACCAATGGAACCGGAATTCAAACGCTGTTAGTGAGCCAACCATACCACTCTGGAAGCAAGTAAGAAGTCTTTCATCCTTCCTCCAACGTCTACTCTCTGATTTAGAAATGTAAGATGCATTTCAATTAGAAAAGCAAAAGCAACCTTCTACCTAGTAGATGGGCCTATTGGGCACACCACTAACACTTTTCTTTCTACGTACGTTTGAGAATTGCATTCCCCAAAATAGTAATGGGGGATGGGATGGGGCAACTGTACTGTATGCAGGAAGATAAAATCCCCACAAACTAGGTCCTCTGGGTAGGTATGCAAAAGCATCAATCACTGAATTAATGATGAGGAAAACTGAAAAACGTTAATCATTCAGCAAGTCTAGTCACACATGTATGAGGAAATATGAATAAATATTTTGCACAAAAATTAATAACAAGTAAAAAGTTTAACATCAAGTTTATTTTAAATGTAATGAAGGTTGTTACTTGGTAAATTATCTCTTACTTCAATCTAGTATTTTCTCAATCACCACCTTAAATATCTTGGTTGTTTTTAACTCAAGTGTTCCCTTCTCTAAAATTAGGTAGTTATCTGATGAATTTCATTCAGAGGCTTTCAGAAATGCTTACTCAGCAGGAATTGCCTGTGCCAGAGCAGAGCTGTATCTCACTAATGGGGTCAGCTAAGTCATGGGCCACTTAAAAAATATGAAATCATAGTCTGAATTTAAAGTAGTCAATATGAACAAGATCTTTCCTTAGGTTAGACTAGAATCTTTTAATTGCATTGAAGGTACTTCACTTACTGATGCATTAACTGAGGTAAGTTCAATTTAGACACACTAGCAATTATCAGGTCAACACTGTTTCTAAAATAACTGCTTTTATTAAAGAGCAAAAAAAAATTTATAGGCTATTTTGCTCTTAGTGACATATTATAGTGTATTTCCTGCATATCTGGAATAGTGAAATATCAAAATATCTTTAATAGAATATTTGTAATCATTTAGGATCAAAGAAACAAACGTTCACGAATGTGCATTTTTTCTTCTCCACTCATCTAAATTATTATTAATGAGCCATGATGAAAAATTAATCTCTAGAATGATTCAAATCTCTATGACCAAGTACAAACTAAAGGTCTATTAGCTTAAGAAAAGTTATATTTTAAAAATACTTGTGATAGTATCTACATAGTAATATACTTAAATGTACCTAAAAAGTTATATTTTAAATATTTGTGTGAAATTCCCTAAATAATTTTAATCAATCTTACTGTGATTAATATTTTTAAGTCTGATTAAGAATTAAAGTATCTGCTGACTGTGAATATACAATGCCTTCTTGAATATGTTAACTTCAAATATCTAATTGTAATTATGGTATAGTTCATAAGGTTATAAAATAATATTATCAGTCATATATAAAAATATTATAGCAATATGCATATACTCAAACCTATAAAAATTCACAGCTTAGGTTTTAAGTGCCAGAGTTCTATAACTAAATGAAAAAAAAAATTGATTACAGAGCAATAATTCCTAAGGCCAAAACATGAACCAAAATGGTTAAAAAAAAAAAAAAAATTGTTTCCTTTGGTTTCATTTTTTTTTCTTCACCCGGTGTCTGTAGAGAAGTAGTTTTACGACAGAATTTCCTGTTGGATTTAACCATTAGGAACACTCTCTTATAAAGCTCTGTGTATCAAATATGGCATATTTTCAAGATTACTTGGAGTTACATATAAATGATTAGTGCACTCTGTTACCTGTTATTTTTTAGCATGCATAAAGGCAAAAAACTATGTGAAAATGTGTGGTTTTGGAAATGGTGGAAGTTCATAGAAGTAGGACCCTCAGAGAGTGGGTGGGGTGGTTAGCAGTAAGTGGCTAGCAGCTGGGGGGCAGAAGGAGAATGCCTTTTATGTCAAACTCAAGAGTTTGTTTTAATTAGTTTTGAAAAGAAAGGGCCTGTAAAGGGCTTTACATAGAAGATAAAAATAACTAGGCTATTTTCTTTTTCGGAACATAACTCTGGAGAGAGTATGGAAGGTAGAAGGGAGTGGGGACAGATGGATGAAAGAGAAAATGTAGCAATAGTACCAGTGAAAGACTGCAAGGATCCAAACAAGGCCATACAAATGGAAGTGAAGAGGAAAGACCACATGTTAGGAATTTTGGATTAAAGTGAAAGGAAAGGAGATGGAGGAGTTAAATATGGCATCAAGCAGGTTTAAGCTTAAATGTTTGGGTGGCTGTGAAGGCCATTACTGGAATTCCAGAGATTTAGAGGGCTGGAAGAGAGGTGGCTGACAGGAAAAGATAATGAATTCAGCTTTGGTCATGTTAGGTTTCTATGTTGCTACATATCTTTTGGTGAAAATATCTAGCAGGCAGTTAAAAATAAGAGTTGAACATGGGAAACAGCTCAGGTCTGATAATCTAAATTTGTTGGATTAATCAGCGCAAGCCCTCAGGCTCTCATTTGTGCCTTATTAAGTAAGCCAATCAATATATTTCTTTAAGTGGATTTTTTAGTAAGTTTTTTTCTTCTTTTTAATCTATATTCTTAACATCAAATTATAAAAAGAAGTCATGGAAGTTATTGTAAAGGTCAGCACAATGCACAATTAAGTGAAAGACAGGACAGCTCAAAGACAATTACAGAACTCTGTCGTCTAGTGGGAGCACTGGAGGCACAGTGATTAAGAACTCAGGCTGCTAACCATAAAGGTCGGCAGTTCAAATCTAACAGCACCTCCTTGGAAACCCTATGGGGCAGTTCTACTCTGTCCTATAGGGTCGCTCTGTGTTGGAATTGACTTGATGGCACACAACAACAATAACAACAGCAACTATGTGAATCAGGTATGCACTTAGGGTCTCTGTGAGTCGGAATTGACTTGACAGCAATGGATTTGGGTTTTGTTGCCTAGTAAAGCAGAGTACCAAATTATATGTTGCTGAGACATTGAGACAGCGTTAATTTATTTTTAGCATTTTCTATGTCCTAAGAAGGCATAGGAGTCCTCGTGGCATAGTGGTTAAGAACTTGGCTGCTAACCTAAAGGTTGGCAGTTTGAATCCACCAGCAACTCCTTGGAAACCCTATGGGGCAGTTCTACTCTGTCCTATAGGGTCACTATGAGCTGGAATCGACTTGACAGCAATGGGTTTGGTTTTTGTTTTTAAGAAGGCATAGTATATTATAGAAAGTTTCCCACCAATAGTCATTAAAAACAAAGTGTTCCAGTTGCCTGTAAAACTTGTATGCCACAAATCATTTTCCCAAGATGCTGGATACATAATGTTGCTCTAATGGCAGAAAATTGAAATATCATTTTTATACTGCTATTCTAAGTAGAAAAATTAGATAAAATCTATGTTATTTTGGAGCCCTGGTAGTGCAGTGGTTAAGAGCTATGGCTGCTAACCAAACGATTGGCAGTTCAAATCCACCAGCCGCTCTTTGGAAACCCTATGGGGCAGTTCTACTGTCCTATAGGGTCGCTATGAGTCAGAATGGACTGGAGAGCAACAGGTTTTTCGTTCATTCATCTTAACATACCTGAATAAACTGATTTCTCAGGTCATGATGTTGAGAGACTCTATGTTAGATTCTATCCTAGACAGGGAAGATGCAAAGATTGTTATGCTGGAGAAGTAACTTTCTCCATCTCTGGAAACAGGTCATCCAGTCTGTTCTCTAATTTTTCTTTTTCTTTTTTGTATTTTTCTATATTAATTCTTTTTAAAAAAAATCCTTCAAAATTATTGCACAAACAAAAAAAATTCTTATGCTACATTAATAGCAGATGATGATTAACCACAATGAAGGAAACATTTGTAAAGGTGATTTAAACTGTTGGGCAATTTTTTTTCTATAATCAATAATTTCTCCAGGTTGAGAATTCCACACATGTATATCACACTGTCTGGATGATCTGATTATCCAGAGAAAACATTTTTTTTCCGGTTCATCTTCCTACAGCTAGAAATAGTATAATGTTTAAAAACCCTAATTGTGTTGTATATCGAACTTGCAAGAATGAAAAATAAAAATTGTAATGCAATGCAAAGCTAATGTTTGACAGAAAACTCTTCTGGCTGTCATGTCTGCGCTGACAAGTTAAAAGGCAAAATAATATGGATTAAATGCCTTTACATCCTAGCAGGTATCTATTCATCAATAATATTCACTGAAGGTCATTGTGTGTAAAGCACTTCTCTTCGTTTCCTAATTCCCTACTTGGCTCTAGGCAGAAAGAAAGGGGAAATAGACAATGACTTTTCTTTTTTTCCATACAAAAATTCATACATACGTTGTTATGTGACTCTAACTGCTCTCCCCATACTGTGACAGCACACTCCTCTTTTCCACCCCTGATTCCTCATGTCCATTCAGCCAGCTCTTAACCCTCTCTGCCTTCCCATCTCACCTCCGGACAGAAGCTGCCTGTTTAGTCTCTTGTATCTACTTGAGCTAAGAGGCATACTCCTCACGGGTATCACTTTATGTCCCACAGTCCAGTCCAATCTCTGTCTGAAGAGTTGGCCTTGGAAATGGTTTTAGTTGTGGGCTGATAGAGAATCCAGGGGCCATGCTTTCCAGGGTTCCTCCAATCTCAGTCAGACCATTAAGTCTAGTCTTCTTACTAGAAATTGAATCCTGCACCCCATCTTTCTTCTGCTCCATCCAGGACTCTCTGTTGTGTTCCCTGTCAGGGCGGTCATTGGTGGTAGCTGGGCACCATCTAGTTCTTCTGGTCTCAGGCTGATGAAGTCTCTGGTTTATGTGGCCCTTTCTGTCTCTTGGGCCAATACTTTCCTTGTGTCTTTGGTGTTCTTCATTCTCCTTTACTCCAGGTGGTTGGGACCAATTGATGCATCTTAGATGGTGGCTTACAAGCTTTTAAGACCCCAGATGCCACTCACGAAAGTAGGATGCAGAACATTTTCTTAATAAGCTTTGTTATGCCAGTTGACCTAGATGTCCCCTGAAAGCATGGTCCCCAGACCCCTACCCCGGCTACTCTCTCCCTCGAAATGTTTGACTGTATTCAGGAAACTTTTTAGCTTTGGTTTAGTCCAGTTGTGCTGACTTCCCCTGTAGTGTGTGCTGTCCTTCCCTTCACCTAAGATAATTCTTGTCTACTACCTAGTTAATAAATAACCCTCCCCCTCCCTCCCCCCGCCCCCGTAACCATCAAAGAATTAGACAATGATTTCTGACACCTCTAAGAACTCTGCACAGAAAAAAAAAAAGCTTTCCTTGCAACGTGCAGGTATTATTTCATCAACATTCTCCTAAAAGATAGCCATTGCATTTCTCAAGAAATTTGTTTTATTAGAAATTGACTTGTGTGGAATTCCAGACATAATAGTAAAATTCCAAAACACTACACAAGAGGAATGAGCTCTGTACTTTCAATTAGCCAAAAAAAAAAAAAAAAAAAGATACAGTCAGGAACTTTCCAAGAGAAGAAACAAATTGATTTTATTAGGATTCACTTTCAGCATAATATTTTCATGTTAAAAGAAGACACAATCCCCCAAGTACGTACTGCAAAACCAAACCAAACCCACTGCCATTGAGTCGATTCCGACTCACAGTGACCCTAAAGGACAGAGTAGAACTGCCCCATGGGGGTTCCAGGGAGTGCGCGGTGGATTCAAACTGCCAACCTTTTGGTTAGCAGCCATAGCTCTTAGCCACTACACCACCAGGGTTTCCTGTAGCACAAAAGACATCTTAATATTCACCTTAGTGGTCTTTCTGTTATAGAATAAAAATGATACATAAGGAAAATAAAATATCAAGGCTTTAATGTATGGAAGTATAATTATTCCATTTCAAAAGGAATGCCATAAAGAGCCTCCTTAACTAAAGTGATAACCTTTAAAAAAATCATATGCTTTGTAATTTTTATCTGTGTTTCGTATCATAAATTACCATTTCACATTGGTACGCTCTTCACATTTCACACCGATACGCTCTTCATGCTGAATAACTAGTCTATTTTATTTTCAGCAGAGAAAAGTAATTTTGTATTGTCTATTGAGAAATTAGTTTCATATCTCCAGACTAGTATTATTCTTAAAGTCACAACTCAAGTTCTGAAAGAATTCTTTAAAAGAACAAAAATGGTATTTCATGTCTTGTATGTATGGTAATTACACATATAACCAAAGCAACGTAAGCCCAAATAAAATACTATTCCTTTCTTCAGAATAAACACATACCTATTTGCCTTTTCTATAATATTAGCTCATTTAAAAATGGGATATAAACACACTTTTCTCTTTATGATACAAATATAAATATGTAAATATATGTATATATAAGATTGTGTATCAATCATAAGAAAAGGAGTCCTGATGGTGCAGTGGTTAAAGGGCTTGGCTGCTAACTGAAAGGCTGGTGGTTCGAATTCACCAGCCTCTCCACGGGGGAAAGATGTGGCAATCTGCTTCTGTAAAGATTACAATCCTTGGAAACCCTGTGGGGCAGTTCTACTCTGTCCTATAGGGTTGCTATGAGTTGGCATCGACTCCAGAGCAATGGGTTTGGTTTTTCTAGTATCACAACGAAAATCTGAAATTGCAACTGTAACTGATTTTTGTGCTTGGTAGAAACACCCATCCTAAATTTTTACATTTGCATCCAGACATTTAGTTCATGTAAACACAGACTATCTACATAAATCATCATAAAAATAGTTACATTTGTTTAAAATGCTATCTTCTATTCATGGACCTATTTTAATTTTGAAATATAAAAAACGGGGTCTATTTTATGGTTACATCTAAAGACACAAATATTTAATTCATCAAAAAAAAACTGGCTAATGTGTATAGTCTATGAACTTGAAGATAATTAATCCTAATAAGACTTATTTTCTCACTTAAGGAAGCATCTTTGTAGTGCAACATCAAGTGAAGGCACACTATTCTCATTTGACTAAAGTCAGACAGGGGAGCTATCAAATCATGGTATCCCGAACGTGTGCGTAACATGTCAGCTACAAAGCCCCAGGATGATCATTTTAAAACATGATTAGAGTATTTAAGTGGCACTGTTTAAAAATTATAGATTTTCTGTAAACCTTGCCTAAAACATGAGTTCAAAGAGAATGTGAGCTAGGTTTCCCTTGTGGCTTAAAATAATGCCTTCCACTGAAATGTAATTGTTCCTGAAACCAAAAAAGAAAGAGCATGCCATCACCCCCATAGACCTTGGCATCAGCTCTCAGATAGTAAATTTTGGGGCTATGTATGTTGCTATTTGATTTCATTTAGCTTCTGAAACCAATCTATAGCAAAATCAGATGAGACTTTCCAGGAATGTATTCAATACTTTCAATAAAGAAAAATACTCTTTGCAGTACCTTCTGATTTTTGGGTTTTTTGAAAGAAGAAAAGAAAGGAAGAAAGGAAAAGAGAGGGAGGAATGAAGGGAGGGAGGGAAATGACAGAAAAGTAGACAAGTAGAACCTGTGTACACTCAAACACAGAAGTTCTCCTCATGCTGTCTTTATAGGCTTAAAAAAATCAAACCCATTGCCATAGAGTCGACTCTGATTCATACTGACCCTGTAGGACAGAGTGGAACTGCCCCATAGAGTCTCCAAGGAGCGCCTGGTGGATTCGAACTGCCAACCTTTTGGTTAGCAGTTGAAGCACTTAACCACTACACCACCAGGGTTTCCAACCCATAGCAAATGCTTAGAGTATCCAAATGTAAATAATTTATCTTCAGATTATATTACTGTTAAAACATTTCTATGATCGCTTTTCTCCCAATAATTTAAGATTCATTAACAGCAATATACTATATTAAGATTCCTCCTCCCTTTTTCTCCCTTCTATATCCCCTTTATCTCTAGCACCCCACCCAAACAACTTCAGTGTTAGAAATACCATGGTACATTCTTTTTAAAATTTCTTTGATTATTTCCAGGCTTCTTCCACTTTCCCATTAAATTGCCTTTTAATTTTTATAATACTCCATTAAAAAATATTTTACAAAATTACCACATAATAATGTGCATTCAAAATTCTGAGGGCCTAGTGCAAATTTTGGATTTCACAAGTTCATAATTTTTTTCTCACAATATCTCTATGATTTATTGAATGCCCATAGTTTTCCAGACATGATACCAGACATTCTACCATGCTAACTAATTAACCCTCACAATATCCTATGAGATGGGTATCATAATTCTCATTTTTAAGGTGAAATACCTGAGTCACTTGCTCAATGTTACACAGCAAAACATGATCAGAGGCCAGGACTGTCTACTTTCAAAGCTATAATATACTGCCTCCCTTTGCACCTGTATGGTTATGTTTCTCCAACTGCAGATAACAGCACAACATAAAACAGTTGCTTTTTAAAAAAAAAAAAGTTATTAATCAAGAAATCTAAAACTGAATAAGAGAGACTCTGAAGCTAGACTTTCCAAAACGTGACTAAGTGGATTATTTGAGGAAATGCCCATGTGCAGAAACTCTTATCTGCTTATATTTTGCTATTCAAATAAATTGATTTGAAACCCATTGATAGGGTAAGTGAGGTGATCATGACCCTGAATTACATTTCCTAATTCTGTTCTTTCCATGGCAATTGTAAAATCCACAGGATTAGCAATGGGAGGAAAGAAAGAATGTTTTCCGCAGCTGCAGCTGACTTTCTGGCAGACTCAGAAAGCGACTGTGCTGGCAGCTTCACGAGGCATCTGTGGCTGTCCGTGAATTAGTCTGAGGACTGACCTTCTAGATCGTCCATAAACACTTTGCAGTTTGCCTTGCTCCATAATGAAGGGAATTTAACTCTTTACACAATTATGATTAGAAGTTATTATGAAATTCTATCTAAATAGATAAATGCAGCCTTCTTTAATGACATATTTGCAAAGGAAATAATAAGCATTTGGTTTTCCTAAGAACACATTCTATTTTATAAAAAGTGAGAACTTCAGATTAGTTGCAACTTGTGCAGACTGGTTTCATGAGCAGCTATCTTATGATTTGAAGCTCTTCAGTTCTGCTGCTTTATATTTAACAGGGGACATTGTTGAATCATCCAATAAAGATGGGAAAAAAGTACCTATCTTATTAGATGTTAAAAAAAATTTCATCACTTTCTATTTTAAAGTCTAATAGTCCTGTCTAGAAATTATTTACAAATTAAAACCTAAACTACTCTTAGAGAAGTTTAAGAATATTATCTTTGTTTTGCATCTTAGCGAATATTTACAAAAAAAAAAAAAACAGATTATGGCACTAAATGTAAAAAAAATCTTCATTTGTTGAAGTCCATTCCTGGACTCATCTAGCTTTTTTATTCCCTTGAGGCTGATAATGTACAAACACTTAAGGTATTTTCTTAGAAGTGTTTTCAAAATGCATAATTGTTCACCAATCCCTATTCTAGTTATTTATGTCTGTCTTTACAGAGGATAGGGTAAAAAGTCAGAAATGCAACAAATTAACTACACACACATTTTTAAACCAAATGAAATTATGTAACAATAAGACATATTGATTTCTATACTTGTATATCAATATATATGCCAAAGTATCAATAACCTTACAACTATTAATATACGTATATAATACACGTACATTTTTAACAGCATCTGGTTATGTATCAGTAGAATTTTACAAACTCTACTAGTAATATGTTTTATCATTTTATAATGTTTCTTTCTCATTTATGTAATGGTAAAGACTTAATCATATCCTAACGTTTACAAAATATATCCATTGATTTTGTTTTAGTTGCAGAATTATAGTCAGTCTTTAAGTTGAAAGGGACCTTGGAGGTGATCCAAGTCTCCCACCCTCTGAGTCACTGACCCCTAGAGAGATGAGCTATTTCCCTGGGTGATGGAGAGAGCCAGCAGCACAATCATAATCAGAATGTTAATTCTTGATGCCCTATCCCTTGTGCTTTCTGCTTCCACTATGCTACCTGAGAAATAAGATTTAAATAGGGTTGAAATGAGATCATGTTCAAATTTAAAGTGCAACAGAGCTCATTTTAAACTTCCATCCAATTTTGTTAAAACCTGTCTTTTTAAATGGAGAATTCATCCTGTGACCTATTATGATCTTTTGTTTTATTTCTTTCACATAATTTCAGTTATAATCTCATGACAATTTTCTGATATTAATAAATACAAATATATAAATATATATATATTTGAACTATTTACTAACAATGATAAGCAGCTAACATAGGACATATATAATGCTTTAAAAAGGTCTCATGGCATTTAAGCAAGTAAATTCCCCTGCTTTATTTTCGCTTCTATTTTTCGAGCTGACCAGCAGTAGTCATGCTTTTTTCTAGGTCTTATGCAATAAGCACAGTTTAAAACATTCTTAAATAATAAATGATCATAATCAAACATGGCACATGACGTGTTTAAAAAAGGAACTTACATAACTGCTAATTTATAACTAGTATTAAGTAAGGTGCATTTTAGATAAAAGTGCCAATTCGATTACTGTTCATTGTTGGAATTTGCTCAAAAGGAAACGAGTCTTTTATTTAAAAAAATAACTCAAGAACATCGTATTTATTCAAGCAACAACATGTTACTGAACAACTGTGTGTGGAAGTTTAAAAAAAAGATAGTAACCAATATCCCTGCACTCACAGAACTTAGCATCTAGTAGGAAAAATGCAGAAAATGTAAACAAGTGAACAAGAGAATAACAATTTCTGATAGTGATGCTAATGTCTTAGGTAATGTGAGAGCAGCTACTTTAGCACATTTTGATTAGTTTCTTCAAATTTATATTAGCAAACACACCTGCTTTTCTTTCTAAATGTTTGTTCCACTCTCTAAACTACATTATAGATTTTTATTTGTTTAAGTGAAATGAGAAGACATACTTTTTTTGTAGGCAGCTTTATTCTCTTTCAAAAGTTTATTATTTAGATTTTTGGATAAGAAAAATGGATCCCCAAAATGCCAAGTTTCCCCTTAATTTGAAGATTTTAGTTTCAAACAAGTAATGTTCCCTCTGAAACATATGATGATTGACACATTAGGAATCAAATGTAACATCTGCTTTGGATGGTGTTGTTCTGTTTTGTCAGTATCTCTCGAGAACAAATAAATGATTAAAACCATTGCTTTATTTTTAAGAAAGTTCTGTTATGGTTTTCCCGGTTACACATCTGAACGTTTGTAGCCAATAATAATACACTTTTTGAAAAGTTTACAGTTTGTAAATTGCAAAGCCTCAATAATAAGAGCTTCTCATGGGATTGTCCTGCACATCCTGATTATTGCCTCCAGTCACTTTCGCTCTTATTAATGCCGCATGGAAACTGTTGTTGTATGCAGTCCAGTGGATTCCAACTCATAGCGGCCCTACAGAACGGAGTAGAACTGCTCCATAGGGTTTCCTAGGCTGTAATCTTTACAAGAGCAGTTCGTCAGGTCTTTTCTCCCTTGGAGCTGCTAGTAGGTTCAAACCGCTGATTTTTAGGTTAGTGGCCAGGCATTTAACTGTTGCACCACCATGCCTCCTTAGAGAGACTAGAATACTAATTTTAAGGCAGTCAAAGTTAACCAAGGGAAATAGATTTAGAAAATACCTAGTTTGATATAAGTTACACAGGAGAGTATACTAAGTTTGTGATAAAATATTTTCCCAAAAGCTTATTGCTTTTATTTTCAATCCTATGTGTTTAATACCGACTAGACCTACCTGTTATAATTCTTTACTACCAGTGCTGTTCCACCACAATTAGGTTCTGTCTCATTCTGCCTCAAAGACTATCCTAACTTTTCGTTTTGTTCCACTCAAACCTGTTTCACTACATATGATGTTTGTGTCTATTGGTTCAGTCTACCACCAATTTGCTGACATCAAGTTTAATTTTATATCAAGGAGATTCTATTTTCTTTCAATGTAGTAAAGACAAATATACTTAAACACACAAAAAATCTATATCCATTTTCTACATTGTACTGTTATTTTTATTCTCTTAATTTTTATCAGTCCCTTTTCTGGCTTCTTCACCTGCTCTGCTGTTTGACACATCTCAAAAGAAATACAGAAATCCCTTAGTTCTTGCTGTTTTCTGTTGTTTTTAGCCTACCTTTTAAAATCAAAACATCTTTAGACCGATAAGTTATAAATCTTTCATCATTGATAAAACATGGCAAGATGAAACAGAGTCTCTACAGAAGATGCCAAAGGAACATTTGGAAAGGTAAGACAAGGATCTAAAAAATAAATAAAAAATATGGCATGTTAGATTAATCTGTTTACTGTCACTGATTATTAATAGTCTATGGCGAAGCAAGGCTACCTGAGATTAATCTTCTTCAAAAATAATTCAGAAAAAGTCTCTTCCTAGTCTGATATAAAATCTCCAAAAAATAATCAGCACAAGAAATTATGAAAAATGCACAGAGCATTTGTGGTGCCAACTCTGGAGCCTTAGCCAAAAGAGAAAGCTTACTGCCAGATTCGTGTTTTAGTCTCTTTCCTTGTAATTTTACCTCTAAAAAAATAAGCAGTCACCAGAGCGATCAGATGCTAATCGAAAGGTTGGTGATTAGAACCAATCCATGGCCTCCATGGGAGAAAGACCTGGCAATCTGCTCCCATGAAGATTACACCTAGAAAACCCTGTGCGTCAGTTACACTCTGTCACATGTGGTCGCTGAGTCGAAAATTGACTGGACAGCACCTAACAACAAGTTATGATGTAAGTTTTAGTATTTTTGATACTTAAGAAATGAAATAAAATAACAAAAAGGGAGCTAGTACATTATAATAAACACACTGCATATTCTGGAGCGTGTAGACTCAGAAAATTTCTAGGAATACCTTTCATAATTTCCCTGTCTACCCCAAGCTTTGCTATTATAACTATAGTATCTAAAAGCTAGAAAATACTTTTGTAACATGAGTATTATTACCCTAAACAGAAATATATAATTTCTATGATATTAAAAATATTATTTAGTTAACATTAGGTTTCCTCACATTTTAAGGTAATGGCAGTATAAAATGGGAGCCACCTAATCCTACTTAGGGTAATTTTCATTTGATAGAAAATGAAGGTATTCCTCATAAATGAATAATCCTAATTCCCTTATGCAGTTCCCCAACTCTGAACTCTTAATCAACAAGTGTTTAATTACTGGAATTCATCCAAATTGTCTATAACTTCTATTTTATTTGGGAAGGCCAGACATGAGCAGAGAATTCTAGAACCTTTTTTACTTAGGTTTATTAGTCTAGGAGATGCTCATCTCAGAGATTATCTGCCTACATTGTCAAATGGCATCCCAAGGAGCCATTTTGCAATTCTGTATTGATTCTGTCTTCCACAGATAAAAGATTGGGAAGATAGCAGAAAACACAAAGAGTTTTCTACATAGCACTTGCTTTTCTATTAAGGTAAAACTGAAAGTTTTTATCATTTAGCAGCAAGGAGAATTTATTATATCAGAAATAAGAAGGATATAAATTATTTTTGCCCCCACTCAAAATCATAGATACGCAGGACTGTGTTTCTACCAGGAGACACATGGGTAGAATTCATGAAGTACTTCGCCCTTATTTTCTATCTAAATTTTCATTAGCGACTAAATTATATGACATACTTTTCTCAAAAGGTATTACGAAATAATTAAGAAACATAGCTTATCATTGTTCGTATATAACATGATATGACTTTTCAAAAGATTAATGAATGTGGCAAAAAATTGTAATCCTTTATAAGTTTTCTCTTATCCTTATTCTCTAAACGTAAAGATAGCTAAGAGAAGCTGTAATTCTTACCAAGAATACATCTCTCAGAGATACCAGTGAACTAAATATACATGGGCAATGCATTAACATCTTTGTCTGTTGTTTACTGATTTAATTTTAAACAGGTGTGTTATTTCATTTCAAACTGCTGGGGACCACCAAGATCAGTGGAAAGCACAATTACCTTAAGGATATCTTTAAAGATGAAAAGATTAACTGACAGATTAATGAGGTCACTTTACTTGACAGGGAAGTAAATTAGACAAACAGAATTTATTTTTAAGAGAAAGGCTCCTTTTTTCTTCTGTGTAAACATTTAATGCGATTTTTAATGTTTTAAATAATATAAATATGCTTTTCTGGAGCTTACATTTTTTATGAAGTGTTTTTATATGAAATTAACTCTTAAACCATACAAAAATGTCACCACTTTAAATTCTGACTCATAATATGGTAAGACTTAGACACATAAAACAGTGACGCACAAGATCTTTAAAAGACATAACTGACCAATATCTGAAGATTTCAGAATCTGATATATAATCTTAAATGTTAAGCAAATGGAGATGTTGTAATCTGTTATATATCTTGCTGTTTAGCAGAAAGTTTTTATCTGCTGTACTAAGATACTGTGGAAAATAAAGATTCAAAATCAATATAAACTTAGCTGGTTAATAAAAAAGTAATGGCAGTAGGAGACCAAACTGTATCTTAATGCATTTGTTGTATGAAAGTGTTTAATGAATCGAGAACAGGGCCAAAGAAGGCACTAAGACACAAAGATGACAAAATAGCACCACCTAGTTCCCTCTATAAAACTTTCCAAATATGGAAGTCAGTCTCTGACTGATTTTTGAAAACTGAATATATTTTAAAATAAATTATGTAGTTTAAAAACGACCCCCTTGAGAATTACCACCTGCAACACAGCATTTCCTTGAGTTAATTTTAAAATTTCCTTTTAAATAAATTTAAAAAAAAAGCAAAATTAAAGATTATGGTTAAGCTGAGGTTTTCTATTTCATTATACTGCTGTATGTAATCCAGATAAATAATTCTCCGAGTAATCACACATGCTAGACCACCACTGGAATTGACTCGATGGCAACAGGTTTGTTTTTTTTAGATCGTCACCGTTGTGCTTTCCAAAGTATGCATCAGAAGAAATTGCACAGAATTATGTTCTCTTTCACAACACGTATATCATGTAATCCAGAGATAAACCAAAAAAACCAAACCAAATCCATTGCCATCAAGTCGATTCTGACCCACAGAGACCCTATAGAACAGAGTAGAACTGCCCCATAGTGTTTCCAAGGAGTGGCTGGCGGATTTGAACTGCCGATCTTTTTAGTTATCAGCCGAGCTCTTAATCACTGCACCACCAGGGCTCCAATCCATGGATACCGCTGGCCAAATTAATAATAATATCAAAAAATACCTTACAATTTGCTAGAAATATAGAACCATTCCTACCTTGGGGTCATCAGCCAAAGACAATTACTAAAGCAAGTAATATAAAGACATTAAGAATATTTGAAGCCTACTCGTGAGTTTATATTTTCTCTCTACCATTTTAAAGAATTGGATATAAAGTTAATTTTCAATTTAAAGTTCTTGAGCGGCATTCTCATAAATTCCCCAGCTCTGCTTTGTTAGTTTTTGCCATCTAGTCGATTCTCACTCTTGGTGACCCCACATGTGCAGATTAGAACTGCTCCACAGGGTTTTCAAGGCTGTTACCTTTCAGGGTCCTAACACCAGGCCTGTCTTCCGAGGAGCCTCTGGGTGAGTTGAAACCACCAGCCTTTTGGCTGGTAGTCAAGTGCTTAACTGTTTGTACCACCCAGGTTCCCCCAGCTTTGCTTACCAGGTGGTTAATATTTCAACCACATTCAGGATAGACAGAGAGGGAGGAAAGGTTTCAGGAAAACCATATTTAATCAGCACTCTCGAGAAGCCATATTATAGTAGTACAGGTTTTAATCAGGCAAGATGTATTGTAATATAAGTAAGGAACGGAGTTTTAATATATATGACATAGTACAAGGAGCACTGTTCCTAGATAGGACACTTTAAAAATGTTTTCCCTGAGGCATCAGCAGCCCTTTAAATGACTGTCACTGGTAACATCAGAATTGCTCAAGCAGAACTCCAGCTCTAAAAAACTAAATATTGTTGCTTGTTACATAGATCCTTCTCACAGACCTCTTCTCCCTTACATTCCCTCTGCTGACCTGGTCATCTACGGTTCTGGCCCACTGAGCCTTTATGAAATTAAATGAATCATCCTCTTAAACAAATCAGTTAGAATAGAGCATGCTTGAATATTTCTTGTTCATTTGTCAGCTTCTTTCAAGTTGTATTAATAAAAAAAAAAAAAGCAGAAAGAAACTGGCATCATACTGAGAATGTTTTCAGGATAAAGGACTGGAGGAAATGAGAGCTCTTTTTAATCCAACCTTAAATAAAAAGTGTTAAAACCCAGTGAGGTTTATAGCATTCTTGTTAAATTAGTGATTTCATATGCTCACTGATATATCCACATTCTGTTGCTGTTGAAAATATATTGCTATAAAAACAGAATTTTTATTTCTGAAAAACAGAAAATAAGGTATTACAAGTTCTTATTTGTTTATTACATGTTTCCACCACTACTGTCAGCTCCATAAGGGCAGGGACTATCTCCATCTTGTTCACTTATATACCCAACACTTAACAACCCTTCCTGCAAGTAAATATTTGTTGAACGAATGGATCAATGAATGAATTAGTTATGCTTAAGAAAACCAAAGGCTATGAAGCATAAAATGATAGAAAAAATGTTTATACAAATGAACACATACACACACATATTCACTTTGCAGAAAAATGAAATAAAACTCAAAATTCAGAAACCCGATTCAATCCACTTCCTAGTAATAAAAATGAGTTTAAAAGAGCAACACTTTATTAATTTTCAGTCTTGATCTATGTGTGTAATTTCTTGAGTGGAGAATGTATGAACCAAACACAGGCCGATGGTTACAAAATCAATTTATAAAAATTATTGACAGACTAACAAAAACACTAAATTTATATAGCCACATATATCAAAAATAAAAATCTGTTTACATGTATAAAAATGTTAAGCACTGAATATTGCATGGGATAGATATCAAAAACTGAATTTTATGAAAAGGTATTTTAAGAACATGGAGTCCATTTTATACTGACCATACGATAAAGCATCTGTAGGTGGAAAGTGAAAGAAAAAATGCCACTTTTGCAGTATGCAATCATTCATAAGATACCTCCACAACACATCACCAAAGAATGGATGTGGTCCCAACTTCTCAAGCTACAGATGAAGAAACTAAGCTGCAAGAGAAGTAACTTGCTCAAGACCTCTAAGATAATGGCATGTCTTGGGTGAGAACTTGGGTCCCCTGATTCCCACCATTATGTTCTCTCTGTTGCAGAGTGCTTCCAAAAATCAAAGTCTTAATTAGTCCAATGATATCTGCTTCCTCTACAAAACAGAGAACACTAATTATGGGATAGAGGACACTCACCAGGCCAGCCTTACCACCACTTCCACCATGACTGGAGTTTGGTTATGGCTGCTTCTGATGGTCCACTTAAGGGTCAGGGATATCTATGATTGCCTTGTTCCTCTAACACCAAGTCTCTCCCATTCTCTCTGATGGTGCACCTTGGTGATGAGATGATCTTAGCAGAAAACATCCTTAATGCCTGAGCCAGTTTACTTTAATCTTACAGTAAGACCATCATTAAAGACTAAAAAGATTTGTCTTCCCAATTTGTTTATACCCATTGCCCATGATAGTTTTATTACAACATATCCCCTTATTTTGTCTTAGCCTTCATTGGCAGTCCTTTGCACTTTGTTGGTAGTCTATACTTGTACATTCAATAAATTTGGGTAAAACTAAACAAAAATTTAAAATAAATCTGATTTTTAGCGACCTCCAACTGACCTCTAGAAACTGTGCACTTCTTCTCTCTCCAGCAGTACCTTTATCTTAGCTACTCGGTGGAAGTGAAATGATATGGAGAATTACAGTTTCACAGCACCGTTAGTCTTAAGTCACCCACTGCATTTCTATATAAACTAATAATAATAATAATAATAATAATAAGGCAAGCCAGTGGACATGAAACTAGCCTCTATACATCTTACTTGAACTTTGAAAAGGTTTGTAAAAGTTATTGAATGCTCAGCTTCTTTTTCATGCCAGTTGACACCAAGTCTTTCTCTAAAGAGAGTGCACTTAGTATAATATTCTTCTGATGACTATTATGGATGTTGTTTTTTATTTGGGGACTCTGGACAAGAATATTGATCTGAAACGCTTTAGCATTTAAAGCAGCAGATATGTACCTGTGTGCCTTATGTTAAACGGAGAATTACTTGAGTGGATAATTATGATGTAAAGTGTTGCAAAATGTAAAGATGTAAATCTTCCTCACATTTCCAGTGTTTCAGATATGATATGGTTATCCTTAGAATATTAAAATATGTGTCACATCAAATTATAGATATAGGGGAATATCCTCAAAATAATAAAATTCAGTAACCTATTAAAATAGTTTTTCATCAAAACAGAAATAGACGACAAAAATTTTGCTTCCCAAACTCCTTCCTTGTTATTAACTAGATTCTGGGAAGTAGATTAGCAAGGACCGAACAGCAGCATGTTAGAGAAGGAGGTTATTCTTTTTGTGGCTGTTGCATCATACAGACACTCACGTTTTAAAGTAAAAAAAGGATTTAGGTGCTAATAAAAGTTAGGGAAGAATCTAATTCTTAATATCAACTCAATAAAGTGACAATCACCCTTAATAAATTGAGCTAGTTTAATCTACTTCAGATGTTGATTTGCTGAATGTATATTTCTACGTGGGGATGACAGAGTGATTTCAGCACCTAGTGTCAGGTAAATCCTAAATTAGCCTAGTTAATAATATCTTTTCAAAAACTGAGAGTCATGGAACAGTCAAAAATCCAAACGACATCAGTGAAACTGATTTTTAAAATGTGAAGTAAAACTACATGACTTTTTAAAAAAGCTGTGTCTCTGGAACTTTTTAGAAAGAGTATTCTTAAAACACTTTATGTGGGAATATAGTCCTTCCAAATTGTAGAAAGTCGTTTCTCCCTTGGTGTTCAGCTCCCAGTATAAACTGTATTTAAATTCTCTTCAAAAAGCACTTAATATTCCCATCCTACCTCCCTCTGTCTTTCAAAATGCAAAAAGGGAAATAAATCAAATTCAATGATAGCAAACGTGTCCTCAATTGCAGAAGAATGACTAAGCATTAAGCAAAAATCACCAATATTTAGAATTTTTATTTAACAAGGTCTTTTAAATAAAACCGAAGGAACATCCCGCCAATTAACTTAGAAGAACGTACCCGGGTTGTGTATTTCAGGGGCTAATTGTAGGACTTCTGTTCTGTAGTTCGGCAATAACAAAAACAGGTCAGCCCACACGATAATCTGGCAGATCAAGGTCAGCTTGTAATTCCTTTGTTTATACATTTATCCGGAAATGCCAGCTACTCCAAGTAGAACAATAAGACGATTTGACTTCACGTTTACCCAAAGTATCAAGATGGAATATTTTGGGGGCTGGAGGTAAAAATCTTTCATAAGTAGAAATAAAGACAAGGGGTTCTGATTTCCAGAGAAATCAGGAAGATTCAACGCTGTGAAACAGAAATGTTTACAGAGCAAACTTGAACTGACTACCCTTGCTGAAAGTAATGAATCTGTGTTGCTGTTACCTAAAATTCAAACCCATTGCCGATGAGTGGATTCTGACTCACAGCGACCCTATAGGACGGAGTAGAACTGCCCCCATAGGTTTCCAAGGCTGTAAATCTTTACGGAAACAGACTGCCACATCTTTCCCCCACGAGTGGCTGGTGGGTTTGAACCACTGACATTTTGGTTAGCAGCCGAGCGCTGTAACCACTTAGCAAACAGAGCTCCCTCTGTGTTACTGTAAAGTACATCTTTATTTAGAATTCTGTTTCTTTGTTCCACTTTGCCTTCTCCCTGTACATTACATAAGAATGCAAATTCATAGCAAATATTTATTCAGAGTACTCTATTGGCATTTATAACATAAATACTTGAATATTATTTGGATATAATTAAAGAATGGTGTCAGGATTAACAGTAGTGGAAGAGAACTTATCAGTGAGTAGAAACATTAAAAATAAATAAAAAGCATGCTCCAGGCATTCTATTGGGCATCTGAAATAAAATGAAGACGAAGACTTCAACCCTGTTCTCTAGGGGCTTATAGTCTACCACAGAAGACAGACAAATTCATAACCCCTAAACATGTGATAATAAAAATCTATGAAGGAGTTATATAGATTATAGTATAGCCAAAATAAAATGCTTAGTTCTTTCATGAACTAAGAAGACATAAATGCTTAAAATAATCAATAAAGGGCAGATGATTTTTTTTGTCTACGAAATCAAACATGCCAGATTCTGTTCTAAAATCCTCATATTAAAAAACTCCTATGGGTTCCTGGGCACTGCCAATACTTTTTAAGCTAACATTAACAATAATATGGTAGCTTAAAATAATACAATTGTACAAAATAAGGAAACAAAATATTAGTTAGAATAGTTTATCAATTTACAAAATATTTTTGATTGTAGTAGCTGTCAGTAAAAGGAAAAGAAAAAAAGGTGTATTTACAAATTAAACCAAAAATTTCCAATGACGTAAGACAAAGAGGAATGCAAAGGGTGCAATTAACATAACTGCACTCTTACAGGCATGCAATGTAGAAAGTTATCCTCCATATAAATGGTGACGTGCAAAAAGAGCCAATTCTTGTAGATATCAGTCCACACAAAGTCCCTATGGAAAAAAAGTTCTTTTTTTTCTCCTCCTCATTTTTTTTAGTTGAGTTCAATGTTCCTCTATACTTTCATAGTCGTTCAAACTGTGTCCGAACCAGAAGCTGCAAATTTAATGTTTTAAATTTGTTAATGCACTGACATTGCCAGCCCATGAAGATTGCAGGCAATTAATACTATCCATAAGTTTATAGTCTCAAATAATAACCAGCATAACTTCAAGATCCTATCATAACAAAATGTGTTAATGGACTAGTTAAGGAATGGAGTATTGATAGAGGAACAATTTCTGACTCTTCTTTTTGTTTGGGAGAGTAAAATGAACTATCCCTATTCAGGGTGAGGGATACACATTTTCACTCATTATTTCATTCCCAGAGCAAAGAACTATTTAGAAATAACAGATACTGTATTATGTATCACAATGGTGAATTTCATTCTGCCTTGGCAGGGTAATCAGTAAGTAGAATGTGAGTAACTGCTTGCTATAGCGGAGTCATGGATATATAATTGCCTTCAGAAACATCCTTTTCTGAATACCACCTACACATTAATACATGACAGTGAACTTACAGCCAGACCCCTGTTCTATCCCACATGATTCCTGAAAAGGCTTTGAAATGAGGACACGTGCATAATTAAGGCACACTGAATATCACAGTACATGTAACAAACTAGAGTATTATGAATCCTTAGGGGAGCCTCATAGGACTAAAACATTTTCTAAAGAAAGCTGTACATGAGTAAAGGGAGCCTAAAATGCTAATTAGATCCTCTTAGTGAAAGCTATAGAAAAGTTGATTCTTAAATCCTGAAGTTGGATACAGAAAGGAACATTTGTATCCAGAAAGACTGAAGAGGGGAGAAAAAAAAAAGAATTTGACATAAAAGCCCCTCAGAAGACGATGTACACACTTCGTGAGAAAATAAATGAAGCAAAATAAAAATATAACGGTGGGAGAATTCCAAACCTCCTGAAAGGGTTAAGTATGAGAAGTGATTTCCTATTAGAAAGGGATTATGTAACGACAGAGGGAGATACTCAGCCTAGCATATGCTAATTTTGTCAGTGCTGTCAGGCTTTTCTGTGTGTTTGGCTGGCTAACTCACATTCCTTCCCTCCTCTTTTTGCCATTTTTATTAAGAGACTAAGGAGGCTGAACTCTCAAGAAATGCAATAATAAAATAATAACTAAAAGCACACTGCATGTGCTTTATCCATTCTAAAATCTTGGAGTACATACCTTAGGAGTTGAAAGGAACACCACACAATTTTACGCATATTCAGTACACACCCTTTAGCAAAATTCCCTTTCCTTAACTATTCTTCATTCCCCATTAATTTCTTTTAATGGACTTTCATGTTGGTTGCAGGGGGTGGGGTGTGCATATTATATTCCTGGAGAGTGTAAAGGAAGCTGAGTTACTATTCAGACTTCAGCACATAAAATAGATTGCAGTATAGGAAGGAAAATTAAATAAGAAACTTATTGGACATTTTCTTATTTGCTTTTTAAATACAACTATTTTAACTTGTAATACTTGATTTCTCATTTCAGTCTAAATCTACTATTTAAGATTGAAAAGCAAAGGACATATAAAGTATGAGAATGAATGGAAAATATAGGTGCCATGGATATTTTCCCTCAGAGGGGATATGGAACTAATATAAAATACAAATTTATTAAGAAAGTATATTTTACACACCGTAAATTTTAGGCCTTGATATTTAAATGATTATTATGGAAGGCACTTGAATTTTTAAATGTAAACATTTTTAGCCAAGAAGCTAAAATGTTTCTTTCCAAGAACAAATTGGCTTTATACAATGAATCAACATAACAGCTATACACTTAGCAGTCAGCAGCACATCCTTGTCAGGGAAGGTGTGTTCTCACTGTTCCCAAGGACGACTTTAGATAAACAACGCAGAGTTACTGTAAATTAACCATTGTAAAAGATATAAAATTATCTGGGAGTCAATTTGACTGATAAAATAATTTTTTTCTTATAATGTGAAATTACTTGCATAATTTGATCACACTTGGCATTAAGATTTTATTTTCCTCACAGCAAAAAGAAATAAAATAAAATAAAATGCTTACTTCAATTTTCAAAGCAATCCCTAATGACGTCAGTATCTAAGCCCCAGAATAACCCTTCAACTATGACTAAATAGGAGTTTCCTCTCCAGCTCTGAAATGGCTGAAGGATAATTTAAATATTCAAGTTAAAACTATTTGCTGACTCAGAAAGAGGATCCCCAATATTGAATAATAACTGTCTTAATATTTACTTCAAAGACCTCTAACATATAATGTGAATAATTAACAGTCGGCTCTCCACATAGCAGATCTTCTTGCAACCTCAGCCCTATGTCTACTCAGGTAGCAGCAGGTTCTCATCACTCAGCTTCATAAGCACAAAGGAAAATCCAGAATAGATGCTGAGTTCAATTTCGGAAATTGTAAACCGTGCGTGTGTGTGTGTGTGTGTGTGTGTGTGTGTGTGTGTGTGTGTGGTGTTTAAGTGGAAAAGTTAATCATTGCTACAGTCCAAGAAAATTTATTTAAAAACTACATTTTTAACCTTCATAAAAAAGGTAGACGAAAATACTGAGTGCAAACAAAATTAACTCCTTTCCCCTTTCACTTCATCCTCGAAAGTCCCCAAACTCTGATGACTTACAAAATTAATAAAAATGACTTTCAGTCCTAAAAATAATGCCATATTTGTATATGTGTGCACAGATATATAAAAAGGAGCCCTGGTGATACAGTGGTTAAGTGCTTGGCTGCTAACTGAAAAGTAGGCAGTTTGAACCCATTAGCTGCTCCAACGGAGAAAGGTGTGGCAATCTTTCTCTGTAAAGATTATGGAGAATCTGCAATCCGTAAAGATTACAGCCTTGGAAGCCCTATGGGGTAGTTCACTCTGTCCTGCAGAGTCGCTATGAGTCAGAACCGACTTGAAGGCAATGGGGTTTTCGGTATACTGTCTATCTAGCAATATTTTAATAAAGATAAATGAGGAAAACTTCCTTTCTCAATAATTACATCTCTGATTTTGCCATTAATATTTAACTAATACCTAATTAAGTAGACTATTCTCTATTTTTAAATATACTACATAATTCTAAGATGAAAACAATCTCCTGTCTGATTGAAGAATCCACTGAATACATTAACAGCACCAAGTGGGCCCATTTCTTGAATAAAAATCAAAATGTATAATAAGTTTAATCATTTTGTTCTGTAGCAAAAGGAATCAAAATAAACAAAACTGCATTAGTTACTGATAGGCTTCTGTAGTAATTTGTGCATAACATTTGGCCCCAAACTCTTACTTTTTTGTTAAGGGAGTAATTTGATCATTTTGCCTGTATGATGAATAATATTGTTCAGAGAGGAAATATTCTCTACTGGTTTGGCATGGCACAAATTCCACTTCATCTAGTAAAATGTTATAAACGGCACTAAATAAACTATCTGAACATATCCTGCACAGTTAATTCCTATTTCTTTGAAAACTACAGTATACTCATAATCCGGGAAATGCTCTAGTAAGAAAAAGATGAACGTACTGACTCCTTACTAAAGAGGAAACCAGAATATTTCCCTTCTTCATGGTAATTAGGTCCTACACTGTAAATAACTGAATAGAAATCCTATTTTAACCTTGCTATTTATCTTCATTAAACTGACCAATCGTTCCCAGTAGTTTGCAAGAAAATAAAACATTTACTATTTACTTGATGAAAACATTGATAATTTTGGGGGGGTTTATTTGTTACAGTAATCTCCAAACGAAATATATACTCTTTCTTTTATGCTGTCATTAGCTCACGTGATTACAAATACCCTGATTATTTCTGGCTATAAAAAGCTAAAGGATGGTTCATGTCCATTACTAGTTGTGAAGACTTCCCATTTCCCTCATGCCACATGACTGCTTTCCTGTGTATTCCCTGCTGCCGAGTGCAGTAGGCCTGAGATGCCATTTGCATCATCACACAGCAGGGGGCTTCAGCTGCCACAGCTCTAGGTTAATCCTTACCCACCTCTTTACACAGGAATTTGCAGAAGATGCCTTTTTTGATAGGAAAGAACTATGCAATTGCTTGACATTTTCAAATAAAATGTTGCCAATGAACTTGTCTTTTTAAATATTTTAGGTAAAATCAGTACATTTAATTTATGCCCTTCATTTTTGAAATGGAATGAGCTTGTGACTGAACCTGAAGTAAGATATTTTGAGTGTTTAGTCATGGGGGAAAAATGTGTAGGAAAACATCATGTTAACAACAATTGATCATACTGAATTCATTTAAAGAGGTCTATTAACAACTATTTATGATACTTTTCTATTGAAAAACTGTTTCATAAACCACTACAGCCTACAAAACAGCAAAATTAACTCTAATCGACGTTACTTAACAAGTATAAGTGCTGATATGTTTTAAAGAGAAGGGATCTTTTAACTCCATCGGAACTAATTATGACATACCCGTTATCCAACCCAACATTATGTATTATGCAGCTAGTAAATTGGAGATACGGAGAGTGCAGTACAAGGAAGCCTCAGGGCTTGCCTTCAGGAAGCTTAATTTTATTAACGACTGGGCACTAGAGCTATTTAAGGGAGTAAACCCATTGCTGTCCAGTCGTTTTCTGACCCACCGCAACCCTGTAGGTCAGAGTAGAGTTGCCCTATAGGGTTTCCAAGGAGCAGCTAGTGGATTTGAACTGCCAACATTTTGGTTAGCAGCCGAGCTCTTAACCACTGTGCCATCAGGGAGTAAAGCAGACCAATATCTATAAATTAAACAAAGGGCTTCCAACTTCAGCTTGTGAGTTCTGCTTCACTGGTTTGTGATTTTCCTTCTCTCTCCTTCCCCAACTTACTCAGCCAGCCAGTAGTAACAGAATAAGTGCCTTTGTCAAAGGAGATTTAACAAAGTTTATTAACACTAGGACTCTTAATAAATATCATAAAATGCACATCAGCAAAAGCAATTAAAACATCAGTATGATGTAAGTGCTTTGTTATTTTTATTAATGGGCCCCAAAGTCTTTCACAGCAGATAGAGGAGTCTTCTTATTTGTTTCAGTCGTTGGATATCCAAGAGACTCCTTATTTTACAGAGAAATTTGGTATGTTTCACATTGATTCCAGACCACTTTCAAATGCATGCTCAGGATGTCTTCCAAAATTCCTACACTTCCATTTTCTCTTCATTCCAGTGATTTTCTTCTTTAAGAAAAAAATATATTATCTCACTATTTAAATTCGTCAAAAATAATCTTCAAGGATCTAAACTTCTAATGGAGCATGCAGGAAGGGGCCATCTCAGTTGGTCTTAGCTTTGTCATGTTATGTTCCCAGAGTTCTAATAGTTGTAGAAATGGGGAAAAGACAATGAAATGAGCTTCCATATCCTGATACACAATTAGTGCATAAACTCCTCCTCTTTGCAGGGGAGATTTTTCTTAGCTACTGTCTAATGTTTGACTGTTAAAGTCATAGTCATTGTTTCATATGTACAGACTCCACTTTTCAAAGTTTCAGCAGTTAATCAAAAAAAAGGAAGAGCGAGCTGCATTCCAAGCACTGCCATTTGGCATAAGTAATGAGCTTGGCAAGACTAAGATTATTACATGTAGAGGTAAAAGCGGAAGAGACATACTTATAACAGGCTTCCTAAAACTGTAAGGCGAGGAGAATAACACATACTGAAACACGTACTATATATGTGCAACTGACCATTCATCTGAAGATCTTTCCTTCCAAATATAACAAACTGTTAACTAGAATATTCCATGGCAAAAAAGTATTAAAACACCAGTGTTTTAATGTTGGATAGTTTTTGCATAAGACTAACTCTAAAATGGAGAAAAACGGTTCTCACCAAAGTCAGATCTCTCTATGGGTGTTTATTTCTTGTCCTATTTTAATATTCTCCTTCCTTCTTTCTTTTTTTTGCTCTATTCTTGCCCCTTCTAGGATTGTTTCTTGTGCTGAACAGGACACTCTGCATTTTTGCAGTGCCCCCTCAGGCATGGAAAGGGATATAGCTTCAGTGAGGGCTAGCAATTGAACTGGATCTACTCTATAGACAAGAGAGGTTTTAGTTACAGGTGGCAAGCCTTCCCACTCCTTATTCTAAAGAAATTTATTTCTCTAAAGTGTCCCCTGCCCTCACCTCAGATTTTTCCTCTTTCTACGATGGAGGAAAATAAGATGCTTTATAGCTTAAACGGAATCAAATTATATTACCCAAGTAGTCTACATTCCAAATTATACTTTGGTCAGAAACATACATTTATTTTGTGTCTAAATATTCATTTCCTAAACACGCTTTGAAGACAAACAGAGATGTTATAGAGTACAACTATTTAAGTCTTTTTTTTTTTTTTTTGGTTTTTGAGCCTTTTTTTAAAACCTATTTTATCATTGACTTGATTCTCACTACTGGTTTATCACTCTACCTATGAATAAGTCACAAAACTAATGTTGCATTCCAGGAAAAACAAAAATTGGTTAGAGTGTAAAAGATTGTGAGTTAAAACACAAAGAAAATAAGTTCAACTAAGTCTCCTGGTCTAAAACAATGCACACAGAAAGGTAAGAAAGGGGAAACATAACACAAGGGATTAATAAATTTGTTAGTATTACTTAAGTGACAGAATACCATGATAGCGCTGACAAAGCATAAAAAAAAGCTGTTGACTGACTATATTATTTGCCTAGTCATAATTCCTAGGAGGCAGAGGAGACTCCTCCTAGCTAAATACAGTCACTCACTAGTCTCCCTGTGCCCCCCCATCCCCGCCTTCCTTATACATAGAAAGGAAAGACCTGCTAAGTATTTAACCTGTGTCCAGGAAATAAAACCTTCATTTTAACAACCTAACCTAGTCCTAATAACACAGTAGGGTAGTGGGAGAAACATAAATCTGAACCCTGAAGCAATGTTTTCAGCCAAGACTAAGACAAGGAAAGCGCTAGCAATTTGTTGGAGCAGAAACTGACAATATCTACAAAGTGTGATATGTCTGTGGAGCAGGGTTTGATAAATGTGAGGCAGCCATAAACATGAGAAGACAATCCAGTGGTGCTTTGTGCCCCCCCCCCCCCACTTCTTAGTTTAATCCTCTTTTCTCTTTTGCTGTATTAATATGGTCTGATCGAAGATGCTCATAAGTACACAGACATTGATGGGCTTGTGCTCTTTCCCTGGTTGCTGTATAGGACGCTTATTTATTTATTTATTTATTTGGACCTGCTGCTGGTACCGCTGGTTGCAGTGGTGCATTTTCTCTGGCATATCCACACCCGGTCCCCACCCCCCAGTCTGCCATGAAAAACAGCACTGTCTTTATCATTGGTTTATACTTAATAAAAGAGACCCATGCCCTGACTGGGGCTGATGGAATCTCCCCGGGTAGAGAAAGAGTAAATCCTCCTCCAGGCTGAGAGAGAGACACTAGTAGACGGTTATTTTGCAGTGCACTGAATAGACAATTCACAGGGAAATGTTGAAGGCAGAGAGGAGGCGACCCCCAAGTGCAGTCCATTGCCCACATGCTCTGTAATAAATAATCTACTCGCACCAGCGCAGCAATGTGTGCAATGACGTGCCGGGGTCAGCACACACAGATTGGCAGGGAAAACACATCCAGCGGTGTCGAATTTTCATTGCAATCACCATATTAACTGATTTCCCCCCACATCACACTCCCCCTACACGGCGCACGCTGGCGCGCGCGCGCACACACAGACACACACAGACACAGCAGAGCTGAGAAATGCAAGTTACTGAGAGGTGAAGTGGGGTCTCTGGGAGGATGTTTCAGCACGGATTAGAAACCTAAGTAATGTGTCAGCCAGCCGGTTACTTATGCGATGATGGGGGGTGTGAGCGGTAGGAAGTGGGACGAGTGGTAAGCAGGGAGAACGTGCTGTCTGCCTTCTCGGAGGTTCTGGCACATGACATATCTGAAATTTACATCCCACATAAAATACACAAAATTACCACAATATTCTAAGAAACATTTCCGCAACCTCAGTTAGTTAATGCAGGAAAATTCTTATTCCACATTCATAAATACGCATAAATAAAATACGGCCCCGGTCTATACCCCCGAGGAGGGTGCGAGGCAGGATGCATTCCAAGAACTCGCTGAAAGACGGTTCACTGACCTCATTTAAATCCTCCAAAGGCCGATCGGGTTTTGCACGCCTGTGATTGTACGTGCGTCTTACTTTCAGATGCCTTATACCCAGGGACAAACGCATTTGATCAACTTATCTTTGCCACAAATACACAAATGATAGAGGGGTTAGAGGTGAGCAAACATTCATCAAGAAATCAAGAGTCACCTAGCTTAAAAAATTCCTATCAACCAACATTTCACGTCCATCCTCCCTATATCTCACACGCAAGCCGCATCCCTATACTACTCTCTTCAAAGCAACAATCCTCCGGCATACAGTCCCTGCCCGCCCACCCCTGGCATGCCGCCTCCGCCTCCTCCGCCCCCCAAAAGTGTCCTCTTCCCATGCACTCCTACTCCATGCATTGCCATTTATTTCATAATCAGCATCGTCCTCCCATTCCACACAGCCCCCACCCTTTTTTCTCCAAAACAGAGGGTCTGCGGAAGAGTGCACCCCAATTCCCTAGCCACCCCGCAGCCAAACCAATGATTGGCTTAAAAACAGTGTTTTGTGCGGTTTCCCTCCACTGCGGTGTCAGGGGTTCTCACATTTCACGTGAAAATATAGTATTAATTACGGAAAGAAGCGGCAAAGAGGACTGAAAGATAGAGAAGCCGAGAGAAAATACCTGGGCAGTAAAGTAAATGCTAGGGTACAGATAGCCCTTTGCATAAAATAAATAAATAAATAAAACGACACAGATGGAATAATAAAAAGTGGGTTTGTTGATAAAGTGGGTTTGGGTCTTTTTATTTTTCCCATGCTCTCCCTCTCTTTTTTATTTCTTGCTTTATTTAGTCATTCTTTCTTTCTCTTTCTTTTTTTTTTAATCCCAGACACAGTCTCCTCTCTCTTCCTAGGTGAATGACACGTCTCCCAACACATTCCCCCCCGGGGATGTTATTGCAATGCACACGGTGCTGCCGCTGCTGTTGTTCTCGCCGTCTCAGGCACTCACACACTTTTTAAAGACACACGGGTATGATGACGGTTGGAAGGGGAAAGGAAAAGGCGACTCGCAAAGGGGGAGGTTAAAGGGATGACAAGAGATGGAGAGGGTCTGTCAGGAGAGAGATGTGGCAGGTAGCCGGTGGGGGTTGGAGTGAGGGTGGAATGTTCAGAGAAGGCACAAGTTGCCAGCCAAAAGGCGTGGGAGGGGGGTGCTGGCGGGGATGGAGAGTGAGATGTGGGAAGCTCAGGTGAATGAAAAGGCGAAAGGTGCCGCGTGAGGGGTTGACTGCCGGGAGAGCAGGGCTGAGCCAGCGCTAGAGGTTCGTGGGGTCGGTGCGAACTGCCACTGCCCCCTGCCGCACCGGGGAGCAGGGGGAGGGGGTGGAAACCGCTAGGGACTGGGGGACTGGAAGTGGGAGAGTGGAAATATGGGGTGGAGTGGGGATGATGGGGAATGGGCGTGAAGTTGATGCTCCCCGCGGCGGGGCGGGGATTACCTTGAAGCAGGAGCCCGCAGACACTGTAGAAGCGGAGAACGGCGCTGCGTTTCCAAATCATGGTCCCTTCTCTAAAGGACTGGGGGAGGAACGAGGGGGCCAGGAGATGCTGGTGAGCGGGGCACACGAGTGCAGGGTTCCGCGGGTGTCTTCTTGCGGCGCCCGCCGGACCCACCCGCCCAGCCGCTGCGGTGTTCGAACCCGCGGACGCCGAGCGGCGGCAGCAAAAGCGTCAGCGGCCGAGCACCCGCAGAATGGGCTTTCGGTGGGCGAAATAGTTTCTTCTCCTCCTCCTTCTCCTCCTGCTGGTGGTGCAGCCGCGACAGCCGGTCTGGCAGGCACGGGTTTGGGGCTTGCCTTCTTCTCGGCGCGCACAGCAAGTCCCAGAGCCCCGCCGAGGGTGCCCGAGCAGGTGGTGCAGGGATGCCGGGGTGTCGGAGAAGGTGCGGCGAGGGCTGCAAGGAGTGCGTAGGTCACGGAGGGGAGGGGCGGGAAGGAGAGGGGGAGCAAGCAAGCAGCAGCCGCCGCTCGTGCTCCGGTGTCTCGGGTCCTGAGAGGGGAGGTGGTAGCAGAGGAAGCAGCGCTGGTGGCGGTAGCGGCGGCAGCGGCAGCGGCTCCGGGATGCTGGGGCTGCTGCGAAAGCGGCGGCGGCGGCGGCAGCTGTAGCGAGCACTAGACACAAGGGCAAGCTCAGCGCGGCGAGGCCCCGCCCTCACCCTGGCCAGGGACAAACACCGCCCCCCGGCCAATGGGAACACACACACCTACTAGGTCTGGCCAATGTGAGAATGGGATGGGTGGAGCCAAGAGCCGGGAAAAACAAACAGGCTTCTCAAGGACCCTTCGGGCAGGAAGAACTGAAACCCCCATTCACGCACCCTGGCGGGTCTCACCTCCTGAGAGAT
Organism: Dugong dugon; assembly: GCA_030035585.1. Lineage (NCBI taxonomy): Eukaryota > Metazoa > Chordata > Mammalia > Sirenia > Dugongidae > Dugong > Dugong dugon. Next base: position 32,399,870 of record CM057473.1, on the reverse strand, counting down.
GTCTCGCACTAACTTGCGAGGGGGGCAGCCGCCTTCATTAATCAGTTGTCTGCAGTTGGGAAGGGTTCAGCCAATCGCCACCGCGAGGGGGCGGGGTTAGCCTTGTCCCCAGCAGGTTCGGAAGCCCTCAGTGCCTGAGCCAGGTCCTGGGTGCGAAGTTCTTGTGCGCATTTGGACTCCTAGAGCAGATGGCGGCTGCACCTGCCCACTCACCAGCTGCAGTAGCAATCTCTGACGCTCCCAGCAGTGAAAGGGAAAGATAGCAGAGGGCGTGGGAGAGGCTAAGTATAGGGAATGGAACACCTACCTGCCTGCAAGAACTAGTATGGCAGAGAGAAAAAAGTTAGGGGTGGAGGCTATTGATTTATTTATTTATTCTTCTTCTGGATTTTGACCTAGTCTAACTATGAATCTCAGTAGAGCCTAGTGGGTGATATTATCAGCACTGGGATTTGGCCGACATGGGTTCAAATCCTATTTTTGTCGCCTCTTGCTTCATAATGTTAGGTGATTTACTAGAACGTTTAAATCTGAAGCCTTCTCAACTGCAAAATGTGGATAAAAACAGTACTTAACTCTTAGAATTGTGAAGACTGGGTGAGAATGCAAGCATGTTAGTACAGGGCCACACAATGTGTAAGTGCTTTATAAATAGTGGCTTGGAGCCCTCCTGGCGTAGTGGATGAGTTCCACTGCTAACCAAAACGTCGTGGTTGAATTCACCAGCTGCTCCTTGGGAACCCTATGGGGACAGTTCTACTCTGTCCTATAGGGTCGCTGGCTTGAATCGAAACCAACTCGACTGCATCTGGTTTGGTTTTTGTTTTTTGATAGCTGATGAGTGGAAATTTTCTAATTCAGGTAGCAGAAAATCTTAGTCAAACTTCTTTAAATGTTTTGGCAGTGGCCTTAAGGAAGAAAGAAAAGCACAACTATATTTTCTTCAAGTACCCGAACAAGGATGGCCATAGAAAGCCATTCCAGGAAGCTGGAAAGAACCACCGCTATAAAACAGCACCTGAAATCCATCCTTTAGAAGAGGAGACATAAGTGAGCTAGATAAATTAATCAGAAGATTTGTTTCCAAATGAGCTTAATTCCCAGGGTTTCGTCTATGACTGGTTTTTAATTGGACCAAATTAACAAATGATGGAATAGTTCAGTAGTGTTAAATCAGTCACACCATAAAGAAAGTCAGCTTTGTTTGAGAGACTACACAACAGAAACCTGCAAGTAAGAAGACAGAGGGAAAGATGAGAGGCAAGATCAATACTGATGCCCTTCACTCTTTCCCATTTGTTGCTTACTTTGCCACAACCTTTTACAAATGCAACCCTTGCCTTTTAAATAATGACCCATTCATTTCTCTGCACACCTTTCTCCCCAGGTTCTCAAAATTAAGAAGCAAAATGTCCATAATAAAACCATGAGCAGACTCTAGAAGAAAGAGGATGTGTGAATACTCTTGTTATTGTGGGAGTTAGTTGCCTACTGTGAGTTTTAGCTGTTTGGAAAGTCAGTAAGTCCAAGGATACTGCTATCATTTACACTATTGTGAGCATCAAAAGGTGAAATTCTAATCTTTATTGACTCACGCTTAGGTTTTGTGTCAGGAAGAATATAATACAGGGAAATGCCAAAGTTTGACTTTTTTTTACTGTAATGGTATTCAGGGTTCCTGGGTTCTAGTGCACATCTTACAGCTTAGTTGTATAACCTTGGGCATAGATTCAACTTTCCTGACCCTCAGTTTCCTCAACTATAGTACGAAGGAGGTGTATTAAATGACTCCTAAAATTACACTGATCTAGAAAAATTCATTACTCTAAGATTGTTACATTTAAGAAAATGCTCCATTCTATTTGAATATTCTCCGGCAGGGAGTGCAGTGTAGACTCAAAAGTACCATCTCTGGCACCAGAATATCTGGGTTCAGATCCCAGCTGTACCACATTTTGGAGCCCTGGTGGCACAGTGGTTAAAGGTTCAGCTGCTAACCAAAAGGTCAGTAGTTCAAATCCACCAGCTGCTCCTTGGAAACCCTATGAGGCAGCTCTGCTGTGTCCTATAGGGTCATTATGAGTCAGCATCAACTCCTCAGCAGTGGGTTTTGGTTATCTCAGCATTTGTGATCAATGCTCTAAAGCAGATTAGGTTTTTGTTCGTGTTGTTAACCTCTAGAGCAATTAGGATTTCTATCTTAAAATTGTCTATAGCTTTATTACTCAATATATGGTGCTCAGTCCCTGCCCCCAACCTTCTAATCAAAATCTTCGTAGTGACAAGATTCAGGGTGACTTGCACGTGCGTACAGAAGCAATGGTCTTTAACGATGCTTTACCACATCCTCATCCTCTGGGAGAATTCCAGTGGGTGTTCTATGAAAGGGAGGAGACTAAAAGCCCCAGAGGATATTTGCTCAATTACTATTTTCAGGAACCCCAGGAGGCTCCTTCTCCTCACAAAACAAAAGTAACTCTTCTTGTAAATTATGGAATAAATTGATTAATTTAGTTAGATAGCTTAAAAATGCTTACAAGTTTGATTGTGGTGACAGTCATAAACTTTCATGTGATTAAGAGCTCTCTTTAGTCCACACACCCAGGAGACTGGAAGAGAGAGCTTACACTTATTCCAGTCCTCAGGGGAAAAAAAATCACTCAAAACATGAGCTCTGGCCATTTGGATAAATAATATCATCTTCATGTGCAAAAAGCAGTTAACACTATTTTTTTTTAAACATTCAATTCTTTAGATGTTATAAGTCAGTCAAGGAGTCCTGGTGGCACAGTGGTTAAAGAGTTTGGCTGCTAACCAAAAACACCAGCTGCTCTGCGGGAGAAAGGTGTGGCAGCCTTAGAAATCTTATGGGGCAGTTCTACTCTGTCCTATAGGGTCACTATGAGTTGGAGTCCCCTCCACGTGGTGGGTTTAGTTTTGGCATTAATCAATTAACTTAAAAAATATCAATTGTTCAGTGATTGTAAGATGACTAGATTCTTTCAATATTTTACAGAAGTGTGGCATTTATTGGTCAAAATCTAATAGAATTCCCATTGTATGAATCAGCTTATTTCTAAAACTTAAAACGATTCTCGGAATGCAATTAAATATCCTTAAATAACTTAATTTCATAGTTTTAAGGCTATTGTTGTCTCCATATATTATCAGTGTGGCAGCAAATGTACAAATTAACTGACTTCTTATGAATCATCAGACAATGAATTGATTTCATAAATTTCCAAAAGATGGCATCTATTCATGCATCCCTACATGTAATGGTCTTAAATATTAAACTTGTTTGGGAGGTATTTTTTTTACTTTATTATTAAGCCCTGCATTCTGTTTCACTTCATAGAAAAATATTTAATTTCATGTTTTAAAATAAGTTTAAAGAATGGATAGAACTTAGTGCTTTAAGTGAAATCCATTGATTTAATACTCACTTTGTGATAAGGAGCCCTAGTAAGGTCAGTAGTTCGAATCCACCAGCTGCTCCTGTGGGACAGTTCTACTCTGTCCTATAGGGTCGCTATGAATCAGAATCGACTAGATGGCAATGAGTTGTTATATAAAGATGGCTCATAGTTTTTCCCTGCCTTGACATGATGATCCTATTTGTATTGTCACACAATAGGATGACAGCCCTCCTCAAACCACGCCCCACTCTCTTCCCAGACTATACATACTAGAGTTCTTTTAAAATAGTTTTCATCAGAGGGGGTTCCACTTAGCTTGTATTTTACTATTGTTTCCACACCAGTTTGAAAAAAAATGGGATTTATCACAACTGTGATGGCTATGCTTCTCTTTCTATTATTTTTTTCCACTGGAAGCAAAATAAATTGTCAACAGTTTTATTTGTGGTACAAATTATTGAAATGAGAATGGGAACATTATCATGTGTCACTTTTTACCACTATGGATAAATTTCCTGAGATTTCACATGGTTAGTTAGAATATTTATATATTTTTTTTAAATATTAAATTTAGTTGAAATATCTAAACACTTTAAAAATATACAGTCATTGTAGATCCCATAGACTAAAAATCCATGGTAAATTAACGCTCATAGCAAATTGACTCTTGCAGTAAATTAACCTAGAAAAAGAAATTTCATGGCCTGCTGAAAACGTAGACCATTGTGGAAGAAAATTAGCTTATTGAGTCCTGGAAGCATTGATTGTCATTCTCTATGCTCGCTGGCATTTTAAATATGAGGTCAGCTGCTTGTGTTGCAGAGATGTTAAGAAGCCATGGGTATAGTATATTAGCACATATAGTATATAGTATATATACTATAAACCAGTTGCCATTGATTCTGACTCATAGCAACTTATAGGACAGAGTAGAACTGCCCGGTAGGGTTTCCAAGGCTGTAATTTCTACAGAAGCAGATTGCCACATCTTTCTCCCGAAGAGCAGCATGTGGGTTCGAACTGTTGACCTTTCAGTTAGCAGCTGAGCACTTAACAACTGCACCATCAGGGCTCTGTGTATTCTATAGCATATAGTAACATTAACTGCTTTTAAATGGATTTTTAACTAAGCATTTTGCTATGGTTTACAAAAATATTCAGTGTTCTCCTTCATGGTTATGACTTATTATTTTATCTCACACCAGGACTAAGATGCACCTGACCCAAGCCATGATGTTTTCAATTGCCACATATGCAATGAATAAAAAAGACCTAAGAAGAATTGATGTCTTTGAATTATGATGTTGGCAAAGAATATTGAATAGTCCATGGACTGCCAAAAGAATGAACAAATCTGTTTTGGAAGAAGTATAGCTAGAGTGCTCCTTAGAAGCAAGGATGGCAGGACTTCATCTCACATACTTTGGGCACGTTATCAGGAGGGAACAGTCTGTGGACAAGGACATCATGCTTGGTAAAGTAGAGGGTCAGAGACAAAGAGGAAGACTCTCAATGAGATAGACTGACACAGTGGCTGCAACAATGGGCTCAAGCATAACAGGATGGCATAGGACTGGGCAGTGTTTTGTTCTGTTTTACATATGGTTGCTGTGGGTCGAAACCAACTCCAACATACTAAACGTCTTATTACTAGAATTTCAACTCACATTGATGACAGCATATGAAAGTGATAAAAATAAATTCACAAATATTCAGAAATTCACACTCTCAAATGAACTGTTTCTCCCTTTTTATACAAATAAGCCTACTAGCAATATGGAATCTCTGGGTGGCAGAACAGGTAAGTGCTAGATTCCTAGCTGAGAGGTTAGCAGGTAGAACACACCCAGAGGTACCTTGGAAGACAGGCCTAGGGATCTGCTCCTGAAAGGTCACAGCCTTGAAAACCCTATGGAGCAGTTCTACTCTGCACTCATGGGGTCGCCATGATTTGGAATCAACTTGACATCAACTAACAACAACAACAACAGTAGCAATATAGCCAACATGCCCACATTCCCATATACAAACTCAATATACAGGGTAAAAATAGCCTCATGATGTCACATAGCTTCTATCTTGACAATGATTGAATCTAAATAATCTAAAAAAAACAAAACCAAACCCACTCGCACAGAGTTGATTTCTGACTCATAGCAACCAGATAGGACAGAGTAGAACTACCCCATAGAGTTTCCAAGGAGCACCTGGTAGTTTCAAACTGCCGACCTTTTGGTTAGCAGCCATAGTTCTTAACCACAACACCACCAGGGTTTCTAACCCGTGGCCATTGAGTTGATTCTGACTCATAGTGACCCTATAGGACAGGGTAGAACTACCCCTATAGGGTTTCCAAGGAGTGGCTGGTGGATTTGGGTCAAACTACTGACCTTTTGGTTAGCAGCTGAGCTCTTAACCACTGCGCCACCAAATAATCTAAGATATGTGGTAATCACATTCTTTCTTAAACTCATCAAGAGGGATAATTCTTTTCCTTCCATTTTCATCTGAAGAAGCAAATATTCACCTTAGAGATCCCCCTACTTTATAGAAGATCATATAATCCAGGAGTTTAATTGGTAATATATAAAATAGTATTCATGAAAATGACCAAAAATAAATGGAAACATCACAAAACCAAACCAAACCCATTGCTGTCAAGTTGATTCTGACTCATAGTGCCCCTATAAGACAGAGTAGAACTGCCCCCCATAGGGTTTCCAAGGCTGCAATCTTTATGGAAGCAGACTACCACATTTTTCTCCTTCAGAGCGGCTGGGGGGTTCGAACTGCCTCGCTTTTGGTTAGCAGCCAAGTGCCTAGCCACTGCACCACCAGGTCTCCTCAAGAAGATACAATTCTAGGACACTATTATATTGAAAATAGGCCTTATTAAGAAACAAAGTAAACGAGCAAACAAGACCCTCTGACAACAATGATTCTACATCCACTTAAACCAATGTCATACCTGATACATGGTTTTTGTGCATGGAGTTTTTCTACCCGGAACAGCCTTTACAGAGGAGTATGCTCAAATGTGACATCCTCAGAGAGGAAATTGCTGATGACTCCACTTCCCTCATCTAGTCACATGCCTAACTTGTTTTATTTTTCTTTATGTCCATTATAAATCTGAACTTATATTGTTTATATCATTTGTTTACTTGTGTATTGATTTTCTCCTCAACTGGAATGTAAACTGCAAAAATATAGGAACTTCAGTCTGTCAACTTCTGGATTCCCAGCACCTAGCAAAAGATTGAAATATATTAATCACTTCATACATATTTGCTAAAGGAATGGGTGCATTCTATACAAAGCTGAATACACTTTATTTTAACTTAGATAAATTCAGTTTCCTTTATCTACCTTGTTTTTGGCTTTTTCTAAGGTATCATATCCTTTAATAAATAATTCCAAGTATTCTTAAGTATTATCACTCAAACTAAAAACTCAGCACTTAAAAAAAAATTCCACTCAGATTTTTGTTTACAAAAGAATTCCACATGGGTTAATTAAAAAAAAACAAAAAACAAAAAAACAAACTATTCAGGAATGAGTAAAATAGCCATCCAATGAAAGTCGTTTAAGTGACCACGCTCCATATGCATATCCACTGTTGTCCATTTGTAAAATTTTCCTGATATTTTTCAATAGCAAATAGTTTGGAGTAAACAGATAGCAATAGCTATGTTGTTGTTAACTGCCATTGAGTTGAGCTCCAACTCATGGTAAACCCATGCACATTGGAACAAAACACTGCCTGGTTCTGCAGCATCGCTATGATTGATTATATATTGGACTGTTGTGATGGGTAGGGTTTTCATTGGCTGATTTTTAGCAGTGAATCACCAGGACTTTCTTGTTAGTCTGTCTTAGTCTGGAAGCTCCACTGAAACCTGTTCAGCACATCATAGCAACACGTAAGCCTCCACTGACATATGGGTGGTGGTTGAGCATGACGTGCATCAGCTGGGAATTCAATCTGGAACTCCCACCTGCAAGGCGAGAATTCTGTCGCTGAACCACCAATGTCCTAGGAATAGCTGTAATGGATTATTAAAGTCTGCATTGTTTAAATGTCAATTAATATTTATTTATTTTTAGTAATCTTTGTATTTGCTTGTTTTAGGAAATTGTATTTATACTAGTATTCAGTAGAAATTCTTTTAGTAATATTACTGAGTGCTTATGTAGAAATGAACCAGGCCAGGCTAATAATCCTGAAACCACCAAGGATTATGTTTTTAATCCAATTTAAAGAAAAGGAGTTGTGTTGGTAGCTAAAATAGCTGAAATGAATGACTTGTCAAGAACTATATGATTTCACTTGATTGTTGGCAAAGGCAAAGTAAACTAAGCTACCTCATAATTCCATTGGAGCCCTGGGGGTGCAGTGGTTAAGAGCTCAGCTGCTAACCAAAAGGTCGGTAGTTCCAATCCATCAGCCACTGCTTGGAAACCCTATGGGGCAGTTCTACTCTGTCCAATAGGATCACTATGAGTTAGAATTTACTCTATGGCAATGGGTTTTTGAGTTTTATAATTCCATTACTTGAGTGACCAAGTTGATCTACGTCTCAAGGGAGCATCTTATTTGTTCCTTAATAAAACAAAACTTTTGTTACTCCGAAGGGAGTGTTTCCACATTGATAAGAGAGTTGAAAACAACAACTTTCGTCTCGTGAGATTCACTAGTCACCGCCACATATCCTTGGATATAGACGAGTGCTCTTCTCCTTCTAACACTTTGGAAAAAAGGAAAACACATCTTGAAGCCACAAACTAATGATTACTAAAAGGATAGGCAATAACAGTAGAAAATGAATGTGGAAAGTAACATACGGGTGGCTATTACAGCTTAAATATATGGCTTGTCCTCTAGAATGAAATGGTAGCCACTGATCATGTGTGGCCATTTAAATTTCATTTAATGTAGTTAAAATTAAAACAAAAATTATATTCTCCAGTTATACTAGTCACAATTTAAGTGCTCAATATCTATATGTGGCTAATTATTATTGGACAGCACAGACAGAGATTTCCATCATAGAAAGTTTTACTGGACAGTGCTGTCTTGGCACTAGGTACTCTTCATTTGATAAACATCATAATAGCATTCATAATCACTACCATGACATTTTCACAACTCTAGGTCTAGCTCCCAGATGTTAAAGCTCAGAGGAAATAAGGTTTACCTCTCAGACATGACCCAAGACCCTACCTAATATAGTTTTGTTTATTTCAGCCTAGATCTGCCTCTTTCTCATAACATTGATTGTACAACCCTCCATTCTCTTGGGGGAAATCTTACCTACCCAGAGTATTATTTACACTGTGGCTCAAATCAAAGTAACTTAGTCAAAAATAAGGAATGTTATTTAACTGAGCTCATTAACTTAAAAGTCCAGAAATGGGGCTCGCTTAAGTCCACTTTGATCCAAGGGCTCAGGCAATATTATTTTTAACTCTTATTCCCTTTACTTTAGTTCAAGCTCAAGCATGTTCTCCACAGAGAGAAGCAAAAAAAGCCAATGAATCTCTAGGCTTACCCATACTTATATGGAGGGATCTGACAGAAAAAAAGAAAGGTCATTTCTTCATAACTTTAAGAAGAGTCGTGGAATGACTTAGAAAGAGCTCATCTATGATACATGCCCATAGTTCAGTTGACTCATTCTAATTGGCCAGTGACAGTGAAGGTGTGGATGTGTCCCTAATTAAACCACCCACCAGATGGGGAGAGAGCAGTTCCTAAAAGGAAAATATTCTGCAAAGTCAAAACATAAGAGGTCCACTAGAGAATACAATGAAAGGATAGACTATGTTACAGGAGACACTGACACTGGCAATAAGCTGATTTTGTTACCCATGGCATTTAGAATGAAGGGTCAAATGATACTTTTTAGGACTTCACACACTACACAGTAGGGTCTCAATAAATATTACAGAAAAAATAAACACACTACTGTAATAAAGTTCTCACTACTGGCAACATTTAGAAGAGGATTATTCTCAGCTTTTATAGAGCTAAAAGATGCCTCCTCTGCTTTTCTATGATAGCTTATAATACTGTGTATCTAAGTGTCATATCAGCTTTCGAAAATTAACGACAGTTAAATGCTGATTAATTTCCAGCTTTTCTCCCTAATTGTTTCCAGATATCTTTTTTTTTCAGGATTACTTAGTCAGTCTTGTACTTATTGCATGCATATTTCCTTATTTTCCCCCGTGTACCAACCTGCACTTGTCCCTATTAAATTTCATACAGTTTTTGATGGATGACTTCTCTAATTTGTCAAGGTTATTTTAAATTCTAATTTAGGTTCCTAAGATCAGAGCAACTTGACCCAACTCAATATCACATTGGACGTACTCTTAATTCCATTATATAAATCCTTAGTAACACACACAGACACAGTCATGTGAATTCCAACCTTGAACTAAACTATTTGGTGCTCTAGGGGAAAAAGTTTATTATTTTTTTAAAGATTTGAGTGGTAACTTAGAGTTAGTTGAAATAGCGCTAGCTGGCAAGCTATCTAAATTGTCTGGGGTTACTCAAAGAGGAAATATTCAGTTCAGCAAGGCAGGCAGATATACACTATGCTTATGCAGTTATATAGGAAATATGTCTCTACTGCTACATAGGGTAGACAAGGATCTAAAACCTAGGATCAAAGAAAAGGAAACACAAACTTGGAGACTCAAAAAGCAACATGAAAATAGAAAGTTGGGGTATATAATACATGGAAAATGATCCCACTTGCAGGACACAAGTTGAAAGAATGGAACTTGATAATGAGCCAATTAAATATGAGGTATGGAATACTGATTGACTCCTTGCCTAGTTTGAAAAAAAGAAAAAGTATTAGAATTTTGATGATCCTGAGTCCTCAGGTGGAGGCATTAGTTACCACTGGCTTGATGTGGGAAACAGGATTTGGGAACAGGCAATTCTAGAGACTTGCTTAAATTTCTATTGTGGTTATTTTGTTTGATTTTTTTTTTTTTTTTGAGCTGAATGACTATATACAGATTATTTTGATTAGCCACCTTCATAGAATAAAATGTTTTAATATATTACATAAACCTGTTGCCATCAAGTCAATTGTGACTCATGGCAACCCTAAAGGACAGAGTAGAACTTTCCTATAGGGTTTCCAAGGAGCAGCTGAAGAATTCGAACTGCCGACCTTTTGGTTAGCAGCCGAGCTCTTCACTATTATGCCACCAGGACTCCAATATTTCACAAGGGACACTTAAAGAAGTTAATGACTTTCCCAAGGTCACAGAACTTTTTAAATACGAAGAGAATAATGGAACAAAATATTTCTTGATTTACAGCCAAATGTTAAAGATGGCATATTTCCACAGCAGAATTGTCACAGTCCTGTCAGGTATTTTTTATTCACTGGATAGTTTTGGTAAAAATGGTAAATTACCTACTTCTAAAAAATGTCTCTATCATGCAAAATCCACCTGGAAATTATATGATTGACTATCTTATCAAGTGGTGTCACAAAAATGAAGTCATCCAAACCTATACAAGACAGCAATGAGTTAGACACCAGTTTTTCAGTAAAATATTATAGGAAAGGAGAAAGAAATCTAACATTTATTGTGAGAATTTTTATGTAAGATGCTCTTATATTGCCGCATGTAATCCTCAACAATCCTATAAAATATATACATTATCACTACCATTTTGTAAATAAAGAAACTGAACTCAGAAAGATTAAATAACTTGATCAAGATACACAGGGACTAAATGCCAAACCTATTTGACTTTAAATCTTGCATATTTCCATTAAAAATCTTGTTTTCTCTCTCTCTTTTAGGAAAAACCAACCAAGGACAGATAAAGTATGCTTTATTCAATATACACAGAGTTCACAATGCACAAGACCTGGTGGGAAATAATTCAGCACCATGGCAGACAAAAACAACTGAGTCCTGGTGTAGAATAGGAAGGAAGTAGGAAAGTGAAGAAATTACTGGAACATCAGAGTGATGCTTTGCCTCAGCATACATTAGAATATCTGGATATCCGTTCCATAAAGTGAGAACTAGCACTATTTTTAAAGATTTCTTAGTTGTCTCTGAAGACTTCCCAGGAAAAAGTTTCCACAGGTTTTTCATGCAAAAGGTTTCTGTACTTAAAACATATTTACTGAAATGGCATTATCAAATATCATTTGGAAATGTCAATGCCTTTCCTTAGGCACACAAGGCTTCTATATTTTTCATTTTCCCACTTGTCTTTCCATTATTTCTATAGTACATATAATCCTTCTAACTCATAAACTATGTTCCATGCTTTCATTACTGGTCTGCATTCCAAAAACCCTAGAGGGATTTATCCACATATTCCACTTCTCATCACTTAGAAAGAAAGAAAATGAAATGTTTTGTATTCCTTCTTTAGACCTTCTAAAACATTATTTAAAATAATAATAATTTAAAACTTATGTTTTAAGTGATAATTTTGTAAACAATTTTCTGATAAGATATTCAACCAGAAATTCTCATTTCATAGTTATAATTTCTTCCTCCATGAAGGTGGTTACCTTTCTTTTTTAAACATGAATAACAACAGTATCAGAGTGACTATAGCTTAGTGACAAATATCAGGTTTATTTGTATTTATTTAAATAAGACTAGTTTTTTGTGTGTGTGTGTGTGTCTGCATAATTCACAAGAAACAAGATGGATCACATCATTCTCTGGATTCTGAGACACCCTGATTTAAAGAGTGAATTTTGCTCATAGCCACCAAGTGTTTTGGAAGAAACAGCCTGAAGCTAAAGTTACCTTTTCTGCTAGCTTTACATGTAGGAGGAGTTGTAGAATTATATCTGATTTCAAGCAGACCTAAACTTAACAGTGGCATATATTATAATGTGTGTTCTGTCTCTGAAGGGGACTAATAAATAGTACTTTTCACTGCTACCCAAATTCTGAACATTTTGATAAATAATATAAAGAATAAGGCATTAGAATAAAAATACCAGCTTTATAATGGGTAAATGGTAACTTGGAGCATTTATGTTAGTCTGATGGTCAAGGGAGTTTGCTAACTGAACGCCAGATTTACAGACTTATTCTCCCATCAAATGCACTGCTGGATCAGGGGCCAGTCCTTCCCAGGTGTTGCGGGAGGGCTGTAAGAATGTAGGGGTAGGGAGTAGCGGTCAGCTACGTAAAACTCATGAAACTGAGAACAGAACCCTGAACAAGAGGAAATGTCTGTTCCCTGTGAGCAATTCATGTCCAAATTGCAAAAGGGAAGGTCAAACCATGCCAATGTTTTTATTATCCAGTCAGCTAGGTCATGGCATCTCCTTTGGGGTAGAGAGGGGCCAGGAGTTTCATGGTAATTGAGGTTCCATCTCAGGAAGAAAAATATAGAAAAGGGAGGACGTGTTTTCCCCAATATCATCCCCTTAATATGCCACAGCTTTTTGTTGTTATTTTGTTTATTTGATCGCTTGAGGTGTGTTTTGTTTTGCTTTTTTTTTTTTTTTTTTTTAACATACTATACTTCACCATTAAATCTATAGCATGCAGGTTTCTGGCTATCTCCCTTGGGAGAAGATTGACAATCTATCAGGTGGGTCAGTTCTGTTCCCACCTTCATGACGCCATGAACCACTATAATTTTGTTATCCTTCTGGGACCATTGAAGGATGCAACTAAGTCAGAACAGAGCATTAATTACATCAACTCCAAATCTTCTCTGTAGTAAGGTAAAATATTTATTCCTTATTCTGTTTTTCATTGCAAATGTTGTACATTCACTCAGTCCGATATAGCTCATCTAAGCCCTTCAGTGAAATTGAAGCCAACATACTCCAAGAACAGAATACATAAAGGCACTGCAATAAAATGCCAGCAACAAAAAGATGTCCCAAATTTGAATATAATCTCCCTCCCATTATGAATTTCCAAGGGAGACTTAAAATCACAAAGATTAAATCCCCTCAAATATTAAAGTCCTAAAATGTTAAAACTCAGAGAAATTAAAGTCCAGAATCAAATTCTCTTTGCCATTGAATATGACATTTCAAATATTGTAAAGTAAAACCTCACCCTCCCAAACTTAATATTCTGTATATTCTCAGGTAGATGGACCTCAGCACCTGAATTGTGTTCCTTCATTAGTTACATCCAGAACTATCTCTTATTGGAATGCATGTGGTTCTGCAGGGCCTCTGGATTTGCATTAGTTTAATGTCAAGATGTGCCTCCCCTTTACAGAGTCCAAAGAGTTAATAGCACACCTAATATTTCACAGCACAAAACCCAAGACAATCAAATGTAGAAAAAAAGCCTCTACTATACATCTAGAAGTTTATTCCATTCAAAAGCGTGTCCTCTGAGCTCAGTTTTTAGTGCCAGAAGAGACCATACCAGAGGTTTACTGAAGAGACTGAAACAGAGAAGAGGGAGAAAATTTTGAAATTAGCCTCCTTTAAAGGACCATAGATCACTCATTCTCGGCTATAGCTCTAGAATCTTCTGAAGTACAACTCCTTCCTATCAAGAGATTGGTGAATTGTGGAGCTGTGATTACCACATTCATGTCTTTTCCCCTTTTCAGCCTGTGTTTCTCGCACTTCAGGACTGACTTGAGTACAGGTTCTATCTAGCAACATAGAATCCACAGTTTCATATAAAAAGGCATTGTCATTCTTGGGTCATTTCCACTACTCCTTGCAATGGACTCCCTTAGGTCTAAGAAACCTACCTTCTAGAAAATGTTTACACTCCAACACCTTTGGTTTTAGCTGAAAAGCCATCCTCTGCAGCTGAAGCTGCTGTTAATGTTTCTGAAGCCAAGCCCCAGGGATCTAATAAAAATCAATGCCTGAGCCATAGTCTTTCCTTTTTAACATCACAAGCCTTGAATAGCATTTCATTTTTGCTGCATCATTTTCTGCAGTAGCGGGCTAAGTGTCTCTCTAGTATTTTGTTTCTTGTTTTGCTTTTCTAGTATTTTACCATTCTCTTTTCTCTCATTTTATTCAGTTGAGAAAGACTCAGCAGAAGTGGGGAAGCCTATCCAACACTATCTTCTTGGACCTCACAAATTAAAGCTAGAAGCTGTCTAGTGCTGTGTCATGGATTGGACTGTGTCCCCTCAAAAATGTGTGTAACAATCTGGCTAGGCCATGATTCCCAGAATGGTGTGGTTATCCTCCAGTTTGTGATTGTAATTTTATGTGAAATGAGGATTAGAGTGGAATTGTAACACCACCCTTACTCAGGTCACATCCCTGATCCAATGTAAAGGGAGTTTCCCTGGGGTGTGGCCTGCACCACCTTTTATCTCTTGTAAGAGATAAAAGGAAAGGGAAGCAAGCAGAGAATTGGGGACCTCATACCATCAAGAAAGCAGTGCCAGGAGCAGAGCATGTCCTTTGGGCCCAGGTCCCTGTGCAGAGAAGCTCCTAGTCCAGGGGAACACCGAAGAGAAGAAGGCCGACAGAGAGAAAAAGTCTTCCCCTGGAGCTGACGCCCTGAATTTGGACTTTTAGCCTAGTTTAATATGAAGAAATAAACTTCTCTTTGTTAAAGCCATCCACTTGTGGTATTTCTGTTGTAGCAGCACTAGATAACTAAGACATGCTGTAAGCACGTATGGAATTCTGCTGCCACATCTTTTCAAAGTAGCAGATATTGTTTTGCCAACCAGTGCCTAAACGGCCTGTAAAGACAATTTTTTTCCTATAATTGTGTATGTGCCTCAGTTGTGCCTGCTCACTAAGGTCTCTGTGATCCACCAGCATCTGCCAAGGCGTCTGCTAAGGCTGTGACAGCATACATACTCTAAGTGTAGTTCAAGATAAACTGCAGCAGCCCACATCCTAAAGTCTGCCATATTTGGCCATGGCCATCCAAGCTTTTGCTGAGGTCCATGCTGCCCTTGTCTTTGCTTGCTAACCCTTCCATGCAGCTGCAATCTTCCCAGACAGCCTTTATGCTAAAGCCTATTGCCCAAACCACAGAAGCTAAAAGTCAATGGCTCCGTTGTAATTGCCCACTAACCCCAATATAAGCCACTATAAACATTAAGGTCAAAATGGCTTAGACCCTAAGGCTCAAAGCCACATGTCCTGGCTCCATCAAATCCTTTATTCTCCCCCAATTTGTCACCCTTTTTTTTTTTGTTTCCTAGTGTTACTTAACAATAAACCAATTGTCGGGGTTGTTGAAGAGACTCAGTATTTCTCTTCTTTCTTTTTCAGCTTAGACTCAGATTGAGAAATAAGATAAATAGTAAGGCGTTTAGAGGCAAAGATAGCAACCTCAATGTTAACAAAACATAAGTTGGAAGAAGCTTGGTTAGGAGTGTATGTACGTGTGCATGTGTGTGTGTGTACGGAAAGACATGATCAGTGACTACTGAGTAAATGGAGAAGAGCCTGGAAGTCATCTTTAACCAAAGATGGAAAAAAAAGCAGTTGAAACAGTTAACCATGCCCAATTTATTCTTTCCAATTTCTACCAGGGTAGAGATAGTAAACGCAGGAGTGTTACAGTAATTGAGGTTGCTC
This sequence comes from Dugong dugon, assembly GCA_030035585.1. NCBI lineage: Eukaryota > Metazoa > Chordata > Mammalia > Sirenia > Dugongidae > Dugong > Dugong dugon. The sequence continues at coordinate 32,383,891 of CM057473.1, read as the reverse complement.
AACAGCAAAGAAGCAAGGAAAAATCGGGAATGGAGTAGAAGTATGCCATCCTAAAAACAACAATTTTTAAGAAATTTTTTTCCTGAAACGTAGACGTATGTTTCCCACATAAAGTGCCATATATAATAATTAATCTCCCAGGTTAGCTCATTCTAGTTATTTTGAGTAAAAAATGTACCAGAAGCACAACATGGTAATTGAAAGAACCAGAGACACTAATTGCCATATATTACAGTCTTAGCTAAAAATAATGCATTCTAGAATGCTTTGGGATGCCACAAAATCCATTTTGCCTTACTGTGGCTCTAACAAGTGAGTGGGGATTCCCCAAGTTTCTGACAACTGTTCATGACACTTATGCCTGAGGGATGGTTCTTGTTACAGGTTGAATTTGTCCCCCCAAAATATGTGTTGTAAATCCTAAACCCCTATACCAGTGAATGTTATCCCATTTGGGAATACGGTTTTCTTTGTTATGTTAATGGAACCATATCAGTGTAGGGTGTGTCTTAAGCCAATCACCTATGAGATATAAATAGAGCATATTAGGTATGGAGAAAAAAGTACAAATGGAGGGGACGATACATGGCACATGAAGATTGCCAAGGAACAGAGGAACAGAGCCGAAAATAAGACAGGGGTCCCCAGACTGCGGAAAATTCCACTGCCTCAAGCAGTTTGCTTGATACTTCCTGTAGCTTTGTGTTAGAATCTTGTTTCCTTTGCTTGGCTTTACATTAAAATCCTGGCAATGCATGAAGTTATATGTAAACCCCACTGCACCTGTGTAGTATGATTAAGAATGTTGCTGATGTAACTTGTATGAACCTCCTACTTGTAAACTCCTTAAAAGTAACCTTTCCCCCGCCCTCACTGAGCAGTCTTGGTGGCAGCAGCCCCAACTGTCTCCTTTCCTTGTGCAAAGAAATAAAGTTACCTTTCTACTCGGTCTTTCATTTATTGGCTGAGATGAGTCGCACCGAGCAGAACCTGGAGTTTCCACTGGGCAACAAAAAGAGACAAGACCTTCCCCCAGAGTCAACAAAGAGAGAAAGCCTTCCCCTAGAGCTGGTACCCTGAGTTCAGACTTACAGCCCCCTAAACTATGATGAAATACATTTCTGTTTGTTAAAGCCACCCACTTCTTGTATTTCTATTTATAGCAACACTAAGAAACTAAAACAGTTCTCTTGTAAACAGAATCTAGGGATAGTGAGGTAGAGGCAGTGGCTCAGGGGTTAGGAAGTGAGAATCTTGCGGTGATGCTAGAGGATGATGAGTACTTGGGTTGAGGAATAAATCGAGCAGGAGGATATAAGAGTTTCATTAATATGCAAATTGTGGAGAACTGGTAGTAATGGGTTTCTTTCATTTCCTCCCCTAGGATATCCTTTTTCCTTCTTTAAAATCTTTTCTTATTTTAAACCTTTCTACTGTCAACACCAAATGGATGATTGAAGAGGAAAGAGAGTCTGGAAGCATCATAATGTTATAAAAATGCACTTTACCTTCCCCCCTATTTCTACTTTTATTTTAAGAAAATTGCTTGAGAATGTTGAGTATCTGGATGATGGTTTGAAAGAAAAGAGGGAAAGGCATTTTCTCAAGATTTCCCAAGATCTTTACCTTCCACTAGCTCCTGAATTAGTCACCATATTATGGAAGTTTAGTCACTTATGTCTTCAGTATGGAGGGGGATTTGTGGTGGAGGAAGGCTTAGCAGAAAAGGAGGAAGTTCCTAAGCCTTTTTTGTTGGCCAGTCCATTCACATGCCAGAAATGTGGGTCTTATGGTTGCAACAAACTATTTCCATTAAATTACATGTTATGACATTACATTTTTGTCTAGGAAAATTACTTAATAAAATATTTTTTTAAGGAATATCCTTTCATACCATTTTAAAAGAAGAATTTTGCAGCCACCACTGTAGCAATTACTTCAGGTAAAAACATTGCAACAGCTTTTAAAAATTGTGTGGTATTTCCAGATGTTTTACATTAAATTAGTAATTTATATATTCTTTAGAAAAAAGAAAGAAAAGAAAACCATGCTATCATACAGTTTCTGGGTTCACTGAAGTTTTTATTTTACTGTAACTTTGTAGGGGTGCCTTGGTTAAAATACTTTATTTTTAATGCATTCACACAAGTTTCTTTAATTACACGTATTTTCCATGAATGAAAGCCCAAGTCTTTTTGCATACTTCTCTGAAAACAAGAGGAAAAAACAGTTGCAATCTCATTTTACAAGATTTTTATCATTTATGATTAGTATTTAACACCTGAAATTTCTAAACAGTAAACAAAACCTAAAAAAAAAAAGTACAGTGACTTTTGTTTTTAGTTTGGAAATTAAATGGATAGTTTAATACAGTACATACTGCCAATATCCACTGAATACAAGGAATAGAAAAATATAAAACTAATGATTGAATGATTGATAAATTGACTGAAAGATAAGTATATACATGTTATACGATATTTACCAGATATTATGATAGACTGGCTTTTGTTTTGTTTAATTTAGGTTTACTTACAATGAGCAAGAATGCTCTCACTTGTATTTTGTGACTTAAAATACATATTGTTTATGCACAAATGAAATCAACTTTAATTATAAATATGCTCATCTTGAAACAATCTATCAGAACATACTCTACACATTCTTGTATGCACACGTGCTCAAGTAGTTTCTTCCCATGCTTGATTACCTTCATTTCCCCCATCCTTCACACATACCCTACTGTGAATGGGGAAAAACACTTTGTTAAAATAATAATGACTTTAAAATATAGTATGAGCCGCTTTGCTAAAATATTGACTTTATTTTATAATGTTTTCTTCTTAAAGTTCCTAAATTTGTGTTGACATTCATTTCTATATAGCTTCCATTAAGCTTTTATTTTTGTTATAAGCTCTGAATAGAAACAAAACAAAAACTGGGTTTCCTTAAATTGTTAATCTTTAGTGATCATTATGCTCATTTCAAAGTTGTAACATTTCAGAGCAAATGGCTTTTTAGAGAGCTTTGCCGATTTGCAATTTGTTTTATCAGGAATTGCAACTTTTATTTTCCCAATTACTCTCTTTGAAATTAAAGAACTATATGATTGTATCTCCATTTCTTTAAAACAGCATTTAGTAACCATTTTCAATATTTCTATTCAGCCTTTTATTAAATTTACCTAGGCTTTTTTTTTTTTTTCCTGCTTCCTTTAGCTGGGGCAAGAGCCAACTCTGTTATAATGGATGCATGTTTTCCCTCACATTCATCTTCTTGTGAAGTAGTCATATCTAGATATAATTTCTTTCATATCATAATGCCTCCCGCAGCCTTTCTCATCCCACAGTGGGTTCATTCCTGGTGGAAATTCTCGCCACCACATGATACTTGCTGTTTTATTCCTGTCAGAAACCCACTGTTTCTCTCTATCCTTTTATATAGCTTTCCACCCACAAAAAATAAGTGACACATATTTGTACACTGCACGTTATTGCACGATGGACACAGAGTTGCTATATTTTATCCATTGCAGCCATGAACCCTTCTAAGCATTTGATCATCAAGGTTTATAGTTATACAACGATCACTTTGCCAGTATTTGTACGTCTCACAGTTCTATGGCTCTTCAGGGAGTAATTACTGGAAATTCCTTTCCGATATCCTTTGTAGTAGAAGTAATTGGAAAAATAGAATCAAAACATACTGGCACCTTACCATAGTTCCAGTCAGTTACCAACAATCGGTCCTGTTCCTCATCATAGCACATGACCAAAATGTCTTACATCATGATGCTATTCAAGTTTGCAGGTTTCCTTTTAAAGTTTTCAAGTTCCAAAAGCCAAGTGGTCTTGGCAAACATATGGCTTCACCCTTTTGAGCATCTTATATAATTATACTAAGAAATAACAATATTTTCTTGCTCTGTGCCTCTCTTGAGGAACCAATGTAATGTTGGATTTCCCTCATTGCATAACCCATTTATTCAATCCATTACTTTCAGCTACTATTCCTTCTTTCCATTTTTCATTGATTTTTTAATATAGGAGCTTTATTGAGATATAATGCTCATACTATACAATTTGCCTATTAGAATTGCACAATTCACTGGTTTTTAATATGTTCAGAATCATACAACACCATTGCAATCAATTTTAGAATATTTCCATTACCCAAAAAGAAAATTTTTACCCATTAGCAGTCACTCCCCAATTCCCCCAAAGTCCTTAGCCCTAGGTGATGCCACTAATTTACATCCTGTCTTTATAGATTTACCTATTCTAAACACTTCACAGAAATGAAATTATACAACAGATGCTCTTCTGTGACTGGTATCTTTCACTTAGCATATGTTTTCAGTACTCTTGTATCAACGTTTCATTCCTTTCTATTGTTGAAGAATGTTGCATTGTATGGTGTTATGGATGCAGTTGTGCCCCCCCCCCAAAAAAAAAATATGTTGTAAATCCTAATCCCTACACCTGTGGATGTAATCTCATTTGGGAATAGAATTTTCTTTGTTATATTAATAAGGCCATATCAATGTAGGATATGTCTTAAGCCAAACACTTCTGAGATACAGAGCAGATTATGCACGGAAGCCATCAAGCACAGACTAGGGAAGATAGATGCCATGCCGCAGGAAGATCCCTAAGGAACAAAGGAACAGAAGCTGAAAAGAGACAATGACCTTCCCCCAGAGTTGACAGAGACAGAAGCCTTCCCCTTGAGCTGGTACCCTGAATTCAGCCTTCTATCCTCCTAAACTGTGAGAAAATAAATTTCTGTTTCTTAAAGCCTCCCACTTGTGGTCTTTTCTGCTACTGCAGCACTAACAAACTAAGATATATGAATAGACCATGTTGTATGTATTCATTCCTCAGTTGCTGGACATTTGGAATGTTTACACCTTTTGGCTATTATAAATAATACTGCTATGTACATTCATGCAAAAGTTTTATGTGGACGTGTTTTCTTTTCTTTTGGCCATACATCCAGGTGTGGAATTGTTGGGCCATATGGTAATTCTATGTTTAACTTTTTGGGGAACTACCAAATTGTTTTCCACAGTAGCTGCACCATTTTACCAACCTTCTGATTGATGAGGGTTCCATTTTCTCTGCATCCTCACCAACTCTTCTGTTTTCCATTATTTTGATAAAAGTCATCCTAGTGGTTTTGGAGGTGCACTGGTTAAGCGCTCAGCTGCTAACCAAAAGGTCAGAGGTTCAGACCCACCAACTGCTCCACAGGAGAAAGATGTGCAGTTTGCTTCTGTGAAGATTTACAGCCTAGGAAACCCCATGGGGCAGTTCTACTCTCTCCTTCAGGGTTGGAATTGGGGTGGCTTTGGTTTAATGACTAATGACTTTGGGCATCTTTTCATATACTTATTGATCATTTGTATATTTTCTTCAGAAAAATGTATATTCAGGCCCTTTTTCCATTTTCAGTTGGGCAATTGCTCATAAAGAAGCACTTTCTTCTCCCATTTTTCTGTTTGTTTTTTGTGTGTTTTATTGTTTTTTTGTTCTTCATTTCCTCCAATATTGTCTACTTTTGTTTTTAGTTGATATTTTGAGGTTAACCATTTGATTATCTTCTCATTTCCTTTTGTGTATATTTTTTAGTTATCTTCTTTGTAGTTTCCATGTTAATTATATTTAACATCCTAGATTTATAACAATCTAGTTTAAACTGATGCCAACTTAACTTTAACAGCATACAAAAACTGGGTTCCTCTACTGCTCCTCATGTTGTCACAAAATACATCTTTGTGACCAATAGCATAAATTTATAATCATTTTTATGCATTTGTCTTTTAAATTACAGAAGAAATAATAAGTAGAGTTATAACACAATAATCCCATAAAACTGGTCTTTATGTTAATCCATGAAATTAGCTTTACTGGAGATTTTTTTTCTTCATGTGACTTCAATTATGGTTCAGTGTTCTTCTACTTCAACTTGAATAAATCCCTTTAACATTTCTTGTAAGACAGGTCTTGTCATAATGAACTCCCTCAGCTTTTGTTTATCTTGGAATATCTTAATTTTGCCTTCAATTTTGAAGGACAATTTGCCAATAATAGGATTTTGGTTGACTTTTTCTTTCTTTTAGCTCTTTAAATATACCATCCACTTCCTTCTGGCTTCCATGGTTTCTGAGTAGAAATCAGCATTCAATCTTATTGAGGATCCATTCTATGTGATAATTCACTTCTCTCTTGCTGCTTTCAAGATTGTATTTATCTTTGGTTTTCAAGAGTTTGGATCTCTTTGGGTTTATCCACTTGGAGTTTGTTGAGCTTTTTGGATGTGTAGAATTATGTCTTTCTTCAAACTGGGATTTTTTCAGCCATTATTTCTTTAAATACTCTTTCTTCTCTCTCTTCTTCTGGGACTCCAATAATGCATATGTTGGTTCACTCGATAGTTTCCCATATGTCCCTCAGGCTCTGTTTACCTTTCTTGATTTTTTTTTTTTTTTTCCTATTTGTTCCTCAGAATGCAATGATTTCAATTTTCCTATCTTCAAGTTTTCTGATTCTTTCTTCTGACTTCTCAGGTTAGCTGTTGAACCCATATAATAAATTTTTATTTTCCATATTTTATTTTTCAACTCCAGTATTTCTGTTTCGTTCCTTTTAAAAATTTATCTATTTTATTGATATTTTTTGTTTGTTCCTGAATTGTTTTCCTGACTTCCTTTAGTTCTTTGTCTTTTAGCTCTTTGAGCATATTTAATACTGTTGTTTTAAGTCTTTGTCTATTAAGTCCATTATCTAGGCTTCCATTGTAACAGTTTCTGTCTCTTTTTTTTTTTTTTTCCTCTTTTGAATAGTCATTCTTCCCGTTTCTTTATATGCTTTCTTATTTTTTGTTGAAATTTTAAATTTGAGTATTATTATGTGCTAACTCTGGAAATCAGATTCTTCTTCTCCAGGTATGCTATTTGTTTTATTTTGTTGTTGAAGGTTATAGTTGTCAGCTTGTTTAGTTACTTCACCTCTTCCCAGGGAAGAACAACTTCACTACGTCTTCCTAATAGAATTTCAGAATTTCTGTGTAGCAGTGCCTGTTGTATTTCTACAATTTTTGCCTTTCTGAATGTGATTACTCTGCCCTTGACCTACCACTGTATATTTTCTGTATTATGGAGAAGTGGGAGGCTGAATCCTTGTCATTTTAGTCCATGGATCTCTGGACCCAAAGAAGCCGCATTTGGACAGATGAAGAAATTACTAGACATCACCAGAGGATTCAGGATATTACTCATTTGCTCCCTCTAAATTTACTGTCCACCCTTCTCCAACCTGCTTTGTACTCTAAAGGCTGACCCAAAACAGCCCCACCTGGCCTAAGGAGGAAGGGATCTCAGCATCCTAATGAACTGCAGAAGTGTTTGGTGATCATTCTAAGTTGGCCATATGGCCAAGATCAGAATGGAAGGCTTTGTTGTGGTGGTGAGCAGGGAGAAGAGGATGGAGGGGATGTAGATCGATTGCCTCACCAATCTGTTTTTTTTTTTTCATCATCAATCTGGTTTTTTTGCCTTCTGGTAGCCATTTGATTTCAGCCAATAGAAGGAACTGGTCAGAAATTAGAGGGAGTAGAAAGAGACACACACACATACACAGAGAGGAGACTGGTTAAGTGATACAACTGCTAATCAAAAGGTCAGCAATTTGAATCCACCAGCTGCTCCTTGGAAACACTATGGGGCAGTTCTACTCTGTCCTCTAGGGTTGCTATGGGTTGGAATCGACTCAATGGCAACTGATTTGGTTTGGTTTATATAACTCTCTGCTGGATTGAGGATTTTCTCAGGAAGTGTTTCTCTACCAGTGTCCACAGCTGCTTTCAAGCATTCTGTTGTTGTCTGCTGCTTACAATTTTCCCTGACTCATGGCAACCCCATATACAACTGAATGAAATGCTGTCCAGTCTTGCAACATCCCCTTGATTAGTTGCAAGTAGGAATGTTCTGATCCATAGGGTTTTCTTGGCTTATTTTCAGAAGCAGATTGCCAGAACTTTCTTCTTCATCTTTCTTGTCTGGAATCTTCACTGAAAACTGTTAACATCATAGCAACTTGCAAGCCTTCACAGACAGATAGGTGGTAGCTGCACACAGGTGCATTTGCCTAGAACCAAACATGGGTTTCCAGCATGGAAGATAAGAATTCTACTACTGAACCCCCTTATGAAGCAATCCATGGATATATTTCTTTTCTCTTTCTTTCTTTTTTTGAGTTTTATGTGAAGGAGATATATTAGGGAATAACCCGTGTGGAAGGAGAAGAAAGGAAGAAGAACTCAGCAGAGAAAAAAAGGGAGCTAGCATGTGTTGCTATAATGCTGTTGCCTGCCATTCAAAGAGTTGGAAAGTGAATGACTCATCAGAGCTGTCTTTAGTTGGGGCAGAAGGGCTGCAGCATTAAATTGCCACATGGATTAGTCACTGGATGTGGACCACCTAGGGAAGGAGACTTGTCCTTGGGCCTGGTGTCTCTCTTCAGCAGAGACAATCCCTGAAGTGACTCACAGGAGAGGTTGTCCTTAGTTTTGCCTGTATTTTCCTTGATCTCTTTCCTAATCTCTTGGAGAGCCCTGAATATTAGACTTTTGAATTCCCTATCAGTTGTTCCAGTGCCTTTTCTTCTACCAGAAGGGCATCTGGTGCTTTATTTTGGTCACTTACAGGAGCCAGCTTGTCCTGTGTTCTTATATGTTTTGGTATTGTCTGCGGTCTCCGAGACATTCAGGTATTGTTTTCCTTATTTATTAGTTGTAGGTTTGTTGTTTCATCCTGCTTTTTTATTTTGTTTGGTTGTGTCTGGGAGGGTGGGCTGGGCATGCTTTGTTGCTTGCTCATCTGTGGGCATGATAGTTCTCACCATCTTGTCTCAGTGGGCGGGGCCGGTTGCTCAGCTTTGGTGCAGCAAGGCAGGTCTGGCAGAGGGTGGGAGGGGTGGGGATGGGTCATTTTTCTACAGCTTGAAGTGTGCCCAGGGCTGGAGGCAGGAGTGTGGCTGGTTCCCCTTAGGGCAGCAGCATGGGGCAGGGCCGGGGCCAGTGGGGAGGAGGCTAGGGGCTGGGCTGGTTTCCGTGGCTATATTTCTGAGAGTATTTTATCAATTACTCCCTTCCTTACCCCTTCAGATCTAAGGGTAGTAATGGCTTCCTGCTGCTTTGAGTCCAGAATGCTTTATCATCCTTTTAAGTTTCCCTTAACCCTGCCAACTCCTTTGTGACTATGTCCTTTTCTAACTCTCTTTAATGACATCTTTTTCAAGTACCTCTTGAAGTACATTCTTTTTCAGTTACTTCTTGAGCGTGCACCTGTTTTGTCCTAAGATTCTAACCAATGTACAGGACTTTGCATTGGGTGCAAATACTGGAGGGAGATTTAATTCAATCTCTTGGCCAAGGTTGAATGCTTGAGAACAAAGGATTATGTGCCAGAAGGTTGAGTTATATCAGAACTAGTAATGTTCAACAAATATTTCATATTTTGTGTGCTTCCTTATATTTCTCAAACTACATCCTAATGCGGGGTTGGAGAACATGTGTTTGATCCTAGTCAATGAACTACGAATGGAAGTGACAAAGTCCATATGTAAAGTTTCTGTTTTTTTCCTACTGCATCATTTTTAACAGCAGAAAATTGGAAATAAGTAGTTTCAATAAATAAAAAACAAACAAACCCATTGCTGTCGAGTTGATTCTGACTCACAGCGACCCTATAGGACAGAGTAGAACTGCCACATAGGGTTCCCAAAGAGCATGTAGTGGATTTGAACTGCTGACCTTTTGGTTAGCAGCCATAGCTCTTGACCACTAGGCCACCACAGTTTCTATAAATAGGAATAAGTTACATAAAGTCTGATTTAATTACACAGATATGAAAACAAAAACTTCAGAATATTTTAAGTTACCTGAAGAACACAATAGTCTGCTACCTTTTTCTGTAAGAAGACAAAATTAAGAATATGTATTCCTATTTGCTTCATTTGTATGAAGAAACACCTTAAAATAATAAAAGTGTATGGTAGTCACACAGTGAACGAGAACAGATTGGAAGTGAGGATTTTAAAGGCATACCTTTTAAAATGCTTTTAAATCATACCTGTTAAAATTGGGGACAAAGGAGAAGGATCAGTAGTTGGAAAATATGGTCTTGGTGAAAGAAATGAAGCCAGAGGTTGCATGATAGAATTTTGCAAGACCAACGACTTCTTCAATGCAAATACTTTTTTTCAGCAACATAAATGGTGACATACGCGTGGACCTCCCCAGACGGAATACACAGGAATCAAATCAACCACATCTGTGGAAAAGACTATGGAAAAGCTCAATATCAACAGTCAGAACAAGGCCAGGGTCCAACTGCAGAACAGACAATCAATTGGTCATATGCAAGTTTAAGTTGAACCCGATGAAAATTCAAACAAGTCCATTAGAGCCAAAATATGACCTTGAGTATATCCCACCTGAATTTAGAGACCATCTCAGGAATAGATTTGAGGCATTAAACACTAATGACAGAAGACCAGGCAAGTTTTGGAATGACAGCAAGGATATCACACATGAAGACAGCAAAAGGTCATTAAAAAGACAGGAAAGAAAGAAAAGACCAAAATGGATGTCAGAAGAGACTCTGAAATTTGCTCTTGAATGTAGAGTAACTAAAGCAAAAGGAAGAGTTGATGAAGTAAAAGAACTGAACAGAAAATTTCAAAGGGTAGCCTGAGAATACAAAGCATTATAATGACATGTTCAAAGATGTGGAATTATAAAACCAAAAAGCAAGAACATGCTCAGCATTTCTCAAGCTGAAAGAATTGAAGAAAAAATTCAAGCCTCAAGTTGAAATGTTGAAGGATTCTATGGGGAAAATATTGAACAACGCAGGAAGCATCAAAAGAAGATGGAAGGAATACACAGTCATTGTACCAAAAAGAATTGGTTGATGTCAAGAGGTAGCATGTGATCAAGAACAGATGGTACTGAAGGAAGAGGTACAAGCTGCACTGAAGGGAAGGGAATGTTGAACAACAAGTCTCCAGGAATTGACAGAATACCAATTTAGATGTTTCAGCAAACAGATGCAGTGCTGGAGGTTCTCACATATCTATGTCAAGAAATTTTGCAGACAGCTTCCTGGCTGAGGGATTGAAAGAGATACATATTTGTGCCCTTTCCAAAAAAAAGTGATTGAGCATAATAGGGAAATCATCAAAAAATATCATTAATATCACAAACAAGTAAAATTTTGCTGAAGATCATTCAAAAGCATTTGTAGCAGTACATTAACAGGGAGCTGCCAGAAGTTCAAGCTAGATTCAGAAGAAGACGTTTAACGAGGGGTATCACTGCTGATGGCAGATGGATCCTGGCTGAAAGCAAAGTATACCAGAAAGATACTTACCTGTGCTTTATTGACTGCACAGAGACATATGACTGTGTGAATCATAACAAATTATGGATAACATTGTGAAGAATGGGTATTCCAGAACACTTAATTGTGTTCATGAGGAACTTGCACTTAGACCAGGAGGCAGTCATTTGAACAGAACGAGGGGTTACTGCATGTTTTAAAGTCAGGAAAAGAGTGCATCAGGGTTGTATCCTTTCACTACACATTCAATCTGTATGCAGAGCAAATAATCCGAGAAGCTGGACTATATGAAGAAGAACATGGCATGAGGATTGGAAGAAGACTCATTAACAACCAGCAGTATGCAGATGACACAACCTTCCTTGCTGAAAGTGAAGAGGACTTGAAGCACTTATTGATGAAGATCAAAGACCACAGCCTTCAGTATGGATTACACCTCAACATAAAGAAAATAAAAATTCTCACAACTGGGTCAATAAGCAACATCATGATAAATGGAGAAAAGACTGAAGTTATCAAAAGTTTCATTTTACTTGCATCCACAATCAACGCCCATGGAAGCAGCGGTCAAGAAATCAAATGATGCATTGCATTGGGCAAATCTGCTTCAAAAGACCTCTTTAAAGTGTTAAAAAGCAAAGATGTCACTTTAAGGACTAAAGTGTGCCTAGCCCAAGCCATGGTGTTTTCAATCGCATCATATGCATGTGAAAGCTGGACAACGAATAAGGAAGACTGAAGAAGAATTGATGCCTTTTAATGATGGTGTTGGTGAAGAATATTGACTATAGCACAGACTGCCAGAAGAACTAACAAATCTGTCTTGGAGCAAGTCCAGCCAGAATGCTCCTTAGAAGCTAGGATGGTGAGACTTTGTCTCACATACTCTGGACATGTGATCAGGAGGGGCCAGTCCCTGGAGAAGGACATCATGCTTGGCAAAGTAGAGCGTCAGCGAAAAAGAGGAAGACCCTCAACAAGATGGATTGACACAGTGGCTGCAACAATGGGCTCAGGCATAACAATGATTGTGAGGATGATGTAGGACTGGGGAGTATTTCTGTTGTACATAGAATTGCTATGAGTTGGAACCAACTTAACAACAATCATTTTTGTCTTCATCTTTTTTTTTTTTTTCTCCCGCTTTTCATAACGGTTTATTTTGTAAAGTTTCTTTACTGGTTACCTCTATAATAATAACACTTTCATGTAAAACACTTAATCCTCATGCAAATGGTTAACATACTCACCTGCAAAGGAAAGGTTGGAGATTTAAGTCCACACAGAGGCTCCTCTGAAGAAAGGCCAGGCAATCTACTTCCAAAACTCAGCCGTTGTAAACCCTATGGAGCACAGTTGTACTCTGACACATGTGAGATCTCCAGGAGTTGAAACCAACTCAGTGGCAACTGTTTTTTTTTTTCTTTTTATTATGACCAACAATAAATAATCTTGCCTTGTTTTTCCTTTCTCATTCTCTCCCTCTCACCCACCAGTCATTTTTAGTCAATAGTATTATGTTCCTTAAGGAGTCCTGGTGGTACAAATGGTTAAGCCCAACAGGTAGTCTTGTGGTTCAAACCCACCCAGCAGCTCTGTGGGAGGAGGAACTGGCTATCTGCTGCTTCCATAAAGGTTACTGCCAAGAAAACCTTATGGGGCAGTTCTGCTTTGTAACATGGGTTGCTATGAGTTGAAAATCCACTTGACAGCACCTAGCAACATTATATTCCTGTGTTTCTCTTTTTTTGTAAAATCTATATACTTTTTCCACTGTATTTGTCATTTCAGAAAGATGGCCTTTAAAGGCAAACTATTGCACATAAGACTATAAAAATTATTTTATTATTGAAATTAATTTCTCTGTTCATTTTTTTCACTTGAGTCATTTCTACATTATCAGAATATATAATATTTATGTTACATTATATTATTCTTATTCCTGCTTTTGTTTTTATATTAGATCTTCAATTAGTTAAATATATTAAATTCTCACTACCTGTCCTTTGGTCAGGATTTTTCCTGTCATCATTTAGCTGCCTATTGCTTTTGTTCAAGAAGGTTCCATATGAAAAATACCTTGATATTTTGTATTTGAATGTTTTGTCTGTATCCTGTATACTTGGAAGATAACTTTGCTGGTTTTAAGATACTTGTATCACATTGTCTTCCCTTGAGTCTTTTTTTAGGTTGATCTATTGTCTTCTGGCACTGAATGTTGCAGCCAAACTGATTATCACAGTATTTTATTTTTAATCTGATTCCTTTTCCCTTATAAATAATATAATCTTTTTTATGTTAAAAAGTTCTTTTTCTTTTCTTGTTTTAAATTGTGCTTTAGATGAAGGTTTACAGAGCAAATTAGTTTCTCATTAAATGATTAATACACATATTGTTTTGTGACATCGGTAGCTAACCCCATGACAAGCCAACACTTTCCCCAGCTTTCCTGTACTCTTCTGCTTTCTTGTCCTTGCGTCTGAGCTGAAGTGCCCACTTAGTCTCATTTTGTTTTATGGGCCTGTATAATCTTTGGCTGAAGGATAAATCTCAGGAGTGACTTCAGTACTTAGTTAAAAGAGTGTCCATGGGTCATACTCTCAGGGTTTCTCCAGTCTCTGTCAGACCAGTAAGTCTGGTCTTCTTTTTTGAGTTAGAATTGTGTTCTACATTTGTCTCCAGATTTGTCCGGGACCCTCTATTGTGATCCTTGTTAGAGCAGTCAGTGGTGGTAGCTGAGTATCATTCAGTTGTGCTGGATTCAGTCTGGTGGAGGTTGTGGTAGTTGTGGTCCATTAGTCCTTTAGACTATTTTTCCCTCTTGTCTTGGGTTTTCTTCATTCTCCCTTGCTCCAGATGGGGTGAGACTAGTGGAGTATCTTAGATGGCCTCTCACAAGCTTTTAAGACCCCAGAAGCTACTCACCAAAGTAGGATATAGAACATTTTCTTTATAAACTATGTTATGCCAGTTAAGCTAGATGTCCTCCGAGACCATGGTCCCCAGCCCTCAGCCCAGTAATTCAGTCCCTCAGGGAGTTTGGATGTGTCTATGAAGCTTCCATAACCTTGCCTTGGTCAAGTTGTGGTGACTTCCCCAGTACCATGTAGTGTCTTAACCTTCACCAATGTTATCACCAATCTATTGCCCGGTTAGTGTTTTTCCATTGCCACCCCTCCCCTCCCTCATAACTGTCAAAGATTGTTTCTTTCTGTGTGTAAACATTTTCATGAGTTTTTACAATAGTGGTCTCGTACAGTGTTTTTTCACTTTGTGATTGACTTATTTCACTCAGCATAATGCCCTCCAGATTCATCCATATTGTGAGATGTTTTGCAGATTCATCATTGTTCTTTATAGTTGAGTAGTACTCCATTGTGTGTATGTACCATAGCTTGTTTATCTGTTCATCTGTTAATGGCAACTTAGGTTGTTTCCATCTTTTTGCTATTGTGACTAATGCTGCAATGAATATGGGTGTGCCTATGTCTATTCATGTGACGGCTCTTATTTCTCTAGGATGTACTCCTAGGAATGGGATTGCTGGATAGTATGGTATTTCTCTTTCTAGATTTTAAGCAAGTGCCATATCATTTTCCAAAATGATTGTACCATTTCACATTCCCACCAGCAGTGCATAAGGGTTCCAATCTCCCCGCAGCCTCTCCAACATCTGTCATTTTCTGTTTTTTTGATTTGTGCCAGTAACGTTGGGGTAAGATGGTATCTCATAGTGGTTTTGATTTGCATTTCTCTAATGGCTAGTGATCGCGAACATTTCTTCACTTGTTTGTTAACCACTTGAATGTTTTCTTTGGTGAAGTGTCTGTATCGTTTGCCCATTTTTTAATTGGATTATATGTCTTTTTGTTATAGAGCTCTTGGATTTTCCTATAGACTTTACAGAATAGAACTTAGTTGAATTTGTCATAGCCAAAAATTTTTTTCCAGACTGTAGATTCTCTTTTTACTCTTTTGGTGAAGTTTTCTGATGAGCGTAAGTGTTCAATTTTTAGAAGAGCTCAGGTATCTGGCTCATCTTCTGGTGTTTGTATATTGTTAGTTATGGTTTCTATGCTATTTATGCCATGTATTAGGGCCTCTAGCGTTAACTCTATTTTTTTTTCTCTGTGATCCTTATAGTTTTTGGTTTTATATTTAGGTCTTTGATCTATTTTGAGTTAGTTTTTGTGTATGGTGTGAGGTATGGGTCCTGTTTCATTTTTTTACAGATGGACATTCAGTTTTGCCAGCACTATTTTTTTAAAAGACTTTTTTCCCCATTAAATGGACTTTGGACCTTTGTTGAAGATCAGGTGAACTTAGGTGGATGGTTTACATCTGGGTTCTGGATTCTGTTCCATTGGTTAATGTGCCTATTCTTGTATCAGTAACAGGCTGTGTAATAGGTTCTGAAGTCAGGTAGGGCAAGCCCTCCTACTTTCTTTTTCTTCAATAGTACTTTACTTATCGGGGCCTCTTTCCATATAAAGTTAATGATTAGTTTTTCCATTTTGTTAAAGAATGCTGTTGATACTTGGCTCGGGATTGCATTGTATTTGTAGATTGCTTTGGGCAGAATCGACATTTTCACAATGTTGAGTCTACTTATCCATGAGCATGGTATGTTTTTCCATTTATGTTGGTATTTTTTGGTTCCTTGAAGTAGTGTTTTGGAGCTTTGCGTAGATCTTTCTTGTCCTTGGTTAGATTTAATCCTAAGTATTCTATTTTTTTTTAGGGGCTATTATACTTATCTTTATTGGTGTATAGGAATCCAACTGATTTTTGTATGTTTATCTTGTATCCTGCTACTCTGCTGAATGTTTCTATTAGTTCCAGTATTTTTCTTATGAAGTCCTTTGGGTTCTCTATGTATAATATCATATCATCTGCAGATAGGGATGGTTTTACTTCTTCCTTACCTACTTGGATGCCCTTTATTTCTTTTTATTGCCTTATTGCTTTAGCTGGGACTTCCAGCACAATGTTAAATAGGAGTGGGGATAAAGGGCATCCTTGTCTTCCTCCTGTTCTCAGGGGAAATTTTTCAGCCTGTCTCTATTAAGAATGATGTTGGCCATTGGTTTTGTATAGAAGATTTTTATCATGTTGAGGAATTTCCCTTCTACACCTGTTTTATTGAAAGTTTTTATCAGGAATAGGTGCTGGACTTTATCAAATGCCTGTTTTGCATCAATTGAGATGATCATGTGATTCTTTTATTTATCTGGTGGATTACATTGATTGATTTTCTAATGTTGAGCCATCCTTGCATACCTGGTATGAATCTCACTTGATCGTGGTGTACTATTTTTTTTATATGAAGCTAGATTCTATTGGATAGAATTTTGTTGAGAATTTTTGCATCTATATTCATGAGAGATACTGGTCTGTATTTTTTTTTTTTTTTTTTAGTGTCTTTGCCTGGTTTTGATATCAGGGTTACTCTGGCTTCATAGAATGAATTAGGAAGTATCCCTTCTTTTTCTATGTTCTGAAACAGTTTGAGTAATACTGGTGCAAGCTGTTCTCTGAATGTTTGGTGGAATTCTCCAGAAGCTATCTGGGCCAGGGATTTTTTTTGTCAGGAGTTTTTTTTTTTAATTACCTTTTCAATCTCTTCTCTTGTTATGGGTCTGTTCAGATTTTCTGTCTTAGTTTGTGTTAGTTTAAGTATGTAGTGTGTTTCTAGAAATTTTTCCATTTCCTCTGTTTTCAAGTTTGTTGGAGTATAGTTTTTCATAGTACTCTGTTATGATACTTTTTATTTCAATTGGGTCTGTTGTAAAGTCCCACGTTTAATTTCTTATTTGGATTATTTGTGTCCTCTGTTTTTCTTTTTGTTAATTTGGCCAATAGTTTGCCGACTTTGTGATCCTTTTAAAAAACCAACTTTTGGTTTTGTTGATCTTTTCTATTGTTTTTCTGTTCTCTATTTCATTTATTTCTGCTTCAGTCTTTATTATTTTCTTTTTCTGGTGGCTATGGGCTTCTTTTGCTATTCTCTTTCAATTTGTTTGAGTTGTATAGCTAATTGTTTTGATTTTGTCCTATTCTTCTTTTTTATGTGTGTATCTATTGCTACATATTGACCTCTGAGCTTGCCTTTGCTGTGTCACAGAGGTTTTGGTATGATGTGTTTTCATTCTTGTTTGATTCTAGAAATCTTTTGATTCCATCTTTGATTTCTTCTTTTACCCAGTGGTTTTTAAGCATGGAGTTATTCAGTCTCCATGTATTCATTTTTTTTTCCTTGTTCTTCCTGCTTATAATTTCTACTATCATGGCACTATGATCAGAGAAGAGGCTTCTTCTATTATCTCAATATTTTGGATTTTGTTGAGTATTGTTTTGGATATGGTCTATTCTGGAGAATGTCCCAAGTGTGCTGGAAAAGAATGTGTACTTTACTACTGTTGGGTAGAGTGTTCCAGATATGTCTATGAGGTCACTTTGGTTGATTCTGGCCTTTAGATCTTCTGTATCTTTGTTGAGTTTCTTTGTAGATGTTCTTTCTTTTACCTAGAGTGGTGTATGAAAGTCTTCTACTATTAATATGGAGCTATCAATTTCTGTTTTCAGTGCTGTTGGGGTTTGTTTTACGTATTTTGGAGCCCTGTCGTTGGGTGTGTGTGGATATTTGTTATGCTTATGTTTTCATGGTGGATTGTCCTTTTAATTATTATGTAATGCCCTTCTTTGTCTTTTATGGTGGATTTTGTTTTAAAGTCTATTTTATCTGAGACTAGTATTGACACTTCTGCTCTTCTTTGGTTGCTGTTTGCTTGATATATTTTTTTTCATCCTTTGATTTTTAATATATTTATGTTTTTGTTTCTAAGGTGTGAACAGTATATTGATGACTCCTCTTTTTCATCCAGCCTGCCACTCTTTGTCTCTTTATGGGTGCATTTAATTCAGTGTGATTATGGATACGTGTGAGTATATTGCTGTCATTTTGAAGTAATTTTTCTTGTGGTGCTGATGTTTTCTTTGTTCCTCTTACTCTGAATTCCTTTTATTTTTGGATTTTTTTATTTGTGGTGCCTCTTCAGCCAAGTGACCATGGCCCATTGGAAAGCAGTGGAGGCCTTGTACAGGGAAGAAGGGTGGAGGTTGGGAAAGCATGTATTCCTGGTTTCCGTGTGCTCTGTCTCCTGTTGGGACCTTTGTGATCTTGCCTTCCTGTACTCCTGACCACAGTCCTTGGTGGCTGAGATCCAAGATGGTGAATCTGGGTGGCAGTGAGCTAGTGTCTCTCTGGCCAAGTGACCATGGCCTGTTGGAAAGCGGCAGAGGCCTTGTACAGGGAGGAAGGGTGGAGGTTGGGAAAGCATGTATTCCTGGTTTCCGTGTGCTCTGTCTCCTGTTGGGACCTTTGTGATCTTGCCTTCCTGTACTCCTGACCACAGTCCTTGGTGGCTGAGATCCAAGATGGTGAATCTGGGTGGCAGTGAGCTAGTGTCTCTCTGGCCAAGTGACCATGGCCTGTTGGAAAGCGGCAGAGGCCTTGTACAGGGAGGAAGGGTGAGGGGCAGGAAAGTGTGTATCCCTGATTACTGGGTGCTCTGTCTCCTGTTGGGGGCTCTGTGGGGTTGCCTTCCCACACTCCCTATGTTCCTCAGTGGCTGTAGTCCAAGATGGTAAATCCGTGCCGCATGAGCTGGTAGGGGATCTCCACTCCATAGGTCTCCTTGTTCTCTGTTCTTTGTCAGCTTCTTAATCCATTTGGGTCTTGATGGAGATCTTTATTCCTTCATTTTATGCTTACAGTTCCATGATTGACATTTGTATCTGTTTTACCTAGTTTTTTGGGTCTTTGCTGCAGAGGGATGGCATGGTGCTTCTGTTCATAGCACCATGCTGGTTTGGCCTCCAGTGGTATAATCTTTTTTGCCTGAAAGCTGAACATATTTTTTTCTTTCAATCCAACAACTATACTAGGCCATGTCTTAGCACTGAGAGTCAATTTTGCTATGATATAATATGTACCTTTTCAATATGTTTATTTAAGTACTAATTTATTTCAGTTTTTTTCTAAAGTATTCTTGAATACGTGTAGTTCCATACTATGACATATTTATGTATTTGTGTGCCAGTCCTTTGATTTCCTTCTTCCAAGCTCACCTTTGCATATGTTGTAGCTTTGACTCCCATGGTGTCTATCACTAACTGTTCATCAGCTATTTTAATTTGATTTCCTTTTGTTAATTTTTTAAACTTTAATCCTGTATGTGCTTTATATAGTTTATTTTCTTTTCTTTTAATTCTCCTGGCTATTTCTTCCCTGACTTTGTATTCTCTTCCATAAAAGTTGTGACTGACTCCTCAATAATTTTGTATACATGTTGCAATGTTGGGTTGATTTTTTTATCTGTGTCTAGACCTCAGTTTTCTGCTACGTATTGTTATTCTGTAGTGAAGTTTTGTTGTGCCCCACACAAACATGTTTTCTTACAGTAATTTTATATGAGTACATTACCTATTCTTCCTTTTTTTGGCATGTTTTTAATTGATCTGGATATTTAAGTAAGAAATTAGCAGGAAATTCTAATGGTCAAATGTAAGTTTTTCAGAATTTCTTCTTTATACCCTTTGTCTAACTTCTACTTAGATGTTTGCCTTTTTAATTTACTGATATCAAGAGCTGTTTTGTAAATATACCAACAACTGTTTTATTATATGCATTTCAATATTTTAATAAACATAAAACTGCACATGGTGTTATTTTGTATATTTTTTAAAGTTCTGGTTCGCAGAAATTATAATTTTTTATCAGTGATGGCTCTGTCAGAATAACATAATCCTCTTAAATATTACAAGCAGTGTGGAGTTTAGCTTACACATTAAATTAAGTGCTTACAAATCTGTTGAAAAAACGGAAGAGTAAAGGTTAGGAAAAGCCACCAGTAGATTTCAGGTTTGCTGCTAGCTTTTGGGGACCTATGAAGTTACTATTTACAACCTAGCTCAAAAAGTTACAAGAAATCATTGCTGAAGGTTATTGCAGTGCTGTCTGCAACATCAGAGTGAGAGAATTTTAGGGTCAATATCCAGCGGCCACTGAAAGACCTCACATTCGGCTAAGTCCATGCTTCTGCCTGCTGTTGCAAGATGAACAATAATAGCTGTGCTTCCCTTCTGCCTTGTAGACCTCAGAAGAGTCACTCATGTTATTATAATATAAACCACAGCACTTCCACAAAGAAGTCTGGAAAATTTATTTCCCAGACATCAGATTCTAAGCTATAGGGGAGAGTTTACAAGAGGATAAGAATGGTTCTGAGCACCAACATTCAATCTGGTACAGTCCTCCCCTTTGGCTCCGCAGCATCAATATGTAATCTTCTACTCATGTTTATCTCCCAGACAATAGCAGCAACACCATGTAACTGCCTAACATGATGTGACTAGCAACAGTGTGTTTATTCTCTTCCCTGAATTCCTGTAAATCACTACATGCAGCACCAGATGGTGTATACTCTTTTTCTAGTTGAATCACAAACCTCCTTCTATACCCTGTAACCTGAAGACTGAATAATAAAGCTCACCTCTGTAAGCATAATTTATAAAAGTTGCATGGAATACAGAAAGGTTTAAAAAAGGCAATTGGTAAGATGCAAAACTATGAAGAAAATATGCATATTTCTAGAGTCCTCACTTTGCAACTGGTATTTAGCTGGTATTTAAAACTTCCTTCTTTCACTTTCTATCCTGTATTCTACTTGTCCTCAGCATGTCAAAAGTTTATGATACTCCACTTAGTAGGGTGACTCAAACTTTCTTTCTTGGAGTCTGATCTTGACTGTATTTTATTATTAGAGTCTTTATTTATTGCTTACCACAAGATACGGAAATATTAAGAGGCACCCCAGAGAATCCACTGGATGACAAATAAAATCTTCTCTGCCCCATTATGTAGCAGATATCCTTTTTCTCCTTTAATAATCAAGATTATAACTTTTGACATTAAAAACAAACAGCAACAAAAACAAAATAAAACTTTCTTTACCTGTTAGTTCTATTGCATTAGGGACTTTTTCAACAGCAAGGTAGGTTTTTTCAATTTATGGAAACTATTATTATACCCTTGTGAAAGTATTTCTCCACTGGGAAAAAAAGACCTCTGAATCATCAAAGCTATAAACTATAGGGATAAAAAACAAGATATTTGAGGGGGGTCATTCTTCCTTTCACAATTATTCCCCAATCTCTGTTTTTTAACTAAGGGAGAAAAAGCATCATTTATGGTCATCAGACTATAAACTAAATTTTTTAGAACATTTCTTCTGTCCCACAAAGTATTATTATGCAGCAAGTAACATAATTAGTTTTGTAAATTATTCCACTATGTTATTGGACTAACTACTTCTGGGTGATGGGATACAGAGTAAGATGAGTGATTCTTCAGGATATGAGTATTTTGCCTCACTTATTTGCTGTACAGTGAACTCATTGGTAGGAAGCAACATAGTGTGGAATATCATGGTAATGGGTAAGGCATTCTGTAAATCCATGGATGATAATGAGGAGCAAAAAAAAAAAAAAAAAAAAAAGAAAAAAAAATGGATACAGAGAAAGGAAACGCTTATCCAGAGTGAATAACAATATCATTGGGGGGAAATTTCTGTCTCCTTCATGATATAAGGAGTCCCTAAACCTAAAAAACTAAACCCATTGCTGTTGGATTGATTCCAGCTAATAGCGACCCTATAGGTGGTGTAAATGGTTAATGTGCTTGGCTGCTAATTGGAAGTTTGGAGGTTTAAGTCCGTCCAGAGGCACCTCAGAAGATAGACCTTGAAATCTACCTCCAAAAAAATAATTCATTGAAAACTCTATATATGGAGTACAGTTCTACTCTGACACACATGGGGTTGCATTGAGTAGGAATTACCTCTATGGCAACTGGTTGTATGACTTAAAGGGTAAAAATTAATTAAACTGCCACTAGAACGTACTGCTGCACCCCCTCCAGGAATATATATCATATCTAGGGCTCCTCTTTGATCTTTTCTGCAGACAAGTTAGTCATTAAGCAGTGGAGGTAGACAGATTTAACCTGGTGGGAAAAAGCCTATGTGTTTAGCTTACATTATTTCTATACCAGCACCCATTGCATTTGTTAATGATCCCATTGTTACTTAGTGGGGTGACAGGCTGATTGACATACAAAAAACGAGAAATTTTATCTACCCGTTTATTGGAAGTCTCCACAGTGGTATGCTTTTGAGAGCATTTACATAGGTAACAAGTTATCTTAACATTCTTCGTCAAATTTTAGAGGTTCGTCCTTAGTCTTCTTTCCTAAATCTTCTCCCACTCTTCAGTTGTACTCATTCTAAGGTTTTTGTCATCTAGATAAGTCATTAGTCAATTCACCTGATTGTTAATGCCCATGAGTTGATGTATACCTGTACCTAATTATTTGGCAAAGTGAATAACTAGAGGCCATGTGCAAAGTTCTGCCCCTGAGAGGATTTTCCTTCACTATTATTCTTTAGGCCCAACTCTGATTGGGACTGTGCCATCATATTGTATGAAACCATGTGGAAATGAAAATGGAATTTTGTTTTCTTCCTCAGTCTATTGTTTTTATGAAAATCACCATGAGGCCACAGATAGGGATTGAAGGAGAAGTAGAAATTCAGCAGAAAGTCTGAGCCATCTATTCATGCAACTTATTTGTGGTATCAGAACCAGTAAAAGCTCAACTCTATGTATTTATGGATCTGATAACAACTAATCATCATATCGGACAGCTAAGACCATATGGCTACTAGATAAGGTGTCCTATTCAGTCTCTATTGAGGTCCAAAGCAAAGCTGGAGTCCTTTTTCAAAATGAGAGTTGCTATGTGCAGAAAATTTTATGATTTGCTCCTGTATCATGTAAGTTTGTCTGTTTTTGTTTTCCTCTTGTTTGGCTTACTAGAGAATTCATACAGTATCCCTGTTTGTACAGACACTTTGTGTGTTGCTGGATTTACTGGATCATAAGAACCTGGTGGTGCAGTGGTTAAGAGCTATGACTGCTAACCAAAAAGTAGGTAGTTGGAATCCACTAGCCAGTCCTTAGAAACCCTATGGGGCAGTTCTACTCTGTCCTATAGGGTCACTATGAATCGGAATTGAGTAGATGGAGACGAGTTTTTTTTAACGGGTTTAAGACCCATGTAGAAGAGCATCTAGTGCTTCAGTCTTATATTGCACTGCGCTCCAAATAAAACTAGCAACCTTACAAATTCTTATTGGATAGGTCAGAACAATATATACAAAAATATTATTTGGTGCTTCTAATAACCAAGGTGTTTGTCTTTCTCACTGGTAGATAGGGTAAGAAGTAGCAATTTATCTTTCACATTGGCGGGGATATGCTCAAGATTATTTGGTTCCTGGACACTTCACAGAGGAGATAGGTCCTAAATTTGCATAAGTTTTGTCTACTATTCTAATATACTGCATATATTTTATCTACATTAGAATCTACCTGTCTTGCAAAGACACCTTGGTACTTACTACTC
The DNA here is from genome assembly GCA_030035585.1 of Dugong dugon. Taxonomy (NCBI): domain Eukaryota; kingdom Metazoa; phylum Chordata; class Mammalia; order Sirenia; family Dugongidae; genus Dugong; species Dugong dugon. Next base: position 32,359,961 of record CM057473.1, on the reverse strand, counting down.
TCTGTTCATTAAGTTCAATCTGCATGATGCTTTCAATCTGCTGGATCAATGTTATAACATGTGAGATATTAAGATGATTAATTTTTCTGCAGCCTTAAATTAAAAAATATGTCTTTACAGTGACATACCAAAAATCAAACTCACTGCTGTCGAGTCAATTCCAACTCATAGTGACCCTATAGGACAGAGTAGAACTGCCCCATAGAGTTTCCAAGGCTGTAAATCATTATGGAAACAGACTGCCATATCTTTCTCCCCTAGAGTGGCTGCTGGGTTCAAATGGCCGAACTTTTGGTTAGCAGCTGTTTTGGTTAGCAGCTGAGCACTTTAACCATTGAGCCACCAGAGTTCCCTGTGTAATTACATAGCCCTGAGGTAATATAGTGAAGGTGTACTTCTATCCCTACCACATGGAAGCTAGCTATTTTGAGGGAACTTTGCTCATTGTTATGATGAAAAAAAAAAAAGCTCAGATCAATAGTTACATTCCATTTGCAAGAAGCTGTTTATTCCAATAAAGAGACCATGCATGAAATAGCAGTTCTAATGGGTGTCACTAAATGATTAAGTCTACACTCATCAAATGACAATCAATTCTCAACCTAAATTTCTTTTGCACAGGCCAAATAGGCAAATTAAATAGTATGTAATAGAAATCGGTATTGATGCATCTTTCAAATTTGTGATAGTGGATCTAACCACTGTGATTCTCCCAATGTAAGGAGGGGCCGTTCAAGGGGATTTTACTTGACTTTCTAATATAATCCATGTGTTAAATTCTCACTACCAGTCCTTTGGTCAGGGTTTTTCCAGTCACCTCTTAGCTAACTGTAGCTTTTCTTCAGGAAGGGTTCATATGAAAAATATATGTTGGTATTTTGCATTCAATTGTTTTGTCTGTATCCTGTGTATTTGGAAGATAACTTTGCTGGATATAAGATCCTTGTATCATGTTGTCTTCCCCTGAGTCTTTTTTTAGGTGTTAATCTACTGTCTTCTGGCACTGAACGTTGCAGCCAAACTGATTATCAGAGTCTTTTATTTTTAATCTGTCTGATCTCTTTTTCCTTATAATCGACATAATCTTTTGGCCTGAAAGCCAAACATATTTTTTCTTTCTAAATCCAATAACTGTATTAGACCATGTCTTAGTGTTGAGAGTCAGTTTGCTGTGGTATATTGTGTGCCTTTTCAGTATGCTTATTAAGTACTATTTTATTTTTTCTTTATTTGTTCTTGAATACACTGATCCATATTCAGTGGTTGAATGTGGGGATTCATCCATTTGCCAAGTGTACTAGTTTCCTGTGGCTGCCTTAACAAAATACTGCAATGTGGATGGCTTTAAACATAAATGTTTTATCTCACAGTTATGTGGTCTGAATTCAGTGTGTCAGCAGAGCCATGTTTTCTCCAAAGCCTCTCTGTCTTGGCTTCTGGTAGCCCCAGACATTCCATGACTTACAGATGCATCTTCACATGGCCTTGTCCATCTCTGTCTGTCTGTCTCTTTATCTCTTCTCTTCTTTATGAGGATACCACTCAGATGGAATTATGACCCACTCTACGTCTGTATGACCTTATGTTAACGTAAGTGATAACATCTTCAAAGACCCTGTTCCAAACAAATTCACATTTACAAGTATCAGGGGTTAGGACTTCAACATGTCTTTTTGGGGGACACCACTGAATTCATAACACCAAGATTCTTTCACCAATCATTCAATAACATGGGAAATGGCTGTAGGGTGGCTTTGGAGATCTACTGTGTTCACTGAGAGATGTTCTTGGGACAAAACTCTGTTTACCTTCTAACCTTCTTAAACTCCCACTAACTTATTATTGTGGCATTTTGTGTTTCTAGTAATTATTGTCAGCTCAAAAACAGTTTCCAATAATCCCTCTAAAGTTTGGGTATTTCCTTGTGTAACTGCGCACTAATTCTGGTAAGTGGCTACAGATTTTTTTTCCTAAAGACTAGAAGGAAGAATTACAATATACACTTGCATCATTGATGCAGGATTTTTCATCTAGAGGATTCAGGCTACTCTGTATTTAAAAGATCATGGTCTATGACCAAAAGGACTTCCCTCTCCAATATGGTAACTCAAACAAGTCCCCATGAGGAGGCTTTTTTGTTTCATTTTTGTTTTTCAAACACGATAAAATACTTCAGTATGCTGGTCATCTATTTCAGTTCTAGAGTCTTCAGGATGAATATTTTACTATCAAAGATACTTAAAGTAAAAATTACTATTGCTACTGTTCCAGTACTGCTGTCCATTCCAGTGACTACACTGGCTGTTAAGTCCTATGACTTGCCTTCTGCTACTGTGGAATACAGTCATACCTATTAATGTAAAAAATATCATTCTCCCTCTGTTATCCCCTACCTGAAGATGACACCCAAGAAGAACTCTTCAAGGATACTGCTACTTCTCTCAGAAATACATTTTTCAATGCCTTGGTGATGCTAATATCCTCTGGGGACTGCTCATGTGATATAAATGTGGTGTGTCTAAGCAAGTTACAAATGACAAATCCACTCCAACATCACTATATATTTTAGTTTTAGGATTTATTCATAGATAATACATTAAGAAAACTACAGCACCTAATTTCATTTAAAATAGGCCATCATTTAGATTAGGAAGCACAACTAATACATTTAATCCAAGATTTCTAGAAAACGTACCCATATCATTACAATCAGTACTTTTTAAATAAATGTTCTTTCTTGATAGTTTTTGCACCTTAAAAATTCATTTCCACACATATTTCCTCACATTTAGTCTAATATAAATTATTAAAGTCTTGCTATTCTTTTGGGGCAAACACTATCTCCTACGAGTTCAGAGTCTGGATTTACTCCATTCAGGTATGCTGAAAACTGACTCTAGTTACAGTTCCAGAAGTAATAAGAAACAAGAGAATAAGTATTGTGAAGCCTAGTGATTGCTTAAGGTGAGGATAACTATTATGTCAATCTATCTCACTGAGGGTTTCCCTTGTTTTTGTTGGCCTTCTACTTTACCAAACATAGCTGCAACATTGAACTCAAACATACCAATGATAGTGAAAATGGTGTGGAATCAGGAAATGTTTCGTTCTGTTATACATACGGTTGCCGGGAGTTTGAGCTGACTCAACAGTAACTAACGAACAACAAGGTGGGGACTTTACAGGTTCCTCAAATAAGATGAGAGAAGTCTCATCAGACTTAAGAAAATGAATTGGCAAGGGAAGATCAGTAAGATTCTGTGATTCAATATATTCAGATTGACCCAAGTCCTCCCAGATGTTCCCATTTTAATCTTTCCCAATCAATATAGTAATAGGAAAGGCTGTGGATTCTACTTATTTATATTTCTGTCATATGCAGTATCAAGTTTTGGATCTGGTTTCTGAAATATCTCTTCTGTTATAAGAGATAAAATACACTTTGGGGGAAACTGTAGAAGCATGGCTCTCTCATTGCGCCTTGCAATGTGTATTAGAAGGTCTGAACTTGTCATTTTGTTGTTGTGGTTGCTGTTAAGTCGCGAGTGCAATCAGAAGAATTCAGTGTATTTATAGTCATCATTCCTACCACAACAATCTAGTGAAGCAGGTATTTGATGTATTAAAGCATTTCCGTCTATAAACCCTTCATTCCAGGCAGCTGTCAGGTGAAGTAACTTTTGTGTTAACATTCCATGATCTGCCAGTATTCGATACTACTTTAGAGATGAGAGATCCTGATTGCATTCAGGCACAACAAGATCAGATAGTATTAAAAACTGTATGTATGTACACACACACATGCACCTCTATATCTTTACTCTTTAAGAAAAATGATCAGGTATTTTGGGGAATAGAAATCATTAATTATAGTAAAATACACATATATACATAATATATATAAAAACATATGTATGCAGGTGCAAACACACACTGTATATATAATTTCTGTGTGTGCATAAAATTTTATATGTCTTTATTCTTCATTTCAAGGGGTACCAGTGCTTATAACTGCTTTTGACATTTTAATTCTAATCCAATAAATTTAATGGGTGTAGCTGCTAAGGATCATAGAGATAGTAAACTGTGACTGTGTAATTGTACAGGTTAAGCTATTGTGAATGCTTTTTGCTTTTGTTTTGTGTGCGTGCGTGTGTGTGTGTGTGTGTGTGTGTGTGTGTGTGTTTAACCAGGATGAATTTGTTTTCAGGGCCCTACTGCCAAACTAGCTCAAAAAAAGGAGCAATTTATTGTAATGAGGCACATAGGCAAGTCTCAGGAAAAGTAAGATTCAGAGAAGTTCTGAGGGTTTTAGCAATAAGAATTATTAGGCCTTCACCGTGTTTTGCCACTAATGAGATCTTAGCTACAATTTACAAATCCGAAAGAAGTAACTTATTGGTTGTTGTCTGGCAATTAGGTAACTTACTCTGGGTTAGAGGCCATATTGAAACACTAAGGTACATTGGTGGCAAAGTAGGATCATGAGGTACCTGCATTTCTATCAGATCTATTCTTTAAGCAAGGTGCACATGGGGTTTAATACCAAAAGGATGGGATATGGACTGGAGCAGTCCAAACAACAGGTTTTATATAAATCTTCTTTATTTTTCTTTAGTTGCTACTTTGTTACAGTAGCAGAAAAATACCATAAATCAAACTGATACGTAAATGTGAATCTTGGGCACATGACATGATTCAAAACTATGGAAGCAACATGGAGCCAAAGTTAGTTTTGGAGGTTAGCATCCTTTGTAATAAATAGCATAATTCCAAAATTACTACAAGATTCCCAAACGACTTCATAGGAATCTCAGGATACAGTGAAACAGAAAGAATTATAACCCATTAAAACTTTCCAAAAAATCCTAGAACTAACTAATCCATCAAAATTTACCTAGAAATTTATTACATAGTGTTCTCTGTTATTAACTATTATACAATAATGGCTTGGAAAAGTGTGAGTAATCTGATATGCTGTGATAAAAGTGTATATTTCTGAAACTCATTGTGAGCATGGCGCAGGACCAGGCAGTGTTTTCGTTCTGTGGTACATAGGGTTGCTGTGAATCAGAACCGACTCGAAGGCACCTAAAAACAACAGCACTTCTGAAACAAGCACTGAGGTCCATAATGCTGGAGTTACCTGTGCATAAAGTACATTTGGACTGACTGAAGTCCAGTAATATTGTGGTACCCAGTTTGCCTGAAAATACCCAAAATAAGGGCAGAAACTCTTTACTCAGAATTACATGCAGACAAATGTACTTTCCCCATATTTTGAATTTTCACAGTACTTATGCTTACTCAGGTCTCTGATATACTCTATGCTTTTGTTGGTAGCTACTGAGTTGATTCCCACTCATGGTGACACCTGTGTGCAGAGTAGAACTGCTCCACAGGGTTTTCATGGCTGTGACCTTTCAGAAGCAGATCACCAGGCCTGTCTTCTGCAGTGCGTCTGGGTGGGCTTGAACAACCAAACTTTCGGCTAGTAGTTGAGCACCTAACTGCTTGCACCATTTTGTAATAATTTCGAATTTTTTCTTTTTTACTTGAAAGGAAGATTATGGCTTGTTCACAATTGAGTCTTCCATAATACTTTCTCTACAATGCGCTGTACATGATAGGCCCAACAAGATAGTTCTATGTACTCTGTATTTTTAGAAAGGGAGTGTCTTCACTATCTTTACTCTTAAAAAAGAAGCATCAGACGTGTTGCAGAATAACAATCACTAATTATGGTAAAAATTATATCACACCTACATATTTCTATCACAAGAAATGTATGTAAACCAATCTGATCATCAGTCCATCTTAAGTATTCTGTTCTCATCATCAACTCTATTAGGATTGAAACAGGTCCTCATAACATACAAGATTCTCTCATTATGGAACAACCTACTTGCAAGCAGCTTGCATTTAACGTTTATGGTACCATGGAAAGAAACTCTGCTTATTCTCTGAAAGCCATACCTATAGCATTTTTCTGCCAAAACTTACTGGCCTTTCTCTACTGTCATGGAGAGTTTCGATTCATGTCGTTCACTATGAGGATTCAGTGAATAAGTCAATGCCAGTTCCTGCGTACTCTCTGGTACACATGAAATAGTTTGTCTGCAACTGTCATTTCCTTTTCTTTTCACCTGACATTCCAAAATGACAAAAAAATTGGTGATCACACACACAATGATGATCAAGACAGATTGATCTAGAGCAAGAAGAAGGAAAAAAAGAAGCAAAAACATAATGCAGTGTAAAAAAAGTAAAAAAAGAGTAGTCAGATTATGCTTAATAAAGCTTATTACTCATTCAATTTTTACCCAATTTTCTTTAATTTTATTCATGTCATGATTATTTTAGCACATACATGGACATTTGCTATATATTTAAACTTTGAATATGATTGTCTAAATTGAAACTTTCTGAAATGTGTCTAAGATCATAATAAAGAGAGACCTCTTGTGACTTTCAGTGATCTTTTTAATAATGCATGATTGAAAGTATGTGTTGTAAGGTGATTATATTATATAATATATATATTAGCTACTATAATATGGATAATATGGATATATTATATATATAAGCTAGTATAATATGGATATATCATACATAGATCCACATGCATATATATAGTGCTGACTCTGAGAACTCAGTAAATAAGTTAATGTTTATTCCTGTGTACCCTCTGGCACACACGAAAACAAATGGTTTCAATACAAGAAAGTTGAAGAAAAAATGAGTATTTCTAATTATACATAAACATCCAAATGCCCAAAGAATTAGATGGATGTCTAAAACCAAGTGACTAGTATTTTCAGTAGATACTCATTTTTGAGGTGGTATCTTGTGATGGGTAAACAGGTCATGGGAAGACCTGGTAGCACAGTGGTTAAGAGCTTGGCTGCTAACCAAAAGGTCGGCAGCCTGAAACCACCAGCAGCTCCTTGGAAGTTCTATGGGGCAGTTCTACTCTGTATTATAGGGTCATTATGAGCCAGAATCGACTCAATGGCGACAGCTTTGGTTTTTAAGTTTTTTAAATATGTCTAACAGACGATTGTTTCTGAATCCTGGCTATACCACATAAAAAATCTAGGACCTTAGACAAATTAACATCTCTCAATATCATTTTTCTTACTTTTAAAATAAAGGTAATAACGTTACTTACTTCTGTTAAAATTAAACAATGCTTTAAGACTTCTAGATGTCTTATCATGAAATACACCCCTGCAAACCAACCTCACAATCCCTCAAGAATGTCCCTCTTGTTTCTCAAGAAACTTACTCACTTTGAAGTAACAGATGGTAGATGTTTAGCCTAAAAATTTCTTTTTCTGAAGACCAGTATCTCTAAAGTTTTGTATATTCCGTGTGGCTTGCTCTTCTGCACTACTGTGTAACCTTCAAAAAACCAGCTGTGTATTAAGCAAAAACTGCTTTGCGATAGTCACAGCAGTTTCTATTGAACTGACTGCCCGTTTGCAAACATCTCTTTCTCTCTCACTCTGCATAAATAGTTGATCTCTTCAGTCGTCAAAGTCTTATTGTTTTTGAAGTTCTGGCATCAGAAGCGGTACCGGAGATTCTTGCCCTGACGACTTGGCCCAGCTGGAATAAACGAGGATTCGAGAGCTATTTTCAGCTGTTAACCCCCGACATCTGGGGTCCTTGGGGTAAGTGAACTCCCAGGCTGAGCTCTGCTCTTTGGGTCATAGTCGCTTCCTATCAACTGTTTATTTTTCTCCCGGACTTGGTCCAGCTTTGAAGTCTTTCCCCTTGGACTGGGTCTCGTATGGGGTCTTCCCATCTTCCCCATTGGGTCCAGTATTTGGGATCTTCCCCCCGGGCTGGGTCTGGAATTGGGGTCTTTCTCGCAGTCTAGCTCCAGCACTGGGGTCGTTATGACAGGTCAAAGTGAAACCAAGTTTCACCGAGCAGTCTCAATTTAAAAATTTGAGCTACTCAAGGTAATGGGATCCATAAATTCTAAGAATGAGTCTCTAGGTGTTCCTCCTGTAAGTTAAACAAATGGGTTGTTCATTGTCTTAGAGAGAAAAAAAAATTGGGAGCTCCCTCCCTCTTCAGCAGGGACACCTACAATTACATTTGGTCATCAGACCTGTAGTTTCTTTAAATCTTGGGACCGACTTAACTAAGAATGATTTAGAATTGCAGAGACCTCAGTAAGGCTCATTAATTTTAGATAAAATTGTTTATTTACTTGGTAAATTAGAAAAAAGAAAAAGAAAAACCACAGTACTAAAACTGAACAGCCCCAATGGGAGGCTAATTTTAACTGGTATTCTGAGGCCACAAATAAGTTTAATAAATCTAAAATAGCCTCCTTAAAAAAGGACTTTCTGCAGAAAGCAAATGAAAACCTGAAACACCAACAGCTAAGAATCCAATCTTGTAAATAAACAAACAAAAAATAAAAATGAATCTGTTTTATATTATTAAAAACATCAAACAGGTTTTCTTAATGGATTCATATCTAACACAACTCTTTTATAAAAACAAACATAAACTTAAAGGGAATACTCCAGCTAATTAACATTTTTAACTGATCTTAAAAGATATGAAAAGAGAAAAAGACACTCTGAGAGCTGAGAAAACACAGTTTGGATAATAAGTTCTAATAAAAGAAAAGTTTATAAACTAGTTAAAAGTATTCAATTTTAAAATGTTGAACCTATTTAAGATTGGTTTATTTCCTAATGAATAAAATGTAAAAACATAGACAAGAAAAATAAAAGTAAATCAAGAATCTATAAACTCCAGGGCTGATAGGCTGGAATATAAAACAGTTTCCAAGGTTTTATGATGATTTGCTAACTCCTGTTAAACTCTAGTTTTTCCCAAATGTAAATTCAAGGTCAAAAGAAGAGAGATAATTTAAGGGAAAAAAACAAAGAAACAACAACAAAAAAATTGTGTTTACAACTCAGAGAAAACTGAAGACAGAAAGGCAAAAATGAGGTTTGCAATAAAGGAAGGTCTATGTAGGTATCTGAAGGACCAGATATAACGAGAAAGAGCGTCCACGTAAGTGAAGAAGAGATGAAATACAGCTAACGTAAGGTTAAAGAAAAGAGTTAAAATAAATAAAGAACTAAGAAAAGAGCCAGGAAAGTGGCAGGATCAGAGTCCGAAAGCAGTGGAGTGGGCTACAAATCAAAGGATAATTTAAAATTAAAAGTGTAATACTATACAAAAATCAGGACTCAAATTCTGACTCAGAAAATGAAAGAAATGTCTAAGATATGAAATTAAAGGCTAATAAGATTAGCTTTGCTACAGCAGCTTCAGATTGTTTATGACATTAAATTCAGGGTGACCATGAGCAGTGTGATTACTACAGACAACACAACAATCATGTAAGTAGGAGATAAACTATTTTAAACACTTTTTTTTTTAATGCATTGTCCCATTCTGTTATACCAAAATGTGGACGTACTTTAAGCTTTCTTGTTGTTACTCGCACATATTTAGGGAAACATGTTGATACCTTGCAGACTCTGGGTGCCAAATATTTTGTTAGCTGCCCCTTTTATATTGATATTACGTTCCTACACCTTGGCATCTTGGTCAGACAGCAGAAACAAGAAAACAGCTTTAAAATTTTATTAGAAATGTTAGCATTGCCTAAAAGGCAAAAGAAAAGGCAAATCGACTGACAAATTTTTAAGGAAAAAAAAGTTTTGTCTTAAAATAATTGGCTGTGCCAAAATTGGATTTTCATTAAGAAGTAGAAAGAATTGGATTTCTTGGTTTTTTTGATACTGGTGCACATGTGGCTATATTCTCTGTAACACCTGACTCCAAGATGAGGAAAAAAAAAAAATAATGCTTTCTGCTTTTTTTTGGGTCTGAGGTCACTATCACTAGGGCCCTAGCTCAAGCCTGACTATGGATCAGTCCCTTCAGGACCTCTAAAACCTCTATTGTATGTATTACTGATGTTTATGTATTAATGTACACCTCTGTAAGCTTTTGCTTCGAAGACCTGATGGGACTTGCTGCAGTTAGGGCTATTTATAATGAAGCACGTGGGCAACTGTCATGGATTGAATTGTGTCCCCCCAAAATATCTGTCAACTTGGCTGGGTCATGATTCCCAGTATTGCATGATCTTGTAAGATTTTGTAATCTGATGTGATTTCCTTATATGTTGTAAACTCTATCACTATGATGTAATAAGATGGATTAGTGGCAGTTATATTGATGAGATCTACAAGATTAGATGGTGTCTTAAGCCAATCTCTTTTGAAATATAAAAGAGAGAAGCGAGCAGAGAGACATGGGAACCTCATACCACCAAGAAAGCAGGGCTGGAAGCAGAGCGCGTCCTTTGGACCTGAGGTTTCTGCACAGAGAAACTCCCAGACCAAGAAAAGTTTCATGACACGAACCTTCCTCCAGTGCCTACAGAGAAAGCATTCCCCTGGAGTTGATGTCCTGAATTTGGACTTGTAACCTACTGGACTGTGAGAGAATAAAATTCTCTTTGTTAAAGCCATCCACTTGTGGTGTTTCTGTTATAGCAACCCTAGATGACTAAGACAACGTCTAATCGCCTGGCCATTTGATCTAGCCACTGACAAACCTCAGATTGGCATATAAAACAAGCCCCTATGGAGATAAGACTTTTGGATAAAAATCAGTTCTCCTCCTGATTAACTTTTGTTACTCATATGGATGTTCACCAGAAGGGCCCCTGTGCTTAAAGCAGAAGACATAACCCAGCAAATGGGGTCACTGGGGTGGCACTATTGAATGATGGAAACCAAGGATCTGTCGGTTTACTCATTCCAGGATGATGCTGGCTCTCCTGGAGATGATATACCGGCTTCCATCTGGCTAGATGGGGATGAATGGGATGGTGGTAATCTCCCTGGGAGCAGGGATGAACTGGTCAGGTGGTTGGAAATAAAGGCTACTCTCATGCTCTCATACCTCCCACCTTCTCCCATGGTGTCTAGGGTCACAGAGATGACACTGAAGGCAATCTGGAGCCACCATGTAGGGATCTCCATTCAGGTCCAGGCTACATGTAGACTCGATGTTGCTAAAAATAAAAACTATTAAGTGAGATCGAAACTGAAGGACAGATATGAACAGAATCTGGGGGAGTCTCTTGCAACCTGACTGCTGCCTTTGTGTAATGAGAGAGCTTTACAGCTGTTCTTGGTTTGGATTGTTAAAGACATGAGAGCCAAAGTGTTTATAAACCATCATGGCACTCTAAGTACAGGCCATAGACACTTGGCTTTATGACTCTGTCACCACATCTAATATTGTTAATCGATACTGTTTTGTCATAGACCACAGTGGAGGCTTTCATGCTCCAGAGCCCTCTTCAATACCCAGCCCCGCGCCCCTCCACCTTTGTTGTCGGCTCCTGGTATCACAATGAGAGAGGCAATGAAGAGCTCCCCTATGGAGTCTCACTTTGGAAAAACAGCAAGATGATGTGAACTATTATTACCAACAGAGGGCCGGAAGGATGGAAACATGGCAACAGGAATCCTCACCCCAAAGGCCAAAGGGGAAAAAAAGGAAGCAGGACCAACCCACAAAGCAATATGGTTTTGGTCACCAAAACCAAGGGATTCAAGAGTAAGGGAGCAATCAATACCCTAGACACTACTCAGAGCTAAAACACTCTGTAACACCCAGTGCAAAGCAAGAGTCAAAACTGTGAATAAATAAATAAAATTAAATAAAAAAGCCTTTCAGGACTGCTTTTGCTGAGCAGCCTTAAAGAGTTCTTAAAGATCCTCTTCTCTAAAATGCTCTGATAACTGCCCCACCAAAGTAACTGAGCGGCAACATAGTCACAGCTGCAATAATAAAAAGGGAATAGAAAAAATAAAAAATGGGAGTGACCATGCTGTTCACACTTGATACAGTAAAGGCATGGCTCCAAAAATAATTAAGGACATATGCAAGGGTGGGACCAAAAGGCTTATGCCATTATGCAATCAGTCTTCTGAAAATTTCACTTTTAAAAATCATGATATGATTCAATATTGTAAATCTCTAATGATATAGGGTCACTATGAGTCAGAATTGACTCAATGGCAATGGGTAATGACATATGCAAAAAGATATCTTTTACAGGTTCAAGACACCTTTGCTGAACCCCTTTCTAACAGATGCTCAGCCCATAAATTATAATTGAGAGACTAGGTTTACTAAAAGAAGCACCTTGAATCTCTTTTTGTGTGTGTGTGTGCATGTGTGTGCTTTAGATGAAGGTTTACTGAACAATTTAGTTCCTCATTAAACAATTAATACACATATTGTTTTGTGATGTTGGTTGCCAACCCCACGATGAATCAACATTCTCCCCTTCTTGCCCTTGGATTCCCCATTACCAGCTTTCCTGTCCCCTCCTGCCATCTCATCCTTGCCCCTGGTCTGGTATGCCCATTTAGTCTTGTTTTGTTTTATGGGCTTGTCTAATCTTTGGCTGAAGGGTGAAATCTCAGGAGTGACTTCAGTACTGAGTCAAAAGGGTGTTCAGGGGCTGTACTCTCACGGCTTTTCCAGTCTCTGTCAGACCAGTAAGTCTGGTCTTTTTTGTGAGTTAGAATTTTGTTCTACATTGTTCTCCAGCTCTGTCTGGGACCCTCTATTGTGACTCCTGTCAGAGCAGTCAGTGATGGTAGCCAGGCACCATCTAGTTGTGCTGGACTCAGTTTAGTGGAGGCTGTGGTAGTTGTGGTATCCCCTTGAATCTTGTTGAGAAGAACCATACCAAGTTCTCTTCACCATACCAAGCTGTTAACCTTCAAAGAATTGAACCACGAATCCATATTTTTCAACTTAAAAGGGCCCCATCAGAGTCTTGGTCTTGACATCTGTAGGGTGATTTACAATTAAGACTAACTAAAACAAGATAATATTGTTCAGAAACGTAATTTTTGCTGTTTTTCTTGTTATGCGTATCACCTATTGATTTACTTCACATAAATACTTATGTTTCATAAATTTATCATATGGCTGAGCAAACAGATCAGACTAATTGCTGCGTATATGGTAAGTCTTCACTTAGTCCCCGAACTAGAATTTCTTTGTTAGTTATTCTTTTGACATTAGAAAAATGACCACTATTATACAATATATTCATTCAAGTGGACCCCTTTTGGAATAATACTTCTTTTAGACTCAGGGGTCCTAAAGATTCAGATTATGATATAGCTAAGGCCACTCAAGAACATTCGTGTTTTCTTTGCAATCAGACTAAGTTATATAAAATAGAGACTAGTCAATATCTAATTAACATATAAAATATTTATTATTGTCATAATACAAGCACTGTATACTAAGATGTATGGCCCATTAAAGATACTTATCTACCTTTAATGGTCAAATAACTCATTAAGCCATTTCTTCACATGGAGGTAATTGCTGGCTTAATAGAACTAAAATTGATAAAGGATCTAAAATTTAAATAGATATATAACCCCATTAGAAATGCATTCTGAATTATGATATCAAACTAATTTTGTCTATAGACTTTAATTTTAAGACTGTTTTTGCTTTAAAAGGACGTTATTTTGTCTGTCAACTTTTGACCTTAATGCTAAAGGGCCCTTAATTGAGCAAACTGTGCTTGAGATGCTCAGTTATAAGGCCCATTCCCTATTTATCTGGTATTGGTATGTCATGCATCAGAAAAAATTATTAGGAAAAAATTGATTTAAAATTACAGGATTCAATACAACAATTAAAATCTGCTATAATGACCATCTCCTGAGAATTGCCAATTTTACATGAAATAGTTATACAAACTAGGTTGGCTTTAAATTGTATCTTAGCCTTCAAAGTGGTGTCTATGCTGTGGTTGATAATCAATGTTATATGTATATTAACGACACTTAAACTGAAGTCTATCAAGATGTTGCAGCCGAAGCCCATGCCAAAACCATGGCTGATGCCGCCTATTTTAAACTTAACCTTCCTTAGGACCTCATTTCTTGATTAAATGATATGAGAACTTGATTTTGATGGGTGACCCAACCAATTGGCCTAAATGTCTTGGCTATTCTCTATCTTAGCTTTCACTGTGTGGTGTCTGGGGTCTTAAAAGTGTGCGAGCAGCCATCCAAGGTGCATCAGATGTTCTCCCTTTGACTAGAGAAACAAAAGCGATAAGGAGTTTATGACAATCCCACAAGTATATCCACACATGTGCCCTATGTGATATTGATCCAATATATTGAGACCTGAAGAACTGGATGGGGTCCAGCCCATTAATAAGGTTGATCACAGATCCTAGATAAGATCATAATCAAAAGGGAGGAGACTGTTAACAATTCCTCAGAAGCCTGGACAGTGATCCAAGACTTCTCGGTGTCTTATCATTAAATACACTTCTTCAACTCAACCTCAAAAATCCCTCAAGAATGTCCCTTCTTGTTTCCCATGGACCTTACTCACTTTGGCGTAACAGATGGTAGATGTTTAGCCTAAAAATTTCTTTTTTCCAAGACCAGTATCTCTAAAGTTTTGTGTATTCCATGTGACTTGTTCTTCTGCACTACTGTATAACCTTCAAAAAACCAGCTGTGCATTCTTTCTTGTATCACGAGATTGTAAATGACATATAAGCAAAAACAGTTTTGCGATAGTTGCAGCACTTTCTCTAGAACTGACAGCCCATTTGCAAACGTCTCTCACTCTTCATAAATAGTTGATCTCTTTAGTTGTCAAAGTCTTATTGTTTTTAACACTTCATAAGATTGTTGAGAGGATTAGACATCAGTGTTTCTAGTTAGCAAGCCTTTAATAAATGTAAGCTATTACTATTATCATAGTAATTTTACACAAATGGAAAATAGAGAAAATATAAATGCCTAGTTAAAACCATTGGATGTATTATTTCCTTCAATAACACACAATATTTTCAATTATTTCCTTCCCAGAATACACAAAGATGAGAACTACAATACAAGAAGAAAGTAAGTCAGTAGATAGATAATAATGTTACAGTTTGAATTTCTTAACAAAGGCAAGGCATATATTCCCACCTCACAGATACCCAGCTTGGTCAAATGACTTGTTTTGGCCAATATAATGTGAATTAGAATCCAACCAGGGAAGAAAAACACATCAGTTATTTTAGAAAGATAATTTAGTGCAAATTAATGTTAATTAACTAGCTTTGTAGAAAAATTAATTAGCTAAAAGACAAATGGAAACACTACATTGTTGTTCTTGTTCCTAGTTGCCCTCAAGTCAGCTCTAACTCATGGGAACCTTATATATAACAGAACAAAACATTGCCTGGTCCTGTCCCACCTTCATGAACATTGGTATGCTTGAGTGCATTGTTGTGACTATCGTGTCAATCCATCTCATGGAAGGTTTCCCTTGTTTTTGCTAACTTTCTATTTTACCAAACATAATGTCCTTTTCTAAGGATTAGTCTTTTCTGATGAGGTGTCCAAAGTAAGTAAGTTGAAGTCTCTCCATCTTTGCTTGTAAGGAACATTCTGGTTATATTTCTTCTAAGACTCATTTGTTCTTTTGGCAATGCACAGTACATTGAATATTCTTCACCAACACCACAGTTCAAATGCATCAATTCTTATTTGTCTTTTTCATTATCCAGCTCTTGCATGCATAGGAGGTGATTGAAAAGAACGTGACTTGGGTCAGGCACGCTTTAATCATCATTATAATGAAGATAATAGCTGTAGAAAGCAGTTACCAACTCTAAGGCTAAAGGATAAAAAGGGAAGATGTTAGTATTGTTAAAAATAGAAGTTTTGAGGAGAAGCCCCATGAATGTGGAAACTAGACTTCTGAGAAGGTTGGTCTGGTGCTTCAGGGCCCCTGTAGAGGAACACTGCAGAGCTGGGATTCAGACCTTTAGGAAGGGATACTACTCACCTAGTGTCTTCCTGGTGTCTTACTACACACTGGTGTCTTAGGAGCTCAGAGAAACAACTCTGCCAGAGGTGGGACGTACAGTTCTGAGGAGACTTTAACTAGTTGGTGCTGATGAGTTTAAGCAGGTGCAGTGAGGCTGCCTTTGGGAGTTTTCAAAAAACTGCAAGCTTGTATCAACTCTTCCTGCCACGGTAAAAGAGTATTGCTGCAATTATACATATGTGGAAAGAAAAATCCTTTTTCTTCTTTCAGATGTTCAGTTACCTTCTTCCTCCTCCACACTTCCAGTCACTCTCTAGTTTCCCCAATAGCTGGACCTGCAGCTTCAAGCAAGGCTTCCCAGCAGAGCCCTGCCTAGATTAGCCAAACCTTAGGTGACCCACATTTGTAAGAATACAATTGTTGTGGATTTCTAATCCATATGTAGATTATAGCCTAGGGTAAATTTCTGAATTTATCAGGATTGAACTGGTGAGTCCACAAACATCATAGAGCCATGTGAAACTCTGAGTGTTGGAATGATGTGGAGGAGATTTGAAATTATCCATTCCAGTCTTCCTAAGTGTTTTCCTAATCTATGAAACAATTTCAAGGATTACTAAACTGGCGTTCTAAAAACAACAGAAAAATTTCCTTTTCTTATCTTTGATTTTATTTTTCTTACAGAAATTATAATTTCTAAAAACAATATGCTACAATGAAAATAAACTTTGAATAAATGGAGTTGAGGGCAAAATGCACACCATTGACCCAATGAAAGGGCTCTATTAAGTTTTTGAACTTCAATAAATGGAAAAATGAGTTTCTGAATTTGAGGTGATAATATTTCACCACAGGCATTGATGGTTTTGAGATTTAAGCAATTAGAGTTTGAATTAACAGAAATTTTTCTATAATGGCATAACCAAATACAAATTAGTTTTCTATGAACAAAGAAAAATTCAGGACAGATACAGTGAGTACTTGATGTCGTCTAGGTCATAGGCTTGTTCTCTTCTTTTTCTTTATCCTTTTATTCACTTCATGTCTAGGTGGCTTTCATCCCTGTTCTAAGCAGGGAGAAGAAAGTAGCAGCAAGAGGCAATGGTGGCTTCTATATGGGGAAAGAAGAAACATCTAGAAACACCAAGAAATTTTCAGATGATATCTCATTGGACAGAACTGTACCATATAAAGGATTTTGGATGGCACATTGCCACCCTGCAAAAGAAATCATAGTTTCCCTGATAAGAAAGAATGGACAAGTGGAGATAGACAATTATCTGCAACATTAAACACTGCAGGAAATCCTGCTTATTCCAATTTATTTAGGAACAACTCATATAATGAGATAGGTCAAAAAGAAAATATTTGTGCTTGGGCTGAGAAAAGCGGCCTCCTCTAATTTTTAAAATATGATGTTAAGTTTCTTTCTTTTTTTGTTTTCACTATTTTATTACTTTTGATTACCTGGTCAACCATATTTTGAAGACATTTCCTTTTTGCCTCCATATAAGTTTTCTTAGATCTTCAAGATCTATTAAAACAACAACAACAACAACAACAACAAAAACCTATCACTTTCAAGATGAGAGAATATTAAACTGGAATGATCATTTTTATTAATATGGATAAAACATGTAAAATGTTAATTAATAAAGTTGATGTTAATTTTCCCTTCTTCCCTTAATGTTCTTAATGGGAAACTCTTCTGGGCTAGTTAAAATGTCAGCCTGAAGAGCGACATGTCTCCATTTTGAGGCCCAAGGATGGGGCGCTAAAAAGTTAATTAATAAAAAATTAGGAAATTTTCTTCATGGGGATCTTTTAACACTTGTTTTAATTTTGTTTAACCTTTAATTTTGTTTAGTACTTTGAAACTTACAAAAAATAGTCACTTAGAATTATGCAGAGGATTCTTATTTGTAACCACAACCCATTCCATGTTATCCTAGAAAGTAAGGCATCAAATCATCTTGTCTGAAAATTTCCACTAGCACTGTTCTAGCGTGCCAGTGTCCCCCTTATGTTATCAAATACACTGCTAGGAGGTGGGTTATCAGTGTGACTGAAAAGAGATAACTTCATCCATAACTTTAACTTTTGGATTGTCTTGTGTACCAACCTACCCAAATCTGGAATTTCCCATTTCTAGAAATATCTGGCTTCTGTAAACTTTCTCTATATGATCTTAATGGGTTTTAAATTTTAAAAGCTGAGTGGCCTAATTGCTATGCCCCTGTCTCATAAATTTCACTCCAATTCTCTTTCAGTCTATTGGCATCTCTCTGTTCAAAATGTTTATTTTTCCTTATAACAGAAGAGTGTAAGTGCCATGGACAAAAGACCTCCAAAATTAGGAAAAGCATCATAAAAACCTCATAAGCAAAAATACTTTGAAAAAGTTTAAAAGTGATTGCATTCTATTTAGTTAATTTTCACTCATCAGAAATGTAGTAATGATATATGATTGTTCCCATATAGATGATGTTGACTTGTGTGATTTATTTGAAATAAGTAACATCTGCTTTTGATTTGAAAATTTCATCTGTTTCTCTCATTTCCTTCATTACAAGAAAGAAGATAGTACTTCTATATTGTGATAGTTTATCTCAAAGGTGTTCAGCTGAATAAATGTTAGTAACTACATATGCAATTCAGTGACAATCAGAAAGCTTTTAATGCAGAATAATAATCATGCTTCTATGTAGTATTTACTCTCAATTATAAAAAATAATTCTAATGTAATACCTAATTAATAGTAGTAACACTTTAAAGCCATTGAAATGTACTTAAAATTTTTAGAGGAAAAACAAGTCATGAAAAACAGACTATTTAGATGATTTGCTGGGTATTTTACTGTGACTTAATAGTAAGAAAACTTACTTAGTAGTGCCTTTTACATGCTTACATCTGTTGTATTTTTTTTTCCTGAGAATAAAAAATTCCAAATCAACACATAAGATTATAGTTGTTAGAACTACAAGAAAGCTAAAAAGTCTTTGTTCCAAAATGACTTGAGATTAGATCTCTAAAGGTATAAAACAGTTTCTAATTTCGGGAAAAGGGTGAACCAACGCTAGCCTTCTTGAAGGTTAAGCTGGAATCTGGCCCATACTGGTGCTTGGCTCATGGATACAAAGACAAGTGGCCCTTACTACATAGGGTTTAGCTGTGGTGTCTTTTTTTGATCATGGGTAGGCTTCTTTCAGCTTAGCCTCCCTGAGACTTATTACCGTTGACTCTTTTTTAGCCTTATAGTTAAGAGTTTAGCCAAGAAGTTTGTAAAATGTGCCTTTTAGCCTTCACACTGTGTCAGTCAAAATTGAAATTCACTCATAAAACAACAATGCCTATTTATCAGACAGTGGGAAACAGGGCAAGAATTAAATTATCTTCATAGACTTTCCTTGGCCTGCAAAGTTTCAGTCAGAATATACTTCCAGAGTTTAATGAAATAGATGAGCAATGATATGATCAATATGATATCTCTGGTTGAACTGTATTTTTGCCTTTGTTAATTAACACATAGATGGATAGCATTGAGGATCACGCCAAGTTTGTCTTAGGACGCATGGAAGCTTGTATCTCCAGCAACAGAAGTTTCCATCTTCCTCTGTTTTATCCTAGGTGGGTCTTTTGATATAATATACCTGCTTTTGATATTGCTGGCAAGAACTCCATTGTAAATAATGATAGAATTAACCAGGCCTTTTCTGTTCAATACAAATATTTTCTCACCCCAACATATAAGTAATCATTGTGTTAACTAGTGGTAAAATGACATAAGTCATTAATTTATGTAATACAATTTTCACTATTCTGATAAAGCCATTCCTTCCATCACTATCCATTATGACCTAGAGACTCAAGATCATCATTTGTCAGGGACTAGAGAAGAAGAATGTTCAAATCTCAGCTTATGAGGGTACAACCAATGATATGGATGTGAATTGGAGGAAATTTGAATGTTGAGACTTTCTAGTACAGATTTATGCTTGCAATGGACACAGATATAAAGAGAGCTGAGGATGAAGAAATAAAGAAAAATAAGAGAATAGAAAGAGATTGTAACATGAGACAAATTCGTCAAGAGTTTAACTTTCCCTTATTGGGCAAGAACTGAATTGGGAATAGAAGATAAAATGAAAGGAATGTGAGGGTCTCATTCTTGAAGGTGTTTGGAGAAAATTATAGAAGGAGCCACTGATGTATTATCTTTAGAGTAAAGTTTGATGGCAACCGCCTCACAAATTTGGACAAATTATTTAGGTTTTGAAATAAATTATATTAACAAAAAATCATGAATTCTAAAAAGTACAACTTGTTTTGCAATTGAACTTACTTTTATTTCTCTATTTTTGTTGTTAGGTGCGGTCGAGTCGGTTCTGACTCATAGCAACCCTACGTACAACAGAACAAAACACTACCTGGCTCTGAGCCATCATCACAATTGTTGTTTTGTTTGAGCGCATTGTTGCAGCCACTGTGTCAGTCCATTTCACTGAGAGTTTTCCTCTTTTTCTCTGACCCTCTACATTACCAAGCATGATGTCCTTCTCCAGGGACTGATCCCCCTGATAACATGTCCAAAGTATGTGAGACATAGTCTCGCCATCCTCGTTTCTAATAAGCATTCTGGCTGTACTTCTTCCAAGACAGATTCATTTGTTCTTCTGGCAGTCCATGGTATATTCAATATTCTTTGCCAAGGCCATAATTCAATTGCATCAATTCTCTGAGTTCCTACTATTCTTGGCACAGATAACTTAACCTAGATATTTTCAATGAATTCCTATAGATCCAATTATTAATTTTAGTCAAATTCAACATTCACAAATCATTTCTAGTCCAATATGCAAGCACAACTTAATCTTTCTTTTCTTTAGCTGCCACTTCAGGTCTCTAATAAGTATAAATATTAGAGGAAGAGAGCTGGTGGTACAAGTCACTTAGAAACAAGAGAGTCTTCTAAACCCACCAAAAATCCCATGGCCCAGTGCTTCATAGAAAGTACTCACAAGTTTCTGGTGCTCAGAGAAACACATTCATGGAAAACTTAAAGAAGGAATGTCAGGCAAGCATCAAGAGTCTGTTTGGGAGGGCTGAAACATCCAGTCTTGAAAATAAAAGTACAAACAGACTTCCACATTGCCATTAATTTTATATAAGAGCATAGGAAATTTCAACCACTGGGACTTGCATGTGCTACCACTGGGAATCACCTGTGCCACCACTGGGAATTACCTGTGAGAAGAGAACATACTTTAGAAGCACATCAGCAACAGAAGCCAACTGGGACACAAACCTGGGCTTTACTCTCTGATTCTACATCTTCAGCAGGTGCTCAGTCATGCTAGCCAACTTCTCCCCCATCACTAGCTACTTCAAATGCTTGAATGTGCTTAAGAATGTCCTGAAGCACTGATTGAACCAAAAAAAAAGAGCTTATCTTTGCAGAGTGGACTGGAACTGAGCTATAAATCTTGAATTTACTGAAAAAAATAATTGAGTTTATCAAATTTACTTGAAAGTATCTAGATAAAATTATCTGCAATGCCAGGAATACTAGTGACACACACACACACACACACACACAGGAAGTCAACTTGAAAAATAAAATTCTACATTTTAGCTCCTTGATTTTAAATTACCATAAACCATAAAGAACAATTTCTATCAAGCTGAATTCAACTCATGGTGACCACACTTGTGTCAGAGTTCAGCAGTGCTCCATAGGGTTTTCAATGGCTGATTTTTTTGGAGGTAGATCACCAGGCCTTTCTTTTGAGGCACCATGGTGTACACGAACTTCTAACCTTTTGGTTATCACTGAGCATGTTAACTGTTTCATCTCCCAGGGAGCATCATGTATAGTACCAATTAAATTATTGTTTTTGGTAATTTTCAAATGTGAAATATGAAATGGTTCTATTTAGAAAGTTAATTGTTCAAGGCATGTTTAGTATCTGACTCCTTTTGGAGGACCTATCATGTGCCCATTTCAAGAAATAGTGTATGAGCAAGAACCGATGGTTCTAAAGGAAGAAGTCCAGGCTGCACTGAAGGCATTGGAGAAAAATAAGCCTCCAGGAATTAGTTGGAAGATGGCTACCTGGCCACGTGTTTGTTAATTTGTCTTACTGTGGGGGCTTGCATGTTGCATGCTGGAAGCTGTGCCACCGGTATTCAAATACCAGCAGGGTCACCCATGGTGGACAGGTTTCAGCTGAGCTTCCAGACTAAGAGTCAACATTAATGGCATGGATGGAGTCAAGCTTTCACTTTTAGTAGCAGACCTTATAGCTTTCTAGGCCCAAACCATTTCTCCCATGATTTACAGATAAGCAGTTTAAGGTTTTGAACAGCTATTTGTCCTACTACTTGGAATGGTTTGTCTTCTCTGCACGATTTGGAAACTCATTTTGCTTTGTGTGGTGCTCCCTTGATCCCTAAATCCCTATTTAGTCAAGAAAACAATGTTTTCTCCTGTATTTTCAAAGCCATATCAATCTCACTGACTAGGAATCTGTCTTTTCTCTTCAGTGAGCCCTATAGCATGTCTGCAGTGGAACCCAAGGAGCCAACTTTTAATTCAACTTTCTCAAAAAGATCCTATTAAAACAATTGATATGTGAGGTTATTTTTTCATGAATGATTCATTCTTGTTTTTGTAAGCCACATCATATGTTAAGGTATAGGTTTAAATAGCTGCATTTCTGAACCTCATTAATTTAGCTTCCTAAAGTATTGGCTTTGCATAGCTGTGCTTTAATAACATGCCCCTCCCCACTTTTATTATATTGACATAAAAACATCTATATGAAATCACTGTTCGTTCTGTCGATCTCCTGTTGAAGGTATCATATATTTTGTAGTCTAATGCCATCTCAAAAGGAATCATGCAATAAAGAGCTTGCAGACTTAGCATAAGGTAAACTTTCACCACTTCAGTGAAATGGCGTACTTCTTTATATCAAATAATGAACATCACATATTCCATTGTGTTTTCTTATTCACTTGACTTTTTAAAAATCCCAGAGTAAAACTTAATATTAAATTAGATCACATAAACGTAGCCAGAAAAATATTAACTTAGCAGTTGGCAGCAGAACTTCACTAAAAAACTGTCTTTGTTCTAGGCAAATATTCCCCAAATGTTAATATTCCATGGGCCTTCACAATTTTTGCCATAGGCTCATATCTCTGGTATTATTATTTACTTAAAATTTTGTAATTTGGCTCATTTTAATTAAAATACATTTATTAAAAAAAAAACCTTTTAATTGCATAAGGGGAAGCAAGCTCAGACAGAAACAAGAATACTGCTTTCAATAGATACCTTTGCGTATAGCACTCCTTGTGTGAGATTTGCATTCTCATTGTTAAAAAAAGTGCTATAAGCTAATGTGAGAAAAATGTTAAAGAAATGATAACCACAAACTGAAAATTCCTTCTTGATTTTGACAGAAATATTAAAGAAAATATTTTTTATGATGAGATTGAATGCTATTTAATGTTTAAACTTTGTACTCTCTAACATTTTTTCCTTACCATTTAAAATTATATCATTTCTGTTATAAAGGATGAGGCCTTGAGAACAGGGGTGCACAGGAGTTAGAAAAACATTAAATACCTAAAATATTCTCTAACAGATTTTCTGTTTTGAGGTTGGGGAAGATGCTAAAATGCAATGTGTGCGGATGGACAGTAAGAGAGTGGGCTGACTGCATTTTACATCTAATTTTCAATTTAAGTTTGCATGGGTATATTAGTCCTATTTGTCTCCACCAAAATTCAGTCAAATCATGGTTGCACGCGCACACACACACACACACACAAAGTTCATGTTTGCAAGTGCATAGGCAATGCATTTAGGTATGCAAATTAGGAGAAGTGAATGAATACATATCTTGGTTGACAAGGTATGGAAAACAGATTGCATAGTGATGAAGGTGAGCCAAACCATAAAGTGATGGGATTTAGCAAGGCAATAACTCTGAGGCAATGGTGACAATAAGATCTTAATTTAGCCGTTAATTTATAAAATATTGGGAAAATATTAGACTTTTCGTAAGTGTGAAATAGATGTTTCAGACAACATATAAAACTTAAGTAGCAGGATCGCTTCAGTTAACACTTGGGTTACAAATGTTGGGGTCAATTTTGTCAATGCTTCCTCCTTCCTTTATATAATATTTACTTTTTTAACACTAAAATTTTCCTGAACCCATCATATAGTATATACTCAGCATAGGTTTATTGATTTGAACAAAATTAGATTTTTCCCTCAAACCCCAGAGAGGAAATCAAAAAAAGTAATTTTGATAGAAGTTTGAAATGCATCAATCAGACACTGTAAAAATGTGGAACTTTAATAAGTTAATCAATAATTACAAAAATATTTACTTCCTAGAAATTTTTTTTACCCATTTCATAAGTTTTTTTTAAACTTTGTTTGGTGTTAAAAGTAATATGCTGTTTATTTTAGAAATATTAATAAGCTGTAAGCACATATATGATCAAACAATTGTTATAAAATTTCCACTCTGGAGAAAGATTTAGACTGCCTTTTAATTGTGTTCTAAGTGTACTTAACCTAAAGCGTTTGCATATATTTTAGAATACCATCAAACTATTGTTTTTAAATATCAGTTTTTCCCAGTGTTGCCACACTATATCTAGCCCTTGTGTTTTGTTAGCTTATCTTCTGGTTTGTTAATTATTTATGCAAAGATCATGTAAACGTGCATGCATCTAAATCTCCTTCTCCGAGTTGATGTGACTTGGCAATATTTAAAATTTAAAAGCAAACAGAAATTGTTTATCTAGAAAATAAAGGTTTAGACAATTTAAGAAAATAAGTTCTTTATTTTCTAAAACAGCAGGACTCCTGTTATTCTTGACTACTATCTAGTAACTGAAGTCTTTTTACATTCTTCGAAAGTTTGGGGCACAAAGATTATGCTTTCATTTTTACCATAGGCGACTCAGCAGCAATTTAAACTCTGGAACACCTAAACATTTTATGTGTGTATTTGATTCAACTACATATATCAATAAATCAACGTTTTACACAATACTATTTACTAAAACCCTGTAAGTGCGATGGGGAAAAAAAAGTGGAGTTCTTCTTTCAGCCCCATAAAAAATAATTTTACATATCAAGGAAAGGATTAATTCCCACTAAATACATATCCTCCATTATATTGACAAGTCTAGATCCAGTTACTTCCTTACATCCCACTGCATCACCAAAATGGCAGGGCACCTAAATCGTTTACCATGAAAATGAAGAAAACACAAAAAATAAAGAGGTCTTTATGTTTCATTAGGAATCTTCATCTTTCCATTTTGTATTTAGTTGCAGAACTAGTGTTGTGTGAGTGATTAAGAGCAGAGATTCTGGAGTCAACCAAATCAGTGTTCAAATCTTGATTCTGTCATTTATTAAATAACCTTGGAAAACAAAATCTGTTTCTGAGCTTCGTTTTTGTTAACTGTAAAATCCGAAGAATGAAAAAGAAATCTCATAAATTTATTATGACTGTTAAATAAATAATCCATGCAAATTCTTGGCCCATAGTAGGCACTCAACAATTGGTAACTTTTATTATTATTATTTATGATACCCCATGTGGCTTCTTTCCTTTAAATTTCTTCTGTCTCTCTCTGGGAGTTAGAACTCTTTTATGAATCTTTCATTACTTTTGGAACTTATGTCTGAGTTTCATTTCAACCGAAGTTTCCAAACCCAACAGCTGAACACTTTAATTGCTTTCCTTTTCAACTGAATCTATGTTAAACACCACTTTCTGAACAAATAGCAGGAAGATAGGATGGGTACACAAAAGCACAAAAGCAATTTTTTATTTATTTTTGAATATATATTCTAGGCTACCTAAAGCGCATAGTACAGTGCTTTGTAGATACTAAATGTACAATAAATATATATTAAGTAAATGAATGGATATTTAATTTTTTTTTAATTTCCCTGTTTATTTCGCTGCTACCTCTATCTTATGATGTAGAAAGGGAAGGTTCATGAATTTGACTCAGAATGGAATTTGGGTTGGCGGACATTGAGTTATCAATAAGGCTACACCAGGCCAGGCAATACTGTATAAGAGAGTCTCAGCATGAGTCCCAGCTATATCACCTCCCTGTTGGTTTGAACTCTTAATTTCTTTCTGCTTCAGTGAAATGAAAATAATAATAATAACAATGTTCATATTTACCTCACAAGAGTATTCTGAAGATTAAATGAGGTAGAGTAGGTATGCAGCACTTGCTAAAGGATAAAAATGTTATTAAATGTTATTATTGTTGATAAATAGTAATAAGTCTGGGAGAACATCTAGCTCAATTGGCATAACCCAGTTTATAAAGACAATGTTCTACATTCCACCTTGGTAAGTAGCGTCTGGGCTCTTAAAACCTGTGAACAGCCATCTAATATATTCCACTGGTCTCATTCTTTCAGGAGCAAGGGAGAATGAAGAGCACAGGATAGGAGGAAAAGATTAGTCCAAAGGGCTAATGGACCACAGCTAGCAAGGCCTCCACCAGACTGAGTCCAGTACAGCTAGATGGTGCCCGGCTACCACCACTGACTGCTCTGACTGGGATCACAACAGAGGGTTCTGGACAGAGCTGGAGAAGGATGTAGAGCAAAATTCCAACACACACAAAAAACGACCAGATTTACTGGCCTGAAAGAGACTGGAGAAACCCCGAGAGTAAATGGCTCCCAGATACCCATTTAGCTCAGTGGTGAAGTCACTTCCGAGGTTCACAGTTCAGCTGGGAATTGGACAATCCCATAAAACAAAATGGGACTAATGAGGCACAGTAGTCCAGGGACAAGGACTAGAAGGCAGAAGGGGACAGGAAAACTGGTGATAGGGAACCCAAGGTTGAGTATGCACAGTGTTCACATGTAGTGGGGTAGTTAACCATTGTCATAGGGCAACATGTGTACTGTTTAATGAGAAACTATTTTGTTCTGTAAACCTTCATCTAAAGTGAGAATAGCAGCACAACTGGAAGAATGTAATCGATGTCACTGAACTGTGCAAGCAGAAATTTTTGAAATGGTGTATCTTTGACTATGTATATTTTCACCAAAAAAAAAAAAGAGGTCTAGAAGGGAGAGGGTTGACATGTCGTGGGGTTGTTAACCAATGTCATAAAACAATATGTGTACTGACTGTTTAATGAGAAGCTATTTGTTCTGTAAACCTTCACCTAAAGTACAATAAAAAAAAAAAATAATAAAAGGTAAAACTTTCAAATCAAGGACTCTTACTAGGATGAAGATTGTTCAAAGTGGGACAGGATTAAAAGATCACAATCTGTAATGTCCAGAAATTAAGGCTAGTTTAACATATTACTGAGAGTTTTATAAATGGAATATAATGGAACCATTACAAAGAACGAGGCAGATCTTTATGTACAGATATGGAAGGATTCCAAAGATATATTGAGTGATAAAAAATCAGGATATAGAGTAGTATGTGTAATACCTGTTTTTTTTTATAATACGTATTCATGTGTGTCTGCCTATAAGTATATATTTGGTCCTATATTTATAAAATATCATGCAGGATATGTTATCACTTCATAATAGTGTTTTCTTTCAGGGCAAATATCTGAGTGGCTGGAGAATGGGTTTGGAAGGAGAATTACTTTTCACAGTATCTTTTGGATTTTGTACGTTGTGGTTCATTTAGTTGCATGTAATGCTGCATAGCAAAGCATGACAAAACTCAATTGCTTAAAATAATTATAATTTTTTTTCTCTTTCAAATACTTGTGATTTGGCTGAGTTTAAACTGATCTATGCTAAACTGAATTGAGCTTGAGTCCATGCTGCAGCTTGGGCCCAGGTATGTTCCACATGTCTCTTATCCTTCCTGGACCAGTGGACTATCTAGGACATTTTCTGTTCATGGTGGTGGCAGAAGCATGAGAGAGAATACCTCACCTTGCAAGCATGTCACAAACCTTTGCTTGTATCACATCAGTTAATATCTTATTGTCTAAAGCGTGTGACATGACCAAGCCTAAAATCTAGCAGAAGGGAAATACAATCACTTACCATGAGAACAAAGCACGTTTTACTGCCAAAATCAGCACAAATGAGGAAGTACATTAAAAATAATCTCCTCTACCACACATGTGAAGGTGTTATTTATTTTATATATGTATATGTATGTATGCGTGTGTGTGTTCCTGATACATCTATATCAGAAACAACAAGAAAACAAGACAAAAAGGGTGGGAGAGGATGTGTCTTTAGGCTAAACACAGGGGAGAGAAAGCACCTAAATGATGGGGTGTGTCTAAACGAAGATTCATCACGCAGTTTTTCAAAAGCTTATCATATACAGGGCTTTTCTAAGTAGCCAGAATGCCCTAAAGAGGAAAAAAAAAAAACCAAAACAAGGGACTTTAATTTGAAAGACTTACCTTACTCTTCTCTTGTACGAGGAATTTGCTGTTAATAATAAACAGCCACAGAATTATTTTTGTCATTATTTCTTTAGGACATAATTTATTATGAAAATAGTTTCCAACCTTTTGTGTGTGGAGGGGAGGGGATGGGAGGGATTCATTTGTTTATTTCATATCTCTATGGTTGTGTTCTGGTGCTCAAATTTGCATTTGTTTGCTCTTATTCTGTTTGCAATTAAAAACAAAATAAGAACAATACAGGCACCCTGCAGTTTTTGGGCAATTTTGTGTTGTTTTGCTTCCACTGTATTATTACTTGTAGGAGAAAGATGCAGCAATCTGCTTCCATAAAGATTACAGCCTTGGAAACCTTATGGGGTAGTTCTACTCTGTCCTATAGGGTTACTATAAGTTGGAATTGACTTGATGGCAATAGGTTTGCTGTTATTATTAGTCTTCCTTAAAGATTAAGTAAATGATAGCTCCATTTCAAAGGTATCTTGATTTTCAGTATTCTAAAGTTCATACATCAGAATTAAAATATCAGTCATTTCCATCAATGTTGTTATAGTGTTTCCCATCAGTCTTGCAATTTTGTTTTGCTTGAAAAGGGTTTGAAATGATTTTCTTCTGAAACTATTTTAGGCTTCAGGGAGTTCTTTCCTTAGTAGCTAACCTATCAGAGAAGGCAGAGAATTACTGTGGTTTAAAAATCCAGGAAGAAATGCCCGCTGAGCTATTACTGAAAACTAGCCAATAAAAACCTTAAGGATCTCAGAATATCGTCCAAGACTTTGACTTACTTACTTGGGATATGTCATCAGTAGGGACTGATCGCTGGAGGACATCGTGTTTGGTAAAATGGAGGTCCAGCGAGGGTGAGGGAACCCTCAGTGAGACGGATTGACAGTCGCCACAGCAGTGGACTCAAATATGCTAACGATCATGAAGATGGCACACGACCAGGCAACATTTTATTCTGTTACACATGGGTTCACCATGAGTCAACAGCAATTAACAACAACAACAACAAAGATCCAGAATAGGACACATGAGGCTAATCTTGGCTCTACTTTGGCCAAGTCACTTAGATTTCCTTACTGCAGGCTCTTCTGCCAAATGAAACTAAGCATGCTATTTCTACCTCAATTTTATATAAAAGTTTCACTTTTACATAAAAGTGAAAATACCCAGGATGGAGTCCATCTGACCATCAGAAATTTCCACTTTACCACAGTAGATGTCCCAGATTTAAGCTGTAAAAGCGAAAAGTAGAAGAGGAAAAGGATATCATTCTACTCATGGTGTAGGCACACATTTGTTAGCAAAACCTTGACCATATGGACTTCCGTAAAGCTGTCAAAAGGATAAGTGGAAAAGAGACACCATTCTGTCCATGGTGTAGGCATAAATTATGCAAAACCTGTTTGACCACATAAATTTGAAGATTTAAGAAAGAATGGGAGAATTTTTGAATTGTGAATACATTGGATCCAAGTTTGTCCCTCACTATGCCTATCTTATCCCCTTATCCACTAGCAAAGGGAACACAGTTACCCACAAGTGGCAATTTTGCGGGGGGATCATAGGGTTAGTTTGATTGATATGGACAGGATGGAAGAAATCAGGAGAAAGGATAGAGGGCTAAAGAGAGAAACAAACTCATTTGGTTTTTGAAATTCATTCTATTTAATAATTAGTCAAAACCTGATTTGGTTAAGGTATGTCAGCATTATAAAATACAATAAGATGAGTGAAAAATTGTTCTAGTCTTCAGACAGTTTACTTATTAGAAGGGAATATGATACACACATATGGGCATGTGCATGTATGTGTACATTAATAACTTTACAATAAGGTGAAATGGAATAAGAATTGTTCCAAATATGTTACAGATGCTGGAGTGGACCCTATGGATGCACAGGGCGTGACATTCAAACTATACATTGCATGAATGGAAATGAGAAATGGGGAGAGAAAAATAAACATTGAAAATTAAAGTAACTCCTCACCTTCATTTACAATGAATAAAAAATGTACTTAGGTACACAGTAACTTCTCAGCATGCTAAAAAACTGATATTAGGAAATCATTTCAGCCCTCCCTCAGAAAAACTGCTATATGGTAGAATAAACTTCAATGGGTGAATCATAATGAAGACAATCATCAACATCATCAATACTGCCATTTATTGAGTATCAGGCACTTCACATTACTGCTAATATATACAACTTCTCTGTAGTGGAAGTATTATTTTAATTTTACAGTTAAGGAAATTGAAGTTTAAAGATTTAAGTCTCTTGTCAAAGATCTCACGTATAGTTAAGTACATCTGACATGTGACAAGAACAACCATCACAGCAGTTAACAACTGTAGATAATATTATTTCCATTTTATAAATGAGAAAATTGACCCCCAGTATCATGCAGTTCATAAGGGGCTAGAATTTTAGGCCTGCCTAACTCCAAACTTCTCGCCAATAAAGTCAAAAGTTTAAGAGAATCTATAATACCAGATTGAAGGGTACTCATTTAGATACACATGCTTATAGTTGTGAATATTAAAAAAAAAAAAAAAAAGTAGGTCAGAAGTGTTTTTATGCAAGGAAAAATAGAGGTTGTATAATGCGATGTGAAAGATGTTAGCTCTTCTGATCCTGCTATGGTAATAGCTGAGATTAATTTCTCAAAAGCTGAGAAATTTGGCAGAGGCATTTGGAGGATGCGAATATCCCTATGAGAATAAGAAGAAATTAAAAAATGTAAGAGGGATGATCAAGGGTAGAGAATCCCTGCTCCCCTTTCCAGATGTCACCAAGTGGTGGCTCATGTTTTAAAAATGATATAAAGGAAACTCCCCAGGGAAGGAATCAAACCAACAGCTTTAAAGAGCAAAATAGCTGCAGAAATGTTGAAAGGAGCCCACAGACTGAGAGAACCAGGATGAAGACTCAGAAGAAGAAATCCACACAGAAATAAAAGGTCTGTAAAGATAGTCAGGGTGATGAGAGAAGAAAGAGAAAGCCAGACAAGAATAAAGGCGCATTCCGCAGACATCTGAAGCTGCGCAGCGCAACGAGCCAGAGCAGCGGAGAGTGAAAACTGCACACGTTAAGACAGCATTAAAGAGAAACAATGGTGATACTTGTGTTCCCTAAATAATGGGAGTGATCTTTCAAAAGGAATTTCAGGAACAAGAAAAAGGAAGTAGTCTGAGCTGATGAAGGGGATCAACAAAAGAATAAGCAAGTGATGTACTGAAAACTATCACAGCTCAAGATTGTCACAGTTCAAGAGAGAAGGTATTCTGATGAGTTATTCAAATATTGTGGGTAAATTAAACACATTTTTAGACATTATTTACCACAGTATTTGAAAAAGTTTATCACAGTGGAATCTCAAGTTTTTTTTTTTTTTTTTTTTTTTTTAAGAATTAAAACGCATGACCACATGAACCACAGCCTCCACCAGCCTAAGCCCAGAACAACTAGATGGTTCCCGGCTACCACCACTGACCGCTCTGACAGGGATCACAATAGAGGGTCCCAGACAGAGCTGGAGAAAAAATGTAGAACAAAATTCAAATCCGCAAAAGAAGGACCAGACTTGCTGGCCTGACAGAGACTGGAAGAACTCCCGAGACTACGGCCCCTGAGCACCCTGCTAACTCAGAACTGAAGCCACTCCCGAAGTCCACCTTTCAGCCAAAGACTAGACAGGCCTATAAAACAAACAATAATACATGTAAGGAACGTGCTTCTTAGTTTAATCAAGTATACAAGACCAAGTAGGCAACACCTGCCCCAAAGCAAAGACAAGAAAGTAGGAAGAGAAAGGGGAACTGGATGAACGGAAATGGGGAACCCAGGGTGGAAAGGGAAAAAGTGAGACAGCTGACACAATGGGGGGATTGCGAACAATGTCACAAAACAACGTGTGAATAAATCTTGAATGAGAAACTAATTTGCCCTGTAAACTTTAACCTAGAGCAGAATAAAATTAAAAAAGAAAACACACACACACAAGAATAAAAAGATGTGCATTAAAAATTGGAGATCCGTGAAACTGAACATTGATTTCAAGATTTTTCAAAGCATAGCTTGGGACACACAATAGGCACCATAGTAGGAGGGAAAAAAGCTGTCGGCTTGGGGAATCTGAAGAGACATCATGATTTCAGAGGGAAGTGGGAAGGACATTAACTTTATTTCAATGAAGCAAATGTTTGATCAGGAAGACAACAACAACACAAACAGTTTCTCTTTAAGACCATCTGTCTGAACATTGCCGAAGTACGTGAAGATATTTCCAAGCAGCACCATCAGCCGCTCATACAAAGTGATGGCGGAATGTGTGTGAAGGGTGTGTAACTCAAGGTGCCAGATCATTTTTTCTTTTCTAGTGGCTTGTCTAACTCCTTTCCGTGTATATGATCTGAAAACCCTCTCCGGAGGAGATTCGTAAGCACTACCGGGAAAGTAAAATATAAAAATGAAAATGGGATGCTAATATACAGTCTGAGATCAATTTTATTTCATGCAGATGACATACTGTCTGCTACAGGGGGAACCCAGGGATGTAGACAAATGTTTACAGTGTTCTCCAGAGAGCTGGAGGAAGTACAATTAAACAGATCAAAGTAGCAAAACCATAAACATGAGTATGAGATGCAAAAATGACACTGAAACGTGACAGTGCAGAGACCAGTTGAAGGAGAATTATTGGCCTACAATTTACAGAGGGAAAGATTATGCAAAATAAAATGAGATACGGAAGAGGAAAAAGAAAGCAAATGAAGAAACTGAGGGGGAAATTGCATTAGGAAATAGAACAAGGCTGAGTAGGCAGCTTCCAGTAACAGTTTCTTGGGCTTTAGTTCAGGTGTGTGGCACTTCTGTCAGGGACTTGTTCATGGTCTATGAAAAAAGTAAGTATAACTTAAAAGAGGACTCGCATCCCTGTCTGAAGAAGAACTACACAATTTACTACCATGTTTCCATGCTTCTAAGGGAACTATAACAACAATTTGGAGAACAAGCTTCAAATTCCACCTGCTCATGTGAAGGAAGGAAGGAGTAGGAGTGCTTTGCCAAAGATTAAAAAGAAATGAGCTAGAAAAGGGCAAATGATAAAAAGAACATGGTGAAGTAGATGACAGTGTAGAGGATAAAATCTAAGACATAAAAAGCAAAGTAGGAAAAGATCACGCTTATAAATATCAAAGGAGATCTATATGTATAAAACAGAAATTGATGATCTTCAAGATAAAGATATTAAAAAAGCTTTTTAAAGATCTAAAGGAAGCAGTAGAACTAGGTCAAAGTAAAGATACTGTACCTTTTTGGAATGAAGCAAACTTCTGATTAAAATACGTATAATGTTTGGTCCGAGAGAACTAGGTGTAAAAGAGGAGACCAAGGAGCACATACTCGCTGACTATAAAGTGCTTGAGAGTCAAAATGGCTGAGGTTATATAAACGATAGTCACAGTAATGTCATACAAGCATGTAAGCGTACACATACATCTATATATACATGTTGATGAAGTGTTTGCGTGCTCTTTCACGTATGCTGTTTGATGTTCACAACAATCCTCTCAGGCTGGAACAACAGCTATTTTAATTCCCATTTTACAGGTGAAAACATTTGAGTTTCAAAGAATTCTATTAACACTTCCAAGAGAGGGGGAAAAAAAAAAAAAAAGCTATTAATCCTCATTGTCATTAGCTTTGCCTCCCTGCAGGCTCAGCCTCCCTCAGTCCCCAGTAAAAAACAAGTCTAGCAGTATGTTAAGATCCTTAAGTCTGCACCTCTCAAGTTCAGAGGTCGGCATATCTGTGTGATACTCTGGGTACTTGCATAACCACAAAGCTGCAGACTGTCCCCCAAACCTTTCCCATATTGACCCTTCTCTCTGTAGAGGTCTTAGTCCTTGCTTCTGATTCACTGTCCAGTTTTCAGAAGAAACTAGCACTTGCTTAGCTGGGTCCTTGTTGTCTTATCAAATAATCCGTAGCTTCTTCTCCTTTGGTAATGATCCTAGTGTCTGTATCCAAACTCCTGTATGGGGTTCTCCTTAAGCCAGGAATAGTGCTTAGAACAAAAAGACTAACACAACTGACTAAGAGTATTGCTAGTCACCCAGTAGACTAACCCCTTTTGTAGGTGGGATACATGTTTGCCATGCCCTCTTGGATACAGTGATTTGAATTTCTGACCAGTGGTGCAGTGGTGAAGAGCTCAGCTGCTATCCAAAATGTTGGCAGTTTGGATCCACCAGCCGCTCCTTGGAAACCTATAGGGCTGCTATGAGTCAGAATCGACTGGACAGCAGTGGGTTTGGTTGGTTTTGGTTTCTTGAGACAAAGACATACTAATACATTTGTTTAGCCTTTAACAGGTCAAGCACACTTCATTTACACTTTACTGTGTGCCTTGCTGAATTAGTGCCATCTATAACTATAAATAAAAGATACAAACAATTATGATGGCAGGGGAGGGAGCAAATGGACATGCAAGAAGAGAAGAAGAACATGATTTGGGCACTTTACTGAAAAAGAAAATAATGTTTTGGGTGCAAAGAATCCACAAGAGAGAAGAAATGCTAGAACATTGCTCCTCAAAGTGGGATAGGTGGAACAGCTTTTCCTTAGAGTTCTGCAACAAGATAACTAAAGAAGTTAAGAATAAACATTTAGAAACTGGTCCTCCCTGACTTACATTTAATAAGTTAACAAGCATGAAGCAAGCTTATTTGTTACATTGTTGTTGTTGCTGTTAGCTGCCCTCCAGATGGATCCTGGTGATGTTTGCTCTTAATACCCAGAACGTGTTTCACTCATAACTTTTGGGTTATGACAATAAAAGCAGTACAACAATGAAGATAGTGATTCTTTCAATGAACAAAGTTTACAGATTTGTAACTTTTTTTTTCTCTTGTGTTTGATATTTATGGGAAATGTAATGGTTTATCATTTGGATATAATATTAGAAGCTGAGTTTGCATTTGCTGTCTTTTTTTATTTCTTTTTTTCCAGTGATTTATTCTTATTATAGTTTACAGAATTATTGTTCTGCATCTATTGGAAATAAAACAAACTTGTCCTTTCCCACGTCTAGATTGAAAAGCACTGTGCTAGAAAATAGAGTCAGAAAATAAACTATATTACAAAAAGAAAAAAAAATTAGGAAAGTCTTAAGGGAAAATGCTGAAAACTGGAGAGAATGGAATTTATGATAGCAGATGATTTTTCATCATGTTTATTGGTAGGAAATATAATATACACACAACTTCCAAAATAATTCTAAGCATGACAAGAAGATATTGTACAAGCAGGTATGATTTATAAACAGGCATCCATTTCTATCTCACACTATCCTTGCTGTCCCAACAAACATCATGAAAAACATGGAGCAATTAGATAATCTCAGGAGTGAATAAATGGAGAGAAGAAGGGATTACACACAACAGAATAGTCTTCCTTATTCCTTAGTCATTGTCCAGATTTTGCACGCATATGAGGTGATCGAAAATAACATGACTTGGGTCAGGTGCACCTTAGTCCTCAAAGTGACATCTTTGCTTTTTGACACTTTAAAGAGGTGTTTTGCAGATTTGCCCAATGCAATACGTTCTTTGGTTTCTTGACTGCTGCTTTCAAGGACATTGATTGTAGATCCAAGTAAAATGAAATCCTTGACATCTTCAGTGTTTTCTCCATTTATCATGATGTTGCTTATTGGTCCAGTTGTGAGAATTTTTGTTTCCTTTATGTTGAGGTGTAATCCATACTGAAGGCTGCAGTCTTTGATCTTCATCAGTAAGTGCTTCAAGTCCTCTTCAGTTTCAGCAAGCAAGGTTGTGTCATCTGCATATCAAAGGATACACATTTTTTCTGACTTTAAACCATGCAGTAGCCCCTTGTTCTGTTCGAATGACTGCCTATTTGTCTATGAACAGGTCTGCATGAGCACAATTAAGTGCTCTGGAACTCCCATTCTTCTCAATGTTATTCATAACTTGTTATGATCCACACAGTTGAATGCCTTTTTATAGTCAATCAAACACAGGTAAACATCTTTTCCATATTCTCTGCTTTCAGCCAAGATCCACCTGACATCAACAATGATATCTCTTTGCTATCTCACGATGAAGTGTGCCAATGTTTTTGTGTATCTCATTCCATCCAGCTTCATTATACACAGACATACACTTGTTGGTGTTTGTTAGGTGCTGTTGAGTCAATTTTTAACTCTTAGCAGCTCCATGTGACACAGTAGAATTCCCCATAGGGTTTTCTAGGCTGTAATCTGTATGGAAGCAGATCACCAAGTCTTTCTCCCATGGAGCTGCTAGGTGGATTCGAACTGCTAAGGGGTAGGTTCGAACTGCTAACCTTTCAGTTAGCAGCTGAGCACTTAACTGTTGCACCAGCAAGGCTCCTTACATGCACATATATGTATACAGAAATAAATATAAACACTCTTTTCCATTTTCTAGAGCACAAACAATTTCCTAATTACTCAGTAGTTCTCTATAATGCCATTTTAATGGCTGCATATTTTTACATTGTTTGTGTGTGTGTCTCATAATTAATTGAATCATTTCTCTTTTGTTGGGTATTTACATCACTGCTAACATTTCACCGTTATGAAAATGTTGTGTTAAAGCTTGAGGTTAACATGAACATTGATTATTAATATTAATATTTTTTCTGATAGACTCCTAAAAGTCTAATTGTTAGAGTATTTTACATCATTTGGGGCTCTAATTTAGATTGATATTTGTATTGCTTTTAGCTCAGTAATGAAGTCACTACCAAGGTTCATCCTTTAGCCAAAGATTAGATGGGCTCATAAAACAAAAAGAGACTAAAGGGGCATAACAGTCCAGGAACAAGGACTACAAGGCAGGAGGGAACAGGAAAGTTGGTAATAGGGAACCCAGGGTCGAGAAGGGAAAGTGTTGACATGTTGTGGAGTTGTAAAACCAAAGTCATGAAACAATATGTGCACTAATTGTTTAATGAGAAACTAGTTTGTTCTTAAACCTTCACCTAAAGTACAATAAAAAAAAATGAGTGCCCATTTCCTCACACCCATGGGAACAATGGGCACTATTAAATTGTTTTAAAAAATAAAGAAAGAATAAACACCATAGTGGAGAATTGCCTGTTCATATGTTTCTGTCATATTTTCATTGGCATGTTTATCTTTTTCTCCATACAGTAGCTGCTATGTGCCACGTACCGTGTTTCAGTGACTCCAGTTCACTTGACTTTTCTCTGTTTGGATGATGGATTGAACAGAAATTATTTCTGGGAATAAAGACTGTTGATGAGCATGCCTGATGCTGTGGCTGAGGCTAATCTAGGACGAAGGCTGGTGGAAATGTCTCGTAAAAAACCAAACTTGCTGCCATCGAGTTGGACTCATAGCAACCCCAAGGACAGAACAGAACTGCCCCATAGGGTTTCCAAGGAGCGCCTGATAGATTCCAATTGCAGACTTTTGGTTAACAGCTGCGCTCTTAACCACTGTACCACCAGGGCTCCGGAAATGTCTTAGGAGGTGGCAAATTTGGAAGTGACAGGCAAAGGTCACAAATTGCGGGTTTGGGGCTGTTAGGGAGCTCTACTTAAGGAAAGGTATTGTATGGGGAATAAACCCTTGACGGAAGCAATATTCAAAGTAGGTTTTTGAGCACAGCTCCGTAAATGCCGACGGAGGTAACAAGGAGAAAAAAAATCCTACATCTGCTTGCATGTCATCATTCGTAACACTAACCAGTGCTTGGAATAAGAGAAAACTTATTAGGGTTAGCATGCACCCTATTTTCCAAGACAAACAGAAAGGGTTTTAAGGTTATTAATCAATTATGTATTAATGCAAATAACTGTGCTTATTGCTTTTTTTTTCCTTAAAAAAATAAATTACTCTAAAAATGGGAACTGAGTTTGCAATTCTTCGGCGTATGAATTACATAGGTATGTCAGAACTCATCTTCCTTATTCCCCAAAGTAGGGACTTGAGGAAACATATCGGACATAGGAGAAAAAAGAGCCACCATTTGTAAGGGAACTGGAGACTGAGGCTGTGGATTCCAGGGCTAACACAGCTTATTTCAAAATTGTGCCTAAGGTTATTGAGGGGGGAGAAAATGAAGAGAAAATGTTATCCCTGAACTTCCCGGACAGCTGCTCCTATTATTCAAAATTCAGGTCATTACAATTAGCACTTTAACTTCACTATAAGAGTACTTACATGAACTTTTTGGCATGACCTAGACCTCTAACTACCATTTGTAATATACATTCTATAAGAAAAAATCTTCCAACATCACATCAGCAGATACATTTTGTCTATTCCTGACATTTAAAAATAGCCATGCTAGTCTTAATGGCGATACAGAGAGAAAAAATAGAAGAGGCCCTTCCAATAAACAGGAAAGGTTCAATCTGGTTATGAAGTGGATTGTTAATTATAATACAATGACTACTAAAATATGCTGGGATACATAGTGCAAGGAAAGACCAAAAGGAGAGGGTGAACCATTGATTTATAAGTCAAATCTCAGGAAATCATGTCATAAAAAACTGGGTCATAGCATATTTGCATGTGGTTGGAAAAATAAGACAAAATACTCATTCAGGATATAATTGTTTACTGGAGGAACAGGAGGAAGCAATTTCTTTTTTCAGCCCTTAATAAAATAATGAATTACTTAAATGAGACACATGACTCAGGATTATATTTAGTTCACACTCAGGCAAAGGTATAGAGATTACCTATTTGAAAATAAGTCTAAAAATCTTTCAACACACTCAAAAAATAAACCAACTACCACTCTCCAATACATCGTTTGCCATTTGCTTCAGTTGTTCTGATTAATGTTCCCTTAAAGTGAGTAAATTTCTAAAGTGGGTTAAAAATGAGTAAATGATACTGTAGGACAAGAGAAAAAGCGAGTAATTGTTTGAAGGGATTGCCTTTAGGGTGAATTAAGTAGATACATATTGTTTAGGCTAAATAAAAATTTCAATGTCCTTTCCGAAAAAAAAAAAATTCATTTCGTGAAGTATGATTCACTGTTATCCTTATCCCTAAAGGCTATACTTGCAAATAGATTCACACTCTGGAGGTTTCTTTGCCAGCAGCAAACAAGGTTAGGGTTCTTTGGTTTTAGGAACCACGGGTCATATTTGGAGCCCTAGTGGTGCAGTGGTTAACAGCTCAGGCTACTAACCAAAAGGTTGGTAGTTCAGATCTACCAGCTGCTCTTTGGAAACCCTATGGGGCAGTTCTACTGTGTCCTATGGGGTCGCTATGAACTGGTATTGGCTCAACGGCATCAGGTTTGTCATTTTCAGTGTGTGTGTGAAAGAGAGAGACAGAGAGAATGTTTTCTGTATACATTTACAAGCAGTGTTTCTCCTGCCCCTAATTTTTTATTGCTATTTTATTTTCCTTCTTTCCAGCATCAAATCACCTATTTCTTTTTTCCATCATGATATCTATATGCCAGCATATCTATTAACACCTCTCCGTTTTTAAAGATGGCAAAATGACTAAATCTGCAAGTCCTCATAGCTCATACAGCAGCCGGTTTGTACTGTATCCAGCAAACAAACCTACACACCTGTGAGTGCTTAATAGTCTCCTCTTCCCCCCTTGGCTTCAAAATCATTTGATACTATAATATTTGGTATTTGGGAATGCATTTTAACTCTTTCAAGTGAATAGGTGCAGTTTAGTATAAATAACGGTACATAATTTCTTAAAATGTTTGTTAAATAAAGGACTGGAACTGAGAGAAGGGGTTAAGCACCCTTCAGCCACCATAAAAGAAATCTGAGAATTCTGAGGAAAGATCTATTAACAGTGAGTGATACTCTATTTACCTGTTTCTACTCCCATCTCTACTTCCAAACCTGTACTACCCAGGTCAGAGTTTGGTGGTCCCTTCCAAATATGTATATTGTAGTCTAATCATTCACAGTTTCTTTTTTCTGTCTACCAACTGTATACCATTTTTAT
Source organism: Dugong dugon (assembly GCA_030035585.1). NCBI lineage: Eukaryota > Metazoa > Chordata > Mammalia > Sirenia > Dugongidae > Dugong > Dugong dugon. Next base: position 32,319,584 of record CM057473.1, on the reverse strand, counting down.
AAAGAATAACCTAGCAACATTAAAGTTGTTGCCAGTGGGGCTTAAACTGATTTGTCTGGGGACAAGGAGGTAGTTGTTTGGGATGTACTTGTGTATGAAGATCATCAAATAGTTATCAAATAACAATACTTGTGAAGTAATCAAACCAATCTTAGCAATCCATAACTGGGAAGAATATTAGGTAGAGCTGGTTGATGTTTTTCCTCCAGAAATAAGAAAACCTCTGAAGATCTGTCAGTATTACAAGCGATCTTGTAAATTGTTTTCTGGAAGGGATCATGTATACTCCTATATGTAATAATCCTGTATGGACACAAACATATTCTCAAATCACCCTTAAACTGAAGAACATGGAAAACGTAACCCTTCTTTGTGGTCTGATAAGCCATAATTTCTCCTGTGTAACTGAGCCAAGCCAGACCAGAAGGTATATATTTAATATAACAAACAGCATATTTATATGTATATGCATGTGTGATATGTAAGCAGGGGCTGAGGGAAGTAGGAGGAAGCATCTATGGAAATGATGCTTCATAATCCAATTCACATGAACAGTTCCCGCAAGTATACATTTGAATTAAATTATTTTGTCCTTACCTCTAAAAAAAAAAATCAAACCCAAACCTGCCACCATCGAGTCGATTCTGACTCATAGCGACCCTATAGGACAGAGTAGAACCACCTCATAGGGTTTCCAAGCAGTGGTTAGTAGATTCAAACCGCTGACCTTTTGTTTAGCAGCCAAATTCTTAACCCCTGCACCACTCGGGCTCCAAACAACGCTGTATTTCCTATACAATCTTTAGATATTCTCAGATTATTCACTGGTCAGTTATCATTCTTGACTTGGAAAATTAAGTACATAGAGACTTGGAATTAACCACAGTCCACATTTGATAGGCAAAGCCATGCATTCTTATACGAACTGCATACCACACAAACTAGAAGGCTTGTCGCTGAAAATCACTGCATTTACATCTGTCACCTTCTGTATAAAGAAATAAACCGGGATATTTTACCATCCTTGAAATTACTAAGAAATACAAATTTGAGATTTTCTTCAGTAAAATTAATGCATTGAACTTCTACAATGGAGTTTTCATGATTTAATTTCTTGCTAGATAAATAGATTATTTATAATTATCTTCTTTCAGCTTTTCTCCTACGTAGAGGGGAATAAAAAGTTGCCAACCAGCATGTAAGCATATTGGTCAATCTAGCCTGATTGCTTTCCTCCAGCGATGGGCAATTTTAATTTCCTATCACATTTATAGTTATCATATTTGAGAAAGGGCAAAATAGGTTAATGAAATCATTATAATTTCATTCAAATGATATATATTTTAAAAGCTCAATTAAAGAAAGAGATACCAGGGCACTACATTTATTTTGCTTTATGGAGACAATTGCTCTGTAGCACCTGTAATAGACACTGAAAAACACATTTCCCAATGCTAAAATGAATGCAAAGTCATTATTATCATTAAACATATCTATAAAGCAACTTTATTGTGAAAATAGATGATACTTTACTGAAAATGCATTTATTCATTCATTTATGTAATGCATGTTTTATCAAAGTCCTTCTTTTTTAAAGGTAGCATAACAAAGTGGCAGTACCACAAAGAGTACTCGGTGGTTAGACTGAGATGTAATATTAAATTTTAACTTTGTTACCTACTAGTTATTTGATTTTGATCAAATTAATAAACCTCTTTCTTCACGTTTTATAATTATTCTAGCCTCTCTCACCCAGGATAAGCAAAATTTTTGACAGCATTCAGCTATAACCCTCTTCCCAAGTCCCCTTCCCCACCCCCCCAAAAAAATACTGCTCCTGCAGGTTAGCGCACAAATAAATCAAGTTCTTCATCTAAGCCTCTATCTGAACATCTGTTCTGAGTCCAAGCACCAAATAAGATAATGAGAGAAATTCAGTGATAATGTCCCTGCTTTCTGGAAGCATATAACCTTTTTAAATGAATATGCAACCATATTGTATGACCTTATTTTGAAATCTTGGAAGAGTGTCTGTCTCTGAAACAAATTTACATATGTATAAAATTATGACATTTGGTTACAAATATAGTAAAGAAGTCTGCCTGTTTTAGAATTTTTTCTTGCCTCCACGCGACGACGAGAATCCAGAAATTTCCTCAATTCCTGGGGAGGGTGGGGCGGAGTTACTCCTATTTTATTCTTGTAGAGACAATGTATTTACTGGGAATCTCAGGTTTATGGGGGTGTATTTTATTAGACTCTTTACCTTGGTTATGTGTGGAGAAGCCCTGCTCAGATATCACTACAGGAGATTTTGCTGTAAGAATTGTATTTACCTGATAGCCTTCAGACGCTGCACTTCCATTCTGCCACAGAGTTCATAAGAGAATGTACTCTCCACGGGTTACTCTCAGCCAATGACCGAGCGCTGGGAGGTCTGAGAGTGAGATGTTGGCTGATGTGGGATTTCGAACAGGAAGTCTTGCTTGGGTCTTTCCACCAGTCTGGCTAAGACTTTCTGAGAGCTACACTGCATTTTGAGGTCTATCCTACCCAATTCTCCTCTTTCTCTCTCCCAACAAAGATGTCGGGTATGCATTGTTGTCTGAAGGCTCTGTTTGTCTTCCCTCCTCCCTCCCTCCTCCATCTATCCCTCACAGGCATTTCTGCTAATAAATCTCTTGCAGTCTAATGTCATCTTCGTGTCTGTGTCTGGAAGGATCTGTACAAAGCCTTGACTTTTATCTTCTGTCCTGTAAGAACAATGAGGTCTGAGAAGCAAAGCGAAGTTTACTCAATTTGGCAAAAGACAACATTTTTGGGTTCTCATCTTCACTTAGATTTTTGGCATAATTATTTCGTATTGATTTGCAATGTCATGAATGCATTTAATAGTTATATTTAAATATCTTATCCATTAATTTTAGTTTGTTTTTTTTTTAATTGCCTTTCTTGCAGGAATGTTGGTCTGGGAATTAGTCTGCCGTTGTTCTCTAAAAGTTTGTAACCACACATTGTGTCTCGCAGCAGAATTAAACTCAATGCAACACAACCTGATGGTTAAAAATCAACAAACAAACAACAATCAAACTAGCTTATGGTGCCTCAGGACTTTTACTGCTCCTAGGACTTTGCTAAAAGCAAAAAAGAAAATCCTGTTTGAAATAGAATCCTTCTTTTCCAAGCATCAAATAATCTCTAAAAAGAAAAATGCGTGAATCGCAAAATACACACGAAAACAGGTCACAGAAGAATGACACTCACAGGAATCAACAAAGAGTAGAATATGACCCTCCAAGATTCCAGATTTGTACAATTATAAAATTACACTTCAGGCAGAAGGAAAATAATCCCAGATTGTATGGTGTGATATATCAAAAGAAATAAAGAGCTAGGAAACTAATTAATATTTGTGCAAATCAAAATAAACACTGACTAGAAAAAATAATGATATTGTGGTGCTAAAAGAAAGACAGAACTAAATAGACAACAATAGCATATAGACAGAGAGAGTAACTAGAATTTAAGTGTTCTAAATTTATGCTAAGGATCGGCAGTGAGGTAAAACCAAATTCCTTGCCTCAAGTGAATTCTGACTCATGACGACCTCATGTGTGACAGAGTGTTCTCTGTAGGATTTTCATGGCTGAGAACTTTCAGAAGCAGATCACCAGACCTTTCTTCTGGGACACCTCTGGGTAGGTTCAAACTGCCAACCCCTCAGTTAGTCGCTGCAAGTTTAAGCATTTACACCATCCAGGAACTCCTAGCAGTAAGGAAGAGATAACATTAATAGAGATTTTCACAAGTATGCATACTAAAATTTCTAGGCAAACAACTAAAAAAAATTAAAATAGTGAAATAGCTTACAAAATAATAGAGTAAAAACTTAAATAATAAAATAATTAAATGAATCCATGGAAGGTTAGAAGAATAGAACAGCAAACAGGAGGGAAAACAAAAAACAAAAAACAGCACTTGCCTGTCTGAAGTTAGGTACTGAAGTAAAATAAATCTATTAAATATGCTAGGCAAGAGACTCATGGTTTTTGGTCTGACCTTGGCAGGCAAGATTGAAAGAAAAACATCCTAAATCATTATTAAACTATTTGGTCAATTTGGTATTGAAAGACACAAAAATAAACCAAGAACAGAAAAATAAGTGAATGAAATTGGGCCATTATATCACTGTATATACTAAAATCAATTCCAGGTAGAATAAAGGAATAAAGAAAAATATGAAATATGAAGTTATAAAACTTTTAGAAGTCAATTCAGAAACTATATTTATAGAAATGGGAAATTGAGGATAGCAAAAAATTGTCATAAAAACACAAAACAACAAAAAGAAAGCAATAACTATATAATGTGACTACATAAATTAAAGATTGTTGTTCATCAAAAGACCATAAAAAGGTGACAATATGAATAGTATTCAGAATGTATAATAAAAACTCTGCAAAAAAGAGTAAGAAAAATATACGTAAAATGAAGAACAATGTCTCAATGCACTTCTTGGAAGAAGAAATCTGGATCATGATTTAAAAAATGAAAAATCTACTCAAATGTATTAGCAATGATAATACAAACTGAAATCATAATAAAGTACAATTTTATATCCAGCCACATTCTTATAAAAATCCATAACCTCAAAATATCAAATATTTGTGATTATGTAAAGTAACAGAACTTTCATACATTGTTGGTAGGAAAGCTGATTGATACAAAAACTTTGAAAAATGATTTGACATTATCTAAAAAAGGTGATGATATATATATATATACATGTAATGATCCAGAAATTCTAATCCTCAATACTTATCTGGAAGAACATCTTGTATACATAATACAAAGGGCATATATGTCTTTATAGTAATACTCTTAGTGATAGCAAAAAAAATGAGAAAAAAAATTAAATGTCCATCAGCAGCAGGACAAATAAATGGTATTATATAAATATAAGTGAATAAATTTCAAGTAGCTGTAATAACATAATGCATCTCAACAATCTAAAGGTGAACTAAAAGTACAAGCCTTAGAAAAATAAATAAAATTTACTTCTATTTAAATACATTTTAGAAGCATATGAAATTAACAATGAATTGCTTAAGGACTCAAAATGAGTGATAACTCTTTTTTTTCCTGTAGCAAATGAGTAATAAGTCTAAAATTCAGGGCAAAGTTTACCCCTGAAGGGGAAGGAGGAGGGATAAAATGGGGAGGAATACAAGGAAGATGTCAAAGGCAATGAGATTATTTTTTCTTTTAAACTGAGTAATTTGCATACAGGAATTTATTCATCATAATTTTTTGTACTTGATAGTTTTCTTGATAAATATGCTTTGAATAATTAAAAAAAACTATAAAAATAACTTTTTCAAGTGACTGCAAATAAAATTTTTAAAATGTCCTAATAGAAAAAATCTATGCAAATCCACATTTAAGAAATTTTACATGTAAAATAGGATATACTTCAATTAGGAAAAAAATACATTTAACTTATATAAAATATCAATTTTATTACATTTGCTGCTGAGAATTCTACATAGCTATGTGAATTCACCCATTTATTTGAAAGCTATTTTATGCAAGTTTTGAAAATCCATTTTTTATTACATCATAAAAAAAGAAAGCAAGTACCAGCCTCCTTAGATCTTAGTGTAAGAAATGAAAATTGTGGATAAACTAGCTTGAATCTGATTTAAATAGTCTTCAAAGACATTTGGCTCCTTTCTATATAAATGTTATTAATACTTGGATTCTTAGTAATACCTATACATTTTAAATCAATGTCCATACTTAGAATTCTTAAATAGCTAATGCGGACATAAGCAATACTTTAGATTATCGAGGCTATAATAACTAATTCCTTGTCTGACTGTCAGACTAGGGTGAAATCCCACTTGCAGCATTCATTTTCCCCACATGTATCTTGTTTAGTTAATTCACTTCACTTATAAATTGCTTTTTCTTTTTTTCTCTCTCTCTTCTTAAATTAGTTATAAGCTCCATGAGGATAGGGATCTAAACTGACTTGTTCATCTATCCCAGGGTCTACTTTAGTGCCTACCTAGTAGTAGATGCTTGAAAATATTTATTAAATTAAAAATGGATCATTATATGTCGTTAGTGAACACAGGAGAGGAGAAGATAAAAGATAACTTTTCAAAAGTTATATAAAGTACTAATTCTCACCCTAATTCTTCTTAAGTGACCACTGGTTCCAAGAAGATTCATTTAATTTGTATTGAATTAAATTTTATTTTCCATTCAGCAATATCTTTACATTCCACCACTTGTCTGTTTGTCATATTGTGGTGGCTTGCATGTTGCTGTGATCTGAAAGCTATGCCACCAGTTTTTCAAATCCCAGTAGGGTCACCCATGGAGGACAGGTTTCAGCAGAACTTTTGGACTAAGTCCAACTAGGAAGAAAGACCTGGTGATTTACTTCCGAAAATATGTGCTTGGTAATGGAAATGATGCCGGAGGTCACATGATGGAATTTTGCAAGATCAATGAATTATTCATTGCAAATACCTGTTTTCAACAACATAAACAGTGGCTATACATGTGGACCTTGCCAAATGGAATACACAGGAACCAAATTGACTACACCTGTGGAAAGAGACTACGGAGACGCTCAATAACATCAACCAGAACAAGGCCGGGGGCCGACTAGAGAACAGACCACCAATCGCTCATATGCAAGTTCAAATTGAAACTTAAGAAAATTAAAACAAGTCCATAAGAGCTAAAGTACAACCTTGACTATATTCCACCTTAATTTAGATACCATCTCAAGAAAAGATTTGACTCATTGAACACTAATGACCAAAGACCAGATGAGCTGTGGGATGACATCAGGGACATCATACATTAAGAAAGCAAAAGGTCATTATAAAGACAGGGAAGAAAGAAAAGACAAATATGGATGTCAGAAGAGACTCTAAAATTTGTTACTGAACGTAGAGTCGCTAAAGCAAATGGAAGAAATGATGAAGTAAAAGAGCTGAACAGAAGATTTTAAATGGTGGCTCGAGAAGACGATGTATTATAACAAAATGAGCAAAGACCTGGGGTTAAAAAAACCAAAAGGGAAGAAGAGGCTCAAGATTTTTCAAGCTGAAAGAACTAAAGAAAAAATTCAAGCCTAGAGTTGCAACATTAAAGGATTCTATGGGCAAAATATTGAACAATGCAGGAAGCATCAAAATAAGATGGAAGGAATATACAGGGACACTATATCAAAAAGAATTGGTCGATGTTCAAACATTTCAGGAAGTAGCATATGTTCAAGAACTGATGGCACTGAAGGAAGAAGTCTAAGGTATTGCACTGAAGGTACTGGTAAAAAGCAAGACTCCAGGAATTGATGGAATACCAACTGAGATGTTTCAACAAACGGATATTAATCCTGGGAGCACTCACTCTATGCCAAGAAATTTGAAAGATAGCTACCTGGCCAACTGACTGGATCCATATATGTGCCCATTCCAGACAAGGTTGATCCAACAGAATGCAGAAATTATGGAACAATATCATTAATATCACATGTAAGTAAAATTTTGCTGAAGATAATTCAAAAGCAATTGCACTAGTACGTGAACAGGGAACTGCCAGAAATTCAAGTCGGATTCAGAAGAGGATGTGGAACAAAAGATATCATTGCTGGTATCAGATGGAGCTTGGCTGAAAGCACAGAACATCAGAAAACTGTTTACCTTCGACTATGCAAAGGCATTTAACTGTGGATAATAACAAATTATGGATAACAGTGTAAAGAATGGGAATTCCAGAACACTTAATTGTGCTCATGTGGAACCTATACATAGAAACTGTTCATACAAACAGAAGAAGGGGATACTGTTGTTGTCAGGTGCCATTTAGTTGATTCTGACTCATAGCAACCCTATGTACAACAGAACGAAACATTGCCTGGTCCTGCGCCATCCCCTCAATCGTTGTTATGCTTGAGCTCATTGTTGCAGCCACAGTGTCAATCCATCTCGTCGAGGATCTTCCTCTTTTTCATTGACCCTCTACTTTACTAAGCCTGATGTCCTTCTCCAGGGACTGATGCCTCCTGATAACATGTCCAAATTATGTGCAATGAAGTCTGTCCATCCTTGTTGCTAAGGAGCATTCGGGCTGTACTTCTTCCAAGACAGATTTGTTCGTTCTTTTGGCAGTCCATGGCATATTCAATATTGTTCGCCAACACCGTGATTCAAAGGTGTCAGTTCTTATTCAGTCTTACTTATTCATTTCCAACTTTCCCATGCATATGAGGCAATTGAAAACACTGTGTGAATTAAAATTAGAAAAACTGTGTTAGGGATGTATCCTTTCACCATACTTATTCAATCTGTATACTGAGCAAATAATCTGAGAAGCTGTACTATATAATGAAGAACTCCTTCATCAGGATTGAAGGAAGAATCATTAACAACCTGGTATATACAGATGATACAACCTTGCTTGCTGAAAGTGAAGGGGACTTTAAGCACTTGCTGATGAAGATCAAAGACTAAAGCCTTCAGTACGGATTATACCTCAACATAAGGAAAACAAAAATCCTCACAATTGAACCAGGAAATAACTTCCTGATAAATGGAAGAAATATTGAAGTTGTCAAAGATTTCATTTTACTTGGATCCATAATCGATGGCCATGAAAGCAACAGTCAAGAAATCAAACGACGTATTGCATTTGGAAAATCTCCCCCAAAAGACCTCTTTAAAGTTCAAAAGGCTAGCAAAGATGTCACTTTAAGGACTAAAGTGCACCTGACCCAAGCCATGCTATTTTCAGTCATCTCACATGAGTGCAAAAGTTGGACAATGAATAAGGAAGATCGAAGAAGAATTGATGCATTTGAATTATGGTGTTGACGAAGAACAGTGAATATACCATGGACTGCCAGAAGAATGAACAAGTCTGTCTTGGAAGAAGCACAGCCAGAATGCTCCTTAGAAGGAAGGATGGCGAGACTTTGTCCCATGTACTTCGGACATGTTATCAGGAAGGACCAGTCCCTGGAGAAGGAAATCATGCTTGCTAAAGTAGAGGGTCAGTGAAAAAGGGGAAGACCCTCAATGAGATGGATTGACACAGCAGCTGCAACAATGGGCTCAAACATAGCAATGCTTGTGAACACGGCACAGTACTGGGCAGCCTTTCGTTCTGCTGTACATATGGTCTCTATGAGTAGGAACTGACTTGATGGCACCTAACATCAACAACATCCTACATGATTCAAATTTCAGTAAGTGCCTACATTTAAGAAAACTTGCTTGCTTCCATTTGCTTTTCTTCCAAATTTGTCCCCTTTTATTCCCTAATATCATTTTTAATTTATTCTGTAAGGTTCAAATGTTCCAATTAGGCAAATACAATAACATATTTTTATTATATCCCCCTAATTACATGAAAAGAGTCCCTGAGCTGTGCAAATGGTTAGGCGCTGGACTAATAACTGAAAGTTTGGGGGTTCAAACTTACCCAGAGTTGCCTCAGAAGTAAAGCCTGGTGATCTGCTTCAGTAGGTCACAGCCTTGAGGACCCTATAAAGTGTAGTTCTATCCTGCATACATGTGATCACCATGAGCTGGAATTCAGTTGACAACAACTAATAGCAATTACATGAAAGTTATACATATACATTGTTCTGACCCTGCTTTTAAAAATATGCCCAGGAGGTCTTATCATAATGGCACACTGAGACCTGCCTTAATCTCTCTTTTTTTTTTTTCTTTTTTACAGGTATTTAGCATTCCGTTTTGTGAATGTACAATATCACATTGAATCAGTCCCCTTGTGTTGTTTCCAATCTTGTGCTATTAAAAACGCTGTGATGCATAGATCATTTTGGATTTGTGTTGGTGTATCTGAAGGATAAACTCCCAGAGGTAGAATTGCTGTGCCAAAGGGTAAGTACATTAATAATTTTGAAAGATACCACTCTACAGCAATTGTACTATTTTGTATTCCCAAGTTGTTCAAGATGCAAATGCCAAGATGCGATTCAGCATGCAAGGGTTTCATTAGGCATAGTGCCTACATGAAAGAAAATAGACTGGGAGTCAGGTAAGGATGAGAAAGTCTTTAGACAGCATTGCCAGTCCTCCCCTGTAAAGAAGAATGAGAAAAAGTTGACTACCTTTCTTAGACTATTATGCTTTCTAAAAAAGTTTCAGCAAAGCCAACGGGAAAACTTTAAGTCAAAGTCGGCCAACAAATGAGCTCTTGGTCTCCCAAGAATGGAATTGCCTTAGTATCCTCTTGGTCTCAGTCACTGGCAGAGGGTAGCTGGGAGGCCAAAGAGGAGCCGAAAGGGCTTTTGGTCATTTATACTTTCCTGTTGTTAAAGGTTTGTTAGCTATGTTCTCGTTACTACCAAACACAGAAATTGGTTTTGGTGACAGTTTCCCCACAGCTTCACCAAAGTGCCTTGCCAAATTTTTACTTAACTTTTCTAGGTGCTCGGTTCTCCCTTCTTAAAATGGGCATGATTAATCTTGACAGCTCATCTACATCATTGTATGGTAAGGAGAGACTAAATGAAGTTATGAAAATAAAATAACTGAAAATATAAAGCACTGTATTATGTAAGCTTATTAATCTTTGTTTTCATCAACGTTAATTGAAGGCATCACTTTGGGAGCATTTATAAGATTTATTATTCTCAAAATGCTGAGAATAGCACAGGATATGCTGGAATGATTTATATACCATAAATAAATTTAGCAAACTATGTTTACTACATTGTCCAAAAAAACACTCTTGTTAGCACTTCCATTGAACATGACTGGAATTTGCATGAATAGAACAAACATTGAGTCCCTAGAAGCGGAGAAATACCTGGAGAAACATTAGTGGTTTTGAGCGGCAAAAAGGTTTTGCACAAATTAATAAATAAGCAATTTGGTGATTGTAATTATAATATTCATCTCTACCTTTGTGTGATATAAATACTTCTGGGAAGAGCAAATAGACATGAGTCAGGAAACCCAACATTAATATAATGTGTCTTAGTTGGAGGATTGCACTCACTTTAAATAGAGCTAGCAGAAGATTATGAATTCGATAACTCTAAAAGGTTTTTCTTTGTCCACTCTTTTTTACTCTCTTTTGCTGAGTCCCAATTGTAACATAAAAAGTTGTTCCTCTTGTTGAGTTTACTTTCTTCACTCTATCACTCATTCTTCAGCTCGCTTTAAAGAAAACTCTTGCCTTTGATGTAAGCAATGGAACTCTGGCAGAACCTCATTCACTTGTAATATGAGCATCATGCCAAGCAAACACTATCTAGATACTAACATTATTAGGCCCAGCAATCAATGAAACAAACACTTATCTGAAGTAGGGGCACTTAAATACATATTCACAATGGAAAATTCTCTATTCAAATTACTTAACACACAGCTTTAAAGACCCAATCTGGCATTGAATTCTATACATCTAGACTGAGACGTGTGCCATTATCTTTATGCCTTTCCTGTTGTGTTTTTCCCTAGTGGCGCATTTACCTATTCTGCATTCTGTCTTGGTTACTTTCTTTGACCTTTTCTTGCTTTCATTTTGCTCCTTTGACTTACAAATCCCTTTCAATCTATAGTAAATGCAATAGATAAATAGCACAATTTTGACTTCTCACCTCTTCATTTTAAATACACTCCTTCTGCAAACTGCTGGTAGAATTTATAGCAACATACCAGTGTTCTCCTTTTCCATAAGAGATAAAAGTAAACACTTTCAAAAATTTCCACCTTCTCTCATCCTACACAAATGAAAACTACATTGATTTCTACTAAGTAGGAAAACATTCAGACAAGAGTGAGTGTACATACTTCTAAGACACTAAAATCTTATTTACTGTTACAAAATGGAGAGCGCTAATCATTTGTATCTTCATTTTTGTTGCTGTGTGCCAACTGCTGACCTTTAGTTAGCAGCCGAGTGCTTTAACCATCGCGCAACCAGGTTCCTCAAACATTTGTATTAGTGGAGACAATTGAAACAATCAAATTATTGCATGTGTAAAGCTCTCACTGATTTAAAACAAACAAAAAAATGTGTATTTTAAGGCTTTATTCCTTAGGGAGCCTACACACGTTTGACCAACTTCAGCACTAGATACTGACTGAAATGATCCCCTGAGAGCTATTTAGCACACTTATCTGTTTGTAAAGGCACTTTGGAGAGATGCTTAAATTTGAATCAGTAATTTGTGTTGGTTCCGATCTTGTACTATTACAAATGCTGTGATTATGTGTAAACTTTACACGCATCATTTTGTATTTAACAATAACAACAAAGTGCTTAGTATAGAAACCTGTACCTGAAAAATATAACTATATGTAAATATATGTATGCCTATATCAATTAACTTGTGATGATTATGTCAAATAGAGTAGATAGCCACTGTATTCCATTTCCTTTCTCACAGAGATTAATAAAAACTTAACGACATTTGTGCCTAAGTAATGGGTGTCTGCTCTGTGCCAGTTTAGATTCTACGTTCTTCATTCATGTGCTGATGATTTTCTTCTTTATCTAGAGAAAGAAGTTCCTTTGAGATGTTGCTATTTTATATCAGGGCCCACATTTCATGCTTCTTTTTTGTGAAGTGCTTCTTCACACTCCGTTGTTGTTGTTGTTGTGTGCCATTGAGTCAATTCCGACTCATAGTGACCCTAGAGGACAGAGTAGAACTGCCACATAGGCTTTCCAAGGAGTGGTTGGTGGATTCCAACTGCCGACCTTTTGGTTAGCAGCCTGAGCTCTCAACCACCTCACCACACTCTGTAACTGCTCAGCATTTGGGTTTTCAACATATGGAGTTACCCGCTCCTGATTTTTTCTTTCACATAGAAGAACATCTATCGGCATCATCCTTCCTCTTCCTCTCTGTTCACGGGGAGAAAGCTGCAGCCAGGAAATCCGGGTTCTACTTTGCTTCTCCTGGGTGAGGGCTTACCCAGAGTTCTTTGAGTCCCGGGCTGCTGTAGGTAAATTTCTCTAGTTCTGTGTCTCCGTATGAGGAAGCTGACTCGCCCACATAGATATGCTTTAGTGCCAACTCTATCAGGCTTCATATGCCAACTACTTTTTTTTTTTTCTCTTCTGGTTCAGTACTTGGGCAGAGACAAGGGGTAACATTATTGGTACATCTTAAAGGTATCATCTAAATATATTTGTTGAATTTTCATTAAATACACCTTGTCTGAAAATTGCCTATTGCCTGCTATTTAATACAGGAACAGACATATACGCTTTTTTTTTAAATTTATTTTTTACATTCCTGAAAATGTGTGTTAATTTATTTTAATCTTATTTTTTTATGGCCCTTTGTGTTTTAGAGCACTATGGAGCTATATTGATAATACATAAGCACCGTTTAAAAAGAAAATGCTCTTTTATTGTTTAGCAAAGTTCTGAAAAAAAGGTCCATCAGATTCCACAGCCAAGGTCTTTAAACTCTACGTTCCATTCTGTCTCTAATTTGGCTCTCCTTGCTTATTATTTAGCTATGGATGAGTTTGATTTCAACTTAACCATAAGAAAAATAAAGCATCCTAAAAGAATATAAAATGAATGAAAATCAACTTGTTTATGCATCTAAAATGATAAAATTCATACATCTATAATACAGATTAGTTTCAAAACATCCTTCTCTAGCTCCGTTTCTCTCCTTGGAGACTTCTCTAATATTAACATGCCATTATTATTAGGCTTGCCTTCCTGCTGTGAAGCACGGTGAAGCACACAGAAGAATCCCACTACGTGGAAACACAAACGCTGAGATTTTAATGGCTGTTAAGTCAATTTAAACTTAAAAATAAACAACGAGCTTAACAGAGCCTTAATTACTGTCAGATGCGGTATTTAAAAAAAAAAAAAAAACCAACAGAATTTATCTCCATACCTGTCATGAAAATATATTTCCTCTTGAAGGAAAATCTTATTTGTATTTTAAAATATGGTATCTGCCAGGCAAGCAGGTACTTCTCTGTTTAATTATTGATTACTTCCCTTTAGATATAAGACTAGTCTTGCCAACGGGATAAAATTAGACCTTCAAACTACAAAAATGTAGTGTGCAGACATACACTCCTCCTTGTTATACAGACATATGTCCGGATTCTTCTGACAGTTAATTTGAAAAACTGGATGAGTTAGAACTTGATTTTAGTGTATATTCTATTTGCTTTGGCTTTTGTCTTATTGCTAATCTTATTAGCTTGCTTTTTTAGAGCTGCAGCTCCAGGATTTTTATTGATTACTATTTGATTTTGATGTGTCTCGAGTTCATCTATAAAGACATAGAAGTATGAAAGAGCATAAAGATCACCTTGCCTTCCTCACATTATTGATCACTCTATGTATCAATATAACTAGCTAGCTAGCTAACGAGCTATCTATTTACCTGGCTATCTAGCTATCTATATACTAAATAGCAAGAAAGCCACAGATTTGGCAGAAAAGAAATCTTAATAATCATTTCTCTCAATCTCATCAATTTACAGATTTTTTTACCCATTCTAAATGGGTATATGGTAGAATATTGTTTTGTGTTAAATGTTAGTTTCCTTGATGTCTTATCATGTAGAACACCCTTTCATTCATTAAATATTTTCTTTTACCACATCCATATATATTCTTAATCTTCTGTATCTAGCTTTATGTCTCTGGAGACTAACTTGTACCGAGTATACCAATAGACTCCTGTGCCTTCTGGAGTCCATCAGCGGGAAACATTGGCAAGGGATGGAAGGAAGGGAAACAGGGACGGAATGGGATCAGCCATTTATTCTCTCTGTTGCCTGTCTTCGGCTATGTGCAAACTGTAACGTTGCACAGAAAGACCTCAGCAAGTTGTCATGCCTCTTCACAGGCCTCTCTGTTTCTAGTTTTCTGGTAAGTGATCCTTTTCCCACCCCAAAGACCTAGGGATGATATGGGAGCATTATCTCTTGTTGTTTTGCTCTCCCTTCCCACAACTATGTGGGTTTGCTGTTGTTAGCTGTCATCGAATTGAGTCCAACTCATGGTGACCTATTTATAACAGAATGGTGCTCAGTCCTGAACCATCTCCATGATCTTTGATATGTTTGAGCCATTGTTGTGATTATTGTGTCAATCCATCTCACTGAGGGTTTCCTTCATTTTCACTGACCCTCTACCAAACATGATGTCCTTTTCTAGCAATTGAGTCTGTCCTAATGACATAGCCAACGTAAACAAGACAGAGTCTCACCATCCTCACTTCTAAAGAGATATAGTTCTTTTATTAAACCCTCCTCAATTTATCTGAACTTGAATGTACCTTGTGTTTCCTTCTGGGAACCTGAATTATATGCATATTTCTAAATTGTACCTATCATGTGTGGAAAGATGGTGTATGTAAGTGATAGGAATTTGACAACTGAATGAAAGAGTATTTAGTAGAAATTTAGTGTTTTAAAGTAAACCTCCTACCAAGACCTTAAGTATTGAGTGTTTGCTAGGGATAAGGAAGGGAATCTAACACTTTGAATGATGGTGTTCCATGTCAAACTTATTTTCATACCTGAGGCAAGCAACTCTTACTTTATGGGAACGATAGCCTTCACCATAACCTAGCAAAATGCTGCATGCAAACCAAACCATTCAGAGAACAGAGAGGACACACAGGGATTCGAAACTAACAAATTCCCAGAAAGAGTGAGAAAGAGGATTGCAATTTCAGCCTTAAATGTCTTTATGCCCAGGGACTAATTTCTGTTAAAGATTAGTTAAGTGGGAGCCCATAGTTAACCGAAAAAAAAATAGGCCTAGCAGTAGTACCAACTTAGAGCTAAACCAAGTTAAAGTATAATAAGATAGTCTCAGACTAGGATTAAATAGAACTGATATATGATATATAAGGGGACAGTTCTATGGGATCCTGGCTCCTCACCTTCCTGCTTACCCTCTTACTCATTGCAGTCTGTTGTCTGCTGCCTAATACTCCTGTAAAAGCTGCTCTAAAAGTCAGTTAACCAAACCAAACCAGTTGAATAGATTTTGACTCAGGCGACCCTATGTGTGTCGTTATAAAGCTGTGCTCCATAGGATTTTCAATAGCTGTTCTTAGATCACCAGATCTTTCTTCCCAGGCACCTCTGGGCTCAAACTACCAAGCTTTTGGCTACTGGAGAGCAAGTTAATTGTTAAGTCTTCACCAGATTTCTGCAGCAGTCAATAGTGTAGATAATTCCTTCCATCTGCGAACACAATGATGTAATATTCAATCCTTTAGTTCTCCTCTCTCCTTTCTGGCCACTCCTGTTACACTTGTTCCTAGGGCACAGTGGTTAAGAGACTGGCTGCTAACCAAAAGGTCAGCAGTTTGAATCCACCAGCCACTCCTTAGAAACCTTATGGGGCAGTTTTACTCTGTCCTATAGGGTCACTGTGAGTCGAAATCGACTAGATGGCATTGGGTTTGGTTTTGGTTTTTGTTTACCTATTAAATACTTGTGTTTCAGTTATTTGTGTTCAGTTATTGTTCCTTTTCTAATTCTACATAGTTTTTAAATAGTTACCTTAATCCCTTCATAAGAGTGATCATTTATCCCAGTGCTTTCAACATCTGTATTTAAAAATACCCTCTTATAATGTGATGTAGATCCATAATCTCAATGGCCTACCAAAAACCAAACCAAACCTGTTGCCGTCGTGTCGATCACGACTCATAGTGACCCTATAGAACAGAGTAGAACTGCCCCATAGGGTTTCCAAGGAGCGGCTGGTGGATTTGAACTGTATACCTTTTGGTTAGCAGTCAAACTCTTAACCACTGGGCTGCTGGGAAACTAGATATATATTGCGTGGATACCCACAAAAGACTTAATTTCAACACATTCCAAGTCAAAGTAATCTTCCCCTCCAAAACTGCTCTTTCCTCTTTATTTTTCCTATCAATTAATGAAATCGCTATTCAGTGAGTCACCCAAGCTAGGAAACCTCATTATGATCCTCAACTCATCTGTTTATCTCATCTCTCACATTCAATCAGTCAGCACATCGCGTTAATTCCATCTCCTGAATATCTTTGAGATCTCTCCGATACTTTTCATTCCCACTGTTACCTCTCTTGTTTACAGGCTCATCATCTGTCTTTCAACTTGTAATGATGGCCTCCTAACTGGCTCTTCTGACTCTTATTGTTGGCTTACAAATATCCTGGTCTCCCATTGATCTTTGACACTGCTATAAATGTGTTTCTAGAACATAAATCAGATCACATCCTACTCTTACTTTAAAAGCTCCAGTTGCAGAATTAAACACAGGCCTATGTGAAAACAGGAATAGATGAATAAAACTCCATACAGCATTATGTTCCTTGAATAGAAGACCTAAGACTAAACAAAAATAAATTGGCCCCCCCCATATAAAAATAGAAAATATTTAACCAGAAACATTTTTTTTGAACATTTTATTATGCTTTAGGTGAAAGTTTACACCGCAAATTAGTTTCCCATTCAATAGTTCATACACAAGTTGTTTCATAACATTGGCTGCAATCCCCCGCAGTGTGCTAGCACTCTCTCCATTTCCACCCTGGGTTCCCTGTTTCCATTCATTTAGTTTCCCTGCCCCCTCCTGCACTTATCTTTCCTTGGGGGAAAATGCCGCCCCCTTGGTCTTGTACAGTTGAATGTTCTAAGGAGCACATTCCTCATGGGTGTTATTGTATACCTTTTGGGCCTGCCTATTATTTGACTAAAAGACGATCTCTGGGATTGGCTTCAGTTCCAAGTTAGAAGGGTGTCTCAAGGCTATAGTCTTGGGGGTTCCTCCAGTTTCTATCAGACCAGTAAGTCTGGTCTTGTGAATTTTATTTTTGTTCTACATTTTTCTCCCACTCCAACCAGGATCTTCTAATGTGTTCCTGGTCAGAGTAGTCCGTAGTGGTAGCTGGACACCATCTAGTTCTTCAGGTCTCAAGCTAGTGGAGGCTATGGTTCATTAGTCCTTTGGACTAATTGCTTCCTTGAGTCTTTGGTTTTCTTCACTCTCCTTTGCTCCAGACAGGAAGAGATCAATAGTTGTGTCTTAGATGGCCACTCACAAGCTTTTAAGATCCCAGATGCTACTCACCTCAGTAGGATGTAGAACACTAACTTTATGAACTATGTTGTGCCAATTAACCTAGACGTCCCCTGAGACTATGGTCCTTAGCCTTCAAGCCCAGTGTTCAGTCCTATGAGGTGTTTGGTAATGTCTAAGAAGTTTCCATGGCTGTGCTCCCTATGTGCTTTATTATATATATGAATATACCTGCAGTACATACACATATGTATGTAGAAATATCGACAAACACACTTATATATGCACATGGGTATACTCTTATATGACCCCCCTCACCTATTTAGCATACCTATCTACCTATGTATCCACTCATTATTGTTTGTTGTCACTGTTGTTGCAGGTCTGTATATGCTACAGTATTTGCAGTAGTTGCCCTTTATTCTTGCCTACCTCTCAGTGTCTTCCTTTGCCTTGCTCATGTTTTGTTGACTTCCCTCATATTGAGTTTTGCCTTTTCCTTCACCAAAATTAGCACATGTTTGCTATCTGGTTAGTGATTCTCCCTCCCTCCCCTTCCTTTCCCTGCTAACCATTAAATAATATTTCTTTCTGTATGTAAACGTTTTCTTGACTTTTTATACTAGTGGCCTCATACAATATTTGTTCTTTTGTGGTTGACTTATTTCACTAAGCATAATACCCTCCAGATTCATCCATGTTGTGAGATGTTTCACGGATTCTTCATTATTTTTTATCATTGCATAGTATTCTATTGTATGTACACACTACAGTTTATCCATTCATCCGTAGATGGGGCTTAGGTTATTTCCATCTTTTTGCTGTTATGAATAATGCTGCAATGAACATGCGTGGCATATGTCTGTTCATGTAGTGTTTCTTATTTCTGTAGGATACATACCTAGGAGTGAGATTGCTGGATCATACGGTATTTCTATTTCTAGGAAGCTCTGTACTGTTTTCCATAGTGGTTGCATCATTTTACATTGCCACCAGCAGTGTATAAGAGTTCCAATCTCCCCACAACCTCACCAGCATTTGTTGTTTTTGTTATTTTGATTAGTGCTATTCTTGCAGGGGTGAGATGCTATCTCATTATAGTTTTGATTTGCATCTCTCTAATGGCTAATGCCACCAAGTGTCTGTCAGTTTGTCCTACTGCGGTTGCTTACTTGTTGCTGTGATTCTGGAAGCTATGCACAAGTATTTAAATGCCAGCACAGTCACCCACGATGGATAGGTTTCAGTGGAGTTTCCAGACTAAGACAGACTAGGGAGAAGGACCTGGTGGCTTACTTCTGAAAAAATTGGTCAGTGAAAACCTTACGAATAGCAGCTGGACATTAATATAGTGCTGAAAGGTGAGCCCATCAGGTTGGAAGGCACTCAAAATACTACTGGGGAGAGCTGCTTCCTCAAAGTAGAATCAACTTTAATGACATGGATAAAGTCAAGCTTTTGAGATATTCATTTGCTGATGTGTCACAACTCAAAATGAGAAGAAACAGCTGCAAACATCCATTAATAATTGGAGCATCAAGTACAAAGTATGAATTTAGGAAAATTAGACTTTGTCAAAAATGAAATGGTATGCATCTGTTATGGTTGCTATGTTATCTTCCGAGACTTTTATAGTTTTGGGTTTTGCATTTACTTCTGTGATCCGTTTTGAGTTAGTTTTTGTGCATGGTGTGAGATATGGATACTGTTTCCTTTTTCTGTAAATGGATATGCAGTTTTGCCAGCACTATTTGTCAAAGAGACTACCTCTTTCCCACTGAATCGACTTCGAAAATTTGTCAAAGAATAGCTGTCCATAGGTGTATGGATTTACTTCTGAGTTCTCAATTCTGTTCCTTTTGTCTATGTGCCTGTAGTACCAGTACCAGGCTGTTTTGACTGTTGTGGCTGTATAGTAGGTTCTGAGATTGGAAAGTGTGAGACCTCCTACTTTGTTCTTCTTCTTCAATAATGCTTTAATTTTCCAAGGCTTCTTTCCTTTCCATATAAAGTTGGAGATTAGTTTTTCCATTTTGTTGAAGAATGTTGTTGGACTTCGGATTGGGATGGCATTATATCTGTAGATGGCTTTGGGTAGTATCGACATTTTCACAATGTTGTCTTCCTATCCATGAGCATGATATATTTTTCCATTTATGTATGTCTCTTTGGTTTCCTGCAGTAGTGTTTTGTAGTTTTCTTTGTATAAGTCTTTTAAGTCCCTTGTTAGATTTATTCCTATGTATTTT
The DNA here is from genome assembly GCA_030035585.1 of Dugong dugon. NCBI lineage: Eukaryota > Metazoa > Chordata > Mammalia > Sirenia > Dugongidae > Dugong > Dugong dugon. Next base: position 32,299,257 of record CM057473.1, on the reverse strand, counting down.
ATCTTTTGGGGGGTTATTGTAAATGGTATTATTTTTCTGATTTCCTTTTCAGAGTTCTCTTTTTTAGTGTAGAGGAATCCAGCTGATTTTTATATGTTGATCTTATACTCTGCTACTTTGCTGAATTCTTCTATTACTTCCAGAAACAACTTTCCTTTGGAGTCTCTGGGATTTTCTAGAATGAGAGCATGGCATCTGTGAAGAAGGATAGTTTTACTTCTTCCTTACCAATCTGGATACCTTTTATTTCCTTTTATTGCCTCATTGTTCTGGCTAGGACTTCCAGTACAATATTGAATAAGAGTGGTGACAAAGGCCATACTTGTCTGATCTCCGTTCTCAGGGGGAATGCTTTCAGTCTCTCTCCATTGAGAATAACGTTGGCTGTTGGTTTTGTGGATCCCTGGTGGCACAGTGGTTAAGAACTCAGCTGCTAACCAAAGATTTGGCAATTTGAATCCACCAGTGGCTCCTTGGAACCCTATAGGGGCAGTTCTACTCTGTCCTATAAGATTGCTGTGAATTGGAATCAACTTGACGGCAGCAGGTTTTAATGGGTTGGTTTTGTATATATGCCCTTAATTATGTTGAGAAATTTCTCTTCTATTCTTTTTTATGCTGATTGTTTTTATCGGGAAAGGGTGTTGGATTTTGTCAAATGCTTTTTTCCACATCAGTTGAGTTGATCATGTGATTCTTTTCCCTTGTTTTATTTATGTGGTGACTTATATTAATTGATTTTCTAATATTGAACCATCCTTTCATCCCTGGTATGACTCCCACTTGATCATTTTTTTTTGGTATGCTGTTGAATTCTGTTAGCTAAAATTTGCTTGAAAATTTTTGCATGTATTCATGAGGGATATTGATCTATAAATTTATTTTTTAGTTGTATCTTTGTCACTTTGGTATCAGGGTTATGCTGGCTTCATAGAAGAAACTAGGGAGTGTTACTTCTTTTTCTATGTTCTAGAATAGTTTGAGTAGAATTGGTGTCAACTTTTCTCTGAATGTTTTGTAGAATTCTCCAGCAAAGCTGTCTGAGCCAGGGCTTTTTTGTTGGGAGATTTTTTTATGACCTTTTCAAATTCTTCTTTTGTTATGGGTCTGTTCAAATTTTCTACCTCAGTTTGTGTTAGTTTAGGTAGATGGTGTGTTTCTGGAAGTTTCTCTATTCTAGGTTTTCAGGTTTGTTGGAGTATAATTTTTGATAATATTCTGTTATGATCCTTTTTGTCTCGGTTGTTGTAATGTTTCCTATCTCATTTCTTATTTTGGTTACTGGCATCTTCTCTTTCTTTTCATTTATCAATTTGGCCAGTGGTTTGCCAATTTTATTGATCCTCTCAAAGAACCAACTTTTAGTCTTCTTGTTTCTTTCTATTGTTTTCCTGTTTTTTGTCTCATTTTTTTCTGTCCTAATCTTTAATGTTCCCTTTCTTCCGGTGACTGTGGGTTTCTTTTGCGGCTCTTTTCCTATTTGTTCAAGTCGTAGGGTTAAGCTATTGATATGGGCCCTTTCTTCTTTTTCAATGTGTGTTTATTGCTATAAATTCTCCTGGGAGCACTGCCTTTGCTGTGTCCCAAAGCTTTTGGCATGTTGTATTTTCATTCTTTTTTGATTCTATGGATTTTTAATTTCATTTTTAAATTCTCTATTACCTAGGGGTTTTTAAGCAAGGTGTTATTCAGTTTCCATGTATTTGCTCTGTGGCCTAAAATATGGTCTATTATGGAGAATGATCCACATGCATTGGAGACGAATGTGTATTGTACTGCTGATGGGTGGCATGTTCTCTACATGTCTATGAGGCTAAGTTGGTTAATTGTGTTATTTTGATCTTCTGTAACTTTGTTGAGTTTCTTTCTAGTTGTTTTGTCCTTCCTTGAAAGTGGTGTATTGAAGTCTCCTGCTATTAATGTGGAACTGACTATATCTTTTTTCAATACTGTTAAAGTTTGTTTCATGTATTTTGGAGCTCTGACATTAGGTACATCAATATTTACTATAGTTATGTCCTCTTGGTGGATTGACACTTTAATCACATATAATGCCCTTCCTTTTCTCTTGTGATGGATTTTGACTTAAGGTCTATTTTATCAGACATTAATATTTCCAATCCTGCTCTTTTTTTGGTTGCTGTTTACTTGGTAAATTTTTTCTATTCTTTGATTTTTAACATATTTATGTCTTTGTGTCTAAGGTGCATCTCTTGTAGGGAACATATTGATATGTCAAGTTTTTTATTGATTCTGCCACTCTGTCTCTTGACTGGTGCATTTAAGCCATTTACATTCAGTGTGATTATCAATAGATATGAATTTATTGCTGTTATTTTGTTACACTTTTTTGTTCTTTTTGTAGTGTTGACAGTTTCTTTGTTCTGCTTAATTATCTGTGCTGAGTTCTTTTTATTTATGGATTTTCTTTTCTTTTCCTTTGTTGTTGTTGATTTTGTGTTTACTGAGTCTTTATGGTTTTCTTTTTTTATTTTGGTGAATAAGTTTATTAATTTTCTTAGTGGCTACTCAGAAATCTTACCAAGTTTAAAACAGTCTGTTATTTCTTGATGTCGCCCTGACATCCCCTCCATATGAAAGTTCTATATCTACACTATTTCTTCCCTCTTTGTGTTTTGAAGCTGTCATGGATTGCAGATTGACATCTCTGTCTCCATTTTCAGTTTTGAAGCTTTATTTTAGTTTTGAGAGTTCCTTATCTGAGTTGGTATCTGGGTGATGCTGTCATGTGTCTTAAACTCAGGTTATTGTCTGATGTAGTTGATTCTCTGTCCAAATGACTCTGTTTAATATTTTTTGTAAGGTTGGTCTGGTTTTTACAAATTCTCTTAATTTCTGTTTATCTAAGAATATCCTTGTTTCACCATCATATTTGAGAATCAACTTTGCTGAATGTATAATTCTTGGTTGACAATTCTTTTCTTCCAGAGTTTTATATATGTCATCCCATTGTCTTCTTGCTTACATGGTTTCTGCTGAGCAATCAGAGCTAAGTCTTATTGGTGCCCCTTTCTAGATGATATTTCTTTTTTCCCAAGCTGCTGTTAGAATTCTTTCTTTGTTTTTGATTTTGGAAAGTTTGATTATGATATATCTTGGTGACTTTCTATTGGGGTTTATCCTGTATTGGGTTAATTGAGCTTGTTTCATGGTAACATTCTTCTCTTTCATGATATTAGGGAAAATTTCTGTCTCAATTTCTCAAATATTCTTTCAGTGCTTTTTTTTCTTTTTTCTCCTCCTGTACATTATTCCTCTTAATAGTGTCCCACATAACTCTTAGGCTTTCTTCTTTATTCTTTCTTCTGATTGTTCCTCAAACAAATTAGTATCAAAGGATTTCTCTTCTATTTCGCTATTTCTTTCTTCCATTGATTCAATTCTGCTTCTGTGTTCTTCCATTGAATTATCTATTTCTTTTTTTTAAGCCATCCTTTTTTATTGTGCTTTAAGTGGAAGTTTACAATTCAAGTTAGTTTCTCATACAAAAATTGATACACACATTGTTATGTGACCCTAGTTGCTCTCCCTATACTGTGACAGCACACTCCTCCTTTCCACCCCAGATTTCCCATGTCCATTTAACCAGCTCCTGATCCTCTCTGCCTTCTCATCTCATCTCTGGACAGAAGCTGCCCATTTAGTCTCATGTATCTACTTGAGCTAAGAAGCACACTCTTCACAAGTATCATTTTATGTCCCAGAGTCCAGTCTAATCTTGTCTGAAGACTTGGCCTCGGGAATGGTTTTAGTTTTGAGCTAATAGACATTCCAGGGGCCAAGTCTTCTGGGGTCCCTCCAGTCTCAGTCAGACCATTAAGTCTGGTATTTTTACTAGAATTTGAGTTCTTCACCCGATTTTTCTTCTGCTCCTTCAGGGAGTCTCTGTTGTGTTCCCTGTCAGGGCAGTCATTGGTGGTAGCCAGGTACCACCTAGTTCTTCTCAGGCTGATGGATTCTCTGGTTTATGTGGCACTCGTTGAGTGGGCCGGGTGGTGGGTGGGGGCAGGCAACAGACAAGCAAAGCTGTGGGAGGGCTTTCTCCACCACTCACTGTGTCAGCGGTGGTGGTGAGTGGCAGGCAAGTGGAGGCACAAGAGCTTGCCCTCCACTGTTCACTGGGTCAGTGGGCTGGGGTGGGTGGGTGGCTGGTGGGGGCACAGGAGCACACTTGCCGCTACTTGCCAGTTCAGAGGACAGGTGGCAGGTGGGGGGGGCGGTGCATGGGACTGCGCTCATAGTCAGAAACATTCTTATTAATGTAATGTTGAATTTTAAGGCCTTTAAATCCTTACATTACTTATTTTTAAGCTATTGATTTATGTAACACAAATTAATTATATTTGTAGTCTGATTTTGATTTTTCTCTTTAAATAAAATGTCTATGGTCCCCCTTATGTAAATATTTAAATATATAAAAATTTTATATATAAAATTATTTATTATGTAACTATACATATTTATGTATGTATTCTGTTTAAGCAACAATCTCAGAGAAACAATATTTATAAATTCATAAATTCATAGCTCAATTCGCATGACACTACTTATAAAGATAATGCTCTACATTCTACCTTGGTGAGTAGTGTCTGGGGTCTTAAAAGCCTGTGAGCTGCCATCTAAGATACTACACTGGTCTCATCCCTTCAGGAGCAAGGGAGAATGAAGAGAACAGGATACAAGGAAAAGATTAGTCCAAAGGACTAATTGACCACAGCTACCAAGACCTCCAATGGACTGAGTCCAGTACAGCTAGATGGTGCCCGGCTACCACCGCTGACTGCTCTGACCAGGATCACAACAGAGGGTTCTGGACAGAGCTGGAGAAGGATGTAGAGCATAATTCTAACTCCCCCCCTCCAAAAAAAAGACCAGATTTACTGGCCTAAAGGAGACTGGAGAAACCTCAAGAGTGTGGCCCCCAGACACCCTTTCAGCTCAGAGGTGAAGTTACCTTCAAGGTTCACCGTTCAGCCTGGGAGTGGACAGCCCAGTAAAACTAAATGAGACTAACGAGGTACAGGAGTCCAGTGACAAGGGCCAGAAGGCAGAGGGGGAGTAGGAAGCTGATGATAAGGAACACAAGTTGAGTAAGGATACTGATGATGTGTTGTGAGATTGTTAACCACTGTTATAGGGCAACATTTGTAGTAACTGTTAAATGGGAGGCTATTTTGGCCTGTAAGCCTTCATCTTGGGCGAGAATGGCAGCACAATTGGAAGAGCATAGTCAATGTCACTTAAATGTGTAAGTAAAAAGTTTTGAAACGGTGTATCTTTGGCTATGTGTATTTTCACCAAAAAAAAAAAAAAAAAAAGCTGAGAATTCAGGGGGTTAAAATGTTGTCGGGTTGTTAACCAAAGTCATAAAACAGCATGTGTACTACTGTTACATGAGAAACTGTTTTTTCTGTAAGCCTTCACCTGAAGTACAATAAAATATTAAAAAAAAAAATTTATGAATTCATTAAAAAAATGAGTCAAAACTATCTAATTAGAAAGATTTACTTTTTTAGAAGGGAAGAACTCTTGGGAAGCACTGAAAAAATGAAAATTGTTTCTAATCAGCATTTTTCCCCTTAATGAATAGGGCCAATGAGTTGGTATTAAAATGTGCATTTATAAATAGGATTTTCCAGACATGTGACATTACACACCTGCCAAATAGCTTTAAATTGCAAATACAGTTTTTTCTTGCCTTTTTCTATTTTGTATATATTTATAGCAATTGACCAAATTGTTTTTCATATGTGATAAAACTTCTATTACTTTGTATTATTTAAGTTTCCAGTGCTCTGTTTAACAGCAATATGCTGACCAACTTTGAGAGTTAATAAATTATATCAAATAAAGAAAATATGGTACATTGCAACCTCATGAATTCTTATTCCATTATATCTATAGAAAAATACTTTTATTAAAAAAAACTACTGTTATTGCTAAGGAAGTTAATTGACCCCTCCTTTTATTCCTGAAACACTTCTAATAATCCAAGTTTTCTAATATATATTTCTAGAGAGACTGATTGTGTGGGAAAGTCCAGCTTTGCTGATTAAAACAGGTTTGTTTACCATAATTCCTGTAAATTAACAAGTGAAAGGCAGCATAATAGACCCTGTTTTCAAGCTTGATAATTACTAATAAATAATAATACATTTTTCATTTTCCATACTTTATTCCTTTATTCAAAAACACCCTCTTGAAGTTCTAAAGAATTCTGGAGCCCCAGTGTTTATCAACTATGTAAGACATTCTTATATAATTGTTATATCAGTTAGACCACAGAGTGACAGGAACTAGAATAGAAGAACAGTATCTGACGATTTCCCAGTTTGGAAACCGACATGGAGACTGTAGAGATCTCCTCAGTACAATGACTAAATTAGATATAAACTCAATGCTGTAGATTACCTTAGCCCAGGAATAATTTTCCTTGGGTAGGTGTTTAAAATAATGATGGGGAGGGGTACTTTTGCTTTTATGTTGTTACAGATGACACTTCAATTTCTAAATAGTTTTCCTGACTTTTTTCTACAACACAGAGTAAATTAATGCAGAGCCAGGATTGTAATCTAACTCTCCAGACCTCTATTTGCATTTTCTCTAATACAACCTGAATCTGGTAAAAAGTAGTCTAGCATCAACTTAAGAACTTCAGTTATGGGGGACACAAAAATATCTTCATATTCTTTTCTGGAAGAATAAATCTAGGGACATGTTTGTAACTGTAACCAGAAAGAAATGCATTACTTCTCTTTGCATATCTTAGTCTCAATAATCTAATTATTATCTATTTTGAGCTTAATATAAAGTCTTACATAACCAGAATGTTTGCCTAACATTGTAAATTCAGGAAGAAGTAATATAGATTAGTGGGAGAAAGAATGGTTTTCTAAATAACTGGTCCTGGAATAATTGAATGCCTATCTCACTGTAATACAACACTCCAAGTCTGTGTGGTGTTCACTGGAGGCCATTAGAAAAAGGGCATCCATTTCTAGATGGCAAGGAGGCCATTAGAAAAAGGGCACCAATAACTAAAACAGGTCCTCCCTATCAGAGCCTGAACAAACATTAGCACATGGAAAGAAACTTTTATTACTTGTAAGAATCAGACAGCATACAACAGGAAAAGTTCTATTATGAGCAGTGCCCCTGACTCAAAAACTGTCCAGGCAGAAATTATGACCCTTCTAGGTACACTGCACTTTGTGCCATGGATGAGGGGCTTTAATGGGGCCCTCCCTCCTGCCAGTCTTCACCTGGCCAGGTAGGTCAACTTAGGTGGTCTGTAAGTTTAAGTTATGTGTGTCCCATCTGCACTATAGCTGGGGAGACTAAGAAAACTTTCTCTCCCAGCTATTTTATACCCCAAACCTAAGTGACTAATTGTATCTTTTTAATCCTCCTAACAAGCATCCTACTGCATCATGGCCCCCAGACCTCCTGAGGAGGAGGGGGTAGTTAGTCCAGAATTGAATCTTTTTAATCCTGCTAACAAACATGGAGGCTTGATGGCGCAGTGGTTAAGAGTTTGGCTGTTAACCAAAAGGTCAGCAGTTCGAATCCACCAGCTGCTCTTTGGAAACCCTATGGGGCAGATCTGTTCTGTCCTATAGGGTCACTGTAAGTTGGAATCGACTCAATAGCAATGGGATTTTTAATATATATACATTTTATTTTAACAAACATCAGGCTCAGTGAGAGTGGTGGTTTGTTCTGAGGTCTAAAATTTCTAGCAGGGAGAGGAACAGATATAACTATAGCTGCCTGGCTTATCTGAAGGATTTGTTCCTTACATTCACACAATACACCCACCCATACACAAGCAGGTGGAATTTATTTTTATCAAAACATTTACAAAAAGTGAAAAGTCTGGCAATAATCCAAAAGAAAATCTTTACAACACATGAAAGCAACATATCATGTATCCAGATTGCATGATAAACTATTTCTATGAATAAATTTAAAAAAGACAAATAAATAGAAAATATGAGCAATAGAAACAATCAGAAATAACACAGAAGTACAAATGGACCATAAAATTTAACAAAAATATTAAATTTGTTAATAATCAAAGAAATGAAAATTAAAACCTTAATGATGTAAAATGTCACACTCAACAGAGAGGCAAACTCAGATAATATCATGTTTTGAAAGGATGTTGGCTGATGGGAATTTTTTTTATTCTGCTTTAGATGAAGTTTTACAGAGCAAATTAGTTTCGCATTAAACAATTAACACACGTATTATTTTGTGACATTAGTTGCCAGCCCCATGATGTATCAACTCTCTCCCCTCCTTAACCTTGGGTTCCCCATTTCCATTTGTCTGGTTTTCCTGTCCCTTCTTGCCTTTTTGTCCTTGCCACTGGGATGGTGTGTCCATTTAGTCTTTACATGGTTGAGCTACATGTATTATTGTTTGTTTTATGGGCCTGTCTGATCTTTGGCTGAAGGATGAACCTCAAGAGTGACTTCAGTACTGAGTTAAAATGGTGTCCAGAGGCCATACTCTTGGGATTTCTCCAGTCTCTGTCAGACTAGTAAATCTGGTCTTTTTTTGTGAGTTAGAATTTTGTTCTGCATTTTTCTCCAGCTCTGTTTGGGACCCTCTATTGTGATCCATGTCAGAGCAGTTGGTAGTGAAAGCTGGACACCATCTAGTTGTGCTGGACTCAGTTTGGTGGAGGCCGTGGTAGTTGTGGTCCATTAGTCCTTTGGGCCAATCTTTCCCTGTGTCTGGTTTTTTTCATTGTCTCTTGCTCCAAACAGGGTGGGACCAGTAGATGTATCTTAGATGGCCACTCACAAGCTTTTAAGACCCCTGACGCTACTTACTGAGGTAGAAAGTAGAATATTTTCTTTATAAATTATGTTATGCCAGTTGAGCTAGATGTCCCCCAAGACCAGGGTCTCCAGCCCTCAGCCCAGAAATTTGGTCCCTGAGGGAGTTTGGATGTGTCTATGAAGCTTCTATGAATTTGCCTTGGTCAAGTTGTGCTGACTTCCCTAGTATTGTGTACTGTCTTATCCTTCACTGAGGTTACCACTTATCTATTGTCTATTTAGAGTTTTTCACTCTCTAACCCTCCCCTCTCTTGTAACCATCAAAGATTGCTTCTTTCTGTGTGTAAGGCTTCTAATGAGTTTCAATAAGAGTGGTCTCATATAGTATTTGTCCTTTTGTGATTGACTTATTTCAGTCAGCGTAATGTCCTCCAGATTCAGCCGTATGTGAGATATTATGCAGATTCATCATTGTTCATGATTGTGTAGTAGTTCATTGTGTGTATGTACCATAGTTTGTTTATACAGTCATTTGTTGATGGGCACTTAGGTTGTTTTCATCTTTTTGCTATTCTGAATAATGCTGCAATGAACGTGGATGTACATATGTCTTCATGTGATAGCTCTTATTTCTCTAGGATATATTCCTAGGAATGGGATTACTGGATCATATGGTATTTCTCTTTCTAGCTTTTTAAGGAAGCACCATATTGTTTTCCAAAATGGTTGCATTCCCAACAGCAGTGCATAAGAGTTCCAGTCTCCCCGCAGCCTCTCCAACATTTTGTTATTTTCTGTTTTTTTGATTCATGCCAGTAATGTGGGGGTCAGGTGGTATTCTCATTGTAGTTTTGATTTGCATTTCTCTAATGGCTAGTGATTGTAAGCATTTCCTCATGTGTCTGTTAGCTACCTGAATGTCTTCTTTGGTGAAGTGTCTGTTCATATCCTTTGCCCATTTTTAAATTGGATTAATTTGTCTTTTTGTTGTAGGGGTGTTGGATTTTCCAGTAGATGTCAGATTATGCTGACTGATTTTCTAATTCATATCTTGCATACCTGGTATAAATCCAACATGGTTGTGATGTATTATTATTATTATATTGACTGATGGGAATTTTAAATGTACAGACACTTTGGAAATCAGTTTGGTGAAAGCTAGTACAGATGGCAATGCATACACATATCCTGTAATTATCATTTCCACTCCTAGTTAACTATTGTAGATAAACACTTGCATACCTACCAAAATATAGCTACAAAAATGCTTATATCAGTGTTTTTCATAACAAGAAGTACAAGAAACCCAGTATCCATAAATGGGATAATAATTTGAAACATATTCACATAATGATTACAATTAAAGTATTGAAAATGAAAGATCGATAGCCATACACATCAAAATTAATCTAAAACCATAATTTTGAACTCAGAGAAGCATCTCACAGAATAATACACACAGCAGTATTATATGTTCTTAAAATGATGTTCTGTTTCTTGGTTTGGTTGATAAATATTCAGACATTCATTTTGTTTTTGTCTTTTAAACTATATTTTTGTCTCTATACCCACTTTTTATGTATATTTCAGAACTTTAAAAAGTATCAGCGTATAAAAAGACAATAATAGTTGATAATGGAAGAGAGGGCATAACAAGAAGAAGCATTTGAGGAACTTTTGTATAGAGTTTGTTTTTAACTCCCTGTCAGCATGGGCAACTTTTAGTTTCTTTCTAAGATTTCTACCACTTACCTAACTGCAAAATATTCTCACCTCAGATCTTTATTTTGCATAGGCTGTGAAGGTTTTGATTAAATAGTTAATAAAAGCAAAAAGAGCTAGTTCTCTATAATGTCCTTGTAATACTGAAATTTGTAAAATATCAGCATCATTGATACCGGTAATGGTGTAGGAACTGTGAAAGGAAGTTGACATTAACAAGGTCTACAGCACTGGCATTGGAGGAAGAACCAATGCTGATGACAAGGCTAGAGTAAGCCTTGAAAATAAGTAACTCTGCCTGAAGAAGCATCACTTTCAGTGGCCACTGTTTGAAGGGCTGGCAGTTTTAAAATGGAAACTATTAAGACATTATCTCAGCCAGTATAGAGCCAAAACAAAAAGGAGGAAAATAGCAGACAGACTAGAGCAGGTGTTACATAATCCTTTTAGGATAAGTTTTCAAAGCACATGTCAAATAGTTCCTAAGAACTCCCAGCACAATTTCAGGAAACTTAGGGAATTCAGAATTGGTTTTTAAAAAACAAATTGAATGGAATGGCAATGGTATGGGAGGAGCTGCAGGGTTTGTAGATATATTTTTAAAAAATATACTTATTTTGTTATACTTACTGTCATGGATTGAATTGTGTCCTCCAAAAATACGTGTATCAATTTGACCAGGCCATGATTCCCAGTATTGTGTGATTGTCCACCATTTTGTCACCCTGATGTGATGTGTTGTAAATCCTACCTCTGTGATGTTAATGAGGTGAGATAGGCAGAAGTTATGTTAATGAGGCAGGACTCAATCTATAAGATTGGATTGTGTCTTGAGCCAATCTCTTTTGAGATATAAAAGAGAGAAGCGAGCAGAGAGACGGGGGTTATCATACCACCAAGGAAGCAGCGCCAGGAGCAGAGCATGTCCTTTGGGCTCAGGGTTCCTGTGTGGAGAAGCTCCTAGTCTAGGGGAAGACTGATGACAAAGACCTTCCTCCAGAGCCGACAGAGAAAGCCTTCCCCTGGAGGTGATACCCTGAATTTGGATTTCTAGCCTACTAGACTGTGAAAGAATAAACTTCTGTTTGTTCAAGTCATCCGCTTGTGGTATTTCTGTTACAGTAGCACCAAGACACTTACTGATTTTTTACATCCAAGTCAGTGTAGCATTAGAATATGGGTTATATCAATTTAGAAACATGAATATATTTTTCCATAATAAACGTTGCTGTGATTGTTTGGCTCCATATAGCCAAAAAAATGATTGTTCAAATAAGTTTTGGTGTTGGCTTGTGTTATGGATTGAATTATGACCCCCCAAAATGTATATCAACTTGGCTATGCCATGATTCTCAGTATTGTGAGATTGTCCACCATTTTGTGATCTGAAGTGATTATCCTATGTGTTGTAACTTCTCACCTCCATGACGTTAATGAGGCAAGATTAGTGGAATTATGTTAATGAGGCAGGACTCAATCTACAGCATTAGGTTGTATCTTGAGTCAATCTCTTTTGAGATATAAAAGGAGAACTGAGCAGAAAGCAGGAGGACCGCATGCCACCAAGAAAGAAGAGCTGCGAGTGGAGCTCATCCTTCGGACCTGGGGTCCCTGTGCTGAGAAGCTCCTAGACCAAAGGAAGATTGATGACAAGGAACTTACACCAGAACCAACAGAGAGAGAAAGTGTTCCCTGGAAGCTGGTACCCTGAATTCGGACTTCTAGGCTCCTAGACTGTGAGAGAATAAATTTCCGTTTGTTAAAGCCATCCACTTGTATTTCTGTTACAGCAGCACTAGCTAGCTAAGACAGTTTGGTTCCATAAACATAATTTATGATATATTTTACTAGGGCTAATGCATTTTGGGTATTAAGTAACCAACTCATAAATAAACCCGTTGCTGTCGAGGTCTATTCCAACTCATAGTGACCCTATGGGACAGAGTAGAACTACTTGAGGAGCTACTTGTGGATTCGAACTGCTCACCTTTTGTTAGCAGCCAAACTAATCATGGCACGAATACAAATAGACTTTTTAAATATACCATGTTTATAAATTGAGAGATGCTAAGGGCATAATTTACTGATAAACATAAAATAGAAAATTTGCAGAGCAATAACATATTTTAAGAGGTTGCAAAGGGAAAACAGTCGGCTTGTTGAATGGGGCCCTTTTTGGAGAGTGAAAATGATCACTCTCCAGTGAAAAGGCAACATGTAAGACATTTGCCTACAAAGAGAGAGGGGAATATGTAAGTCTTCTTCCCCTAGTTGAGATGAGAGAGTATCCACTGGTGTGTGAGGCCTGGGTGTAAGAATAGGAGAATCAGGCTCATGAAGCTGAGGTAGCATAGCACCATGAATGCCAAAATCCTCCTCCTCCTTTTGTTATGGATTGGAGTTCATCATCATATTCATTATCATCAAGTAGTAATTCTGAAAGATAATAATGTAGCGATAAAACCATCTTTTTTGTTGTTGTTTCTTGTTCTCTTATTATTTATTTGTTTTTGTTTGGAAGAAGTCCACATGGGAGAAATTCTCATATAGTCAACTACCATCAACTTCATATTTGATAGCCTCTCCTAAGATTAAGTACCTGGCAGAACGATGGGAGTTAGCTTTGCCAGCTTCGTAAATGCAAGTCACTGAAATAATGTTGTTTTTGTTAATTAAGGCTATCAATACAATTATATGGTAAGGATACCTGTTCTGAATTTCAGATTTCTATTGGAACTGGGGGGAATAGAGAATTTTAGAAGAGGAAAGTCAGAAGATAGGCCAATTTGACAGTATTCCTTGAAAATAGTTACTTGGGTAAATACACTAACATAGGAAATGCATTAAAATCCAAGAAACATATTAATACACTTATATAAGAATGGATTATAAACATCATATAAATACAGAGAAATAAAGATAAACTTAAAGTAGCAATTATAATAGCTCTTATTTATAATATTATAGTACTAAAATAACCATATTTATAACTTAATATGTTTATGTTGACTAGATCTTTTTGGTTTCCTAAAAAAAAAAAAAGATTTTCTTTTAATCTTCTTCTGTTTAAACAGTACTGCTTGTGGAACAATTATAAATTATAATTTATCATTAATTTCCAAAAAACCAAGTTTTTAAAAAATGTGTGCATGTGTATCTACATATATATGTACATATATATCAATTTGGTCAATTTAATAATCGTATTAGCCAAATCTTCTATATACTTACTGATGTGTTTGTGTGTGATGTTTTTTGTTGTGGATAGGAGTACAGATTGGTACTCTTTGTAGCAAAAAAAATTTTTTTAAAGATGCATTAAATTCTACTTATGCTTCACCAAAGTTGTAGTGAAATTTTTAATGTAAGTATGAAATGTGTCTTATGGATCACAACAGTCCAGTCCATAACTGATCATGGGGACGGCACAGGGCTGGGCAATGTTTGATTCTATTGTGCATGGGGTTGCTATGAGTTGAGGACTGACCTGACAGCAGCTAACAACAACATGAAATGTACAAGGGTTAATCACATCCATCTTTCACACATTCATTGAATAAATAAGTAAGGAATAGTTCCAGGTATGCTTTTATGTATTCAGGATACAGCAGTGAACAAAGCAAAACATTCCTTCCATCATGGATTTTATATTCTGTTTCATAAGGTTTTCCTAAGGCTGTAATTTTATTTCCTTAAATATGTATTTTTATACATTATTTAAAAAGTACTAACTACCAGTAGCCAACTAAAACAGAAAGAAGCACAGATATGTTATATTTTTATTGTTACTATTAACCTTATGAATAGCAACTGAAATTTACTCTTGTAGAGTCACTTTCACTCATGATTCTCAAAGAACTATGCATTCTAATTAATTTTACAACACCCAAGAGAGTCAAGTAAGTATTATTATTCCAACTTTACAAACGAGGGAGCCGTAACATAGAAGCTGAATTCACATTTTCCTCCATTCCTCAAAAGAGGTCTTAAGAAACCCCATAGCTATTGCGGTGTTTCAGTTTATGTATTGCTATATACCTCTGTGGCACTTTTTTCATTACTTAAGATAGACATTGTTTGGAAAGTGATAAAGAAGACATCTTTATGGGGCTTGTGTTTCTGAGCAGTATTATGGGTAAGTTGATGAGACTTAGCAAGAATATTGGACAGTGCAGGTGGACTGGTTCATGCTTACTTCTTATGTCATTTCTGCACAGATATAAAACCAGATAGATATTTGATTCAGAGAAAACAGGATCATTTGCCCAGGGCCTTCTGATGCCATAACTTGGTAGGCTTAAATAAAATTTTAAATATAATTCATTCAACACAACAAAAACCAACCAACCAGAAAAAAAACAGAAAAATTTCCTTTGTACTGAAACTGACAAACTAATCATTGCTGTATCCCAAAGTATGCGTTAATACTCTTTTACTTCATAGTATATAAAAGTAAACAATCCTATCCGTAACTAGAGATTAATAAAAAAAAAAAATGCCAGGCAATTCAGCAGAGGGAATATAATATGCCAACTATTTCTAATGATGTTAAAATTTCTGAAAGACCAAACAAACAGGAAGATGAGGCAAGCAGAGATGAGCAAAGTGCAAGAACTCTGTGTCCCTACAAACCTGGGACACAGGGAAGAGGTGATGCTAGAGCCTGGGCTGCCAGGCAGGTGATAGAACCGTGGAGAAGACACAGCCTCTGCCCTTTGGCACATATTAAAATAGGGTACAAACATCCTTACACTCTATCCCCCTTCTGAGATGGCAAAAAGAAATCCCTCTTCCCCAGACCTCCTTGACATAAATCTTCCAGTCTTGGTTCATCAAGTCCCACACCAACTAACCAAATAATTAGCCACTCACATGAATCAGTACCTTGGGATATTTTCTCTTCCATGCAAAATGGACAACTCGATATATTGTCAAAAGGCTCACTGGGAATGTTTGCTTCTAGGGACAACTAATTGGATGACTGCAAAAGGCTATTAACACATCCAGAGCTCTCCTTTTAGAACATAAGATGTATCATGAAAGTCCTCTGTTTAAAATTCCACAAAAGTTCCCAACTCACTCAAAATAAAGCTAAAGTCCTGACTTGGTTAAAAGACCATTTTGATCTAAACTTACTCTAACTCTGCTAACAGACTTCTGGTACTATCCTTATTTACTCAGCATCAGACACACTTGATTCCTTCCTGCTTCTCAAACACACCAAGCATTTTCTTGATTCATAGTCTTTGCCTTTGCTGGACCCTCTGCCTGGAACAGTGTTCTCCAACTTACTATGTGGCTTCTTCTCTTATTTTCTTCTGACATATGTTCATATGCCAACTTGTCCGAGAGGCCTTTTGTGACTTTTGTTTACAACAGCAATACTTCTAGCACTCCCTGTGCTCCTTATTGTGCTTCATTTCTCTCTTATCACTTATCAACCTCTGATATATTATCTAGAATTTAAGCACCAACAAGGTAGGGACTGAACCTAGATTGTTTTTGATATACCCTCAGAGCCTAGCATATCACAGGTGCTAATAGTAGGTGCTCATTAAATTCTTGTTTAGTAAATGAATTAATGAAGCATTTACTAACATTATTACAGTTTTGAAAATGAGAAAAACAAGGCATAAACATATTAAGTAAAAGTCTTCAGCCATAGACTCAAGTGACAGAGCTGTTTATTAATCTGCACAACTTCTACCTGACTCCAAATGTAAATGTTTAACTGCTAATTTAAAAATAGATTAGGAATTGTAGTTCTTTGAACAAATCCATTGTAATTACTTCAATACATTCAATTTAGTATGGTCAAGCTGATTAGCCATTTAGCTTGAATGTGATTTTTGTGTTGGCTCACTAAGGCATCCATAACTCCTACCATGGTGTCTGGCCCAAGATAAAAAAACTACATAGTTGTGGAATGAATGAGTAAATTAATGACTGCAGTCATGCATTCTAGATTCTTTTCACTGCTAATGTAAATTGAGTTAAGTGGCTTAATCTTTCTTAACCTTAAAATTTTTATCAGCAAACTGAGAACATAGGCTAGATGATCTTTGTAGTAATAAAGTCTTGGTTCAAGAAACAAAAACCAAACCCATTGCCATAGAGTTGATTCTGACTCATGGTGACCCTAATAGGACAGAGTAGAACTACCCCATAGGGTTTCCAAGGAGCAGCTGGTGGATTCAAACTGCCGGCCTTCTGGTTAGCAGCCAAGCTCTTAACCACTGCTCCACTAGAGCTCCAAATGCTTAGTAGCCACCAAAATTCATACTCTCACTTCCACATGTAGAGAGAGTTGTTCCTGAGAAGCAGCTGCCCAAACAGATGATATTTCTCATTCTCCTTGTGGTTTAGGGCATATTTCAGTAGAATATGTTGGAAGCAATTTACATTACTTCTGGCTGACTGGTTTTTAAAAAGTAAGTGTGTCTTCTCCACACTTCTTTTCCTTTTCTGCTGACAGAATGCTGAGGACTCCAGGGTCCTAGGGAAAGGTAGAGCCAAAAGTTGAAAACAACCCATTTCTCTGAAATACCATGTGGAAGAAAGCTACTTACCCACCATCAACACCTGAACAGTTTTTTTAAGTGTAAAATAACATTCTGTAGTATAAAGACCCTCCCTAAAACATTTCCATTTATTTATTATAACAGCAAGTAGTACCCCAAATATTACAGTCATCAATTTTCATTTCAAATCTAAAATTCCATATTTTTCCTCTCATAGCAAATTAATCTTTTTAAAATTTAAAACATATGTTCCAGATATAAGCCAGAGAACTATAGTAAGTTAGTGATTTTTTTTTGAACTTTCAGTACCATAACCATAATATCAGTTCTCATTAACTAATACCATTAAGGGTCACAAAGTTTCCAAGTGGTTTCCCTTCTTCAACTGACATTTCAAACGACCCTGAACAATATTGTTTCATAGTTACTTTTCAATCATGTACTAACCCTTTTAGATAGGATAGATTGAAATATCTAAGTGGGACTTTCAATGTTTTTCAAATATACCTATCTTAAGTTGATCTTCCAGTGTACCACAATGCAAGTCTTCTAATTTAACCAGATCTCTCTCTCAATTCTTTTAAAATAAACTATGTTTATTCAAATCCTTGAAACTTTACCATTTCCTCCACTGATTTACCTTTTTGTTTTTGTCTTTATTACTTTTAAGATATACCCAATGACATTGTTCTGAGTTAAATTGTTTCTCTCCAAAATACGTGTTGCAGTTCTAACTTCTGTACCTGTAAATATGACACTGTTTGGAAATACAGGTTTTTCTTTTATTTTTTTTATATTAGTAAGGTCAGACCAGAGTACAATGGGTCCTTAATCTAATCACTTCTAAGTGCTGTTTTATAAAGACAGCATAATAGACACGGAGACACACACACAGGGGGAAGAAAGAAACCATGTGAGGAACCATCTATAAGCAAAAGAACTCTACAACTGCTGGCAGCCAACAGAAACTAGGAGAGAGGCCCAAAGAAGGAAACAACATGGCCAAGAGCCTAATTTGGACTTTTAGCCTCCAGAACTGTGAGAAAATAAATTTCTGTTTTTCAAAGCTATCCACCTGTAGTATTTGTGTTCTAACAGCACTAGGAACCTTGGTGGCACAATGGCTAAGAGCTCAGCTGCTAACCAAAAGGTCAGCAGTTTGAACCCACCAGCTGCTCTTAGGAAACCCTATGGGGCAGTTCTACTCTGTCGTATAGGGTCGCTATGAGTTGGAATCAACTAGACAGCAATGTTTTTTTTTTTTTTTTTTTTAGCAGCACTAGGTAGCTAAGACAAATATCTTTTCTTTGAAGTTTTTACCACCTATTCTGCCTAATTAATGATTCATTGCATCTTAGGTATACTTCAGTTCCTAATATTTTGTCAGAAATGGAAAATACCTAATTTGTGTGCTGCTACCTTGACCCCAATCCTGTTCCTATCATTATGACACTCTTTCCCAATGATCTTTTTAAAGCAGATTCTGATACTTTGCAAAAGAGTGGTTGCAAAACCATCAATTAGAGTTGGCATGCAAGCTGAGATCAATTGGCCCATCTCCGTTTGAATCTGTAAGCTTGTATCATCTAATCCTACTACAAATGTGTTTTTTATGTATATTTTACAGTTCTCCAACTAGAATACAGTATTATTAAGAGTAGGGGTTGATACAATTGTGCTAAACACACAGTACGTATGGTGCTGCAGTGGTTAAAGTGATCAACTGCTAACCGAAAGGTCCACGGTTCAAAAACCACCAGCTGCTCTGTGGCAGTGTGCTTTCATAGAGATTTACAGCCTTGGAAACCCTATGGGGTTGCTATCTGTTGGAATCTACTCAATAGCAGTGAGTAATGGTGGCCACAATTTAAAAAAAAATCCTCCACAACTGAAGACAAGCACACACAAAATAGAACATAATATTTAAAATATTCAAGTGCATCCCCAATAGTACTATTTTCAAAACAGTGATCAAGATATGACTGCATCTTGTAGCAGTGGAGTATGACGTTTTTTAAGTTCTCTGCACTCTGCTGAACATTAGTTTAAAACTAAAATATTTAAAGTTTATATTTAGAGACAATATATTGGACAAAGTAGAAAAGATGTTGCTTTCAGTTTGGTTCAATTTGGTACAAAACTGTTAAAATACGGAAGGCAGAGCAGAGGAAAGTTATGGTACTAGGGTAATGTGATTTACTTATTTATGAAAAGTAAGATAAGTAATAAATAAGCTAAAGCAAAATGTAAACATGATTGTGCTTAGAAAATGTTAAAGGCAACAATAATGCTATATGAAAATATTTGGTTGGTAAATACAAAAATAATCAAATAAAAAGATAAAAGTAAATATAAGTGTTTTGGCTACAGAGAAATTTCTTCAGGTATAAAAACCCATTGCCATTGAGTCACTTCTGACTCAGGGTGACACTATAGGACAGAGTCTAACTGCCCCATAGGGTTTCCAAGGCTGTAATCTTACCAAAGCAGACTGCTACATCTTTCTCCCAAGGAGCGGCCGGTGGGTTTGAATCATTAACCTTTTGGTTTGTAGCTGAGCGCTTTAACATAAAAACTTAATACAACGCTGTGTGTTCTTAACAATGGCATCATCACAAGGCAGTGTTTCTTTCTACAAAATAATCTTCAAAACCAGAAAAAATAACTATATAGGCTATGATTTCTTTTAAATTTCTCAAAATTTATTTGATAGAGCAATTCGTAGCAAGATTTGATAAAGGAGCCTGTAAAATTATGGACAATTTGTGTGAAAACCATTAAGCAATTTTAAAAATATTGATTATTATGGAAGTAAAATATAAATTTCAAGAGTCTGTTAAATTTTTCAAATATTTAATATATTTAAAAGAGCACTTTGTTAAAAACATCTTACATTCAATTATAAAGCAAAATAAGTAAAATTGGTTTGCTATGAAAGTTTGAATACTATTTGAGGCAAAAGGTTTGAAATTAATATCTAGAATTAAACTAATAACTGGCCACCATGATTTACATAAAACAGCTATTCAAACTGTGAGATTTTGCTCGGCAAAACATTTACAGAAATGCCAAAATCAGATAAACAAAGGTATAAATACAGTTTATTTAGTGTTTATCTTTTCAGTCAAGTTCAAGTGTGCTGTCAATTAGAACTTAAACTAATTCAAGTCATCTGCATAATGTGTTCTTATCGGTGCTTTAAGAGGAATCAGGGCTGATAAACAGATTCAGGAACATAGTAGCAGACTAAAAATGAGTTATGCTACCAGGTGGTATGCAGAATGTTGGACTTAAATTGAAAAATTTTGGAAGTGTTTAAGTTTTACAGGTGACTATGACAAAACTTTTAGCATTAAGAGAGTAATTTGCAATAGTATGGCCTGGAGTAGATCTCTAATTTGAAATAAAGATGCTACCTATCACGGAAAATGCTCATCACTTTCTCACTAGCTTCCTTCAGACTCCTTTTTATTCACAAAGTTGCCTGCCAGGGAGGGGTGGAGTAGGCTCTTTAAAATGTAAATAGCCCCTCCAAGAAATTGGGGAGATTCCTACTGCCTGCAAGTTGTTCTAGTTCCTTGGAGCTGGCAGACAGCCAGAGCAGCAGGTTGAAGAAGCTGTTATATAGCCACTTCACTAGCTGTTACAGCTGCTGAGAACAGACCCAGGCTATTTACCTGGCCTCCATGGAATTCACCCTTCATGCTCACCCACCTGGCCAACCACAAACCAATAAATCCCAACCTCTATATCAAGTATATAAGGCTTTTTTAGGACTTTAAAGAATTAATGCCTTTCTGAACGTACTTTATATTCAGGGAACACCTCATTAAATTATGAGGGTCAAGTATAATATGTGAGATGGTCCATTTGGAAGGATCAGGCCATTAGAGACATAGCTAGAGATGGGTTTGCGGAAGGAATTACTTCTCAGAGCACGGCTTGGGTATGATTATGAACATTCATCTGGAAGAATGGGGGTCAGCATACCCCACGGACTTTTGTTCTCTGAAATCCATTAGCCCTAGGGTCAGCAGCTGGACTACCCAGTGTCGTACAGTGAAACGGCAGTCTAGTTGAAATTAAAAGTAAAGAGCTTTTATTGAGAGGCAAGGCAATTTGTAAATTGGGAATCAAAAGGTCTAGAAGATTCTGAACTAAGTGATCGCAGGAGGAGACAGGGAGTTTTGTTTTTTAAAAGTTACAAATTAATCGTTAAAATGGGTACATCTGGCCTTGAAACAATCATGAGATCCTCCTTGTGTGACCACAGGGAGGACATGCATAATTCTAAGTTTATCTTGAGTAAGCACTTGTTCTGAGAATTGTTTTAGACACAGTTTTCCTGAGCAGGGTGTATTCTTAAGCAAGCAAAACTCTTAAGCAAGCAAAACATTGTTCTCAAAATTGTTTACCAAGTAATTTTTTCAGGGCACAATGAAGAGCTACAGAAATGACAGGCTGCATTCTCAATGCAGAAGTTACTTTTGATTCAAAGTAGAGTTTTGACCTCAGACCTTAGCATAGCCACCATCTGTTGCCAGTAGGAGCATTAAGTTAATCTGATGTGCTCTTACTCAATCTCCCCTTTTGTTCATGAGTCACATTTGAAAGAGATTGCTTGATCACATCTTAAGTCTTCCGCTTTGCTGGGCTAGGAGTCTCATCTTTATGGTGAGTTATTTTTCAGATTTTTCTGATCATCCACAAAGCAGTAACTTGTCTTTGGCAAGGTCTTTTCTCATTGGATGGCAGTCTGTCTCTCTACAGACATCTAGGACCCCAGACACGGTGATTAGACAGCCAGGCACCATTAGATGTTAAATAGTTGGGTGGGAGAGTAAGGAGCTGAACTGAAATAACAGACCTCACCTGACATGATGATGAGGTTGAGCTTGCAGTAGAAGTCAAAGTCATGTGAGTATTTGGCGTTTTCTAAGTACGTGATTTTTTTTTTTCCCATAGAAATGGAATTAGTAGCTTGTTCAAATGTATTAGACAAACATCTCACACAGCATTTGATGATACAAATGATAAGAGCAACAACAATCAGTATAATTAAACCAGTTTGTGTAATAGAATGAAGCCAAGATCCTATGCCTTTGGGTAACCAACAAAAGATGTCTAGAAAGGGAGAGTCATACATAGTCGGGATAGAATGAAGCCATGCAGGTTTTGGGAGTATTTGTTTAATATCTCGTTCTACTTCCCCTAAAGAGTTTATTCTAGTTACTGACTGAGCTAACCTGACAAATGCACTCACATGGGAGGCTTCAATGGGAATTGCGAAATGAGAAAGCGAAACCCTAAGATAACCTCCATAGTGTAGGGAGACTGCCCGAAAATAGTATACCAGGGCAAAAAGCATACCTATTATGGCAATAATGAAATAGGCTCCTTCAGTGACCGGCATGTAAAATGATACAAGAACTGTCAAAAGGAGTAACAGAAAAATAGTTACAATACTAGAAGCAAATAGGTATATTAAGACTTCTGTGTTGCACGCAAGGTGTGCAGCCTTTTAAAAGGTGTGACTTTTACCAGTCAGTAAAATCTAACTTATAGAATAAAGCTTCCTTGAAGGCTGTAAGTATTAGGCAAAGTGTAGCTATTTCAAGAGCTGACATAATTCAAGAGATTACTAAACAAACCACCAAGAAATAATACCACAATTGTGTAGTAAATGCAGGAGAAGGAAAATACCAAAAGCAAAGAAACAAAGATCAAAATGTCCAAATTTTGTGGTAACTTGCATGGATCTTGTTCTGCGATCTTGGGTTCAGCCGTCTACTTTCAGCACAGTCTTCTGCTTCTGGCCACCAGAGTGGTTGAATTTCAGTGTGAGTCCTTCAGTAGGCTGAATAGTCCAGGCAGAGGCAGCCTTATTTTTAATATTATGTTGAGAACAAGCAGGACAATGAGAGACAATCCCTTCTGCAGTTTCAAAAAAATCTCCCTACCAGCATTTTGTAATACAGTAACCATGTCATCTTTTCTTAAATGTGCATGTTTATGTAAGTTGCTAATCATAGAAACATGAAAAAAGTTAGGTAAAACGATCTTCTTGACTCTATTGTCTGACTGAGGTGCCAAGATGTAGAAATTTATATAAAAGGGGCAGGTAACAGAGTAATTTGGCACGGATCGTCTGCATGCATAAACATTTTTTTTTTTAAGATGTGCAAGTATTAACAAGAAAGCTTAAATTATGTCCATGTTTGGGCATAATGGAATAGGACAATGCATTAAAGAAGTATTTTAAATATATTATCTCTTACTCATATGACTGGAAACCCTGGTGGCATAATGGTTAAGAGTAATGGCTGCTAACCAAAAGGTAAGTTGTTCAAATCCACCGGATACTCCTTGGAAACTGTTGGGAGTAGTTCTTCTCTGTCCTATAGGGTTGCTACCAGTCAGAATGGACTCGAAGGCAATGGATTGGTTTGGTTTATTTACATGACTGGTTTTATTTATTTATTTTTAATAGTCATATTGCTCATAGTCGTTTTGAGTTTAATGTCATAAACAATCTGAAGCTGCTGTAGTAAGTTACCCTCATTTGCCTTTAATTTTATATCTCAGACATTTCCTTCATTTTCTGAGGCAGAATCTGAGTCTTGATTTTCATATATTATTAAATCTTTTAATTTTAAATTATCCTTAGATTTGTAGTCAGCTTTACTGTTGTCTGACTATGATCCTACTATTTTCATGGTTTGTTTTCAATTATTTAACTCTTTTCTTTAATTTTATTTTAGCTATATTTCATCTTCTCTTCATTTACATAGACCTTCAGCTACTTGTATAGACTCTTTACAACTTACTACATACCTCAGGTTAACTTTTATTAGTTCTTATATTCTGGCATAAACTGACATTTTCTTTTAAGACAAAACTATTTTCTTTTCCTCTTAAAAAAATTATTATGATCATTTTATTTTCCTTCTTGCTTTTCAGGACATAATAACACTTTTAATTTAGTTCTTTAAAACTTATCTGAAGAGGACAGCTTAAAAATGTCCATGGTTAACTTATTATGATAATAATTCTTAAAAGTGAAAGACCTGATAGGAATTAGGTTAATGCAAAGCCAAATAAGGTCAGTTTTTTAAAAAAAAATTTAGATGAAAATACCTTTAAATATAATGATTAACCTTATATTCAAAGAGCTTCAGCTATAACACAGATTATTATATAATAATCTTGATACATAATACTAAATAGTCAGGGTATACTAAGAATATACTAAGATTTTTAAGTTTATAAACATCTAAATAGTAATAAAAAACTTTGCGTAAACAATGTGTATTCTCTAGCTAAAACAGTTTGATCTGTATGATGCTAGATTAAAGGAAATAAAGCTGCAATCAAGTTAGCAATTGAAATAATAAAATTATGACATAATGTTGAGTCTTTCCAAGAACTTGCAAAGTTGTCAGGAGTTAATCATAGGTCACCAAGAAACAGTACTTGGGTTATTTCACTAAAGATCTTAAAAGTAAAAACTTCAACTTTTCTAAAGCCAAGAAGCTTGGTTTCTTATTCAAGGGCATAAAAGTTAAGGTAAACTCAGAGACACAGAACTTTTGCCTTCTAGGCAGATTACATAGAGTAAACAGTAAATTAAGGAAACAAGACAATTAAAATTGAGCAAACTTTGTTAGGATTTTAACATATTTTATTGCTTTAGTGTTTCAGGTATTTAATTTGTTGAATGCTTGACTTCAAGGCAGATTGAACAAAGAACAAAATTAACTCTTCAATCCAGTAATGAAAGAAAATTTTGTTATCTTGATGGTGAGAAATTTAATTCTTTGTTATTTGATATCAAAGCTCTTAAAGATTTTCATGAATAAAGCCATTAAACTTCTAATTGTAGCAAAAAAGAACTTGACAATATTTAAAAAATTTTCTTTTTATAAACCTTGAAAATTTTTGTTATATATCTCTTATAGTAGACTTTTAATCAGCAAAAATGAACATATTTATTGTTGATGTTGTTAGGTGCCCTCAAGTCAGGCCCTATTCATAGCAACCCTAGGCACAACACAAGGAAACACTGCATAGTCCTACACCATCCTCACAATCGTTGCTGTGTTTGAGCTCATTATTGCAGCCACTATGTCAATCCATCTCCTTCAGGGTCTTCCTCTTTTTTGCTGACCACGTACTTTACCAAGCATGATGTCCTTCTCCTGGGACTGATTGCTCCCAACATGTCTAAAGTGCATGAAACAAAGTCTCAGCACCCTCACTTCTAAGGAACATTCTCACTGTACATATTCCAAGACAGATTTGTTCATTTTTCTGGCAGCACGTGGTATATTCAATATTCTTCACCAACACTGTAATTCAAAGGCATCAATTCTTCTTCAGTATTCCTTATTCATTGTTCAGCTTTCACATGCATATGAGGCAATTGAAAATATCATGGTGTCTTAGTTATTTAGTGCTGCTATAACATATACCACAAGTGGATAGCTTCAACAAAAAGAAATTTATTCTCTCACAGTCTAGTAGGTTACAGGTCCAAATTCAGGGCATCAGCTTCAGGGGAAGGCTTTCTCTGTCGGTTCTGGAGGAAGGTCCTTGTCGTCAATCTTCCGCTGGACTGGGAGCTTCTCTGCGCAGGAACCTTGGGTCCAAAGGATGTACTCTGCTCCTAGCACTGCTTTCTTAGTGGTATGAGGTCCCCCATTTTGCTGGCTTCCCTTTCCTGTTATCTCTTGTAAGACAAAAGGTGGTGCAGACCACACCCCCAAGGAAACTCCCTTTACATTGGATCAGGAATGTGACCTTAGTAAAGGTGTTACAATCCCACCCTAATCCTCTTTAACATAAAATTACAATCACAAAATGGAGGACAATCACATAATACTGGGAATCATGGCCCAGCCAAATTGATACACACATTTTTGGGAGAACATAATTCAATCCATGACACATGGCTTGAGTCAGGTGCACTGTCTTAGTTATCTAGTGCTGCTATAACAAAAATACCACAAGCGGTTGGCATTAACAAAGAGAAATTTATTCTCTCAAAGTTTAGGAGGCTAGAAGTCTGAATTCAGGGTGCCAGCTACAGGAGAAGGCTTTCTGTCTCTGTCGGTTCTGAAGGAAGGTCCTTGTCATCAATCTTCCCCGGTCAAGGAGATTCTTAGCACAGGGACCATGGGTTCAAAGAACGAGCTATTCTCCTGGCTCTTGATGGTATGTAGTCTCCCTGTCTTTCTGCTCACTTCTCTCTTTTAAATCTCAAAATAGATTGTCTTAAGACACAACCTAATCTTCTAGATTTAGTCCTGCCTCATTTAACATAACTGCCTCTAAACCTGCCTCAGTAACATCAGAGGTAGGAACTACAACACATAAGAAAATCACATCAGATGACAAAATGGTGGACCATCACACAATTCTGGGAATCATGGCCTAGCCAAGTTAACACATATTTTGGGGGGACACAGTTCAATCCACAACATGCATCTTAGTCCTCAAAATGACATCTTTGCTTTTTAACACTTTAAAGAGGTCTTTTGCAACAGATTTGCCCAATGCAATACTTCCTTTGATTTCTTGACTGTTTTTTCCACAGGTGTTGATTGTGGATTCAAGTAAAATTAAATCCTTGACAACTTCTTTATTTTCTCTATTTACCAAGATGTTGCCTGTTAGTCCAGTTGTGAGGATTTTTGTTTTCTTTATGTTGAAGTGTATTCAATATTGAAGACTGTGGTCTTTGATCTTCATCTGTAAATGCTTCAAGTTCTCTTCATTTTCAGCAAGAAAGGTTGTGTCATTTGCATATTGCAAGTTGTTAATGAGTCTTCCTCCAATCCTGATACCTTGTTCTTCTTCATATAGTCCAGCTGCTCGGAGTATTTGCTCAGCATACAGATTAAATAAGTATCTTGAAAAGATACAACCCTGACACACACCTTTCCTGTTTGTAAACCACACAGTATCCTCTTTTTCTATTCCAAAGACTGCCTCTTCATCTATGTACAGGTTCCACATGAGCCCAATTAAATGTTCTAGAATTCTCATTCTTCACAATTTTATCCATAATTTGTTATGATCCACACAATCAAATGCCTGTGCATAGTCAATAAAACACAGGTAAACATCTTTCTTGTATTCTCTGCTTTCAGCCAAGATCTGTCTGACGTTGGCAGTGATATGCCTTGTTCCATGTCCTCCTCTGAATATGGCTTGAATTTCTGGCAGTTCCCTGTTGATGTACTGCTGCAGCTATTTTTGAATTATCTCCAGCAAAATTTTACTTTGATGTGATAGTTTACTTGTGTGTGATAATTTGTGCATTCTGTTGAATCACCTTTCTTTGGAATGGGCACAAATATGGATCTTTTCCAGTTAGTTGATCAGGAAGCTGTCTTCCAAATTTCTTGGCATAGATGAGTGAGCACCTCCAGTGTTGCATCTATTTGTTGAAACATCTCAGTTGGTATTCCGTCAATTCCTGGAGCCTTGTTTTTCGCCAATGCTCTCAGTGAAGCTTGGACTTCTTTCTTCAGTACCATCAGTTCTTGATCATATGCAACCTCCTAAAATAGTTGAATGTCAACCAATTCTTTTTGGTACTGTGACTCTGTGTATTCCTTCCATCTTCTTTTGATGTTGCCTGCGTTGTCCAATATTTTGCCCATAGAATCCTTTAGTATTGCAGCTTGAGGCTTGAGTTTATCCTTCAGTTCTTTCAGCTTGAGAAATGCCCAGTGTGTTCTTCCCTTTTGGTTTTCTAACTGCAGGTTTTTGTACATTTCATTTAATACTTTACCCTGTCTTCTGAAGATGTCCTTTGAAATCTTCTCTTCAGCTCTTTTACTTTAGTATTTCTTCCATTTGCTTTAGCTACTCCACGTTCAAGAGCAAGTTTCAGAATCTCTTCTGACAGCTATTTTGATATTTTCTTTCTTTCCTATCTTTTTAATGACATTTTGTTTTCTTCATGTATGATATCCTTGGTGTCATTCCACAACTCTTCTGGTCTTCAGTCATTAGTGTTCTATGTGTCAATCTACTCTTGAGATGGTCTCTAAACAATACTGAAATATCAGGATATTCTTTTTTTGTGGCATTAAAAAAAAGAGTCTATATATAAACTTTCCTTATTATGAATATCTATTAGTTCAATTTGGAATTAGTATGTTACTTAAAAATCTTGGAAATTAATTTAAGCCCATATTTTATAAAACATGATTACTGTTGTTGTAGTAAAAGCAGTTTAGCTTTTTCTGATGTTCCAGTTTCTCCTGTTTGGGCTAATTGTTGATGTTTTTAAAGTCTCTCTAAAGTTAATTTATGAAAACTATAGTCATAAATAACATTTTGGAAATTTCTTTCCTTACTTATTGTAAGAGCAAAGTTAGCAGAGCCCTCAGTCATTTGTGGAGACACACCTCTGCTATTTCAAGTACAAGCAGTATAGGCCCAGCCTGGTTGCCTGGTAACAGAGATGTGGCCCCGTCTATTTTAGTATTCCTCTTGTTATTGCAGTGGCTCGATTATCTTGGTGGGCTCAGTTATAAGAAGATTCCAGAGACGGACTTCTAAAGTCTCTTCAAGGTTGCTTTAACATAAACTATCTTGAAGGGCTTTTTACTTTGTTTCTCTTGCTTTGGCCTGGGTGTTCTCAATTTGGGGGACACAGAAGGCTCCTATATAGGAGTCTAACTTTTCCCAGTCCCATAAGTCTTCCATTTCTTGTCATTCTGGAATTAATAAACTTTACTTCTTTTACTTAAATGAAAAATATTTTATATACTATGTAGATTAAGTTACTGAGAAAGGTTTTGCTTTCAAGTTAATATAAATATAAAATCTTCACTAGAATGAATTCATTTTCATTACTTCTTCGGAATATTAAGGATATTCAATTTATATAGTGCTCATTTATCTTTAGACCAATCAGAGTAAGTTCTTCAAAGAAATATCATAATCTAATTTAATACTACCATCTGGAGGTAGGAAATTATTACATTTTCATAACCCTGTCTTTTGTATGCTTTATAGGATCCTGTAAAGAAGCAATTTAAAATAATTTGTCTCTTTTTTAAGGGCTTTTTATATCAGTCAAAATAAACAATTTATTATTTTTCAGGGTGCTTTTCAAATAGATTTATTTATATCAAAGCTTCTCAAAGTAAGAAGTAATGTTTCTTGGAAGAGAAAAATAACTGAGAATTTTAGACAGCCCGATAGAAAACACCAGCCATGGCCTTCAACTTGGTACAGAAACTCAGACACAGCAGCATACTAGATTAGAGGCAAGCTTCTCAAAACAAACTGAAATAGGCTACCTTTTCTCAAAGTGATCTCTGAGATTTTAAATTACTTCAAATATATCCAGCTTATAGTGTTTTTAAACATGAACCCCAAACCAGCATCCCAGTAGGGGGGAAATCCAGACTCATTTATCAAGGATGTTAAGAATTAGGTTGAAATTTGGTTTCTCAGGGTCAAATAAAATTCTTAGCAGGGAGTTGATCTTCGAGGATTTCTCTGCAACAGCCATATGAAACCTTCTGTCATGGTTTGAATTATGTCCCCCCAAAAATGTGTATATCAGTTTGGCTGGGCCATGATTCCTGGTACTGTGTGATTTTCCTATACGTTGTAAACCTGCCTCTACGATGTTAATGAGGGAGGATGGGTGGCAGTTGTGCTAGTAAGGCAGGACCTGATCTACAAGACTGGATTGTGTCCAGAGGCAATCTCTTGAGATATAAAAGACAGAAGTGAGCAGTGAGACAGGGGGACCTCATACCATCAAGAAAGCAGTGCCGGGAGCAGAGCACGTCCTCTGGACCGGGGTCCCGGCACTGAGAAGCTCCTAGTCCAGGGGAACACTGATGAGAAGGCCGACAGAGAGAGAAAGCCTTCCCCTGGAGCTGACGCCCTGAATTTGGACTTTTAGCCTACTTTGACTGTGAGGAAATAAACTTCTCTTTGTTAAAACTATCCACATGTGGTATTTCTGTTATGGCAGCACTAGATAACTAAGACACTTTCTGAACCTAATTTATTTTGCTGGATAGAGACCTAGTCTCTTATTTTAAAATATGTTAGTCTCTCTAATTGGAAAAGATTTTGAAGTGGCTACTGATTTTTTAAATTGTCTTTGATCAGGTGTTGCTAACTAGGAGCTGCCACCTCCCCCTACAAATTAGCATTACTTATTTTCTTGCAAGATTTGGTGATTCCCAACCAAATGTGCACTGAAATAAAAGCATAGCTCTATTTTTGATTGCCTTGGAGGCATAAAGCCATGCAGAGCACTACTTTTGGTTTTCACTGAGTCACAAAAATCTAGAGAGGAATGCCATGGGATTTGGACAGTGTTTAGTTTGGACCACTGTGTAACCCTGTTTTTTGAGAGTTTCCTTGTGGGTGGCAGGCAGCCTAGTGCTCTGAAATGTCTCACAACCACCTTATCCTGCCATGGAAGTCTTTCACACTCCTGATGAGCACTGGAAACTGCCCTAATGACTTTTATTTGTTGACCCATGCCCAAATTTAGTGGCATATAGTGACCCAGAGCTCTTTGAAAGTAGAATTACCTTTGTAGCTACTGACGCTTTGAGGAGTAGAATAACCTCTGTCTAGACAAAATAGTGTACCAACCCTAGAACAAATTAAAGAGAAAACAACTCTGGACAAAATGAAAGAGAAAGTAATCCTCAATAAAGCTCAGAGGACTCTATGCAAATAGAGTTTGATCTGAGAGGTGGCTTACCTGAGGCAACTCCCATGGAGGTCTGAGGAAGCAGTGAGTCAACAGGCCTCTGCTGGTACCAGGGCCCAAGTTCCTGAGCCTGCCAGAGTTGCTTCAGCAGCTTTCCTTCAGATCCCACTTCTTACACCAAGAAATGTAGTAGAGCAAAATGGTGGAATCTGGTTGAAATTAAAAGTAAAGAGCTTTTTACTTAGAGACAAGGCAATTTGCAAATTGGGAATCAAAATGTCCAGACAATTCTGAACTAAGTGATCCGAGGAGGATACAGTTCAGGGAGTTTTTATAAGAAAATATAAGGAACTTAGAAAAAATTCAGTGACTGATTGACTTGGGCAACGGTTACAAAATTGTGTAAGGGTACATCTGATTGGTAGGAGATTACATATGTTTCTAAAATTGTTTTCTAAAAAGATACAAGTTAATCATTAAATTAGTTACTTCTGGCCTTGAAACAATCATGAGACCCTCCTTGCATGACCACAGGAAAGACATACATAATTCTAAGGTTTATCTTGAGTAAGCACCTGTTCTGAGAATTGTTTTGGACCTGGTTTTCCTGAGCAGGGTGTATTCTTAAGCAAGCAAAACTCTTAAGCAAGCAAAACCACATTGTTTTCAAAAATCGTTTATCAAATAATTTTCTCAGGGCACAGTGAAGAGTTACAGAAATGACAAGCTGCTTTCTCCATGTAGAAGTTACTTTTGATTCAAAGTAGAGTCTGGCCTCAGACCTTAGCATAGCCACCATCTCATGTTGGCAGCCCTAAGTTAATTTGGGGTGCTCTTACTCACTAGATACTCCTTTTATGTATTTGTGCTTTGGCCAAATTCCATGCAAGCAAGGAAAAGCTAATCTGAGATCGGGATAGACATTACCATAGCTTCTACCACTTGTATTGTTCTACCCCAGAAAGCTTATTCCACTTTCCTAAATAAATAAAATATAAAATTTCAAGTTTATCCCTGGTATCAGGAGCAGAGTAGATGTTTCATGCTGTTAACTCTCATGATCCTCATTTCTTTCTCTCTCAGAGAAGTTACAAAATGCATGTTACCTTACTCAGAGTAACATTCTGAGACTTGCTTTTTTAACCTAATGTTTTGTTTTTAAGTCCGTCCATATTGGTTTGTATAGAATATAGGTCACTCCTTTCAAATGCTCTGTGGTATTCCATTGTATAAATACACCACAATTTATAGATATATTTTCCCACTAATGGAGACATTTGATTTAGTTCTCATTTTTAACCCCTGCATACAATATTTCCAGGCTAGTTCCTGTGTATGTCTTTTTCTAAACTGATGAGAGAATTTCAGTAGGTATATAATAAATAAAAATGGAATGGAATGTCTGCATCACAGAAAATGAATGTGTTGAATTTCCTAGAAAGACTGGACCTTTTGTCCAAAATTGTTTTACCAATTTATCCTTCAACAAAAGGCATACGAGCGTTTCTTTTCCCCATCATCTTACAAATAATTGAAATTGCCAGATTTGTTATTTTGCTAATCACTTGTGTATGAAAAGAATCTCATTTTTCAATATTTGCATTTCCCTAAGGAAATGGAAAAAGGTTGAGAGTCTTTTCATGCGTTTATTGGCCATTGTGTTATCTTGTTTAGTAAATTTCCTGTTTATATTCTTTGCTCTTATTTCTTTTTGAAATATTTGTCTTTTTCTTATTGACTTGTAGTATTTACTTACATTTTCTCAGTACTTATTATTTATTATAAGTGTTGAAATTATCTCCTCTAAGTCTATGGCTGATATTTTAATTTTGTTTAAAATATATGTCTCATATGGAAGTCTTTTTTTTTTAATGCAATTGTATTAATCAATCTTCTAATTCTTATGCTTCTTTTGTGTCTTATGTAAGAAATATTTCCTTCTATTGAGATGATAAAGAGATTCACTTATAATTACTTTTAGTATCTTTAAAGACTTTCTATTCACATGTAGGACATTTGACCTATATAGTGTTTATTTTTAAATATATTTTATATATGAAAACAAGTTATCCTCAAGATATTTATTGAATAGACAAACCTATCACAATTGATTTCTAATATTTCACCTATCTAATAACATGTTGCCATACCACACTGCCATATATGATTGGGCTTATTATTATCGTCTATTTTGTTTTACGGATAGTTTATCCCTGTGGACTAAACAAGGGTCACAGTTAGCAAATCCCACTGTCATTGTTAACTGCGTGGTAAGGATCAGCATGAATTCAATCCCCACCTCAAGACGGATCCAATCTTCACCTTCCCATTTCTCCATCCTCATTGCCAGACACCCAAGTGGCCCTCTCTCTTTCCAACCCCAGCCACCCAGAGCTGGGTCACGAGTTATATGGGCACTATCGGTCAGATGGCTGTTTGTACAGCATTTTTCTGACACCCTGCCACCCAGAGCTGGGTGAAAATCACTAGATAAAAGGGCTCTGCCCTTCAGACTGCTAAATAGGCAAATGCCAGCCCCTGCTGGCTAGCTGACCCTGTGGATTCATTAATTCCTTTAAACGACTCACAAAATTCATGGAGAGTATCTGTAATTACATTTACCAATTTTTTATAACCAAAAAGAATACACACTAAGTGACACACAGGGCAAGTTCTGGAAGGGGTCCTGGTGTGAGATTTCAATTGTCCCCAAGGATGTGCCACCCTTTTGTGAGCTGATGCTCTTGTCAATCCAGGAAGCCTCAACTACTTCCATGTTCAGGCCCTTTTATTGCCTTTGTTGCATAGTCTTGATTGGGACCTCATTTCATAGTCATGATTGGGACCTCATTGCATAGTCATGATTGATTGAATCATTGAATATGCATGCTTTAGATCATGACCCGCTATGTTCCTGAGGTTAGTTGGCCAGATGTGGTCTTTGAAGATCCCATTTGTTTACATAAGTTTTCGAGTGTTGCCTGAAAGTTTTAGATAAGAAAGACACCTCAATTGCTGGAGAAATTCCAGTGGTCTATCTCAAGACAAATCTACCACAAACCACCTCTTTAAAGTGTTAAAAAACAAAGATGTAGCTCTGAGGTCTAAGGTGCACCTAACCCAAGCCATGATTTTTCAATTGCCTCATATGCATGCAAAAGCTGGACAATGAATAAGGAAGACTGAAAAAAGAATTGATGCCTTTATAAAAAGAGGAAGACCCTCAACGAGATGGATTGACACAGTGGCTGCAACAATGGGATGAAACAGCAGTGATTGTGAGGATGGCATAGGACCTCACAGTGTTCTGTTCTGTTGTACATACAGCCACTATGACTCAAAACCAACTCGATGGTACCTAACAACAACAACATCATTCAAGAACTAAAGACTAAAGACGAAAACCAAATCAAGTTTTTTTGTCTCACACCATGAGTCCATGACCCTTTGCCTTAAGTGCTATTTCAGTAATAAAAAGTCTTGATATCTTTAGAAAAAGTCAAAGCCCACTAGTTTTTTGTTCATTGAAAGTGTTTTGTCTATTTCTAGATTTTTGAAAAAAAAAAAAAAAAAGATGCTTCTCAAACCTTTATGTGCATACATACCACCTGTGCTGTAGCTGATTCAGTAAGTCCGGAATAAGCCCTAAAAATTCTGTATTATTTTTAAAGCTCCCAGATTTTGACAATGTTGCAGATTCATGAACTTTGAGTAAGAGGGATTTAGACATAGTTTGTCAAGTTTCATGAAAATTATTAAGTTGGAATGCTGATAAAAATTGTGTTAATTCATAAAATAATTTGGAGAGAATTGATTTTGTTTTAAAATATTATTGAGTCATTCCAGCAATGAACATTGTTATTTTTCCCCCAGGTTTTATTTTATAACTTTCAGTGTTGTTTTTAAGGAGCCCTGCTGGCACAATGGTTAAGCACTCAGCTGCTAACTGAAAGGCCGACAGGTGGGAGAAAAGACCTGGAGATCTATTCCTGTAAAGATTTACAGGCTAGGAAACTATTGTAAAGTTCTAAAAAGGGTCTTTTTGAGTTGGAATCAAGTCAACAGCACACAACAACAATGATGTTTTAAAAATTTTTTCACAATGTGACATCATTTGTTAGGTTTTAACCCAGATACCATATACTAAATATTGGTTTTACAGAAAGTACTTTTTTTCCCTGTTCTAGTATCTAAGTAGTTAAAACAGTAGTATATATATGAATGCTACTTACTTTTGTATGCTGATCTCATATCCAGCAACCCCAATAAAATATGTCATTAATAGTGAGATTGTTGAAATTGTCTTTCCTTGAGATGAACTTGCCTGCATATTTTATTAGAGTTATGCAAACTACATATAGAATGCTTATCTTCTTTTTTCTATTTTCTGAAAACCCGGGGTTACCTCTTTTTGATAAATTGGTAAAAAGTATCTAGATCTAGATCCACTCTCTCTCAAGGATGGGAAGCAATACAAGTTTTTGAATGCTGATTTTTTATTTTAATGGTGACAGATTTAGTCATATTTTCTATTTCTTCTTGATTTAATTTAAATTTGTTTGTATATATTTTTTCTAGAGTAACTTTTCTCAAAATGTGGTCTTGGAATCTCTGTGGATCCTGTAGAAAACTCAGGGGTACATGAAGTCAAAAGTATTTTCGTAATTATACTATACTAAAACATTATTTACAATTTTTGTTTACATCTTCCACAAATAGTGAAATTTTTCAAGATTCCAAAGACTAGTCATTTTAGCAGATTAAATACAATATTAAGGCAAATTTTAAAGGAACATGAACACTATTCCAACTTAAAAAAAATACAGTTCTTTTTAATAAAAATATATTTATATTAACATGTATTAGGTTTATTACTGGCATTTAAAAATGAATAAATAATTTTAAATGGTTTATTTTAATTTTTAATGATATGTATATTTATATATATACATATATACACACACACATATATATAACTTGTATAAGTAAAAGTCCTTTGGGTTCCTCAATAATTTTTAAGAAAGTAGAGTTACTGAGACTAAAAATTTGAGACTTGGTATTCTAAAACATTTATTTTGTTTATAGTTTCAAATTTATTGACACAAATGTTTTTATAATCAATATTTTTTTAAACATTAGTCTACGTATATTAATTTCCCTCTTTTTACTGAGATAGATTTGAAAGATTTAGTTTATCAGACTTTTCAAATAGTCATCTTTTAGTTGTGATGATTAAGGTTGTGTGTCAACTTGACTGGGTCATGATTCCCAGTGGTTTGGCAGTTATGTGATGATGTAATTTGGCAGTTATGTAATGATGTAATTTGGCAGTTATGTAAGATGTAGTCATGTTCCATGATGTGATCCAATGTGATCAGGTGTAAGGAGAGTTTCCTTGGGAGTATAGCTTGCGTCTTGCATCTAATATATATATGGACATTCTGGCAAAGATCACTTGTTTGCTCTGCATCCTGCATCCAGCTCTTCATCATCTGACCTCTGATTCTTGGGGCTTGAACCAGTGGCCTACCGTCTTACCTCGTCAGCCTCCACAGTCCTTGAGCCTCCACAGTCCTTGAGCCAGGAGCTTGCCTTCTGACCTGCCAATCTTGGGTTCATCAGCCCTTGCAGCTACCTGAGTCAGGAGAGGCCTTCAGTCTGAGACCTGACCCACAGACTTTGGACTTGACAGCCTCTACAACTGCATAAGGCATTTCCTTGAGATAAATCTCTCTCTCTCCTCTCTCTCTCTATATATACACACTTCACTGGTTTTGCTTCTCTAGAGAACCCAAGGTAAGACAGTTTTTATCCCCTCCCCCGTCATTCTCATTCTCTGTATTTTATTATTCTGTTTGTTGTTTATTTTGTTGATATCTGATCTTTAATGTATTATTTATCTTTGGTTTACATTTGTATTGTTAATCTAGTTTCAGGAGCACTGCTTATGCCATTTTTTTTCTCTTTCTCTTAAAAAATGCATGTACAACTAGAAATGTCCTTCTGAGTATATTAATTTAGCTTCATACCACAAATTCCTCTATACATAGTTTTCTTAACATTTAATTCTAAGAATTTATGTAATTGTGATTTATTCTTTAATCCATTTGTTACTTTTATTTATTGAAAAAGTACTTAATTGAGTGGACAGACAGTACAGACTATGTGGTTTTAATTCTTTTAGATATGTTGCAACTTCCTTTGCAATCTAGTATGTGGAAAATATCTGTAAATATCCACACGGACTTAAACATTGTTGAGTACATGCATACATAGGCATATCTAGTAGCTTATGCTTTTTCAAAATTTTGTGGTTTAATCACAAGCAAGTATTATTGTTTAAGTAATTGATTTCTTAGATATGTATATTAAAATCTTCTATTATGATTAATGACTTAATCAATTTCTTCTTTTAATTTTGTCAATATTTTCAGCATATATTCCAATGCTCTATTGTTGAGTCCATATATGTTCATTATTGCTTTAAACTCTTCATTGGTCATGTCAAGAACTGTGAAGCATCTGAAATTTACCTTATGTTCAAGCTAACAAGTTAATCTACCATAGTTTCATAAGTGTTCACAGAACACATTAGACTTCTGGTTCAGAGAAAACAGATTTTTTATTATTCATAGTAATAGCAAAAACCACAGTGTTTTTATTTCACTGGTTTGTCAATTCCTAATCCCCATAGGGCAATGCTACAAGGATCAGATGAGTCCTGAATGAACAATGGATTGCATTATAGGAGAGGAACCTCAAGCTTAGGAAACCTCAGTCTTTCATAATGGGCTGCAAGCGACCTAGTCTGACTTTTTCCCAAGAGGGAGGTGTTATCTTTATTATACTGAGTAATAAACAAACCTGCCTTCTCTTTGAAGGAAGAACCTATTGCTATCTTCTAAGTATGTTCACTACACAAATATTGAAAACCTAGTCCACAACAAAAAGCTGTCAGTGTCTCTGTTTGCAAGTTGTGCAGAAAAGCAAGGTACCCCTAGAGGATTATATCCCACAGGATGTTTTTATTTGTCATTAGGAACAACTTAATTTGACGTCGTTAGAAACAGCTTAATTTTTTCATTGGAAACAACTACTACATAATATCTATTTTGCTTTATTTAGCAAAAATCTTAATTAGTGGTCTGGTTTGAATATTGCCACAATAGCATTAATTGTTAAGTGTTATATTTTTCCAATACTCTTCTATATTATTTTCAACCTGACTTCATAAAAATTTTGTTTTAAATATAGGCACATATGAGCTTTAAAAATTTAATTTGGTACACTTTGGTTTTTCACAACCAAAAATAAGAAAATACACACACAAAAAATATATATTTCCTATGCATGCAACATTTTGCTTTATATCTATCATTCAACTTTTTTTTTATACCTGCTTAGTGTTTTTCTTCCATTTAATTATGTTTTTTAATTGCCCTTTTATGTGCAGTTCATTTGGAAACTATATATTTCCCTTACATCCATCCGACTCCCTCTTACTCTCTTGATCTACTGAGTTAGGCTTTTTTTAAGCAAGGTGTAACCCAGGAAATCAAAGCTCCATATCCCTGCTACTTTCTTCATGGGTGGTGACATCTTGTTACTGACCTTGGTTCATGAAGTTGTTCTTCTTTCCTGCCATCCATTGGAATGATTTTGGTGCCATTATCCTAATAGAGTAGAACTGCAGTTACCTGTTTCTGCTTTCCAGTCTCAGATCCCAGAAGATACATGAGAAGCTAAAATCTTACAGGAATCAGCAAAGTCTAGAATAGTTGTAACTGGCTGTCTAGTTGTTATTGTCATGGACCAGGGAACACCAAGAAGAGAATAACATTTCTGAAGGGCAACCTTTAGTTAGGCTTCCCTCCTTTATTAATGACTACTTTTATTATGATTTGTGAATAATTAAAGTGATCAGAGGAAACAAAATGGGGAGGATGTTAAGTTATGAAAGTGAGGACTGTGTTTACTTATAAAATCTTTCTGAAAATTTTCTTCCTTCAGTCAGACTTGAAGTCAGGTTTACTGCTCCTCTTTACATTGCCATTAGACAACATGAGATTGATAACATTCCATAAAATATTGCAAGCCAGATTGATTTTTTCTGCTTATCATTTCTGCAACATTCTTAAGTGCTGTATCTATAGAGTCAAGGGTTTTGGTGCTGAAATAAGTGCATTAATACTGTTTGCCATTGTCAATTTTATTTTGGAGCTCAGGTGGTGCAGTGATTAAGAGCTCAGCTGCTAACCAAAAAGGTTGACAGTTCAAATACACCAGCTGCTCCTTGCAAACCCTACGGGGCAGCTCTACTCTGTCCTATAAGATTACTATGAGTCAGAATCGACTCAACAGCAATGGATTTGGTTTTAATTTTATTTTATTGAGGAAAGAGTTACAAGTGGTGATGGTGGAGAGATTAGAAATAAATTATAAGGAATATTCAGGAAACTGAGTCTGGTTTATTTTTTTCTCACTAGAAAAAATGTTTCATTTTTAGTTATGTAATTTTTCCCTAATAAAATCAGCATTGGCCTTAGATTTTCTATTCAGAAAATTTGAATAAGCCAAACAGAGATGTACTGTTAGCATGCTACACATATTCAGAGAAGAAGAAAAATCACTTTTAGATTAGAATATTTTCTGGTGGTCAGATTTCTAAGATGGCCCACGATGATCTCCATCTTGTGAAAGTCAAGTCATTTTGAGTAATTCTTTCCCTTTGAATGTGGCATGGGTCTAGTGACTTTGTCTTAACTAATGGAATATAGCAAAGGTTTGAGACGACACTTTCAGGATTATGTTACAAAAGTTTGTGACTTCAGTCTTGCTAGCGGATTCTCTCTCTTGCTGGCTTTGATGAAGCAAGCTGTCATATTGGAGAAGCCCATGTAGTAATGTACTGAGGGTAGCCTTTGACCAACAGTTATCAAATGACATAAGTCCTCAGTTCAACAATCCTCAAAGAACTGAATCTCACCGACTTAAGAAAGCTTCCAAGTGGATCTTTCCTAGTAAAGCCTTCCGATGAGTCCCTAGTCCTGGCCAATACTTTGACTGAAGCCTTGTGAGAGAACGTAAAGAAGAGGATGCAGCTGAGCTGTACCCAGGTTTCTGATCCACAGACATTTGTGAGATAATATGTGCTAACTTTTGTGGTAATTTGTTATGTACTAATAGATAACTAATACGCTTTCCCTGACCTTTAATCTAGACATTATACTGTTTCCTTATGTGCTACAAGATTATTCATACTAATAATATAGCTCTTGTCATATTATGTTATCTCCACAGAGCATTCACCAAGTTAAATTCCTAACAAAAAAGATCAACATTCCAACAGCAAACCTCTATATCTAACAGAAGTGTGATTTAAGATATTATAGTTTTGATTTCATTCTCCTCTCTGTTTGAGAAAGGAGTTACACACCAATTTTTCTAAGTTCTATGTGCAAATATTCTATCACCTGGAATAGAATTCAGGATGAATACCTATGATGTAATAGTTACTTTCTTATATTGACAATATGAATTATATAACAAGTATGATGCAATTGTCACTGTGCTTGATTTATGTGTTTGTAGTAATTTTAGAAAAAGTTTTGTCTCAATTTTGCTTGATCAGCTTTATTCAGATCGGTTATTTTTCTGTGTCGTTACTTCCTGGGAATGTTTCAAGCCATAGTGGGGAAAAGCATTAAAAATCTTTTAAAAATAGTTTCCAGCAAGATTTCCACTTGTACATTATTATAAACATTTCTGTGTGGCTACAGTTAGCTGATTGTGCCCTTTTAAATCTCAGTTTTAAAAATGATGTGCCTGAATCTAACAATTTGTGATTAATTTTTCCCCGCAACAGAAACTGAAGCCTGATACTACTCCCTGTGGCTCCTTTTATTCATTACTCAGTGCTTCTGTCAGTGATGGGTACACAGAGTTGAAATTTTTCTAAGCTAACCCAACCTGACTCAGCCAGGCCTGGGGAATCTAGCCATGAGGGATAAAAGGAATAGGGCAGAAGACTCCATATGCCTATAGGCAAACACCTGTTTGAATGTCTTTACTTAACTGACTTTGTCTGGACCAGTTAAAACATTGAAATTCATTTGTATGTAAAATCACAGCTGAAGAAGCAAAGAGCAGACACTCCTGAGAATTTTTTATTTTGTTTTAAATAAGTAATACAGGAGAACTTTTTAGGCTAGTAAAAAGTGAGATATGCTAATGAGACTCTAGCTAAGTGTGAGCTACAATTTGCTATTCTTTTTTTTTTTTTTGGTTTGGGGGCATATGGTATTTGTAACTTAGAGAAACGGAATCTTGGAGACAAGGCTTTGTTTATTTCCCTAATGCTATATGAATCCATCAATAAATCTAAATATTTATTGTGTGTTTAGCACAAACTTAGGTGATGTAAAAATTGCCACATGTTTACAGATAAGAAGCCAAATAATAACTACATATTTTCAGCTTTAGAGCCTTGGCTCTGATACGTTTCACCTTTGAATGCCTTCATCTTCAATTTATCTTTTCTGCCACAGGTGGCGGCAGAGTCTCATGGGTCTAGGAGAGTGATCATGCTGATGTGAAATAAAAATGTATCCACTCAGCTTAAGCATTTTTTAACACATTTTTATTTTATTTAATTTTACTTTTAAAATAATTTTAATGATCATAAAAATAATATATAACATAATATAAATATTCATAGAGTAGAAAGCCAATATTGAAAAGTATAAGTTGTTTCACTATGGCAGTTACAGCTTACAAGACCATTGCTTAGCTATAATATCTTTTAAATTATTTCTTAGGTATCTTTCTGGAAAATATCTATGCATATACATGAATATTTAAAAATAAATGAGATTTTATTGTGACACTGTTGTGCACTGTGTTGCAACGTTTTTTTTAAATTAACAACGTATCTTTCAATTGTTCTTACATGGCTAATATTATTCCATAGTATAGTTATTCTTTAATGTGTTTAACTCATCTTCTATTTTTTTAAAATTTTATTTCTTTTCTTTATAATTCGTCCATTATTT
Source organism: Dugong dugon (assembly GCA_030035585.1). NCBI lineage: Eukaryota > Metazoa > Chordata > Mammalia > Sirenia > Dugongidae > Dugong > Dugong dugon. The sequence continues at coordinate 32,257,448 of CM057473.1, read as the reverse complement.
CCTTTTTCTCTCTTTATTGCTTGCTTGATTTTTAATTTGTTTACTATTAAAAGAACTCTGCAATGTGTATCACTGCATGTATATCCTCATGTACATGATTGAGTTTACAGACAGAATACATTCTCAACAGTGAAATGCCTAGCTCAAATAGTATGTATTTTTAAAGTATTCATAGAAGAAGTTGGACAAATTTTAACTTCCACCAGTAGTACTTAAGAATGCTTATTTATCACAGAGCGTTGTGAACACTGGTTATAAATCTTAGCTAGTTTAATAAATTAAAAATATACGTGCATATACATACAGATATACATCTATACATATATATGTATATATATCTACTCTGCACACATGGGGTCACCATGAGTCAGATTTGACTCAAAGGCAGCAATAACTATCTATCTATCCCATTGCTATTTTAATTTTCATTTCTTAAATATAAGTGGAGTTGAGCATATTTTCCTGTGTTAACTGATTATTTTTATGTATTTTTCTTTGAGCTTGCAGTTTAGGTTTATATAAGTCAGCCTTTACTGTGATAACAAAAAATCCCTTATGTGAGTGTATTCTAACAAGATACATTTATATTTGCTCATGTTATGTAAATATCTGGGTGTACACTGGTTCCACTCCACATATCTTCTCCTTTTGGAACTCAGGTTGAAGGGATAGCCATGTTCTAGAATTTGCAGTTGTCATGTTTTGGGGGCAGAGCAAGAAGGCCTCTGTCAAGACGCACAATCACATATAAAGCTTCTGCTGAGATGTAGCGAAGCAACAGCTCCTTACATTCCATTGGGAAAGTTGATCACATGACTAGGACAAAATTCAATGGAATATGGAAAGCATGGCAAGAACATGGACAGAAAAAAAGATCATTGTGAACACGTAATGCAGTCTACCATATGTTCTTTACCTATTTTTATATTGGTTTGATTTTTTCTTATTGATTTATGAAAAATCTTTGCATATTGAGGATAACATTCCTTTGTCATATTTGGAACAATATCTTTTGTTACAGATTTTCACATACTTTTAGCTTTTGTATATTTTTATGCCATATATAATTTTAAAAATATAAACTTGAATTAACATTTACCTTTATGATTTCTGGTTTTGCATCATGTTGGAAAGAATATCTCAACTCTATGACTATAAGAAACAACTAAATGATAGATTGCTAAGTAGAACAATTATTCAGAAAATGCGTATCTTGATTAGAATAAGTATAGAATTATAATTTTTTAAAGCATGCATTTTAAAACTGGTAACTTCTATCTTCCTATTTTATCTAAACTGAATGTAATTAAGAGGAAAGTAAATTCTTTCTAATCTCATTTCGTTGAGATGATTTAATGAGCCTGTTTTAAAAAAGGCTCTTCTATGAGTCTTTAGATCTGATTATCTGTGTTTATTTATTGTTTTGCGTATAGGAGTATAATACAATTCCTGAATGTGTCATAAAGTTCAAGCACCTATTTGATTCATTTTCAACAAATCTCTGCTTGACATTTTTTTATACTAACATGGTAAAAGAGTAAACATTGGGCAGAAGGACAGTATAAGCAAAGGCAAAGAGTCAAGAATTAGACTTGTAAATACAAGAAACAGTGCCCATGATAACCTGGTTGCTGAGGGCTAACAGGACATATTAAAAAGCAGTGGGACAGATCAATTTATGACATGACAGCATGAGGAGTTCCACAGACCAACTCTCCAGAAAAACTTCTGAAAATCAAAAAAAATAAAGCAGGTGTGCACACACACACACACACACACACACACACACACACACACACACACACACACACACACACACACACACACACACACACACACACACACACACACACACACACACACACACACACACACACACACACACACACACACACACACACACACACACACACACACACACACACACACACACACACACACACACACACACACACACACACACACACCCCCCGAAGGCTATGGAAACTGTCCTAAAGGCAGAGAGAAATGTACATCTATTCAAGAGATTCTAAGCAAGATTTGGAAAGAAAAGCAAGAATTTGTGGTATTTCTTCACTTCCACCCCCTCCCCTTCCCAGCTCATCAAGCCAGGAAATCCTCTCCAGATCTCAATGTATTCAAGAATACAGTGCTCTCTCTCTCTCAGCTCTAAGTAAGAGGGCTTTCTTCCCAAGAAGAGCAAGATATCAACATTTCTCATTCTGACCACAGGTAATTGTTGTTGAGACTAAATTCTGGGAGATTGTGATCAAGAGGTATAGGAGTTCCCATCTTCCACCCAGCTTCCAGTCATGAAACAAAGGCTCCACCTCGGGCATGACACTGTTGAGAACACCAGGACCCCAATCATGCTTGCCCTGACTCTTTAAGACAATGTGTCCACACCAAGAGAAGCAAGTTAAAAAGATTTCAGGCCACTACCTCTCCACTTCCACCAAGCACTCAGCTTCTAAAGCAGAGAGAGAGAAGTGTGCTGAAATTCCTACACTCAGTTCCAGAGCCCTGGGTCAGATATTTTGCCTGGAGAGAGAAGTAGTCCTTAAAAAGGCAGCTCTTATTCTATTCCCAAAGAAACTGACTTCATTTGCACAAGGCATTGAGAAGGTCAAGCCTGAGGACACTCTTTAAAACACTGGAGGTTGTGGTAGTGGGGGGAGGGGGAGCAATTGGAAGGAGATTCATAGATTTGGTGAAGATATAGGGTAAACTGTATGCCCATTAGTTTGAAGGAGAGAGCAGGGAAATAAGACCACTCGGGGGTGCCCACCTGGGGAAAAAAAAACCCAAATCCATTGCCATGGAGTGGATTCCTACTCACAGTGAGCACATAGGAGAGATTAGCACTTCCCCACAGGGTGTCCAAGAAGCAGCTGGTGGATTTGGATAGCAAACCTTTTGGTTAGCAGGCACAGGTCTTAACCACTACAGTACCAGGGCTCCACCCACCTGGGATCAGAAAAGATAACAAACACTGACATCTGGAACTGTTCCTTCAAGGAATAGTCTCACTGAAGTCTGCAGAGCAATTAGGTCCCAGGGAGTTGTTGAAAAAATAAAGCAAACAGCTGGCAATTACTGTTGTTGTTAGTTGCTGTTGAGTCTATTCTGACTCATGGCAACCCCCTGTGTGCAGAGTAGAACTGCTTCAGAGGGTTTTCAAGGCTGTGACCTTTCAGAAGTTTATTCTGTAATATAAATGGAGATCAGATTTCCTTTCATTCCAATTTAACCTAATAAGCTTTTCTAAATATTCCATAGTCTCCTGTTTTTTTCCTAACCCATTCAGTAGTATCAATTGCTGTACTAGGCAGCACTTCTTGTGTGGCAATTACAGAAAGAGCAGTTAAAACTGTTGTGAGCAAAAAGTGGAGATTAAAATCACACTTTGCTGAAAATTTACTAGTAATAGAACTGGTTCTAGGCATAGCTAGGTTCATGAGTTCAAGTGATGTCATTAGGATTCTCTCTGTCTCTGTCACTTGCACCATCTCTCAGTTTTCCACTTTTTTTGGTCTAATTTTTTCTCTTAGCTGGTGACTGTTGGTGGTGGTGGTAGTTGCCATCAGGTCGATTCAGACTCATGATGATGCCATGTGTGCAGAATAGAATTGCCCCATATGTTTGTCAAGGCTGTGACCTTTTGGAAGTGGATCACCAGGACTGTCTTCGAAGGTGCCTCTGGGTGGGTTCGAACTGCCAGCCTTTTGCCTAGTAGTTGAGAGCTTAACTATGATACTGAGGGACTACAGATGGTGGCTAATCCCTTCACATATATTATCAATCATCCTAGACAAAACATTGAATTATGGTGATGAACAGGCTTTGGACATAAGTTCACCAATGAAGGAAGAGATGGGGTAAAAGTTCCATCAAACCAGGGAATGAGACAAAGATAGCCCTGCTAAAACCACTATCATTCCAGAGTGACTGTGGGATACAGAAAGCTATGCCTCCCTAAGGAGCAACATCCAAAGCTGAACACTGCAAGGGGAGGAAGGAGTACACTTTACTGAAATAATCTAGTCAGTTACTAAACAAATAAAGAGGCAAACAAATAAACAAGGGGGGTGGCAATAACTAGACTTGCTACAATATATTACTTAAAATACCCAGTTCCTGGCAAAAAAATTATGCAACAGGCAATAAATAAATAAATTCATTAATTAAAAAAAGATGTATTTCCAGGTTTGAAACTAAGAAGTAAAATTATCTCTATTCTCAGATAATATGATGTTGTATATAGAAAATCCTAAGAATTCACTAAAAATAATTAGAACTAATAAAGAGTTTTAGCAAGATCACAGGGTATGTAGTCAATATACAAGAATTAATTCTATACACTTTCAATGAACAATCAAAAAATAAAATTAATAAATCAATACTCTTTACAATAGCAGCAAAATGAATAAAATACTTAGGAATAAAATTTGAAAAAGATATGCAAAACTTATATTCTAAAAAAAAACTATCGTGGAAAGAAGTTAGAGATCTAAGTAAGTGGAAAAACATCCCATATTCGTGGATCAGTAGACTTAATATTATCAAGATGGCAATATTCTTCAAATTGATCTACAAATTCAATATACCCTATCAGAATCTCAGTTGACTTCTTTGTAGAAATTAACAAGTTGATTGTATAACTCGTATGGAATTGTATGGGACCCAGAAAAGCTAAAACAATCTTGTAAAAAACAAAACAAAAAAAGTTTGAGGGCCCACAGTTCCTGATATCAAAATTTATTTCAAAGCAATGCTAATCAAGGTAATATTGTAGTGGCACCAAGGTGGACATATAGATCAATGGAATAAAATTGAGAGTCCAGATATAAAACCATATGCCTCTGGTCAACTGAGTTTTTACAAAAGTGCCAAGTTTATCTAACTGGGAGAAAATAGTCTTTTCAACATATGGTGCTGTGACTACTGGATAAGCCAGACAATTATCATCGAGTCAGTTCAGACTCATGGAGATCTTGTGTGTGTCAGAGCAGACTTGTGCTACTTAGCATTTTCAATGACTGATTTTTCAGAAGTAGGTTACCAGGCCTTTCTTCCAAGGCACTTTTCAGTTAGTAGCTGAGATCATTAGCCATTTGCACCACCCAGGGACTCTAGATAACTGAATAGACATATTTAAAAGAATGAGGTTGGGCCCTTATTTCACACCATATACAAAAATTAACTCAAAATAGATCAAAGATAAATGTAAGAGATAAAACTATAATACTTTCAGAAGAAAACATAGTGTGAATCTTTATGAGTTTGGATTTGACAAAGGATTCTTAGATATGACATCAAAGCATTAGCAACTAAACAAAAACATAGATAAATTGGACTTCATCAAAATTAAAAATTTTTGTGCTTCAAAGAACACCATGAAGAAACTGAAATTACAACTCACAGAAGAAAATATTTACAAATCATATATCTGCTAAAGGATTTATATCCAGAATACATAAAGAATTCTTACAACTCAATAATAAAAAAGACAAACAATTCACCTAAAAATGGCCAAAGGATCTTCATAGACATTTTTCCAAATAAGATATACAAATGTCCAATAAGTATGTGAAAAGATGCTCAACATCAGTAGTCTTCAGGTAAATGCAAATCAAAACCACAGTATGATACCACTTTGCACTCAATAAGGTATCTATCATTAAAAAGTCAGATAATAATAAGCTTTAAGGATGAGGAGAAATCAAGACCTTCACACACTGCTGGAGATAATGTATAATGTTGGAGCAAATTTTTAAAACAGTCTAGCAGTTCCTGAAATGATTAAACATAAGAGCTATGACGGCTAACCAAAAGGTTGGCAGTTGGAATCCAGTAGCCCACTCCTTGGAAACCCTACAGGGCAGCTCTAGTCTGACTCAACTGCAACTGGTTTGTTTGTTTGTTTGTTTTAGAGTTATATGACCCAGCAATTCTACTTCGAGATATAGACCCAAGAGAAATGAAAACATATATCACCATGAACTTGGACACTAATGTTTATAGCAGCATAATTCATAATAGATAAAAGCAGGGGGGAGAAACAAGTGTCTATCAACTGATGAATGGATAAACAAAATGTGGTATATCCAAACAATCAAATATTATTCACCCACGACAATGAATGAAGTATAAGATAGATGAACTCTGAAAACATTATGCTAAGTAAAAGAACTCAGTGATAAAAGACCACTAATTATATAATTCCATTCATATGAAATATCCAGAAGACGAAAAACTATAAAGACAGAAATTAGATTAGTAATTGATTAGGGTTGGAGGATGTGAAAGGATAGTGGGGGTAATAGTTAAATTGTAAAAAACTTTCTTACTGAGATGATGAAACTATTCTAAAAATTGATTGTGGTGATGCTATCATATATCTGTCAAAATACCATGATGCTATCATATATCTGTCAAAATACCAAAAATCATTGAATGACCCACTTTAAATAGGTGAATTGTATGGTGTGTGAATTGTATCTCAGTAAAGCTGTTAAAAAGAAGTACAGGAGGAGGAGGAGGAGAAAGAAGAAGAAGAAGTAGTAGTAGCGGCAGAAGCGGTGCTATGATTAGATTGGTCAGACATCTGAATTTAGAGGGTCTTCAAACAGAAAATCCATGCCTTAGATCTGTGGTCAACTAAAAACTCCAGGCAAACCACCCATTTGTAAATAAATTTTTATTAGAACATAGCCATGCCCATTTGTTTGCCTATTATGTTTGTGCTACAACAGTTGAGTTGAGTAGTTGCCCCAGAGACCATATGACCTGCTAGCCTAAAATATTTACTATACATTTTTACTATATACTTTAAGTAATAGTTTACCAATTGCTACAGTAGATTATAAAATGACAATCATTTAGGTTTTTTAGAAGAATATTTTTCTCTATTCTTTTATTTCTGTTCTTGTCTCTTTCTCCTTAGCCATTTCTAATAATTCTCATATTTTTATAAAATATTCCATTATTTTCATACTTGAATAATAAATTTAATAATGTACTTTGAGTTCTTTAAAAGATTAGGAATTCAATATAACAAATATAAATTTTATACTAACATAATTTTAAATCAAATTGATGTTTCTCCATATCTAATTTATAATAGCAATAAGCCACTCACTTATTGTTCCATGATTCCTATTATATTTCCCCTTACTTGTTTTTAATCATTCTCATATTACTGTAACATATTGTGGTATTTTAGTAACAGTAACAATATTTAAGAATGTGCTTTGAGTTTTTTTTTTAAAATAACTGCTTTTTTTAATATATGAAATGTAGACTAGATAAATTTTGTGCTCATATAATTTTCAATAAAATTGGGAGCACTCTGAATTAACCTAACATGTCATACTAATAATCAATTTTTTATGAGTTCTGTTATTCTTTTCTCACTGCATAAATGCTTACTTCTTAAGGTTTTATTTTTTTATTTTTATTGCTTCTGATGTGAATAACAAATTAAAAACTAAATAAAGTTCTTGATTATATTAACCATTTCTGCAATGTTGAAATGAGGAATAAAAACATTGCAATAACGTATTTTTACTGAAACATAAGAATACTGTTTTCTTTTTTTAAGCAAATTTCACATTTGAGTAACAATAATTTGTCTGTAAAATTATTCTCAGTAAAGTTACTTTATCATTGTAGCAGGCAGAATTTGAAAAATGGCCATCAAGATTCCAGGCCCCCTAATCTTTCAAACACGTGAATATTATGAGATGTCACTCCCATGATTATATCATCTTATATGGCCAATTGATTTTAAGACAGGGAAATTAACAACATGGTTCTAATGTAATCCTAGGTGCTCCTTTGAAAGCTGAGATTTTCTCTGGGTAGTAGAAAAAGAGCATTAGAGATTCAGAGCTTCGAAGCACAAGGGCAATTTGATGCGTTGTAGGCTTGAGGATGTAGGGAATCACATGCCAATGAACACATGGGGCCTCAAGGAGCTAAGAGTAGTACCTGTTCCCTTGGATAACAACCAGCGAAGAACGGAGAGTGGCCAACAGAATTTGGCCAACAACCTGAATGGACTTGAAACTGTATTCTTCCTTATAATCTCCAGGTAGGATCTTAGTCCAGCCAACATCTTGGTTTTGACATTATGAAACCCTAAGCAGAGAATCCAGTTAAGCCTGCCAGTACATCTGACATACAGAACTGTGAACTAATAAAACAAAACAAACAAAAAACAAAATTGGAAAATTACTACTTCTTTGGAGTTTTTATTTGCTCTTTTGTAGTTGTCATTATATTTGTTAAACTACTTGAGGGCATATTAAAGTATTTTAAATTAAGATAATAATATAAGCAAAGTTTAATAAGCAGCACTACACCATGCATTATTTAACTTGAAAATTTCTGCTACATATGATCGGGCCCTTTTGGTTGCCTATGGCTAAATGAGCAGTTATTAAAAATTTCAGAAAGAAAGAGAACTGTACCAGTAAAGGAGGGTTTCTTTTTAATTTCTATTTATTGTTTTGTTGGTGGAAACCCTGGTGACATAGTAGTTAAGTGCTACGGTTGCTAGCCAATGTGTTGGCAGTTCAAATTCACCAGGTGCTCCTTGGAAACTCTATGGGGGAGTTCTACTCTGTCCTATAGGGTCGCTATGAGTTGGAATCTACTTGATGGCAATGGGTTTGGTTTTTGGTTTTCATTTTGTTGGTAGCAGGATCCATTTATATTTGTCGAGGTTATTCTAGTGATATTTGTCTACCCCCTAAAGATTGGGAACGAAGACATCAACCCTGTTGGCCACTTAACATACTCTGGCCCTCTTATGTATGAACTTTCTCCTCCTCTTCTCTTAGCCTATTTAAGAATCCAAAATGGGGATCAGGAAACACCACATATTGGCAAAAAGTAGCACAGTATATTGGAGAAGCACCCTAAAGACTGCGGTGCGTAGTCCAATATCTTGTTTGGTCAGTGTGAGCCAAGTAGTCAACTATTTGAAGAGTATCATCAATTACTTTAGCTAAACTTATGTCTTTAAATTGACAGAGTAAAATGGTTCTAAAAGCAGAGAAAATACAATTTTGGACAGATAAATAATTTAGTCATGGAGTTATTTATCTTGTAAAAACAATGCATAGTATTATGCTTTATTTGATCTTGAAATATGTTTATCTGATTGGTAGATTTGGGCTAGCTCAGTATCTTAAATTAAGCTAGATTCTTCTCCAGGCATAGAAAATAAATACAGTTGGAAAAATTTGGTAAGAAAAAAGGATATCTTTTACACTGCTGGCAAAGTCAGTATCCTTTACCAAAAAACAAAACAAACCATAGACCCTTAAGTGGTGGTTGTACAGATAGGTATTTTTAAAAGTGTTAGACAGCTTAAGACAGATGTCCAAATTAGCACTGAGAAGAAATTAGAATTAGAAACTATTTTACCTTTTGGTAAGCATATATTCATTACCTAAAATGTAAAACAGTCCATAATTAAACTGTTTGAATTTTTTTGTTTATGTAAAATACAACCAGCAAAATCTACTTTATATGTTCATTTTTATTAATTTATACTTGCTAACTTCTAGTTCCACATTAAAAAACAGAGTTATTTTTGTTTGTCTACTATACTTCTATAAATTATAAAGTGAATTTATAGAAATAAAGCAAATACAGTAACCTCCAAAAATAAAATTTTTGCTACAACAGAGATGGTGACAAAGATTTTAAAATTCTCTGCCTATCCCTTTAACTAGCTATAAAATAACCTATCCATAAGATTAATTTGAACCTACTGTGACTTATAAAATAACTGAGCGTGCAACTAACTTTTTAAAGGTCACAGAGAATTGAAAGTGAGGCGGATGGGCAAAATGGTTAAATGCCTTTTTTTTTTTTTTTTTTTTCAGGTGTGAGTTTTTCTGTAAATCCTTAGAGAAACTTTTGGCTCAGAAAGTAGTTGAGTAGGGATTAAGTTCTTGCACCAAAAAAAAAGTTTGTTCCCTGAAGGTATTACAAAGATCCCAGCTGTTGTGGTATGTACTCCCTGGTTATGATTGGCACTGAAATGTCAAAGCTCAAAATCCCAAACCACTAAATTGCCTGCCTTAATCAGGCAAGGCTTGTCTACCTGCACTGGATCAGCCAAGAGCTGCCTATCTCAGTTGTTTTGGCTGGGGAGACATCTCCCTCCACCCTTTTGTTGTAATACTCCCTTTTCCCAGAAACAGTCTTTTTTTCTCTATTACACTACTTTATAAAACTCTTTTACTTTTACTTAATAGCTACATAGAGAATGAGGAAAAGAAATAGGACCATTGAATCAATTGTTCAAACAAGAGAATAATGTAGCTTCATGCATCTAAATTGTCAACAAAAAATATCTATATACATAATAATTTGAAAGTAAATAATAAGAATAGCTTATATATGATTTAATAATACTATAAATATAATGATAGCATATAGATACATATGAATATGCTATATATCTATGCATGTGTATATATGTGTACATACTTATATCTCTCTATCTCTCTCTCTCATAACTTGCCAAGCAGGCCTTATAAGCTATTTACATGGGATAGTTTATTAGAGCTAATTCTTCAGTAGGCAAATTTGTCTTATATTTTTAAATTTTTGTCCATTACAGGCAGTCTGACTTATTACAAAAAAAAAAGCTGCTTTGCTGATTCATCCCAATAGTGGCTCGAGATGCTTCAGCACTATAAGAATCAAGTAAATTGTTTTAAACATTTTTCATATGTCATCAGTTAGAGGAACGAACTAGAATCAAGAATATGCATTGAAAAAAAAAAAAGGAAACTGTACTTTTTCTCACCACTGTACTAAAAACCAGTGTACTTCAAGGTGTACCTCTCGGGAGGCTTGTTAAAATGAATATTTTGATTAAGCAAGTCCAGGGTAGGGCCTAAAACTCTCTAGACCTAACAAACTCCTGGGAGATCCTGCTGCTGCTGCTGCCATGTGGACCAACTTTGAGTGCCAAAGTTATAAATAAGCTCTGCAAATAATTATTCCTCACCCCTGTACAAAACCCTGTGCAGATATCATTGCTTTTCTGGTAAGTTTTCGGTATTAAAAAGTCTAGTCTAGTTCAAAGCAATCTCTCATCTGATTAAGTTGCCTTCCTCCCACAGCTCAGTTCTGATTCTGTCTGGAAAACTTGAAGTGAGAAGGTAGGGGAAGACCATGGGGTTAGATTCTTCAGTCAGGTTCAGGACTGTCAAAGGCAACAGAATGGGGGAGCAGAAGAAGAAAAATGCCTTCAAGACTATGTTGTTGTTAGGTATCATCGAGTCGGTTCCCACTCATGGTGACCCTATGTACAACAGAACGGAACACTGCCCGGTCCTGTGCCATCCTCACGATTGTCGTGACACTTGAGCCCATTGTTGCAGCCACTGTGTCAATCCATCTCATCAAGGGTTTTCCTCTTTTTTGCTGACCCTCTAGTTTATCAAGCATGATGTCCTTCTCCAGGGACTGATCCCTTCTGACAACATGCCCGAAGTATGTAAGACGTAGTCTCGCCATCCTTGCTTCTAAGGAGCATTCAGGACTATAGGGGGAAGAAAGGAAATAGAAACAAAGCTTATTTGATTAATATAGGTGTGATGTGACATTTCAGTTGCTAGAAATGGACATCATATTTGGTAGAGGGTCAGTGAAAATGAGGGAAACCATCAATGATTTGGACTGACACAAGAGCCACAACAATAGACTCAAACACGAAGATGACGGAGGACTGAGAAATATTTTGTTCTGTTATACATAAGGTTGCCATGAGTCAGAGCCTATTTAAAAGCAACTGACAACAACAACATGACATTGGTGCTTGTTTGTGTGTCAGCTGTCCAAATATTAATTCTACTGTGGATTTAAAAAAAAAAAATCCAACTATTGAACATGTCCCATCTGCAGTTTCTTGAGGCCATTTATCTCTAAGGCTATCTGCTAAATGACTTGTTTTCAGGCTCTGGGGTTAACCATTCTATTGTAGTCAGTTTGGTCATCCTGGTAGTACTATGAGTGGAGTGTCTTTTAAGATGACCCAGGCCTTGCTTATGGGAAAAAACAAACCTTTATTTCCTGCTGATGGTCATGTTCCTGCCCATGTTCATGCAGTCCAACCTCTGCTCTCTGACCTTTGTCCCTAGTTAGGCATCTCCAGCCAGACTCTTGCCTTTAGCTGTTTGAGGCATGTGTGAGTCAAGTATCAGTCTACGTGTTAAGCTCTTGTAGTAATTTTCTTGATACAACCCCATCTCCATAAGCTTCCAAAAGGTGGCAGAAAAGAAATCTATACAATTAATTTTCTAAAGTAATCCTTAACTCACTCTATTTAATCTTTCAAGTCTCTTCTCATTGTGAGCTAGGGGCAGAAAAAATCATTTTCTTAGCTTACTTGTATTATATTCAAGGTAGGCATTTTACTTTAAAATGGAGGGGTCATTAGTATTCATTGTTTCCATTGTGTTTCCAGCCAAAACTTAAGAGATAAGAAGAGCCCCATTACTGAATCATATTCTATATGTATTGTATCATTTAATCCTAACAACCTTGTGGAGCAGTGTTATTATCATTCTCATTTTAGAGTTGTTAAAAGTAAAACACAGAGGTTAAAAAAAGTGGCTGGAGATGTCACACTAGACTATTATACAACATTAGCATTTAAGTGCCCAATATAAGTTTAGTATTCATTAATAATCCATTGTCTTCAAGTCGATTCCAATTCATAGCAACACTATAGGACAGAGTAGAGCTGCCCTGTAGGGTTTCCAAGACTGTAAATCTTCATGGAAGCAGACTGCCACATCTTTCTCTCACAGAGGGGCTGGCGGGTTCGAACCGCTGGCCTTTCAGTTAGCAGCCAAGGGCTTAATCACTGCACCACCAGGGGCTCCCTTAGTATTCATTATTTGGTCAAAGTATCACAGCTTTGCCTTTCAGTTTCTTTTCTGTCCAGCACGGTGTATTCTTAGCTGTATGTCCTCCATAAAATCTTAGGAGCCTTCATTCCAGATTTTCTATGAAAATAATTACTGGGAAAATACCATGAAGATGCAATGCTTTACAGGCAGGGCAAATTTATACAAAGAAAATAACATTTCACCCAAAGAAGCTTGAAATCTTCCATGATACAGCTCTGTTAAATCCTGTGCCCATTTTATATTACCAAGCTGAACTCAATGTTTCAGTCTAAAACCAGAGTTCTTCCTTCTTTCCCTCCTTCCCTCCTTCCTGCCTGCTTGCCTCTGCTGCCTTCTTTTTCTCTTTAATTATCCAATCCACTAATATATGTATTTATTTCATAAAGTTATGTTTTTTTAATCAAAAATATCTATCACAGGGTAATAAATAATATAGAAGAGCTTGGAATGAAAAGCAATAGTCTATCTTCTTATCTCTCTCAACCCATTCTTCTAGAGTTTACATTTTAAAATAATTCCTGTTCTTCTGTTGGTGAACTCTCTAACTCTACCTAGTAGAATTATACTGTATTTCTTGCTTCATTTCTAAAGTCTAGAAAAACTGACTACACTAGGAAAGATAACTCACTAATATTCTCCCACCTGTTATACTTATTCTCAATGTGTAATATTTATATTACTACTTTTAGTTCTTCTATTGACTTCATTTGTATTGTGGATTGAATTACGTCCCCCCGAAATATGTGTTAAAGTCTTAACCACTGTACCTTTAAATATGACCCTATTTGGAAACAGGTTTCTTTTGTTATGTGAACAAGGTCATACCAGAGTAGCATGGGTCCTAAACCTAATCACTTCTAAGTTGTGTCTTATAAAAAGAACAAAATAGACAAAGAGACACACACACAGGGTGAAGACAGATACCACGAGAGGATCATCTACAAGCAAAGTCATGCCAAGGATTGCTGGAAGTCACCAGAAACTAAGAGAGAGGCTCATGGAAGGAATCAACATGGCCAAGACTCTGATATAGACTTTTAGCCTCCAGGGTTGTGAGAAAACACATTTCTGTTCCTTAATGTCACCCACTTGTGGTGTTTTTGTTATAGAAGCATTAGCAAACTAAGGCAATTTGTAACTCTAAATAATTTACTTCTTAGTGCTGATTCAATAGCTTAGCTAATATCTGAGTCCCTGTCTACGTACACCGAGGATATTAGCAGTATTCTTCTTCTCTCTATATTTCTTACTTCATAATGTCAATTTCTCAGTTTCTGCCAGATATATTTTACTTTATTTCCATTTTCAGGGTTGTTAATATTTACGATATATTATATAACAACAAATAATTGTTTTGTGTTTTGCCCAGAGTGGACTCTAAAATTTGAAAACTAATTATTAATATTTACACGTTGTTGTTTGTTGTTAGGTGCCATCAAGTTGGTTCTGACTCATAGGGACTCTATGTACAACAGAACAAACACTGCCCAGTCCTGCACCATCCTCATAATCATTGTTATGCTAGAGCCCACTGTTGCAGCCACTGTGTCAATCCATCTTGTTGAGGATCTTTCTGTCTTTTGTTCACCCTCTGTTTACCAAGCATGATGTCCTTCTCCAGGGACCAGTTCCTCCTGATAATATGTTCAAAGAATGTGAGATGAAGTCTTGCCATGTTTGCTTCAATTGAGCATTCTTCTTCCAAGAGAGATTTTTCCTTCTTTTTGCAGTCCCTGGTATGTTAAATATTCTTTGCCAATACCACAATCCAAAGGCATCAATCCTTTGGTCTTCCTTATTCATTGTCCAGCTTACCTATGCATATGAGGTGAATGAAAACACCATGGTTTGGGTCAGGCACACTTTAGCCTTTAAAGTGACATTTTTGCTTTTTTAGCACTTTAAAGAGATCTTTTGCAGCAGATTTGTCCATTGCAATGCATCATTTAATTTCTTGACTGCTGCTTCCATGGGCATTGGTTGTGGATCCAAATAAGATGAAATCCTTTACAACTTCAATATTTTCTTCGTTTATCATGTTGTTGCTTATTGGTCCAGTTGTGAGGATTTTTGTTTTCTTTATGTTGAGGTGTAATCCATACTGAAGACTGTGGTCTTTGATCTTCATAGTAAGTGTTTCAAGACCTCTTCATTTTCAGCAAGCAAGGTTGTCATCTGTATATTGCAGGTTGTTTATGAGTCTTCCTCCAGTCCTGATGCTCCATTCTTCTTCATATAGTCCAGCTTCTCAGATTATTTGATCAGCATACAGATTCATTAAGTATGGTGAAAGGATACAACACTGACACACATTTCTTGACTTTAAGCCACACGGTGTCCCCTTCTTCTGCTTGAACGACTGCCTGTTAGTCGAAGTACAGATTTCTCATGAGCAAAATTAAGTGTTTTGGAATTCCCATTCTTCATAATATTATTCATAATTTATTATGATCCACGCAGTCGAATGCCTTTGCATAGTCAATAAAACACTGATATTCTGTTTTCAGCCATGATCCATCTGATATCAGCAATGATATCCCTTGTTCCACATCCTCTTCTGTAACTGCCTTGAATTTCTGGCAGTTCCCTGTTGATATACTGCTGACAACCACTTTTGAATGATCTTCAGCAAAATTTTGTTTGTGTATGATATTAATGATATTTTTTGATAATTTCCACATTCTGTTGGATTACCTTTCTTTGGAATGGGTACAAATATAGATCTCTTACAGTTGGTTAGCAAGGTAGCTGTCTTCCAAATTTCTTGGCATAGATGAGTGAGCACTTCCAGTACTGCATCTGTTTGTTGAAACATGTCACCTGGTATTCTGTCAATTCCTGGAGGCTTGTTTTTCACCAGTGCCTTCAGTGTAGCTTGGACTTCTTTCGGTACCATTGGTTCGTAAATGTATGCTACCTTCTCAAATGGTTGAATGTTAACCAATTCTTATTGGTATAATGACTCTGTGTATTTCTTCCATCTTCTTTTGATGCTCCCTGTATCATTTAATATTTTCCCTTAGAATCCTTTAATATTGCAACTTGAGGCTTGAATTTTTTCTTCAGTTCTTTCAACTTGAGAAATGTCTAGCATGTTCTCCCCTCTTGGTTTTCTAACTCTAGGTCTTTGCACATATCATTACAATACTTTACTTTGTCTTCTCAGGCTGCCTTTGAAATCTCCTATTCAGCTCTTTTACTTCACCATTTCATTGTTTTGCTTTAGCAACTCTCCGTTCAGGAGCAATATTCAGACTCTCTTCTGACATTCATTTTGGTCTTTTCTTTCTTTCCTGTCTTTTTAGTGACTTCTTGCTTCCTTCATTTATGATGTCCTTTATGTCATTCTATAACTCATCTGGTCTTTGGTCATTAGCATTCAGTGTGTGAAATCTATTCTTGAGATGGTCTCTAAATTCAGGTGGGATATACTCAAGGTTGTACTTTAGCCCTTATAGACTTGTTTTAACTTTCTTCAACTTCACCTTGACCTTGCATATGAGCAAGTTGGCTTGTTCCACAATTGGTCTCTGGCCTTTTGCTGACTGATGATATTGAGCTTTTCCATAGTCTCTTTCCACAGATGTAGTTGATTTGACTCCTGTGTCTTCCATCTGGCAAGGTCTCACGTGTATAGTCACTGTTTATGTTGTTGAAAAAAGGTATTTGCAATGAAGAAGTCATGGGTCTTGCAAAATTTTATCATGCAATTTCTAGCATTGTTTTTATCATCAAGGACTTATTTTCCAACTATCAATCCTTCTTCTTTGTTTCCAGGTTTCACATTCCAATTGCCAGTAATTATCAATGCGTCTTGATTGCATGTTTGATCAATTTCAGACTATAGAAGTGGGTAAAAAAATCTTCACTTTCTTCATCTTTGGTCTTAGTAGTTGATGCGTAAATTTGAATAATAGTTGTATTAACTGGTCTTTCTTGTAGACATAAGGATATTATCCTATCACTGACAGTGTTGTACTTCAAGATAGCTCTTTTTGTGATGAATGTGACTCCATTCCTCTTCAGTTTGTCATTCCTGGCACAGTAGACCATGACTGTTTGATTCAAAATGGCCATTACCAGTCCATTTCAGTTCACTAATGCCCAGGAGTGCTCCCTGCGGCAGCACCTATACTAAAATTGAAACGATACAGAGAAGATAAGCATGGCCCCTGCACAAGGATGACATACGAATTCATGAAGCGTTTCATATTTTTTGGAGCCCTGGTGGCTCAGTGATTAAGAACTTGGCTGCTAACCAAAAGGTCGGTAGTTCAAATCCACCAGCCACTCCTTGGAAACCTTATAGGGCAATTCTACTCTGTCCTATATGATCTCTGTGGTTGCTATGAGTTGGAACTGACTCGACAGGCACATAACAACAATAACAACAATGCCTAGGATATCAGTCTTTATGCATTCTATTTCATTTTTGACAACTTCCAATTTTCCTAGATTCATACCTCGTACCTTCCATGCTACGATTATTAATGGATGTTTGCAGCTGTTTCTTCTCATTTTGAGTCATGCCACATCAGCAAATGAAGGTCCTAAAAGCTTGACTCCATCTATGACACTAAGGTCAACTCTACTTTGAGGAGGCAGCTCTTCCCCTGTCATATTTTGAGTGCTTTCCATCCTGAGGGGGTTCATCTTCTGGCACTATATCAAACAATGTTCCATTACTCTTCAGAAGGTTTTCAGTGGCCAATTTTTTCGAAGTAGACTTCCAGGTCCTTCTTCCTAGTTTGTGTTTGTCTGGAAGCTTCACTGAAGCCTGTCCACAAAGTGTGACCCTGCTGGTATTTGAAATACTGGTGCCAAAGCTTCCAGTATCACAGCAACACACAAGACACCACAGTACAACAACTGACAGACACAAGGTGGAATATTTACATAATTATGATTATATAAATATTGTTCAGTGCTGAGAAAAATGGTATACTAGCATAACTTTTTAAAAATTTTTTACTAATGAAGACAATATCATGGTTTCTATGCCACTAAAAAGAAATGATCCTAGTATCAAGGTCGAATGGATTCTACTTGCTGTCTACTAACAGCTTATAAACATAATACATTTTGTTGTTGTTGTTGTTAGGTGCTGTTGAGTCAGTTCTGACTCATAGTGACCTTATGCACAACGGAGTGAAACACTGCCTGGTCCTGCGCCATACTCACAATTGTTATTATGCTTGAGCCCATTGTTTCAGCCACTGTGTCAATTCATCTCTTTGAGGGTCTTCTTCTTTTTTTGCTGACCCTCTACTTTACCAAGCATGATGTCCTTCTTCAGGAACTGATCCCTCCTGATAACATGTCCAAAGTATGTAAGATGTAGTCTCGCTATCCTTGCTTCTAAGGAATGTTCTGGTTGTACTTCTTCAAAGACAGATTTGTTCGTTCTTTTGGTAGACCATGGTATATTCAATATTCTTCACCAACACCACAATTTTAAGGCATAAATTCTTCTTCAGTTTTCCTTATACATTGTCCAGCTTTTGCACGCATATGAGGCAATTAATAACAGCATGGCTTTGGTCAGGTGCATCTGAGTCCTCACAGTGACATCTTTGCTTTTCAACACTTTAAAGAAGTCTTTTGCAGCAGATTTGCCCAATGCAATGCGTCTTTTGATTTCTTGACTGCTGCTTCCATGGATGTTGATTGTGGATCCAAGTAAAATGAAATCCTTGACAATCTCAATCTTTTATCTATTTATCTTGATGTTGCTTATTAGTCCAGTTGTGAGGATTTTTGTTTTCTTTATGTTCAGGTGTAATCCATACTGAAGGCAGCGGGCTTTGATCTTCATCAGTAAGTGGTTCAAGTCTTCTTCCCTTTCAGCAAGCAAGATTGTGTCATCTGCATAACTCAGGTTGATAAGGAGTCCTCCTCCAATCCTGATGCCCCATTCTTCTTCATATAGTCCAGCATCTCGGATTATTTGCTCGGCATACAGACTGAATAGGTATGGTGAAAGGATACAACCCTGACACACACCTTTCCTACAGTATCCCCTTGTTCTATTCTAACGACTGTCTCTTAATCCATGTGCTGATTCCTCATCAGCACAATTAAGTGTTCTGGAATTCCCATTTTCAGTAATATTATCTATAATTTGTTATGATCCAGACAATCGAATGCCTTAGCATAGTCAAGAAAACACAGATCAGTAAACTGTCTTTCTGATATTCTCTGCTTTCAGCCAGGATCCATCAGACATCAGCAATGATATCCCTGGTTCCACGTCCTCTTCTAAATCCAGCTTGAATTTCTGGCAGTTCCCTGTCAATATACTACTGAAACTTGTCTGCCATGGGTGACCCTGCTGGTATTTGAAGTATTTGAATACCGATGGCATAGCTTCCAGCAACACAGCCACACACAAGCCTCCACAGTATGACAAACTGACAGACACATGAGAGTAACACATTTTAGTCTGGTGCTTATTTGGACCTATAATGCACCTTTATGCTATGTTCAAGTTTTATATCTACTGTAGTATCTTCCTTTGCATGAAGTTTCCCTTCTTTCTGGAATCTTCCTTTTGGAACCTTTTGGCCTCCCTTTTGATTATCTTAAGTAACTAATTTCCTACTTGGTCCCTTGCACAGTAAATGAAAGAATAGCAATGCACGTTGGTCTCTTGTTCATGGCATATATCTACTTACCTTGTAAGTGTTGTATCCCACCTGGTGCTTGGGTAAAGCCATTATTCTATAAGGTCAGAGGCTCTGGTTGATGAAGAACATTATATGGCTAGTGAATCCAGTTAGCATCAGCCCACAGACTTCCTTCTTTCCTGTGAATTAAGAATTTTGGTTGGAGCCATAATGTGTAAGTCATCATGACAATGTACATGGGGCATTCAGTTTGTACATGCATACTAATGGCAGAGAGGGAGGGAAAGCAAATGAGTACAAGTTGCTATTTCCTCAGTGAAGGAAATATTGTTTTCTTCCAGAAGCAAATCTTGAGACAAGCATTTAAAGGCACATTCTGTATTTGGAAAAGCTTGGAACACTAGTAGGGAAATAGGAAGGTGATACTTGGAAGGGAAAGCAACCGTGAGCAACTAGATTTAATCCCATAGGGATGCTTGGGGAAAACTGCAACACAGATATCTCAAAATTATCCCACAAGAGGGGTGAAAGAAATGGAGAATTCATATACCAAATCCTGAGAATCTTTGGTTAACGATTCAAATGATCCAATGGAGTATTAATTCCTACAGAACTTTGGCCTATATATATAGAAAGAACATCCCAACTGGAAGTGAAAGAGAGCATGGAAATAGTACCAGAGATGCAGATGGAAACTCTGCAGATGGAACATATCTGACAAAGACATGTTAAACCTGGCAGGTTGAACTCTGCCAATGCATTATGAAAAGTTAGAGGAATATAGATGGAGCAGTGGAAACATTTTCTATAAAAGAGTACAGGGATAGCCAACAATTGCTATTGGATGATAACCTAGTACATTGATCTTGGGAAAATGATCATTGATCAAGTGATTTTTTTTTCTGTTCTCAGAAATAATTGTATTTGGCTTCTTACCATTTCCTGGGTTCTAGCCATGTAGCTAGTGTCCTGTCGAAAGTGTCCATCTAACCTACAATCCAGTGATTTTAGTTTCACTATAGTAGAGGTAATCTGGGTCCTCAGAGTCCATCCTAACAAGTAGGCAATTGTTGTTTGCCTTCACCGCATCCATTCACTTGCTACTCCCTTTCCTAAATGTACCAACAATTTAATTTCCCCATTATGTTCATCCATTACACAGAGCCTCCCTCCATGCCAGTTGTAGGGAAGGCTTCTGATTTTTTTCAGGGAATCAGTGTATTTCATCCCCCTGCTCACAATCAGGTTGTGAATACACAACCTAGTTTGTCAATTTAGGCTGAATGCAAAGATTAAGTTTGGAATCTGGGAGTTCTCAGCTGAAATTCTCAGATAAATGATACCTGTCTCCCAGATCAAATAATGTATAAAGATTATTCTGCTACTTTTGGTCTCTTCCAGTTACTAAACCTGCTGTTGTTGAGTCAGTTCCAATTCATAGCCACCCGATAGGAGAGAGACAAACCGCCCCTTAGGGCTTGCAAGCCTGTAAATCTTTAAGGGAACAGACTGTCACATCTTTCTCTCATTACAAACACCCCCTCATTACAAACTTATTGTTTAAGGCAGCTGGAGTTGAGATTTCTGTTACTTCATGAACAAAGACTTCCACTGCTATATCCTCAATGTATTATGTGTTTCCAGCTGACAACAAGTAATAACTTTATCTGCTAGTTTATCACTGAGTCCTATGGACAATTAGAAGCTTATCCTATAATATAAACAGAGATCAGATTTCCTTTCATTCCAATTTAGGTTAATGAGCTTTTCTAAATATTCCATATTCGCCTGACTTTTTTTTAACTCATTCACTAGTATCAATTTCTGTACTAGCCAGTACTTCCTGTGTTGTAAATACAGAAAACTCCATTAGAACTGTTGAGAGCAAAAAGTGGAGAAATTGTAACCACATTTTCTGAAAATTACTAGTAATAGAACTAGTTCTAAGCATAGCTAGGTTCATGAGTTCAAGTGATGTCACCTCCATCATCTCTCAGTTTTCCACTTTTCTCTTAAATAGGCTTTCTGCTTGAGTTAGCTAGATGATGACTTTTGTTAGTTGCCGTCAAGGTGATTCAGACTCATGGTGATCCCAAGTGTGCAGAGTAGAACTGATCCATAGGGTTTTTAAGGCTGTGACCTTTTGGAAGCATATCACCAGGTCTGTCTTCCAAGGCACCTCTGGCTAGGTTCAAACCAACAACCTTTTGGCTAGTAGTTGAGTGCTTAAGTATGCAACCCAGAGATTCCAGATGGTGACTAATCCCTCCATATTTATTGCCAATCATCCTAGACAGAGCATTGAATTAGGCTGATTGAGTAGGCTTTGGACATGTGGTCATTAATGGAGCGAGTGATGGGGGAAAAGTCTCATCAAAACATGTATATTAAAATTTAGGAAGCAATGGTTTATCAAAGGAAAATCAGAATGACGATCCCTGAAAAAGTATTTTAAAATTTGAAGTCTGATTTTTTAAAAAAATTGTATTGTAAATTTTCTCATTTTTTTTTTCATTGTATATAACAATGAAAACTGTGAGAGCCAGAACTCGACAGGACTGCCTTGTTTTATATATATATATATATATATATATATAACTTTAGATGAAGGTTTACAGAACAAATAGTTTCTCATTAAACAGTCAGTACCCATATTGTTTTATGACATTGGTTAACAACCACAAGACATGTCAACATGCTCCCTTCTCGACGCTGGAGGACTCTTGTTTTTTGGTGAAAATATACATAGCCTAAGTTACACTACTTCACAAGTTTCTACATGTACAATTCAGTGACACTGATTACATTCTTCCAGTTGTGCTGCTATTCTTACTATCCTTTTCCAAAATATTCCATCACCATTATCTTCAACTCACTGTCCCCTAGGCTTTCCATCAAACCTTTTGAGTTGCTGTTTTCAATATTATCTCACATAGATAATTCCTTTTTTTTCATACCTTAGATGAAGGTTTGCAGAACAAATAGTTTCTCATTAAACAGTTAGTACACATATTGCCCTATAACAGTGATTAACAACCCCATAACATGTCAACACTGTCCCTTCTCAAACTTGGGTACCCTATCACCAGCTTTATTGACCACTCCTGCCTGCTAGTCCTTGTCCCTGGACTACTGTGCCTCATTAGTCCTGTTTTGTTTAATGAGGCTGTCCAATCCCTGGCAGAATGGTGAACTTCGTAAGTGACTTCACCACTGAGCTAAAAGGATGTCCGGGGACCATACCCTCGGGGTTTCTCCAGTCTCCTTTAGGCCAGTAAATCTGGTCTATTTTTTGTGAGTTAGAATTTTGTTCTACATCCTTTTCCAGCTCTGTCCAGCTCTATTGTGATCCTGGTTAGAGCAGCCAGTGGTGGTAGCTGGGCACCATCTAGATGTACTGGACTCAGTCTGGTGGAGGCCGTGGTAGCTGTGGGTCATTAGTCCTTTGGACTAATCTTTTGCTTGTATACTGTTCTCTTCATTCTCCTTTGCTCCCAAAGGGGTGGAGTATCTTAGATGGCTGCTTACAGGCTTTTAAGACCCCAGACGCTACTCACCAATGTAGAATGTAGAACATTGTCTTTATAAACCGTGTTATGCCTATTGAGCTAGATTGTCCGAGACCATGGTCCCCAGAGCCCTCTGCCCAAGGACTGCCTTGTTTTCTCCTGGTCTCACAAGTTTTCCACTATTGACATGGTGCAGTCTTACCACTTTTCCCATTGCTCCTTTTAGTGGAAGATGTTTGAGTTTTCCTTCTCTGACAGGTTTCCACCTTACACAGGCTTTGGCTTTTGCAAATTTTAATGTATATGATTGTTGATTATTTTTGAGAAGAAAAATAATTGTAGCTGGTATGGCTTTCTCCTACCCTTTGTACCTGTTTCTCAAAAGGATTTTCCCCTGGATGGAAACTCAGCACAAACGCTATATTCAGAGACGAGGCTTATGAGCTCACAGAATGCTTTGTAAGATGGTTCACTGGCAGCCAGCTATCAGTTTGAACGCTTCCCACCACCATACTCCCACCAAATGCCATTTTAAAGAGTTGATTTTGGTTTGCCAAAATCAAGGTAGAATTGTTAGAAATCACCAAATGTTTCGTTAAATTCACTTGGAGAATAAAAAAAAATTGCAGCCTTGCATATTGTATTCGCATATTGTTGCTTTCCTTTTAGGAATCATCTCCAATCATTTCTCAGTGGTAAGTGTGTGCTTTTTTGTAGTTCTGTTTTTTTTTTTTTTAATTTTTTCTTTTATTGTACTTTAGATGAAGATTTATAGAACAAATAGTTTCTCATTAAACAGTCAGTACACATATTGTTTTATGACATTGGTTAAGAACCCCACGACTTGTCAACACTCTCCCTTCTCAACCTTGAGCACCTTTTGTTTGGTGAAAATACACATAGCCAAAGTTACACCACTTCAAAAGTTTCTACATGTACAATTCAGTGACATTGATTACATTCTTCCAGTTGTGCTGCTATTCTCACTATCCTTTTCCAAAATATTCCATCACCATTATCTTCAACTCACTGTCCCCTAGGATTTCCATCAAACCTTTTGAGTCGCTGTTGTCAATTTGATCTCACATAGATAATTCTTTTTTCTTTTTTGTACCTTAGATGAAGGTTTGCAGAACAAATAGTTTCTAATTAAACAGTATGCATATTGCCCTATGACAATGATTAACAACCCCATGACATGTCAACACTCTCCGTTCTCAACCTTGAGTTCGTTTTCACTAGCTTTCCTGTCCCCTCCAGCCTTCTAGTCCTTGTCCGTGGAATGCTGTGCCACATTATTCTTGTTTTGTTTTATGAGGCTGTCCAATCCCCAGCTGAACAGTGAACTTCAGGAGGGGCTTCATCACTGGGCTAAAAGGGTGTCCGGGGGCCATACTTTTGGGGTTTCTCCAGTCGGTCAGGCCAGTAAATCTGCCCTTTTTTTGTGAGTTAGAATTATGTTCTACATCCTTTTCCAGCTCTGTCCAGGACCCTCTATCATGATCCCGATCAGAGCAGCCAGTGGTGGTAGCCAGACACCGTCTAGCTGTACTGGACTCAGTCTTGATTGGAGGCCGTGGTAGCTGTGGTCCATTAGTCCTTTGGACTAATCTTTTCCTTGTATCTTATTCTCTTCGTTCTCCCTTGCTCCCGAAGGGGTGAGACCAGTGGAGTATCTTAGATGGCTGCTTACAGGCTTTTAAGACCCCGGACGCTACTTACCAAGGTAGAATGTAGAACATTGTCTTTATAAACAGTGTTATGCCAGTTGAGCCAGATGTTCCCTGAGACCATGGTCCCCACAGCCCTACGGCCAGCAATTCAGTCCCTCAGGGAGTTTGGAAGTGTCTATGGAGCTTCCATGACCTTTCCTTGTACAGGTTGTACTGGCTTCTCCAGTAATGTGTACTATCTTACCCTTCACCAAAGTTACTGCTTATCTATTTAGTTTCCCCCCATCCCTCCCATCCCTCGTAACCAGCAAAGATTTTTTCTTTTTGTGTGTTGTGTAAACTTTTACATAAGTTATTCAGTAGACGTCTCATACAATATTTGTCCTCTTGTGATTGACTTATTTCACTCAGCATAATGTCCTCCAGTTTCATCCATGTTATGAAATGCTTCACAGATTCATGATTGTTCTTTATCTTTGTATAATACTCCATTGTGCATCTGTACTATATTTATCCATTCATTTGTTGATGGACATCTAAGTTGTTTCCATCTTTTTGCTATTGTGAACAGTGCTTCAATGAATACGGGTGTGCATATGTCTGTTAGTGTGATGGCTCTTATTTCTCTAGGATATATTCCTAGGAGTGGGATTGCATTTTGTAGTGCTTTTTTTTTGTGGTGCTGTTTTCTTTGTTCCTCTTACTCTCCTGTGCTGAGTTCCTTTTGTTTGTGGATTTTTCTTTCATTTCTTTTGTTTTTGTAGGTTTTGTTTTTATTGAGGCTTTATGTTTTTCTTCTTTATTCTGATGAGTAGGTTTGTTAACTTTCTTTGTGGTTACCTTGAAATTTACCCTTATCTTCCTAGATTTGTACCAGTGTATTATTACTTGGTATTGCTTGACTTCCTCTCCATTAGAAGGTTCTATACCTACACTGTTTATTCCCTCTTTTATTGTTCTGATGCTGTTGTCATTTACAGATTAACCTCTCTGGTTCCCTTTTGTAATTCTTTTGGTTTTGCATAGTCCTTAAGAGTTCATTTCCTAGGTTGGTATCTGGCTAGTACAATCCTGTGTCCTATATTCAGCCTGTGGTCTGATATTGTTTGTTCTCAGAACAAAGGACTTCCTTTAATAAGTCTTGTAAGTTTGGTTTGGTTTTTACATAGTCTCTTAATTTCTGTTTATCTGGAAATGACCTAATTCCTCCATCATATTTGAAAGAGTTTTGCAGGATATATTATTCTTGGCTGGCAATTTTTTTCTTTCAAGGTTTTATATATGTCATCCCATTGCCTTTTTACCTGCATGATTTTTGTCTTATTGTTTCTCCTCTGTATGTGACTTTTTGTTTTTTGAGATACTCTCAGGATTCTTTGTTTGTCTTTGGTTTTAGTGAGTGTGATTATGATATGCCTTGGTGATTTTCTTTTGGGGTCTATCCTATATGGGGTTTGTTGAGCTTCTTGGATGGTCAGCTTTTCATATTTCATGATATTTGGAATGTTTTTTGTCAGCAGTTCTTCAATGATCTTCTCTGTGTTTTCTGTTTTCTCCCCCTGTTCTGGAACTCCAATCACTCACAGACTTTTGCTTTTGATTGTATCTCACATAATTCTCAGGGTTTCTTCATTTTTCTTTGTTCTTTTTTCTGATTTTTCCTCGTACTGAGTTGTAATCAAGTGTTTGTCTTTAATTTTGCTGATCCTATCTTCCATCATTTCAAACCTGCTCCTCATCCCTTCTATGACACTGTCCATTTCTGAAATCTCATTCTTTATCTTTTAGATTTCTAATTGTTTTTGCATGATTTCTTGTTGTGAATTTACTTTAGCATTTTGTTTCTGTATTATTTTCTTGAATTCTTCCATTTTTTTGTCTGTGTTTTCCATGAATTTGTCCACCTTTTCTATGAATTTGTCTATTTTTTCCTCATTTTTGTCTGCTTTTTGCTCCAAGTCTTGGATAATTCTGAATATCAGAGATTTGAATTCCCTATCAGTTAGGTCTAGTGCCTTTTCTTCTACTGGAAGATCATCTGGTGTTTTCTTTTGGATGCCTACTGGAACCATCCTGTCTTGTTTTCATAACTGTTTTGATATTGTCTGCTGTCTTCAGGGCATTCAGTGGTTATTTTCCTCATTTATTTATTGTAGATTTGTTTGTTTTGTCCTGCTTTTTTGTTTTATTTGGTTATGTCTGAGCATGCGAGCTGTGCGTTCTTTGTTGTTTGCTCGTCTGTGGGCATGATACTTTTCACCTCTTTGTCCAATGGGCAGGGTCAGTCACTCAGGTATGGTACAGCAGGGCAGGTTCAGCTGAAGGGGAGTTGCTGGGATAGGTTTTTTGTGGCACGTACAAGGGCTGACAGTGCGGACCAGGAATCAGTGCAGGGCAGGTTCCAGTAGGCCATGCCTGTGTTGCTTGGGAGTGTGATGTTCAGCACATGGTGCATGTAGGCAGGAAGGGGCAGGTAGATTGTGATGTGTAGAGCTAAGATAGGTATGGGAAAGATAAGAGAGAGTAGAGAGGAACAGGAGCCAAAGACATACACACAAACAAAAAAGAGTGCTAAGCAAGCTTAATATTGTAGTGTAGAGATGAGAGACTGAGAAATGGGGTAAAACAAAAATGAAAAAAAAAAAAAAAGAAAATGGGTAAAAAAATTAATAAATTGAGAAACTGGAAATGAAGAAAGACAAAAAGGGAGACAAGAAAACTAAACAAAGAAATGAAAACAAACAAACAAACAAAAAAAACAAAAACAAAAACAAAAAAAGGCCCCAGGGATGTCCCTGTGCATCTGTGCAGAGTAAGGGACTAGCTCCCAAGACACGCGGCACTGCCCAACCAGAAGGAGCTCCCAGGCTGAGAAAAGAAAAAGAAAACAAACAAACAAACCAAAATAGATCAAATCAGAGTAAACAAACAAGCAAACAAAAAAGCCTCAGGGGTCCCACCAGTGTGGTGGCATGGGCCAGGAAGCAGCTCCACAGTTGGGTGGTGACCTGCAGCCCCTCAGGAAGAAGCAAAGATGGTGTACAGAGCCAGGGATTTGAGAGAAAGAGGGGGAGGTGGTGAGAGGTAAGGAAGAAATCTAAAGAAGCAGGAAAAAGCAACACCAGCAGCCAACAAATGGCACTCAGGTAGCTGGCCAGTGTGGGTGGGTGGAATCCAAGCGGCACTTGGGGGAAGCTCGTGCTTCCCGGCCAATAGACTGTGGCTGCAGGAAGCAGAAGAGGCTAAATGGGGGTGAAGAAGGGTGGGGTGGGAAAGCCTATATCGTGGGTTACCGGTTGTTCTGTCTCCTGCTGGAGGCTTCGGGAAGCTGCTTTCTCATACCTCCTGTTTGCTGATCTCTGATAGGTGTCCAAGATGGTGGGTCCGTGCTGTGGTAGCTGATAGGGGACCTCTGCGTGTATCTCTCCTCATGCTCTGTTCTCAGTCAGTTTCTTATTCCATTCGGTGCTTGGTTGAGTTCTTTATCTCTTCATTTGATGGTTAGGATTTCAGGATTGACGTGTGACTCTGTTTGACTTAGTTTTTCTGATCTTTGCTGCAGAGGGATGACGTGGTGCTTCTGACTATAGCGCCATGTTGCCTGGAAGTGTAGTTCTGGTTTTTGCTTTTTTCTTTGATATTGGGGAAGATAAAAAACAAACATAAAATCACAATCCACTAATTTTTAAACTCGAATAGAAACAAAATATTTTCAGCAAATATTTATTTAATGCCTAGTTTGTACACAGCAGTGATCAAGATATTTAAACACCCTTGATCTCATGGAGATTCCATTCATTCTAGTGGATTCCAAAATGTTTAACCTAAATTTCAGTACAGGAATGAGAAGATTTCTAAATCTCAGGTAATTGTATGTACTGAATGAATGGAGGCATTTTTTATACACCCTTCAGCATATCTGGGCACAATACGGAACTCATCAGTGAGAATACAATATGCTTTGTGAATCTTCTTCAATTTTTTATTAGAATTCTTTGCATTCATGGTTATCAGAATTTAATTTTTTTAGATTAGTAACTCATTCTTGAGCCATATTTCCAGTAAGATCCTTTGCCTATGAGATTACTTTTTAAATATCTTATTTACTAAAGTCTAGAGTACATTTAAAAATACTCCTTTTGCCAAATATTATAAATTATAGGAAGATATGCATACATTTCTCCAAGGTTCCTGTAACATTCACATCATAATGAGTATTTTTTGTTAGTTAACTTTACATGAAGAATAGAATTTTATTTTATTGTTTTCTTGAATTGTCAGCAAAGCAAGCATTTATTAACTACTATGCTTTTAGTATAAATAAATTCATATGATTTATAGATAATTTTAATGCCCATTACTACTCCTTCTTTTGTACACAAGCATCTGGGAATTCATTTTAAGTAGCTACTTTCTGTAACTTCTCTCTGTGGAGATTATCTATACATTTTATTACACGTGATGCCTTTTATTTCCATCTAACAAAAATTCTGGGTCAACTTGGCTTAATCAGTGAAAACAAGTTTATTATTTCTTATAACCAAGAAGTAAACAGATATGGTGGACTGCATGCACAGTATGATCAGGAAAAGGGGGCCCTTCTGCCACTCAGCTATGTCTTCCTCTTTGTACCTCAGCTTTGTCTTCAGGATTATTTCCTTTGTGGTCACAGATGAGCAATATCTAGAACAACATGTTTCTTCATGTTTATACTGAATATGTATATTTATCCTTCAAACACAGAACAGAAGCCCTTCAATCCAGTCTTATCAGTTCAATTTAGATCTTATGCCCGCCCCATGACCCATGACATTGGTCACTTGATGGATTGTAGAACTACTTTCTGGCAATGCGAGTGATACTACCAGAGTTGGTTTAGGAAGTCAGAACTACCATTGTAGGAGCTGGGAATAGACTGAGCAATTGGTTAGGAAGAAGGGGAGAAGATTCCAGGGTAGACAATCAATAATATGAATGGCTTTGGTTGGAGAAATATTGTATTAATTTTATGATACTGTGGAACAAATCATCACAGATTCAATGGCTTAAACAATACTCATTTATTACATCACAGATTCTGTAGGTCAGAAGTCTGGACAAGCATGACTGGGTTCTCTACTCATTCTCATAGGACTGATATCAAGGTATTAGCAAGCTGTGCTCTTTTCCAGAGCACAGAATCAGTTTCCATACTCTTTCAAGTAGTTGGCAAAATTCAGTTCTTTGCAATAGTAACATTGAAGTCCTGTTTTCCTGCTAGCTGTCAGCTGGGGATTGCTCTCAATCCCTAAAGACTAGCCAGACTGAAAGAGGTAAAATAAGAGAAGTATGTAGGATTACACCCTGATTTCTGAAGTCTCTTACTGGATTTACTTTTGTTTTTAACAATGAAATTGGGTAAAAATACAAATAAAAGCAGGTTATGGGGGATATTATGGTTTTAATTTGAAACTGAAATTTGGAGATGATCTTAAGATCTTCAAATAAGCAAGAAGTAACGATATATGGCCGACTGCATGCCCAGTATGATCAGGAAAAGGGTGCCCTCACTGCTAATATTGGAAAATTAAATCAGGAAAAATCAGCTGTCTGCGGCTACTTTTTTGGACTTAGCTAACTTGTATACTCTTTCTATCCCATTAATCAGAAAATGTTGTGGGAAAGCTATAGTAAATGAATTGAAATCTACCAAATTAATAACTCTGTTGAATCAGAATGGAGAAGTTTTTAAGAGGCTCATTTTGTGTAGATAGTCCAGTGAGAGTTCTATTCAACATCTCTTCTTTTCCAGATATACCCATTGCCATCTGCCTTAATAAACACTGGTTTTAGTTGAGCTCTTAAGATCTTGGACGTGGAATTTCTTCTCATAGAAACAGCTTCTGTTTGTTTATTTATTTTAGTCAAGCCACAGAAAAGATTAATCTCTCAGTTCTCAACCTACCTTTAGATTTAGTCTTATATTAATCTACCTACAATAATTGACCTTTACATTTACTATTTTCAGATTCCCAGTCTTCATCTCAACTTGACTTGCAGAGTCACCTTTGACTTTTGGTTTTTTCTTTCGAGTCCCAGGTATGCTACATGATTTTAATACCTGACTTTATAATGAAAGCAGAGATAACATTTCTCAGTGACTTTAAGAGAAATTGCATGTATTTTCTTACACTATACTTCATACCCAGCTCTTCAAGATGATGGAATTCTTTATAGGTATCTTCTGGCTGCATCGTTCATTCCCACGTGGAACAGAAGTTATTAGCAGTTGGAGAAGTTTATTGTCCAGAGATTTTAGCGTTTATTAGATGTTGTTTGTATTGTAAACACGAAGAGAGATTTCAATTTATTTTTACTCCAAAATGTTGGTTATCTAGACTCTTAGGAATCATGGGATTTGATCATTAGAGTTTCCAGTGATTCTGAGAGTGGAGTCTGAGTAATATACTGATGGCAGAAACCAGAGACCAAAAGGTTAAGGATAGACATTATTTCTAGGGTGATCTTTGACAAAGCAACTGCTTAATCTCTGATGATTCTGAACGTTCATATTTATTAGAATGGTAAAAGATAAGGTCTTTATTATGTGTCAAAAGTCACAAATAAATATAGGGTTAGTTGCTATAATCCATTTAGTCGAAGGCCTCTGACATTCTAGCAGCATTGTTCATTCATCCAACTCAAAATTAGTCAGTGAAGCATACTTACTTTCACTAGATGTATATATAAAAAGTGGGCTTTCTTATATGCTTCTTCTTAGGCTGCAGCATTACAAAGATGCTGATTAAAAAGTTTATTTATTTCATTTACTTTTATCTCCTTGAATGATTAAAATGTTTTTTCATAGATAATGTGTTCATTTGAAAGCCCATCTCCTTGTACGATTTTGTAAATTGTGTAGTTTGGAAAAGATAGCTGGCTTGGTTAATGTTATTGTAGTAAATTGGACTTGGCGTTGGCATAGCCATTGATTTCCTTATAAAGAACTTTCCCACTTGATTTTTAAAATATTTTTCCTAATTTGAGTTGATTTGCCAAATAGTCTTTGCAAAAAAGAAAAAAAAAATTCATCAAGAAATGAGAAATTGATTTGACTTTTTATAATATTGGTGAGTTTTTCATCTATAAAAACAGATTTTATAAATTCATCAGTTCCCTGGTTCCACCATTTTAATTTTTTGAATAATTTTATGTTTGTAGAGAGCCAATATGAAAATATGATGTTGAAGCTATATGGAAATATGACTGTGAAATATTTTGTTAAAATTGTAGAAAATGGAACAGATAATTTTTTATTTTAGATTAGATTATTTAGATAGTGAAATATGGTCATAATAATGATTTTAACAATCTTATTCAATGTTATTGTTTCACTATTTTCAATTTTATTGCTAATAGATTTCTTAAAGTAGATAAGGGAAGAGATTTACAGTAAAACCTGAGAAAGCCAACACCTGTGTGAGGTGGAAGTCTGTCAGAGAAGAAAAACTCAGATATTTTCCACTAACAGCGATAGAAAAATGGTAAAAGACTACACCCTGTCAAAGGCAGAAAACTTGGGTGCACTGGAAAAACAAGCCAGCCCCACTGAGTTCCAGCTCTTATAGAATTCACTGTACAATCACTTAAAAGATGCCGTCAACAATGGTTCAGAAGCTTAATGTCCTAGATTGTTTTCCCTGGAAGCAGAGCCTAAGAAGGAGATTCTTGTTTGGGTGGTTATGAAAGGAAAGTAAGGGAAGCAGAATAGGGCAGGATAAAAAAAAAAAACCAAGTAAGAGTATGATTTCAGCTGAAGAACTGCTTCAAGGTGACCTCACAGGAAAATCTAGAGCATAAATTCCATCATAGAGTTAGTCTCATCTAAGGCAGAGGGCCTGTCTCTTGTACCTCATGTCAGTTAGCAATTGACTGAGGTAGGGGACCAGGTCATGTAGTCACCCAAGAAAGTAAGGTGTATTTCTTCACCATTAGCTACTTCTTTCTCCATACAAAGAGGCTGACAAGATACGCTGCCTGAATAATTTTTTTTTTTTGATTTTTTTTTTTTTAATTGTACTTCAGGTGAAGGCTTACAGAGCAAATAGTTTCTCATGAAACAGTAGTACACATGTTGTTTTATGACATTGGTTAACAACGCCACAACATATTAACCCTCTAACTTCTCAACCTTTTTTTTTTGGTGAAAGTACACATAGCCAAAGATACACCATTTGAAAAATTTCTACATGCACAGTTCAGTGACATTGACTACGCTCTTCCAATTGTGCTGTTATTCTCACTTAAGATGAAGGCTTACAGAACAAACTAGTTTCTCATTTAACAGCTACTACAAATGTTGCCCTATGACAATGGTTAACAATCTCACAACACATCAACAATATCCTTACTCAACCTTGGGTTCCCTATCACCAGATTCCTTGTCCCCTTCTGTCTTCTGGCCCTTGTCACTGGACTCCTGTACCTCGTTATTCTCATTTGGTTTTACGGGGCTGACCACTCCCAGGCTGAAAAGTGAACCTCGGAGGTAACTTCACCACTGAGCTGAAAGGGCGTCTGGGGGCCACACTCTCGAGGTTTCTCCAGTCTCCTTTAGGCCAGTAAATCTGGTCTTTTTTTTGTGAGTTAGAATTATGCTCTACATCCTTCTCCAGCTCTGTCCAGAATCCTCTGTTGTGATCCTGGTCAGAGCAGTCAGTGGTGGTAGCCGGGCACCATCTAGCTGTACTGGACTCAGTCCATTGGAGGCCTTGGTAGCTGGGGACACTTAGTCCTTCAGACTAATCTTTTCCTTGTATCCTGTTCTCTTCATTCTCCCTTGCTCCTGAAGGGATGAGACCAGTGGAGTATCTTAGATGGCCGCTCACAGGCTTTTAAGACCCCAGACGCTACTCAACAAGGTAGAATGTAGAGCATTGTCTTTATAAGCTGTGTCATGCCAATTGCGCTAGATGTTCCCCAAGACCGTGGTCCCCACCGCCCTCTGCCCAACAATTCAGTCCCTCAGGGAGTTTGGATGTGTCTATGGGGCTTCCATGACCTTTCCTTGTACAGGTTGTGCTAGCCCTGTATTGTGTACTGTCTCACCCTTCACCCAAGATACCACTTATCTATTGCCTATTTAGTACTTCCCACCCACCCCTCCCATCCCTGGTAACCAACAAAGATTGTTACATTTTGTTTGTGAACTTTTTCATGGGTTTTTATAATAGAGGTCTCATACAATATTTGTCCTTTTGTGATTGATTTATTTCACTCAGCATAATGTCCTTCAGTTTCATCCATGTTATGAGATGCTTCACAGATTATTGTTGTTCTTTCTTGTTGCATAGTACTCCGTTGTGTGTATGTACCATAGTTTGTTTATCCATTCATCTGTTGATGGGCATCTAGGTTGTTTCCATCGTTTTGCTATTGTGAACAATGCTGCCATGAACATAGGTGTGCATATGTCTATTCGAGTGACGACTCTTATTTCTCTAAGATATATTCCTAGGAGTGGGATTGCTGGATCGAATGGTATGTCTATTTCTAGCTTTCTGAGGAAGCGCCATATCATTTTCCAAAATGGTTGTATCATTTTGCATTCCCACCAGCAGTGCATAAGTGTTCTGATCTCCCCGCAGGCCCTCCAACATTTGTTATTTCCAGTGTTTTTGATTCGTGCCAGTAATGCCGGGGTGAGATGGTATCTCACTGTGGTTTTAATTTGCATTTCTCTAATGGCTAGTAATCACGAGCATTTCCTCATGTGTCTGTTGGCTATTTCAATGTCTTCTTTGGTGAAGTGTCTGTTCATTTCCTTTGCCCATTTTTAAATAGGATTATTTGTCTTTTTGTTGTAGAGGTGTTGGATTTTCTTGTAGATTATGGAGATTAGACCTTTGTCTGACTTGTACTGTCCAAAAATTTTTTCCCAGTCTGTAGGTTCTCTTTTTACTCTTTTGGTGAAGTCTTTTGAAGAGCATAGGTGTTTGATTTTTAGAAGATCCCAGTTATCTAGCTTATCTGTTGGGGTTTGTGCCTTGATGGTTATGGTTTGTATCCTGTTAATGCCATGTATTAAGGCCTAAAGTGTTGGTCCTATTTTTTCTTCTTTGAACTTTATAGTTTTAGGCTTTATATTCATGTCTTTGATCCATTTGGAAGTAGTTTTTGTATATGGTGTGAGGTATGGGTCCTGTTTCATTTTTTTGCAGATGGATATCCAGTTTTGCCAGCCCCATTTGTTAAAAAGGCTGTCTTTTCCCCATTTGTTGGACTTTGGGCCCTTGTTGAACATCAGGTGACTGCAGATGGATGGATTTACATCTGGGTTCTCAATTATGTTCTATTGGTCAACATATCTATCGTTGTACCAGTACCAGGCTGTTTTGACTAATGTAGGTGTATAGCAGGTTCTGAAGTCAGGTAGTGCGAGTCCTCCAACTTTATTCTTCTTCTTCAGTAGTGCTTTACTTATTTGGGGCTTCTTCCCTTTCCATATAAAGTTAATGCTTAGTTTTTCCATCTCTTTGAAGAATGTTGTTGGTATTTGGATCGGGATTGTGTTGTATTTGTAAATTGCTTTGGGTAGAATTGTCATTTTCACAATGTTGAGTCTGCCTATCCATGAGCATGGTATGTTTTTCCATTTCTGTAGATCCCTTTGGGTTTCTTGCAGTAGTGTTTTGTAGTTTTCTTTGTATAGGTCTTTTACATCCCTGGTCAGATTTATTCCTAAGTAGTTTATCTTTTTAGGAGCTATTGAAAATGGTATTGTTTTCCTGATTTCCTTTTCATCGTTCTCCTTACTGGTGTATAGGAATCCAACTGATTTTTGAATGTTTGTCTTGTATCCTGCTACTCTGCTGAATCTTTCTATTAGTTCCAGTAAATTTCTCATGGAGTCTTTAGGGTTTTCTATGTATAGTATCATATCATCTGCCAACAAGGACAGTTTAACTTCTTCATTACCAATTTGGATACCCTTTATTTCTTTTTCTTACCTTGTTCCTCTAGCTAGAACTTCCAGCACAATGTTAAATAGAAGTGGTGATAAAGGGCATCCTTGTCTTGTTCCTGTTTTCAAGGGGAATGTTTTCAGCCTCTCTCCATTAAGAATTATGTTGGCTGTTCGTTTTGCATAGATGCCCTTTATTATGTTGAGAAATTTCCCTTCTATACCTGTATGATTAAGAGTTTTTATCAGGAATGGGTGTTGGACTTTGTCAAATGCCTTTTCTGCATCAGTTGAGATGATCATGTGATTCTTTTCTTTCCTTTTATTTATGTGGTGGATTACGTTGATTGATTTTCTAATGTTGAACCATCCTTGCACACCTGGTATGAATCCTACTTGGTCGTGGTGTATTATTTTTTTGATATGATGCTGAATTCTATTGGCTAGAATTTTGTTCAGAATTTTTGCATCTATATTCATGAGAGATATTGGTTTGTAATTTTCTTTTCTTGTGACATCTTTGCCTGGTTTTGGTATCAGCGGTATGCTGGCTTCATAGAATGAATTTGGAAGTGTTGTTTTCTCTTCTATGCTCTGAAATAGCTTGAGTAGTACTGGTACAAGCTCTTCTGTAAATGTTTTGTAGAATTCTCCAGTGAAGCCATCTGGGACAGGGCTTTTTTTGGTTGGGAGATTTTTTATTACCTTTTCAATCTCTTCTCTTGTTATGGGTCTGTTCAGATTTTCAATATCACTTTGTTGTAGTTTGGGTAGGCAGTATGTTTCTAGAAATTTATCCATTTCCTCTAGGTTTTCAAATTTGTTGGAGTATAGTTTTTTCATAATATTCTGTTATAATCCATTTTATTTCAGTTGGGTCTGTTGTAATGTCCCCCATTTCATTTCTTATTTGGGTTATTTGTGCCCTCTGCTGTTTTTCTTTTGTCAGTCTGGCCAGTGGTTTGTCGATTTTGTTGATTCTTTCAAAGAACCAACTTTTGGTTTTGTTGATTCTTTCTATTGTTTTTCTGTTCTCTATTTCATTTATTTCTGCTCTGATCTTTACTATTTCCTTTCTTCCGGTGGTTCTGGGCTTGTTTTGCTGTTCTCTTTCTATTTGTTTGAGTTCTGTAGTTAATGTTTTGATTTTGTCCTTTTCTTCTTTTTTGATATGTGCATCTATTGCTATAAATTGTCCTCTGAGGACTGCCTTTGCTGTGTCCCATAGGTTTTGGTATGATGTGTTTTCATTCTCATTTGATTCTAGGAATTTTTTGATTCCATCTCTGATTTCTTCTATTACCCACTGATGTGTAAGCAGGGTATTATTCAGTTTCCATGTAGTTGATTTTTTTTCCTTGCTCTTTCTATTGTTAATTTCTACCTTGATGGCATTGTGGTCAGAGAAGATACTTTGAATTATCTCAATGTTTTGGATGTTGTTGAGGATTGCTCTGTGGCCTAAGATGTGGTCTATTCTGGAGAACATTCAATGTGCATTGGAAAAGAATGTGTACTTTGCAGTGGTTGGATGGAGTGTTCTATATATGTCTATGAGGTCAAGTTGGCTGATTGTGCCCTTTAGGTCTTGTGTATCTTTGCTGAGTTTCTTCTTAGCTGTTCTGTCCTTTACTGAGAGTGGTGTGTTGAAGTCTACTATTATTGTGGAATTGTCAATTTCTCTTTTCAGTGTTGTTAGAGTTTGTTTTATGCATTTTGGAGCCCTGTCTTTGGGTGTGTAGATATTTATTATGGTTATGTCTTTATGATGGATTATCCCCTTAATCATTATACAGCGTCCTTCTTTGTCTTTTATGGTAGATTTTGTTTTAAAGTCTATTTTATCTGAGATTAGAATTGCTATTCCTGCTCTTTTTTGGTAGTTGTTAGCTTGATATATTTTTTTCCAACCTTTGACTTTTAATAAATTCACATCTTTGTTTCTAAGGTGTGTCTCTTGTAGACAGCATATGGATGGATCCTGTTTTCTTATCCATTCTGTAATTCTCCATCTCTTTATGGGTGCATTGAGTCCATTTACATTCAGTGTAATTATTGATAGATATGAGTTTGTTGCTGCCATTTTGTAGTCCTTTATTTTGTGGTGCTGAAGTTTTTCTTTGTTCTTCTTACTCTCTTGCGCTGAGTTACTTTTGTTTGTGGATTTTTTTTTCATTTCTTTTGTTTTTGTTGGTTGTTTTTGCTGAGACTTTTTGTTTTTCCTCTTTATTTTTATGAGTATGTTTGTTAACTTTCTTTGTGGTTACAGTGAATTTTACCCTTATCTTTCTAAGTTTGAAGCAGTCTACGATTACTTGGTCTCGCCTTGCTCCATTAGAAGGTTCTGTACCTCTGCCGTTTATTCCCTCTTTTATTGTTTTGATGTTGTTGTTATTTATTGATTAACTGCTCTGATTCCCTGTTGCATCTCTTTTGGTTTTGGATAGTCTTCGAGAGTTCATTTCCTAGATTGTTATCTGGCTGGTACGATCCTGCGTCCTAGGTTCTGCCTGTGAGCTGAAGCTGTTTGTCTTCAGATCGAAGAACTCCCTTTAATAATTCTTGTAAGTTTGGTTTGACTTTTACATGTTCCCTTAATTTCTGTTTATCTGGAAATGACCTAATTTCACCATCAAATTTGAACGAGGGTTTTGCAGGATATATTATTCTTGGCTGACAATTTTTTTCTTTCAAGATTTTGTATATGTCATCCCATTGTCTTCTTGCCTCCATGGTTTCTGCCGAATAATCTGAGCTTAGTCTTATTGTTTCTCCTCTGTATGTGACTTCTTGTTTTTCACGAGCTGCTCTCAGGATTCTTTGTTTATCTTTGGTTTTGGCGAGTGTGAACATGATATGCCTTGGTGATTTTCTTTTGGGGTCTCTTCTATATGGGGTTCGTTGAGCTTCTTGGATGGCCAGCTTTTCATCTTTCATGATATTGGGGAAGTTTTCTGTCAGCAGTTCCTCAATGATCCTCTGTGTGTTTTCTGTTTTCTCCCCCTGTTCTGGAATTCCAATCACTCGAAAATTTTTGCTTTTGATTGTGTCCCACATAACTCTCATGGTCTCTTCATTTTTCTTTGTTCTTTTTTCTGAGTTTTCCTCAAACAGAGTTGTATCCAAGTGTTTGTCTTCAATTTCACTGATCTTGTCTTCCACCATTTCAGATCTGTTTCTCAGCCCTTCTGTGACACTGTCCTTTTCTGAAATCTTGTTGTTTATCTTTTGGATTTCTAATTGTTGTCTTTGTATAATTTCTAGTTGTGAATTTATTTTGGCATTTTGTTCCTGCATTATCTTCCTGAATTCTTCCAATTTTTTGTCTGTATTTTCCACGAATTTGTCTATTTTTTCCTCATGTTTGTCAGCTTTTTGCCTCAGTTCTTGGAGAATTCTGAGTATTAGAATTTTGAATTGCCTATCAAGTAGTTCTAGTGCATTTTCTTCCACAGGAGAGTCATCTGGTGTTTTATTTTGGACGCCTACTGGAACCATACTTTCCTGTTTTTGTAAATGTTTTGATATTGTCTGCTGTTTTTGGGGCATTCAGTAGTTATTTTTCTCGTTTATTGATTGTAGATTTGTTTGTTTCGTCCTTTTTTTAAAAAAAATTTGACTATGTCTGAGCAGGCGGATTGTGTGTGCTTTGTTGTTTGCTCATCTGTGCGCTCAATAGTTTTCTCCTCCTTCTCCAAGTGGCAGGTTCAGTCACTCAGATATGGTATAGCAGGGCAGGTCTAGCTGAAGAGGAGTTACTGGGACGGGTTGTTTGTGGCTCTTACTACAACCACAAGAGTGGGTCAGTAATCAGTGCAGGGCATGTTCCAGTAGGCCTTGCCTGTGTTGCTTGATGGTGTGATGTCAAGTGCACAGTGCAGGTAGGCAGGATGCAGTGGGGAGATTGTTATGTGTGGAGCAGTTGTTTTGTCTCCCGCTGGACGCTCCATGAGGCTGCTTTCTCGTACCCCGTGTTTGCTGGTCTCCGATAGGAGTCCAAGATGGTGGATCCGCACTGCGTTAGCTGGTAGGGTACCTCTGCATGAATCTCTCCTCACTCTCCATTCTCTGTCAGTTTTCTCACTCCATTTGGTGCTTGGCTGAGTTCTTTATTTCTTCATTTGATGTTTTAGGGTTTCAGGATTGTTGTATTCTCTGTTCGGCTTAGTTTATCGGATCTTGGCTGTGGAGGTACAGCGTGGTGCTTCTACCCAGAGCACCATTTTGCCGGAACTCCTGACTGAATAATTCTTATTGGGAGGATTTCCTCTCACCACTATCCTGAAGGAATACCCCTGGCAGTAGGGTGGGCTACAGGCTAATCGGCCACCTATTTTTGTCTTAAATCCACATACAAATTCACTTCTGAACTAAATGTGTATGTGTGTTTTTTTCTTCCTCTGTCAGTTTTACAGAAATTCCCTATGAGGACATCAATATGAGCTGAGGTTTCAGGGGATTTCACTTGGCCTTTTCTTATGACTATATTTTATATTCCACAGGCTAAAGAACTTAAGTGAGGATTCTGTCCACTGTTAAGTATGTCTGTTCAAGATACACACTTGGAATCAAGGAAATGACAGTTAGGTGAGACTGTGGATCCAGTGAATGCAAAATAAGCTAGATCTAAGTTGGGACTTCATTTA
Organism: Dugong dugon; assembly: GCA_030035585.1. Classification (NCBI taxonomy): domain Eukaryota; kingdom Metazoa; phylum Chordata; class Mammalia; order Sirenia; family Dugongidae; genus Dugong; species Dugong dugon. The sequence continues at coordinate 32,217,108 of CM057473.1, read as the reverse complement.
TAACCTGTATTAGTTTCCCATTCCTGCTGTAACAAATTACCAGAAACTTAGTGGTTTTAAACAACGTACAATTATTTTCTCACTGTTCCGGAGGTCAAAAGTCCAAAATCAGTTACAATTGGTTAAAGTTAATGTGTTGGCAGGGCTAGTTCCTTCTGGAGACTCCGAAGGAAGAATCTGGTTCCTTGCTTTTTCAGCTTATAATGGGCACCTATATTCCTTGGCTTGTGCCCCTTTCTCCATCTTCAAAGCACCTCATTCCAATCTCTGCTTCTGTCATCATATCAACTTCTCCTCTGATTTTTACTCTTTCTGTGATCCTCTTATAAGGACATTTATGATTACATCATGCCTACCTGGATTATTGTCATTTTAAGATCCTTAGTTTAATCACACCTGCAAAGTCCCTTTTGAAATATAAGATAACATTCACAAGTTCTGAGGATTAAGATATGGAGGTATTTGAGGAAGAAGGACATTATTCAGCCTACAATATAACCTAACATCCATATCTATCCTACTGTAAAAGAGATGCCATGATGTCACTGTGGATCTCTGACTTTGAAGGGCAACTCCATTCTTGTTTTTAAAAGTTATTGAAAGGTCAGGAAATTTGTCTTATCTAGTGTACGGTTACCCAAGAAAGTGGTCATAGCTATTTTGGGAGACCTGGGAGAATTACATGTATACTTGCTGTGGTATTGCACATTCATTTCTCAAGGAAATTTAACTTTTCCTTTAGTCAATGAGTTCTGGGTTTGAGAACTAGCTCATTGCTTAAAACTGAATAATTGATTGCAACTTTCCATCAAGGCTTATTTCAGCTTTCTGCTGCTCCATTCTTTATGTATTTGATTATGTATATTTTAAAAATATCCTCATTGGTTGCCCATTTAATGTGCCTCCAAGAACAGAACCATCTATGAATCTTCTCCACAAATCCCAATGGGTCAGTTTCCCTGGCTGCCATTTCAACCTAAATGCCCTTTACTAATTATGCTAAATCAGCTTCTCACAATTAAATTACTAGAGTACATCTTGAATACCCCTATCTCAAGTCTTAGAGTCCCACTCCTTCACTATCAGGATCCTGATTTTGGCATAGGTTCAGCACACTTAGAATTAAATTCTTTACATGTGTCTGATAAAAGTATCTTTAAGTACCACCAAGGAAGACTTCTATATTGCACATGTTGCTTTAATTGTAAACAGAATTCTACTACATTTTCCCTTTTAAAAGCACCAGTAATGCTCAATGCCACAGTCCTTATAGTTGCTATTGCTCCAGTAACCTCTCACATGCCCAGACATTGCACCAGTTAGTGCTTCTCCTTCACCTACATCTTATCCCAGTTTGCCACAGTTGACAGAGACTGCCAATATTCTCCCTGCTACCAGTAGTGGCGTCTTCTTTATCATCCAGGAGTTGAACAATCTGATGCAGAATCTCGTTCTTAAAATTGGCTTCCTAGGACAACTTCCTCTGTCAGGTTTCCTAGAAGCAGAGTCCAGTATGGGAGATCATCTTCAAATAATTTACTGGGGGAGTGCTGTCAGATAAAGAGGAAATAAAGGAATTGGGATAAAGTAGGTAAGACAAGCTAAGAGAAAATGCTGTCTCAGCTGAAGAACCAGCTACAGTCTGATCCCAGATGGAAGCTATGAAGCACAAATAGCACCACAGAGCCAGTTCACCTTGAGGCAAGGGGACCAACCATGTACCCTCTTAACAGCCACCCATTGGCTAAGGTGGTTGGGGGTGGGATAGAGACACATGGTCACCAGGGGAAATGGCCTTAATCCAGCTGAGGGCTGTTTTCTGGAGAAGGTGGCAGTTGTGAGTCTTAGAAAACAGAAAATTTTCAGGTAAAACTCAGCTACTGGGGAATGGGTGTGTTGACTGAAAAAGGGGATGGGGGCAGCACCAACAGTTTTTACAACATGCAATTTTGCATTCACAGATTAATCTTTACTTAGAAACACCAAAATCTGTATAATAGCAAGGGAGTTATTCAGGTGAAAAAAAGACATCCCAGGTAATCTTATTTGGTTTCCGTTGTTTAGATGGAATATCCACACTACTTAAATTACTTAGATGATTGTCAATCTCCACCTTCACTTTGAACTGTGAAATCGTATGCATTATCTTTGTCCATTCTACTCTGTGAAATAAAGATGTGGCTATTATCCTGTTATTTGTATCATCCAGGGTGGATAACTCAAACCCCAAATTGGCTTTTCTTTTCTTACTTGAATGAATCAATTTACCTGTTTAAATTGATAAAAGCCAGCTTTCAGCTTTAGTATGTTGGTTGGAACCTGACTGGAATTGTTTTTTCTGCACGACGCCAAACAGTTTAGATGAAAGCTAAAAACCAGATGGTTTAGATGAAGAGTGTGGCACCCCACTGTCCATACAAGACCAACCAAATAATTTCAACAACTTTTCCAAGTTGTGGTGAGTGGAAATTGTGTTTTCATTTAATCCTCTGGTTTCTGCTCCCTTAAACGTAGTTGATCTGGTTTGACAGTGTTTTCCTCATCCAGGGAATTGTGACTGCCTTTTTACTTCTAGGGAGTAGGAGATGTCAGAGTTAGATGCTAAAACCATATTAAAGCTCAATTTTCGCTATTTTAAATTTCTCATTTAAGTTGGGATTACTCTGCTTAAACTTTTTTACTTTAAAATATGAAGATATAGATCACTGATTTAAAATGTCATTTTCAAAGAAATATTTACACACTATTATCTTGAGCTGCAAAGAAAATAAGGATTCTATTTAGTCAGTGTATTCCCATGGGGCATTGGGCCACAACATCTCCACGTTCCTATTAAATAGATTAATGTATTTGGATTTATGCTTAGTATTTGGGAAAAGTGATTTTATGTCCTTTACATTTTTGTTTAGGAGACCCGAATTTTATTATTAAGGAGAACATCCTTTTGGCTTTTCACTTTTTAAGCAACAATAAGTAGCCCTGGTGGTGGAATGGTTAAATGCTCAGCTGCTAACCAAACGGTTGGTGGTTCCAACCCACCAGCCACTCCACGGAGAAAAATGTGGCAGTCTGAGTCCATAAAGATTTATGGCCTTGGAAACCCTATGAGGCAGTTTTACATTGTCCTATAGGGATGCTATGAGTTGGAATTGACTCAATGGTAACAGTTTTTTTATTGTTTATTTTTGGAAGCAATAATAGGTTATTAATTTGTTCATTAATAATTTGAAATATTCATTTTGTGAGGCTTGTTGTGAAAACATTTATTTGAGTTTTAACCCCTTTTCTTCTGGATATTAAACTTAATAACACTTGATTAAGTCTTTTATGATTTTCCCAAGATGTAAAAAAATGTTTTGTTTTGTTTTTTCTAAATTGAACATTTATCTAAAATTTCCAGAGAAAAAAATAAAAATATCTCTATAAGGAAATATCTGCATAGCATCCTAGACTACTTTCACAAACTAAAGATACTGTACTGGGGCAAAAAATTTTGGGTGCATTGCATAACGGTTCTTTAAACTCTGAGGCCTAACTCTTCTTTGATACAGGGATACATATTATCAAAAAATATCTTTGAGAGAAGACATCTTTCTATAAGAAACTTATCATGTATGGAATTAGTGACAAGATCCAGACATCTCAATAATTCAGACTTAGTGTATAATATATCATTTTCTTTTCCTAGTTTGCTATAGAATTGTAGGAAACATCCAATTCCATGTAAAATTAACGATTGGCTTGTACTTGGTGGCATTATGCAAATACCAATGCTGACAGCTAATCTATTGATTTTGGCATAGAAAATGTACTTCTAGAATTATTGATAAAATGTTTTGGAAGTAGAACTACTTCACATGCATTGATTTCTCTCATTCTTTTTCTCTTTTTAAAGATGAGACATTTTACATTTAATATATACAAAAGTAATTTATTGACTACTTACTATATATCATTAATAGACTATCCCCGACATGTTTTCTCAATAAATTCTCTCGATAACCCTTCTAGTTAAGTTCTAATATTATTTCAATTTTCTAGTGAGGGAACTCAGACATAGAGAAGTTTTATGACTAACCCAAAGCTACAAAGCTTATCAATAGCCAACTCAAAAATCATACCAGATATGTCTGACTCCAAAATCAGTATAATTATTAAGTTTCCCATCCTTCATAAGTATTATTATTTAAATAACTCTGACCCACAGAGCATACCTATTTTCTCTTTGAACTTCTGAATTCCATTTTTCTAAAGTCTAAGGTGAGTATTTAACAATGCTCACAATACTTTCCGATATGTATCAATAATCCCAATATAGTATATTTAATATTTTTTCAAGAGATATTAGAGTTTTGGTAGAGGTTAAGATAGTTTAAAGTCACCAAACATAACATTTACTGATGCTGTCCTGTATTTTTTTTTTTATTCAATTAGTGTTGGGAATTTATTTTAACATTGCATCATTTTGCTTTTATAATTAACCTGATTCGCTCTATGTGTAAACTCACCTGGGTTCTTATGTTTCTACACACATATATATATATATATATATATTTGAATAACAGTGTGCTAATATGATCACTAAACACAAGACATAATTTTTTATTTTTAAACAAATTATACTTTGGTTATTGTGAGTGCTTCAGCCATATATCCCATATCAAAATTTTACCTAAGAAATATACTGACCCTTTATACAGTGGTGTGCTAGAGCCAGTTTACACTGGTTCATGAGAGCTGATAGTACACATCTCTTCTAGCTCAGTAATCAGTGATGCCATCTTGTTGGTATGAACTTGGCTATGGTAGGAGTATTTATACCACAGAAATTGGCAAGTGTTACAATTAGGACTTTTCTCACACCTCTGAGACAGCAGCTACTAAATATTTACAAGCACATTATCCTTAATATGTATTCCAAACAAAATCAGAAACTATGGGGGAGTATAAGAAAGTATGTGACATGGTCTTACTCTTGAGATTTTAATCTAGAAAAGGAAATAAAATTCATATGCTTGACAAGACTATCACACAATTTTTATGTATGTATTCATTCAGGTAGTCATTTATTCAGTTGTTCATTTATTTTTTTCTATGTTTTATTATGAAATATATCACAATACAGATGAGTTTATAGAACTACATAAAATTTAAAACTACATAAAATTATGAAGTGAAGAACCGTGTAACCACCACAGATGATAAAGCATGCATTGACATTACCTTAGAAGCCCTCCAACTGCCCATGGAATTCTCTTGTGAATATAACATGGAAAAGCCGCTGAAATACTTTCAGCTCTATATTAAAGACCAATCACTGGTGAAAGAGGCCCTCCTATCACATTCCACTTCCTCCCTATTGAACCCCTACTATAGATAATCACTTTTACCATATGTTCTTTTTTGACTTTTTTCATTGAATATTATGTCTGGCAGTCTTCCATATGTAGCTGTGGTTCGTTCTTGTACACTATTACGTAGTATAGATTTACTTCATTTCATTTTTTATTCTTTTATTTAATTGAGAAATAATTCATCTATCATAAAAGTTACCAATTTATACAATTCAGAGGTTTTTAGTATACAGTAGTCTCCCCTTATTAGCCCCCGTTTATCAAGGTTTCCCTGTCCAAGTTTTCAGTTACCGTCAGTCAACAGCAGTCCAAAAATACGTAAATTTGCGTGCCTTTCTGAGTAGCATGATGAAATCTTGCGCTGTTTTGCTCCTTCCGGAAGCCGACTTCATCCTTCTCCACCAGGCAGGAGTCTGGAAAACACAGTTCCCCTGCTGGTGTCCGACGGATTACGCTGCCTGCCTGGCTCATCCTGTGTATCTGTCGTATGTATGTGTAGGAAAAAGCATAGTATATATAGGGTCTGGTACCATCTGGGGTTTCAGGCATCCACTGGGTGTCTTGGAATGTATCCACTGTGGATAAGGGGGGGCTACTGTATTCAGAAAGTTGTGCAACTATTACCACTATAAATAAAAGAACATTTTCATCATCTCAAAAAGAAACCCCATTAACAGTCACTTTTGATTTTTAACCCTCCATCCACAGCCCCTGGAAATCACTAATCAACTTTCTGTCTTTATGGATTGCTTTTCTGAACATTTCATATAAATGGAATCATAACATGTGTAGCTTTTTGTATATGGCTCCTTTCACTTAGCAGAATATTTTCAAGGTTCATCCATGATGTAGCTTATATCAGTACTTCATTCTCTTTTATTGCTGAATGAAATTTGATTGAATGAATACACTCCATTTTGTTTGTCCAATCGTCAATTGATAGACATTCCAATTGTTTCCACTTTTTGGCTCTTCTGAATAGTGCTGCTATGAACATTCATGTACAAGTTTTTGTTTGAAGATATGTTTTCATTTCTTTTGGGTATATATCTAGCAGTGGAACTACTCAGTCATATGATAAAGCTATTATTTCACTTTTGTACAAACTGCCAGTCTGTTTTCCAAGTTGGCTGCACCCTTTTCAAGTCCCAGCAGCAATCTATGACTGTTCCAGTTTCTCCACATCCTGGCCGACACTTGTTACTGCTGTCTTTTTGATATATTCGTTCTAGTGTGTATGAAGTAGTATCTCATTATGATTTTGATTTGCTTTTCCCTGATGACTAATGATATTGAGCTTCTATTTATGTTTATTTGTTATTTGTATATCTTCTTTGAAAAAAGTGTCTATTCAGATCCTTTTTCCATATTTTGAGATATTTGTCCTTTTACTGTTAAGTCGTAAGTTGTAAATATATATATACTTTTATATAAATATGTATATGTTTATATTTTTTAATGTTCAGTTTTAAGTTGAGAATATGTGCATGTATACATATGTATTATATATGTCTATCACCAAATATATGATTTGCACATATTTACTCCCATTGTATGGTTTGTCTTTTCACTTTTCAATAGCATCTTTTGAAGTACAAAACCTTATAATTTTGATGAAGTACACTTTACTTATGTACATGTGTGTTTGTATTTGTTGTTGCTTGTGCTTTTGGTTGTGTCATATCTAATCCAAGGTCTTGAAGGTTTACACCTATTTTTTTTATAAGTTTTTTTTTTTTTTTAATGTTTTAGCCCTTATATTTTAGTCAGTCTAGCAAATTATTAAACCCACAGGATCAGTGAGCCAGCATGGCCTGGCAGTACAGCATTGATTTGGGTGGACACAGCTCTGGATGGCTGGGTGATAGAGAAAGGCTGTATGGGTAGTCAATGAAGAAAGATAGACTCCGTCAAGCTTGTGAACTAGATCCAGGGGACTAGAGAGAGAGAGTTGGTAGGCCAACTGGTCTAAAGTGCAGGAAGATGTGCAGACTCCTGAGCCTATGACTGGTCTCTGATAACCTGGCCACGGGTTGCCAGGGATGTTTTCATCTGACTTAGGATAGCCAGGCATGAAGTCTGATCTAACTCTGGGTAGTCAGTGTCAGAGAGAGAAGACGCCACTTGGGTGGCTGGTGTCATAGATGTAGAAGTGGGAAAACAGGGACTTGAATTATCTTCACATTTTACAAATTAGTCTTATGTTAGCTATTATTCACGCATGTCTCTTTTTATCTCTTCTGTCCTCTGGGACTTTTATTATACATGTAATGGTATGCCTGATGTCGTCTCATAAGTTTCTGAGACACTATTTATTTATTTCTTTCTTTTTTTCTATTTCTCAGACTAGATATTCTCAAATGGCCTATTTGTCAGTTCACTGATTCTTTCTTCTGTATGATCAAATCTACTGTTAAACATGTTTGGTGAATTTTTATTTCAGTTATTGTACTTTTCAACTCAAGAATTTGTATTTGGTTCTTTCTTATAATGTCCATATCTTTCTTGATATTCTCTAGTTGGCGAGCTAGTGCCCTCATACTTTTCTTTATTGGTTTAAACACGGTTTTATTTAATTCACAGGATATATTTTATATTGCTGATTTAATGTCTTTGTCTAGTAAGTTCAGCATTTCAGCTTCCTTTGTGATAGTTTCTATTTTTCCTCTGATGGGCCATTTTCCCCTATTGTTTGTATGTCTTGTTATTTTGTGTTAAATATTGGACATTTTAAATAAAATAGTGTGAGAACTCAGTAAATCAGATCCCCTATTTCTAGAATTTTTGGTTCTTGCTGTTGTTTTTGTTGCTTGTTTGATTAGTGTCTTTCATGAACTATTTTTGTAAAGTTTATTATTTGTTGTATATGGTCAATGAAATCTCTGCTCCATTACCTTAGGGGTCAGCTAATGATAGGGGAGAGATTTCTTTAAATGCCTGGAACAAATACATCTACCAAACTTTGCCAAAAGGCTCTGTGTGTGTGCTAGGGCATGGCTTCAATTCTCAGACAGACAGTATACAACTCTGCCTCAGCCTTCACCTCTTGCTTGTGCAGAGCCTCAAGGTCAGAGGCCTTCTCAGGCCTTTTCTTCCAGTTCTAGGCATTTCCACAGCCCTACACATTTTCATGGTCTTCTACATCCATAGGAATATGTCAGAGCTTTTTAAAGCTTTCTATAGACATCTCATTCACAGTTTTCCCATGTAAAACATCTGTGATACTGAACAATTGCTGTTGATGATTTTTGACAAATGTCAGTAGGAAAATCGCTACTCTTACTGAGAGAGATTTAAGTCAGGTCAAGTAAAGACAAACTCTGTGAATGAGAGTTTCCAGGGAACTGTCAGACAAGTTAAATAAGAACAATTCTCTGAGGATGATACTTTTGGGAACTCCAAATCCAGTCTCCCCTTCTAGCAGTTGCTAGGTGGCTGTTTTTCACCATAGATGTGGGAACATTGATTTTTCCAGCTACCACAGAGCTGGAAAGAGAGGAACTGGAGTACAGCAAGGTAAAATGCTACAAAGTTGGTTGCTTTTGCTGAGATTCAGCCTTTTTTCTTGAATAGCCCTTGGATAATTGCTAGCTTTTGGTTAATTTCCAGAGTTCAGACAAAAGTTAATTTTGACAAATTTTTTTCCAGTTTTCTCATTACTTTTACAAATAAGAGATTTTATACTGCCATTGTTTCTGACATCCTTCAATCCATTTTTATATTCTAATAGTGATGGTATTTGGGTTGTTTTCAGTTTTAGGTTATTATGAATAATGCTGCTATGAATATTTATTTTTTATATCATCCTGTATATATGCACATGATTTTCTTGAGTTTATGATGCCAGATTTCTAGTATTCATTCATTTCAGGTCTCCTTTCAATGAACAAGGATGTTACAGGACAATGTTATATTTCCTTGACTCTGAAAACAGGTGGGGCCATATGAAAGTTCTTCCCTGTGCAGAGGCTGTGCAGTAGTTTAAATAGTGTCCTCCCAAAATGCATGTTTACATGGAATCTTAGAATGTAATCTTATTTGGGAATAGGGCCTTTGTAGGTATAATTAATTAAGTTCAGATGAGATCATGCTAACTTAGGGTGGGCCTTAAATATAATCACTCATGTCCTTATAAGAAGAGGAAACAACATACAGAGGCACACACACAGGGAAGAAGGCCATGTTAAGATGAAAGCAGAGATTGTAGTGATGCATCTGCAAAGCAAGAAATGCCAAGGATTGCCAAGAGCCATCAGAAGCTAGAAAAAAGAAAGGAAGGATTCTTCTCTAGAGCCTCCAGAGGGAATGTGACCCTGTAGGCACTTTGATTTTAGACTTCTCATCTCCAGAACTATGAGAGAATAAATTTCTGTTGTTTAAGCCACCTAGCTGGTCGTATTTTGTTATGGCAGCCCTTGGACATTGTTATAGGCTGTCAGCAGAATTAATATGACTTCTAGGATGAAGCACTTAATCACAGGCAAATTTTTGTCTTCTCTCCTACCATACCAATTATAGAAGAGGACTCTTGTTTTGAAGTCAAGGTCAAAAGATCAGTGCTTCCTGGATTTCTGAGTAACTGCATGGAGGAACTCAGCCCAAGTGGTCCTTTGCATTTCCATGTAAATTTTAAAATCACTTTATCAATGTTTTTATAAAAAGCCCAAGGGCATTTTGAATGAGATTATATTATTGAATCATTTTAGTGGGAAATGAGCTTTTTTTAAAAAACAATATTGAGCTTTACAATTCATGAGCGGGTTATATTTCATTATTGATTTAATTATTAAGTTTCTATCAAATATGTTTTGTAATTTTCTGTATGCAGGTCTTGTACATCTTAAATTTATTCCTAAGTATTTTCTATTTTTAATACTATTTATAAATGGTAGTTTTTAATACCTTATTTTTCCATTATTTTGTTCCTGGTGTAAAGGAATAAAATTGATTTTTTCTATATTTTTTTAAATCTTGCAATCTTGCTAAATTCGCTCATAAGTGCTAGTAGTAGCTTGTTGACTACTTTGAAATTTTTTATTCACAGTCCTCCAATCTCTCGATAAAGACATTTTACTTTTTACAATATTTATGATTCTTGTTTCTTTTTATTGCTGTAATGCTCTGGCTAGGATTTCCAGTGCAATATTAAATATAAGTAGTTGGAGATGTCATTTTTGCCATATTCCCTATTTTAGGGAAAAGTGTTTTATTTTTATCATTAAATTTGGTTTTAGTCATGGATTTTTCATAAATGCCTGTTACCAGATTGAGGCATTTCCCTTATATTTATAATTTGCTCAGGGTTTTTATCATAAATATATGGTAAATTTTATCAAATGCTTTTTCAACACTTATTAAGAAGACAATGTATTTCTTCTTTATTCTATTAATACGGTGTATTATTCATTAATTTTCAAATGCTTTCTTGTGATAAACCCCAATTGGTCATGATGTAATTTTCTTATTATACATTGCTGGACTCAATTTTCTAATACTGTTTTAAAAGAATGTTTGCATCCTTGTGCATGAGGGATATTGTACTGTATTTTTATTTTCTGATAAGATACTTGTCAGGTTTTAGTAACAGAGTTATGCAGGCCTGATAAAACAAGTTGAAAACTATTCCTTCCTCCTGTCTGTTCCAAAAGAGTTTGTTTAAAGCTAGTATTATTGAGATTATTCCTTTCATATTCAATATAATTCACCAGTGAAGGCATCTGGGCCTGGAGTTTTATTTGTGGGAAGGTTTGATTTCTTTTTTTTTTTTTTTTTGCTGTATGTATAAACTTATTTTTACACACAGAGTTATAGATATATAAGATATCCATATATTATATCTAGCTATCTATATAAAACATACTGTATTTTTTCACAAATAATGCACTTACGTAAATAACATGCCCACATATATAATGTGCAGAAATTATGAAATTAAGTAAAACAGTTCTGGCATAGCACACCCATGCATATACCATGCATGTCTTGTGACATTTCCAGAAGTGAATTTTAGCCTCAGTTACCCGTCCTTCTAAATTGCAGTTTAAATATTTGTTCTGTTCATTTTTTTCTTTCTGTTTGTTTTCTTTAATCTGCTTCTTATGTGTATACACATAGTCCAGAAATGTTAGTGTTGATCATAATTTTATAATAAAGGTATAAACCATAGTCAAGAAGTCATGGATCGAATTTGGTAGTCTCCCGGTTATTGGAAAATAAGCAATCAAAACTGTTTTTTTTCAGTTAATTTAAGTTGATAATTATAGTGCATTAGCTTAACAGGTGAATATGAAAACCTTATCAGATTGTCTTAGGTGAAACCATTAGATTATGTTAGGTCTGCTTATTTCGTAGTATAATTATGTCTTATTAGTGTCAACTGAAGTCAGCAAGATGTAAAAAAAAATTGGCATAGAGCACTTACGAAAATAATTTGCAGGGGGGTGCGAAGTTGACAAAAAACATTGAATATACATGTTATTTGAGAAAAAATATTGTATACATTAAACATATTTATATAAAACATATATATATATATAGAAAACATACATATGTAAAGCATATATATGTAAGTTATATATGTAAAACAGGAGCACCGGTGGCGCAGTGGTTAAGAGCTTGCCTGCTAACCAAAAGGTCAGCAGTTCGAATCCACCAGCTGCTCCTTGGAAACTCTATGGGGCAATTCTACTTTGTCCTATAGGGTTGCTATGAGTTGGAATCAACTCAGTGGCAATGGGTTATATATAAAACATATATATATATATATATATATATATATATATAGAGAGAGAGAGAGAGAGAGAGAGAGAGAGAGAGAGAGAGAGAGAGAGAGAACATATACACCTTCTCCTAACTTGTCAACTATCTCATTATCCAACATTTCACATTTATGACAATAGTAAAAAATCTAATATCTGATTATTTTGCACATTTATGATGTATGTCTGGCAGTAACGAATGCCGAGGTGTGGAGTGAGAATAATGCTGGCTATGATGGTTAAGGTTATGCGTCACCTTGGCTGGGCCATGATTCTCAGTGGTTTGGCAGTTATGTAATGATGTAATTTGGCAATTCTGTGATGATGTAGTTATCCTCCATTTTGTGATCTGATGTGGTCACCCTCTATTTTTGCATAATGCAGGTTTCACTTAACAGCCTGGTCTTTGGAACCTAACATGTTGATAAGTGAGGAGAGAGTATATGCATGTGTGTGTGATATATATATACACATGAATATGTTGCCAGGAAGGACCAGTCCCTGGAGAAGGACATCATGCTTGGTAAAGTAGAGGGGTCATTGAAAAAGAGGAAGACCTTTGACAAGATGGATTGACACAGTTGCTTCAATAATGGGCTCAAATATAGCAAAAATTGTGAGGATGGTGCAGAACTGGGCAGTGTTTCATTGTTGTACATAGGGTCTCTATGAGTTGGAACCGACTCGATGGCACCTAATACCAACAAATGTATATACATATATACAACTTCATTAATGCATTAGTTATACCTGCATACTAGGTCAGGAGTAATTTTATCTCAACATATTGAAGATATAGGTCCACTAACTTCTGATTTCTACTATTCGTACAGGCAGTCCCTGGGTTATGAATTTCCAACTTACATACAGCCTGTAGTTATGAACCATCCCCATAAAGCCTATTTTATTAAAAATTTGAGGTACATACAGTGGTTTGTAATAACAAATGGGTACTACTTTGCAACACACATCAAAACATCATTATTATTATTACTGCATTATTATGTTAAAGATTTTTAGTGTATCTGGAAGTGTTTCTTTAACATTTTTTATGCATAGAAAGATACACTTTATGCCATATACTAAGACAAACATTTGGCTAAATGACGTTAGATGCGAACCGTACTTAACTGTTCTGACTTACGTACAAATTTGACTCAAAGACAGGCTTAAAAATGGAACTCGTTCATAATTCAGGGACAACCTGTAATGAGTAATAACTTATCTCTGTAAAGTTTAATGATTTGGACGTAATCAGAATTTTTTCTTTGGCTCTTTAAAAAAAAAAAGGAACTGCTCTGCTTTGGTATTCTACATGTGTCTATGCGACAATTTCTATTTATTTATCCTGCTTGAGATTCCTTGTGATTCTCATGGATTTGTGTCCTTTATCAGTTTCAAAAAAAATCTCAGCCACTATCTCTTTACTTATTTTCTATTTTTTCTATTCTTTCTCCTTTTTCTGGAATTTTGATTAGACATATATGTTTGACCTTCTAATTCTATATTCCTTATCTTTTGTGATAGGCAAAATAATTATGCTTAAAAATGAACACACACATCTTGAAATCTGTAATCATGTTACCTTTCCTAGCAAAAGAAACTCTGCAGATGTGATTAAAATCAAAGATCTTGAGGTGGGAAGATTATCCTGGATTCTCTGGGTAGGCCCAGTTTAATCACATGAGTCCTTAAAAGTAGAAGAAGATTAAAGAACTCAACCCTCCTCTTGCTGGATTTGAATGTGTAGGAAGAGGGCCATGAGTCAAGGAATGTGCCAGCCTCTAGCAGCTGGAAATTGCCTTCAGTTTACAGACAAGAAGAACACAGGGACCTTAGTCTATAATTGCAAAGAACTGAATTCTGCCAATAAACCTCATGAGAAGGAAACAGATTCTCCTCCAGAACCTTCAGAAAGGAACACAGCCTGCTGACACACTGATTTTAGTCTAGTAAGACATATACTGGGCTTCCAACCTACAAAACAGAAAGATAATAAATTTATGTTATGTAAGCCCTAACTTAGTGGTAATTTGCTGTGTTGACAACAGAAAAGTAATACAAAAAACACCCAAACTTGTTGCCATGGGGTCAATCCCAACTTATGGTGACCTCATGTGTTACAGATAGAACTGCCCCATGGGGTTTTCTTGACTATAATCTTTAAGGAAACAGTCCACCAGGCCTTTCTTCCATGGGGTTGCTGGGCAGGTTTGAACTGCCAACATTTAGCAGCTAATCACAACCTACTTGTGCTATCCAGGCTCCTAGAAAACCAATTTGTCTGTTAATATCTATTTCTCACATTCTAAATTATCTCCATATGCTGCATTGGGAATACTTTCATCTGATTTATATGTCAGTTCATGAATTCTCTTTTCAGCTGTGTCTATATGGTTGTTAAGGCTATTAATTCATATAAACTCATGCATTATTAATATTGTTATTACTATTATTATTAGAAGTTCTATTTGGCTTCATTTGAATCTAAATTTGGCATTATTTTTAATAATTTTTTTGAATCTTTTATTTCTTCAAACATAGTAGGCAAAGTTACTCATAATCTGACAATTCTGATACTGAAATTTTTGCAGGTCTGTTTGTACTCTCTATTGTTTCTTCTGGTTCTTTCTTATGAGTTCATGTTTTATAGGTTTTTTTAAATATGATTTGATAACTTTTCTTGGAAAACTTTTTGTTCAAGAATGTGCTTGTGCTTGCTTTTGTTAGCCACTTGGTGGCAATGCTAAACAGGAATAATTTTAAATTAAATGCACAGCTTGAAAGTTGTTTTTTCTTTTTCATTTTGACCAAGCAAATGATATGGTTTTTGCAAATCTAAGAAAGATGTTATTATAGTTACTATTTATTTATATAAAGTTATGTTATTTATATAAAATTTGCCCTGTTTCATGTTTACTGCTAGAACAAATTTTCTTCTGTTTTTCTGGGGGTGTACGTTGGGGCATATTTACTTCTGATTCACTATAACACTGAGGGTGTAGACACTGGGATCTGAATTTTATCAGAGGAAGATTTTATATCATACCTCACAACTCAGGCAAGCCTAGTTTTGTATTTTTCTCCATGTGCCCAATAAATTATTGAAAAACATAGCTCAAGTTTTCCAGGTTTGGAAAATGCATATTCAATATGCAATCTACATCTCTGAATTCCACCTTTCATTTGGCCTGATATTACTTTACAATATTTAGTTATTTTAAGAAGATGGTTTTATTTATTTTTCAGATTTTTTGGTAATTTTCAGTTGGAATGCATTTCCAAATACCTAACTTATTAAGCAAATGTGCACAAGATTTAACATGTTCCTGATATTCCAATGAAGGAAATATAGTTTTTGGCAACATGTAATTTATAGTTCTGTGACAATAATAAATGAATGACTAAACAAGTAAAGGTACAATTTAGATAAATGTTCTAAAATAGGAAATGGTAGGGAACCTTGTGATTATCTAGATCAATATCCTCACCCTACTGAAATTCTGCAAGTCTGTGAGGTGTTGTTGATTATAAAAATTATAGTAATTGCTAATTCAAGACTGTTTCCCTCAATCCCAGTCCACAGTTCTTCCTGTTCTAACATATTAATTTACTTCCACTTATTGTTTGTCTGTGCTATTAATGTTGGGACTATGTTTCACCATGTGGATCAAGCTGGTTCTATGATAAAATCACTGTTCCCTTAGAACTCTCTAAGGAATATTTTCACATTAGCTTTTTAAATATAAAATGTCAAAGATATATGCATATTGAAATGTTAATTTGAGGCTGGAGAATTAGTTGTTGGGTGCCATCGAGTCAATTTAACTTATAGCAACCCCACGTGACGGAGTGGAATGGCCCCACAGGATTTTCCAGGCTATGATATTTACAGGAGCCAATTACCAAGTCTTTCTTCTGCAAAGCTGCTAAGTGAGTTCAAGACATCAACGTTTTGGTTAGCAGCTGAGCACTTAATCATTGCACCACCAGGTTGTAGGCACACTTAAGTCTGCTTGATGTATACTATTTAACTAGAACAAGGCAGGAAAGTTGGTGTACTTTTACATAAAAATATCAAAGGAAAAAAACTGGAATATTAGATTGGAAACATAGTGCCACAGGCACAAAACTAAAACAGGAAAGAGAAAGCACACAAGGGGTCAAGAAATCATCACTACATATTATGAATTATCAACTATTTAAAAGCATGGACAAGTGGGATTCATACCAGGAATGCAAGGGTAGTTCAAATTTAGAAAATCTGTCAATGTAAACCACTACATAAATAAAACAAATAAAAAGAATCACAGGATCATCTCAACTGATGTATAAAAGGCATTGGACAAAATCCAACTCCCTTTCCTGATAAAAACTCTCAGAAAAATAGGAATAGAAACAAAATTCCTCAACATAACTATGGGCATATATGCAAAACCAACAGCCAACAGTTTTCTCAATGGAAAAAGACTGAGAGCCTTCCCCTTGAGAAAGAGAAGGAGACAAGGACGCCCATTATCACCACTCTTATTCCATGTTTTACTAGAAGTCCTAGCCAGAGCAATAAGACAAGAAAGGAAAATAAAAAGGATCCAAATTGGTGTGAAAGAACTAAAACTATCTCTATTCACAGATGACATGACCCTATACATAGAAAATTCCAGAGATTCCACAAGGAAACTACTAGATCTAATAGAAAAATTCAGCAAAGTGGCAAGGTACAAGAACACACACAAATCACTTGAGTTCCTTTATACTAACAAGGAGAACACTGAAATATAACCCCAAAATGATAAAATACCTAGGAATAAAGCTAAAAGACTTGTACATTGAAAACTATAAAACACTACTGAAAGAAACTGAAAGAGATCTACATAAATGGAAGAACATTCCACGCTCATGGATTGGAAGATTTAACATTGTGAAAATGTCAATACTGCTCAAAGTGATCCTTAGATACAATGCAATCCCGATTCAAATTCCAACAACTTTCTTTACTAAAATGGAAAAATTAATCATCAACTTTATATAGAAAGGAAAGAGGTCCCAAATAGTCAAAGCAATATTGAAGAAGAAAAAAGTAGGAAGCGTCACACTTTGCGATCTCAAAACATACTATACAGCTACAGTAATCAAAATGGCTTGGTACTGGTTCAATGGCAGACACATAGACCAATGGAATAGAACTTAGAACTGAGAGATAAATCTCTCCATCTATGAGCAGCTGATTTTTGACAAGGGGTCAAAGTCCATTCAATGGTGAAGAAACAGTCTCTTTAAAAAATGATACTGGCAAAACTGGATATCCATTTGCAGAAAAATGAAACAGGATCCATACCTTACACCATACACAAAAACTAACTCAAAATGGATCAAACATCTGAATGTTAAAGTTAAATCTATAGCGTTCCTGGAAGATAACATAGGGACAAAACTATGGTATCTAATTTTTTTCAGAAATAGATTGTCAAACTCAACTACAAATGCACAAACGACAGAAGACAAACTATGTAACTGGGACTTCCTAAGAATTAAATACTTATGCTCATCAAAAAACTTTAACAAAAGAATGAAACGAGAACCTGCAGACTGGGAAAAAATCCTCGGGAATGACATAACTGATAAGGGTTGAATTTCTAAAATATATAGAAAGCTTCAATGACTCAACAACAAAAAGGCAAACAATCAAATTAAAAAATGGGCAAAGGATATGAACAGATACTTCACAAAAGAGGTCATTCAAGCATCCAACAAACACATGAAAAGATGCTCGCAATAATTAGCCATTAGAGAGATGCAAGTCAAAACTACAATGAGATACCATCTCATCCTTGCAAAATGGTCTGATTAAAAAAAAGAAAAAGAAAACAATGAATGCTGGCTAGGTTGTGGGGAGATTTGAATCTTCATCCACTGCTAGGGTGTTTGTGAAATGGTACAATCACTATGGAAAATGACATAGTGCTTCCTCAAAAAGCTAGAAATAAAAATAGTTTATGATCCAGCAATCCCACTCCTACGTATACACTCTAGAGCTCTAATGGCAGTGACGCAAATAGACAGATGTACACCTATGTTCATTGTAGAATTAGTCACAATAGCAAAAAAGTGTTGTCTTAGTTGTCTAGTGCTGCTATAACAGAAAAACCATAAGTGGGTGGCTTTAATAAACAGAAATTTATTTTCTCAGTTTAGGAGGCTAGAAGTCTGAATTCAGGGTGCTGGCTCTAGGAGAGTCTTTCTCTCTCTGCTGGCTCTGGAGGAAGGTCCTTGTCTCTGAGCTTCTGCTCCTAAGAGATCTTCATGTGGCTTGGCATCTCTCTTTCCCCACCTCTGCTTCTCTCACTTGCTTGTTTAATCTCTTTTATACCTCAAAAGAGATTGACTCAAGACACACCCCACTTTAATCCTACCTCATTAACATAACAAAGACAGATGGAAACAACCTAAGTGCCCACCAATGGATAAATGGATAAACAAAATGTAGTACAAGCACACAGTGGAATATTATACAACCATAAAGAATAATGAAGGGTCCTCAAAACATCTTATTACATGGATGAATCTGGAGGACATATGCTGAGTGAAAAAGTCAATCACAAAAGGACAAATATTGTGTGATTGCACTTTTATAAAAAGACAAGAGTACGTATAGAGTGAAACCTGTGAGAGCCAGAACTCAGAGTAAGACTGCCTTGTTTTTCTGGGTCTCTTAAGTTTTCTGCTTTTGACAGGGCACCATTCACAGTCTTACCACTTTTCTGTCACTCTCTACTAGTGGAAAATATTTGAGTTTTCCTTCTCTGACAGGTTTTCGCCTTACACAGGTTCTGGCTTTCACAGGCTTCACTGCACGTACAGAGACCAACGCTCATTGGTGGTAACCAGGGATGAGTAGGGGGAGAAGAGCGGAAGTACTATTGAGATAGCAGACATTTGTTATTTTTGGTTATGGAAAAAGTAACATGGAATGTGGGTGAATGTTAGTAAAAAGTGCACAAAAGGAAAGAATGTCTTTGGCAGAGGCTATTACAAATATAATTTTGTAATAACACCAACAATAACCAAAAAATATGTATATGGTTACACAAATATGTATATAGGCATATAAGTATGAGAGTATGAATATGTGGGTACATATGTGTGCACAGATAGAAGTACCTATAAGCATATGTACGTACAGGTATGTTTGTGCATGCATTTATATCTGTATATGTAATAAACCACATAGGAGATACATGTACAGATATTTCTTACACATAACCACACCTCATGTGATTGGTTTTCTGCGTTTGAGGACTTAGGACCACAGTCTCATGAGACAGCTCAGTTAATTGGCCTAATATAGTTCTTAAAATATGGGTACTACATCCTAATGTGGTGAGCAGTGTTTGTGGTCCTAAAAGCTTGCAAGTGGCCATCTAAGATACAACTATTGGCCTCTACTCATCTAGAACAAAAGACAAAGAAAGAACTCAAAGGCTCATAGAAGAAAGTAGTAGTCTACAGCCTCATCTACCCTGCGACCAGAAGAACTAGATGGTGCCTGCCTACCACTACCAACCATTCTAACCAGGACCGTAATAGATGGATCTTTATAGAATGGAATACAAATGCGGAACATTCAAATTCTTAAGAAGTCCAGACTTACTGGACCAGTTGAGACTAGAGGACTCCCCGAGAATATTGCCCAATGATACTCTTTAAACCATAAACCAAAATTATGCTGAGGTCACCGTTTAGCTGAATAAAGATTGACTCATAAAATAATGAATATAACCCATGAGTAAAGAGCTTCTTTAAGAAAAATAATCTATAGGAGGCCAAATGGTCAAAAATTTTTCTGAAACAAAGAAGAAAAGGTAAAAGGGCAGGGAAACTAGAGTACTGGAAATGGTACAACCAGGATGGAATGAATGAGAATAATGACACATTGTGAAAGATGTAACCAGTATTACTGAATAATTTGTGTAGAAATTGTTAAATAGGGACCTAGTTTGCTTTGTAAATTCTCACCTTAAACACAACAAAGTGTTAAAGACAAAACAAAACAAAAACCGTGGGGATATATGCAAATTTAAAAAAAAAATTAAATTTAAACTTTTTTTTTTCTCTCTCAGTGAATCACTTACTGATTCCCTCATGAACAGCTTTACCTGATGGTAAACCTGTCCACTTTGGGTCAGAATATCTTATCAGACAATTTCAATGAAGTTATCTGTTTCTTCTGCAAGCATTTTTCTCTTTCTGCCTTTTTAGCTATTGATTTTTACTGCTGCTGTTCCCAGCCAAACGCTTGACATTTCACCACAGAACAATAAATTACCACACTTCCCACCCAAGCAAATGTTGTCCTTCCACATTTTTTTTTGTAAGAATCTTTATTCCTACAAAACTTACTCATTTTGGGAAAGCCTTTCCATATTAGCACTTACCAGAGAAAACAATTATTTATTTTTCTAGTTATTACCTTAAAATATTTAAACTTTATGAGCTCACGCTTATCTGCTTTTTTTGTCACTTGGTCTGTGAAAGATATGTTACTTTATATTTATTTATTTGTTTGTGTTTTTATTTGTACGTCCATCCATCCAGCCATCCATCCATTTATTTATGTTGTTGTGAAATATATATATAATAAAACATATACCATCTCAACAATTTGTACATGTACAATTCTTTGCTTTTTCTTATCACTAGATAAACAATAAATTTTAGATATCACTTATGTATTAATACTGATTACTATCATCTGTTGAGTGCTTTCTCTGTGCCAAGCATAGTTCTAAGGGATTTGATTGTGGACCTCATTCATTTTCACAACAATGTTTTGGAAGAAATGCTAATATTAACTCTGTTTTACAGATGAGGAAGCTGAGGCTCAGACAAATAACTTGCCCAAGTGCACTCAAGTATAAACAGATATTTGAACAGATATTTGAACCATTTCAATCTGTCTCTAGAACCTATGTGGTTCACTGTTTGTTATCTAACCTTCCATTGACTAGGTTTACTTGGCTCAGCCAAGGTCCTCATATAGATATGTTGTTGTTGTTAGGTGCTGTCAAGTTGGTTCTGACTCATAGTGACCCTATGTACAACAGAACAAAACACTGCCTGGTCTTGCACCCTTCTCACAATTGTTGCTATATTTGAGCCCACTGTTGCAACGACTGTGTCAATCCATCTCGTTGAAGGTCTTCCTCTTTTTCACTGACCCTCTACTTTACCAAGCATGATGTCCTTCTCCAGGGATTGGTCCCTGCTGATAACATCTCAAAAGTACCTGAGACAAAGTCTCATCATTCTTGCTTCTAAGGAGTATTTTGCCTGTACTTCTTCCAAGACAGATATGTTCATTCTTTTGGCAGTCCATAGTATATTCAGTATTCTTCGCCAACACCATAATTCAAATGCATCAATTCTTCTTCTGTCTTTCTTATTCATTGTGTTACCGCAATAATGCGGACTGGAGTCGCCTGCCGCAGTAGCCAATTCTGAGATAGGGGTGAGGTGAGCAGCAAGAGTTTTACTACATATCGATATATAGAAGACAGAGGGGAATAGATTCCTCAAAAAAACCCATCTCTCCCACTGGAGATCTGCTTAAGGCTTTTATAGGGACAAGACTATGGGTCTTAGAAGTTTGTGTTAGTTCTCCCTTGAGGTGGTCACATCCTAGAGGAGTTAATCTTTTCTTGGGGGTTTTCTGGCAACATCCTGTTTTTCTTGTCCCAAGATGGGTGCTTTGTTGGGTTTGTCATTCTTAGATCATTATCACTTGTTTTCCACCCTCCAAGGAGGAACATCAGTTAATCTTAAACCTTTTGTAGAGACTGGAACCGGAGGGAAAAACAAGGTCATGAGACAATGTGGTGGTTAGCAATGGGAAGTAAATAATAGTGAGCCAGGCCTATGCAGCTTCTTCCAACTGTCCAGCTTTCACATGCATATGAGGTGATTGAAAATACCATGACTTGGGTCAGGTGCACCTTAGTGCTTAAAGTGACATCTTTGCTTTTTAACATTTTAAAGAGGTCTTTTGATACATTAAAAAAAAAAAAAAAATCTGCTGCCATTGAGTGGATTATGACTCATAGCAACCCTGTAGGACAGAGTAGAACTGCCCCATAGGGTTTCCAAGGATTTGAACTGCAGACCTTTTGTTTAGCAGCTGTAGCTCTTAACCAGTATGCCACCAGGGTTTCCTTTGATATACAGTTTGTTATTTTATTACAAGAGCCATAATTTATCTTGTACTCTTATTTTCTGCTTTTGGATTCCTTCAGATTTTGTACTTCAAAAGGCAGGCTATTCCAAGATAGTTATTGTTGTTGTTAGTTGTCATCAAGTCAGCCCTGGCAGCAGAACCAAACACTGAATGGTCCTGCATCATCTCCATGATCTTAGATAAATCTGAGTCCATTGTTTTGGCCAATGTGTCAGTCTCTCTTATTGAAGTTTCCTTCATTTTCTCTGACCCTCAGCTTTACCAAACAAGGTGTCTTTCTCTATTGATTGGTATTTCCTGATGATGTGTCCAAAGTAAGCAAGACAAAGTTTTGCCATCCTCACTTCTAAGGAGTATTACAGTGTATTTTCTCTAAGACTGATATGTTTGTTCCTCTGGCAGTCCGTAGTATATTCAGTTTTTCACCAACACTACCATTCAAATGCATCAGTTCTTCTTGTGTCTTTTTTCATTGTCCAGCCTTGGCATATATATGAAGCAATTAAAAAGACCATGGTTTGTGTCAGATGTGCCTTAGTCATCAAAGAATCTCTAAGATAGCATATATATGTGTGTGTGTGTGTGTGTGTGTATTTTCCTGTCTTTTTAATGACCTTTTCCTTTCCTTATATATGATGTCCTTGTTGTCATCCCATAACTCATCTGGTCTTCAATCATTAGTGTTCAGTGCATCAAATCTATTCTTGAGATGTTCTCTAAATTCAGGTAGGGTGTACTCAAGATTGTACTTTGGTTCTCGAGGACTTGTTTTTATTCTCTAAAACTTCAACTTAAAGTTGCATAAGAACAATTAATCTGTTCCACAGTCAGTCCCTGGCCTTATTCTGACTGATGATAATTGAGCTTCTCCATCATCTCTTTCCACAGATGTAATCAGTTTGATTCCTGTGTATTCCTTCCAGCAAGGTCCACCTCTATAGTCACCGTTTATATTGTTGAAAAAAAGGTATTTTCAATGAATAAGTCATTCCTCTTGCAAAATTTTATCATGCGATCTTTGGCATCATTTCTTTCACCAAGGCCATATTTTCCAACTACCCAGCCTTCTTTGTTTCCAACTTCCTCATTCCAATCACCAGTAATTATCAGTGCATCTTGATTGTATGTTTGATCAATTTCAGACCACAGAATTTATAAAAAGCTTCAATTTTTTCATCTTTGGCATTAGTGGTTGGTGTGTAAATTTGAATAATAGTCATACTAACTGGTCTTCCTTATAGGCATATGGATATTGTCCTATCACTGACAGCATTGTACTTCAGGATAGATCTTGATATGGTTTTTTGGATGATGAATTCAACACCATTCATCTTCAATTTGTCTTGAATGTAGAGTAGCTAAAATGAATGGAATAAATGATGAAGTAAAAGATATTTCAAAAGGTGGCTCAAGAAGACAAAGTAAATGACCTGGAGTTAGAAAACCAGACGGGAAGAACGTGCTCAGCATTTCTCAGGTTGAAACAACTGAAGAAAAATTTCAAGCCTCAAGTTGCAATATTGAAGGATTCTGTGGGCAAAATACTGAATGATGCGGGAAGCATCAAAGGAAGATGGAGGGAAAACAGAGTTACTGTACCAAAAAGAATTGGTTAACGTTCAACCATTTGAAGAGGTAGCATGTGATCAAGAGCTGATGATATCGAAGGAAGAAGTCCAAGCTGCACTGAAGTGAATGGCAAAAAACAAGGCTCCAGGAATTGATGTATTTGACAGAATACCAATTGAGATGTTTCAACAAACTGATGCAATGCTGGAAGTGCCCACTCATCTATGACATGAAATTTGGAAGATAGCTATTTGGCACACCGACTGGAAGAGATCCATATTTGTGTCCATTCTAAAGAAGGGTGATCCAACAGAATGCAGAAATTATCAAACAATATCATTAATATCACATGTGATAATTCAGAAATGGTTGCAGCAGACCAGATTCAGAAGAGGACGTGGAATGATATCATTGCTCATATCAGATGAGTCTTGGCTGTAAATGTAGCATACCAGAAAGATGTTTACCTGTGTTTTATTGACTATGCAAAGGCATTTGACTGCGTGGATCATAACAAATTATGGATAACATTGTGAATTCCCATAGACTTATTCTAGAACACTTAATTGTGATCATGGGGAACCTGTGCATAGACCAAGAGAGAGTCATTCAAACAGTACAAGGGTATACCACATCATTTAAAATCAGGAAAGGTGTACATCAGTGTTGTATCCTTTCACTATACTTATTTAATATGTATGCTGAGCAAATAATCCAAGAAGTTGGACTATATGAAGAAGAATGCAGCACCAGAATTGGAGGAAGGTTCAGATGCAGATGACACAACCTTGCTTGCTGAAGATGAAGAGGACTTGAAGCACTTACTGATGAAGATCAAAGACTACAGACTTCAGTATGGATTACACCTCAACATAAAGAAAACAAAATAGTTTAACATAATAATACAGTAATAATGATAATAATGCTTTGATGCATTTCCCAAAGTAGCTCCTGTTGGTTATTATGAACCATTGTATGTAGTATGTATCTTGAATTTTTAATACAATAGGTTTAACTGGGGTTGGGTCGTAACTACAGGTTGTACCGTAACCCAGGGACTGTCTGTATAACAACAACAACAAACAACCCGTTGCAGTCAAGGCGATTCAGACTTGTAGTGATCCTATAGGACAGAGTAGAACTGCCCCATTGTGTCTCCAAGGAGCAGCTGGTGGATTCCAACTGCTGACCTTTTGGTTAATAGCTGTAGCTCTCAACCACTGTGCCACCAAGGCTCCTTGATAGTTTTTAAAAGAGCATAATGCTCAAGGCCAACCTTTTTTTTGTAGTTAAATTAGACCATTGTTTGATTTTAAGAAGACTTCAGGGAATGTTTTTGGTTTAAGATTTAAAGATTATCTCAGGGCAATAATTTCAGGGCTTCATCCCCTCTCTAATGGCTTATTTATTTGCTTGTTTTGCTGCTACAAAACCACATTAAAGACTGCCCCCAGGCTGCAGGAACAGTTTACCTGCAAGCAGAAAGGAGAATGGGTGTGCGAGATTATGCCCTAGTACAATCTGAAGTGAATGGAATACATAAACCCAGCTCCCTTGCCTTACATTGGGACAATCTTTATACTCTAGATGCTAGTCTAGAGCAATCTTATGGTATCAGTTTAAATCTTTTTCTCCTTCCCTGTCCTGTGAATCCACTTCCTTACTGGTTTCTCCTGGGAGCACTTTCTCAGTAAATCACTGCAGAGGAATTCTCAGATTTAGGTTTGACTTCGAGGAAACCTTACCTGAGACTGAATATATTTATATGTAAATCTTTGCACATAGCTCTAATAATATTCTTAATAAATCTTCTTAAATTTAGAATGAATGTGTCAAAATGCATGAACATTTTTATGACCTTGACATTTGTACTGATATTCATTCTTTCCAGGTTATGAGAGTGCCAATATCACAGCACCCTCTGCAGTGATTTACTGAAGCAGGTAATGTGTATTTTTTTAGCTTATTCCAGCATCAGTGGAAATTCTCCTCTATTTCTTCTTTTTTCTTGGTCATTTCTATGGAATTATGACGGCAGGCAGGGAGGTAGAAACCCGTCATGCTCATATTTTTATCTTATATGAAATTCCAAAGGCTCATTATCAATACTAAGCTTACTTTAGATTGGTTCTACAAGTAACTCAGTTGAAACTGAGTTATAGTTTAAATCAGATACACATCTCTCGGTTGGGTATGTGACAATAACTAAATTGTTCTTTCTGTGTTCCCTTTTGTTTTGTTAATGACCTTGGAAATTTGATAGTACTATTTTGTCCTTAAGGAGCCCAGGTGGTACAGTGGTTAAGCACTCGACTGCTAAACAAAAGGCCACCAGTTGCTCTGCAGGAGAAAGATGCGGCATTCTGCTTCTGTAAAGATTTGAGCTTTGGAAACTCTATGGGGGCAGTTCTACTATGTACTATAGGGTTGCTATGAGTCAGAATCGACTTGACAGCAATGGGTTTGGGTTATTTTGTCCTTAGGAGTCCCTGAATGCGCCAAGAGTTAACTGCTGACTATTAGCCAAAATGGCTGCTAACCAAAAGGTCTGCAGTTTGTATCCACCAGCTGCTCCTTGGAAACGCTATGGGGCAGTTCTACTCTGTCCTATGGGGTCACTATGAGTTGGAATCGACTCTATGGCAAGGGCTTTATTAGCCAAAAGGTTGGCAGTTCAAATGCACCCAGAGGGACTTCAGAAGACAGGCCTGGTAATCTGCTTCTAAAAGTTCACAGCTTTGAAAACCTTGTGGAGCAGTGCTACTCTGCATACATGGTGTCAACATGAGTTGCAATTGACTCAGCAACAACTAACAACAACAACAATTTTGCCCTTACAGATACCACTTGCGTTCCACAAATGCCTATCAAGTACTTTCTATTTGCTAGAACTGGTTCCAATAAATGGTAAATGAGACAAATATGAGCCCTACCAACATTCTATTAGTAGATATACATAGTATATATATAATTATATACATATATAAGGTCACCATAGTTGGAATCGATTCGATGGCTACAGGTATAGTATAGCATATAGTTATATATACACATGCTATATATAGATATATGGATTTAGATAGTATATATAGTAAATATATATACAGATATAAATATATATATTTATATATATATTATATATAGATATATAACAGGCAAAATAAAATCAGTATGAGAGATGCTTTAGTTAGGGAAGTGTAGTTTGCTCTGCAGAGCACTTGGAAAAGATTTCAAGAATTAGGAACGATGTTCTTATTAGTGGATGTTTAAATTGAATGAATAATTGGAATTTGAAATCGGGGTGGACCAGGAGGGTTCATGAAAGGTGTTTCCACAAAATTATAAGTTTAGAGTCAATGAGAACGTAAACATTTGTGAAGGTGAAAAAATTCTTTACTATGGGAGGTATTGACAAAAACTTTGCAGGCCATATTAAGGAGCTTATAATTACACACAACGGCTTGGGAAGTCATTGAACAATGTTAGATTTGGGGGAAATATTAACAGGTTTTCATCCTGATGCATGGAAAATGTAGAGGAGGGAGAAGTTGAGAGAAAGAGGTAAAGAGTTAGTGGGTAGTTGCAGTTTATCAGGTGAGAAATACCAAAACCAAAACCAAATCCATTACTATCAGGTTAATTCCGACTCATGGCAACCCCACGTGTTACAGAGCAGAACTGCTCCATAGGGTTTTCTTGGCTACAAATTTTATGGAGGCAGATCACCAGGTCTTTCATCCGCAGCACTGCTGGGGGCTTCCAACTGCCAACCTTTCATTTTGTAGCCAAGTGCTTAACCATTTGCGCCACCCAGGGACTCTTTTATACTTATTATTTATTCCCATCTTTGGGCTCTGGTTCCAACACACACACATATATAAAGCAGTGAATAACGTGGCTAGTAGTCTAAGGCGGGAAAAAGAAGATCTCATAGAACAAGGATGGAAATTTGAAGTATTATCTCCCTAGATCTGTATGATTTTTCAAGGTGTTGGAAGTCATTGTCTAGTAGGATTGAACCATACAGGATTTTTCCTCTGGAAAACTACCTACCTCCTTGCCTCAGAAATGGTAATCATTAAAATCATATAGCTGATTTTATCTGAACTACTTCTGTATGTAAAAGGCTCCAGTAGTATGGGGATATTTTCATTTAATTTAACAATAGGTTAAATTTGTTTTGACCTGCTTTATTCAAGTTTAGAATTTTTCTCTTAGTAGTATAAAAAATACTGTGAGAAAATCATCTCTTTTTCATTATACCTGTTCTTTTGAGTCAATGCATTCTTTTACATTCTTAGATATATTTAGCACATTGAGGGATTTCATTGCTCTTAATATATATAGGTATGGTTTTGATAAATACTCATAAAAATATCCCAGGTGCTTGGGGCAAAAGATATTTATTCTACACAGTTTATTTCTTAATGGCTATTTTCATAGATATAACATGGCATTAGATGCATAATTAGATAAAGAGCAGAGAGAGGAATCAACAATGAAAAACAGATGAAGAGATCAATAGGTTTCAAGCAGCTTTATATTTCTAATGTAAAACAAGAAATTATTTAGATAAAAATGGATACTCAATTGAATATACAATTTAATTGCAATATTTAACTACAATGTGTGATAATATACAATGTAAATAACATTAAATAACACTGAATTCCTTTTTTATTATAGCTAACTATTCTAAGAATATAAATGACTTAAATAAAGTGCATTACAAAGAAATATATTGATGAAAATATTTATCCCTACAAGTGAACCAAAATTAAGTCCAAACAAAAAGCAAACCAGTTAGCTTATATTCTCTCTACACTATTATTATTATCGTTTGTCATTTAAAGGAGATTTATTTTATGGAGATTGGCTCTCTGTTTAAAATTTAATACGTAAATCTTAGCAGTTAGCCTGGTTCCTAGAACCTGGGGTGTGCTGGCACACTAAAAGCACATTGTGCCTCTGTAATGAAGATAATTCAGCCATACAATAGCCTACTTCCCAGAGGAATAACAATTTCTGAAGGGCAAGGTATGAAGAAAGCCTAGTTTAGCTATTCTACTGCCTGTGTATAGTAATGCTTGTGAGGATGGCACAGGACCGGGTGATGTTTCCTTCTGTTGTACATAGGGTTGCTATGAGTTGGAACCTACTCGACAGTACCCAACAACAACTGTCTGTGTGTACTTTTTACTTAAAAAGGGTAGGCAGATAGTGTTTATGATTTACTTTAGAGTTGGAGAAAACAGTTAAAATAGATTATATTTGTAAGAAGGAACTATAGATCAGGAGTCGTGAGCAGGGGTCAGAATGGTAGCCAATAGGATAACTGCCACTAATATGCAAAAAAAAAAAAAAAAAAAAAAAAAAGGATAAGTAATTGATCCAAAGCATAAGATAGAAAAGACTATTTTAAATAGACCGCATGATAAATATTAGAAGAGATAGGACCCAAAGTTAGGGCAAGTCTGTCCACCTGAACAAGGGAAGTAGCTGAAAGATAAGCAGCTTAGGTTGCTTAAGTTGTTAATATTAGTTGGTGGGAAAAAAATGGATTTTGGACAATTGAGAGGATGGGATAAGCAGAGTTGTTACTGTCTTAGGCTGTGTTCTCTAGAGAAGCGAAACCAGTAAAGTGTACAAATATATATATATAGAGAGATTTATATCAAGGAAATGGCTCACACAGTTGTAGAGGCTGGAACATCCCAAGTCAGTGGGTCAGAATAGAGGCTTCTCCTGATTCACACAGCTGCAGGGGCTGGCAAACCCAAGATAGGCAGGTCAAAGTTTAGGGCTCTTGCTCACAGGCTTCAAAGATCACTGAATCCCAAGATCGGTGGGCAAAACCGCAGGTAAGCTGCTAGCTGAGGTCCCCAAGAATCGGAGGTCAGATGAACAGGAGCCAGCTGCAGGATCCAGAATGAGCAAAAGCCCACAAGACTTGCTGGAATATCCACTTATATTCAAAGCAGCCACATGCCCAAGGAAACTCCCTGTCATCGATTGAGTTGTGTCCCTCAAAAATATCTGTCAGCTTGGCTGGGTCATGATTCCCAGTGTTGTATGATTGTGTAAACTGATGTGATTTCCTTATGTGTTGTAAACTCTATCACTATGATGAGAGTATATGTGATCTCCTTATGTGATGTAATTCTATCACTGTGATGAGGTTATACTGATGAGGTTGACAAGATTAGATAATGTCTTAATGCAATCTCTTTTGAGATATAAAAGAGAGAAGTGAGCAGAGACACAAGGGAACTTTACAGCACCAAGATAGCAGTGCTGGGAGCACAGTACGTCCTTTGGACCTGAGGTTCCTGCACTGAGATGCTCCCAGACCAAGGAAAGACTGATGCATTACAAGGACCTTTCTCCAGAGCTGACAGAGAAAACCTTCTCCTGGAGCTGATGCCCTGAATTTGGACTTGTAACCTACTGGACTGTGAGAGAATAAACTTCTCTTTGTTTAAACCATCCACCTGTGGTATTTCTGTTGGAGCAGCACCAGATGACTAAGACACTCCCTTTCAACTGATTGGCTACTCACAGCAGATCCCATCATGGAGGTGATCACATAATATCACATCTTATCATGGAGGTGATTACAACATCATATGACTATCAAACCACTGAGAATCATGGTCGGGCCAAGTTGACATACAACCTTAACCATCACAGGTACTTAGATTAAAAAATAATAAGTTACAGGTAAAGAAAGCATTATGCAAAAGTAGGATAGTAAACATAAAGTATCAGAATAATCTTTCAAAATATAGATTAAAGTATAAAATGTAATTACAATTTACTTCATAAAGAAATTGTCATAGGTTCAGCTGGTGTCCTGCCCATGTTTGCTTTACTGGTTGATACCCTCATCTCCTAGCTGTGAGGGGCTATTCCTAACACTTCCATCTGTGATCAATATACACTCCCTGTCCCAGTGCAGTCAGTGACTTTTTCCTGTGGGGCACTATGGTATATTTGCCTTACTTTAAGGGGATGACTCTGCAGTGTGGTTAATGCTGAAGCATGGTCATGGATCAGATCAAGACTAAGATATATCTGAGTCCATATTCTTGCTCAGCTGCTTTCCCCTCTCCCCTCTTCTTCCCTTTTTCACAGGTTTTTCCTGATGAGTACTCCCTTGATTACTCTCATGCACCTGAATCTCAGCTCTGGTGTAGCTTCTAAAGAGCTTAATTTTGGATAGTGGGTAACAGAATTGGTTCTGGGAAGCACTCTAAGGATTTGCTTCTGGAAATGAATGGTTACCCGGCAATGAGTACACCACCACTGAAAGTAGGTAGAGTATTACTAGTCCTTGACATTCTGTATTAGTTTTTTATAGACTACTTGTGGTGAACTGACAAAAGATAGAAGTGTAAAGAGATACTCTGGTTCAAGCAACATGCAATATCCCTGGCATTTGAAAAGAACAAGAAAATATTAATATAAGGGCAGGGAAACAGGGTGGCTGCTGCTGAGCACCAATGATACTTCCTTTTTAAAAAATCTTTCATTGTGCATTAAGTGAAAGTTTACAGAGAAAATTAGTTTCCCATCCAATAGTCTGTACATAAAGTGTTCCATGACACTGGTTTCATTCCCCACAATGTGTCAGCACTCTCCCCATTTCTACCCTAGTTTCCCCGTTTCCTTTTGTCCTGACTTTCTACCCCTTCCTGCCTTCTCATCTTTGCTTTTGGGCAAATGTTGCCCTTTTGATCTTGTATAATTGATAGTTCTAAGGGGCACGTTCCACTTGTGTGTTACTGTTTATTTTATGGGCATGTCTATGGTTTGGCTGAAAGGTAGACTCTGGGAATAGCTTCAGTTTCAGTTCAGAAGTGTGTCTTAGGGCCATCATCTCGGGGGTACCTCCAGTCTCTGTCATACTAGTTAAGTCTGGTCTTTTTTGTGAATTTGATTTTTCTTCAACTTTTCTCGCACTGTGTCTG
Source organism: Dugong dugon (assembly GCA_030035585.1). Classification (NCBI taxonomy): domain Eukaryota; kingdom Metazoa; phylum Chordata; class Mammalia; order Sirenia; family Dugongidae; genus Dugong; species Dugong dugon. Next base: position 32,185,226 of record CM057473.1, on the reverse strand, counting down.
GGACCCTCTGTTGAGATCCCAGTCAGAATGATCAGTAGTGGTAGCCAGGCACCATTTAGTTCTTCTGGTCTTAGGTTGTGTAGGCTGTGGTTCATGTGGTTCATTAGTCCTTTAGACTAATTGCTACCTTAAGCCTTTGTTTGTTTTTCACTCTTCTTTGCTCTGGACAGTAAGAGACCAATAGTTGCATCTTAGATGGCCGTTCACAAGCTTTTAAGACCCCAGAAGCAACTCACCAAAGTAGGATGCAGAACTTTGTCTTAATGAACTATGTTGTACCAGTTGATGTAGATGACCCAGGTCTAGGGTGTTTTGCCTTTGAGCCTAGGAACTTTATCCCGAGAGGTGTTTGGTTATGTCTCAGAAGTTGCCCTGCCTGTGCCCCTTGTGTGTTCTATTGTCTATATTAATATATAAGCACACATACAGTTATGTATGTAGAAATATTCACCACCAAACCTATATCTGCAGGTGGCTGTGTTCCCTTATACCCTCCCACACCTCTTGGCATACCTATCTACCTATGTTTCCATTCATAAATTATTGTTTGTCAATACTATTTTTTCAGGATTGCCTATGCTATAGTAATTACCATTGTTATCCTTTGTTCTTGCGTTCCTCTCATTGTCCTCCCTTGCCTTTGTCATATTTTACTGACTTCCCCCATATTATGTGTTGCCTTTTCCTTCACCAATATTAACATGTGTCTTCTATCTACTTGGTAATTTTCCCTCTCTCTCCCTCCCATCCCTGGTAACCATCAAATAATTTTTTTTTTCTGTATGTAAACCTTTTCTTATTTCTTTATAATAGTGGTCTCATAAAATATTTGTCCTTTTGTGATTGACTTATTTCACTCAGCATAATGTCCTTCAAGTTCATCATGTTAAAAGATATTTCACGGATTCCTCATTATTCTTTATCATTGAATAATATTCCATTGTGTGTATGTACCACAGTTTGTTAATCCATTCATCTGTTTATGGAGACTTAGGATGTTTCCATCTTTTTACTATTGTGAATAATGTTGCAGTGAACATGGGTGTGCATATGTCTATTCATATCACAGCTCTTATTTCTTTAGGGCATATACCTAGGCATGGGGTTGCTGGATTATGTGGAATTTCTATTTCTAGCTTTAAAGGAAACACCATACCATCTTCCATAGTGGTTGTACCATTTTACATTCCCACCGACAGTGTATAAGAGTTTCAATCTCCCCACATCCTCTCCAACATTTGTTATTTTCTGTTTTTTTTTTTTTTTTGATCAGCGCCAGTAATGTCAGGGTGAGATGGTATCTCATTGTGGTTTTGATTTGCATCTCTCTAATGGCTAGTGATCATGAACATTTCTTCATGTGTTTGTTAGGTGTTTCAATGTCTTCTTTGTTGAAGTGTCTTTTGTCCAATTTTAATTGGGTTGTCTGTCTTTTTGTAGCTAAGGTATTGTCATTTTCTATAAATTTTAGACTTTAGATTCTTTTTGGATATGTCATACCAAAAATGTTTCCCCAGTCTGTAGGTTCTTTTTACTCTTTTGGAGAAGTCTTTTGATAAGCATAAGTTTTTAATTTTTAGGAGGTCCCATTTAACTAGTTCATCTTCTGCTGTTTGTGCATTTTTCATTATGTTTGGTATTTATGTTTGGTATTAGGGCCCCTAGTGCTGACCCTATTTTTCTTCCATGATCTTTATACTTTTAGTTTTTATTTTTAGGTCTTGAATCCATTTTGAGTTAGTTTTTGTGTATGGTGTGAGGTATGGGTCCTGTTTCATTTTTTTAGAAATGGACATCCAGTTTTGCCAGCACCATTTGTTAAAAAGACTGTCTTTTCCCCATTTAATGGACTTTGGACCTTTGTCAAATAGCAGCTGTCCATAGGTAGATGGATTTACATCTGGGTTCTCAATTCTGTTCCATTGGTCTATGTGTGTTTTTATACCAGTACCAGGCTGTTTTGACTACCATGGCTATATACTAGGTTCTGAGATAAGGTAGTGTGAGGCCTCCTGCTTTGTTCTTCTTCTTCAGTAATTCTTTGGCTATTCCGGGCCCCATTCTTTTCCATATAATGTTGATGATTAGTTTTTCCATTTCATTAAAGAAGGCTGTTGTAATTTGGGTTGGGATTGCATTACATCTGTGGCTCACTTTGGATAATATTGATATTTTCACAACGTTGAGTCTTCCTATCCATGAGCGTGGTATATTTTTACATTTCTGTATGTCTCTTTTGTTTTCTTGCAGTAGTGTTTTGTAATTTCTTTGTATAGCTCTTTCAGATCCATGGTTAGATTTATTCCAAATTATTTCATTTTTTTGGAGCTATTGTAAATGGTATTATTTTCCTGATTTCCTTTTTGAAGTTCTCTTTCTTGTTGTAGGGGAATCCAACGGATTTTTATACATTGATCTTGTGTCCTGCTACTTTGTTTAATCCTTGTATTAGTTCCGGTAGGTTTCTTGCGGAATCTTTGGGGTTTTCTATGTATATGTATATGTATATGTATAGAATCATATCATTTGCAAATAGGGATAGCTTTACTTCTTCTTTACCAATTTGAATGCCTTTTAGTTCTTTTTATTACCTTATTGCTCTAGCTAGAACTTCCAGCACTATGTTGAATAAGAGTGGTGATAAAGGGCATCCTTTTCTGGTTCCCATTCTCAAGGAGAACGTTGTCAGTCTCTCTCTGTTGAGAATAATGTTGGCTATTGGTTTTGTATAAATGTCTTTTATTGTGTTGGGGAATTTCCCTTCAATTCCTATATTGCTGAGAATTTTTATCAGGAATGTATATTGTTTATCAAATGCCATTTCAACATCAGTTGAGATGTTCATGTGATCATATGATTCTTTTATTTTGTTTATGTCGTGGCTTACGTTGATTGATTTTCTAATGTTGAACCATCCTTGCATACTTGGTATGAATCCCACTTGGTCATGATGTATTATTTTTTGCTATGTTGTTGAATTCAGTTGGCTAGAATTTCATTGAGAATTTTTGTGCCTGCATTCATGAAGGATATTGTTCTGTAACGTTCTCTTTATTTTTGATGTCTTCGCCTGGCTTTGACTGGCTTCATAGAATGAATTCTGGAGTATTCCCTTCTTTTCTATACTCTGAAATCATTTGAATAGTATTCGTATGTGCTCTTCTCTGAATGTTTGTTAGAATTCTCCAGTGAAACTGTCTGGGCCTGGGCTTTTTTTGTTGGGAGGTTTATTCATTACTTCTTCAATCTCTTCTTTTGTGATGGATCTGTTCAGTTTTTCTACCTCAATTTGTGTTAGTTTAGGTAGGTAGAGTTTCTAGAAATTTGTATATTTCTTTTAGATTTTCATATTTGTTGGAGTACAGTTTTTCAGAGTATTCTGATATGATCCTTTTTATTTTAGTTAGTTCTGTTGTAATATCAACTATCTCATTTCTTATTTGGGTTATTTGGTTCCTCTTATGCTTTTTTTTTTTTTTTGTCAGTTTGGCCAGTGGTTTGTTGATTTTGTGGATCCTTTCAAAGAACCAACTTCTGGTCTTGTTGATTCTTTCAATTGTTTTTCTATTCTATATTTCATTTATTTCTGCTCTAATCTTTATTATTTCCTTTCTTCTGGTGCCTGAGGGCCTCTTTTGCTTCTGTCTTCTATTTGTTTGAGTTGTAAGGTTAATGTTTTGATTTTGTCACTTCTATTTCTTTTTTTTAATAGTGAAAATTAATTTTTTATTAAAAAATTTTATACACAAATTGTTTTGTGAATTTGGTTACAATCCCTGCAGTGTGTTGCCATTCTTCCCCCTTTCCCTTTCCACCCTGGGTTCTCCTTGTCCATTTGTCCAGGTTTCCTGTCCCTTCCTGACTTCTTGTTTTGCTTTTGGGTAGATACTGCCCATTTGGTCTCATATACTTGACTGAACTAAGAAGCATGTTCCTCACATGTGCTATTGTTTGTTTTATAGGCCTGTCTAATCTTTGGCTGAAAGGTGGTCTTCTGGTATGGCTTCAGTTCTGAGTTAACAGGGTGTCTAGAGGCCATAATCTTGGGGGTTCCTCCAGTCTCTGGCAGACCAGTAAGTCTGATCTTTTTTTGTGAATTTGAATTTTGTTCTGCAATTTTCTCCTGCCCTGCCTGGGACTGTCTATTATGATCACTGTCAGAGCAGTCAATGGTGGTAGCCAGGCTCCATCTAGTTCTTCTGGGCTCCGGCTGGTGGAGGTTGTGGTTCATGTGGTCTCTTAGTCCTTTGGACTAATATTTTCCTGTGTCTTTGGTTTTCTTCACCCTCCTTTGCTCTGAACATGATGGGACCAATAGCTGTATCTTAGATGGCTGCTCTCAAGTTCTTAAGACCCCAGACGTTACTCACCAAAGTAGGATGTAGAACATTTTCTTCACGAAATATATTTTGCCAATTGACCTAGATGTCCCCTGAGATCATGGTCCCTAGCCCTAACCCCAGTGACTTGGCCCCTCAAGGTGTTTTGATGTCTTTAGGAAGCTTCTATGACTTTGCCTTTGTCAAGATGAGCTGACTTCTTCTATATTGTGTGTTGTCTTTCCATTCCCCAAAGTTAACACTTGTCTACCATTTAGTTAGTGATTTCCCCTCCCCGCCCACCCTCCTTTGTAGCCATCAAAGATTTTTTTTTTTTCCTGTTTGTAAACCTTTTCTTGGGTTCTTATAATAGTGGTCTCACACAATATTTGTCTTTTTGTGATTGACTTATTTCATTCAGCATAATGCCCTCCAGATTCATCCATGTTGTGAGAAGTTTCACAGATTCATCATTGTTCTTTATCTTTGAATAGTATTCTGTTGTGTGTATGTACTATAATTTGTTTGTCCATTTGTCTGTTGATGGGCACTTAGGTTGTTTCCATCTTTTTGCTGTTATGAATAATGCTGCAGTGAACATGGGTGTGCATTTGTCTATCCATATAATGCGTTTTATTTCTCTAGGATCTATTTTTAGGAGTGGGAATGATGGATCATATGGTATTTATACTTCTAGCTTTTTAAGGAGGCTCCGTATCATTTTTCATAGTGGTTATACCATTTTCCATTCCTACCAGCAGTGCATAAGAGTTCCAATCTCCCAAAACCTCTCCAACATTTGTTATTTTCCTTTATTTTGAATAGTGCCAGTAATGTCAGGGTAAGATGGTATCTTATTGTAGTTTTGTTTTGCACTTCTGTAATGGCTAATGGTCATGAACAATTCCTCATGTATCTGTTAACCACCTGAATGTATTTTTGGTGAAGTATCTGTTCATATCCTTTGCCCATTTTTTAATTAAGTTATTTGTCTTTTTGTTGTTGAAGTGCTGAAATATTCTATAGATTTTAGAGATTAGATCGTTTTTGGTTAAGTTGTAGTCAAAATAATTTTCCCAGTCTGTAAGTTCTCTTTTTACTCTTTTGGTGAAGTCTTTTGATGAGCATAAGTGTAATTTTTAGGAGCTCCCAGTTATCTAGTTTATCTTCTGATGTTTGTGCATTGTTATTTATGATTTGTTTTCTCTTTGTCATGTATCCCACACAATTGTTACTATATTTACTTATTTTGTGTTTGTTTGTTGTGTCCTGGATTTTTGTTTTGTTTTGTTTTGATATATCCAAGTAGGCTCGGCATGCATGCTACTCCGGTCACTAATCTGGCTGCATGGAAGCTCTCACCTCCTGTCTGGGTGGATAGGGCAGCAACTGTGTGTGTGAGTGCAGGTGTCTGTTTGCTGGTCTTGCAAGATGGCTGAGGATGCAGCTGGCATTTCTGTCCAGCTGTTCACCTGGTAGTGGGCACAAGGGGCATTCTTCCTGGTCACTGGGTCAGGTGTTGTATGTGCCCTCTGCCAGTTTCTAGGTGGTCAGGGCAAGGGCACCCCAGTCATCCATCACTGGGTAGGTGGTGAGGAAACTCTTATCAGTCGTCCCTGATGGGCAGGGCTGTGTAGAGGTGTTCAGAGAATGCCCAAACCTCTGTTTGCAGGGGGGTGTTGATGTAGGGGGTGAGGCATGGGGGGATGTTGCCTGTCTACGGGTGCTTGGTTGGAGGGTGTGCCTTTGTTCTCTAGAGTGTGTCACAGGGGAGGTTGTGCAGCCAATCTTCAGGTCCCGGAGCAAGTGGCTGGAGGAAGTGGGAGGGACTGTTAGCCTTCAGGCCCCTGGTGCAGGCAGGTGGAGGGAGTGGGATTTGCTGTGGGCACTCAGGTCCCTGACGTGTGTGGCCAGAGGGAAAGGGAGGCTATGCCAGCCCTCAGGCCCCAGGTATGGGTGGCTGGAGGGAGTAGGAGGGTCTGCTGGCCTTCGGGCCCTGGCACAGGTGGCTGGAGGCAGTGGGAGTTATCATAGGCACTCAGGTTCCCGATGTGGGTGCCTGGAGGGAGTAGGTGCTGCAGGTCTATGGGCCCCCTGCCCCAGTGGCTGAGCAAAGGGGCAGATACTTCCAGTCTGTGGAGTCCCTGCTTAGGGGAAAGGTCGGTGGTGGGAGCCACCAAACTGTGATCATGTGCAGGGAGGGGGATGGGTGAGGAGATGGGAAGTCTCTCAGGCCCATGGGCTTCTGGCACAGGACCAGAAGTGGGTGCAGTGGATGAGGTGCATGCACTTATCTTTTGCAGGGCAGAAAGCACTGCTGTCTGGCTCTGTATGTAAGTGCAGAATTGCCCCTGCTTGGCTGCACCACGTGATGGGGGTTTTGGCTGGGAATGCTGCTTGCTTTGTCTCAAAATGGCTGTGCTGTGCCGATTCAACTAGCAGGGTGCCAGTGATCTGTAATTCTTCATGTCTGCTGTTTCGTATTGTCTCTCCTTCTATTTGGCACTCAGTCCAATTCTTCAGCTTTGTCTGATGCCCAGGGTTCCAAAGTTGTTATCTGTATCTGATTCACTTCTTTCCTCAGGTCTTTGCTGTAAGAGGGATGTTATGGATCATCTAACTACTCCACCATCTTGGACTGCTTCCCAATGATTCTTTCAAGAAAGAAAAGTTGGACTTGGATGGTCATTCACAAATTCATTGCAAAGAATAAAAACCAGGAGTCCTCAATGGCAACATTTAAAGAAATCTTCATCTCCTACTGCTGAAAGGTTCCAGATCTACACATAAGAATAGAAAAACTTCAGAAAAAGTTGAATTCTCAGCCCCAGCAAATCTCCTATGCCTGCCAGGGAAAGAGTAGAACACTGAATTTGAAAATGGGAATATCTGGATTGATATTCTTGAAAGCACTGAGCATCCAGATTCCCCGTCACCCTAGGTTTGTTGTCCTGGTCCACATCCTATGATTAGAGGGTAGAAAATCCCTCCCCATCTCCCATTTCCTTTGCTTGTGGTTCTTGCAGAGGCCTCAAATCTTGGAGGTGGCTTTTAGGACAAAGCTTTCCTAGTTAGGATCTGTTCCCAATTCTTTACAGGCAGCCAGAAAAATAGGTAGGGACAAATGTCAGCATGACCCAACTGATGAGGTATTGGGACTGTTAAGGGAAGTGAAGGATTATAGGCTGCAGAAGCTGCAGAAATTGATTAAGTTTTATTGGCAAAAACTGGGAGAGTATGGCTGGGAAATGATGCTGATGGTGCTAGATCAAAGGAGGTGAAGCATAAAGCTGCATATGGTAGAGTTTGTAAGTATGAGGACACTTCCCAATCCAATGGGATTTCATAGTCTGGCTAGGGCAGTGGGGGATTGGTTCTAACACACTGCTGGAAAAGCTCTTGGAGACTTGGGGAAAAAGTGATAGCCGGCATTACATGAGGTAGAAATACCAGAATTGCCTTGTGGAGGAAGAAATAATCAGGTCATAAAAGTAGGCGTGCAATAGTGAATTAATTATATAAGACCAGAAGACCCATCAGCTGACTGTGTTTCTCAGGAGTATCCTCCATTTATCAAGGCAGTAAAAGATGCACAAGTCATGGGACACCAGGACACAGACAGTCTCTGTAGGCCAGGACTAGGGAGATTCTAGCCCTTAACTGTGATGATGTACTCCCCAAACAGGAAAAGCTAGGTGACGACACTAACAGAAGCAAGATGGGCATAATTATCCTAATGGCCAATATCAGTGTCGGCTAGGGGAATATGACCAGCAGGGATCTCTGACAATGGCGAACAAATTATGGTTTTCCTAGGGAAGCACTGCAAAATAAAAATACTGAGCATCTGGTTAAATTTATATTTAAGATAGACAACATTTAATTTTTAAAAATAAGTATGTCGCAAATAATGCGTGGCACATGTTTATGCTAAAAAAAATCATTATTTAACTGAAATTCAAACTGAATTGCTATTCTGTAATTTTATTTGCTAAATGTGGCAACAGTATCTCAGGGATAGATGGCTTGCCTGCAAGGGTACTGTTTATATAATCAAAGGTGTTCAAGAATGGATGAGCAGAAGGCTAAGGTCAGCTACACAGTATGGAAAGGTCATGATATCTTTCCTATGTTCCAGATCTAAGCCAGTTTTCACACTCAGAATTCATTACTTAAGGAGCTATTAGAGTTCCCATGAAGAAGGACCCTGAACAATATGGCTAGTATGTACAGTAATGATTCCCTCTTTTTTTTTCCCAAAGAGACTTATGTCCATTTACTCAGGTATTCATTCACTGTGGAAAAGGGAATATCTAGACTTTTCAAGGACTATTGAATTGACACTGAAGCCAGATGCATAGCATCATCATGGCATACCTCTTAGAATTGGGGCATATGGAATCAGCTAATAAATGGATACTGGCTCAGGTCTGTCTTACAGAGGGTCAATTGAATCCATAACCCCACCCTTGGTGATTTCCCAGTTTCCTCTAAGTGCTACTTTTATTGAGTCCCAAAAAGTGTGTATATAAAATTTTTATATTTGTTCAAGTGCCTCAGAGTAGATATTGGGTCAACCGAAGGGAGCCACATACATAAGGAGAAATACTAGTTAAAGGGGAGAGAAATCAAGAATGAGAAGTGGAGGAGGGCAATAATGGATATCAATTTCCATCAGCTTCCAAATCAACTGTAGATAGTATCAGGGCTATAATTTGCCCCACTCATCATCCTGTTAGAAGTTTTCCTAGAAATTCTGAGATTAACCACCATCCTGGAGATTCTGTGCCTTCTTGCAGTGAGCTTAATTTGAGAAGCAAGTGAATCTGTCTGTGTTGGGTAAGAGGTAGACTGGAATAGATGCTGTTAGTGTTTATCAATTATTATACCTATTCCCCACCTGCTGTGAATGCTGGGACATGCTACAGCTAATGGCATATAACTTGAATCTTCTCCATAAAATTGTCCTTCGGCCACGGCTAGCTACATAACATGCAGGGTGCAGTGTTGAATAAAAATGTGAGAGATTTTACTCAAAAAACATGAAAAAAGTGACATTAAACGCACTAACCTATAAATTTCTTTTTTCGTGGTTGATCCCACCAGCCACTCCCAAGGGAGAAGATGTGGCAGTCTGGTTCCGTAAAGGTTATAGCCATGGAAACCCTATAGGGTAGTTCAACTCTGTCCTGTAAGGTCATTATGAGTCAGAAGCGGCTCAGCAGCAGTGGGCTTTTGCTTATTTCTCTTGACTTGTTGTGTTTGTTTTCTTTTTGTTTTGGATGTTTTTGCTATTTAATGACATTCTAAAAAAGAGCCCTGGTTGCGCAGTGGTTAAGAGCTCAGCTGCTAACTGAAATCTTGCTGGTTTGAACCCACGTAGCAGCTCCGAGGGAGAAACACCAGACAATATGCTCATGTATGCAAATTACAGCCTAGAAAACGCTATAGGCAGTTCTACTCCATCACAAGGAGTCACTATAAGTTGAAATTGACTCAACAACACCTAACAACAACAACAAGAGAAGAAAATTAAAATTTTAAATAGTTAGCATAAATTTTATCATTAATTTTTGTATTGTACAATGCCGGCTTTAATTGCAAACACTGGAACATTTAACACATATGCAGAATCGCCAGAATTACACAATTCATATTCCATAGCTCCTGCATGCATATTATCTCATTCTTACTGGGAAAGTGGAGATGCTACACAAAACTAATTCAACTGCCTTTATTTCACTTCTTCATTCACACACATTCTACCAAAACTTACCTTACTCTGAGTGAGGGAAGACTGAAAGGAAAAGGAATTATTGGTGACTTCTCTTTTGTTTTCTTCCTTTCTTCGTTTCCGGTGTAAGTGGTTGGTTAAGATAGGAAATAATAGGAGTAAAGAAGGATATTGTAATAGGGTTTCTTGGTAATTCATGTTTCTAAGTACAGTTACCTTCTTTCTCCGCTTAAAGCAAGTTCTGGATCAAATGGAAAGCATAGCCTGTTGAGGTTGTTAGCACCCTCACTTAGTCATACACGTAACACATTAACCTTGTACTCACTTTGAGTCTTGCTGAACCTACGTTCATCAGTCCACTGGAGTTCTGTGTTCACGGGGCATTGTGAATATTGTATGCAATTGGGGCAGCAAGAAATGGAAGACACATATTACAGGTAACTCATGTACATGTCCAGACGTCTCATGGGAGTTCACAAATTCAAAGGCAATATTATTAAGAAATCAAGATAGAGACAGAGAGTATCGAATCGAGGGTGGAGCTCGTCTGAGTTCACAGTGCATTGTGCACAGGTCTAATGTTCATGAAGCCAGCCCAGCCCTTGGCTGAGGGGAGGAGTTTGGCTGATGGGAGCAGCCTTGATGAGAACACTTGGCAAGTCATCCCCAGATGACAGAAAATGACAGGCTCATGAGACATAAAAAGACTGGTCTCTTGTGTCAAGGCAGGCCCACTCTTGGTGGGATTTATGGTTCTTAGCTCCCCCTCCTTCTCCCAGTGGATCTAGCCAAGGCTAGACTTTACCTGAGACCCCACCTTGCTTGGCTTCTTCCTCTTTCCTATGCTCTTTCCCTCACTTTCAGGTTTATTCTGAGGAACATTCAAATCCCTGTCCCAGGCTCCGTTTCCAGGGAACCCAGCCTGAGACAGCATTTGTTTTCCAAATCCAGGATATCGAGGTTTTTATATATAAAATGTAATTATTGTTATTTTATGCACCCCCAAATTATGTTCCTATGTATATTTGTTTTAGAGGTTAAGATGAGAGTGCTTTCTCTCACTTTGCAGGGGAAAATGCCTATGACATTTATTTATTCTATAATTTACTCCTACCAGGCATAAACTGCAGAATAAAAAGTAATTGGGAAGAGGAAGTCAGTTTCACAATGGGTATTTGAGGAATAGCCACTGGGAACAGAATTAAAATTTCTCAAAGACTGAGGTAATTATTGGTCTAAAGAAACTATCTTTCTCCTGCTGATCAGTTTATCTTTGATGATTCCTCAAGACAGAAGCCCAATAACAACCAGGGTGTGACTTGTCAAATGAATTGGTCATGCCAGATAGAGAATTTATTTCAAGGTAAGACAGGACAAGAAAGAAAAAGAGAAGGAGAGAACACAACTAACCTACTTGCTGGTATATAGGTTGTGTCAAGCTTTGAATGGCCCTTACTGTCTCAAATAAAAGGAGTAGACTAGATGAGGGTTTTTACCTATCTTCTCTAGTCATCCCAGTCTCCCAGTGGTCGAGTTCTCAGAGCTTAACAATTTAAGAATTGACTTTTTAAATTTTTTAATCAAAGTTAAAATTGTTTTACTTTCAACTGGCTGAAAGTACTGCTTTGAAAGAGGGTTTCTTATTATCTTTCATGTACGTATTTCAGGGGAATAAAGTAGCGGTTTTTAATACTATAGAGAATATTATTTTACCTCATTCCTATGAAAACACTGAAATTTTTCTGTAATTCTTATCTGACCTATTGATTTCAGCATGAAAATTATAATGTACTCAGGCTGTTACTTCCCTAAGCCACTAATGTTGCAGACAAAGAACTATTTGGCCATGGAAGATAGAAATACCTTAAGCAACTATGTTGGCTATACTTAACTGCTCTCCCCAAATCATATTTAAATGAATCAAAACCTCATCTTTGGATACTGGCTTCTTTACCTAATATTACCCCTTATCAAACACTTCATAATGTTGATGGTTCCAACTTCTTTTGCTCAAAGGTCACCTTTCTGCAACCCTGTAGGGTGGCAATGTGTTTCCAAGGCATTATTTTCTCCTTTGCTTCTGCTTCCTTCATATTTCTGAAGGCTACTTCATAAAAACATCTACGCCAAGCTTCACTTTCCTTTTTATTTCCTTGTCCTAAGTTCCTGAATTCTAATTATCTTTACAAAATATACGAACCGGTTTCATTTTTCATCCAATACCTGAGGGCATGCTGATGTGCTACATTTTGGAAGCCATCCATTGGTGCAATTTTCCCTTGTTAATAACCCTTCTTTGACCAGCTAGGTTTCAGAACTCCTATTGCATATGTATTCCAGTCTCACAGCGTAGTTCTTAATACATTTTCCTTCCTTCATTTCCTCTTTCTAGCTTTTCTTTCCAGCAATTATTTTATGCCATCAGTTGTATGCAGGTGTTTCCATTACTTTATACCCTTGCTCACAATTAGTGATATCAAATTTTGTAAGTTTAGACCATATACTCTGTGTAAAATGCTAGTTCTCTGAGATTTTAATTAGCATTTCATTAATTACTAATGGGTTAAGCATCTTTTCATATGTATATTGGCCATTAGTGTTTTCTCATCTGTGAAATGCCTTTTATTCACACTTCAACTGGGCAGTCTTTTGTTGTTGTTTGTTTGAATTATACAAACTAGATTTTTTTTCATTTTTATTTATATGAAATTCATACATTTTCTCCTAATTTTGTCTTGAATTTCTTCTCAATGGCATTTTTCTTTTTTGATAACTGAAGTTCTTGACACTAAAGTACTTGAATTGATCAGTCTTTTCTCTTATGGGTAGTATTTTTATTTTATTTTTTAAATAAAACTCTCTGCATCCTGATTACATAAAAATTCTATCCTGTATTTTCTTCTAATACTTATAAAAGTTTGTCCCATTAAGTTTTCAATTTCGATTGGATTTATTGAGTCTATCATGAAGTAAGAATCCAATTAATTGCCAGCAGTTCCATTTAGAAAATTGTATACATCAGGTTTGCTTTTTCTATAACAGATTGTATTAAGAAGAAAGAGATATAGTATGATGACTTACGTGTACTCAAAAATCTTTGAGAATTTCGATGAAGAGGCCCTAGGCTGGGCTGCTGGGAATGATTCTCAAAACAGCAATGCATAACTGGCTTACCAAGGAAATTGCTACTTCCAAGAAAATCCTTCAACAATCAGGAAGTGATAGACTACAAAGCTTTTGTGCCAACTCTTGGTTCCAAGATATCATCACCTTAGCGCACTCCAGGAATAAAATGGCTGCTTCTGTTTGGTCCAGAGTTATACCATCATTTCAGATACCTTGAATGCAACCATTTTCTCTGCGTTTTACTTGGTTCTGAGTTTATATGAGCTTTAAACTCATTTGGACTACATCAGGACCATAGCTGGTAAAGAGTTTGCAAAGTTTAGCATTTAGCTTCCTAGATTCTGTGGTACAGGAAGATAGACTAGGAAGCAGTCAGGACAGATTTTGAGGTAGTCAATCTACTATATTCATGTCAATAACACATTGTCACAATTCCATTTATTGAATTGTCCATTTATTGCCCAGTGAATTGTGATATAACTCATATCCTCCTTCAAGTTTTTATATATACATGGATTGATTTCTGGGTTCTTCTATTTTCATTTCAGGGATACTTTTATGTATCTCTCCACCCAAACCACACTGTTTAATTATCGAGGCTCTATAATATAGTCTTGATATCAGACTTCTCATCCTCATACGTATATTTAACTACTCTTCTGCAGGAGTGTCTTTGATATTCTCAAGCCTTTACTCTCCTATATATATATTTCAGGATTAACTTTCCCAGGTCTTAAAAAAAAATCTTCTCAGGGTTTTCATTGAACCAGCAGTGAATGAATGGATGTTACCTAATATCGGGTGATTTTATTAGATCTTTTGAAATGATCATACGGGCTTTTTCTCTTTTATTGATTAATGTAACCATATGCACAAGTAGATTTTCTAATACTAAGCCTCTATTACATTCATAGAAGTGTTTTTATATATAAGATTAAAATGATCTGTTCCATAAAATTATTGTAAAATTCTCCCATGAAATTATATGGGTGAGGTGTTTTCTTTGTGGGATGTTTTTAAATTACGGATTAAATGTCTCTGTAATAATTGTATAGCTATTTAGAACTTCAATGCCGTTTTTGTTAATTTTTGGTAATGTTTAAATATTTGAAAATTTGTCTAATCTATCTCTTTTCAGATTCTGTTGACTACTCATCGCCATATTCGCTTATCTTTTTAGATTTTTGATCTCTCTGGTGATGTCACTTTTTCTTTCTTGTTGGCTTTCTCTAATTGTTTTCCTGAATAAAACTCACTGTGTATTTGTCTGTTTTATTAGTCTTTTCAAAGAGTTTTCTTTTGCTTTCTTTTAGTATCCGTAATATTTTAATTTTCTATTTCATTTTTATTTTTTACTCTTGTTTTCATTGCCTCCCGTTTAAACTCTTTGTGATTATTCTTTTGTTATTTTTATTTGCTTATTCAAGTTGGTGCTTATTTATTTTCAGCCCCTCTTGTTTTGTTTTTGTTTTTTTATGTAAGAATTTAAATCTATAAATTCCTCTAGTGCTGCATTTACAACATTCCGCAATTTGTGATAGCTTTTTTTCATTTTTGTTCAGGTTCATATATTCTAAAATTCTATTTCAGCAAAAGGTTGTTCCTATTACTGTTCATAGAAAAGATAAGTGACTGTATCTGGACTGTGCTTCTGTTTAGATTTGATTTGGTTATTATGATTTTGAGTGTGAGAAGAAGATACGTTCAAGAGTGTTTTCCAGGATTCAAGTCAAAATAATAACATTAAAGGATGCCAGTGAGCATTTGAAATTATAAGGGAGACCTGATTCCTGAGGAAAGTGTAGATAGTGATTGTTGCATCAAAACAATTTAAGTAGAAATCACAGTTTACAAAAAAGAATCATTGTATAAGAGAAATAATTATATGCTTTGAAGGGAAACAAACTATCCTGGATACCAAAACTTGAACTACTTGTTAGCTTGGGAAATAAACCATTTTAGTTTTTGAGTCTTATTTCCTATACAAAACTAGCTATCATGAAACATAACTTACAGCGTTATTGGGAGGACTGCAGGTCATAGAAGAAAAATAAGACCGGTTCAGTGCCTGGCACATAATAAAGACTCAGTGAATGTCAGTTTGTTTTGACTACTAATAGTCCATGTGGATATTAATCAGCTATGGTCCTTGTGAAAAGTAGTCAGACAGATGTAGCCTGAGAGACCTCTCTCTCTCTGTATCTCTCTCTCTCCTATCTATCTATCCATCTATCACCTATTTTTCTTTCTATTCATATTAATATTTTTATTGAGACAATTTTCTCAAGTCTTCTAAAACAGATTTTGTTTTCCAAAGGAATATAAATGTCTTCTAAATAGTGTCTAACATGTTTTTTATAGACTTAGTCAACATTATAAAATATTTGTAATGCTGGGAACTGGGTAAAAACTCGTGATTCTACTATATCTAAAACTCCATTGATTTATATAAAATGAAACAGGAAGTTCCTAGTAAATCTAGGTTTGTGGACCAATAATCTTATTGAACATAACTCCAGGGAAAGAAACAAATGCTCAGATACCTGCGGTTGTTAGTTGATGTTCAGTTACAAACACTACTGAATTAATGCTTAGACATGTTGGTTATATTTTTGATTCATTTAATGAAGTAGAATGAGAAGTCTTTGCTACTTCAATTTGTTAGACAATTTTTCAAATTCAAATTTCCTTTTCCAGGGAGGATGACATTGTAATTGAATACCATCTTTAATACTATCTTTACTCATTATATAAAAGCAGGCCGTGATGTCATTCTAACACTTAATTTTGATTGCTACACAGTTGGACATTTATAGAATTATTGAGAAAAGGAGAAAAAGGAGAGGTAGACAGTACTAAAGTTAGACTTTGGGAAATAGTAATTAGCCATTTAAGTAGATACAGAGAAATCAAAAGCACTTGTAATAATATTATAAAAATTATTTTTCTAATACTAAAATAAATTATAGGTTCCATAAATTATAAATTATTAAGTTATTATTCCATTAATAATAAATTAAGGTACATGAGAAACCATAAATGCAAGTGTTCTAGGAGGAGAATGATTAGAATCAATATCAGGAAATTAGACATAATTGTTGCTAGTGTATTTCATGTGCATGATTCTCTGCAAATTAAAAATGATCTCTGATTATGAGATTTTTAAAAAGTTATTAATAACAAATAAATATTTTAACATAAAGACATTTAATGTTTGTATATATGTGTTGCTATTTACTTAATGTATTAAAATGTCATATTTATAATTAAAAAATATAAATATTTGATCCAAATGGCGATGATTATCTACTTCGTTTATTTACTCTTTAAACACTTATTTGCCATGTACTGAGTTGGGCACCAAGAAACTCTCAATTTAGTGTAGACTATAGCTATACAAATAATTATGTGCAATAATGTACCATTATAGAAGTATTTACAGTGTGCATTTAGAAGGTACATTAAGAGAGGTCAGGGATGGGGTCAGGAAAGTTTTATAAAGGAGTTGGTATTTGAACTGAACGTTGAAAGATCGAAAAACATGCAAGGTGTATGTAGGTGCCTAACATACAGAAAGCAATTTTCTGATCCAAACATGTCACTATCACTTTTGAAAAAGCAATTGTTTTTAAGTAAGTTAATTGAACTCATTATACAAACCCTCCCCTCTCCAAAAAAAAAAAAAAAAAGCTAACCTGTTGCTGTCGAGTAGATTCCGACTCATAGTGCCCCTATAGGACAAAAAACCATAGAGTTTCTAAGGAGTGCCTGGTAGATTTGAACTGCTGACTTTTTGGTTAGCAGCCGTAGCTCTTAACCACTACACCATGAGGGCTGCCATATATAAAACAGACTCTACATATTGTTGGGCTAGGTGGTGAGTGTAAGAGATTGAATTTTTGGTTTCAATTCTTCATTCCATATCCTTGCCACAGACTCATGGTGGGCAGAATGACTTCCTTGTCCTTGACCTTGGGCTTAGGCATGTGACTTGACTTTTATCAATTAGATGTTAGAGGACTCAATATGAGTGGAAGCTTGAAATGTGCATACATGTTTAGGCTGATATCGTGTGCTCCTGCCATCACCATGAAAAGAGTTTACCCCAGGTAACCACTGATTCTTTACCTCGGGCCCAGCATGAGTCACATGGAACAGATCTGGATTTGACCTGTAGCCCAGAGCCAAGATGGCTGTATTCAGCCAAGTCCGAACAAGATCAGCTAAATCCCATCTAACACCAAATCTCTGAATAAATATTTGTTGTTGCAAACTTTTAAAAATTTGAAGATGTGGATAAGGAATAGGTATAGTTCAATAGCCAAATTAAAAAAAGAAAAGTACTTTGTAGCAATTATTCTCAACTATTTTGCCCACAGGGGAATATTTGGCAATGTCTGGAGACACTTTTGGTTGTCACAACTTAGGGGGTTATCTACTAGCATGCATCCCAAAATGTCAGTAGTACCCACGTTGAGCATCCCTGGTTTATAGTTTTAAATTAGTTCTGAAATAAAGCAAAACATGTAAGAAAAATTCTTAGTTTTTAAGTGTACAGACTTGAATTATTGGCCAAAAGTTTAGCAAAAACCTCAACAATGTGTCCAATAAATCGCCATATATCATTCCTTCTTCTCCATTCTCATTGCCTTTTCTTGAGTTCATACTCTTGTTCTTCCACTTAGAATTTTAAGTCTTGGGCTGCTCTCTTGAGTCTAATACTGCTCCTCATTCTAATCTACCTTGTTTATTTGCTACTAGACAAATCTTTCATAAAGTTCAGTTTTGATCATATCATACAGAGAGCTTATGTGGCTACTATTCATGATTTTTAAATCTTTCATACTTCGATTCTGGAATTTATGCTTTAATAAACTCAGACCCACTCTCTCACACATGTACTATCTTCAGTTTCTTATAATTTCTTTTTATTGAATATTCACTCAATTATTATTATTTTAAATATATTTTATAGTACTAGTTCAAGTCTCACCATCTATGCAGGTATTTTATTTCTTCAGAGGGAAGGCTTTAAAGCATTTTTGTGTGTGTAGTATATATATACGTGTGTGTGTGTGTGTGTGTGTGTATGTGTGTGTTTGGGTATTAGACCAGGTCTGAGGACTGCCCTTGAATGTGCTCTTACTAGTCTAACATATCTAATTTGTTATCTCCTTCTTTTTGAATTTGGTGCACACAGGAAATAAATGCTGATAAATAAAGATGTTAAAATTACAAATCTTAGATATTGGAAAAAAATGCATGGACACAGTATAATGATGTGTATATAAAGAGTAAATAAGCACTTTACAGAGTCAACTTTTGAAATAATAATTACAGTCTCTAAGCTTGTCATTGGTTCATTTCAACACAAATACATAAACAAAGTAAAATTATATTGTGTTGGTGCTACAAAGAGATGTCAATTAGTGGGAGGGAGGCTTTCAGGTTGCATTTTGAATCAAATTTTGTTTTACTGTAGCGCTTATTATTGTAAGTATATTATATTTCTCTGTTTACTTGTCTCTTCCCCTTTTGCGTATTATAACTTGTAGAGAGAGAAGCTACTGTGTGTGCGTGTGTATTCCAAATATTTATATTCAGTATAGCAGAAAACCTGGACAACTGCAGGTGCTCAAGCATGTTGTTGAATAAATGAATGAATGGATGTTATAGCTATAACCTTAGATTTAATTTCATGTTCTTAAATATATATATATATGTATATATAAATGGTAAGGAGTCAATATGTCTCAAAAAACCAAAACAAAACAAAACCCAAATCCAGTGCTGTAGAGTCAATTCTGACTCATAGCAAACTTATGGGACAGAGTTGAACTATCCTGTAGAGTTTCCAAGGCCAGAATATTTATAGGGAACCCTGGTGGCACAGTGGTTAAGTGCTCAGCTACTAACTGAAAGATTAGAAGTTCAAACTCACTAGCCCTTCTGTGGGAGAAAGATGTGGCAGTCTACTTCCGTAAAGATTACAGCCTTGGAAACCCTATAGGGCAGTTCTACTCTGTCCTATAGGGTCACTATGGGATGGAATTTACTTCACAGCAATGGGTTTTTCTTTTTTAGGCTTTACAGAAGCAGAGGGCCACACCTTTCTCCCTGGAGCCGCTGGTGGATTTGAACTGCTGATTTTTGGTTAGCAGCTCAGAGCTTAGTCAGGGAGCTACTGGAGCCCCTTATGTATAAATAATGCATGTAATTATCTAACATAATTTTATTAAGTTTTGATTTGATAATGCTCTGCAACATCTCATTTACCTATTTGCTACAATGTTTGATATCATGTCTGAAATGATTCTTTGTATATTTCTGCTTAGCATTTAGTGCTTTAGACCGTTGAGATTCTTTGTGGGTTCCAACTTCAACATCAATTCTTATTAGGCATGAGGTCTTTAACTCAACAATTTTCAGTTAAGTGTTGAAATGAAAACATATTATTAATCACATACTTCTCTTTGTTATAAAGTGCAGATCAAGGTTTGCTTATAATTTGAGGATTCTGTAAATACATATCAATAGAGTTCTTTGGACAGGAAATTCTGCTAAATATCTGGATTAATGGTGCTATTATTGGAATTGATTAACTTCTCAGATCTGTTAGAATCAATGAAAATATTAATAAAATTCAAGTTTACTATAAAATATATTAAAATCAATTTCTGTGGATACTAGTATGTAACCTGATCATGTATCTGATGCTGTGGAAAATTTAATGCTTTAATAAAATTTATATTAATAAAAGGAGGATGTTCTTTAATTTGAATATTTTGATTGAAATTAAATGAAAATCAATGGAAATTGTTCTCATACACGAATAAATATGATACAATTATTGTGAACACAAGATTAGAAGGGAATATGTAAAATGTTAAAACCTATATATTTTACACTGTATTTGATTCCTGTGATTATCACTCTCCTTTTAAAATTTTTTCTTTTGGAATTACAATTAAATTCCCAGTTTCTAAGATGTATCATACTACATTAGTTCTTAATGAATATCAAAATACTATAAGAATGCTCTTCTATGTTGGGACACTTTATCCTGAGAAGCACAGATTTTTCTGACATGTTCAGATCTCCTAGCTAGCATAGAGATTTTTCAATGTCCCTGAAATATTGAATTAAATTGAATTTTTTTTAAAAGGATTTTTAACATAAAATCAATTTGTAACTTTTTAAAAACTTGCATAATTTATTTGAACATTTGTTTTGGACTTCAAACAACTTTTTAAAAAACAAAATTATCTTTTGGAATGATGAACTATTAGACTAAGTTAAAGTAAGTATTTGAATGATTAAGTTTATATACAGACTTTCTTTTCTAGGTACTGTGGAAATCCAAGCAAGAAAAGAAAAGCAAAATAAGGATAGCAAGGCTTCTGACAATTCAAAGAAATATTGAGGGTTCCCAAGACCTGAGACCATTACCATTTCTGTCAGGTTTTCCTACTGTGGTGGATTTCATGTTGCTGTGATGCTGGAAGCTGTGCAACTGGTATTTCAGGGTCCCTCATGGTGAACAGGTTTCATCAGAGCTTCCAGACTAAGACAGACTAGAATGAAATGCCTGACAATCTATTTCCAAAAATTATGTATTGGAAAACCTTTGGATCACAGCAGAATATTATAGGATATAGTACTGGAAGATGAACCCCCTAGGTTGGAAGGTACTCAAAGTACACAGTGGCCACAGCAATGGACTCAAGCAAACCAACAATAATAGAGATGGTGCAGGACTGGGCAATGTTTTATTCTGTTGTACATGGGGTGAGTCACAGCCAATTCAATGGCAACTAAACAATAACAACAACAAGACCTGAGACAGTCTTATATTTTAAAGAAAATCTGGGACAGTCAATACGATACAGGGACAAACCAGAATGGAGCAACTACTAAAATTTTTGTAAACTAAAAATTAAATTGCTAAATTCAGTCTTAAATTCCCTTTTAGTATACAATTGCAATATATCATAATGTCTGCTTTATTGATCATGATAGGCTAATAATTTCTTTGGAATTCAGATCAGCTGGTTGAAACATATCTTCAATTTTACTAAAGAAGTTAGTGGCAAACAAAATTTGAAATAAATTTAATTTGTTTAGAATTTATGCATTCTTTATATGTTTACCTTTATGCTTTTCTAACATAAGTATATTCAAGCAAATTGAATTTAAAGAGACATTTGAGCAATGGCAGTTACCCTTCTGGTCCCCCACTCTTTTCACCTAATCTTTCAGAGGAATCTAAAAAATCACAGAACTAAATTTCCTACTTTCAGGAAGAGACCCTTAATACAAGAGATACATTTACAAAATTGCTTCCATTACCTAGAAATACCATCAAGAAAAGTGACAGTGCTGCATGAGCACAGAACCACAACTCAAGCAGGTAGCGGGAGAGTGCACTTTCTATCCAACTTTGACTGATGAGAACGAATAACTAGGAAAAATGTTATGGACAATAAAATACCAACAGAAGTCTCCAAAAGTGATATGAAGAACATAAGGGGCCCATCTTTCTAAATTCTGCAAGAGAGCACTAGAATAAATCAGGGGAATCACGCATTACTTGGTAACTTTTACAATTTTATGCTTCTTTACACTTTTTATTAATTGAATGACAATTTCTATTTACTGTGGAGCACCGGGAAATTCTGACACACAGTGAAGTAGCCTATGTCTCAAAAGAGTGAAGGCTATTTCCCTTAAATAGAAATAAAAATAAAGATCATTGCTATTACTGTTAAATCCAGAGAAAAAGGTTTTTTTTGAGGCGGAGGGGGTTAATGAGTAATTCTTTGAATTTAAAATCATTAAAAATTAGCAAGCATGTTACAGCTTTTGGCCTGAGGAAGCGGATGCTAGACGCATACTACATGACAATCTGACCTAAATGGTAGCATCACGAGCCAGTGCACCGAGCCTGAGAGGGTTTAAATAACTAACACATATTCTGGTGAACAAATATACCTGCAGTGACATTTGCAAGTACGATCTCTTCAACCTAAGCGGATTCCAGCTAGTGTAATGATATGTCTGGCTGTAACTGAACGATAGTGTACCATTTATACTATATGCCTAGTTGCTAAACACTTTAATCTTTGTGTATTTTGTCACTTTACGTCAACATATTTTTTAAAAATATTATAGATCTTCAGTTTTGGGGTTACAAATTTGTTCTAATTAAGAAAAATGAAAAAAAAAATCCTTAGAAACAATGAACTTAAAAAACATTTCAGCTGGAATAGTCATACTATAGGATTACTGTTAGAAGAAAGACAACATTTGATATAGAGGATAAATTTACCTTTTTAAAATTTGATTCCAAAATTATAGTTAAAGTATTATTTTATTTTCAACTTTTCTTCCCTTTCTGTAAACCTTGGGTTAGCAAACTACAGCCCATGGGCCAACTCTGGCCTGTTGCTTGTTTTGGTAAGTAAACTTTTATTGGAAAAGAGCCAATTTTCTCATTTATTTACATTTTTTCTTAGGGCTATTTCAGCACTATGATGGCTAAGAGTCAGACTACAGTGCAGAAGAGACTATATGGCCCAGATAGCCAAGTATATTTACTATTTGGCCCTTTAGAGAAAGAACTTGCTTACCCCTGCCTTAAGCGATCAAAAGGCAAGCATAAGTTCTTTGCCACGTCTTTTTGATTGTAACTATTTATAATTATTTCCAAATATTACGTTTAGCAAGTTAATTGTGGTATCTGGAACGTTAAGAGGTTATTTAAGATGTAATATTTCCTACCTTGTCTTCTAGGCCAACTTTTGCAACCAATATGAACATTTACAAAATAAATAAATTCAGTGAAAAAAAAAAAGGCAATACATTAATATCTGGGATAGAATTGAGTGGTACATAAGAGTTATGAGTACAATCTGAGGTCTTGCAATAGAATAATTTCTTCATAGTTTGTAACACCCAAGATTTTGACATCATCGGTATCTACTGAATACTGGGGCTTAAAAACTTCTCCATGCAGTTTTGCAGGCGAGGCAAAAAGGCAGTGTAATGTTGACATATAATGAATTGTGTCGTAGTATCGTTTAGATGGGAAAGAACTCCTGAAGTTTCTTTGAGATGTTAGGTCACTTGTAGCTATTCTACTGAGGGCTTTTTATAGTTAGTCATTATTACTAATGACTAATACCAAACTTTTTCGCCTCTGAAATTTTTCTTAGAAGTCCCCTGGATGTACTACATTGTGCTAGGATCTAGGCTCTGCATGCTCTGCTGTTGGCTAATCCACGCTCATTGCATCTCCTGAGACTATTGCTCGTTGTGTTTTCACAGTTTCTTTTCGTAACTTCCCTCAGTCTTCTAGGTCATAGTGATTTATGCATAGTGTTGTTTGTCTTCTTGCGCTTGCTGTCATCTTCTGCCTTAATGGCATGCTTATGAGGATGGATGCTATTATTAGTCTCACTTGCTTGGATAGTATAGAGCCATTATAATCTCAATGGAAGAAGAGGAACAGAATGATTCACTTTTAATGGTTTCACTGGAAAAAGCTCATGTGTCATACTGTACATCTGTTTTTATTTTTAACATTTGACTTTTTTACACTTTTTATTTCGCAAACTGTTTAAAAAATTATCGAAACTTGCCATTTTCAATTCTTCCTGATTCTGAGGTGTGTAATTGTTACCTGTTGTACTGGTTGCCATAAAAAAATGCCTCAAACTAGGTGGCTTATAAGAACAGAAATTTATTGCCTGCAGGCTGAGATTTCTGAGATCAGGCTGTTGGCCATGACGGTTCCTTCTGAGACTTTGAGGAAAAATATGTTCCATGCTTCTGTCCTAGCTTTTGGCAATTCCTGCCATTCCTTGGCTTGCAGCTGCAGTGCCACCTGGCATCCTTCCTCTGTCTCCCTGTCTCTGTGTATTTTCTCCTCTTGGGTAAGAACACCAGCATAAAAGATTAGGATCCACATGACCTCATGTTTACCTACTGAAAACTTCTTCAAAGACCCTATTTCCAAACAGGGTCACACTCACAAGTACAGCGGTTAGGAATTCAGCATATCATTTTTGGGGGACACAACTCAATCTTAACCTCTGTTTACCAAAAGAAGAATATTAGAGTTTCTTCCTTTAGGTCAGGATCCGAACATGATATGCTAAGTTTATGTCTATGTTTACTTCAATAAGCTCAATCTGAAAATCTCAGTATTTTTAGTTAAAAAAGACACTGAAAAGCATGGCTTTCAACTATGATAAAAAAAATTTAAATAGATATTCATTAGAGTCCTGATCTGGAAAAAAAATAATTAAACATTTTTCAATGAAGATTTAAGTCTACTGCTTCTTAACACAATTAAATGCATATCATTTTTGTTCTTTGCATTACCTTGAAAAAAGTATCTTGAAACAGTCTGAGTAAGGAGAACTTTCTTAAAGTATTTATAAATTTGAATTCCTTCTCCAATTTTGAAACATGCCCAGCTTCAACTGCAAATAAAAAGATTTCTATCCTACGTTTTCAGCTTGTCAAGAAATTAACATGTTTTACTGCTATCACACAGGACTCTGAGCCAGAGATTTTTTTTTCCAATTTTAATTGCACTATTATTTTTCCACTTGCAAATATGTGAGAGCATTGAAAATATTCCTGCAACAATCAAGGTGTCAGCGTGTTTGCTGATGAGTGTAGACTGCCATTGACATCTTCATACCACCGTTTCTGGATCTGAGTCTGTCTAGTGGCATAAAATTATTGCAGTTGTTCTATTCTCACAGGAAGATGTACATTTGCTACAGTTGCCAAAATGGTCCTATCTCAATACGTGGATGCTTTCTTAGTGTATCTAATTTCAAGGGAATGAGGGCAGGCTTTGTGCACTATGGAGTGATATGTGGATCTTCCTTTTGCCATGGGAGGCTCTGAACATTGTAACATATTTTCACTGCAGTACCTTGTAGTAATTCATTGCAAGTTGACTTGACAAATAAGGACACGTTTAGCATTGTAGTGATAGGGCTTTTCACGGCTCTTTCTCGGGGATTTTCTGGAAAAAAATGCATAACTCTATTAAAGTGAATGGTCAGAAATGGGACTGTGATATTTTCAAGAGACTGATAACTAACTCAGCAATTCAAACTTTCTGAATGTTAATTCACAGGTGGAGATTGTGACATTAGGTATTACCTGTTTCACAGAACGATCATTAACCTTAGAAGTCAATTCACCTCCTTGTTGACTATACACAAAGTTAAACTGATCAATAGTCTTTAGTGGTCCTAGTTCCTGTGAGGATTGCCCAGATGTTTTCCAAGGGAATGGCTGAACACAAGGAAGTCTCTTAATAAGGCTTGTACTGATTTACAACCTTGTGTAGCTCTGGCCAGTGAAAGATGTTCGAATACAGGTGTTGCAGTATTACTTTATATGCCCTTGACAAGATTAAGCACTCAGTAGGTATTATCTGTTATTTTACTACTCCTGGTCTCTATAGGGTCGCTGTGAGTCAGAATCAACTCAACGACAGTGGGTTTGGTTTTTGGTCGTAATAGTATATTATTAGTCTGAAAAAAGTCTGACAATCTGATAAAAGATTTGTATTAAATAAATACAACAGGCATACCCTTTGGGTACATTCTAAATTAGAATAAGAGGAAGATTTCACTTTAAGTCTTGCCTGAAAGAGTTCCTTTGAGATGTTCCAGGATGGGAAATAGAGGTAGATCTTGCTTTTAAATGCACATAGCACGTAAAGCAAAATATTGTTCACATATTCATGTTTAATTTAAACTGTAATATGTAATGATAACCTTCATGTCTGCCTGAGTGAAATTTAGGATGTGGTCATACTGCTAAGTGAGAAGACTTTGTTGGGGTTCTCCTCCCGTTCCTTTTGGTAACTCTCTTGTGACATTTAGTAAGCAGTCCTGGCTCCCATTTCTGCTGGGGAATATCAAACTCTCAGTGGAGCTTTAAACTAATGTCTAACAAAACAATTTAAAAGACTCGGAAGAATGAATATGTAAGATCACTTATTCTGGCAGACATGAAGGGATTTTTGATCAGAGTTCTTTCTCTAGGTTCTTCATTGCTATTACGTAGGTTGCTGCCTACTGGGTACACTCAAAAGCCCACTCATGTTAGACAATTTACAGTTTTACTGTTTTATGTTCTTGACTTTTCAACCCTCTATCATATGTAATTTTCACAACGTAAAGAGTACAGTTGAATGTTTAACCTTTGTTTTCACTTCCTGTGTGTGAATTCAATCTTACAATTTAATTTTCTCATTTTTTTAAAAAACTTTACTGTGAAAATCTGCAGCAATATAAGATTTAAGAGCCTTTGCAAAGACTGTTTTAACATTATAAAAATTCTATTCTAAAAGGAAATATTTTTCCATGGAATTCCATGTACCTTGATAGCTTAAAGCAATATTAATACTCTAAATACAATGTTCAATGAGTAATACTATTGTATGTTGTCACAGTTAAACATTGGAGAAAATGGGGAGGGTAAAGAATAGAAGAGAGTCAAAGAAATAAAGGACAGGAAGGGATGCAGATATTTTCTAGTTCATCCTTAAGTTGGGATCTTAAATTATTCACACTGCTAAGAGAAAATTGAACTCTAAGTTTACCACAGTTAGATATGGGGTGCGGTGAACTAAAGTTTTTGGTGGGAAGGGTATAAGATATCACACCCTGGTGCTGAAGATAATCAGGTTTCTAGGATTCTCTTTTCATTTCTTGTTAAATCAATGGAACAATCTGTGTGACCCATTAAAATGATATATTTCTCTTAAGCCTAATGGTCATTTCTTCTACTTACAGGTTTCTCTTCTTTGTACTTGAATCTAAATAGTAGAAGCAGCAGGAGTCTGAGGAAATTGTAGTTAAGGATGTGCTCTGCGAAAATCAATGAACTAATTTGACTGGTCAGGTCAATCAAAACAGTCTGTTCACACTGAAACAGCCTAATATAATTGTAGAGTGCTTGGTAGTCTGGGGAACAGGGTTGCCAAAACATGCTGTAACTATTGTTAATTTTGGATTTCTTGAAAGGGAAGACAAGAGTGGATTCTGCCACATTTCTAACCCTTGATCAGGAGTTAAGATGTAGTGTTTTACCCAGTAATTGAACTCATGGGTCATTTGACCTTTACAATCCACTATATTGCTTTTCAATTTGCACTCAAACTATGACACTCTATACATAGTTTTGTTTTTCTTAATTTTAATAGCTGTCCCTCTTTATATCCCATTTAGTTCAATAGACATCTTGTCAGTGGAAGATAGCAGTTAAATCATTACTAGTTAATCTTCATTCAATTCCGACATATTGATAATTCAGCCTAAGTCTGGTGAACTTCCACTGTGATAATGAGATATTCAATCACGTGAATTGTATCAGATTCAAAGTTATTGTAGTTAGATACTTAACTGCTTGCAATACTCTCAGTTTCCCTTTCCATGATCAACAACTGTTTGGTTTCTGAATTACTAGACATGTTCTAAAAATTCATTTAATTTATTTTCTAGGGGAAAAAGCTCAATTTCTGAGCTCCCATGTTGCTTCTAGGAGCAAAAGCAAGCTCAAATTAAAGTTGATTTATATATTATGCATATGATTAAAGAAACCATATTTCTAAATCTTTTTCTATAAAACTTGGATGCTTCATTCATAAACTTAGTAGTGAAGTGATGACATGACATGTGGTGTTCATCCAAAACAGTGGTGACATGATACAGTTTTTTCAAAGATCACTTTGCTTGCTGCAGAGCCAGCAACCAATTTTGTAACAGTGATGGGGACCAACTACTAATTTTTCTCATCCCATCCCTTTGTAAGCCAAGAATTTACATGGACATAGAGAAAGGAGTTTTCTATTGTTAAAACAGGCATAGGGAAACTTATCAATTATTGCACAAATAGAAAGAACACTTCTGAGTAGCTTGGAAGATTGCTGTTAGATTCTCTCTGTTAAGGTTCCCATTCACACTCTTCAAAATAATGATTAGGCTGTATCCAAAATGATATAAGGTCATGGGGATTAGGAGCAAATTTTTAATAAACTGTTTTAAAAAAGAACTAAACAGGCTATCATTTGGATTTCAGCTGATAAAGAGACCCAAATTATTGTTAAATATAAGAACTCCCACAAAAAGGTAGAAATAATGCTATAGCTTCAGCAGGTAATTTCATTTTCTTACAGGACACACGGGGAGAGTATGTTTTCCACCTGTCATGGATTGAATTGTGTCCCCCAAAAAATGTGTGTAGCAACTTGGCTAGGTCATGATTCCCAGTATTGTATGAATGTGTTATCTGATGTGATTTCTTCATGTGTTGTAAACTACCACTATGATGAGATTATATGTGATCTCCTCAAGTGTTGTAAATTCTATCACTGTGATGAGTTTATACTGTTGAGGTTGACAAGATGAGTGTCTTAATGCAATCTCTTTTGAGATATAAAAGAGAGAAGCGAGCAGAGACACATGGGAACCTCATACCACCAAGAAAGCAATGCTGGGAGTAGAGCACGTCCTTTGGACCTGAGGTTCCTGAGCAAAGAAGCTCCCAGACCAAAGGAAGACTGATGACATGGACTTTCCTCCAGAGCCGATGGAGAAAGCATTCCCTTGGAGCTGATGCCCTGAATTTGGACTTGTAGCCTACTGGACTGTGAGAGAATAAATTTCTCTTTGTAAAGCCACCCACTTGTGGTATTTCTGTTGGAGCAGCACTAGATGATTGAGACACCATCCTAGCATGCAGGTAGAATCATGTGACCAACGTTGACCAATGGAATGTGGCAGAGTGATCTCCATCTCGTCTTTCAGCAATCATCACGTGGCTGGATGTAAAGAATCCAGAGAAGGACTCTGAGACTGTTATAATGTAGGTACCTTGGAGCCTGATCTCTGAACCACTAAATGGAAGGCTTCCGGCCCAACATCTGATTGGGTGACTGTTGGCAAGAAGTAAACTTTTATAGTGTTATGCAAATAAGATTTTGGGGATATTTGTTACATCAATTAGCTTATGCTGAGTAATACACACATGATAAAAAGCATATGAAATATAATGGCTATAGTACAAGTCTACAGATTTAAATAAGTAATGTTTGATTCTTTATTCAACCTATTAATTTCTTCTCTTTTGTGTTTTTAGACAACAAACAATAATACTAAGAGGGCGTAGATTGAAACCATTCTCATTCCTTTTGATGCTACTTTGAGTAACTCAAACAAATTATTAGAAATAAAAAAAACAATAGAAATGTGGCATAAGGCCAATAATTCTTGTTTTCACTACACTATGATTTCCAGTTAACCTATCCTGTTAGTTAAAAACCTCAAAATGACACAGATGCTAACTTTTATGAACCTGTGAGCTACAGCCAATATCTCTTTATTCGGTGACTAACTGTATAATAACAAATTAAGTTTAAGTAATCATTTAATACTTTGATTTTAAATATATGTCTTGTAAAATATAGCTTCCTTGTTCATGTAACTAGTTATTGTTCATTCTGAGGCCCCAAAAAGTACACTGATTGTGGGTCTAATAAACATCCATATAGTTAAGTATATAGCTCTTCATGACTATTACCAGAATCGTAGTGTCCTCTTTCCATATGTCATACTTGTAAGCAGTCTAGAGTTTATAAACAGGTTTATTTAGCAAAAAAACAAATAAAGGCAACTCCCATATGCACTTAAATTAGAAAACAAAAACAAAACAAACAACAGCAAAGCCTAATATCCTTTTGTAGAGACCTAAAACAAGCTGAGAGACTATGGAATGTGTAAACACATGCGTACTCCGTGATAGAAATATTTATCTGTTTTTATCCTGGTGATGATCTAAGCTGTACCCCTTGTCACTAGGTCCGATTTGATTTTTTCCTGCCATGAAATCCACCATTGATAATCCTTGGGCAATTGAAATCTTTAAATACCCATTTGCTGCACAATAGCTATTCATGAAGAGATGTACAACTTCCTTCCTCTTGTTTTTTACCTCATGGCTTGATGGTGGAAGTTGTTTCAGAGCTTGAACATTTAGATCTCACAACCTCTTCCTCCCACAACTTTCTCAGTACTCTATTGCATGCTTGATTTTTGTTCTTCTTTGAGATCCACACCCAGGCTACAGGGCTATAATTAGGGAGAGACAACTGGTGCTCTGCCCCAGCTCACCCAAATTTAGATGGAACAAACATATAAATAATGATTTTTAAGGCTTAGCACCTACTTAGCAAGAATGATTAGCTAAAATAGGAAGTTACCAGATGGCACACATGGTTAATAACACCCATCTGTGAGCCACATCGTGAATTACAGAGTTGATTTGAGGGCATATTTAATGCTGCTTGCCCCAAGTATAAAAATGGCTGCTTACAGCTCTGCTGGACCATGTTCTCTTTTTGGTGCATTGTACACTTGTTTCTTAAGGCTGACCCTAGTAGAATACATGTTTTTGGTCTTGGAGGAGGGCCTTATAAAATACTGTTAAGATTTAAGAGCAGAGAAATAATCTTTTCCAATCCCTGTTTAACTTACCATGTCCCCTTTCTCGTGAAACTAGAAAATAAAGAAAAATAATTTCCAATAAACTTTTTATCAGGAAGAAATATAGGTAAATAAATAGAAAGATAAAAGATAGATACAGAGATATAGACAGATAAATGATCCAACATATACTATTCTAACATCCAGGTATACAGGATTCTAGAACAGATGAATTGTCATTAAAATATGGCAATCAAATGTTTGAGCTTTAAAGCTAGATTATCTGAGTTCAAATCTCACTTCCATTTATTACCAGCTTTTGTAATTTAGACAAGCAACTTAAATGCCCTCCAGCTAAATTACCCATGTATCCCATTTGGAAAGTGGAGATGACAACAAGGGCAATTGGGAAGTATAAATACGTTATTTTTGAGGCATTTAGAACAGATTCTTGAACATAATAAGCATCATAGAACTTGACTGATTTAATAAATGCGATTGCTTTTTCTACTCCTATTTAAATAGAATAGTTGGCTTGTGTGAACTTGGTAGTGTTTTCTACGTAGTTTGCAAAGAGTTAGTGCAACTTTTCAGTGTGTTTTTCTTCACTAGCATGTAACTAATCTAGTGAGAATTGGCAGAAAATGTGATTTGAGCCACCAGCCAAGTGAAACAAGCTTGTAGACTATGGAATGTATAGGCACATGTGTGCTCCATAATAGAGATATTTATCTATTTTTATCTTGGTGTTGATCTAAGCTGTATCCTCTGTCGCTAGTGCCCATTTGATTTTTCCTGCCATGAAATCCACCAGAAGTGATGAAAGGTGAAGGGTACCTAGGTGAATTGCCAGAGGCCTCCTTCAGGTTTCCAGAACATCTTGAATTTATGATAAAGCCAGAAATAACAGTGTTGCTTTTTTTTTTCCAGCTAGAGAGAATCACCAGCACCATAACAAACTTGAGACCGAATGTGCGTGAAGGTGGGTAACTTATAAAAAATTTGAAAAGCCTGTGTGTAAAAATTCAGTAAAATTCTTAAAATATGTAAAAGAAGCAATTTTAAATGAGCCCTAAAGTACACACGAGATCTAATAAAATTTAAAAAAAAATTGCTAAGGTTGCATATATTAGAACAAGGTTTTTGGTAATATCTTTTTCGCTGGAATTAGTTTTTGATAAATCATTGCTATTTGCCTGCAAATACCTTAAATCATTGCTTTGATATTACATGTAAATTCATACATTTTGAATTTTGCCAATTCATACAAAGTTTTTACTTTCAATAAAGGCCCAATTCTATGATGCAAGGAGAAAAATAACCACCCCCTTTTTCAAAGAAGTAAATGGAGTATGAAGTCACTATTAATTTGGTGATTCCAAGGAGTGGTTCCTATTTTCTTCCTGTAAATATGAGATCACATTTGAATAACGTTGAATAATAGCATTAAAGGTTTCTATTACATAGAAAATATTGAGTCTTAGGTATAATGGATATAAATATATCTGTGAGTCTGTGTGTGTTTAAATTCATTCTACTTACTCCAGTAAGGTGAAAGTATTCTCCTTAATTTCCTTCATTTTTTTCTTTACCTAATTGTGCCCTATCTTTGTTGCGACCCCTTAGAAATATATAAAAGTTGGGCATGCCCAGTACAAATATTTGGTAGCATATGTGCTGTTGTGGATAGAAATGCACCAAAATGTCTTCTCTATATGCCTGTAAGAGATATTTGTAAGTGTCCCACTATGGAAACCTAGAAAGGTACAGAGGAGCTTTATACACCTTGAGGAGATTTTATCTGCCTGACTGCTCTGTAAGCAGATAGGAACAACTTTATTCACTAGAAAGTTGAGAGAGGGGTGAAAAGTGAAGTAAGAAGACCCAAACCATCAATTTAACTGAAAGGCAGCTGTTTAATATAGGATAAAAAAACTCGAATTTGTTGCCTTTGAGTAGATTCCAATTCATACTGACCCTATAAGGCCGAGTAGAACTGCCCCACAGGGTTTCCAAGGCTATAATCTTTGTGAAGCAGACTGCCCCATCTTTCTCCTGTGGCGGGGCTGGTGAGTTCAAACTGCTGACCTTTTGGTTAGCAGATGAGCGCTTAACCACTGCACCACCGGGACATTATTGTGTGGTCAAATTTAAGATAGAAGGGAGGATAAAATATCTGTTTGTTTTATTCTGTGATCCTGTATAAATTAAGATAGTGTAAGTTATAAACAACTCCAAAATCTTGGTCACTTAATACAACGAAAGTTAATCTCTCACTTCCGAATGGCCTGCTATTGGCTTTGGTGACTCTCCAAGGGCAAGGTTTCAAAACATGCTCTCGTGATGTCCAAGAAAAGAGATGAGAGGGCTGGGGAGTTAAGTTCCAATGGTTGGACATATCCATTAAGAAGTAACACATGTCACTTCTGCTCATATTTCTTTGGTCAAAACAAGACAAATGGTCAAGAGGACAGATAAGTTCAATAAGTTCCCATATGTGTAGAAGGGGCAAAGAACCAGAAATAAAAGTGAGCATCAGTGATATTTAACCCAGATCCTAAAATACCTTCTCTCTGAAATAAAATATACGGTGTTCTGCTGTTAAATGACACACGTTTACACAAATAAATGCAACCCAGGGAATTCAAGGTGTGAAGATACATGACTGTGGTAGTCAGAATAATGCCCCCTCAAACGTGTGCGCACCCTAATCTCTAGAACCTGTGAATGTGCTACCATACAGAACAAAAAGAAAGTTTGCATTTGTGATTGAGTTAGGAATCTTGAGGTGGGCAGGTTATCCTGGTTTACCTCGTTGGGCCCAATGTAATCACAAGGGTCCTTATAAGAGGAACACATAAGTTCAGAGAAAACAGAAGATGCTATTCTGCTGGCTTTGAAGATAGAGGAAGGGGCCATGAGCCAAGGAATGCAGATGGCTTGCAGAAGGTGGAAAAGGTAATACAATGGTTTCTCTCCTAGAGCCTTCAGAGAATGAACCCCAGACACAGGTATGCCAGTCATACAACCCCATCTGCTTAATCACAGTAATTAGCTCATGGATGAGCTTGTAAAAAAAAAAAAAAGGGGGTCAATTCAGGAATTTGTGGAGTAAGAAGGATCCTGGGGAGAATAGATTGAATTGCTTAGCTTCCAGGAGTTCAGGGGGAATTTTTAGTAAAATTTCTTGCTTCCACTCATAGACAGTCTCCCCAAGAAAGCCGCTCACACAGAAGAAAGCTGATGCAAGGGATGGAGAGAGTCTTGAAGACATTATTTAAGTCTCCTTTGAACTTTCCTGTTATCCCAAAAAACCAAACCCATTGTGGTTGAGTCGATTCCGACTCATAGTGACCCTACAGAAGAGAGTAGAACTGCCCAATAGGGTTTCCAAGGAGTGGCTGGTGGCTTCAAACTGCCAATCTTTTGGTTAGCAGCCAAGCTATTAACCACTGTACCACCAGGGCCTATAATTTCCCTTATACAAGTTGTCACTAAAATTTGTGTGTGTGTGCGATTAAATCAAGTTTAAAAAGATTTCTTTGCAGAAGTCTAACTTAGTCTGTGCCATGTGTATGTACATATATCTATATGTCTGCCCACATCCACGTCCACATCTATATCTATATCTGTATTCCATGTGGATTTATTCAGTTTTTGTCCTGAACTATGATTAAAAATGTATTTCTGTGCTTATGTACTGACAGAGGCAGGACTCAATAGGCTATATTCCTAAACATGTAGCCTTTCAGTACAGGAACACATCCACCATTACACATTAGAGAAATGTAATCTACAGTCATTTTCATCACATTTTTCCAAGTAGTCTTACTGCTGCCTCCTAGTGTTATAATACCTAATATGTTGTTAGCTTCCATGGAATCAGCCCTGACTCATGGCAACCCCAGGCACAACAGGACAAAACACTGCCAGGCCCTGAGCCATCCTCATGATAGGCTGTAGATCAGACTGTTGTAATCCACATGTTTTCAATGAACGATTTTCAGAAGTAGACCACTAGGACTTTTTTTATAAGTACCTAATCTAATGATCTTTTATTTCTCATCCAATTAGACTTCTATAACACTTGACACATTTGATCGTTCCTTTTCACTAAATGTTTCTCCTTTCTTGACTTCTTTGACCCTGACCATTTCTGTTTCCTCCTCCTCTTCCTTAGTTTCCTTCTATGACTACTCTGCTATTTATAAGATTATCTACCCCAGAATTATTGTAAGTCCCATCTTCTTCTCATCCATCAAAATACATGCTTTCATGATGGTCAAAACAAGTCAGTTTGGTATATTTCCCAATATTCTCCTATGGGTATTAAAGGATTTAGGGAAACTAGTGGCCAGTTAGGATTACAACAGGGCCTTAGGAGTCAGATAAGGGATGACCTTTATCTGTAGAAAAGGGGAAGGAGAATATCAAACCTAGAAAATGACATATTTAAGAAACCAAAGTCTGAAAATTAAGGTCTTCCTAGATCTAACCCATTTTACTATTCTAATCACAACTCCCAGCATCCCACAATCAATGTTATGGATTAAATTGTGTCCCCCAAAAAAGTATGTCAATCTGGCTAGCCTGTGATTCTCAGTATTGCGTGGTTGTCCTCCATTTTGTGATCAGATGTACTTTTCCTATACGTTGTAAATCCTACTCTCTGTGGTTAATGAGGCAAAATTAGGTTGTGTTAAAGAGGATTAGGGTGGGACGTAACATCCTTACTCAGGTCACATCTCTGATCTGATGTAAGGGGAGTTTCCCTGGGGTGTGTCCTACATCACCTTTTATCTTACAAGAGATAAAAGGAGGAGAAGGGAGCAGAGAGATAGGGATCTCATTACCACCAAACAAGAAGAGCCAGAAGCATGTGCATCCTTTGGACCTGGGGTCCCTGTGCTGAGAAGCTCCTAGACCAGGGGAAGATTGATGACAATGACCTTTCCCCAGGGCCGACAGAGAAAGAAAGCCTTCCTCTGGAGCTGGCACCTTGAATTTGGACTTCTAGCCTACTGAACTGTGAGAGAATAAATGTCTCTTTGTTAAAGCCAACCATTTGTGGCATTTCTGTTAAAGCAGCTCTAGATAACTAAGGCAGCCACCTTTAAATCCAGTTACACGGAGCTACTGATAGTTTTTGAATTGTCTATGCTCTTCATGCTCCTGTATTTTCACCCACATTGTCCTTGCTGTTTGGATTTTCTGTTTCTCTGTTCTTCCTGACAAACCCATTTCTCAAAACACAGGTCAAAGATTACTTTCTATGTAGCCTCACAAATTACTGAGGCAGCAGAGTTAACTGTTTTCATTTTAGGTTCAGATAACACTTTATTCAAAGTTTTGAGACAGTAATTATCACCCTACATTTTATTTATTCTTCAAGTGACTTCGTCACTCACTAGTTTGAGTTTCTAGATAACAGAGACCATTAAAAGAATAACTTTCATTACCTTTACTCATGGAGTATTAAACATACAGTGCATGTTTGCTGAACAGATGAATTCAAATTTTTATTTAATTTGGGGGTTAATAAGCCAGAGTATATTTCTACTTTCTGATCATATACATAACAAAACAAACAAAAAATAAAGCAAAAAACCAAAATCAATAAATAAAACAAAGAAAAAAAAAATCAGGAATTAACCCCAATAGGTTTTGGACAACTGGAATCTAGGCAAATCTAATAAATTCTCATAAAAACAATTCTCTGTGTCTGCCTGTTCCTATTTCATTCTCTATTTTTGTCAACATAAAAGCTATCTGAATATGAAGGTAATGGATAGTTTAATACAGAATCATCTAGAATTACACTACTGCATAAAATAGAATACTTTGAATTAAATTTGTAAAACTAAATGTGGTGAAATTGCTATTACTAATTCAAAACAAAAATCATTCAAATGCATTTTGGATAAAAAAGAGTGACAAGACCTTAAGGTTATGTTAACTAGCTTCATGAGAATTTAAGTTGCACTATAAGAGATGAGGCACTCTACTTTTGCTTATCACACCATGAAGAAAGTGATACTTAATTTCTATTTCAGAGTTGTTTTCATCTTCTGTTAGTAAATATTCTACCACTATGTTAAAATGAAATCTAGCATGCGCTGAAAAAGTGTAACTACTAAAATAGAGTAGGAAATAAAAGAAAATGAAGTAGCACAACATCTAATATTTAATTTTTGTTCCCTCATCTGGGAAAGGCTGCTACAATGAAAAATTATTCAAAAATTGAGAAAGTTTATCCTGGAAAAATGGTTGTTCTGTTACAAAAAATGATTAGATTGCATTTTAAGGAGATAAATGTATTAGTCTACATTACACAAAGACTTATGACACAATAACTTTATGAAAAATGAAAATTTTCTGAAGTAAACAATGCACATATAAAACTAATTTACTATATACCCTGGAAAATGAAAAAGATAGCTATGTTAGTCCAAGTTCTCTAAGAAGCTGACAGCAATATGGGATTAAATGTGCAAGGATTTTATTAGGCAAAATACCTGAGAAGAAATAGGTAAGGAGCCTGAAAAGGCTGGGAGAGCCACTAGACCATGCAGCAAGAAAGGAAAGAGAGACAGAAAGTTAGGTGAAAGCATCCTAGACTGCTGTGCAAATTATGGAAAGTTCAACAAGGCCATCAAGTCCTTAAGTCAAAGCCAGGCATCCAAGGAAAATTGTGTTCCCATAAACGGGCCTGCCTTAGAATCCCCTTGGCATTTAGTCGTTGGATGGAAGCAGCTGGTAAGATTTCAGCGCACTGCATCCAGGGTCTTCAGCCAATTATGCTCCCCTTGGTTGGAGATCTATGAGGTACATTGTCATGGCCGCCACAATATCTTTCTTCCTTGTTTCCTTAAGAGACAATATCATGTCTTGAAACAACATGAAGACTGCTAGTTAGATGGTCTGAATTCTACATTCCTAAATTTGTCACCCTGGAGAGATCAGTTTCTTTATCGATAAAAGGGTCAGACTACAAATTATGTAAGGCATCATCTGATCTTAAAATATGTCATTTATCTGCTTAGTTGATGGCAAAATACCTGACCCAGGAAAAATTAAACTTTGGACATTTTCATTTAGGATGACTCTTATATATTTGTATTTTCTAGTAGATGCTAAAGGGTAGCAGTTCATTATCATCCATTGTCAACCCCCTTCTCCCTTGTCTTCCTCTACTGTAGGGACTGTAGAACTTAATACTGTTTATCCCAGGTTCCCTTACAGATAGGTCGTATTGGTGGTATGTCGCACAGTTCTGGACGATGAGTTTTAAGGGACTATGGTTCAGAAGGAAAGTTAGGTCAGCTTTCTCAACAAAATAAAGCAGATATGCATGAGAGAAGTCCTGCCCTCTTTCTTCCTGCCTTAAATATGGAGAGTATATCTCAAATTGAAATCACTAACTTGCAAGTGTGTTGACAAGTAAGTGAAAAAAGTCATCATGCAAAGGATAGTATGGTGAAAGATACGTCACTGAGCAGCCTAATACACATCCAAATATTTAGTATTCATAGTGTCACATGTTCCTTCTTAACTGCATAAGTTCCAGCTCTGAGGTGATTTGACTTGTCTGCTCTTACCATCACTACCTGATATTTTTATAATGTCCCTTAATTGTTATTTACCACATAAAAAATTACCTCAATGATCTTTCACTTCTTTGATAAATAAATATATGCATTTTTAGTGCACATGGCTAACTAGTATAGTACATAACCTCAAATCAAACACATTGCCGATGAGTCGATTATGACTCATAGCATCCCTATGGGACAGAGTAGAACTGCCCCATAGGGTTTATAAGGCTGTAAGTCTTTACAGAAGCAAATTACCACATCTTTCTCTTGAAGAGCAGGGGGTGGGTTGGAATCATGGACCCTTCCATTAGCAGCCAAGAGCTTAACCACTGCACCACTAGGGCTCCTTTGTAAGTACATAACAGAGTATTAAAAGATAATAAAGAGTTACTATAATATTTGCATGTTTAAAGGAGGTTTATGATGAATTAGTGTCTTACCTCTCAAACTATTTTTTAAGATACCAAACAAAAACCAAACCCGTTGCAGTGGAGTCGGTTCCACCTCAGAGCCATCCTAGGGGTAGAACTGCCCCATAGGGTTTCCAAGAAGCGGCTGGTGGATTTGAACTGCTGACCTTTTGGTCACCATAGCTCTTAACCACTGTGCCACTAGCGCTCCATTTTTTATGATAAGGAGGTCTCATTTCAAAAATCCTTCGCATCCCACCAGAAATGCAATTACTTACTCTGCATTTACTAACAGGGTATCCCAGAACCAATAAATATTTATCAGATTTCAGAGACTTCTATATTTAAAATCATTCAGTTACCCAAGTTTTTTTTCGGTTGAGTATGTTGAATCAGAAGCATGTTTTTGAGGCGTTGGAACTAGAAGCAAAAAAAAAAAAAAAAAAAAAAAAAATCCAGAAGTTATAGGTGTTATGTTGGAAGTGTTTTTTTTTTTTTTTAATTTCTGATAAAAAAGACTTTTTTTTTCTACTCCGATTTAAGATATTTTTATTTAAAAACTTTGAAGCCAACAAAGGACGAATTGACACCATTTGCTTCAGTTTCACCATGATGCAGATTTCTCTCCATTTTTTTTTTTCCTCTTTAAATAGACATTCAGTTTGGCACCTTGTGCTTAAGTACATGTCTTTGAGAAAAAAATGCCGTTGGTCTGACTTCTTGTCAAAGCAATATTTATTTGCAAATATCTGTTTTGTTGCTTTCTCACATAAAATCATACAGCTCTTTTCCCATGTGAAGAGTTGGCTAGTTGGTGGTAGTGTGAGGTGCCAGCTGGAGCTTTTACAGTTCTTAGTATGCCAGCTGCTTTCATAACGGACAGTTTGTTCCCTGCTTTTATTTTACTTTTTTTTTTATGGAATTGCTTTCCTTTTGCTCCAATTACAAGAGGCCAGGACATAGCCTTCTGTATTCTACACGTACATATTCTGATTGCTTATTTAGCAATAACTGAACAATAAACTTTCTTCTGAAATTATTATCCTGGATAATTGTTCTTGAGACAATGATGAATCAGATACTAACCTGAATCTTTTTGTAAGATATCATTCAAATTTCTATGGAGAATTAATGAGAAGTTTCTGTTTATAAAGTACAAGTCCCTGAGTGACTTGGCTACTAACTGAAAGGTTGGCAGTTCAAATTCACACCGAGGAGACTTGATGTAATTCTGAAAGATCATAGCCATTGAAAACCCTATGAAGCAGAGTTCTATTCTGAAACACATGGCGTCTCCATGAGTTGGAACTGACTCAACAGCAACTGGGTGTTTTTTATTTGTTCGTTTTCAATAGAGAGGGTAAAAGTGACTAGTTGCTAGAAAGGTAGACTACGAGATTTTACTTATAAGGCATGTCTTTTGTAGAGTAATTGCTTTGCAACTCTGAAATTTTGGGTTGTCCTTGTTGTTATTCCAAGGAAGTGAAGCTCAGACCTGCCTATCTTGACTTCTTTCAGGGGCAATTTTATACTGAATGAGCATATCATAAAATTATGTTATTTGAGTACACCTCCCAAATAAAACTTGAAATGTGAGTGATGAGCTAGAAAAAACCCAGTACAGTGAAAATGTACTAATTTTCCTTTCCTATTTATAACGTAGGAGCCCTTGTGGTACAGTAGTTAAGGGCTTGCCTGCTAACCAAAAGGCCGGCGGTTCGAACCACCAGCTGCTCTGCAGGTGGGTAAAGGTTTACAGCATTGGAAACCCTACAGAGCAGTTCTACTCCATCCTACAGGGTCGCTATGAGTCAGAATTTGACTTGATGGCAGGGGTTTTTTTTTTCATTTATAACACTCTTTTGTTTATGGAAGGAAAATATGTCTGTTTATGCCATTATCCTCATTTTTCAGTCTATGTGACAATAGAGACACGAAGTAATTTCAGCATTGATTAAATAGAAAATTCAGTCTTAAAACTCACCATATTAATACCCATTAGCTTTAATCCTGATGCCCCATTCTTATTCATATAGTCCAGCTTCTTGGATTATTTGCTCAGCATATAGATTGAATAAGTATGGTGAAAGGATACAACTCTAACACCTACCTTTCCTAATTTTAAACCACGCAATATCCATCCCCTTGTTCTGTTCTAACGACTGCCTCTTGGTCTGTGTATACATTTCGTATGAGCACAATTAAGTGTTCTGGAATTCCCATTCTTCTCAATGTCATCCATAATTTTTATGATCCACACAGTTGGATGCTTTGCATAGTCAACAAAATACAGGTGAACATCTTTCTGCTAGTCTCTGCTTTCAGCCAAGATCCATCTGATATCATCAGTAATGATATCCCTTGTTTCACATCCTCTTCTGAATCTGCTTGAATTTCTAGCATATCACTGTCTATGTAGTGCTGCAACTGTTTTGAATTATCTCTGGCAAAACTATACTTGCTTGTGTTATTAATGATATTGTTTAATTATTTCTGCGTTCTTTCCGATCACCTTTCTTTTAAATGGGCAGAAATATGGATCTCTTCCAGTTGCTTGGCTAGGTAGCTGTCTTCCAAATTTCTTGGCATAGATGAGTGAGCACCTCCAGCGTTATTACCCATTTTTGAAACATCTCAATTGGTATTCTGTCAATTCCCGGAGCCTTGTTTTTTGCCAATGCATTCAGTGCAGCTTGCACTTGATTGTACACTAACTTCTGAAATGACAGAAATAAGAGTGATGCAAACAAGGAAATAATGTACACTTTTGTTAAAATGTAATTATCAAATATCCCTGTCTCTGATATAGTCATACCTTAAACCAAAAAAACAAAACCAAAAAAAAAAACCCATTGCCGTTGACTCTATTCCGACTCATTGCAAGCCATAGCGACCCTACCTTAGTGAGCTTAAAGAGAAATTAAAGAACACTTTTCCCTCCCATGAAGTGCATTTTTTAACTAGTGAAGTACCAATGAAAAAGAGAATTCACATAATCCTTTAAGCATTCACTTAGTCATTCAAATAAAATTTCATATCTGTTGGGTACATCAAACACCAAAAAAGAAAAAACCATTGACCTCTAGTACATTCCGACACATAGCCACCCTATAGGACAGAGTAGAGCTGCCCTATAGGGTTTCCAAGGAGTGACTGGGTGGATTCGAACTGCTGACCTTTTGGTTAGCAGCTGAGCTGTTAACAACTGTGCCACCAGGGTACATAGCACTAGATAAGTTCTATTTTAATATTTCAACTATTTCTTAGTTGTGTTAACCTGAAAATTGAATAAATAGGGTGTTGATTTGGGGTTGATATGGTATAACTCAGTTTACCTTATGTATACTCTAGATAATAAAGTTGATTGGGCAGTGTATTTTATGCTGCTTTTTAGAGGATGGAGTCCTGGTGGCACAATGGTTAAGAACTCAGCTGTTGAGTTTTCTTCTTGATACATAAATGTTAACACTGTTCTTTTACGCCCTGATATTTCTAGCTTATGCCATCTCTTTTCCTCCAAGCTTTAATATTTATATTATGAATTTTTTCCACTTGTTAAAATTGTAACTGTAATTAATATAATGAAACCTCTTTGTCTTGTTTCACATATGTTTGACAGAACTGGTTGAGTCCCCACTTTGAAAGACAAGTATGTTAGAAACCCATCTTTTCCTCTAACATTCCTGATGATTTCAAATCCCACCTTCTGGTTATAATCTGTCTTGCAGCTACAGTCAAGATTTTCTGACTTTGCCCCTAAATTGACTCATGAATTCAAAACCTAACATAAACAAAGCTTGGTAGGATAGAAAGGTTGAATAAAACCTAACATATTATGACTATTCAAATATTGTTCAAATTGGGGCCAAGTATTTTCCTAAGATTACATTTTCTTCTTGTGTATACATTGTCTTAAACCTGAGCCACTCTGAACACTTCTCACGTAAGGATTAAAAATCATTCTAGTTTTAGCCCATTATTTATTTGCTAACAGGTATGTTGTAAGTTTATCTTATTTTTAATATTAGGAATACAGTTTTCTATTTTCATGTCATTGTTGTTTCTGTTTTGGTTACAGTTTTTAGTTTCTTTATGTGTGTGTGTGTGTGTGTGTGTGTGTGTGTGTGTGTGTGTGTGAGGAGGCAGATGTAAATACTCTTCTGTTTTATAAGTTTTCAGTTAACCTTTTTATCCTACCAATCTTCTTTTATTCTTAGAGCCTGTCTCATGGAGCTCTCCTGATTCTTCTGCTGAATTATCCCTTATTCATCCCCTTAACCAATGTTTAAGCACCTGATAGGAGTCAGATATTATTTGAGGCATTTGGGATACATCAGTAGCTGAATATTCCCCCAGGTCTTCATTTGGGGAGCTCCGTTTTTTTCACTAGTCTCATATGGTAGAGTCTCTGTTTTTCAGGATTCTGTGTCCTCCTACTTTTTGATTTTTGTTTCATTTTGTTGGAGAACATTCTGAAGTAAGAATGGGTGTGCTGGAGGCAAATTTTTGAGTTCATAAATATTTCACTATGGATTTCTTCAGCCCTCACAAGTGATTTGTAGCTGTGTCTTTCTAGACTGTAAATTTCCTTCAGAAATGTAAAAACATTTTTTATTATATTCCTACATCAATCTTTCTAATAGGATGTCTGATGACACTTTCTGTAGTATGCTTGTTTTCTCCCTACTTAGAAGGATTTAGAGTTATCTTAGCTAGAGCCCTGGTGGTGTAGTGTTTAAGAGCCTGACGGCTAACCACAAAGGTCAGCAGTTAAAATCCACCAGCCACTCCTTGGAAACCCTATGAGGTAGTTCTGATCTGCTAGTTTCTTTGTGCTGCTATAACAGAAATACCACAAATGGGTGGCTTTAACAAACAGAAATTTATTTTCCCATAGTTTAGGAGGCTAGAAGTCCAAATTCAGGGTGCTGGCTGTAGGGGAAGGCTCTCTTAGATTGCTCTGGTGGAAATCCTCCTCTCAGCTTCTTCTTGGCATTCCTTGGAGATCTCCACACGGCACATCTTTCCCTATACATGCTTCCTTGATTCTGTGCCTAATTTGGTCTTCTATATCTCAAAAATGTTTGGTTTAAGACACACCCTTCACAGATATGGCCTCATTAACATAACAAAGAAAACCCTATTTCCAAATGGGATTACATCCACAGGGATACCAAAACCAAACTGTTGCCATCCAGTTGATTCTGACTCATAGCGACCTTATAGAATAGAGTAGAAATCCCCCATAGGGTTTCCAAGGCTACAAATCTTTATGGAAGCTGGCTGCCACGTCTTTCCCCTGAGGAGCAGTTGGTGGGTTTGAACCACCGACCTTTCCGTTAGCAGCTGAGCACTTTAACCACTTTTAGGGGACACAAGTCAATTCATAACAAGGGTCTTTTATTTAGGGGTTGGTTTCAGGAATTTTAAGAGGCTAAAAGCTTCTGTTCTTTCTCTGCTTTTGAAAACTGTTGCATAGTATTTCCTTGATAATTACTTTTCTTCCACTTTTTTTTTTTATGTTATCTTATCCTGGGACTCATCATATTTTTAATACCAAGTATTTATTCTTGTTCTCTGATATTTATTCCTTTATATTAAGATAATAATGTTTAATAAATGTTTTATATTTTCAAATAATCTTTTGAATAATATGCAGAACTTAAAGTAAATTTTTCTAGTCTCTTTCATTATCTCTGTTTCCCCCAAGGTCAGTATTTTATTTGATTTAGGTCTTCCTATTTCATGCTAGTGATTCTCTAAATACACCAGATTGTTGGCTATCTGTTTATACTAAGATAGTAGGTTTGGGTGAGTAGCTGCTATAGACTCCCATTATTTTTGTGCACTCTTCTCTCGTGTTTTCCCAGGCAA
Source organism: Dugong dugon (assembly GCA_030035585.1). Classification (NCBI taxonomy): domain Eukaryota; kingdom Metazoa; phylum Chordata; class Mammalia; order Sirenia; family Dugongidae; genus Dugong; species Dugong dugon. Next base: position 32,140,652 of record CM057473.1, on the reverse strand, counting down.
TCCTCACTTGTGTTTTCCCAGGCAATCCTCACTTGTGTTTTCCGGTAGGTTATCCAATCATCTGGTGGGTTTTTTCTTTTTCTTTTTTTTTCAGATTGAGCAGAGGGTGAATCAGCTGTCAGTCTATATTTACACAGAATGCTAGAGAAAGGAAAGCCTTACTCTGTGACACCCATTCCATATTAGAAGGTAGATCTTGCTCCACTTTTGTCTGGATGTAAATCATGAATGCATGCAATCTTCTTGAGGTGTGGCCATGTGTTGCACGATGGCATTGTCAAGTACCTGGACTTCCTGTTTATCTAATTTTCCTTTGACTGTGTCCGCTTCTTCTCCCTCCTCAACCCCCTGCAACACACACACACACACACACACACACACACATCTCATTTAGGTGCCTGAGTAGATCAGTATTCTATTGATTATTGTAGACCATTTAGAAAAGGAATTGATTGAGGATAAAATATTCTTAATTCATGCTTGGGCATGTTTCATTTGAGAAGACAGTGAGAAATCCAAGTAAGGTGTATACCAAATAATACCAAATAAATAATGGTTTAGAAATCTGAAGTTCAATATAATAGCTAAAGTTTAAATTATAGACTTAGGAGTCAAGTCTATGTAGATGGTAACCAAAAGTATGATAGTATATGAAAAAATACGTTAGGAACTCCCTTTGCCCCTCAAAAAAAGTGAGATATGAAATAACCTGAAGATGAAATCTCTGGAAGAAATCAAAATATAATGTAAGTAGTGAAAGGAAACCACCAGAAAATGAAAATATGATTACCAGAAAGTTAGGTTTTGAAAAAGAGAGCATCAGTTTATGGCAACTGAGGGAGTAATTAGTTTCAGAAGGAATGGGCAGTCAACAAATTCTTGCAGAAGGATTTTACACCAGTGGTCTCTGCATGGAATGTTTGTTTACCTACTTCTCTCCTGCCATCTTTAGATTATCTTTCAGGTCTGTGCATAAATATAATCTGCTCAGAGAGACCTCCCTAGACTACCAAATCTAAAGTAAGCACCATTATTATCCTTTTCATAATGATTTGTTCATTTTATTTAAGGAAGTTTCCCTATCAAAATGATCCTTATTTATTTGCTCATTCATTCATTCATTCATTATTGTTTATCTGTTCATTATTTTTCCCTCTAGATTGAAGAGCCATGGAGGAGAAGGGATTTCTTTATTTTATTCACCACTATATGCCATGAAGATCCTTGGGTGGCACAAAGGGTTTGTGCTCTCCTACTATCATAAAAATTGGTGTTTGTACCCACCCAGCTGTACTGCAGAAGAAAGACTTCCATAATGATTACAACCAAGAAAACCCTATGGAACACTTCTACTTTGTAACACACGGGGTTGCCATGAGTCAGAATTGACTCAACCACAACGAGTGTATACCATAAACTTAGCTCAGTTCCTGACACATAGCAGTTGCTTAGAAGATATTTTTTGAATGAATTAATGGCATACAGCAGAGAGTAAAAAGAATATAACCCATTGCCATGGAGTCAATTCCGACTTATAGGAACCCTATAGGACAGAGTAGAACTGCCTCATAGGGTTTCCAAGGAGCACCTGGTGGATTCGAACTGCCAACCTTTTGGTTAGCAGAGGTAGCTCTTAACCACTATGCTGCTAGGGTTTCCAAAAAGACTACAGGGAGGAAAATTCTCCATGGATTTTGAAAGATCGATCATCAGTCTTACTAAGAGTGTCTGAGGAAGAAAAAGAAGAAGGAGAAGAAGAATAAGGAGGAGGAGGAGAAGGGGAAGGGGGAGAGGGAAGGAGAGGGGCAAGAAAGGGAAATAAAGTATTTGCTGTGTTTTAGGTACTGTGTTTAACACTTTTCATGCACACTCTCATTTAATCCTCATGACAATTCTATGACTTTATTATTCTTATCTCAATTCTAAATATTAGAAGACTGAGAGTCAGCACGTTTAAGTAGCAAATTTAAAGTCCCTCAGTTAGGAAGATTTAAATCTATGTTATCCATGTAATTTCTGTGCTTCTGATATGCGCTGATTTCAGTGAACTGAGGGGTAAATGGGAAATGTAGAATCAGAGAGAGTGAGACTATGCTTTTGAGAATTTTATGATGAGAATAAAAGAATAAGAATGTAGTGTTGAGGGAGATTGGAAGGTAGATTAGAGAACATAAACATTCATATGCTAAAACCAAAAGACCATCAAAGTCTTGTCAGTGGATTTTAAAACAAGAAAGGTCAATTGATGTAAAATCTTGGTAGGAGCTGAGAAGTCATGCCATCATGAGCAAAGATGTCACTAACCTACTCTTAGATTGAAAACAAAAGGAACACACTGAAGGTGGACATAATAAGTTTCTAGTTAAGAAGAGGCAGAAAGACACAGATTCCAGATGTCCTCCCCATGCTGGGGAAATAGGAGAAAAGTCTATGTTATAGATAAGGCGAACATAGAGGAATAATAATAATAATAATAAACAGTTATTAGCTAAAATGTGGTTCAAATATAAGGTATTGGGAGTGAAGATGAGCGAGAGCAGCTCATGTGCTGTCTCCTAAATTTAATAGGTTTAGAAGCTGAGCTCCTTCTGACCCACAAATTACACCTGGGCTAAATACAGTACCTCCTAAAAAGTTAATAATTACTTTTATGAGCTGTCCATAACAGGTTATTTAGCTACTACATTGCATAGCAGTGAGCCTTGATAATGCTAAGTATTAAGATATTAAATCCCTTAAGACTTGGACTCACTTAAATTATGATGTTATCATGCCTAGTCTGCATGCTATACCAAAAAAAAGAAAAGTCTCTAGCATATGTCCAGTTTATTAATCCAAACATTTACAGAGCACGTTATATTAAAAAATGTAGTAAAAGTGATTTGAAGAATTTTAGTGACTGATACATAAGCAAGCAATAAATCAACATTTTTTTTTCTTTCCACACATTGTGTGTGCTCATCCTAATGTCAGTTGCTATTGTGGACATAAAAAAAAAAAAAAAAAATATAAAGCATGACCCTTGCCTTCAAGAAGCTAATAATTTATCTATAATAATAATAGAAAACATTTGAAATAACTAGAGAATATTTGCGAGATAAACTGTGAAACAGAATACATATACATATAAAAGAAAAGTCAGTGTCATATAAAGTAATCAAAAGAAGACAACATAACTTGGATGGAATTTATCAGGGGTCACGGGAACTAAGTAACATTTAGATAAACAGAAAGACGGGAAAAGAGATCACGATAGAATAATACTTGCAGCAAAGGCTTGAAGGTGACAAAGGGCAAGGGTAAAGCAATTGTACAAATCTCAGCGGAAGACAACCAGAGGCACTACAGCAGATATTCTGACTGCTTGCAAAGTTAGGAGCAACAGACCGACCAGATGGAACTGCAGAAACCGAGGATGGGGAGGATCTTTATAAAAATATGCATCAAGCTACCCATTAAATTGAAAAGCATAGCCCAGGATGGTGACATGTTTTGAAAAGAATGGGTGGAAAGAAACATAAGCCACAATTTGGTTTTCAGAGCCATGCTTGTACAAATGGAAAATATCTTCAACTATGAAAAATGAGAGTACAAAACTTGCAGATCTTTGTTTTCCCAATTTGAGTTTTCTCTTAATTTTTGTAGTTAAAATTGTAAGGTGGAACATCATTTTTTATGTCACATACTACCTTCTGATCTTTTATTATATATTTCATTTCTCTAATGAGTTTACAAGAAAAAATAAGCTTTGGAAAATAGCCAAATCAGCTATTTTCATGGGAAAAGGGTCTTCTTTAGGAAATATTGGGTGATTGATAGCACTTATTAAATTTAGATCTACTCGGCTTATTTTAAAAATGATTGTAGTAGTTTTTGTTTTTACCACTTTATGGTTTAGATATGACTCATTTCTTTGAAATGTTACTAACTCTGAATTTTCCCTTTTGTGTACAGTTGGATTTTAAAATAGATTGCGTCTGAACTTGTTGGTACCACATTAGATATATTAAATTGTATGTTTACCTACTTATGATAAGTCAACCTGAAGTCTACTGACAATTTCAAATGTTTAATATATACTGGCATAATAGGTATGAATGAAAGAATGATTTATTGAATAAATGAAAAATGTATAAACAGTGTTAATGTTGATTTCAACTTACAGCAGCCCTGTAGGACAGAGTAGCACTGCCCCATAGGGTTTCCAAGGAGTGGATGGTGGATTCAAACTGCTGACCTTTTGGTTAGCAGCTGAGCTCTTAACCACTGCATCACCAGGACTCCAATGGAATATTAGAAAACTATAATTTTTTACCAATCATTTGTATTCACTCCAAATAGGATAAAACATACTATTAAAAAATACGTTTGTTATAATGGTCTTAATAAGCTTTAACTCAAATGAGAATTAAATTATATGAGAAAAGAAAACTTTAAATTATATACTACAATTTTAAAAAGCTTTGTGTTTATTTGCTTCCCCCTCCCAAGGATGATTTAGTAGATATCAGTAAATTAAAAATAAAACCAAAAAAACAAATCTGTTGCTGTTGAGTCATTTCTGACTTATAGCAATCATAGAGGACAGAGTAGAACTGCCCCATATGGTTTCCAAGGAGCAGCAGGTGGATTCGTACTGCTGACCTTTTGATTAGCAGCTGTAGCTCTTAATCTCTGTGCCACCAGGGCTCCAAACAGAATAATTAAATAAGTCATGGCCTATAAGGTTAGTAAAGGATGTTTTTAATTATTATTTTAACATTTGAAATAATTATAATTATTATCCAAAAAATGCCTTCTATGGACCGGGACATGGTATCATTAAAACTATTGCATGGCACATAGATATTAATAAAAAATATTTTATTTCCATACAAAATCTATGGATTAGAAAATAAGTTGAGTAAAATACATAGGAATTTTACATTGAGTAAAAGAAAGCATAGCCAGTTTTGTAGGCTGAATAATGCCCCCAAAGATATCCTTGTCTTCATTCCTGAAACCTGTGAATATGTTACCTTACATGGGTATTGAGACTTTGCAGATGTGCTCAGAATAAGGACTTTGAGATGAAGAGATTATCTTGGATTATTCTGGTGGGCCTGTTGTAATCACGAGGGTTTTTATAAGAAGAACACAGGAGGAGTCAGAGTTAGAAGAAGCCATGTGGCAACAGAAGTAGAGGGAAGCAGAGTCAGAGAGACAGAGGATGGTATACACTGGCTCTGAAGCTGAAAGGAGGAACTACAAGCCCAGGAATCCTCTAGAAGCTAGAAAATATAAGGAAGCAAATTTTCCCCTGGGTCTTCTGGAGGAAACCAGCCCTAACAACACCTTGATATTAACCCCTTAAGACTTCTAACCTCCAGAATTGTAAGAGAATTGTTGTTTTAAGCCACTGCGTGTGGTTATCAGTCACAGCAGCAATACATAACTAACATAGTTCCCAATAGGAAAGAAATAGAATCATAAAGAAGAAACCTCATGACCCAAGTTAAGAGTAGAATAGGCTATACTTAAGAATGAAGTTGAGTTATAGAGGCAAAGAGGCTTTGAAGGGGTGGGTGGTATGTATCTGAGTCAGAGGAAGAAGCATGTTCATAAACCCTAAGATGTGAGACAGTTTGGCTATTTCAAGGAACTAAAAGAAAATAAAAATTTCTTGGCACTAGAGAGGTAACAAAGACCAACTGATGAAAGATTCTGTCAGTCATGTTAAGGAACTTGAAATTCACATTATGGCAGTGATTTATAATTTAGCTAGACTCAAGATTGAATGGGGAAAAATCACCATTATCTCTAATCTCTAACCAAAATTTAGCATTTTTTTTCAAATGTGAACATTGGTGACAGAGTATTATTAACAGTACCTATGACTTTGCAGCCAATAGAAATTATAGATATCCTCATATTGTATCACGTATCTTAACATATTATTTACAAAATTCGTTACTTTGTAAGTATGTTGGTCTTTAGGTCACTGACAGATCTAGTCAGTCAATGCGTCAATAAAGAAGTATATACATGAAGTATAAGGAGTCTTGGTGGCACAGTGGTTTAGTACTCTGCTGCTAACCAAAAGGTCAGCGGTTTGAACCCACCTGCTGCTCTGCGGGAAAAAGATGTGGCAGTCTGCTTTGGTAAAGATTCATAGCCTTGGAAACCCTGTTGGGTAGGTCAACTCTGTCCTATAGGGTCACTACGAGGCAGAATTGACTTGACGGCAGTGTTTTTTTTTTTTTTTCAGGGTGTTAAAAGTTTAATTATTAGAGTTCAAGACCAACCAAAGAGATGAGACACTAGTAAAGAACCCAGATTTTCATTTGCATTGGGCAAATCTACTGCAAAAGACCTCTTTCATGTGTTAAAAAGCAAAGAAGTCAGTTTGAGGATGAAGGTGTGCCTGAACCAAGCCATGGTATCTTCAATTGCCTCATATGCATGCTTGGTAAAGTGGAGGGCCAGCAAAGGAGGACCCTCAACAAGATGGAGTGACATAGTGGCTGCAACAATGGGCTCAAGCATAACAACGATCTTGAGGATGGAGCAGGACTGGGCAGTGTTTTCGTTCTGTTGTACATGGGGTCGCTATGAGTCTGAACTGACTCCATGGCACCTAACAACAACATACGCATGCAGAAGCTGGCAACGAATGAGGAAGACCAAAGCGGAATTGATGAATTTGTATTATAGTGTTGGCAAAGAATATCGATTATACCATGGACTGCCAGAAGAACAAACAAATCTGTCTTGGAAGAAATGCAGCCAAAATGCTCCTCAATAGCGAAAATGGCAAGACTTTCTTTCCTGTACTTTGGACAAGTCCCTGGAAGAGTCACTGGAAAAGGGACTCAAGCTTTGTAGAGTAGAGGATCAGCGAAAAAGAGGAAAAACCTCAAAGAGATGGATTGACATAGTGGTTGCCACAACAAGTTCAATTGTAGTAATGGTTGTGATGCAGTAAGACCGGCAGTGTTTTGTTCTGTTGTACATAAGGTTACTGTGAGTTGGAATTGACTTGATGGCACCTCTCAACACAACAACACGTAGTAAATTTACAGTAATTTACTTTATTAGAGTAAAAATTTCAATTAAAAGACAGCAATTGTCAGGCATGATTAAAACAAAGTAGTTAACATGTTAATTGTAAGAGGCATACCTTAAATATAAATGAGTAGAAGAGTTGAAAGTAAAAGAGATGAATTTATATACAATGAAAACACAAATGGAAAAAAGCTAATACAGCTATACTAATGTTGGACAGTCAACCCTAAGTAAGAAACAAGAACGCATTAAAAAAGCCATGAGTCCACAAGTAAGATACAGCAAATATAGCAAATATAAACTAATGCACACATAATAAAAAGACTTCAAAATATACAAGCAAAAACTGGCAGAACTAAAAGGAGATAGATTAATCCACAGTCTTAGTGATAGAAAAATAGACAAAAAAACAGACTCTAGAAAATATGAACAACACAATTAAGAAACTGGGCTTAACTAACATATATCGAATACTGAACTCAATGATAACAGAATGAATATTGTTTAAAGTGCTCATGGAACATTTAGCAAGGTCTGAAAATAGCCTAGGTCATAAAGTAAGAATCAACAAATGTCAGAATATATTCCTAACCACAGTGAATTAAGATGGAATACATAAAAAACACCCAGAAAATCCCCAAATGTTTTGAAATCAAGCACAATACTACCAAATAACTCATGAATTAAAGAAAAAATAAAAATGAAAATAAAAAAAATTTGAATCAAGTGATAATGAAAAATGAACCATCAAAATTTGAGTTCTAAGTAAAATTTAGAGCCTCAAATTTATACATTAGAAAAAAAAGATAATGGCAGAAATCAAAAAATCAGAAAAGTACAATAGAGAAAATCAACACTGATAAAAGTTAGTTCTTTCAAAAGGCTAACAATATTTATTAAACGAGAGTGACAGCTGAACTTACTAATATGCGCAATGAAAAAGTAACATCACTACAGTTCCTTCAAATATATAAAAGATAACAAAAAATGTTAAAGCAACAGTATACAAGGACATAGAAAATTAGAAGAGGTCTACATCTGAAATAAAATCTTCCCACAAAAATGTCCATATTAATTCAATATGAAATCCTAATATTTAGGGGGAACATAAAACAAATTCTTCCAGAGAAAGGAAAAATGGGGGTGGGGAGGAGAGGAGAGGACATTTCTGAACTCATTATATGAAGCCAGCGTAAGTTAGCTACTGAAACTTACTAAGATACAAAGAATGGAAAATTACACAAGACCACATCTCATAATCATAAATGAAATAAAAACTGAACGAAGCATTGCCAAAGTGTAATCCAGAGATATACAAAGAGGATAACATATCATTATTGAACTGGTTTTATTCCTAGAATAAAAAGGGTGGCTTAATATTTGAAAATAAATAACTAATTGCAATTTACCACATTGTTAGAAAAAGAATAAAAACCACATGATCATTTCATAAATGCAGGAAAAGTATTTAATAAAATTGAAAACAAGCTCATAATAGAAACTCTTATCAAATATGTAGCAGATAGGAATTTTTTTTTATTCTGATAAAGAATATCTTTAAAAATCCTACAGCAAATGTGATATTTTATGATGAAATATTGCAACCTTTCCTCTGAAACTGGCAATGAGACTGGAATGACAACTACTACTATTTCTATTTAACAAATATTTTGCACAACATGGGAAAGATAAGCAAGAGTGCAATAGATAACTGGCAACAGCCATAAATAAAATTTTTAGAAGCTATCGCTCTCAATAGCAAGAATATCAATTACTAATGACATAATCTAATGAATAATACACAAGAAAGCTATGGATCAGAAAACTTACATAATATTAATAAGAACATCAAAGAATGTTTAAATACATTGAGAGGTATATCATGTTCATGGATTGGAATATTTAATTTTCAATAGATACCAATTCTCTACAAATTTATCTATTGATGTAATTTTAGTTGAAATATGACATATTTTCTTTTCTGTAGAGTAGGGATTAAGACTTAAAGTGAACTGACATGCTTATTCTAAATTTTATGTAGAAAATCAAAGGGACATGTATAGGCAAGAGAGTTTTAAGGAAGAACAACAAAGTTGGAGGCTTAAACTATCATATATCAAGACTTATTAAAAAGTGACAGCATTTAAGAACTTGCAGTATTGGTACATGGAAAAACAAGTACAGATACATCCAACTTCATATAGTCACTTGATTTATGACAAAGATTCAAAGATGAAAATAAAATTTTTAATAAATGGTATTAGATCAACCTAATATCTGTATTTTTGAAATTGAGTTTTGACCTGCTACCATATACACAAATGAATTCCAGATGGATTATAGTTCTAAATACAAAAGGCAAAACAGTACCAGTAAACATGTGAGGATATATTCATAACATTGGGGTGGGCAAATATTTTTAAACGAGACACACATAGAGGAAATATTAATAAATTGAACTACATTAAAATTAACAATGTTCATTAAAAGGCATCTGTCTTAGGTATCCAGTGCTGCTATAAGAGAAATACCACAAGTGGGTGGCTTTAATGAACAGAAATTTATTTTCTCATATTTAAGGAGGCTAGAAGTCCAAATTCAGGGTGCCTGGTTCTGGGGAAAACTTTCTCTCTCTGTCTGCTTGGGAGGAAGGTCCTTGTCTCTTCTGAGCTTTGGCTCCTGGGCAATCTTTATGTGGCTTGGTATCTCTCTTCTCTAGTCTCTGTTTCTTTCTCTTGCTTGTTTAATCCTTTTTATATCTCAAAAGAGGTTGACTGAAGACACACCCTACACTAATCCTGTCTCATTAACATAATCCATTGCAAAATAGCATTATAACCACAAGCAGAGAGCTTAGAATTTACAACACATATTTTGGGGGTACACAATTCACTCCATAACATTCCACCCTTTGGCCCCCCAAAATTCATGTCCTTGCCACTTGCAAAACTTATTCACCCCATCATATCATTCCTAAAGTCTTAAATCAACTCCAAGCCTAAAATCTGATCTTCTGAGTTATCTAAATCAAATATGGGTGAAACGTTAGGCATATTCCATCCTGGGGCAAAATTCCTCTTCATCTGAGAGCCTGTGAAATCTAGAATTCAGGTTATCTGCTTCCTAAATACAGTGGTGGAACAGGCACAAGGTATACATTTCCATTACAAATGGAAGAAAAGGAAATCAGGAAAGCAACACCGTTTATAATAGCCCCTAAAAAATAAAAATATTTAGGAATAAATCTAACCAGAGGTGTAAAAGATCTTTACAAAGAAAACTACAAAACCATACTACAAGAAACCAAATGAGACCTACATAAATGGAAAAAACATACCATGCTCATGGATAGGTAGACTCAACATTGTGAAAATGACAATTCTACCCAAAGCAATCTAAAAATACAATGCAGTCCTGATCCAAATACCAACAGCATTCTTTAATGAGATGGAAAACATTAACTTTATATGGAAAGGATGGAGGTCCTGGATAAGTAAAGCATTATTGAAGAAAAAGAACAAAGTAGGAGGATGTGCACTACCTGACTGCAGAACCTACTATACAGCTACTGTAGTCAAAACAGTCTGGTACCGGTACAATGATAGACACATTGACCAATGGAACAGAATCGAGAACGCAGGTGTAAATCCATCCACCTATGGTCATCCAAAGTCCGTTAAATGGGAAAAAAACAGTCTTTTTAACAAATGGTGCTGGCAAAACTGGATTTGCATCTGTTAAAAAAGAAAAAAAAAAGTACTCATAACTCACACCATACACAAAAGCTAATTCAAAATGTTTCAAAGACCTAAATATAAAACCATAAACAATAAAGATCATAGAAGAAAAAACAGGGTCAACACCAGAGGCCCTAATACATGGCATAAATAGCATACAAACCATAACTAACAATACACAAACACCAGAAGATAAGCTAGATAACTGGAATCTTCTAAAAATTAAACACTTATGCTCCTGAAAAGACTTCACCAAAAGAGCAAAAAGAGAACCTACAGACTGGGAAAGATTTTTGGCTATGACAAATCCGACCAAGTTCTAATCTCAAAAATCTATAGGAAAGTCCAACACCTCTACAACAAAAAGAAAAATAATCCAATTAAAAAATGGGCAAAAGATATGAACAGACACTTTACCAAAGAAGATATTCAAGCAGCAAACAGATACATTAGGAAATACTCGCAATCACTAGCCATTTGAGAAATCCAAATCAAAACTACAATGAGATACCATCTCACCCCAACGTTACAGGCACAAATCAAAAAAACAGAAAACAAATGTTGCAGAGGCTGTGGGGAGCTTGGAACTTTTATGCAATGCTGGTGGGAATATAAAATGGTACAACCATTTTGGAAAATGATATGATGCTTCCTTAAAAAACTAGAAATAGAAATACCATATGATCCAGAAATCCCACTCCTAGAAATATACTCTAGAGAAATAAGAGCTGTCACGTGAATAGACATATGCACACTCATAGCAGCATTGTTCACAGTAGTAAAAAGATGGAAACAACCTAGATGCCCATTAATAGATGAATGAATAAACAAACTATGGTACATACACACAATGGAAAACTACGATAAAGAACAATGATGAATCTGTGAAACATCCCACAACATGGATGAATCTGGAGGGCATTATGCTGAGTGTAATAAGTCAATCACAAAAGGATAAATATCATATGAGATCACTATTATAAAAACTTATGAAAAGGTTTACACACAGAAAGAAAGTCTTTGATCGTTACTAGGGATGGGAGGAGTGAGGAAGGAAAAACATTAACTAGATAGGATCAACTCATCGGCAATGGGTTTTTTTGGTTTAGACAAGAGATAACTGGTAACACTGGTGAAAGGTAAGACACTACACAATTCTGGGGAAGTCAGCACAATTTGACCAAGGCAAGGTCATGGAAATTTCATAGACACAGTCAAACTCACTGAGGGACCAAATTACTGGCCTGAGGGCTGGGAACCATGGTCTTGGGGGACAGTTAACTCAACTGGCATAACATAGTTTATGAAGAAAATGTTCTATATCCTACTTTGTGGAGTAGTGTCTGGGGTCTTAAAAGCTTGTGAGCTGCCATCTAAGACACTCCACTGGTCCTACCCTGTCTGGATCAAGACAGAATGAAGAAAACCAAAGACGCAAGGGAAAGATTAGTCCAAAGGACCACAACTACCAAGGCATCCACCAGTCTGAGTCTAGCGCAACTAGATGGTGCCTGGCTACCACCACCAACTGCTCTCACAAGAATCACAATAAAGGGTCCTGGACAGAGCTGGAGGAAAATGTAGAACAAAATTCTAACTGAAAAAAAAAAGAAAAAGAAAAAAAGACCAGACTTACTAGTCTGACAGAGACTGGAAAAACCCTGAAAGTACAGCCCCTGAACACCCTTTTAATTCTGTACTGAAGTCAATTCTGAGGTTCACCCTTCAGCCAAAGGTTAGACATGTCCATAAAACAAATTGAGACTAAATGGTCAGACCAACTCGGGCAATGACGAGAAGGCAGGAGCGGACAGGAAAGCTGATAACAGGGAACCTAAGGTATAGGTAGGGAGAGTGTTGATATGTTGTGGGGTTGGCAACCAATGTCACAAAATGATATGTGTATTAATTGTTTAATGAGAAACTAATTTGCTCCGTAAACCTTCATCTAAAGTACAATAAAAAAAAAAAAAATGGGAGAAATTGGAGGGGAAGTAGGGACACCGGGCACCAAACAAGTCCAAAGTCCAACAGAAAAATTTACATTAGCTCTTAAGGCTTAAAAATAATCATCTGTTCTCTGAGTCCGTCTGGGCAATGGCCCTGTCCTCTATTCTCTGGGTGTTAGCCATGCTCTCTGGATTCTGGGTGGAGGCCTTTCTGTCCTGAGCTTCCACTCCACCTGCCAGACCCACTAGGAAGGCAACCCTGCTCCCTTGGCTTTGGATGGTCCTATTCTCATATTCCATCTGAGTGGTGACCCCATCCCCTCAACCCCAGCAGGCCCTGTTCTTCTGCCCTTTGGGTATGGAAGTCAGCTTTAAGTGGTGGCTTCATCCGTCTGGTACACCTTAACAGTAGCCTCGCACTCCGGAGCTGAGTTGGTAAAGATCCGACTCTGAAATGTAGGACACTGTGTCGTCATCCTTTGAGATCCAGGAGACTTTGGCCCCACCTTTTGAAACAGAGAAGCCCCTGCTTAGTGCGATCCTTCCAACAATTCTGCTGATTTCTGAACTGCTGCAAGGAAGGCCCTTTTCTTTTCTTGGAGGGCAACAGATGTAGATCCTTTGGCCTGTTTTCTGTCTGTTGAATTCCAAGAGGCAGACAGCGTTCTTACTTTTGTGTTCTTTCTCTGTCTCCTTTAGTCTAAGCTGATAGGTTTTCTACTGCAGTAGGGTGGTTAAATCTATCAGTCACAGGCTTATCTCTTTAACAAAAGATTGTGTAGTCATGTTCTTGGTGAACATTGTATGACCTGTATCCATAGTTTGTACAACAGAATTTTCCAAATCTTTAAGTTCTGTTTTCATTTTGCACAATTTATTTATTTATTTAATTCTTTTTATTGTACTTTCAGTGAGGGTTTACAGCACAAGTATTTTCTCATTAAACAGTCAGTACACATATTGTTTTATGACGTTGGTTAACAACCCGACGACATGTCAACACACTCCCTTCTTGGGTGTAGGACCTTATTTTTTTTTTTTTTTTGCTGAAAATATACATAGTCAAAGATACACCATTTCAAAAATTTCTACATGTCCAATTCAGTTACATCGATTACGTTCTTCCAGTTGTGCTGCTATTCTCAATTTAGATGAAGCTTTACAGAACAAAATCATTTCTCATTAAACAGTACACATACTGCCCTATGACAATGGTTAAGAACCCCACTACATGTCAACACTATCCTTACTCATCCTTGGGTTCCCTTTCTCCAGCTTTCCTGTCCCCTTCTGCCTTCTAGTCCTTGTCCCTGGACTGCTGTGCCTCATTATTCCCGTTTTCTTTTATGGGGCTGTCCAATCCCCAACTGAACGGTGAACCTTGCAAGTGACTTCACCACTGAGCTAAAAGGGTGTCCAGGGGCCATACTCTTGGGGTTTCTCGTCTGTGTCACGCAAGTAAATCTTGTATTTTTTTGTGTGCTAGAATTGTGTTCTACATCCTTCTCCAGCTCTGTCCAGAACCCTCTGTTGTGATCCAAGTCAGAGCAGTCAGTGGTGGTAGCTGGGCACCATCTACCTGTACTGGACTCAGTATGGTGGAGGCCTTGATATCTGTGGTCCATTAGTCCTTTGGACTAATATTTTCCTTGTATCTTGTTCTCTTCATTCTCCCTTGCTCCCGAAGGGGTGAGACCAGTGGAATATCTTAGATGGCTGCTCACAGGCTTTTAAGATCCCATATGCTACTCAACAAGGTAGAATGTAGAACATTGTCTTTATAAACTGTGTTATGCCAGTTGAGCTATAGCCCTCCATCCAGCAATTCAGTCCCTCAGGGAGTTTGGATGTGTCTGTGGAGCTTCCATGACCTTTCCTTGTACAAGTTGTGCTGGCTTCCCCAAGCTATTGTGTACTGTCTTAACCTTCACCAAAGTTACCACTTATCTATTGTCTATTTAGTATTCCCCCCACCCCTCCAGTCCCTCGTAACTTTTTTCTGTAAACATTTTCATGAGCTTTTACAATGGAGGTCTCATACAATATTTGTCCTTCTGTGATTAACTTATTTTACTCAGCATAGTGTCCTCCAGTTTCATCCATGTTATGAGATGTTTCATGGATTCATTATTGTTCTTTATTGTTGCATAATACTCCATTGTGTGTATGTACCATAGTTTGTTTATCCATTCATCTGTTGATAGGCATCTAGGTTGTTTCTATCTTTTTGCTACTGTGAACACTGCTGCCATGAACATGGGTACGCATATGTCTGTTCAAGTGACAGCTCTTATTTCTCTAGGATATGTTGCTAGGAGTGGGATTGCTGGGATTGTATGGTATTTCTATTTTTAGCTTTCTAAGGAAGCGCCGTATCATTTTCCAAAATTCTTGTATCATTATGCATTCCTACCAGCAATGCACAAGAGCTCTGATCTCCCCACAACCTCTCCAATATTTGTTATTTACAGTGTTTTTGATTCTGGCCAGTAATGCTGGGGTGAGATGGTATCTCATTGTGGTTTTAATTTGCATTTCTCTAATGGCTAGTGAACGCGAGCATTTCCTCATGTGTCTGTTGGCTGCTTGAATGTCTTGTTTGGTGAAGTGTCTGTTCATTTCCTTTGCCCATTTTTTAATAGGATTATTTGTCTTTTTGTTGTAGAGGTGTTGGATTTTCTTGTAGGTTATGGAGATTAGACCTTTGTCTGACTTGTAAGGTCCAAAATTTTTTTCCCAGTCTGTAGGTTCTCTTTTTACTCTTTTGGTGAAGTCTTTTGAAGTGCATAGGTGTTTGGTTTTTAGAAGATCCCAGCTATCTAGTTTATCTTCTGGAGTTTGTGTGTTGATGGTTATGGTTTGTATCCTGTTAATGCCGTGTATTAGGGCCTCTATTGTTGGTCGTATTTCTTTTTCCATGAACTTTATAGTTTTGGGCTTTATATTTAGGTCTCTGATCCATTTTGAATTAGTTTTTGTATATGGTATGAGGTACGGGTCCTGTTTCATTGTCTTGCAAATGGATATCCAGCTTTGCCAGCACCATTTTTTAAAAGGACTGTCTTTTCCCCATTTGATGGACTTTGGGCCCTTGTGGAAGATCAGGTGACCGTAGGTGGATAGACTTACATCTGGGTTCTCAATTCCATTCTATTGGTCAATGTTTATCTGTCGTTGTACCAGTACCAGGCTGTTTTGACTGCCATAGCTGTGTAGTAGGTTCTGAGGTCAGGTAGTATGAGTCCTCCTACTTTATTCTTCTGCTTTACTTATTCAGGACTTCTTCCCGTTCCATATAAAGTTAATGAGTAGTTTTTCCATCTCTTTGAAGAATGTTGTTGGTATTTGGATCAGGATTGCATTGTATTTGTAAATTGCTTTGGGTAGATTTGTCATTTTCAGAATGTTGAGTCTACCTATCCATGAGCACGGTATGTTTTTCCATTTATTTATAACCCTTTGGGTTTCTTGCAGTAATGTTTTGTAGTTTTCCTTGTATAGGTCTTTTACATCCCTGGTTCGATTTATCCCTAAGTACTTTATTTTTTAGCGGCAATTATAAATGGTATTATTTTCCTGATTTCCTTTTCATCATACTCTGTATTGGTGTGTAGGAATCCAACTGATTTTTGTATTTTATCTTGTATCCTGCTACTCTGCTGAATCTTTCTATTAGTTCCAGTAGATTTCTCATGGAGTCTTTAGGGTTTTCTATGAATAGTATCATATCATCTGCAAACAGGGACAGTTTAACTTCTTCCTTACCAATTTGGATGCCCTTTATTGCTTTTTCATGACTTATTGCTCTAGCTAGAATTTCCAGCACAATGTTAAATAGGAGTGGTGATAAAGGGCATCCTTGTCTTGTTCCTGTTCTCAGGGGGAATGTTTTCAGCCTCTCTCCATTAAGAATAATGTTGGCCATTGGTTTTGCATAGATGCCCTTTACTAAGTTGAGAAATTTCCCTTCTAAACATATTTTATTGAGAATTTATATCAGGAACGGGTGTTGGACTTCGTCGAATGCCTTTTGTGCATGAATTGAGATGATCAAGTGATTTTTTTTTTCCTTTTATTTAGTGGTGGATTATGTTGATTGATTTTCTAATGTAGAATCATCCTTGCATACCTGGTATGAATCCTACTTGGTTGTGGTGTATTATTTCTTTGATACGATGTTGAATTCTATTGGCTAGAATTTTGTTGATAACTTTTGCATCTATATTTATGAGAGATATTGGTTTCTAATTTTCTTTTTATGTGGCATCTTTGCCTGGTTTTGGTATCAGGGTTATGCTGGTTTCATAGAATGAATTCTGAAGTGTCACTTCTTTTTTGTGTTCTGAAATTGTTTGAGTAGTACTGGTACAAGCTCTTCCGTAAACGTTTTGTAGAATTCTCCAGTGAAGCCATCTGGGCCAGGGCTTTTGTTGGTTGGGAGTTTTTTTATTACCTTTTCAATATCTTCTCTTCTTATGGGTCTGTTCAGATTTTCAATATCACTTTGTTGTAGTTTGGGTAGGCAGTGTGTTTCTAGAAATTTATCCATTTCCTCTAGGTTTTCAAATTTGTTGGAGTATAGTTTTTCATAATACTCTGTTATGATCCTTTTTATTTCAGTTGGGTCTATTGTAATGTTACCCATTTCCCCTCTTATTTGGGTTATTTGCATCCTCTCCTGTTTTTCTTTTGTCAGTGTGGCCAGTGGTTTGTCGATTTTGTTGATTCTTTCAAAAAACCAACTTCTGGTTTTGTTGATTTTTTCTATTGTTTTTCTATTCTCTGTTTCATTTATTTCTGCTTTGATCTTTATTATTTCTTCTAGTGGTTGTGGGCTTTTTTTTTGCTGTTCTCTATTTGTTGGAGTTCTGTAGTTAATGTTTTGATTTTGTCCCTTTCTTCTTTTTTGATGTGTGCATCTATTGCTATAAATTGTCCTCTGAGTACTGCCCTTGCTGTGTTCCAGAAGTTTTGGTATGTTTTCATTCTCATTTGATTCTAGGAATTTTTTTATTCTATCTCTGATTTCTTCTATTACCCAGTGGTTTGTAAGCGGGTGTTATTCAGTTTCCATGTAATTGAGTTTTTTCCTTTCTCTTTCTGTTGTTAATTTGTACCTTGATGGCCCTGTGATCAGAGAAGATACTTTGTATTATCTGAACGTTTTGGATCTTGTTGAGGATTGCTCTGTGGTCTATGATGTGGTCTATACTGGAGACATTCCATGTGTATTGGGAAAGAACATGTACTTTGCAGCTGTTGGATGGATTGTTCTATATATGTCTATGAGGTCAAGTTGGCTGATTGTGCCATTTAGGTCTTCTGTATCTTTGGTGAGTTTTTTAGATGTTCTGTCCTTTACTGAGAGTGGTGTGTTGAAGTCGCCTACTATTATTGTGGAACTGTCAATTTCTCTTTTCAGTGCTGTTAGAGTTTGTTTTATGTATTTTGGAGCTCTGTCATTGGGTGCATAGATGTTTATTATGGTTATGTCTTCATGATGGATAATCCCCTTAATCATTATATAGTGTCCTTCTTTGTCTTTTTACGGTGGATTTTGTTTTAAAGTCTGTTTCATCTGAGATTAGTATTGCCACTTCTGTTGTTTTTTTGTAGCAGTTTGCATGATATATTTTTTCCAATCTTTGATTTTGAATAAATTTATGTCTTTGTTTCTAAGGTGTGTCTCTTGTAAACTGCATATTGATGGATCCTGTTTTTTTTATCCAATCTGTTACTCTGCATCTCTATATGGGTGCATTGAGGCCATTTACAGTCTGTAATTATTGATAGATGTGAGTTTGTTGCTGTCATTTTCTAGTCCTTTTTTTTTGTGGTGCTGACGTTTTCTTTGTTTCTCTTTCTCTCCTATGCAGAATTCCTTTTGTTTGCGGATTTTTTTTCATTTCTTTCATTTTTGTAGGTTTTGTTTTTGCTGAGACTTTATGTTTTTCCTCTATTTTTAAGAGTATATTTGTTGACTTTCTTTGTGGTTACCCTGAAATTTACCCTTATCTTCCTAAGTTTGAAGCAGTCTATTATTACTTGGTATCGCCTTGCCTTCCTCTCCATTAGAAGGTTCTATACCTACACCGTTTATTCCCTCGTTTGTTGTTCTGTTGTTGTTGCCATTTACAGAATAATTGTTCTGATTCCCTGTTGTATTTCTTTTGGTTTTGGATAGTCCTTGAGAGTTCTTTTCCTAGGTTGGTATCTGGCTGGTATGATCCTGCATCTTAGATTCACCCTGTGAGCTGAATTTGTTTGTTCTCAGATCAAAGAACTCCCTGTAATAATTCTTGTAAGTTTGGTTTGGTTTTTACATATTCCCTGAATTTCTTTTTATCTGGAAATGTCCTAATTTCACCATCGTATTTGAATGAGAGTTTTGCAGGATATGTTATTCTTGGTTGGCATTTTTTTTCCTTCAAGGTTTTATATATGTCATCCCATTGCCTTCTTGCCTGCATGGTTTCAGCTGAATAATCTGCGCTTAGTCTTATTGTTTCTCCTTTGTATGTGACTTCTTATTTTTCTCGAGCTGCTCTCAGGATTCTTTTTTGTCTTTGGTTTTGGCGAGTGTGATTATGATATGCCTTGGTGATTTTGTTTTGAGGTCTATCTTATATGGGTTTCATCGAGTTTCTTGGATGGACAGCTTTTCATCTTTCTTGATATTGGGGAAGTTTTCTGTTAGCAGTTCTTCAATTATCTTCCCTGTGCTTTTTGTTTTCATCCCCCTGTTCTGGGACTCCGATCACTCACAAATTTTTGCTTTTGATTGTATCCCACATAATTTTCAGAGTCTCTCCATTTTTCTTTGTTCTTTTTTCTGAGTTTTCCTCAAACAGAGTTATATCCAATGTTTGTCTTCAATTTCAATTTTTTGTCTTCCAACGTTTCAAATCTGCTCCTCAGCCCTTCTATGACACTGTCCTTTTCTGAAAACTTGTTGTTTATCTTTTGGATTTCTAATTGTTGTTTTTGTCTGATTTCTCGTTGTGAATTTATTTTGGCATTTTTTTCCTGCATTATTTTCCTGAATTCTTCCATTTTTTTGTCTGTATTTTCCATGAATTTTTCTGTGTTTTCAATGAATTTGTCCATTTTTTCCTCATTTTTATCTTCTTTTTGCTGCAACTCTTGGATAATTCTAAGTATTACAGATTTGAATTCCCTATCAGGGAGTTATAGTGCCTTTTCTTCTATTGGAAAGTCATCTGGCATTTTATTTTGGCCACATACTGGAACCATCCTGTCCTGTTTTTGTAAATGTTTTGATATTGTCTGCTGTCTTCGGGTCATTTAGTAGTTATTTTTCTCATTTATTGATTGTAGATTTGTTTGTTTCACCCTTTTTTTAAAATTTGGTTATGTCTGAGCAGGCGGGCTGTGTGTTCTTTGTTTGCTTCTCTGTAGGCACGATACTTTTTGCCTCCTTCTCCATCTTGCAGGGTCAGTGACTCAGATATGTTACAGCAGGGCAGCTCTAGCTGAAGACAAGTTGCTGGGATGGGTTGTTTGTGACACTTACTATGGCTACCAGGGCGGGCCAGTAATCAGTGCATGGCAGGTTCCAGTAGGCCATGCCTATGCTGCTAGGGGGTGTGATGTTAAGCGCATAGTGCAGATAGGCTAGATGGAGGGGGAAGATTTTGGTGTGCGGAGCTAAGATGGGTATGGGAGAGAGGAGAGATAAGAGAGAGGAACAAGAGCCAAAAACATACAAACAAAACAAAGTGCTAGGGGAGCTTTCCATTGGAGTGGAGAATGAAAGGCTATGAAATGGAAAAAAACAAAAAGAAGAAGAAAGAAAAGAAAAGAAAAGAAAAATTGAATAAATGAAAATTAGAAGGAAAAAAGAAAAGGAAATCTCCCAGGGATCCCACTGGTGTGGCTACGACATTTTGGGAAGTTGCTTCCAGGCGTTGAAGTACAGCCTAGCTAGTAGGTGTAGAAGTGTCACTCAGCACCAGGTAGTCACAGGACAGGAAGAGAAGGAAGTTATAGAGAGACAAGAAACTGAGTAAAGAAGAAGACAGAAAGGGAAAAAGAGGGAAAAGAAAACAAAAGAAATTAAAAAAAGAACAAGAATCCCCCCCCAAAAAAAAACAGAAAAAAAAAACCCACAAAAAAAGAAATGCCCTTAGGGATCCCTCTGTGCATCTGTGCAAGCTGAAGGGTAGGTCCCAAGCCGCACAGTACTGCCAGGCTAGAACAGGCTCCCAATTCAGGAAAAGAAAAAGAAAACGAATGAACAATTCAAAACAAACAAACAAAAAATCCCCGGCATCCCACCAGCATGACAGCATGGACCGGGAAGTAGTTTTACTTTCAAGCAGAGTTCCACAGTCTTTCAGGAAGAAGCAAAGATGGCACATGGAGCCAGGTATTTGAGCAAAAGGAGGGGGAGATGGTGAGAGTTAAAGAAGAAATCTAAAGAAGCAGATAAAAGAAACACCAGCTGGCAACAAATGGCACTCAGGGAGTTTGCCAGTGCGGGTGGGTGGAATCCAAGCAGCTGGTGCTTCCTGGCCAAGAGACTGTGGCTGCAGGAAGCAGAGGAGGCTGAGTGGGGGTGAAGAAGGGTGGGTTGGGAAAGCGTATATGGTTACTTGTTATTAGGTCTCCTGCTGGAAGCTCTGTGAAGCTGTTTTCTCATACCTCCTGTTTGCTGGTCTCTGATGGGAGTCCAAGATGGTGGATCCGTGCTGCGTTAGCTGATAGGGGAACTCTGCATGTATCTCTCCTCAGCCTCTGTTCTCTGTCAGTTTCTTATTCCATTTGGTGCTTGGCTGAGTTCTTTATCTCTTCATTTGATGGTTAGGGTTTCAGGATTGCTGTTTTCTCTGTTTGGCTTAGTTTTTCAGATCTTTGTTGTGGAGGGATGGTGTGGTGCTTCTGCCTAGAGCGCCATGTTGTCTGGAAGTCCCCACAGTTTATTTTTCAGTTTATCTCTTTCCTCTCATATTTTACTATAAACAGTAATGATAAACTATGCAGCCCCCTTAAGATCTTGCTTAGAAATCTCATCATCCATATACTCAAGTTCATTACTTACAGGTTCTACCTTTCACCAAACATTTGATTATAATTCAGACAAGTTCATTGCCACTGTGTAAAAAGCATCACCTTTCTCCATTGCCAAATCATATGTTCATCATTTTCTTTTAAAGCTTCACCAGAAGCACATTTAATGACCACATTTCTAGCAACATTCTGTATTCTCTAAGGTGATAGAGTTTTTCTCTATAGCTCTCCTCACTTCTTTCTGAGTCCTCACCAGAATTGCTTTTGACATCCATAATTCTACCAACAATATTTTCAAGGCAATGTAGGCTTTGCTGTTAAGCACTTTAAATCTTTTCCAGCCTCTATCCATTACCCAATTCCAAAAGCACTTCCACATTTTAGGTAACCATTAGAGCATCACCCCACTCTTCCAGTACCAAATTCTGACTTAGTTATCTAGTGCTGCTACAACAGAAACACCACAAGTGGGTGGCTTTAGCAAACAGAAATTTATTTTCTCACAGCTTAGGGGCTGGAAGTCCAAATTCTGAATGCCTGGTTCTAAGGGAAGTCTTTCCTTCTTTGTCAACTCTGGAGGAAAGTCCTTGTCTCTTCTGAGCTTCTGCTCCTGGGCAATCTTCATGTGGCTTGGCGTCTCTATATCTCAGTCTCTGCTTCTTTCTCTTGTTTGTTTAGTCTCTTTTATATCTCAGAAGAGATTAACTGAAGACACACCCTACACTAATCGTCTCTCATCAGCATAACAAAGACAACCCATTCCAAAATGGCATTGTAACCACAGGCATATTTTACGACACATATTTTGGTGGGACACAATTCAATCATAGCAGCATCATTATCAGAGTGAAAATTCAAGCTCACACACAATGGGACAAGATGTTTGCAATATATTTATCTAACAAAGTGTTCCTATATAGAATATACTAAGAATTTATACAATTTGATAAGATAAAAGCCAGAGAGCCAAGAAAAAAAAATGAGCAAAAGATTTGAACAGACACTTCAAAACAGAGGTTATTCTTGTTATCAATAAACATATAGCAAGGTTCTAAACCTCATTAGTAACCATGGAAAAGAAAATTCAAATCACAATTGGATGTTACTACCCCACTAAAATGTCTAATTATGAAAAAGGCAAAAAATATCAAGTACTGGTTAGGATATAAACAACTGCAACTCATATAGAGTATTTGTGGGAATGCCAATTACAAACCAGTTTGGAAAACTTAGTTTACTAAATATGAACATAAAAATTGGAAACAAATCAAATATCCATCAATTAAAGAATAGTAAATAAATATTGGTATACAATAAATAATAAATATCAAAAAGTGTGATGGTTAATAGTGTGTGTCAGCTTGGCTGGGCTGTGATTCTCAGTGTTTATATGGGATCACCCTCATGGTGGGATCTCCTGTGAGTAGCCAATCAGTTGAAAGGGAGTTTCCTTGGGCATGTGGCCTGCATCCAAATATAAGCGGATGTTCTGGCTTTTGCCTGCATTGGATCCTGTAGCTGGCACCTGCTTGTCTAACTCGTTCTTGGGACTTGAGCTAGCAGCTTACCTGCTGATCTTGAGATTCATCAATCTTCACAGCCTGTGAAAAAGAGCCCTGCTCTCTGACCTGCTGATCTTGGGTTTGCCAGTGCCTGCAGCTGTGTGAATCAGGAGAAGCCTTGTGGTCTTGCCTGCTGATCTTGGAATTCATCAATCTTCATAGCCTGTGAGCAAGAGCCCTTCCCTCTGACCTGCCGATCTTGGATTAGCCAGCCCCTGCAGCTACGTGAATCAGGAGAAACTTCTATCTTGATCCATGGACTTGGGATGTTCCAGCCTGTACAATTACATGAGCAGTTTCCTAGATATAAATCTCTCTCTATATTTATATGCTTTACTGGTTTTGCTTCTTTAGAGAACCCAGCCTGACATTTGTTACTGGGAGTGGGGTGCCTCTGGACACTTATTGGCGGAGCTAGACTTGCTGACCCACAGAGCAAGAGAGCTGAATGCCTTCCAGCAGAAGTTTACTAGTGGAGTGGGGTGTCTCCAGCAACTTATTGGTGGAGCTTTAGAACACTTTAGAACACTTTAGAACACTTGTCCCAGCAGGGCACATGTGAATGTGAGGCCTGAGGGCTAAGGAGCCAACGAACCAGGAAGAAGAAGCCAAAGAGACAAGGAACACAGGAAGCCTAGCTGCCTCAGTCTCAAAAGCTATGGCCTCAACCTCTGGGGTTTCAAAGGGTGGAGCCATGGCCTCTGGTGTTTCTAAGGGTGGAGTTGCCACTCATATGGACTA
Organism: Dugong dugon; assembly: GCA_030035585.1. Classification (NCBI taxonomy): domain Eukaryota; kingdom Metazoa; phylum Chordata; class Mammalia; order Sirenia; family Dugongidae; genus Dugong; species Dugong dugon. The sequence goes on along the minus strand of CM057473.1, from coordinate 32,116,589 downwards.
GGAGAATGGTGCACCTAAATTCTCGGGAGCAAAGTTGCAATTTCAGTGGGCCTGGAAGAGCAGAGCTGAAGCCCAGGGCCTAGGGGCCTCCACTCAGAATCCAGAGAATATGGCCAATACCTACAGTCTGGAGGGCAGGGTCATTACATGAATGGTCTCAGAGGACAGAGGATTATTATCAAGACTTGAGGGCTAATGTAGTGTGTTCTTCTAACTTGCTAGGTACCTATTATGCCTTCTTTCCCTGCAATTTCTCCCATTTGTAATGAAATGTCTAGCCTGTGCCTGCCTGTTCCACCATTGCACTTTGGAAGCAGATAACTTGTATTCTAGATTTCACAGATGAGGAGGAAGTTTTGGATTTTGGACTTGGAGTTGAATTAAGACTTTTGCTGTGATATGATGGGGTGAATATGTTTTACATGTGGCAATGACATGAATTTTTGGGGGCCAAAATGTAGAATGTCATGGATTGAATTGTGTCCCTCAGAAATATGTGTCAACTTGATTAGGACATGATTCCCAGTATTGTGTGGTTACCCTCCATTTTGTGATAGTAATTTTCCTGTGTGTTATAAATCCTAAACTCTGCTGGTGGTTAATGAGGCAAGATTAGATTATGTTAAAGAAGATTAGAGTAGGATTGTCACACCCTTACTAAGGTTACATCCCTGATCCAATGTGAAGGGAGTTTCCCTGGAGTGTGACCTGCTCCACCTTTTATCTTACAAGAGATAAAAGGAAAGGGAAATAAGCAGACAGTTGGGGACTTCACACCACCAAGAAAGCAGTGCTGGGAGCAGAGCGCGTCCTTTGAACCCAGGTTTCCTGTGCAGAGAAGCTCCTAGTCCAGGGGAAGATTGATGACAAGGACCTTCCTTCAGAGCTGACAGAGAGAGCCTTCCCCTGGAGCTGACACCCTGAATTTGGACTTCTAGCCTACTAGACTGTGAGAGAATAAACTTCTGTTTGTTAAAGCTATCCACTTGTGGTATTTTTGTTACAGCAGCATTAGATGACTAAGACAATCAGTAAGAACAAACTGTTTCTAGACATAACATGGATAAATCTTACAAACACAATGTTGAATAAAAGAAGTGAGACACATACAGAAAAATATCCCTACACATAATTTTTGATTTCAAAACGAGACAAAACTAATCTATAGTGGAAGCCAAGATAGCAGTGGTTATCTTTGCAAGGTGGTATCACTGGGTCTTAATAGTATTCTAATTCTTGATCCTGGTGCTTGCTATTTAGTGAAAATTCATCTAATTTTAAAAATTAAGGCTTTTTGCACTTTTCTATATTATGCTTCAATAAATGGTTTACATAAAAAGATATGCTATCCAAATAACATTTAGTGTTATGTTAATCAAAATATTGCTTACTGTTAGTGATGCATTAATTTTAGCTAAGGTTATGGGACACTCCACCAATAGTCTATCAGTTTGTTGTACTCGGTGGCTTGGGTGTTGTTACGATATAAGCTGTGCCACAGTATGTCAAACAATAGCAGGCTCACCTGTGGTAGACTCCAGTGGAGCCTCCAGACTAAGATAGGGTAAAAAGAAAGGCCTGGTGATCTACTTCTGAAAATTAGCCCATGAAATCTTATGGATTACAACAGAACATTGTCTGACTCACTTGCTTCGGACACGGCACCAGGAGAGATCAGTCACTAGAGGAAGACATCATGATTGGCAAAGCAGAGAGCCAAGGAGGACAAAAGAGACCCTAGGCGGGATGAATTGGCATGGTGGCCACAATAGTGGGCTCAAACATGCCATGATTGTGAGGATGATGAAAGGCTGGGCAGTGTTTTGTTCTGTTCTACATGGAGTCACCATGAGTCTGAGTCGACTGGACAGCAGCTGACAACAACATGGGACACTGGACCCCTTTCTATAAATAACAATAATTATGTAAATTACATACAAGGTAATTAGTGTAACATTTGTTTGTATTAATCCATGTAATATTTCTATTTTATTGGAAAAATATGAGTATTTTTCATCATCTGTGCTACATGTTGTTTATTTTACCTTGATTCTGAAAAAAATGATTTCAAATTTTAAATTTGACAAAATGGAAAACTAAAAACTTATTATGTGGATGTCAATTTACTTTAAGAAACTACATTTCTAATCTTAAAACCAATGACCATGAGATAAATGTGCTGCTTTGTTACTAATTTGTTACTAATTCCGTAACTTAATGTGAAATTGTTATTAGGTAGATTTCGATAGAACTGAGTGTGATTTTTAATATTGAAACTTAAAAACCAAAAAACTATTATTTTGTATAGTGGCAAATATTTTGAAAAAGCACCTCAAATTCATATCATATTAAAGACACTAATCAAATAAAAGAATAATTACAGCTTTCTTATTTAGTAAAACATTCTTAAAATTCTAAAGACAGTTTTGGATTTGACCCCTCACCTTTTCACAAATCAATTCCTTCCTTATATTATATGCAATATGTTCATTGTGAGTTTTCATGTGGCTTATTAGAATAAAGTATTCCATCTTTATTTAATCCACACAGTTTTTAAAACTAAATCTCAATTTCCAAATTAAGTAAAGGGTGCTTTGCTTTAGAATTTCTTGTTTATATGCATACCAAAATACCTTATCTTGGTTTTATGATGTTATTTGTAAACTGTAGATACTAATGCTAATTTCAATTTTGTTACAATTGTAGATAATCTCTTCTGAGGCTTTGAGTATTGCTGACATACAATGTTCAGCTTTTTTTTTTTTTTTTTCTCTTTAGTGGAGCCATTTGTTTAGTCTTGCTATCACTACAGCTTGTTATGGTTTATCCTGCTCATTCACCTGCAAGGTTCAATCCCTGTTCATCATGCTCTCTAATGCCCAATATCTGTACTTTCTTGCAACTTTTTGTTTTTGTTTATTGGCATAAGCTCTTTCTTTTTCACCTTTGGGAAGATTATAGCTGGGTTTACTACAAGAAGCATTTGAAACTATTTTTTAATTTTAAAAGCATAGCTAACATGGCTTTTATATAAATAAGGAAAAAGAAAGTAACAGTGTCTTTTAGTAATAATATGTTTAAAATGGAAAAATAATTAAGGAAAGCTATTGGAAAACAAGTATAGTAAGTATAGACTTATAATGGTGTATAAAATGGCATCATAGCACCCAACATATAAAAAGTGTTTAAAACCAAACCAAACCAAATCAAATCTATTGACCTTTCAAATAGTCAAGAAGGAGAAGTATTACAAACAGAACTGTCTCAGAAAATCTACACCCCTGCTAGTAAAGGTGTATGAAATAGAGCTGTAAACTTTCTATCATACCAAAATATATACCCAAAACCCACTGCTGTCGAGTGGATTCCGACTACCAAAATATATAGATTAGCAAAAAATATTTGAAGAAGCAACATCATTCAGATAAAAAATCTTGCATTCTGTACCATTTATATGTCATGCAACAATTGATGAAGGACAATTTCAGGGGTATACCCATTGCCAAGGAGTTGTTTCTGACTTATAGAAACCCTATAGAACAGAGTAGAACTGCCCTATAGGGTTTCCAAGGAGCATCTGGTGGATTTGAACTACCAAACTTTTGATATAGCAGACGTAAAGACACCTTTTTTCACATTATCTTTGCACTCAACATTCCATGGATTCAGAAGTCTTACTACTGCAAGCACCTGCAATTCTCCACCTTAGGACCTTCCTACAAGCACTCAGCTGGAAAGCAGGCTAGATTAGAAATGCTGGGGAAGTGTATGGCCTAAGGAGCAACCCTCATCCAATGACAGAAGGTGTAGGAGAATAACTGCCCCAACTCTTTTGCCTCTTTGATGGGTAAGTCTAACATACATTCTTCACCAGAAACCAGTGGTCGCCTAGTTGATTCCTACTTGTGGCGCCCCCATGAGTGGTCCATACACTGGCAGCATCAGTATTGGCTGAGAGCTTGCTAGAAGTTCTAGGAGCCCAACCCAGACCTTGTGAATCAGTTTCTACAGAAAACAAGCTTCAGAATCTGTATTTTAAGTAGCCCTTCAGATGGTTCTTATATATGAGAAGCATTGTTTTATACCAGGGTCCAGTAATTTTCTTTTTTTTTTTTTTTTATGTAATGGGTCATACTTTAGTTTCCTATTGCTAATGTAGCAAATTACCACAACCTTAGTAGCTTAAAACAACACAAATTTATTAGCTTAGACTTCTGTAGTTTAAAAATCCAACATCAGTCTCACTGGGTTAGAGTCAAGGTGTCAGCAAGACTGCTTTCTTCTGGATCTTCAGGGAGAGAAGCTGATTCCTTGCCTCTGTCAGCTTCTAGAGGCTGCCTGCATTTCTTGGCTTGTGGTCTCATCTTCTGTCTTTAAAGACAGCATCATAGCATGGCCACATCTCCTTCACTGACTCTGATTCTTTCCTCATTTTGGCTTCCTCTGTTTGACCCTCCTGTGTTCTTATAAGGACTCTTGTGATCACATTGAGCCCACTCTGATAATCCAGGATAATCTCCCAATCTCTAATTCCTTAATTTAATTATATCTGCACAATCTTTTTTGCCATGTAAGGTAACATATTAACAGCTTCTGAGGATTTGGACATAGGCGTCAGTCTATCACAGACCAGATAGTAAATATTTTAAGTTTTGCATGCCAAGAAGCAAAATCAAATGTATTATGTAAAGTACTTAAAGGACAAGAGTGAAAATTCCTAATCCACTCCATCATCTAGAGTGGGCCATGCCAGGTGGTAAGCCCACTTGGACCCAGCTGGAGAAATTCTTCAGAGGAAGAGCAACTGGCCTAAGTGGGAGGGGGAGGGTGCTGATGGCAGTGGTGGACAGGGTTAGCCTCTCTCTGCCCCCCACACCAAGTTCATTCTCAGTCCCAGGAAAACCCAGGTCCCTGGACTCTCTTCTCTCCTCCTGAAGAGTTTAGCGACTCAGTTTGGGCAGTTGGATGGCAGTGAGGTGACTTTCTGAGTCTCCATTTCCAGGGCTGAGATTCAATTCTAGGTGCCTGGCAGTTGCCAATACAGGAGTCCCCAGTGTGAAGGTGGCAACCTGCATGGACCCTGTGCAGCAGTGAGGTGTGGCCATTGACTGGTGAGGCAGGTGCTGGGAGCAGTGGGACAAACAGGGGAAAGGGGGTATGCCTGGCTTGGTGTCTGTTGTTCACAGTGCTAGACTAAATCTGTGCCTACAGTGGAATGAAACAGGTAGTGTGCCCACTTTGACTGAAGGCCGTAGTTTGCTGATATTTTTTCTATACCATCTCCCAGAGGTCACCATCAGGATCGAGCTCCACTTGCCCATGGGAGTGACCTGCCAATATCTGCACTGTCTGTGTGCTTCTTTCCCTTTTCTGTCCCATTTCTCCACTCTCCTACTAATGCTTCCTAGGGTAAGCTGCTGAATAGCTACTTGCATGTAAATCCTTTCTTTAGGGGGCACCGCTCAGGCAACACAACTAAAATATTAAATGATTAGAGATGGTAGAGAACTTTTATTTAAAAGTCAGTTCCATTTGTCAAATACATAGCAAATATGAACTTGATTTCTAATGTGATGTCAAATTTTTAGTAGAGAGAAAGTTATGCTTTTTTCTTTTTTGTGTGTCTGTCTTACTTCACTCAGCATAATATTCTCAAGGTTCATCTATGTTGTAGCATGTGACAGAACTTCATTTCTCTTTATGACTGAGTAATATTCCATTGTATATATGCATCACATTTTGTTTATCCACTCATCTGTTCGTGGACATGAGGGTTGTTTCTACTTTTTGGCAATTGTGAATAGTGCTGCAATGAACACTGGTGTATGATTTAGTTTTGAAGAGAGGAAGGTGTTGAGATTCATCTCCTCAGACCACATTATCCAGGACTGGCACTGGCACAATGGAATAAGAGAGCCCATCCTTGGTATCTGCCCCACACAGCCTTCACTGAGGTGTTCCGCCCAACTCCCCAGGTTTCCTTCTTCACAGTTCTCCAGACTACAAAAGTAATGGCTCCTTCTCCACCTCAATGCCCTACTTGGCTCCCCTCCCAAGAGCCCTGGTAAATGGAGCAGTTGTCCCTGACCTATATAGGCCAAGCTCTGGGCCACACTCCACCTTGATGCTGATCTAATCAAGAAGATTTGAGGCATCTCAGGTCAGTAGGTTAGCACCAGCATTAGATCAAGATCTGCTTTACTCTGTTCTTTCCCACTGGGAATCTGGGTCAGCACCTTGCTTCCCTTGGCTAAGTCCTGCTACCAATTTCTATGTGATTCCCTAGTTTCTTCCAGGGCTTCAAACTGGTTCTTCCCAGTTCAATCATGGCATAGAAAGTGACACCAGAACAGCCCCGAATTTTCAAAAATTTGGGTGAACTGGAACCATAGCCGGAATGGGAAAAATTATAGGTTGAAGCCCTGCTAGAAACTTAATCTCCCTCTTAGAAAACAAGAGCTGTATATGTGTTGCAGAGCAACCAAATCTCTTGCTCATGGGATTTTGTGCAGACTCGGAAAAAGTGATGCCCCCATCAAAGATGGCAGCCAACCACGCCACTTTGAATGTGTGTTGCTCCCCTCAGTGCTTGCAATAATCCAGTCTCACGTATCAGACTCCTAAAAGGGCTCACTGTGCCTCTTCTGAGTCTCCTATTCCAGGGCTTTGACCTGTAATTTTTCCCATTCCGGTTATGGTTCTGGACCATTCAAATTTTAAAACTCAGCTCTGTTTAGGTTTCACTTCCTCAGCCATTACTGAACTGCTTCGAACCAGTTCAAATCCCTGGTTGCTTCAAGATGCCTCTCATCAGTCTTCCTTGTCCTCATTCTGGGTAATATGGTGGTGTTCCTGCTCCCTGACACCACCAGTACAAGACTGCCTCAACTGGCTGTCACTTACCTCTCGGTTATGGGAGCCTCCATGTAGCTCAGCAATCTCTCCAGTTGCCTGATTGCCTCCTCTGGGCCAGAGGTTGCCACACCTCTGACTCAGGCCCCTCTCACATGCCTTGTCTTGTATTGAAAGACCTCTGGTCCTGACACGCCCACTTCTCACTAATTGCAGGGTGTTTAAAATTCATTTTAAGGACATGAGAATTTCTTTCTTTTTTCTCATTTTAATTTTTATTTTTTTAAATTTTACTTTAGGTGAAAGTTTAAAGCTCAAGTTAATTTCTCATACAAAAATTTATACACATATTGTTTTGTGACATTAGCTGCAATCCCCACAAATGTGACAGCACACTCCCCCTTTCCATGCTAGGTTGCATGTGTCCATTTGACCAGTTCCTGTCCCTTCCTGCCTTCTCATCCTGCTTTTGACAAGAGCTGCCCATTTGGTCTCTTGTATCTGATTGAACTAAGAAGCACATTCCTCACATGTATAATTTTTGTTCATAGTCCAGTCTAATCTTTGTCCGAAGAGTGGGCTTCAGGAATGGCTTCAGTTCTGGTTTAACAGAGCATCCGGGGGCCATAGTTTTGGGGTTCTTCCAGTCTCTGTCAGACCATTAAATCTGGTCTTTTTACGTGAATTTGAGTTCTGTTCTATGTTTTTCTCCTGCTCTGTCTGGGACTCTGTCTTGTGTTCACTGTCAGGACAGTCATTAGTGGTAGCCAGGCAGATTTTTTTCAAGTATTGATATTATTCTACTTATTTCTTGTTTCCATTTGGCTGCCTGTTTTGTTTATTAGTATATTTATTAGCATGGGACTGTGTATGGATGAGAGTATAATAATATTAAAGAGACAAAATCCATGGAGGATCACTAAATGAAGCAACAAATAAAGGGGAAATTATCTAGGAATATAATAAAATGAATGATGATTGAAAGACCATTCTGTACTGCAATTCATTGCTTGGATTCTAACTTTTAAAAACCATTATAGAAGAATAAAGAGTGAGTCATGTTTTTGCCCACTGGGCAGGGTATTTTCTAAGTAGCCAATACTCTGCTGAAGGCCTGAAAAATGAAAAACTGTTCCCTTTCAAATGAATAAGGGAGGGACCATTTAAAAAATACCTACAGGTATATAAATAACAAGAAATTATTTTTTCCTCTGTCCTAGGGCAAAATAAGAATAAGATGCCATAGATGGAATATTCAGAAGGGCAATGCATATATTTCAGCCATGATAATTACTTTGGATTAGAAAATAAAATCTGAACTTGATAGAATACCAAAGAAAACTAATTTTTTTTCCCCAAAACTCTGTGGCTAATGCAACAAGAAGCCACATTTTACAAGTTTTAACTAATCAAGCTAACAGTTTTCACAACATAGCGTCTTCTAATATCATAATTAAGAAGAAACATTTCATGTAGGGCAATTGTCACCAGCTAGATTCCAATTTAACTATAATAGCATTAGTGAGTAACCGGGCATGAAATTGAACTCTACAAACTGGTAGCATAAGGAAAATATTTTATATCCACACTCTGTTTAGAATGCAATGACTATAGTCTTAGTAACTCTGTGATTGCTCAAACTCTCAGGTAAAAATAAAGTTTACATGTTTAAACAGTTAACATTTAAAGTGAAAAAGCCAAGTCTATACAGAGTCAATGAGAGTTTGAGGCAAGTATATAATAATTCATGTTCCCTTCACACCCTGTCATATGCACATAATCCATCTATCTAAATCTGAATCTTTATCTACTCTTAAGATCAGATGAAGATTTAGATTTAGATAGAAATCTACAATGTTGGATTATATGTAGGTATGATTAAAGATATAGCCATGAAAGTAAATATATTTCTTAATAACTTTTGAACACCTGACAACAAAGTAATTCATAAACTTGGAGACACTTTTGATCTCTCTTCAATTTATACAATCTGAGAGATGTAGTTTAGAATAGCATATTTACTATTATAGTATAATACACTATTTTGGTTAAGTGCTCGACTACTAACTGAAAGGTTGGTGGTTCGAACACACCCAGAGGCACCTTGAAGACAGGCCTGGTCATGTGCTTCTGAAAACCACACCCGTGAAAATACTCTGGAGTTCTACCCTGTACACATAGGGACACCACGTGTCATAATTGACTCAACAGCAACAACAACCAAATAAATGGAATATTGATTTTATATATCAAAACATAAAAATTGAAGTGCCACTAAATGTTGGCTTTTGGTGAGTTATCAGTTAAAGATTCATATATCTGTGTATCTCAATAGAGCAGAAGGAGCTGAATTTCAAATAATTTCAGGGTGGAGGTGTGAGATATTTACATTTTTAGAAGCAATCATAAGCAAAGAAAAAAAAAAGAGAAACACTGCTCTAAGGACTTTTATGTCTATGGAACGCCTCCTAATTTTAAAAAGGAACTGAAAGTTGCAGCTGGTTCCAAAAGCATGGTTGACCTACTATGGTGATGATATTTCTTACAGTTTTTTCATGACCAATTAGTAGATGTGTAATTGCATGTATCTTCTCACAAAATACTTGGTAAGCTTTTTGTGAACACGTGCTGTATTTGTTGCTTTCTTTGAAACTCTTCAAATTATCTAACATTTTCTAGCTGCCTAGACAATGAGTACAGACCAAGGCTTTGAACTAGTTCATTCCAGTTGGAACCCCTGCTGAGAATTTGCATTTCTAACAAGTTCCCAGGAAGTTATACACAAGAATCACCTGGGGATCTTGTTAAAATGTGGACTCTAATTCAGTATATCTAGGGTGGAAATGCAAGTTCTCAGCAGGGAACTTGTTAGAAACGCAAATTCTCAGCAGGGGTTCCAACTGGAATGAACTGGTTTGAAGACTTGGTACACACAATTTTTTTAAACCTCATTTCTTAACACAATGCCTATCAATGCTCACCTTCTCTAGCATTTTGCACATGGGAATTCTAATTACAGAAAACAACTGACATATGTCTTATTTTAAAAGATAATTTTTTATTTTCTGTATTTATTATTTAAACTATGAGAGCTAAGCTTTCTATATCAATTTTTATACTGTTTTTATTTTTTACTGAAGAATAAATGGCATAGAACAAAGTGATTTTGTTTGAAGTGTACAATTTGATAAGTTTTGATGATGTATACACCAGTGAAATAATCACCACAGTCAATGTAAGGAACATATCCATAACTCAAAAAAGTTTCCGTTCTTTGCCCCCTTTGTAATTACACTCTCCTACCCTCTACCCCTCCCCATGCAAAAACTGATCTTATTTCTGTCATCATAGATGAGCTTGCATTTTCTGAGATTTTCTATTAATGATGTCAAATGGTATGTATTCTTTTTTGTCTGACTTATTTCACAGAGCATAATTACTTTGAGATGTATCCATGTGTCTTAGGCTGGGTTCTCTAGAGAAGCAAAACAAGTAAAGTGTATAAATATACACAGAGAGAGATATTTATATCAAGGAAACAACTCACGCAATTGTAGAGGCTAGAATGTCCCAAGTCCGTGGATCAGGGTAGAGGCCTCTCCCAAGTCACACAGGCGAAGAAGCTGGAGAGCCCAAGATCAGCAGGTCGGAGAGCAGGGTACCACTCACGGGCTGTGAAGATCGACAAATCCCAAGTTCGGCAGACAAGCTGACAGCTCAAGTCCCAGGAGCTGGAAATGAGACAACAGGAGGTAGCTGCAGGATCCAGAGTGAGCAAAAAGCCAGAATGTCTGCTTATATTCAGATGCAGGCCACATCTCCAAGGAGACTCCCTTTCATGTGATTGGCTACCCACAGTATATTCAATCATGGGAGTGATCAATTAAAACACTGAGAATCATGGCCCAACCAACTTGACACACAATCTTAACCATCACAGCATGTTGTTGCATATATCAGTAACTCACTCCTTTTTTTCTTTTCTTTCTTTCTTTTTTTTTTTTTGGCTGAATAGTATTCTACTGTAAGGATCTAACTATGATTTGTTCATCCGTTCTCCTGTTTGTAGACATCTGGATTGTTCCTAGTTTTAAGATATTACAAGCAAAGCTGCTATAAACATTTGTGTTCAAGTCTTTATACGGACGTATACCTTTTTTTCTTTTGAGTTAATACCTTAGTTAGATGATATGGTAATATATTTATAACATTTTAAGGTTTAAATCAGATGTTTTTGTATTTTTACATTTGTTCTATTTTCCCTCACCTCTGCCATAATTTATATTAATTGAATTTTTTTCTGATTCTTTATATGTTTTTGTTGGCTTGTTAGCTATAAACCTTTGATTATGTCAGTGTTTGTGGGTTTATAGTATAGATCTTTAATATAATACAGCTTCATGTAGCATTCAACCAATTCATATATAATACTATGTGCCTTAAAAAGTATATTTCTATTTGTACCCTCACTGTCATACATATTTTTACATATGTTATAAACCATATACTATGTTATTATTTTTGTTTAAACAGTAAATTGTCTGTCTTAGTTATCTAGTGTCCAGAAATACCACGAGTGGGTGGCCTTAACAAAGAGAAATTTATTCTCTCACAGTTTAGGAGGCTAGAAGTCCAAATTCAGGATACCTGCTCCAGGGGAGGAGCCCTGGTGGCACAGTGGTTAAGAGCTTGGCTGCTAACAAAATGGTCAGCAGTTCGAATCCACTAGAGGCTACTTGGAAACCCTATAGGGCAGATCTACTTTGTTGTATAGTGTTGCTATGAGTTGGAATTGACTCGATGGCAATGGGTTTGGTTTTCTTTCCTTTTTTTTCTCTCGCTCCAGGGGAAGGATTTCTCTCTCTGTTGGCTCTGGGGGAAGATTCTTGTCATCAATATTCCCCTGGGTCTAGGAGCTTCTCAGCTCAGGAACCCTGAGTCCAAAGAACATGCTCTGCTGTTAGTTCTTACTTCTTGGTGGTAATGAGGTCCCTATCTCTCTGTTCCCTTCTCTCTTCTTTTATCTCTTGCAAGATAAAAGATGTTGCAGGCCACACCCCAGGGAAATTCCCCTTTCATCAGATCAGGGCTGTGACCTGAGTAAGGGTGTTGCATCCCACCCTGCTTCTTTTTAACATAGCCTAATCTTGCCTCATTAACCACAGGCAGAGATTAGGATTTACAAAACATAGGACAGTTAAACATCAGATCACAAAACGGAGGACAACCACACAGTACTGGGAATCATGGCCTAGACAAGTTGACACATGTTTTTGGGGGACACAATTCAATTCATGACATTGTCTTTTAAAGAGGTATAAGTAATAACAAAACTATATTGTGTATTTATCCATGTAATTACCATTTCTGTTGGTCCTCATTCATTTCCATAGATCTATATTTCCATTTGTTTTTCTTTCTCTCTGGAGGGATTCCTTTAACGTTTTGTGTCATGTGGCTTTGATGGTGAGGAAATTTTTTTGAGCTTTTATATGTACATTGAAGACTATTTCATTTATGTTTTTGAAAGATATTTTTGGTTGGACATAAAATTCTAGGTTGATAATTCTTTTATTGTGTTGTTGTTGTTAGGTAGTCTTGAACTGGTTCTGATTCAAAGCAACCCTAAGTACAATAGAACGAAACATTGCCCAGTCCTATCTCATTCTCACACTTGTTGCTATGTTTGAGCCCACTGTTGCAGCCACTGTGTCAATCCATCTGCTTGAGGGTCTTTCTCTTTTTTGCTGACGGTCAACTTTACCAAGCGTGATGTCCTTTACCAGGGGCTGGTCCCTCCTGATAACATGTCCAAAGTACGTGAGAGAAAATCTTGCCTTACTTGCTTCTCAGGAGCATTCTGGCTATACTGTTCCTTCTTCTGGCAGTCCATGATATATTTAACATTCTTCACCAACACCATAATTAAATGCATAAATTCTTCTTTGGTCTCCCTTACTCATTGTCCAGCTTTCATATGCATATGAGGCAATTGAAAATAACATGGTTTGGGTCAAGTGCACCTTAGTCCTTAAAGTGATATCTTTGTTTTCAACACTTTAAAGAGGTCTTTTGCAGCAGATTTGCCAATTGCAATGTGTTTTTTGATTTTTTGACTGCTGCTTCCATGGGCATTGATTGTGCATCCAAGTAAAATGAAATCCTTAACAACTTCAATATTTTCTCTGCTTGTCACGATATTTCTTATTTGTCCAGTTGTGAGGATTTTTGGTTTCTTTATGTTGAGGTGTAATCCGTACTGAAGGCTATATAAGTGCTTCAAGTCCCCTTTACTTTCAGCAAACAAGGTTGTGTCATCTGCATATCTCAGATTGTTGATGAGTCTTTCTCAATTCCGATGCTATATTCTTCACATAGTTGAGCTTCTTGGATTATCTGCTTTTATTTCAGTACTTTGAAAGTATTTTATTGCCTTCTCACTTGCATTTTTTTCTGAGCGATATCTGCTGCCATTTTTACCTCTGTACCTCTGTACATAACATGTCTTTTTTCCTCTGGTGGCGTATAAGATTTTCTCTTTTATGCTGATTTTGAGCAATTCGATTATCATAAAAATAGTGTAGTTATTTTTATGTTTCTTGTCCTTGGGTTGATTGAGCTCTTAGGATCTGTGGAGTTTAGAACTTTTGTCAAATTTGAAAGGTTTTCAGCTATTACTTTTTCAACTATTTTTTCTTCCTTTCTTCTCTCTTGTCTAGAAATTAAAATTATATATACACACGTACACAACTGTTGTTGCCACACAACTCATTTATACTTTTTAATTCTTTATTTTTCAATGTTTTATTTGGAACAATTTCTACTTCATTGTCTTCAGGTTCATAAGCTTTTTCTTCTGCAAAATCTTATCTCCATTGATCTGATACAGTGTAATTTTCATTTCAGACGTTATAAATTATTTTGTCTAAAAGTTCAGTTTGCATTGTTTTTATGTCTTCAATATCTCTGCCTAAATTTGCACATATGAAATACACGTATAATACTTGTTGTGAAGTCATTGTTACACATTGTAACACCTGCATCAGTTCTGGATAATTGTTGGTTGATTGGTTTTTCTCATTATGAGTCATATTTCCCTGCCTCTTTTTATGTCTTGTAACTTTTGATCAATTTGTAGGCACTGTGGATTTTACTTTTTATTTTTTTATGTACAGTGTTATGAGACCCCAACCGCTCACCCCATTCTGTGACAGCATACTCCTCCCCTCCGCCCCTGATTCCCCATGAACATTCAACCAGCTCCTAACTCTCTCTGCCTTCCCATCTCACCACTGGGCAGAAGACGCCCCTTTGGTCTCTTGTATCTACTTCTCTAAGAGGCACATTCTTCACAAGTATCACTTTATGTCCCACAGTCCAGTCCAATCCCTGTCTGAAGAGTTGGCCTTGGAAATTGTTTTAGTTCTGGGGTGATGGAGAGACCAGGGGCCATGCTTTCCAGGGCACCTCCAGTCTTAGTCAGACCATTAAGTCTGGTCTTCTTACTAGAATTTGAGCTCTGCATCCCATTGTTTTACTGCTCCATCATGGACCCTCTGTTGTGTTCCTTGTCAGGACGTTCATTGGTGGTAGCAGGGCACCATCTCTTCTTTTGGGCTCAGGCTGATGAAGTCTCTGGTTTATGTGGCCCATTCTGTCTCTTGGGCCAATACTTTCCTTGTGTTTTTGGTGTTCTTCGTTCTCCTTTACTTCAAGTGGTTGGGACCAACTGATGCATCTTAGATGGCTGCTTGCAAGCTTTTAAGACCCCAGACGCCACTCACCAAAGTAGGATGCAGAACATTTTCTTAATAAGGTTTGTTATGCCAATTGACATGGATGTCCCCTGAGATTTTACTTTTTAAAGTGAAGGATTTTTTTTCACTTTTATAAATATTTTTAGGTTGTCTTCTGTGACTTAGTTAATTTACTTGGAAACTATTTGATCTTTTCAGACCTTGTGTTTAAGATTTATTGGATAGGACAAGAGCACCGTTTATTGTAGGGCTATTTATTTCTAGACACTTCTAAGTATCCTACCCAATGCTGTATGAATAATGAAATTATTTTCCTGCCTTATAAATTTTGATTCAAATCTCATCTCCCTTTAGAACTTATAATGTATTCTCAGTACAATCTTTTTTTTTTTACATTTTTCCAATTTACTTTCTAAGTTAACAATATTTGCATTAAATTTTTTTTCCATTTTTGTTTTTGCATTTTGACTAAGTCTATTTTATTTTTTTCTTAATATTTTCATATGCTTATTTGAGGATATTTAAATTAGTTTTATTTGTGAGTGGTATAGTTTTATTCTACTTCATGGTTAGTTTTGGGGGTGAATTTCATTAGCTCAAATGTTTTAATTCTCCATATCTGTTTATTATTTTGCTATAATTTTGTGTGAAGTTATTCAGATAGTTTCAATTCCTAAGCATTTCTTGGATAGATTCCTACTTCAAGATTACCTTTTTTCATCAGTTCACTGAAATCAGATATCTTTTCAGCTTGTGATTAAAGTTTCTTTACAATCTGCTGAATTTATAAGTCAATGCTTGATAATTATTTTTTTAAGACATCACTCCACTTTTGATGCGATGAGCAAGGGCTCAACTCTTCATTGATTTCCCTCAGAAAAGTAACTTGACATAAACTCCACTGTCTGTAAAATGCAGGATGCTATGACAGTGGAAAAGAGATATGAAAAATTAAGTAAGTACTTATTCTAATTTTATTTTCGTGTTTCCTTAATATCTAATAAGACTCTCTACCTATTAATTTTATCCCAGAGATTTATTTTAGTAGGAAAAGTGTTATAAAACACTACAAGAAAAACCGAATCAAGCAGTAAAAAGAAATTAATAAAATACCACATTGTTTTAAAATTAAGCCCTGCTTCTTAAGACTTTCTACTCAGAAAACGCATGGCTTCACAAATGTCAAGTATGGGAAAGAGTATCCCTACCATTTTCCAGAAAGAGGAGAACCAACACTTAGTGAATAGCACTAATGATTACGGTGGTAGCTATTAAAAAGACACATAATAGAAGGACATGTATTCCAGATAGAAAGAATGGCATGATTAAAGGAGGAAAGACATGGCAGCTATTGAAGAAAACATTCTTGGATTGATGTAATCATGTGCAGAGTGAAAATTTGGGTTTGAAAAGAGAGCCAGCATCTGGATTCCTGCCACAGAGAGGACTTCAATGGCCAGCTAGTCTTAGCAAGAGAAGCAGGGAAAAAAGAGATTACAGCAACTCTTAGATCAGTAAGCCACATGTCCTCTTCATTTCAGCAGAGGAAAAGAGAACACAGAATAGTGGATAAAGAGTAAAGAGATAAATCTCCACTCCAAATATTGAGATAGATATTGGGCTAGATTTTTTTTTCTTTTGAGGAAAGAAAGTAAGTATTAAAGTGGTTCTAAGATTGAGAGTTTAAAGTTGGTCAATTTTTATTTGTTACCGAAATGACTATAAAGTTAGAATTGTGCAAAAGAAATGTGCTACTGTGGAATTATAAGGGAGATTTAAAAAAATGGCTAAAGGCAGTGTTTGGACACAAATAAAATACATATATAAACATATCAGTAACTTGTATATGTGTAATATGCATTATAAAAACATGGCAAAGTTACAGTAGTGGTACAAAGGAGTATGTGATCAATTCTATACCTTAATGGGTAAGAATACAGTCAGGTTGTTTGGGTTTGGATCCTAGCTCCAATGTTTGCCAGCTGTGTGACTTTGGGCAAGTCATCTCATTTCTCTGTTCTAGGTTTCTTTTGATATTCATTGGGAATATTACCGATCTCACTGTTTTTTTCTGAGAATTAAATTCTAATAAAGAACACATGATGTGTGATAGTTGTTGGATATCATCAATATATATAAGGTTCTAGAGTAGGCTTTGGAGTAATAAATGCTCTTCAGCTGTGTTTGAAATAGGAGTGTGCTAAGCATACGTGCATATGGGAGGTTAAACTAGGCAGAGAGAATATTATATGCAAAGGCATGGAAACAAATGAGAATGGTATATGTAGAAGGTTGTAAGAGATCTGAAATGTAGGCAAGGACAAGATCACCGATAGCTGGTATGCCATACAAAAATTTGTATACAGTAGTAAATGAGATGCCATGAAATTGTTTTAAGCAGAGAATTTTTTATTATATAAAGTTCCCTCTGGAAACAGTCTGGAAGATGTACTGGAGGGATATGACAGGAGACAAGATAATTTGACTATGAAGCTATTCTAATCTGTTGGTGAGAAATGTTGAGTGTACTTTGACTTCAGGATGTTCTAACATACTCTAAACATCCACGACTATAAGAAGTGCTTTGAGAGAGGAGCAAAAAAGATGCTTCTGTGGTTGAAGCATTGTTAGGAGTTTAAGAACATTCTTTGAAAAAATAGGATGTAGTTAATTTTGAACAGATAATAAACGGGTATGGCTGAAGATAAAATAATAGCAAAATGTTACAAAAAAGCAAAATGGAGGTATCCCTTTTACTTAAGTCCTCCAAATACAGAGTGTTCCTTGCCGGAGGACAAATACCATTACACAGAGAGAAGGAACCTAGAAAGACATGCAATTTGAGAGTCCTCTGGATTTGAAGAGCTGGCAAGGGATTATCAGTGCAGTTTAAACGTGGGCACACTATAAGAAAGTTTCAACTGAAAGAAATCATAGAAATTGTGAGGAGGCCAGGCATAAGAAGAAAATTGTTCATTACAGATTTGGTGAGAAGTTGTAAACTACATAATCATAATACAATGTTCTTTTGAATCATGAGTGATAAACATACAAACGAGTAGAATTAAATTGATCTCAGAAATTTATTATAATTTTATTTTAGTGTTTCCTTAATATCTAATAAGAATCTCTACCTATTAATTTTATCCCAGAGATTTATTTTAGTAGAAAAAGGATCATAAAACACTACAAGAAAAACCAAATCAAACAGTAAAAATAAATTAATAAAATACCACTTTGTTTTAATTTAAGAGTCACTTCTGATAGTTTGAAAAGTTTTTGGGGTTTTAACAAACTCAACCGAAATAGTTCTATAGCCCCATGAATGGGTAGGCATTATAATCTCTATATTACAGCTGGGAAACTCAAGGCACAAAGCCATTTCAGTGATATGTCCAAGGTCACTGAGCAAGTCACTGATGAGGCCAAAAATAGAATCCCAATTCTTCAGCTAGTTCTTTGTTCAGGAGACCATATTGGTTCTTTTATTACTCTGAGGATAAAATTTAGCTTTATCACAGAGGGGTTTTTTTTTTTTTCTTCCCCTTACATGCCAACTTAAAAATCAACATTTAAAAAGACCATTGAATTGATATTAAATCAAATCATATTTCATGCTTGAGATTTTCAAGTTAGTCTTAGAAAAGTGTTTTCTTGTTGTTTAAAAGGAAAATATCCATAGGTATGTTTTCACTGTTATCAGCTCAATTCACAAAACTTTTCTTCCTCCCCTAAATATTTAATGGCTCTATTTAACAATGAATATGTTCTGGTTTCTGCACAAGGAAATGCAAGCCATAGTAATTGGCTTTGCCTTCAGACAGCCGAGTCAGCAAGAAATCAGGCAGCCTATAGAAACCTTTTTATTTGCTATCAGTTTTTCAGACTTTCAAGCCATTGAAATATATTGAAAAAAGCTGGGAGGCAACTAAACCATGCAAATTAACCTTACATCTGCTTTGTAAGTCTCTTGAACCTCCAGATTTGTAATTCCTTATCTGTGGCTACTCAAACAATTCTTTGGTTCACAATGCTGTCTGTGCAATGGTAGGAAAAGTAAAGTGGATTATATAGTCTCCGGTAAACGTTTGTCTAGAAGTACTTGTATGTTTCCAGTTGTGAAAGAATCTTTTCCCCCTCCTGTGGGAATCCTTGAGAACTTGAAATTCTGCTTCTGAGCTTCATATCTACATACATGGATTTTGTGAGAAATAATTTTATACAGTGCAAAATAGTTATATATTTTAAAGAAATACATGTTCACATATACTAAATAGGACTACAGATATATTTATCTCTTTTTACATGTTTATGTACACATGCATATAAAAATAAATTCATGTTTATGTTTATATATACTGTAAACAGTTTTAGAATTAAATGTAATTGTATTAAAATGATAAACCAAAACCAAACCCATTGCCGTGGAGTCAGTTTTGACCCATAGAGACGGTACAGGACAAAGTAGAACTGCCCCATAGGGTTTCCAAGGAATGGCTGGTGGACTCTCTACCGTTTGATTAGCAGCCATATCACTTAACCACTCTACCGCCAAGGCTCTGCTATAATGATAAAACAAACTGGTTGCTGTTGAGTTGATTCTGACTTATAGCGACCCTATAGGACAGAGTAGAACTGCCCCATGGAGGTTTCCAAGGAGCAGCTGGTGGACTCAAACTGGATTTGAACTGCTGACCTTTTGGTTAGCAGTTGTAGCTCTTAACCACTGTACCACTAGGGCTCCTCTATAATGATAGATAACCATTGTTAAGCAATTACATCGTGCCAGCTTCTGTGTGAAGGTCTCTACATATATTATTTCATTTATCTTTACACAACACTATGAGTACTATTCTTATTCCATTTACTTAACAAGGAACCAAGGCACAGATAGTTTAAATTACTCAAAGTTATACAGCTTCTGGAGCGCTGGTTGTACAGTGGTTAAGACCTCCACCGCTAACCAAAAGGTCGGGAGTTCAATCCACCAGCTTCTCCTTGGAAACCCTATAGGGCAGTTCTACTCTATCCTAGAGGGTTGCTATGAGTCAGAATCCACTTAATGGCAACGGGTTTTTTTTGGGGGGGGGGGTAAGGGGAGGGGTTATACAGCTTCTACGTGGTAGATCAGGGATATAAACACAAGCAGTCTAGCTCCTCCACACTGTATGGAAATAGGAATTATTTCTGTACATGCATGTGTAATAAACTATAACATTTAGAGGTTATTTAGTTAAAACTGAATTCATAAACTGAGCCTCAGAGAAGATTAATGCCATTCATGGGTCATATAGCTAACTGGCTCCCAAATCTGGAGTATGACTGGGAGCTGTCAAAACATCATGTATTGAGGTGGTCACTTGAAATGAGCCAAAATAAAGTAACAATGAAATCTTTATTCACTTACTGAGACAGTACAAGCAAGAGGCAGAAAGAGGTGCTGGCTCCCTACTGTTCCATTTTTTCCCACAGGCTGGTAGCGGACAAAGGTCAGATGGATGCAGCACAGATGGAGGGAATAGTCTCACTGCCAACGAACCCTGAATAAAAGGCTCCTGTCTCTTTACAGACCCATATGTATGTGTGAGGGTGGTGGGGAGAGAGTGGCGGGGAAGTGGGCAGTATTAGGAAAGGAAGAAGGGCTATGGCCAGGATTGAAAAGGTGGAATCAAAGTGGAGAAAGTGCCTTAGCCAAGGAGGTGTTTATGGAGGCTCCTGGGAAGTGCCTCTGTTCCGGCCCTTGATATGGAGGCCTCCTAATGGAGGAGGCACCTGTAGCTAGGAATGCAGATACGCCTATGAGCATGACTGACCTGTGAGGGCCTGAGTCGTTGACTGCAACTCCCTCCAGAAAACTGCAGTGCTCTGCCTGTACATCAAACTAGTGTGGGGAGGGTATCTTCTCCCTGTAAGAAATGCCAGGCAAATCTTTATAATTGCCTGTGGTTGGGTCTGAGCAATCACTCATAGGATTTTTGGCCTGGAACTGGAATCATCAGAAGTGTTATAACATAGCTTTCATTGAGAATGCTTAGATGATAACGTAAGTTGCAAACAGGGTAGGAGCTATCTTTAACCCTTTCAAGATCCAGTTATTTTTC
Source organism: Dugong dugon (assembly GCA_030035585.1). Taxonomy (NCBI): domain Eukaryota; kingdom Metazoa; phylum Chordata; class Mammalia; order Sirenia; family Dugongidae; genus Dugong; species Dugong dugon. Next base: position 32,095,879 of record CM057473.1, on the reverse strand, counting down.
TGCTTTGAATTTTTTGTTGATACCATGTGTTTTCATTAATGGAAGCATGCTGAGTCATTGAATGTTGTTGAAATTTTGGTAGGTAGTATGGATTTTTTTTTTTTGCCCCCTCCAATAATCCTATCCTCTGATTCCCAAGGGACATAATTTGTCCCACAAATTCTACCCTGGGCCCCTCTAGAGTTCAGAGGAACATATGGTATCCCAAAGAAAATTTTTCAAAATTTCTCTTTCTCTTACCAAAAATGCACACACCTCATATAACTCCTGGTAGAAACAATAATTTACAGCACACTCCTGTTTTGTCAGTTTCAAACAGTCATAAAGGCCCGTGCCTTGTGGCAGCATGCACTCTCACTGGCAAAACAGCTTCCCAGTGTGAGTGAGCAATGGTATATCCCAATGGATTCCCAGTTTTTCTAATGAAAGACTTTGCTATTGTGACATTTTACCAGCAGAGATAATTTTTAAAAATAAAATAGATAAAATGCTTCTCATTTATTTAATTTTCTGTTTATGTTTCCAGTAATAGTTTATTTTTTACAACATATAGGGTCTTCCAGACTTCCTTATTGGTGGTATTCACCACCTTTACTCCACTCCTTTTTATTAGTCAAGCTACTTCTCTCTAAATGTTATGGACAAACATTTTGATAAACTGCTATATTCAATGGTAAGTTTTAGTATTTACATCAGGCCAATTTTTTGCTGAATTTGACACACTTGATGACTCTTCCCTTCTTGAAACTTTTTTGGCTTTCTGTTCCACTTCCAACTTTTTAACTCCATTTTCTCTCAGTTCTCTGTGAACATATTCTTGCTTTTTTTTTAAACAAATGTTGATGTTTCTCAGTATTCAGTCTTTGGAATTTTACTTTTCTTACTGTATAAACATCCTTGTGTGAAGGTGATCTTATCTACTATAACAGACATATTTAGATAATTATGTGTGTGTATGTATATGACAAAGAAAGCTAGTGAGCTCAGATTATGTATGTTTTCTGTTCTTTCCCAACTGACCAACCTGGAGGGTGCAAAATGCTTACGTATGGTCATAGGTGGCCTCTACAGGAAAGTAATTTAAGATGAGACATGAAGCCTGAAAATGATCCAGTGAAGGAATCTGGTATAAATTTCAAAAAAAAGATTTTTTAGTAATAATTTTTTTTACTGATAATATTTACTTCTAAATGACATATTACTAAAAGACTAGATGAAGTAATTTCTCTGGTCTCTTGTAGTTTCGAGACCAATTTCACTTTCTCATTTAAGAGTTTGTCTTGCTACAGATTGAAGCTTCAGTCTCAAACTCAACAATAAATTTTCCTTCTGACTCCCCTCCTCACCTCCACCATGATTAGCCTTATATTTGGCTATAGAAAAATGGAGTTAAGGATTGGAAACCATGGTCTGTTCTTTATATACTTCCCTTTCCTCCTTCTTTTAGGTGCTAGTTTCTACTGTGTCTCGAGACAAGAGTAGGAAAATAGGAAACATCCAACATTATCTTACTCTCCTGGGAAGTATTGTAACTTTTTCCTTGTTTGAAATTAACCATTTTTCTATTCTTTGTCTATGAGCTTCAAAATGCTGTACTGACAAGGTATGTTCATTTACATGCAGCTCCCAGTCATTATTGCATTTGTAGGATTGGCTTAATTTCTCAGCTGACCCTCAGTTGATGACCTTTATACTACATCCCTCTAATGCATATGTTGTTTTTGCACCTCACTTCCCTTTCTTCTGCTTGGGTGGCACAGGAGCATTACAATAAGTCCTCTTTCTAAGTAGATGTATAATGAAACAAAAAACCATTTCCTTGTTGTGGAGGTTCTACCAGTCTTTAGAAAGGACTCTTATAGAGCCCTCTTCTTTGCTTTCAAAGTAGAGAAGATACTCTTTACATTAATAGAAGACTCTCCAAAATGCCAATCACAGTCTAATTTTGCAGTCTTCATCCTATAGTGATTGGTGAGGATGACTAAGGTTGACACATGCCCATTCTCGAACTTGCACTTCTCAATAATTCCAACTGCTGGTGGCTGTCTAGATTTAGAATGTGGAGCAGTTAAGGCCTTCTGCTTTCAGATTAAGTAGCAATTCTAGAACAACAGAAGAAACCATCAACATCTTGTTACATTTTGATTTGTAGAAAGATCATTTGAGGAAGAGTAAATAATAGTAGCCAAGGCTCTGAAGAAGGAAACTCATTTGGAATTATAACAAAGAGTCTGAATGCATTTTTGAAGTTTAACTGCTGACAGCTTTCAAGATCTACCGTGCCTGACATCTGAGGAAGCCAATAAGAAAGTCCAGGTGCTTCTTACCTTGAGTTACAGTGAAAAGTTCAAACTATGCAAGCCCCAGCCCACACACAGGAATTTTCACCACAGCCCTACTACCTATTGACAATAAAAGTCAAACTAGTTTCCTTTCTCTGCTCTCTCAAACAATTTTTGGACTTGCTTTGGAGATTGTCTTGCTTTCCACAGAAAGCCTCATTATATACTACCAATTCACAATAAAAGTCAAACTAGTTTCCTGTCTCTGCTCTCTCAAACGATTTTTGGACTTGCTTTAGAGATTGTCTTGCTTTCCACAGAAAGCCTCATTATATAAGTAATAAAACTTTACCCTCTTGGTGCATGTGTGGCATCATTTGTGTGAACATCTGAACCAAATTTTAGGTGAGGAGTCAATCCTGTAGCTGTAGAGTGACCATAACCATTGGTGCTGTGAGGAGGATATTTAGACAGTGACCACCACCTGGGAATATTTATTCTCTTGCTTTGTCTTGCTAACTAATTTTGCTTCCTACTGGAAAGAATATACTTTGAACTACCGTCAGCTAGGTAGCTTGTTTTTATGGATTGAATTATGTCCATCCAAAATATGTGTTGGAAACCCAAGCCCTATACCTATGGGTATAATCCTGTTTGGAATAGGGTTTCTTTTATTATGTTTATGAGGCCATATCAATGTAGTATATGCCCTGAACCTAATAACTTCTGAGTTATAAAAAGAGCAAATTTGACATAGAAACAAGCAAGTAAAAACAGGGGGAAGATAGATGCCACATGAAGAACTTCAAGGAAGTGAGAAATGCTGGGGTTACAGAAGCTAAAAAAGACTAGGATCTTCCCCTAGAGCCAACAGAGGGAGCACCTTCCCTTATAGTTGGTGCCCTGAATTCAGACTTCTAGCCCCCTGAACTGTGAGAAAATAAATTTCTGTTCTTTAAAGCCACCTACCTGTGGTATTTCTTTTACAGCAGCGCTAAGCAATTAAGACACTTATGCTTTGATTTGTGCTCCTTTATGCTGTGTTTACTGAGTCCTCCCTAGCCTCTGTTATAGTTTTAAATGACCTAAGTCAGAAGATTTGATAATTGACCTTAGGATCTGGAGTATTTAATTGAAGCCCTCCTTAAAGTGCTCCTGGCTCATGTGTCTCAGTCAGGACCTATCTCCGTGTCTCAGATTGAATCATGTGTCTTGATTCCAGAATAAACCACGCTTGATGGCAGGCTCAGGGAAGTGACTCTTAGTCTGCAACCAGTGATTGTGTGTCTTTTTTTTTTTTTTTTCTTATTGTACTTCAGGTGAAGGCTTACAGAACAAATAGTTTCTCATGAAACAGAAGTACACATGCTATTTTATGACACTGGTTACCAACCCCACAACATATCCACCCTCTAACTTCTCAACCTCTTTTTTTTTGGTGAAAATACACATAGCCAAAGATACACCATTTCAAAAATTTCTACATGCAAAGTTCAGTGACATTGACTACGCTCTTCCAATTGTGCTGTTATTCTCACTTAAGATGAAGGCTTACAGAACAAAATAGTTTCTCATTTAGCAGCTACTACAAATGTTGCCCTATGACAATGGTTAACAATCTCACAACACATCAACAATATCTTTACTCAGCCTTGGGTTCCCTATCACCAGCTTCCTTGTCCCCTTCTGCTTTCTGGCCCTTGCCACTGGACTCCTGTACCTCGTTAGTCTCATTTGGTTTTATGGGGCTGTCCACTCCCAGGCTAAACAGTGAACCTCGGAGGTAACTTCACCACTGAGCTAAAAGGGTGTCTGGGGGCCATACTCTCAGGGTTTCTCCAGTCTCCTTTAGGCCAGTAAATCTGGTCTTTTTTGTGTGAGTTAGAATTATGCTCTACATCCTTCTCCAGCTCTGTCCAGAATCCTCTGTTGTGATCCTGGTCAGAGCAGTCAGTGGTGGTAGCCGGGCACCATCTAGCTGTACTGGACTCAGTCTGGTGGAGGCCTTGGTAGCTGTGGACAATTAGTCCTTTGGACTAATCTTTTCCTTGTATCCTGCTCTCTTCATTCTCCCTTGCTCCCGAAGGGATGAGACCAGTGGAGTATCTTAGATGGCTGCTCACAGGCTTTTAAGACCTCAGACACTACTCACCTACGGTCACCTGATCTTCGACAAGGGCCCAAAGTCCATCAAATGGGAAAAAGGCAGTCTTTTTAACAAATGGTGCTGGCAAAACTGGATATCCATCTGCAAAAAAATGAAACAGGACCCCTACCTCACACCGTATACAAAAACTGCTTCAAAATGGATCAAAGACCTGAATATAAAGCCTAAAACTATAAAGTTCATAGAAGAAAAAATAGGACCAACACTTCAGGCCTTAATACATGGCATTAACAGGATACAAACCATAACCATCAAGGCACAAACCCCAATAGATAAGCTAGATAACTGGGATCTTCTAAAAATCAAACACCTATGCTCTTCAAAAGACTTCACCAAAAGAGTAAAAAGAGAACCTACATACTGGGAAAAAGTTTTTGGACAGTACAAGTCAGACAAAGGTCTAATCTCCATAATCTACAAGAAAATCCAACACCTCTACAACAAAAAGACAAATAATCCTATTAAAAAATGGGCAAAGGAAATGAACAGACATTTCACCAAAGAAGACATTCAGATGGCCAACAGACACATGAGGAAATGCTCACGATCACCAGCCATTAGAGAAATGCAAATTAAAACCACAATGAGATACCATCTCACCCCGGCATTACTGGCACGAATCAAAAACACTGGAAATAACAAACGTTAGAGGGGCTGCGGGGAGATCGGAACACTTATGCAGTGCTGGTGGGAATGCAAAATGATACAATCCTTTTGGAAAATGATATGGTGCTTCCTCAGAAAGCTAGAAATAGACATACCATTCGATCCAGCAATCCCGCTCCTAGGAATATAACCCAGAGAAATAAGAGTTGTCACTTGAATAGATATATGCACACCTATGTTCATGGCAGCATTGTTCGCAATAGCAAAACGATGGAAACAACCTAGATGCCCATCAACAGATGAATGGATAAACAAACTATGGTACATACACACAATGGAGTACTATGCAATGAGAAAGAACAACAATGAATCTGTGAAGCATCTCATAACATGGATGAAACTGAAGGACATTATGCTGAGTGAAATAAGTCAATCACAAAAGAACAAATATTGTATGAGACCTCTATTGTAAAAACCCATGAAAAAGTTCACACACAAAATGTAACACTCTTTGTTGGTTACCAGGGATGGGAGGAGTGGGTGGGGGGGTGAATACTAAATAGATAATAGATAAGTGGCATCTTTGGTGAAGGGTGAGACAGTACACAATACAGGAGAAACTAGCACAACCTGTACAAGGAAAGGTCATGGAAGCCCCATAGACACATGCAAACTCCCTGAGGGACTGAATTGCTGGGTGGAGGGCTCTGGGGACCATGTTCTCGGGGAGCTCAATTGGCATGACACAACTTGTAAAGACAAAGCTCTACATTCTACCTTGATTGTGTGTCTTAACCAGACATTGGCTCCTATCCTACAGAATGCTCAAAAGAAGGATTAATATTGAGTGCAATATATGAATTCATAGGTGGTTGCTCTTCTGGAGAAAGAGTTGTTACCATGTGGTTTTACTAGAGCCACACTCCTACTACAGATGGCTGTCTACAACCCTAAAAGATGCCTTTGCCTCTGTTGCAAAAACTGTCCTCATCTCCAGTGCTATCAGGGAAAACATCCATGATGCTTTCATGTCAAATCTAAGGGATTAATCCAAATCTGACCTTAGTCTACCATTCTTAAATCCAATAAAACTGCTATTACCATAGGGAGGGTCACTCATGACAGTGATCTGAGACTTTCTGGAGAAAGAAACTTATAATATGATCAGGATAGAGAGGATTCCCTCGAAGTATATCCAGTAACCACCAAAAAACAAACATGTAATAACAAAAATAAAAACTTAAAAACAAAACTAAACAAAACAAAATTCTGGATGCAGGAGGAAGAAACAAAAAAAAATGAAACAGAAGTTCACCAATTACCCAACTGGAAAGCCAAAATCTGTTAAAAGAATTTATACAACAACAACAAAAGGTGTTGATAGACGTTTATATCTCTACAACATAGTTCCTGAATTGACACTAATATCTCCTAACATGCACCAACAGGCAAACTTTCATGACCATAATCAATATTGGAGCTCAAAATGCAGTTATACCTGGGGATCCCACTAAATTTAAAAAAGGTACCCTATACTGTTAGAGACGTTGACAGATACAAAATAGGGAAAAATGAGTACTTCTTATCATATCCATTGAAACTATTATCTTGCTTAATTGTCTATGGTCATAGGATCCATGACCCTAAAATATCCCCAAGTAGGCATGGATGCTCTGAACCAATGAATTATATATTCAATTTAAAGTACATCTTTGGTATCTACAATTGGATTGACAAAATGAGACCCTATGGACCACATCACACTCCCAGTTTCCAAAGTTTTAAACTTGATAAAATGAGATGCTTAATCAATGCCTTGAATAATGTCTTTCTTCTTTTCACTCTGTCTCTTCCTTCAGCTTCAACGTCAAGCTCAGGAAGGCAACATGGGATGCACAAAAGCAGGCCATGAAAGGAAGGGTTGGTGCAGGGGCGGGGGAAGGTGAAAAAGATTCTTGTCTTCAGCATCTTAATTTATCCTCTACAGCATAATTTCCACCACCATGGAGCTCACCCTTGCTCTCTTCATAATAGTTCCAGGAGTTCTAGATTTGGGTGGGGCATGGGTTTAGTGAGAACTATATTTTAGGTGTTAAGGGGAATCTGCGGCAGTTGGGGGGAGGGCAGAAATTCCCAGAAATATGAGGAAAGTAAAGGATTTCCTATTTGAGTGCAGCTGTACAGAGAGTAATTCCTGAATGAGAGGCCTTTGTAGTTGTTGCTAGCTGCTGTCGAGTTGGCGTCAATTCATGGCAATCTTATGGCAACCTTATGTATAAAAGAGCTAACTGTTACCTGGTCCTACATCATCTTCATGATTGTTGACACGTTTGAGTCTATCGTTGTGTCTATTGTATCAATTCATCTCGTTGAGGTTTTCCCTCATTTTTGCTGATCTTCTACTTTACCAAACATGTTGTCTCTAATGATTGATCTTTCCTGATGATGTGTGGAATGTAAGCAAGCTGAAGTCTTGCCAACTCGTGTCTAAGGAGACTTAAACCAAAAAGACTTAAAGGAAAACCATTGCCGTCAAGTCAATTCTGATTCACAGTACCCTATAGGACAGAGTAGAACTGCCCCATAGGATTTTCAGGGAGGGGCTGGTGGATTTGAGCTGCTGACATTTTGGTTAGCAGCCGACCCCGTAACCACTGTGCCACCAGGGCTCCATAATGAGACTGACGCTATTCTAAAGTTCTCTGTTCTGCCTACAGGCAGATTGTAGCATTTGGGAAACATTATGTTTTTGCTCAGCTGCTATAAGTATAATCAACATCTCTTTATTCTAAACCATTTGAGATTCAGCTTGAAGAATTTAAAGCTAAAAGCATTGACTTAAAAATACAGTGCTAAAAATTAAGTACAAATGACATAGCTGCCAATAGAGTAGGATTATAGTAAATTATCTGCTTTAAATAAAACTGTACTCTTTTATGCAACTGTTTATTGTCTATTCAATGTTGTGAAAATTAAGACTTTAAATAGTCCTACTAGAGTCTCTGCTTTTTAGATTGTATAAGTACTAGAGCAAATAAGGTCCATCTTTTAAAAACATGGTTTTAATCTTGCAAATGTTGCCCTTATTGTTATGCGCCATTGAGTTAGTTCTGACTTATAGCAACCCCATGTACAACAGAACGAAACACTGCCCGGTCCTAGACCATCCTCACAATCATTGTTATGCTTGAGCCCATTGTTGCAGCCACTGTGTCAATTCATCTTGTTGAGGGTCTTCCTCTTTTTCACTGACCCTCTACTTTACCAAGCATGATGTCATTCTCCAGGGACTGATCCTTCTTGACAGCATGTCCAAAGTATGTGAGACATAGTCTCGCCATCCTTGCTTCTAAGGAACATTCTGGTGGTACTTCTTCCAAATTATGTCTCTAGAGAATCTTATGAATTTTGTTTTTGTGTTCTTAATAGAATATATGCATGTGGTTTGGTTGCTAGTTACTCAAAAAGTATTTACCTAGTGTCTACTGTACTACTATGCCATCAACAACAAAAAAAGCCAAGCATGTAAGTATAGAGGAAAAAGGAATATTTAGAAAAATAAAAAGAGTAGGCATCAGCCATGATCTAAATCCTCACGTACTTGTAATCCACCTTCCCTAGTGATGCTAAATATGCACAGATATTAGCCTGTGCATACTTTTATCATGGTCATTATATTTTAGTAAAGTTGATGGTTTAATGTCTGTTTGTTACAAGCCTGTGAACATATTAAGGACAGATAAAATTGGTTTCTCCTCTGTTATCTCTAATGCCATCCTTGGGTCTGCTACATAGTGACAGAGTTTAGTTAATATGAGCCAATAAGGAAATAAGAGAGTAGATAAAGTGGGAAAGATAAAGAAGTGTGTAAAACAAAGAGGAAATTAAAAAATAGCTTACATGGCTTTTTGTTTTAAAAGCAATAAAACTATCTTTTTTGATAAGGTATAAATATGATATCTAGGTCATCCTGAATTACAGCAGCTACAACTTGGATGGTCAGCTTTGAACTGGACCTTGAGGGAGAGCTAGTGTTTGGGGAAAAAATGAAATTGACTTAATACTATAATTTCAAGAGTATCATGTGGCTAGGGAAATATTGAATTGGAAGATACCCCGATACCCCAACTTTCAAAGTATAGCAGGATGTTTTCATGACTGGAAAGGTTTGGTTAGATACAGGAGGATAGATACAAGACAGGAAGTTACTAACTGATCTTACAATTAGAAAAATTTGAAGTTTCCTCTTTACATCGGAATTTGCATCTTCAGCCCACATGTCATCATAGAAACAGCTTAAAATTTATGAAAGATGTCTTTACATGGATATGTTGCAGTCCAAAATTTAATCCTATTTTTTTCTACTTTCTTGTTTGTTTTTCAAAAAATGAGCTGCCATTTTATCAGTCGTTTATACCGAAAAGTTAAAAACATCAATGCCACTTCTCTTTACTTCGTCTCTAAAAGTAATTAGTGTCCAAGATTTATCGGTCTTTCTCTTTCATTTTTATTGTTGCTAGATGCCGGCAAGTCAGTTCCGACTCATACAGACCCTATGTACCACAGAACAAAACACTGCCTGGTCCTGCACCATCTTCACAATTGTTGCTATACTTGAGCCCATTGTTGCAGCCACTGTGTTAATCCATCTCATTGAAGATCTTCCTCTTTTTTGCTGACCCTCTGCTTTACCAAGCATGACGTTCTTCTTGAGGGACTGGTCCCTCCTGATAATATGTCCAAAGTATGTGAGATGAAGTCTCGCCACCCTCGCTTCTAAGGAGCATTCTGACAGTACTGCTTCCAAGACAGATTTGTTCATTCTTCTGGCGATCCATGGTATATTCAGTATTCTTGCCAACACCATAATTCAAATGCATCAACTCTTCTTCTGTCTTCCTTTTTCACTGTCCAGCTTTCACATGCATATGTGGCTATTGAAAATGACATGGCTTGGGTCAGGTGCACCTTAGTCCACAAAGTAACATCTTTGCTTTTTAACATTTTAAAGAGGTCTTTTGCAGCAGATTTGCCCGGTGCAATAAGTCATTTGATTTCTTGACTGCTGCTTCCATGGACATCTCTTTCATTAGCAGATGCTTATTTACTATTTCATCTGCTTCTAACCCATTTCAGGATAGCGTCAACCATGGCCAGACTAAGAAACTTAGAGTAGTGCTTCTCATAATCAGTTGCGTATACAATTGATCTGCAGATATTTCTAAATGCAGATTTTACTTCAGCAGCTCTGGGGTGAGTCTGAACGTTCTCTTTTCTAAGAAAACTGCAAGTGTTGCTGGTGCTGCTGAACTCGAAGCACATTGAGAAGCAAGGCTTAAGAAGTCATGACAATGTCCCCACCACTGCAACTCATACGTCCCTACATATTTAAAACAAATAAACAAAAAACTAAACTAATCCCAACCAAATTTTGAAATAAGTATAAAGACATAGCATAAAATTCTGATTTTTCTCATAATTAAAAAAAATATATTTTCCTGGAAATAGCAGAATTCAAATTCTAATATAAGCTTATTCCATCTGTTAGGTAATTCAGCTCTTTTATTACTCCAGGTTTATCACTTGGTTAAGGCACTCTGGTCTGTGTTCAGTCTTCATTTATCCACAGAACTTTTCTCAATACTATCAGAGCAGTATTACATACACGTGTGTGAATAAAGTGCTAAAACAAACAAACATACAAGCAAAACTCAAATAAAAAGCATAAAATTGTACTTGCTTCTTGTTGCAAACAATTAATTGAATACAAAAGCAAGGCACCCCGTCAACTGACTCCATTAAACCTATCTGCTGCTGTCTTATATTATTTTCTAACTTGAACCCTTTCTTCCATCTAAGCCAGACTTCTGACTCTTACTATAAAGACTGAAAAATTATTGCATACTCATTTATTCACTTACTCACATATCAGCAATAGCCCTTCAGTGTTTACTCTGTTAGGCATTGATTTAGGCTCAGAGGCTACGCTGGTGTATAGAACAGATACAGTTACTGCTCTTGTAGAATTCACAGTTCAGTAGGGAATCAAAAATTTAAAAAAATAATTTTACACAGATAAATTATTAATTGTGATTTTTTTTCCAGAATGCAGTGAGATTTTAAATGAGTAGGAACTACTATAACTGAGGTTGATGTGTGTTACAGAGAAGGCTTTCCTAAAGAAGAGACATTAAGCTAAAACCTGAAGAATGATCAGGATTTAGACAGGTGAAAAATGAGGAGAACATGGGCAACAGTCTGAAGATGGAGAAGATCTAAGCATATTCAACAAAAAGGATGTCAAAGTAGCTAAATTTCAATGAATGTAGTTGAGATAGCTTGAGAAGGTGTTTAGAGAAGTAGACACCAAACACATCATACAGGGTGATGCAGTCTACGTAAATAACTTCCTTATTTTAAGCCTGTAATCAATAGCTGCAACAATGGGCTCAAACATACCAATAACTGAAAGATGGAGCAAGGTTGGGAAACATTTCTTTCTGCTATACATAAGGTTTGAAGCACTGGTAGCACAGTGGTTAAGAACTCAGGCTGCTAACTAAAAGGTCGGCAGCTGGAATCCATCAGCCACTACTTGGAAACCTGTGAGGCAGTTCTACCCTGTCCTATAAGGTTGTTATGAGTTGGAATCAATTTGATGGCAAAGAGTAAACATAAGGTTCCTATGAGTGGCAGGTGAATCTAAGGCAACTAGTAACAGCAACAACAAGCTTATAATTATACTCTGTCCACTTCCTTGAATATTTCCTCCTTATATTTCTGTCTGTGTTAATTCATCTCATCCTCCAAGTTTCATTACCTACCTAAACATAAACTAAAACCAAACCAATTGCCATCAAGTTGACTCTGAATCATAGAGATCCCGTAAGACAGAGTAGAACCACTCCATAGGGTTTCCAAGGAGCAGCTGATGGATTTGAACTATCAGTCTTTTTGGTTAGCAGCCAAACTCTTAACTACTGTGCCACCAGGGCACTTAAATATAGTAGCTAAAAAACCAAAAACCAAACCCACTGCTGTCAAGTCAATTCTGACTCATAGTGACCCCACAGGGTTTCCAAGGCTGTAAATCTTTACAGAAGCAGACTGCCACATGTTTCTCCTGAGGAGCCACTGGTGCTTTCATACCACCAACCTGTAACAGTCAATCACTTAACCACTGTGCCACCAATATTTACTAAATGCTTATCGTGTACCAGCCTTAGTGCTAAGTGTTTTAAATATGGCATCAAATTTATTTCTCACACTCGTTATACTTTGTACCTTTATTCTTTTCACAGATGTATAAAAAGGTTGAGTAAATTACCCAAGAATATATGTGGCAGAGTTAGGTAGTTCATCCAGAGTGTCTGATCCAAAGATTATTTAACTACTAAGCAATACTTACTTTCCTGAAAGAAATTTCATTCCATTAACCTCTGCTCTAAGTCTTTTTAAAATTCAAGTACAACTCTGGAATTTGTAGTTTTTCAGACATTTGCTAATAAATGTGGCCCCAGTGCCATCCACAACCTGCCATTAATTTCTGATGTGTAAGCATTATGAAAAGAATACTTAGATCAAACAACTCTGCTTAGTACAGAGCAAGGTCCAGAGAAGACACCCAATGAACACTCGGGGTAAATATCCAGATGATCAAATTTCAGTTTAATCTGTGTGCAGCATTGCTTTGGCCAGCCAGAAGCTGAGTTTCCTTTAGAGTCAGGTCCAACTAGGCTGGACCACAATCGAGGTGGCAAAAGTAAGTTGTGTTCTAAATTAACTGGAATCCACAGTGTTGCCCAGGAAACCCATTGCATCTCCCAGTGAAGGAAGCAAGACCCAAGAGTGGCTTTTCATTTAATGGAAATATCCAAGAATGCTCAATTTTTCACCAAAGAAATATAATAAAACTTAGGAATCAATAGAACTCAGAATTCCAATAACTGGGTCTCTTTCCAGCATGCCCCAATACCCAATAATAATGCCAATTAATTATAAACAAGCTTATAAACTGAGATAATAGTATTTAGGGCCAAGCTTGCTAAAAGGAACCACATGTAATTTTGGCAAAATTTTCATGCCCTAGTTGGGGTATCAGTATCAAAGGAGAATCTATCGTATATGTTAACAATTTCTTTAAAAAAACAAAAGGACTCTCGCAAGCTAAAAATCATATTTATAAGAGTAATAGAAATTATTTAACCATATGTTAGTAGTATCTGGAGATCCTTGAATCGAGATTTCGCTTCAGTTCCTGAAATGGCTTACAAACAAGGGAGTTTAATTAACAGAAACATATGGCAAAAACTTCCTTGTCTGCTATCATTAATATCCACTGAACATAAAGAAGAAGAAAATCCATAGTTTGTTCAAAAGTAAAGCTCTCTGAACTAAGATGATGGTGATTTATATCAGGTGAGGAATAGTTAAGAAAAGATGCTTTAACATTCTATGTCTCAGGAACACTCTCCCATTAACAGAAAGAAAAATTGTCCTGGAAATTGGGTCTGTCCATTGATACATAGTTCTGTAAAGCTTGTTTTATTTTAGTATAGGTCTTTGTGGATGGTATGGTGGCCTTTTAAATTCCTTTCATCTTTCATATTAGAGTGTTACTTGCTCACTTTCCCACTTATAACTTCTATAATATAGATTTATAAAATTTAAATATCAGGGTAAAGGTGGCACAGTCGTCTGTGAAAAAAACAAAGTTCGAGTTGTCAGAATTTGGGATAATAGCACACCCTGAAGTCTGCCTTTTTTTTATGATACTAGGAGCAGAGTATCCTAAGTTTGCATCTCTCCATCACTAAACTGGCTTGCCTACAGCTATAATAAATAACAATCTCAGGACCTGGACACACACCGGTAACCAGGTTGTCATTGCTTCTGTGTACTCCTGCAATGAGGTAGAGTTCTTAATGCTTCTTTGTCTATTTGAGTGACAAACATGGCTCCCTTGGTATGGTGACTGCATCATCTATTCTTTCCAGGAACGTTGCATTTATATATAACTTTTCTGAAATCTAGCCTGGCTTGGTTAACTTTCCTTCTGTCCTCGTTGTGTTGTACTCTTTCCCCTCTATCTAGAGAAACAAGGTCAAGGCATGTTCTCGGATGTCTGTTCATTAACAGCTCTGCGGGTGTTGCTCCTAGAGAGGTCTGATGTGCTGTGTGATGTTCTCACACAAACTTTGTTAATTTTTGATCAGTGATTGTGAGTTTTAATTGTGTTTAGGTAACAAGAGGTTTGTTAAATAGGCTTTGAAATGCTAAGTTGAAGCAATAAATCTTAAAACCAAGGAATCCCCCAACTTTTTGTGCCTTATTTTTATGTATTATTTCCTGAATAGGAAAAACTGGTGGTTTGATGAGGTGCTTATGCTAGGCTGCAAATGCTAAAATGACAATGGCTCTGTAAATTTTTCCTTTCTTGGTATAATGCTTGCTGATATAGGTACAGATATAGAGATAGAGACAGAGAAGAGATAGATACAGACATACATATAGAGAGATGTAGATATAGATAGAATGATCGATCGATAGATAGGGGATGGAGCATATATATCTTGCCCAACTTTGCTTAGCAAGTGCAAAGCAGAATCTGGATTCAAACTCAGTCTGACTCCCAAGCTACCAGATATTCTGGGTCTCACCTGATATAAACACAGATCTATGTCATAGCTTCAAGCATATTTTCTTTCTTTTACCTTAAATTTTTTTTGTTTGCTTGTTTTGTCTTCAACATTTCTGCTTTTTTGCATCAAAGTTCTTAGAGGCTGCTTGCCACTCTGGGTCTTTTCGTAATTTATTTTTGTTTCCATCACTGGTAATTAAATCTCTCTGCCTATGCAAATCAGATTACGCACAACAAAGAACCTCTTTTGTCTCTTCAAACACTCTCACTCCAGGGTTCTTTTTGGTGCTTGTGGAAGAGGAAGGAAAAGATACTGTTTTTTTCTTGAGATCAAATGATGCCCTGTTCTTTTTTCATTTCTCCTTCACTCCATCATATTATCTTTCTTAGGAAGAATTGATGAATCCGTGGACATGTAATTTTTAAGTCTACAACACCCATCAGCTATTTAAAATAGTTTGGGAATTCTGGCTTAATGTAGCTAAGAAAAATTCTTTAATAGCACTGCTATGTTTTCTCTGCCTTTAGCTAGAATGTTATTTATACAACTGAAGTTGATTTTGACCATTTAAAAAAGTTTTAATAATTTTCAATGTATATTTCTTTACAATGACATACATGACCATAGTGCAAATGTTAAAGTTCCAATAAGGTATATAGTGAAAGCTAAGTCACTTTCCAACCCTTGTTTACACCTAACCAGTGATTTAAATTGTTTGTATAACGAACAGTCATCATCTAGCCTCTATTGCTCCTTAAAAACATTTCTTCTCTCCCCAAACTAGTGTTTGGTTCTGTAATGGTGTTGTTGACTTCAATTAGGTGTACAGTTTGATCAGAATGGAATTCTATCAAATCTTAGCCAAGTTCCTTTGTAAGATCATTTTTCTTCAAAATTGAATGCGCTGAAATTTCCGAACAGCAGTGGTTAAGTTTAATAGTATAAACGAATGTTTCTGTTTCTTTAAGGTAGTCTGAGAGATATTAGGGCTTATATAAAATTTCCAAGTTTTACTCAGTGGTAAATAACTAAATCAGTTTAAAGGAAGGGGCCAGGAGGTCAAGACCAGAGAAGGTGTTAATTTGCCCACAGACATTACCCAGCAGGTTGCAGTATTAAAGTCCATTAGGCAGGTTCTGGGACTGATAGGGACTTTGGAGGTACACTGTAAATACCCGAGTATGTGAGTTAGGTAAAGATTCTAGAATGTTGGGCCTCTGATCTCATATTCCCAGAAGCTGAATAGAGGGCAGGAGAATGAAAGTGGTCAACAACTAGTGATTTGGGAATATAAGTAGGAGCATAAGGGAACCTGGTTTTGTACTTGTGAAATATTAACTGGATACCGAGAAACTGTACTACCTGAAAACAGCATATTGTAAGAGTCATCTTTCCCCTAGAGGGTACACTGTTAAGCTCAGTATCCCTGCCACTAATGTTGTTACCCAAGCTTAATGCACGCCGATGGTCCCAGACTTTAGCTTGGTGGAAGGTGAGGGATGACCTAAGAAACTGCAATCCTGTCCCAAAACATGGTTTCTCACAGACCAATTTTGGCATCTGTTTTGGCATGACCTGGAGCAGGCTCTTCATGAAATCTAAGGACAAGATGAGGTTTCATGTGTGATGACGGGATTTCAGATTGCCAAAACATGTTTGTGTAATATTTTTATGCATGGTATTTTGTTTTGAAATGAACTGAAGTCACCATTTATTAAAGCCTTACCATTAACAAAGCATGGTGATGGGCCTAAGGAGATAGAAAGCGGAAAAGAAATAGTGCTTGACCCCTGGTTTCCCAAATCTTTTGCATCTTTTCTAGCTCTGATAATTCCTTGATTGGATTTTGACTCAGAGTTTATTGCTCTTATCAAAAAAAAAAAAAGAAGGGAAGGAAGAACGAAGGGACGGGTGAAAGGAGGAGGAAGGAAGGAAGGAAGGGAAGAAATACATTCTCTGCAGACCTGAAAGTGGTTGCAGAAAATATGGTTGCGTATACTACCCCAGTCTACATCTTCTCTTTAACTTTGAGTATCGCATAATGAATACAGTACTCTGTTTATTTAGTGATGATCTTAATAAGAAACTACATTGTTTTCTTATACAATGAAGTTTTAATAACGTAAGAGAGTATGTTGATATTTTAGAAAAAAGGCAAGTCTCATTAAAATCTGTTTTTAATAATATTATCATGTACTTGAAATGGTATAATAGATTATGATCTTTAGTAGTATTGTTTTAAGGATTATATATGACCAAACTATCAAGGAAGCTTATTCTCTGAGACCATAGGAGAACCAAGTCAACAGCTACATAATATTGATCATTCATTTGATTCAGGGAGAAAGAAGACAAATATGTTAGTGAAAGAGAGACAAATGAGTAGTGTGCCTGGCCAATTCCTGACTCATTTACAAAGGAAGCTAATATAACTCTCTTACTCACTTATGGGAAAAATGATAGATCTGCTTGTATAATTTATGCCTCCTCTCAGACTTTGTGCACCCCATTAATTGTCTCTTCTTCGCCCTTCTACACCTTTTTGCTCAGGTATTTGGCAGTTATTGCACTTTTTTGGAGATTTTTTTTTCTTCAGGATGTTACTATCAATCTTTCGCCCACATCTAAATGGCATGCATAGGAAGAAGATCCCATTTTTAGCCTTAATATTTGCAAATTACTTCAGAGGTAATATGAGGAAAGAAATTTAGACATTCACCCACAAAAGTCACAGTAGTTTTAACATTTTACTTAAAACTGCATAATCGAAGCCTATCACTATATTTTGCTGCATAGTCTTAAAGATAGAAAATTGATTGCTTTAAATGGATTTTTCTTTATCTTGGAGCTTTGGTGCAATGAATTATTTTAAGTAATGTTAATTTTGACTGGAATTGTAAATCATAGTTTTCTAAGTTAAATACATTTTAAAACTTTATTTCAAATTTCAGGCTCTATGCAAACTTTCTGAAGTTTCTGGTATGAACAAAGAAGACACACACACACACACACACACACACACACACACACACACACACACCTCTTGATACTTTATAGATATCAAATTGTGCTTTAAAACATTTAAGTGTAAACTAGACCAAAACATATAAATTCCTCTGATACATTTGTGTTTAACATTTAATGTAAGTAATGCTGAGCTTGAACATGTCTTGGATTTTGCTTTAGTACAAACATTTGAATTATTTTATTGAGCCGAAGTTTGTGCTTTAACTAGGGAAGAATCTACGTTGTAACTCCTAAATTCATTGAAATGAATGCATTACCTGTTACCCATTGCCGTTGAGTCAGTTCTGACTCATAGCATCCCTATAGGACAGAGTAGAACTGCCCCATAGAGTTTCCAAGGAGCGGCTGCTGAATTTGAACTTCCAACCTTTTGGTTAGCAGCCTGAGCTCTTAACCACTGTGCCACCAGGGCTCCTAAATAAATGTATAGTTAACACATATTTCTATGGCACTTACACACAATTTGATTTATATTTTTGGTAAAGGTAATACAGACCAGTGCCTCTCAAACTTTATTGCACATATGTGAATTTCCTAGGGATCTTAATAAAATGCAGACTCTAATTCAGTACGTGTTGATAGAAACTGAGATTCTGCATTTCTAACAAGTTTCCAGGTGATGCTTCCACTGCTGTTTCATGAATCACACTTTAGAAGAATCTGATCACAGGCCAGATGGGACAGGTACTATACTAGTTTTCTAGAATGGCTATCACAAAGTACCACAAATTTGGTCACTTATAAGAACAGAAATTTATTGTCTTACAGTTCTGAAGGCTGAGAGTCTGAGATGAATTTGTCTGCCATGTTGATTCCTTCAGAGGCTTTGAGGGAGAATCTCTTCCATGTCTCTTTTCTACCTTCTGATAGCCCCAGACATTCCTTGACTTGCAGCAGCAACTTAACTTCATCTATGCCTTCTTCCTTACTTGGCCATTTTACCTCTGTTTTTCTCTTTGTGTTCCTTTTTTAGAAGGACATCACTCAGATAGGATTAGGACCCACTCTACTCCAGTATGTCCTCATGTTAACTGATAACATCTTCAAAGACTCATTCACAGGTTCAAGGGATTAGGACTTCAAAAGATATTTTGGGGGGACGCAATTCAATCCATAATAGATACATTTGATTCGTTGGCCTAAAACTTCTAGAATACTTCTTTTTAATGATCTAATATATGGATCATATATTCTGATTCCTTCCTTCTGACTTCCATTCAGAAAGTTCTAAATGCAGTATCCTCTGAAGGTGACTTACATACGTGGAGATAACCTAACTTTCCTCTGCCTCCGTTTAGTTACCTTGTTTTTATCTTAAAAGGTAGAGGGCTAGTGTTATGTTGGATTTTGAACTTGGGAGGCAGTGGACTAGTACAATTGCTGTCAGCCATGGGCACGTGCTTCAACTTCAACTAACTATATTTAAGCAAGCGTAAACATTGAGAGTCACGGTAGTGGTTCTAGCCAAATTAGAAATAGAGTTTAACAATTACTATCTCAACAGGACTAGACTTGAAGGGAATATGGGGAATTTACTTTGACAAAACAAGCTTGGAACTTTATGTTCATGGTTTGTCACAATCATAATCATTCTTACATCACACAAAGAAAATAGTTTTAATAGGTGTGCTAATTATGATTTCATAATTATTATGTAGGATTTTACATTTCCTGATTTGTCACTGGACTTTGTAATGAAAAAAACCAAACAGACCAGGATCTTCATACATGGATTCTTGGTAAGAATGATGAAAATTTTACTCTATGACACCTCAAAAAAAGAAAATGAGTTCAATAAATTTCATTTAATTATGATGATAGATTTTAATTTGTTGAGTGGTCAAATTAAAAAACAAACAAACATACATACTTGGTCTCTTTGCTAGAATTCATAAACTTGTGCTGTGAATGAAAAAGCTGAGACACAGTTTGGCTTAATCAATCATTTAAGCAAAGGATTTTTTTCCCAATATAACTGGATTTAAAGAGCTTATATAAATAAGAGCTAATAAAGATCCTATTGTGTGAGGAATATTGCGTATATTAACATATATATCAATAAGGAGCCCTGGTGGTGCAGTGATTAAAGCGATCAACTGCTAATAGAAAGGTCAGATGGTTCAAAACCACCAGTGACTCTGTGGGAGAAAGATGTGGCAATCTGCTTCCATAGAGATTTACAGCCTTAGAAACCCTATGGGGTCACTATGAGTCGGAATCAACTGGACGGCAGTGGGTTTCATTTTGGTTTGGAACTGTAGTGAGGTCTCACCCAAGAATTTGGAAATAAGTGGAATACAATGGCTCTTTGAGAGATTAACTGTGAAGATAACACCATAGCAAAGTAGAAATATACAGCTCACTGAAGGGGAAAGAATACCTCCCAAGCTTATGTAAATTAATTGTTACCTGAGTAAATAGCTGATGAAATGTGACATTCATCAGAAGAATCAATCAGTGATGAAATCTTCGATAGAGAATAGTAACTCAGGCAAATTTTAGCAGCACACTTCCAGGCACTTCTCTTGAGTGGATTCTTAACTGATGCACATTGAAGCGCTGGTACCCTGTCATGGGGCTATGCTGATTATGAAATGGATGATGAGAGAGTTTCTTAGGTTGGTATCACTGAAGATTTGATACACCTGATCCTTTTGTTTTGATTCCTTGCCAAACAAGTAAATTTGTATCCATGCTCCCCTTGTAGAGCTCATTAAAACAGAAAATATACTAATCACATGGATTTGAATATTCTAGACTTTGTAACAAATTTTACTTTTTTGTGATAACATAATAAATAGATATTACAATTTACTGTGTAGAAATCTCCGATTAAGTGCAAGGCTTTGAGTATCTGAATGGGACTGAACACATGAAATGTGTTTTACTTCCTTCTGCAAATTAGACAAGATGTATATGAAATGTGATTAAAATCATTATTTTTTTTATTTAAAAAGTCATTATGTTAACTTTTTGGACAAACCTGTATTGGACTTATATAAAATTAATGGGAAATAATAGTTCTATATAAAGTGAAAAACACCATTACCAGATTACTTTCATTTCAATTATAAATGCAGAGGTGGAAATTAGGGAAGACAAATAAGTCTATGGTGTCTATTCAAACGAAAGATGTTAGTTCTCAGAAGAGCAACATGACCTTTCCTCTCCTGACCTTTGTCTGCAAGATTTCACAGTAAATGGGGCAGGCTGGCAGGGCATAAAAAATGCTCACTCTATCACACACCCAGGGCTTTGAACTGGTTTGTTTTGTTATGACTCCCTGCTGAGAATTTGTATTTCGACCCCAGCTATACTGAATCAGAATCTCTATTTTAACAAGATTCCCAAGTGATTCTTACATATACATAAGAATCACCTGGGGATCCATAAGAATCACCTGGGATCTTGTTAAAATATGGATTCTGATGGATTCCTGAGGGATTCTTATGAATACTAAGAATCACCTGGGGGTCTTGTCAAAATGTAATGCTGATTCAGTACATCTGGGGTGGAAACAAAAATTCTCAGCAGGGGGTCGAACCTAGCCGAACTGATTTGATGCCCTGTACACACTTCCAATTCAATATTTGTTTTTTCTTTCTTTACTCACAAATAGAGTGACAAATGTGAATAAGACCAGATCAGGGTTTTCAGGACACAGTCAGAGTGAAAGGATTCCCAGTATTGGTCCTATTATGTTGTACATAATTGCTCCTTTTTCTTGGAATTGAGTGGGTGTTTTAGGAGCAGAATAAAAATAAATAGAAAGCAGAAAGATAATTTGGAGTTCATCATTTAAATATCTTTAAATTAGTTACTTTTTATTGTAATTACTTTCTAATTATTTATTCATTCATTCAGTAAATACTAAGGATTATTACATGTCTGGCATTCCAGTAGGTTTTGGGTTCTCAGAGTCTTCAAAAACTTGTCAGCTCTTGCTTTCATGAAGTTTGCAGATTAGCAGAGATGATGACAGTATATACAGGAGTCACAAATATATGTGAAAATGCAAATGCAAATACAGGTGAATGTACATTGCACACTAGAGATGAATAACAGGAGTATATGATTTAATCACTGAAGTCAAGGAGGAAGCCTTTCTAACTGGTCACTGAGTTGAGATCTGAAGAATGGATAAGAATTGCTAGGTGAAAGGAGATATGGCAGCAATCATTTCATGCATAAGGACCAGTGTATGCAAAGACCCAGTGGTAAGAGTAAGCATGGCTTAAAAGAGGATAACAGAAAGCCAGTGTGGCTGTATCGGAATGTGCAAAAGTGAAAGTTGCATAAGATTCTCAAGATAATGATCTTGAATGAACTTCGCAAGACTTTCCTGACTTCGCTGAGGAGCTTGTTCATTATCGTAAGCAAAATAGAAAGCTATTGACAGGAGGAAGCAAGCTGGGCAGCTATGAGACAATTACACAATGCAGGTGAGAAATAAAGATAGCTGGGAATATGGGAATGTGAGTAAGATTTTGTTTTGTCCCAAGGATGGATAATGACCATAATGAGATCCCTGACAAGGGATTGATTTTCAGGCATTGGTTATGGTTTGGCCCTATAGGTAAAAGACAATATAATTTAGTTTCCAACCTGGGATAATTTTGAGACAAAAAGTGAGCAAAATTAATACATGGCAGCATCACAGGCAGAAACTGGAACTTTCTTGGGGAAACTGAGATATCTGGTCTCACCATATAGAGCAGATTCCAAGGAAGGGCTCTAAATTGGGAGATGAAATTTTGATTATTTTGAGTATAAATTGTTTGAGATACTTGCTGGTGAAGGAGGTAGCTTTGCATTCAAAGGTGACTTAGCCTTTTTGAATTGGCTTTGCGGGACTCTTATTTTCCATCGGTGAAAGTTCTGTCACTGATGTTTTCTGCACTTGGAAAAGCTGGCATGAACTGTTACACTCTTACGTGGGCCTTTCTTAGTCAACCATTTTGTTTTGGCAGATGTTATAAGAAATGGAGTTTGGATACCATGGCTTATAGGGGAGATATATCTATTAATAAGCATCCACTCTCCTGGCTCTCATCATAGTAACTCATGTTTAATGAGCCCTCTAAAAAGTCCAGTTCATGATTGTGGCAAGGCAGTTTGCTGGAAAATATATTGTTCCATGGCACAAGAAAGCAGAGGTCATATGTTTAGAGGAGAGGTTGGACCCAGTAAAGATTTAGACAGTCATTAAACTTTCAGGGTTTGGAGAAGTTTAAGGGAGAAGTGTGCTTCCTCCTGCCCCCTCACCCCACCGGCCCCATTTTTTTCTTTATTTAGAGGGTTTGTCTTCTTGTCTTTATGTCAAAGAGAATTGAGCGTAAAAAACTCTGTGCAGAGATTCTGTTCATAAGCTGAAATAAATTGTAAAAGGGGTGGGGTGATAAAATTGAGGGATGATCTGATTTCACTCACCATATCATAACATCCAGCAGACCGTGGCATGAAAGAAATTCCACTTATACTAAGATAGAAGGGATCATTTGATTAAAAGTAGAAAACAAACAAGAAAGAGTAATAGCCAAAAGGAGGGTTAAGAACCCATTGCACTCTATCCACAGAACAATTGACTTTCTGCTTTTATACATCAGTCACATAGCCTGGTCAATATCTGCTCCTGAGAGACGGAGACTCTCTGAATGTGCTAGCAAAATCATTTTTATGTATCTGAAGTGCTGAGGGGCAGACTTTGGACCACTGCAAATTTGTTAAAGTAATGAATGTCACCCTGGAAGGCTTTTGGAAGCCATCTTACTAGCTTAATATAAGCAATTTAGCTTCTATACATTACTGCATTGGTTGAATTCCTAACTGAAACTTAGAGGTTTACTTTCCGGGGAGGTTCCATTGATCTGGAGAGCTATTGGCACATTTGAATGTAAGTGGGAAATATTCTTGATTTTGAATAACATTATGTGTGATCACTAAATGCAGTTGAACTAAATTAAGAATTGAAATTTTAGCGATTGTCAGGTGAAATCTTTTAAATACAGAATAAAAGTGATGTTTGACATTTGGACGAATTCACTGCTTCTCAAAATCTGTGAGGGCAGTATTAAGAATTTAATTTGTAGGTTTAAGATAGTTATGGTAATAATAAGTGTAGTTAACTAGAAACTTTATAGCAGATAAATGAGGGTGACTATGTTGGAACAAATGAAATAACCTGGAATTTGGGATAAGGAAAATAAAAATAAACTATGATTTTAAAAAGTGTATATATTTTGTGTAAATATATATGCGTAATGTATATGGGTAATGTACACACACCATATATATGTGTGATGTATATGTAATGAAAGACACCATATGTTACATTATTGGGTAAACTCATATAAACTAAAAAAAATGCCTTTATATGACATTTATATATAAACTGGTTCAAGAATCCATTCTTCAAGAAGAATGCTCTTAAGCATGGCTAGTAATGACAAAAAATGAAGAAGATTTGTGGTAAGAACACATTTTAATCTGGAAGGGCAAAGGATAATATCTATATATGTTATTGTGCCATTTGTTAATCCCAGATGTACATTGAAAACCCACATTCTGAGATAGAATCATAAGACTCAAAGCTTTGTAGGGAACCAAAGTGGACAATGTTTATCTATTCTCCTTCAAGCCTACATGTTAGCAGTATCTGAATATTTTTTTCTTAACTCTTTTCTCTAGGAAAATGCAACTTCTAAATTTACCGTAACTAATAACCAAAATGTTTTTCAGATAATGCACAGTATGGCAGCATATATTCTAGAATATCTCAGTCTTAGCAAATAATAATAATAAAAATACAATAAAATAAATCAACCAATTATATTCAACTGGCATTAAACGTAGTTTTTTAAATGTATTATTCCTGTGCTGGAGTAGTTGAAAGTAGCCTCAAGAACATTTGCTTCAAGCTCAACACAAAGCTAAGGAAACCAGGTATATCACAGAGCAATTCCTCTCTCCCTCTCCTTATAAAGGGTGTTCAGGGAAGACATACCAGTATACACCATGGTCAGTCAACTGTACCGATTAATACAGGTTACCTGGTGGGAGAGTTTAAGTAGAGGGCCACTTTGTTTGTAATTGATTTTTCACTATAACATAGATAATCTGGCAATGAATGTTCATCAATGACCAAGATAAGAACACTGGCAGCACTGTGTTTTCAAGCTTTATTATATCTGGTAATGTACTAAGCATTTTAATATTACAGTTTGTAATCCTAACCTCAAGAATATGAGCTAAATATTATTATTTTCAGTTTAGAAATAAGAAAGCTGTGCATCAATAAATTCAATAATTTTCCGAAATTAGAGTCAATAGTCAGATTGCATAAATAGCAAACACGGGATTTGAACCCAGTTAAGTATGATCCTAAAGGCTTTTTTATCTGGTTTAGGTTATGGACTCTAGCACCTTATAAACCAGAATATAGGTAAATCTGTATCATTTTATTTCATGCATAATTTTGAGTTTACCAAACCAAAGGTGATATGCCCTTATATATATATATACACATTTGATATTTCAACAATCTTCACATGTACGGTTTATGATGAACTATGTTCCTCATGTTGTTCAGCTATCACCCTTATTTATATGAAATATCAAGAACAGGCAAGTGCGTAGACACATAATCATTCTTTACTGAACTGAGGTACAACTTCTTGGTGGTATCTTCTCCACGTTGTCCATACCTGACTGAGTTTTGGTTTCTTTTCTACATACACACAATATCACACAAACCTCAATTATGGAGCCTATTTAGAAAGCTTAAATATTATCAAGTCGAAAAAATAACTCGGTAAAAATGTTCTTTTTTGTTGAAGGCCAATAGTAAGAAAGTCTCCAGCCTCTTTCCCAAAGTTATTTGAAATAGTTAAACAAACTTCATCCTACCACCAAACTGACAGCCAGATAGAGGAGATAGATTATGAGATGCTTTCCTTCTGAGCTTTATCTAACTCTAAGGTTTGCTCTTCACAAGGTCTACCGTACCGAAATTTAAGACGTTTTATATTATTTTAGTCTATATTGCCAAAAGTCTTTGAGAAATCTGTGAAGTTCACTTGATAAGTATTACTTATTTTCATATTGCCTATATCATGCAGCTGTATTTAGAAAGAGTAGAAAAGAAAACTATCAAGAGTAAGGACTTGCCAAGTTGATATCCCTCAGCAAAATTTTAAAAAGACAAAGCTATACTTGTAGCCAAATTTTCTATAATTGACAGCAAATTCAGTAACATGCAGATGAAACCCCACAGAGGAAGAACATAACATCATGGTTCTTGTTAAATCCAGTTTGTGGTATTATCTTACATTTTATAGAGGTTGTATCCTATATCAGGTGGTATTTTCCTATAAAATAAATACAGTGTAATGTTTGTGGGGCACATACATATGAAAATAGAGTCAAAACAAAAGCCATTTTTAATTAGGAGGGTAGTGATAGAATTCATTATACTGAATTGACAGTTTCTTATTACACCTAAATTGACATAATTACATGTATTACTTTTATTATTGGACTTAAAAAGAGACAAACATGATGAAATTATTTTCAAGTTTCTTAGTGAATGAACAGAGGGCAAGCAGCAAGTACTGTATGCAAAAATAAAATTGTCAGCGTCCCTTTTATTACTTTTTCAAGCCTCATATTGTGAAATGTAGTCTTAAAGCTGTGGCTGTTTATGACACACCACTGCCATGTGGAACATGTGTTTGGTTATATAACCAACAAGTTGATATTGACAATTAAATGTTGAAAATACTGTTTAACCTTGTTTCTATACACCAGATTGTAAACTGAAGTGGAAGAGTTACTGATCTGCAGAATCATTCTAACAATGTTTTTGTGTCTTGGATGCCCAACTCACCATCTAGCTACCAATTTTACTTTTTGCCTGGCTGGGGAAAAAAAAAAATCAATGAAATTTATGGATCACTTATCCAGAAGTTTTCTTTTTTTTTTTTAATCTATGGTCTCATGTTAATATTGGAAATGTACACTTGTTTACCAATTTCTGTAATCCAATTAGATATGCATTTTAAAGTTTTAAAAATTACTGAAATTAGAAGGATAAATTATCAAATTTTAAAGTCTTTGTAGTTTTTACCTTTAGCACTGCATGTCTCCCTAGCACTTCCTATTTCTCCAGCCTTCACTCCCATTTTATGCTTTTGTCCTCCAGGAAAACCAAGCCATTTGTAATGTCAAATCCTCTCCTGTTTGGGGGGTGATAATACTACAAAGGACCCCTGGTGGCACAGTGGTTAAGAGCGCCTGCTAACCAAAAGGTCAGCGCTTCAATTCACCAGCTGCTCCTTGGAAACTCTATGAGGCAGTTCCACTTTGTCCTGTAAGGTTGCTATGAGTCGGGATCAACTAGATGGGAATGGCCATGGGAATACTGCGAAAGTCCACGCTCTTTTTTCAATCTCTCTGCTACTATTCTAACTTTGTTCCCCTGTATCTCTAGTCTATATGACTGTAAAAGAGTTCATTGGCCTTATGCGTCCCCATGTCTTATGTCTTTAAAATATTCTAGAACCTAGTGCTCCACCTACAATACGTTTGTAGTGTATTTACAAAAGTAAATAATACACCATTGGTTTTCCTCTAATATTTCCGTGTTACTTTCTATTTTCATGCAATAATTTACAATTTGTGTGTGCCTGAAACGTACTTCTTCTCTTCTTAATTGCTTTTGTTGTTGATGTTGGTGTCACATTAAATGTATTAGGAGTAGACAAATGTTGGAGTTTTTATCAGTGTCATATTTTACCAATGCACATATTGAATTATTCAAAACTGGATATTAGATTATTCAAAACTGAATAAAATATATACAATATATTGTATATAATATACACTCATAGACTTATACATGCATACACATAACTATTTTATCCAATACAACCTTCATAAAGAAAAATAAGTTGAGTTTTTTGATAAGATCTCTAAGTTTTCAAAATTGTTTGTAATTGGCTAGTCTTTAAGTAGTAGAAATTCATAATTGCAATGAATACACTTCCTCTTAGGTTTTACCCCAGACTACCACATTCTACCCTTGTTTTGCTTTTTTGTTTGTTTCTTTGCTTTTGAAAAAAAAGACTGCGATTTTTTTTTTTAATTGCTTTGCCAGTTTTTATTCATGGCATTATTTATGATATATCATCTCATAAATTATGCACTCTAACAGCAAACCAGAGGATTTAAAATGAGTCAAAAGCATTTTTATAATTCCCTAACATTTATAAATACCATGTTCTCATACTAAAATACAAAATGCCATGTTTCCAAAATTAAAATGTCAAAACCTTATTGTTTTCCCATGTGCTTTAATTCATGCTTCTTTAAGCTTTTTTTTTTTTTTCTGATTCTACTAAACTGATTTAGACAATGTGACTTTATTAGGACATCTAACATATTGAGTATGCTTTTGCTAAAGTGTAGTTACACTAACTTATCTCTTTATTACCTTATTGTGTCTTGTAAAGCAAGGCACAATTTTAGTTTTTAATGAAGTTCTTACAGAAGAACTAAAATTTAAAAAAGCAATGTGTGCATATATTAAAATATTGCATATTTACATTTCAGATTGGATTAGTTTTTGCTATTTTTATGATGGTATAAAACATATTCTAGATGCTGCTTATACAAATAACAGCTAAACTGGTGGCTTCTTATTATACAAATAAAGTCAATATTGAGACAATTTTTAATTTTCCTATTTATTTACTTAAATTGAAAAGATACTATTAGGAATATGGGAGAACGAGGTATAAAGGCTCCCCCCACCAAAAAATACAGGCCGTTAGAAAATAAGTAGAAGGGATATAAAATCCCATACACCCAAAACAAACAAAAAAATCTGTTAAAAAGGAAGCACTCTGTTTCTTCACAGTATCTACTACCTAAGTCAAAAAGTTCATAATATTATAAGCATTGAATGACACTGTATTTTGGGTAAATATATGATAACTGTGTCAGTCAGGATCGTCTTGCTGGAATAATCAAGCCCCAAATCTTAGTGGTGTAACCCCATAGAGTTTTATTTCCAGTTCATGTAAATCTAGTGTGGATTTCTTTAGCCAGGTGGCTCATGGGGCAACCCTCACTAAGCAATGACTCTTGTCATCCTGTGACTCGCCATCTCTCTGCCTTTCACGTCCAGCACTGTGAACAGGAAAACCAAAACCCATTGCTCTCCAGTCTATTCCAACTCATAGCGACCCTATAACACAGAATAGAACTGCCCCATAAGATTTCCAAGGCTGTAAATCTTTACAGAAGCAGACTGCCACATCTTTCTCCCAGGGAATGGGTTCCAACCGCCTACCTTTCAGATAGCAGCTGAGCTGCTTTAACCACTGTGCCACCAGGGCTCCTACTGTAAGTGGGAAAGACCACAGCAAAATATACAAAGTAAATTGGAAATGAATGTTTGCAAAAATATTTTCAAACAAAGGGATACAGATAATAAGATACAGTAGAAAGGGATACAGTAGAAGTATGAGCAAAAATTAAGACAAATAAAATATATAAAAGTTTCCAGTAAAGTAAGTTCAATCTCATTAATAATGCAAAGTAAAGAAAATGAGATTGTCTTTATTTAAACTGGTATGGTTTTTACTGTTGTTGTTTTGGTTTGGTTTTTATAGTAATAGGTAATGACTATGGTTGCACAGCGGTAGACGGAATTTGCATTTTAATAAGCTATTGTTGGGAGTAGATATTATTCTAAATTTCTTGGTGCATGTTTGGTGATATTTGTCAAGAGTCTTTAAAATGTTCAAATATTTGGACCAGCAAATCCACTTAGAATTACAGTATAAAAATATTGAGCTGGTGATGAAGATATATTTCTAGATGTTCACTACAACAAACTTTGATAACAAAAAGCTGGAAATAATACAGGAGTTATAAAAGTATGTTGCATCAATTAATTTAAAAATATTAGTAAAATCATGTATAAAAATATTGTATCTGCCACTTTAGTGAAACCACACTTTCTTGCTTTTCATAACCTCACTTATACCTCAAATCTCATTGAAATCATTAGTAGGTGAATAGTCCAAATAAACTCAATCATTCATTCAATTGTGCATTTAACACCTACGTATTGCTGTCTTATTATGTTATTATGCTGTTATTATGTTCCAGTGCACAAAGGCATTCTCCTAGGCACTGAAATATTGCAGTTAAAAAAAAAAGTTGCTGCCTTATAAACGATAAACAAATTACATTTTTGTCATTATTTACACAATAAATTATTTCAGGTTGAAACAGATTACGGAAAGTAAATCAAAATAAATAAGACGGAGATTGAGGCATGTGATGTGACACACTCAGTTTTTAGGAAGTCTATTTTGATAAGGTGACATTTGAGCAGAGACCTGAAGGTGGTAGGAAAACAATTATGTAGATCTATTGGTGATGAATAATCAAAACAGAAGTAGCACCAAGTATAAAGTTTCTAAGGCAGACTAGGAAACAGCAAGGAAACCAATGAGGTTAGAATGGTGTAAGACATGGAATAATTTTCGGAAGTGAGGGCAGAACAATAAGAGGCTGGATCTGTAGGGACTATTATGCTATGTTAAGAGTTTTGTTCTTATCGAGCTGTGTGAGAAACCATCTGAATATCTGAGCAATGTATTACCATATCTGTCCTGTAAAGGAGCATTCTGATTTCTGGGTGGAAAATAGTCTGTATAGAGGCACAAGTGGAACTAGGGAGATCAGCTAAGAGGTTATTTCAGTAGCCGAGGAAAGACATAATGGGAAGTGGTTGAGTTTGGGATATATTTTGTGTTACGGTGACAGAATTTTGAAAATAGATTAAATTTGAAGTGTGAACAATAGAGAAAAGTCAAACATAACTCCAAGATTGTCTTGAAAAACTGGGTGCATTAGGTAACTTAATCGAAATAAGTAAAACTTCAGGAGTAAGAGATTTGGGGGTGATTAAAATCTCAGTTGTTAGATTTACCAATTAGAGTTAGAGTTACCAGTTAGGAGATTTTGAGTGGGCAGTTGGAGACTTAAATCTGTAGTTTACTAGAGAGATTAATATTGTAGACATACATTTGGGAGTTAGCATATAGACATTTTACTTAAAGGCATAAGATTAAATAAGATTACTTGGAGAATGAGTATAGCTAGGAAAAGAAAAGATCTGAGACCAAGGACCTGATATAATACAACATTTAGAGTTTAAGTAGATTGTGGTTGTTGTTAGTTGTCACTGAAACCCAAGTGGTCAAAGCAGAACTGCTCCATACATGGGGTATTCAAGGCTGTGATCTTTCTGAAGCAGATCACAGGGCCTGTTTTCTGAGGCACGTCTGGTTGGGTTCAAACAACCAGCCTTTTGGCTCATAGTGGAGCGTTTAGCCATTTACATCATCCTGGGACTCCTTTAGGTAGAACTGCCCCATAGGGTTTCCAAGGAGCAGCTGGTAGATTCAAACTGCCCACCTTTTTGTTAGCAGACAAGTTCTTAACCACTGCACCACCAGGGGTCCTTAGGCAGTTTAGGAGGATTCAAATAGAGACTGAGTAGGAGTGTCTGTGAGGCAGAGGGACAACCAGATGCAAGTGATGTCATCAAGGCAAAGTGAAGATGATTTGTTAAGGTAGGAGTGATCATAGTGTCAAAGCTGCTGACTGGTTGATGGAGAAGAAGATTCAGGAGTTACTGCTGGATTTGCCAATAAGGCTAGCATGAATCCAAAAAACAAAGATAATAAATTTTGTAGAGGTTTTGGAGAGACTGGAACAATTATACACTGCTGTTGGGAATGTAAAATGGTACAACCACTTTGGAAATTGATTTGGTGCTTCCTTAAAAAGCTAGAAACAAAAGTACTATACAATCCAGCAATCTACTCCCTGGAATATATCCTAGAGATATAAGAGCCATCACACAAATAAATATATGCACACTCATGTTCATTGTAGCACTGTTCACAATAACAAAAAGATGGAAACAACCTAAGTTCCCATCAATAGAGGAATGGATAAACAAGTTATGGTACATACTCACAATGGAATACTACAAAATCATAAAGAACAATTCTTGAAACATCCCCAAAACGGGTGAATCTGTAAGGCATTATGTTGAGTGAAATTAGTCAGCCGCAAAAGAACAAATATGGTATGAGACCACTATAATAAGAACTCAAGAACAGGTTTAAACACAGAAGAAAATGTTCTTTGCTGGTTATGAGGGTGGAGAGGAAGGGAGAGGGTTATTCACTAACTAGACAGTAGACAAGAATTATCTTAGGTGAAGGGAAGGACAGCACACACTACAGGGGAAGTCAGCACAACTGGACGAAACCAAAAGCTAAGAAGTTTCTTGAACACAACCAAACACTTCCAGGGACACAGTAGCAGGGGCTAGGGGCCTGCGGACCATGGCTTCAGAGGACATCTAGGTCAATTGGCATAACAAAGTTTATTAAGAAAACTTTATGCATCCCACTTTGGTGAGGGGCATCTGGGGTCTTAAAAGCTCGCAAGCGGCCATCTAAGATGCATTAATTGGTCCCAAGCCACCTGGAGCAAAGGAGAATGAAGAGCACTAAAGACACACAAAAAATATTAGCCATAGGGACAAAAGGGCCACATAAACCAAAGACTCCAGCAGCCTAAGACCGGAAGAACTAGAAGGTGCCCAGCTACCACTGATGACCATCCTAACCGGAGCACAACAGACTGAGCAGGAGAAAAGTGTGGTGCAAAACTCAAATTCACGTGAAAAGACAAGACTTAACAGTCTGACTGAGACTGGAGGAACTCTCGAAACCATGGCCCCCAGACTCTCTGTTAACCCAGAACTAAAATCATTTCCAAAGCCCACTCTTCAGACAAAGATTAGACTGGACTATAAAACATAAAATAATACTCGTGAAGAGTGTGCTTCTTAGTTCAAGCAGATACAGGAGACTACATGGGCAGCTCCTGTCCAGAGGCAGGATCAGAAGGCAGAAGGGGACAGGAGCTGGTTGGATGGACACAGGAAACCCGGGGTTGAGAGAGGCAGTGTGGCATCACTTTATAGGGATTGCAACTAGGGTCACATAACAATATGTGTATACATTTTGAGAGAATGTATGAAAACCTAACTTGAGCTGTAAACTTTTACCAAAAGCACAATTAAAAAAAATAAAAATAAATAAAAGAGCATTGATAAGAACACACTGAATGTATATAACTGAAGAATGAATGAATCCAAACAGATTTGTTACAACTTCACTCTGTGTGCTTCTGGATCCACATTTGCACATACACACACACACACACACACACACACACACACACACACACACATAAGCACACAATGCTGTATCATCCAGCCCAGTCAAAATGCCAATTGAAAATTATAGACAAACTACTGAAGTTAACTTTATTGTAGAAATAATTAATTTTACTTAGAATCAATAATTTGTTTGGGATTCTAGACTCTTACTGATACCAAGAGATCCAAGACCAATCAAATCCTGCCATAAGAATGTCCTGTTTAGCACACTGGTACTGACAATACTTCCATCTGACGCCAGACACTTTTGCCATGCCACTGGATTCAGTTGTCCCTGAATGCTCATCATCCATCCCACAGCCACTGCTGTCGTAAATAACCCCTAAATGTTTTGCCGAGAGTAGGTCATATGACACTTCTGTAGCTGGCAGGGAATGGGAAGACAGATATTTTCTTCCTTTCAGTTTCCAGAAAAAGAACACAAGCTGAAACTCCCACTTAATATATGCTAGATAAAACTGATTATTGATTCGAGGGCTGTGTTGGGGTGGAGACAAGCTCTTCAGCTGCATGAACGTCTAAACACATATTAAGTATCTGACGAAATCAGACCAGACTATACAGAAATTGTGTCTCCATCAGTGTTTTCGTTTCTTTAACAGAACCCACCGTGAAGTGAACGGCCAAATTTACTTCTTGGCAAATATGCCAAAAGCATTATTGCCAACCAGTGCGTGTTTTTTTGAGAGTGAGACAGACTAGAGCAATAAGCAATATCTACATTTTTTTTTTTTGAGTATTGTTACTGGACATGCTTGATGTTAGGTTTTATATTCTTCAATTGCAGCACCTTTATCCCAGTGGAGAAATTGTCTCAAATCAGCACTAGATGTACTCAAATACTGTGCATTCTCCATAAACTTTTTGGAAATATGAATCTTGGAAATAAGACCTGATTTTCCAGGGTTTTCCATGTCATTATTGAACTTTTGGGTGATAGTCAAATTCTCTAATTTTCTATGTTCTCATCTGTAAAATTGTTACAATATTGCCTTCATGTCCAGGGTCAAGATTTTTATTAAACCTGAAAAGCAAAAACGTAAGTACTTTATAAGATTATGGGAAGAATTAAATTGGTTAGAGTTTTTTTTTTCATATGTTACAAATGATTGGTTAAGGAGTCTAATTTAAGAAACATATTTTATTTAATAAATAGTGTTTTCTTCATCATCTTTTTCATCTTTTAGCCTTAACAATCTCCTCTCCCATTACAGATTCGATGTTAATAAAGATTGGAAATTATTATAATCTGATGGTTACTGATTAGTATGACATCTTCCTAGCAGGGGAAAGTGCCCTTTCCACAGTAGCGCTGAAAACAATGCCCTTGAACACTGTGGGAGTTCCATGAATAGTTTATGATAATTAAAGAGGCCACACGTCCAAATCCATGGTCGTTGATACCTTTGGGCATGCATATCAAAAAGTTGCAATACTGGCAGCTTTGGATACTGAATTGATGCTGGGGATTGTTCGTTTTAATTAAGGGTTGGAGTATCTTGGCATGAAGCGCATTGAGCAGCTTAATGAGCACTTGAGTAAGAATTAGAAAATCTGAGTTCTAGACAGTTTTGCTTAGTTTATTAAGTATTAAATTAATATATTTATATCCCTCTTCACTATACAAAGAAATAACTAATGAAGTGCAATAAAATGCTAAAGTATAAGGCAAAGATATATATATATATTTTTTCAGGCTAAGAATATTCTCCAATTTGTACAAAATTTATGCCATTACATAAATCCATTAAACTTTCATATCATTTTTTTCTTTTAATCTATAACTTTCATGGAGTTGTGAGGATCAAATACAATAATAAGTGCATAAACTTTTTGGAAACTCAAACACTACGCAAATGTTAAGGAAATGTGCATATGGTTATAACTGTAATGGTATTGTTCATTTTCAGCAGTGGCTTAGGGTGAGATGGAGCAGCATTTTCATGACAAGCCCTAAACTGATTTTTGTACTGATGGGCTTCTATCTCAGTGATACTTGTTTAAGGAGTTTTTTTTTTTTTATTGTTGTTCGTTTGTTTTGGTTTTGGTAGACAGAGGTGACATAGAGAAGGCTTGAAAAATCCATCCTTGACTTCATTCCTTAGTGCTACTATAACAGAAATACCATAAGTGGGTGGCTTTAATGAAAAGAAATTTATTTTCTCACAGTTTAGGAGACTTGAAATCCAAACTCATGGCACCTGCTCTAGGGGAAGTCTTTCTCTGTCTGCTCTGGGAGAAAATCCTTGCCTCCTTTAGCTTATCTTCCATGATCCCTGGTGATCTCCAGCTGACATCTGTCTTTTGCCATTTGTGCTTCCTTGCTTCTGTGTCTGATCTGCTTGCTTTATGTCTCAAAAGTGATTGGTTTCAAATACACCTTACACTGATATGGTTCATTAACATAACAAAGAAAACTCTATTCCCAGATGGGATTACCTCCACAGGTATAGGGGTTAGGATATACAATGCATATTTTTGGGGGGTCACAAGTCAATCCATAGCAATCCTCCACCATAATCTAAAATTAGGTAAGTGACTCATGGTAAATTGAGAAATAACCTGGGATTTAGAAGACCTACCCATAAGTTTTTGGTCCAAATCAATGGCAACTCTTAGTTATTACCACACAGAGGTACTCATTGCTAGATAGAATCCTGGAAAAGGACATATAATCAAATAAATGCTAATGTTTGAACCAGTATAATTCACTTTAGTAGGCAAATTATCTGAGACCCTGACCTTGTACAGAGAGAATTCAACTTATACAGGTGTCTGTCATTCTGATAAAATGTACCATCTGCTACCAGAGCAGAGATAAAATGCT
This sequence comes from Dugong dugon, assembly GCA_030035585.1. Taxonomy (NCBI): domain Eukaryota; kingdom Metazoa; phylum Chordata; class Mammalia; order Sirenia; family Dugongidae; genus Dugong; species Dugong dugon. The sequence continues at coordinate 32,059,992 of CM057473.1, read as the reverse complement.
TTCATCAGTCTTTAAGGGAGTATAATAGAGGCGGCTAGGGGACTTGTCCTCATCCCTTTGTGATTTCATGCTATTTCCATAGAATCGTTTCTAGATAGTCCTCTTAGGAGGGCTATTTCATATGAGAGCTGAATACACTTCCTTTAGGATGTAGTGATATTTGAGGGGCATACAGAAGAATACACTGCCTTAACATATAGTACCTTCATTTTTTTCCATTTCATTAATTTGAGATAGGATTTTTTGTTCCTGGAAGAAGTAACGCATTAAGACTTATCTGTCATTAATAACCTAGTTTTAAATGGGTCATTGGAGCATTCCCGATGGAAGACTGCCAGAAAAGAGATTTTTCTATTTGGTAGGTTGGAAATGAAGATCCAGAACATGGCCTAGTGAACAAAGAGCTCAGAAGATGGATGGGGTACAAAAAATATTGAAATAGCATTAGGTTTCGGAGGAGTGGAGAGAAGCATATATTATTGAGTGGGCAATGACTCACAAAGAGAGAGAGACATAGATTGGAGTGACTTCTGGAAGAAGATTTTCTGTAGTGTTGCTCTTTAAAGGGACATATGAGGAAAAGCTACAGCCCACATATACATTTCTTTGGCTGTCACTGAGGCAAATCTGATTTATAAAATTATTGTTCCCTGTGCTTTGGCCCCGATATGCTCTGTCCCCGACAACAGACATTTCCCAGGCGGGCATGATGCCACTCAGCCGGTGTCAGTTTGGCTAATCAAGTAGATCTGAAGGCATTGGTGAGAAATTCTTATTGTTTTATTGCTGAGTCTTTACCTTTCTCTTGAATGATTGCAGCACTTCAGTCTCTAGAAATGTCAATCTTGTTCTGATGCTGGAACAAATGCTTTGTGATAGTTCCATGAAATGAGCATTGGATGCAGGAAAATCTGCAAATCAACTTTTCACATTAGTTGCTGTTACAGTGATTCACTCCAGGGGTGCCATTTCTAGGCCAAACCATACATAACTAATATTCTGTAGCAGAACACCAGAGATAAATGCTGAGTCTGGAAAACAAGAGTGCTTTTTGTGAATTCTGGAGAGGAATGCTCCGCAGAGGACAGAATCTTAAAACAGTTTTTCTCTGTAGGAAAGTCACTCGCTGCAAGGTACTGCACATCCCCGACACGAACATACTGACAGAATACGGTGTGAAAATCAGCAGTTATGTTAGGGCCCTGAATGCCGCTTCTACCACCACAACTGTTATATTTTTGCTTCATCCTTGATTTGAAGCAGTCGGTTTTCCCTGAGCATCATTTTTTTCTTTTAAAATTTCATTTTGCTCCCAGTCAATTCTGAGGGGATAGTAACAGACAGAAAGCAAAAAGACACAGTGAGAAAAGAAACTGTGTGCTCATTTGTGTGCCTCAATGCCATCTTCCAACAGTAACGTCAGCTCAGTCACAGTCCATCCTGCATTTCAGATGAAATCTAAGAGGATAAACAATTTAAAATAAGTTTTATGTGCTGCTTGTGGACAGCAGACAGATCACTGCACCCATCAAAACCCTGTTTACACCTATAGAGACTGTTATGATCTTAAACTAGCAAGAACTGCTCTTGCTTTGAGGCTGTTGGTATTCTCAGCTGCTTCACCGTCCAAGGCCAACAGCAAGAGATCACTTAGGTGTCCATCACCCATAGTTGTTCTTACAGAATATAATCCCTAACTCACTTCAGTACAAAGAAGTGTCTTTCATTCTGAAGTGCAGAGACTGGTAAAGAGAACACAATGCAGTTATTGACAGCAAAGCTGATAAACTCTTGATTATTTGGCAAGGGCTCAGGGTGTTATCATTGTTCAGTTAGAATTCTTTAGAAGTTATGACGTTTTGACTGCTTCAGTTTCTCTTGTTCAGGCAGATTGTTACTGAACAAAGTGTCAAATAATGGCAAAAGGGCTGGAGTAATATTTCAAAATATGTAGGTAAAAATAGATTAAAATGTAGAGTTCAAGGGGTACAAATACGATTACTCTCCCAACTGTTTGTAAAAAGTACAGAATTCCTTCAATACATAGGACAGCTATAACATTTACCTACATGTTGTTATGCGTGGATGCAATTTAATTGCTATCATGTCTTTGTAAAAATGCAAATACCAATTAAAGTAAAAACTGCACCCTAAGCTTAGCATGTTGAGAAAACGTAAAAAAAAATCGCTATGTTAAGAATCAATGACTTCATTCTTTAGTGATTTTTATCACAGGAGAGATGTTATCATTTGTTCATATCATCAATTTTGTGTAGCAGATAGCTCATGATGATAATAAAATAGTGTCTGATATTAATAAAAAGTTCAAGATATAAAGTGTGTTTACCCAACAACTTTTATTTTACTAAAGTGGTAGTAAAAATGAATTCAAATTTCTAATGTGAAAATACTATCTTTTACAAAGGTTAATTTCATTTTTTAAGTGTTTATGAAAACTGACCTTAAAGTCAACTGTTGATGAACCATCGGTCTTTGGTGTAGTCAGTCTAAGGCTGATTAAATTTCTTCAGATGTCTTGTCTCATCTATTCTATTGGTGAAAGAGAAATTCGTTCAGAGTCCCTGGGCAGTACAAATGGTTAATGTGCTAGGTTGCTGCTAATCGAAAGGTTGGAGATTCAAGTTCACCCAGAGATGCCTTGGAAGAAAGGTCTGACAATCTACTTCTGAAAACTCAGTCATTGACAACCCTGTGAAGCACAGTTCTACTCAGACACACTTGGGATGGCCATGAGTTGGAATTGACTCAATGGCAACCTAGATGGAGAGTTAAGACAAAAAGAAAAACTGTATTTTTACAGACTTTTTTTGAGGTGTTCATAGTTAGCCTGTCTCTACTGGAATCATAATGACTGTAAACTTATACTGCAGTATAGATTGATATAGATCCACACAGTATTTGCCGTCTTTAATTATCAAAACCAAGGATTATATTATTATCAAAACTATGAAAAAATTTGTATAAAATGATTAACTAACGTTTTTTAAATGAATTTGCTTTGAAGAGATTGTATTTTTCACTAGTAATCTCAGGGAAACTGCATTAGATATCATCATATCTGAGCATATCTTCTAAAGGAGCCCTGATGGCGCAGTGGCGAAGTGTTTGGCTGCTAACCAAAAGGTCAGTGGTTCAAACCCACCAGCCACTCAGAGGGAGAAAGACATGGCAGTCTCCTTCCATACGATTACAGTCTTTGAAACCCTATGACACAGTTCTACTCTGTCCTGTAGGGCTGCTATGAGTCAGAAGTCAACTCAACGGTAACAGGTATGGTTTTGGTTTGAGCATATCTTCTAGAGAATGTAAATTTTATCCTATTAAAGGCAAATGATAGTCTCCAATGGAACATGAAACAGAAAACAAATTGAACTTATTAAGATAATCTTTGCATTACCATCTTAAATCTTTTTTTAATTTCTCAATCATTAGCAAATGTGTTACCCCAGACATCTTTTTCTTCTGTTCTAAGTAGAGATGCAAGCAGTTTGCTATTTTGATGAAGTAGAGCTTTTTTCAAAGGTAACTCCCTCTATATGCTGGCTTTATCATTTTAAGTATAAGTTTTGAAGACATTTTCTATGATAAAAAATTTGCTACATTAAGGTACAATCAGGCTCATCACTAGTACAATAGATAAATATTCTTCTGTTCACATAAGATAAATCACTGGAATATTTTTTTGACTTACATGATACTCTGTAGAAGGTGGACAGGTGATCATCAAATCAGAATGGGATATCCCTGGAAGAAAGACATACACACACAAATACAAAAAACATTGCTCAGGATTATTGCTTTATTATACTTGGTAGATTAAATAATCTATCTTCATTAGAAAATAAAGCCAATGGAGTCAATTTAATATTTGTTTTCCACATGCTGCCTAAACATTTGGGGTTATACAAATCATCATGAAGTATTTAATTTCTGAGAAAGCATAAAGACCTCCTCGGTCATAACATTGAAGGTGCCCTGAGAGTAAAAATTACTTTTCTAGGAAGTCCCTGAGATTGCTGTGTGGATCCCAGGATAATAATTAATATTCCATAAAATTTTTAAAAGGACAATAAGTGCAGGTGAAAAGAAAAGCAAATTTCATGGAGCTCATTATTTGTGGTAAGATTATTATTGTATCATATGATTTCTATACTACGCTTACTCTTATCTTCTCTGAGTTATATCCCTATGGAAGAAAGGCAGTACTCATCTCTTCTTGGAGTATAATATATACTATACTTTTCTTAAAATAATCTTCAGAGTGTCTAAAAAAAAAAACATTTCTTAACCCTGGAATTTCTGCCCATGCACACAGTTGCCAAATGAAACAGATCCTTGTTCCCCACATCATCATGTTTATTAAATTGAAATAAATCTTCCACCCAGGTGTTATGTGTGAAAATAATAATGAACACATACGGTGGAAACTAGAAGGATAATAACCACCCCCCCAAAAAAAACCCTTTGCTGTCGAGTCAATTCCCACTGCTAGCAACCCTATAGAACAGAGTAGAACTGCCCCATAGGTTTTCCAAGAAGCAGCTGGTGGATTTGAACTGCTGACCTCTTGGTTAGCAGCTGAGCTCTTAACCACTGCGCCACCAGAGTTCCGGAAGTATAAAATAAAAAGAAAATATATGCGTTGGAACCCTAACGGCGCAGTGCTTAAAAACTCAGGCTGCTAACCAAAAAAAGTCAGCAGTTCGAATCCACCAGCCACTCCTTGGAAACCCTGTGGGGCAGTTCTACTCTATCCTTTAGGGTTGCTAGCAGTCGGAATCAACTCTATGGCAACAGGATTTTTTCTGATGTGTCAGAAAGGCATGAGAAGTCTAGACATGAGTCAGACTGAAATATGAATATCAGAGTGATGGACCACGGGAGAGGTGCTGAAGATGCTGTGTGAGTCAGAGCAGAGTAAGCAGGTGCCACTGAATGTAAATGTGAAAGAAAACAAAAATAGAGGAACTAAAAGTGAAAAACCAGAGAACCAAAAGTCAGGGGGATAAAGGGCAACGGCATTAGTATTAAATATTCCAATTCATCTTTGAAACTACAATTTACCTAGTTATATAGAATTTCTTATGCCTGGGCACCAGTTGACCTAGCTATAATAGCAAATTGGATACTTTTTGTTCCTCATCCATTTTATTCTAATGCTAAAATAGTATCCTTGTCAAAGCATTTAGGTTCTAAAGTGATAGCTACTCTATAAATTTTTAAATAGGTAATAAATATTAATCAATGTGATGCATTTTATACAAGTATCATCTGGGCATTTCAAAACATTTTGGAAACAGTTCTTACAGAGCCTGTTTAATTAATGTTGGTGACAGGTATGATCAGACTAAACATTTATTGAGAAGCATCCTTGTGAAACATTTCATAGACATCGAGTTGATCTAATAAAGCAGACAAGGTAATAAATGTGTGAAAATAGGCGACTTACCCAGAAGAAATGTTATCTAGCATTCACTCCATTTTATATTGTCATGGTTTATAGGCCCCTCCAAGGACTTCAGAGTTCAAGGGAAGAAATGGATGTGATTAAATAAAAGTAAATATTAAAAATACACTTTAAGAAATAAATGAATGTGTTTGACAGTTCAGGAGGAGGTTTTAAAAAGTAAAAAGAATTACATATAGTCAAACCTGAAAGAAACATCAAAAAACGATAAAGATTTTCCTAAAAGGTACTAATAATTCCAGAAGAGTGGATGATTTTTTTTTTCTCTCTTCTTCTTTCCCTCTTACTCTAAGTTCTTTAAATTTTCAAATTCGCAGTGAAGCATGTTGTCTTAGACTTCACCCTCAGGTATCCTTTGACATATGGTAACAACTTAAACGACAGGCCCCCTCCCTCAATTTCAGCTACAGTTTTACTCCATTTCTTCTTCTCCAGGCTTTAGTGGTTGGGAGAATATGCTATTACCATCCTCTGTAAAAGAGGTATTCCAAGAGTTGAAAGTTATAGTGGAGAATGTCTTTAGTAGTGGTTGCTCTATTCTGAAAGGTTGTTATAGCCTTTATACTGGCATTGACAGTTTTCAAACATTTAGTCATACTTTTATAATTCATTTTGAGCCTTTGCCAAGCTTTCCACACCTTGAATTATGAAACTCTGGGAGGAATGTAGTACAGGCAGTCCCAACCCATTGATGGCCTGTGAATCAAATTTTTTGATGAAAGCCAGTTGTTTGCAACTCATAAAGAAAGCATTTTTGCTGGGGAAATTATGTTATGCACAGTGGTTTGTTTCTCAGAATCATACACAAAAAGTTCTTTTAGCTTATAATGCCACTGAAATAGACTAAGGCTGCCATTTAAAGTGTAGCCGCAATTTACTCATTGGTGTCTCTGAAAAATCGTTCCCAATTCTATTCAACTTGAGATAACACAGCCTTATGAATGGCATCTCCCTTTCTGTTCTGTATTTCTCTTCCTAAATGTAACCCAGAAAAAAATTACCATAATAATATATCTTTATACGGTTTTTAGCAAGTTAGATAGTAGTAATAATAATAATTTATGACCTAAAATATACATTGAGAAATAAAAATTTTACAGTGTAACACAATGAGTATTTTGAGGTTTAATATTTAATAGTGTAAATGGACATTCCTCTAATTTTTCCAGTCTTTCTCACGCAAGGACTTCCCAATGTAATCGTAAAACGTAATGTTTCAAACTTCCCCTTACATTTTAGAAAACCAGACAGTATTCCAGGTTTTAGTAGTACGTTCATTTCAAAGGCTCACTAATACATCTTTAAAGATTCTACTTATTCCCTTCAAAGAGTTTTCTTTAAATTGTACCCATTGCTTTGTTCATTGTATTATACAGATAGTTGTTATTATATAGGTAGTTGTAAACACAAAATAAACAATTTGACAAAGTTCAAATAATGAGAGGCTTTAAACAGCAGGCTAAAATATTTTGAACTTTACCATTTGGGCAGTATAGAAACGTGAAAGTTTGTGGACATGGGAGTAGCATACTGATTTACACGTATTGATGCGGTGGCAGTGTACAGGATGAATGAGAGGCTACAGAAAGGGATGAAGACTATTCTTAGGTCTGACTTTCCATCTACTTTATTCTAAATTAAAAATTATACGTATATATGTATATACATGCATATATATTTGTATATATTAATATATTTGTATATGTAAGAAGAAAATATAAAACGAAATATTTGATTTGAAAATTTTGAATGCAGTTTCAGTTTTAAAAGTTATTCAAAAAATGTGGAAAAAAGTATAATTAAAGATCTCAGATAAGAAGGAAAGAAAACTTTGTTGGTTTTGTTCTAAGTAAAATCCCTAAAGGAAAAGTCATCATGGATCTAAAAATATTCAAAAGAGAGTTTTCTATATAGTACCTCAACTAAATGTTAAAATACGGTGAATAAACCACATATATTTTCTTTGTATTGATTAGTGAGATGTTTCAAATAAGTGAGAGAAGTGCTTTTAGCCTGTTTTCAGATAATGTGTGATGGAGCCAGAAACATAAAACAACAACAACAACAAAAAAACAACAACAAATCATCCCTCTGATTAGTTATGAAATAGGTTCATCTAAATAATCCACCTGAAAACAAGAAGTGGAAAAACTTACAATCTCAGAAAAAATAAACACACTCTAGTATAAGATATATGGTTTAATGAAATCTATTATTTGCTTAAGTCATAAACTGCTTTGTTCTAGAAAGAATTAAAAACAGTTTACACGTTTGTCTCCAGGATTTAAAGCTTCACCTGCTAATAACTTTAAAATGAAGTTACATTATTTTTTACTACAGGAGGCTATTGGTGATTCAGTGATAGAATTTTCTTTTCCATGTGGGAGATCCAGGTTTTATTCCTGCCAATGCACCTCATGAGCAGCCACACCCATCTGTCAGTGAAGGCTTTCCTGTTGCTAGATGCCGAACAGGTTTCAGTGGAGCTTTCTGAATAAGATGTACTAGGAAGAAAGACCTGGTGATCTACTTCTGGAAATCAGTCAGTGAAAAGCCATGGATCACAATGCTCTGATCCACAACTAATCATGGGATGGTGCAGGATCAGGCGGTGTTTTGTTCAGTTTTGCATGGGGTCACCATGGGTTGGGGGCAAGTTGAAGGCAGCTAACAACAACTACCTAAATGATAAACAGAAGCCCCTCTCTGTCTTATGCTTTTTGTTTTTATAAGTTTCCAGATTCTTTTTTTTTTAGTTAAAATTTTTATTGAGATAATTGTAGACCCACTTGCCATTGTAAAATAATACAGAGAGACACCTTGTATGTTTGCCCAGTTTTCCAGATGGTAACGTTTTGCAAAACTACAGTACAGTATCACAACCAGGGTAATGCAGTGATATTGACAGTCTACCCACTTTATTCAAATTTTTTATTTTATTTTACTAATCTGTGTGTATGTTAAATTCTATAAAATTTTATCAACAACTCTGTCTGTGTATCTACCACCACAGTGAAGACACTGAGCAGTTCTAATACCTCAACAACCTTTTATAACCACATCCATCTCTCTCCAGTCCCCTGTTGTGTCTAGTCCCTAATCGACAGCCACTAATTTGTTCTACATTTTAAAAATTGTTTCCTTTCAAAAATGTTACATAAGTGTAATTATACTATATAGAACCTTTTGAGAAAGTGTTTTTCACTCATTGTAATTCTCTGGAGATTCATCCAACTTGTTGAGTACATCAATAATTTTGTTTGGTTTTTGGTTTTTCTTCTTTATTGTTGAGTAGTATTCTATGGCATGGATGTACTGTAGTGTTAACTGTTCTTCTGCTGAAGGACATATGGGCTGATTCCAGTCTGGGGCTATTTCAAGTAAAGCTGCTATGAACGTTTGTGTGTAGTTTTCGTGTGAACAAAAGTTTTCATTTCTCTGGGAATAATGCTGAAGAGTGCAATTGCTGGGTCCTATAGTAGTTGCACGTTTAATTTTATAAGAAACTGCTAAACTGTTTTTCCAGAGTAATTAACAACTATGGCAAGCTATGGCTGTTAACCAAAAAGATTGGCAGTTGAAATCCAACAGACGCTCCTTGGAAACCCTATGGTGCAGTTCAACTCTGTCCTGTAGGGTCGCTATGAGTCAGAATTGACTCGACAGCCACAGGTTATAACATTTTACATTTCCACCAGCAACGTACTAATGACCAGTTTCTCCACATCCTTTCCAACATTGGCATTATCGGTATTTCTTATTTTAGTCATTTGGTAGGGATGTAGCAGTCCCTATCTTTTTTGACCTCAGGAAGTTCATTTTGCTAGATCCCTCCCTTTAAAAATATTTCTATAATACTCAGAAAAGTGAAAAACAATCCACTCTCAGCCCCTGATTGCTATCTGTAATCCCAGGCTGAGTCCTAACTTGAGTAGAAGGTTTCTACTCTATGAGCTTACTCTGCTTGATCTTGGTAGCTAGGAATTTTGTTATCTCCTGTTTTGTTTCTAATTCCATTGCATCTCTGTTTATGTTCCTGGAACCTTCTCATATTTTACTACAATAATAGCTGAGACAAGACCTCAACAAGTACTAAGACTTTACAAATCATTTGGAGAAATTGAAATGGTTTGATAATATTGTGTAAAGTTAACTTCTCCTAGATATAACCATTTTAAGAGCTAACATTACTAACTTCAGATGGCTTTATGGTTATCTTCTCTCTGCTCAAATTGCCACCCTGAAAAGACTTATCAAAAGTGATGCCCTATATAATGTCCACTCTACCTGAAGCATAGTTCTCTAGTTTTGTTTTTTTTTCCCCTAGAGCCAGAGAGAAGAAGTATCTGTCCCACTCCGTAGTCCTTACTTCTTTAGCTGTTTGATTGACTGCCCACTCCCACATTTCAGTGTAAACTATGGCCAGATGTGTATTATTGTGTGGTTCTATTGTCAAAATAAGATAGTCTCAGCAGAATACAATAGTCCAACTCAACAGAATACATAGTCCATCACAGATAAATATTAATACATGTTAGTCATCAAACTAGGGCTTCTTTTTGTATGAGTAGTCAGTACATTTTAAAAAGCTTGCTGTAAAAATAAAGAAGAATATGTAATAGAGGTCGTACATGGCCCACAAAATGGAATTTATGGATTCTCCGGTCCTATGCAGAGAAGTTTGTCCATCTCTGACTATATGGAGGGCTAAAATGAGCCCATTTTATGCTCATAGATTCCTCTCATTACAAAGAAAGACGACATACATTCTGTGTGGTCCTTTGGACTCTACTCATTAATTTCCTCTAAGCAAAACTGCTTCAAAAGTGCACACAGTCTTTCTAAGCACAAGCAATATTTTCCATGGGAGAGCTGAATAAAAAACAGATTAAATCCATAGTTTAAAAAACATAAACCTTTCCCATAGAACCATCTAAGTCTATAAAGCTCTGCTAAAATTCTACTATATTAGCAAAACAGCTCTGCTATATTAACAAACAGAACACTTAGTGTTACAGTCTAAACCATTTACCTTAAAGTGGCTTCAGAGTTTTCTCTAAATGAATGGGTCTATATTATTGAGTTTCAATATTGCAAGTGCTAGTTTAAACCTAAACTAAAAATAAATCTGAAGTTTACCTGTTTGTGTAACTGTTAAGTCTCTGGTGAAAATTACTCCCAAGCACAGCTGGATCCAGAGGTTCCAGCAATGCTTTTAAGACAGTCTCTCTTTTCTCCAATTCTTGGCTTTGTTCATATTGGCTTGTCTCTATTTGTAGGCATAGTCTCCCCACATGGATACAGGTAGTCTGGGAGTTCCAAAACTTACTAGGTGTGAGATAGTTCGATACCAGTAAAAGAGATACCATAAATCCTAATCTCAGGAAACACTCTGATTGACTTGACACCTAAGTCATCCTGGTGACCAAGATGATGAAACTTATGGAAAGGTTAGGCCAGGATCAAATATCCATTACTGGGACTTCAGAGTCAGGGCGTTGGGTATATATACAGACTTAAAAATTATTATCAAATCAGGGAATGATGAATCCTCATAGAATTCAATACAGGGCAAAGAAAATACCCATGTACTATAGGGTCCAATTTCATAATTTTCCCAAAACAAAGAATAAGAGTCTCAAGGATTAATTCAATTATTTACCTATAAAAAATGGGAATGCTCTCAACTTTAAAATTAAAGCCTTCCCTCCTCCCCCACCTGTTCAAATGAGAGTTCGAAGCTATTATCACTGACATATGTGTAGAGTTCAAGGTCAGATTAGCATTTTTCCCCCTCATTCCAATGATGTTTACAGAAGATTTTCTCAAGCATGTAGCATAAGGACGGAAGTATAAATCTGAGTCGAAGATAATGGAAGATTCAGTACATTCCTCCAAGGCTTGTCTAAGGAGATTTTTACTTATCCCTATTAATAGTGTCAACAAACCCCCCCTTTTTTTTTCAAAGAAATCATTTAGTGCAAAGCATGGCCTATCTACAAATTATTACAAAGATTGAAGAAACAAAGTAGCTGCCAAAGGATTAGTGATTCCAAATATATCCTAATACTATAACTGAAATCAAGAGGTTAGAAAACTGCTGATTCTATCTCCACAGTTTCGCTGATTCATGCAGTTGATGGCTAGAGATTGGAATGCATATGGCATCTGTCCCAACTACATCTAGATTCTCTTGGGGTCAGAGTCTAGACCTTGGAGAATTGTGGGTAGTCCCCAATTTTCACATTTCTGTGACCTTGCTGACTGGCATTAACTGTAGCAGGAGAATGGCCTCTAACTCAACTCATGTTCCAAAACTTGAGCAAGTGCCTCTTATTGGCAGAATCTACCTTATTTTTACACAAATAACATGTGTCTTCTACATTTGTTTGCCAACTGCACCCTCTCCCTGAATGGTATTTTTGTAAGCACATTATACTAATATTTTTACAGCAAAAAAAAAAAAAAAAAAAAAGCATAGTGCACTTTTAAAAATACCTTGTATGGGGAGGGCACAGTTGGCAAACAAATGTAGAAGGTGTGCATTATTTGTGTAAAAATATGGTAATTTGCAACCATAAATCTAGCTGCCAGGAAATCTAAGGAATGCAATATTTTGCATTCCGGGTTCTATGTTACTGAAAGTCACTAGATAGAATGTAGTAGGAATGGATGTAGAGTGTCAGTCAATCATAATTGCTGTTGTCAGTTGTTGTGGGGTCAATTCTGATTCACGCTGACCCAATTTATGCAGAGTAGAACTGCTCCATTGGGTTTCCAAGGCTGTGAACTTTCAGGAATATATCAACAGGCCTGTCTTTCAAGTGAGTTTGAACGGCTAACCTCTCAGCTAGTGGTGGAGTGCTTCACAGTTTGCACCACCTTGGGACTCTCCAATCATAATATCTAATACAATTATATATATATCTGTGTATTATGTGTATACATAATACACCCATGCACTAAATTTTCAAAACTGGTGGGCTAATCATTAGAATGGGGAAATAAAGGTAAATTATTTTTTTACTGTATTGTACTATTTTTGTGTAAAATTTCAAGACATAAAATAGTTTTTATTTTATTTATTCTTATGAAATAAAATCTGCAGTCAAGACTATTTGTTATACTGTATGAAGCAAATAGTAATTTTTAAAACTCTCGTCTATTCAGTATCATTTTCTCTACGAGTATACTTAAAGAAGAAAATGACATAATGATGCTGGGCATCAATTTATGACACTGTAATAGAGATTGGGATAAAATCACAGCAATTTCTGAGTCAGTACTTTCAAAAAATCAGTGGGTCTCCCTTGTGGAAGCAATCTATATATTCTGTTTCTCAAGTATTTCTTTTCTCTAGGCTCATGAAAGAAGGCATAGCAATTATTTCTCAAGTTTTTATTCTTATCTCTAGTGCAAAATATACTGTCTTGATGGGCTTCATCAACGATTTTTTTTCTCTTTTTTTTTTAAATTGTGCTTTAAATGAAAGTTTACAATTCAAGTTAGTTTCTCATACAAAACTTTATACACACACTGCTATGTGACTCTAGTTTCTCTCCTCATACTGTGACAGCACATTCCTCCTTTCCACCCCAGATTTCCCGTGTCCATTCAACCAGCTCCTGTCCCTTTCTGCCTTCTCATCTCGCCTCCGGACAGGAGCTACCCGTTTAGACTCATGTATCTACTTGAGTTAAGAAGCTCACTCTTCACGAGTATCATTTACGTGTTATAGTCCAGTCTAATATTTGTTTGTAGAGTTGCTTCGGGAAAGGTTTTAGTTTTGGGCTAACAGAGATTCTGGGGGCCATGTCTTCCAGGGTCCCTCCAGTCTCAGTCAAACCATTAAGTCTAGTTTTTTTTACTAGAATTTGAGTTCTTTATCCCACTTTTCTCTTGCTCTGTCAGGGACTCTCTGTTGTGTTCCTTGTCAGGGCAGTCATTAGTGGTAGCCTGGTACCATCTAGTTCTTCTGGTCTCAGGCTGATGGAGTCTCTGGTTTATGTCATCCTTTTGTATCTTGGGCTAATATTTTCGTTGTGTCTTTGGTGTTCTTCATTCTCCTTTGCTGCAAGTGGGTTGGGACCAGTTGATGCATCTAAGATGGCATATCGCTAGCTTTTAAGATCCCAGATGCCAATCACCAAAGTGGGATGCAGAACATTTTCTTAATAAACTTTGTTATCCCAGTTGATCTATATGTCCCCTGAAACCATGGTCCCCAGATCCCCAGCCCTGCTACTGTGTTCCTGGAAGTGTTTGGTTGTGTTCGGGAAACTTCTTAGCTTTTGGTTTAGTCCGGTTGTGCTGAATTCCTCTGTAGTGTGTGTTGTCCTTCCCTTCACCTAAGAAAATTCTTATTTACTGTCTAGTTAGTGAATACTGCTTTCTCTCCCTCCCCACCCTTGTAACCATCAAAGAATGTTTTCTTCATTTAAACCTTTTCTTGAGTTCTTATAATAGGGTTCTTATACAATATTTGTCCTTATGCGACTAATTGCACTCAGTGTAGTGCTTTCCAGATTCATCCATGTTATGAAATGTTTCACGGATTCATCATTATTCTTTATTGTTGCATAGTATTCTATTGTGTGAATATACCATAATTTGTTTATCCATTTGTCCATTGATGGGCACCTCGGTTGTTTCCATCTTTTTGCTACTGTGAACAGTGCTTCAATGAACATGGGTGTGTATATATCTACTAGTGAGATGGCTCTTATTTCTCTCGTATATATTCAAAGGAGCTGGATTGCTGGACCATATGGTTCTTCTATTTCTAGTGTTTTAAGGAAGCACCAAATCGATTTCCAAAGTGGTTGTACCATTTTACATTCCCACCAGCAGTGTATAAGCGTTCCACTCTCTCCACAACCTCTACAAAATTTATTATTTTGTGTTTTTTGTATTCATGCTAGCATTGTTGGGGTGAGATAGTATCTCATTGTAGTTTTGATTTTCATTTCTCTAATGGCTAATGATTGTGAGCATTTCCTCATGTATCTGTTAGCCACCTGCATGTCTTCTTTGGTGAAGTGCCTGTTCATATCCTTTGTCCATTTTTCAATTGGGTTATTTGCCTTTTTGTTGTTGAGGTTTTGCAGTATCTTGTAGATTTTAGGATTAGACCCTGACTGGATTTGTCATAGCCAAAATTTTTTTCCCAATTTGTAGGTTGTCTTTTGACTCTTTCGGTGAAGTCTTTTGATGAGCATAAATGTTTGATTTTTAGGAGCTCCCAGTTATCTAGTTTCTCTTCTGGTGTTTCTGCATCGTAACTTATGGTTTGTATGCTGTTTATGCTATGTATTAGGGCTTCTAGCATTGTCCCTATTTTTCTTCCATGATCTTTATTGTTTTTGATTTTATATTTAGGTCTTTGATCCATTTTGAGTTATTTTTTGTGCATGGTGTGAGGTATGTGTCTTGTTTCATTTTTTTGCAGATGGATATCCAGTTCTACCAGCACCATTTGTTAAAGAGACTGTCTTTTCCCAATTAATGGACTTTGGGCCTTTGTCATTATCAACTTCTCATAGGTGAATGAGATTCTCAAATCTGTTCCATTGGTCTATGTATCTGTTCTTGTACCACTACCAGGCTGTTTTGACTACTGTGGCAGTATAATAGGTTCCAAAATCAGGTATCACGAGGTCTCCTGCTTTGTTCTTCTTCAGTAATTCTTTACTTAGGCAGGCCCTCTTCTCTTTCCATATGAAGTTGGTGATTTGTTTCTCCATCTCGTTAAAAAATGTCATTGGAATCTGGATTGGGATTGCATTGTGTCTGTGGATTGTTTTGGGTAGAAGTGACATTTTCACAATGTTGAGTCTTCCTATCCATGAGGAAGGTATGTTTTTCCACTTCTGTAGGTCTCTTTTGGTTTCTCACAGTAGCGTCTTGTAGTTTTCTTTGCATAGGTCTTTTATGTTTCTGGTTAGATTTATTCCTAAGTATTTTTTCTTCTTGGGGGCTATCGTAAATGGTATTGATTTGGTGATTTCTGCTTTGAAGTTTTCTTTGCTTGTGTAAAGGAATCCAACTTGTTTTTGTATGTTTATCTTGTATCCTGATATTTTGCTGAAATCTTCTATTAGTTCCAATAGTTTTCTTGTGGATTCTTTGGGGCTTTCTGTGTATAAGACCATATCATCTGCAAATAGAGATACTTTTATTTCTTCCTTATCAATTTGGATGCCCTTTATTTCTTTTTCTAGCCTAATTGCTCTGGCTAGGATCTACAGCACAATGTTGAATAAGAGTGGTGATAAAGGGCATCCTTGTCTGGTTCCCACTCTCAAGGGGAATGCTTTCAGACTCTCTCCATTTAGGATTATGTTGGCTGTTGACTTCATATAAATGCCCTTAATTATGTTGAGGATTTTCCCTTCTATTCCTATTTTGCTAAGAGTTTTTATCATGAATGGATGTCGCACTTTGTCAAATGCCTTTTCTGCATCAATTGATAAGATCATATGATTCTTGTCTTTTCTTTTATTTATGTGATGGATTACAGTGATTGTTTTTCTAATGTTGAACCATCCCCACATACCTGGTATAAATCCTAGTTGGTCATGGTGAGTTATTTTTTTTTTTATATGTGGCTGAATTCTATTGGCTAGAGTTTTGTTGAGGATTTTTGCATCTATGTTCATGAGGGATATAGGTCTGTAATTTTCTTTTTTTGTGGTGTCTTTACCTGGTTTTGGTATCAGGGTTATGCTGGCTTCATAGAATGAGTTTGGGAGTATTTCATCCTTTTGAATGCTCTGAAATACCTTTAGCAGAAGTGGTGTTAAATCTTCTCTGAAAGTTTGATAGAATTCTCCAGTGAAACCGCCCAGGCCAGGGCTTTTTTTTTCTTGGGAATTTTTTAATTACATTTAAAATTTCTTTTTTCGTTATAGGTTTATTTAATTGTTCTACCTCTGTTTGTGTTAGTTTAGGTGGGTAGTGTGTTTCTAGAAATTTGTCCATTTCCTCTAGGGTTTCAAATTTGTTAGAGTACAATTTTCTGTAGTATTCTGTTATGATACTTTTAATTTCAGTTGTGTTTGTTGTGGTATAGTGCATCTCATTTTTTATTTGAGTTGTTTGCTGCTTCTCTTGTTTTTATTTTGTCAGTTTGGCCAATGGTTTATTGATTTTGTTGATCTTTTCAAAGAATCAGCTTTTGGTCTTGTTTATGCTTTCAATTGCTTTTCTATCCTCTATTTCATTTAATTCTGCTCTAATTCTTATTATTTTCTTTCTTCTGGTGTCCAAGGGCTTCTTTTGCTGCTCTCTTTCTATCTATTCCAGTTATAGGGTTAATTTTTTGATTTTGGCCCTTTCTTCTTTTTGGATGTGTGCATTCATTGCCATAAATTGACCTCTGAGCACTGCTTTTGCTATGTCTCAATGGTTCTGGTAGGATGTGTTTTCATTCTCATTTGATTCTCTCAATTCCTTTATTCTGTCCTTAATTTCTTCTATAACCCAGTAGTTTTTGAGCAAAGTGTTGTTCAATTTCCATGTGTTTGATTTTTTTCCTTGGTTTTTCTGTCATTGATTTCTACTTTTATGGCTTTATGGTCAGAAAGATGCTTTGTAATATTTCAATGTTTTAGATTCTGTTAAGGCTTGCTTTATGGCCTAATACGTGGTCTATTCTGGAGAATGTTCCATGTGCTTTGAAAAAGAAAGTATACTTGGTGCTGTTGGGTGGAGTGTTTTGTATATGTTTATGAGATCAAATTGGTTGATTGTGGCACTTAGATCTTCTGTGTCGTTACTGAGCTTCATTCTGGCTGTTCTGTCCTTCACAGAAAGTGGTGTGTTGAAGACTCCTACTATTATTGTGGAGCTGTCTATTTCTCTTTTTAATGCTGTCAGGGTTTGTTTTATGTATTTTGGAGCCCTGTTGTAGGGTGTGTAAATATTTATTATGGTTATGTCCTCCTGGTGTATTGACCCTTTAAGCGTTATATAGTATCCTTCCTTATCTTTTGTGGTGGATTTTACTTTAAATTCTATTTTGTCAGAGATTAACATTGCCACCCCTGCTCTTTTTTGATTGTTGTTTGCTTGATATATTTTTTTCTATCCTTTTAGTTTTAGTTTGTTTGTGTCTTTAAGTCTAAGGCGTATGTCTTGTAGGCAGCATATAGACAGACTGTGTTTTTTTTTAATCCATTCTGCCACTCTCTGTCTCTTTATTGGTGCATTTAGTCCATTTACGTTCAGCATAATTATTGATAGGTATGAGTTTAGTGCTGTCATTTTGATGTCTTTTTTGTTGTTGTTGACAGTTTCTTTGTTCCACTTAATTTTCTGTGCTGAGTCGTTTTTCTTTATGTATTTTCTTTTCATCTTTTTCATTGTTGTTGATTTTGTATTTGCTGAGTCTTTATGATTTTCTTGTTTTTTTTTTCTTTTTTTTATATTTTATTGTACTTCAGGTGAAGGCTTACAGAACAAATAGTTTCTCATGAAACAGTAGTACACATGTTGTTTTATGACATTGGTTAACAACCCCACAACATATTAACCCTCTAAATTCTCAACCTTTTCTTTTTTTTGGTGAAAATACACATAGCCAAAGATACACCATTTCAAAAATATCTACATACACAGTTCAGTAACATTGACTATGCTTTTCCAATTGTGCTGTTATTCTCACTTAAGATGAAGGCTTACAGAACAAAATAGTTTCTCATTTAACAGTTACTACAAATGTTGCCCTATGACAATGGTTAACAATCTCACAACACATCAACAATATCCTTACTCAATCTTGTATTCCCTATCACCAGTTTCCTTGTCCCCTTCTGCCTTCTGGCCCTTATCACTGGACTCCTGTACCTTGTTAGTCTCATTTGGATTTACGGAGCTGTCCACTCCCAGACTGAGCAGTGAACCTCGGAGGTAACTTCACCACTGAGCTAAAAGGGTGTCTGGGGGCCATACTCTTGGGGTTTCTCCAGTCTCCTTTAGGCCAGTAAATCTGGTTTTTTTTTGTGTGAGTTAGAATTATGCTCTACATCCTTCTCCAGCTCTGTCCAGAATCCTCTGTTGTGATCCTGGTCAGAGCAGTCAGTGGTGGTAGCCCGGCACCATCTAGCTGTTCTGGACTCAGTCCAGTGGAGGCCTTGGTAGCTGTGGACAATTAGTCCTTCGGACTAATCTTTTCCTTGTATTCTGTTCTATTCCTTCTCCCTTGCTCCCGAAGGGATGAGACCAGTGGAGTATCTTAGATGGATGCTCACAGGCTTCTAAGACCCCAGACACTACTCACCAAGGTAGAATGTAGAGCATTGTCTTTATAAGCTGTGTCATGCCAACTGACCTAGATGTTCCCTGAGACCATGGTCCCCAGAGCCCTCCACCCAGCAACTCAGTCCCTCAGGGAGTTTGGATGTGTCTATGGGGCTTCCATGACCTTTCCTTGTACAGGTTGTGCTAGTTTCTCCTGTATTGTGTACTGTCTCACCCTTTACCCAAGATACCACTTATCTATTGCCTATTTAGTATTCCCCCCCACCCCTCCCATCCCTGGTAACCAACAAAGATTGTTACATTTTGCTTGTGAACTTTTTCATGGGTTTTTACAATAGAGATCTCATACAATATTTGTCCTTTTGTGATTGACTTATTTCACTCAGCATAATCTCCTCCAGTTTCATCCATGTTATGAGATGCTTCGCAGATATATTGTTGTTCTTTCTCGTTGCATGGTACTCCATTGTGTGTATGTACCATAGTTTGCTTATCCATTCATCTGTTGATGGGCACCTACGTTGTTTCCATCGTTTTGCTATTGTGAACAATGTTGCCATGAACATAGGTGTGCATATGTCTATTTGAGTGACCACTCTTATTTCTCTAGGATATATTCCTAGGAGTGGGACTGCTGGATCGTATTTTATGTCTATTTCTAGCTTTCTGAGGAAGCGCCATATCATTTTCCAAAATGGTTGTATCATTTTGCATTTCCACCAGCAGTGCGTAAGAGTTCCCATCTCCCCGCAGCCCCTCTAACATTTGTTATTTCCAGTGTTTTTGATTCGTGCCAGTAATGCCGGGGTGAGATGGTATCTCATTGTGGTTTTAACTTGCACTTCTCTAACGGCTAGTGATCGCGAGCATTTCCTCACGAGTCTGTTGGCCATTTGAATGTCTTCTTTGATGAAGTGTCTGTTCATTTTCTTTGCCCATTTTTTAATAGGTTTATTTGTCTTTTTGTTGTAGAGCTGTTGGATTTTCTTGTAGATTATGGAGATTAGACCATTGTCTGACTTGTACTGTCCAAAAATTTTTTCCCAGTCTGTAGGTTCTCTTTTTACTCTTTTGGTGAAGTCTTTTGAAGAGCATAGGTGTTTGATTTTTAGAAGATCCCAGTTATCTAGCTTATCTGTTGGGTTTTGTGCGTTGATAATTATGGTTTGTATCATGTTAATGTCATGTAATAAGGCCTGAAGTTTTGGTCATATTTTTTCTTTTATGAACTTTATAGTTTTAGGCTTTATATTTAGGTCTTTGATCCATTTTGCAGTAGGTTTTGTATATGGTGTGAGGTATGGGTCCTGTTTCATTTTGTTGCAGATGGATATCCAGTTTTGCCAGCACCGTTTGTTGAAAAGACTGTCTTTTCCCCATTTGATGGACTTTGGGCCCTTGTCGAAGATCAGGTGACCGTAGGTGGATGCATTTACATCTGGGTTCTCAATTCTGTTCCATTGGTCAATGTATCTGTTGTTGTACCAGTACCAGGCTGTTTTGACTACTGTAGCTGTATAGTAGGTTCTGAAGTCAGGTAGTGTGAGTCCTCCAACTTTATTCTTCTTCTTCAGTAGTGCTTTACTTATTCGGGGCTTCTTCCCTTGCCATATAAAGTTAATGATTAGTTTTTCAGTCTCTTTGAAGAATGTTGCTGGTATTTGGATCAGGATTGCGTTGTATTTGTAAATTGCTTTGGGTAGAATTGCCATTTTTACAATGTTGAGTCTGCCTATCCATGAGCATGGAATGTTTTTCCATTTATGTAGATCCCTTTGGGTTTCATGCAGTAGTGTTTTATAGTTTCCTTTGTATAGGTCTTTTACATCCCTGGTCAGGTTTATTCCTAAGTATTTTATCTTTTTCGGGGCTATTGAAAATGGTATTGTTTTCCTGATTTCCTTTTCATTGTTCTCCTTACTGGTGTATAGGAATCCAACTGATTTTTGAATGTTTATCTTGCATCCTGCTACTCTGCTGAATCTTTCTATTAGTTTCAGTAGATTTCTCGTGGAGTCTTTAGGGTTTTCTATGTATAGTATCATATCATCTGAAAACAGGGACAGTTTAACTTCTTCATTACCAATTTGGATGCCCTTTATTTCTTTTTCTCGCCTTATTGCTCTAGCTAGAACTTCCAGCACAATGTTAAATAGGATTGGTGATAAAGGGCCTCCTTGTCTTGTTCCTGTTTTCAAGGGGAATGTTTTCAGCCTCTCTCCATTAAGAATGATATTGGCCATTTGTTTTGCATAGATGCCTTTTATTATGTTGAGAAATTTCCCTTCTATCCCTATTTTATTGAGAGTTTTTATTAGGAATGGTGTTGGACTTTGTCAAATGCCTTTTCTGCATCAATTGAGATGATCATGTGATTCTTTTCTTTCCTTTTATTTATGTGGTGGATTACGTTTTTTGATTTTCTAATGTTGAACCATCCTTGCATACCTGGTATGAATCCTACTTGGTCGTGGTGTGTTATTTATTTGATATGATGCTGAATTCTATTGGGTAGAATTTTGTTCAGTATTTTTGCATCTATATTCATGAGATATATTGGTCTGTAATTTTCTTTTTTTGTGATGTCTTTGCCTGGTTTTGGTATCAGCATTATGCTGGCTTCATAGAATGAATATGGAAGTGTTGCTTCCTCTTCTATGCTCTGAAATAGCTTGAGTAGAACTGGTACAAGTTCTTCTGTAAATGTTTTGTAGAATTCTCCAGTGAAGCCATCTGGGCCAGGGCTTTTTTTGGTTGTGAGTTTTTTTATTACCTTTTCAATCTCTTCTCCTGTTATGGGTCTGTTCAGATTTTCTGCATCACTTTGTTGTAGTTTGGGTAGGTCATGTGTTTCTAGAAATTTATCCATTTCCTCTAGGTTTTCAAATTTGTTGGAGTATAGTTTTTCATAATATTCTGTTATAATCCTTTTTATTTCAGTTGGGTCTGTTGTAAAGTTCCCCATTTCATTTCTTATGTGGGTTATTTGTGTCCTCTCCTGTTTTTCTCTTGTCAGTCTGGCCAGTGGTTTGTCGATTTTGTTGATTCTTTCAAAGAACCAACTTTTGGTTTTGTTGTTTCTTTCTGTTGTTTTTTTGTTCTCTATTTCATTGATTTCTCCTCTGATCTTTACTATTTCCTTTCTTCGGGTGGTTGTGGGCTTTTTTTGCTGTTCTCTTTGTATTTGTTTGAGTTCTGTAGTCAATGTTTTGATTCTGTCCCTTTCTTCTTTTTTGATATGTGTATCTATTGCTATAAATTGCCCTCTGAGGACTGCCTTTGCTGTGTCCCAAAGGTTTTGGTATGATGTGTTTTCATTCTCATTTGATTCTAGGAATTTTTTGATTCCATCTCTGATTTCTTCTATTACCCACTGATGTGTAAGCAGGGTATTATTCAGTTTGCATGTAGTTGGTTTTTTTTCCTTGCTCTTTCTATTGTTAATTTCTACCTTGATGGCATTGTGATCAGAGAAGATACTTTGAATTATCTCAGTGTTTTGGATCTTGTTGACTGCTCTGTGGCCTAAGATGTGGTCTATTCTGGAGAATGTTCCATGTGCATTGGAAAAGAATGTGTACTTTGCAGCGGTTGGATGGAGTGTTTTCTATATGTCTATGAGGTCAAGTTGGCTGATTGTGCCCTTTAGGTCTTCTGTATCTTCGCTGAGTTTCTTCTCAGTTGTTCTGTCCCTTACTGAGACTGGTGTGTTGAAGTCTCCTACTATTATTGTGGAACTGTCAATTTCTCTTTTCAGTGTTGTTAGAGTTTGTTTTATGCATTTTGGAGCCCTGTCATTGGGTGCGTAGATGTTTATTATGGTTATGTCTTCATGATGGATTGTTCCCTTTATCATTATATAGTGTCCTTCTTTGTCTTTTATGGTAGATTTTGTTTTAAAGTCTATTTTTTCTGAGATTAGAATTGCTACTCCTGCCCTTTTTTGGTAGTTGTTAGCTTGATATATTTTTTTCCAACCTTTGACTTTTAATAAATTCACATCTTTGTTTCTAAAGTGTGTCTCTTGTAGACAGCATATTGATGGATCCTGTTTTCTTATCCATTCTGCCACTCTCCATCTCTTTATGGGTGCATTGAATCTATTTACATTCAGTGTAATTATTGATAGATGTGAGTTTGTTGCTGTCATTTTGTAGTGCTTTTTTTTGTGGTGCTGAAGTTTTCTTTGTTCTTCTTACTCTCTTGTGCTGAGTTACTTTTGTTTGTGGATTTGTTTTTCATTTCTTTTGTTTTTGTAGGTTTTGTTTTTGCTGAGACTTTATGTTTTCCGTCTTTATTTTTATTTGTTGGTTTGTTAACTTTCTTTGTGGTTACCATGAATTTTACTCTTATCTTTCTAAGTTTGAAGCAGTCTACCATTACTTGGTATCGCCTTGCCTTCCTCTCCGTTAGAAGGTTCTATACCTATGCCGTTTGTTCCCTCTTTCATTGTTTTGATGTTGTTGTCATCCATCAATTGACTGCTCTGATTCCCTGTTGTATTTCTTTTGGTTTTGGATAGTCCTCGAGAGTTCATTTCCTAGATTGGTATCTGGCTCGTACAATCCTGCGTCCTAGGTCCTGCCTGAGGGCTGAAGCTGTTTGTCCTCAGATCGAAGAACTCCCTTTAATAATTCTTGTAAGTTTGGTTTGACTTTTACATTTTCCCTTAGTTTCTGTTTATCTGGAAATGACCATCAAATTTGAATGAGAGTTTTTCAGGATATATTATTCTTGGCTGACAATTTTTTTCTTTCAAGATTTATATATGTCATCCCACTGCCTTCTTGCCTGCATGGTTTCTGCCAAATAATCTGAGCTTAGTCTTATTGTTTCTCCTCTGTATGTGACTTCTTGTTTTTCACGAGCTGCTCTCAGGATTCTTTGTTTGTCTTTGGTTTTTGAGAGTGTGAATATGATATGCCTTGGTGATTTTCTTTTGGGGTCTCTTCTATATGGGGTTCGTTGTGCTTCTTGGATGGCCAGCTTTTTGTCTTTCATGATATTGGGGACGTTTTCAGTCAGCAGTTCCTCAATGATCCTCTCTGTGTTTTCTGTTTTCTCTTCCTGTTCTGGAATTTCAATCACTCGTAAGTTTTTGCTTTTAATTGTGTCCCACATAACTCTCAGGGTCTCTTCATTTTTCTTTGTTCTTTTTTCTGAGTTTTCCTCAAACAGAGTTGTATCCAAGTGTTTGTCTTCAGTTCCACTGATCCTGTCTTCCACGGTTTCAAATCTGCTTCTCAGCCCTTCTATGACATCATCCATTTCTAAAATCTTCTTGTTTATCTTTTGGATTTCTAATTGTTGTTTTTGTATAATTTCTAGTTGTGAATATATTTTGGCATTTTGTTCCTGCATCATCTTCCTGAATTCTTCCAATTTTTTGTCTGTATTTCCCATGAATTTATCTGCTTTTTTCTCATGTTTGTCAGCTTTTTGCCTCAGTTCTTGGAAAATTCCGAGTATTAGAGATTTGAATTCCCTATCAGGTACTTCTAGTGCATTTTCTTCCACAGAAGAGTCATCTGGTGTTTTAATTTGGATGCCTACTGGAACCATCCTGTCCTGTTTTTGTAAATGTTTTGGTGCTGTTTGCTGTTTTTGGGGCATTCAGTAGATATTACTCTCGTTTATTGGTTGTAGATGTGTTTGTTTCATCCCTGTTTTTAAGAAAAAAATTTGAGTATGTCTGAGTAGGCGGACTGCGTGCTCTTTGTTGTTTGCTTGTCTGTGCACTCAATTCTTTTTGCCTCCTTCTCCAACTGGCAAGTTCAGTCACTCAGATATGGTACAGCAGGGCAGGTCTAGCTGAAGAGGAGCCACTGGGACGGGTTGTTTGTGGCACTCACTACAGCCACCAGGGCGGGTCGGTAATCAGTGCTGGGCAGATCCCAGTAGGCTGTGCCTGCAATGCTTGGTGGTGTGATGTCAGGCGCACGGTGCAGGTAGGCAGGATGCAGCAGGGAGATGGTTATGTGTGGAGCTAAGCTGGATATGGGAGAGAGGAGAGAGGAACAGGAGCCAAAAAACATACAAACAAACAAAAAAGAATGCTAGGGGAGCTTGCCGTTGGAATGGATAGATGAGAGATTATGAAATGGAGAAAAACAGAAAGGGGAAGAGGAAGAAAAGAAAAGAATGAACAAATTAATGTCAGAAACAAACAAATATCAAAGTTCCCAGGGATTCCCACCAATGCAACTATGAGGTCTGGGGAAGTTGCTCTCAGGTGTCACAGCACAGCCTGGCCAGAAGGCACAGAGGCATACACCGCCTGGTGTTCAGGAATCAGAAAGAGAAGGAAGATATAGAGAGATGAGAAACTGAGCAATGAAGAAAGACCAAAGGGAAAACAAAATAAAACAAATCAAAAAAAAAAAAAAAAAAAAAAAAGCAAGAACAAGAAAGACCCTCCAAAATAACCAGAAAAAAAAACCAAAAAAAAAAAACAGCAAATAAAGAAATGTTCTCAGGGATCCCTCTGCACTCCCGAATGGGAGTCTCCCTGGCTCACAGCTCTGCCTGGCCAGAAAGGGCTCCCAACTCAAGAAAAGGAAAAGAAAACAGACAAACAGTTCAAAACAAAGAAAAGCCCGGGATCCCACCAGCGCAGTAGCCCAGACCGAGAAGCAGCTCCACACTCGAATGGAGCTCCGCAGCCCCTCAGGAAAAAGCAAAGATGGCGCACGGAGCCAGGCACTGGAGTGAAAGGAGGGGGAGGTGGCGAGAGGCTAGTGAGAAATCAAAAGAAGCAGAAAAAAAAAGCAACACTAGCAGCCAACATATGGCATCCAGAGAGCCGCCCGCTTGGATGTGTGGAATCCAAGCAGCCGGCACCTCCCGGTCAAGAGACCGTGCCCGCGGGAAGCAGAGGAACAAATGAACAAAAGCCCTGGGATCCCACCAGTGCGGCAGCCTAGACCGGGAAGCAGCTGCACACTCGAATGGAGCCCCGCAGCCCCACAGGAAGAAGCAAAGATGGCGCTCGGAGCCAGGCACTTGAGCAAAAGGAGGGGGAGGCAGCAAGAGGCAAGTGAGAAATCAAAAGAAGCAGAAAAATAAAAGCAACACTAGCAGCCAACAAATGGTACCCAGAGAGCCGCCCGTTTGGGTGTATGGAATCCAAGCAGCCGGCACTTCCCAGTCAAGAGACTGTGGCCGCAGGAAGCAGAGGAGCCTGAGCCGGGGCAAAGAGGGGTGGGGAGTGGGAAAGCACACACCACAAATTACTGGCTGTTTTGTCTCCCACTGGATGCTCCGTGAGGCTGCTTTCTCATACCCCCGTTTGCTGGTCTCCAATAGGAGTCCAAGATGGTGGATCCGTGCTGCATTAGCTGGTAGGGACCTCTGCATGAATTTCTCCTTGTTCTCCATTCTCTTTCAGTATTCTCACTCCATTTGGTGCTCAGCTGAGTTCTTTATCTCTTCATTTGATGTTCTAGGATTTTGGGATTGTTGCATTCTCTGGCTTAGTTTTTCGGATCTTTGCTCTGGAGGGACGGCGTGGTGCTTCTGCCTAGAGCGCCATCTTGCTGGAACTCGATTTTCTTGTTTTTTATTTGGATGTGTAGGATTGTTAGTTTCCTTTGTGGTTACCTTAATATTTACCTCTATTTTTCTAAGTTTAAACCACTCTTTTCTTTCTTAATATTGCTTTGTCTTCCTCTCCATATGAAAGATCTATGACTACTTTTTTTAGTCCTTCTTTTTTGTTTTAATGTTGTCATCTTTTAAATATTGACGTCTCTGTTTCCTTTTCTCATTGTATTAGCTTTGATTTATTTTTGTATCTTCCCTATCTGGGTTGATGTCTGGTTGCTCTGTCCTGTGTTCTAGTCTTGGGTTTTTATCTCATGTTATTGATATTCTAACCAGAGGACTCCCTTTAGTATTTCTTATAATTTTGGTTTGGTTTTTGCAAATTCTCTAAGCTTCCTTTTGTCTGGAAATGTCCTAATTTTGCCATCATACTTGAAAGACAGTTTTGCTGGATACGTAATTCTTGGCTACCAATTTTTTTTCCTTCCAGCTTTTATATATGTCATCCCATTGCCTTCTTGCTTATATGTTTTCTATTGAGTAGTCCGAGCTTAGTCTTATTGACTCTCTTTTGTAGATGGCTTTTCATTTAGCAGCTCTTAAAATTTTCTCTTTATTTCTTATTTTGGCAAGTTTGATTATAATATGTCTTGGTGACTTTCCTTTGGGATTTACCTTCTGTGGGGTTCAATGAACATCTTGGATAGATATCTTCTCATCTTTCTTGATATCAGGGACGTTTTCTGCCAACAAATCTTCAGCAATTCTGTCTGTATTTTCTGTTATCCCCCCTATTCTCGTATTCCAATCACTGGTAAGTTATTCCTCTTGATGGAGTCCCAAAAATTCTTAGGGTTTCTTCATTTTTTAAAATCCTTTTATCTATCTGATTTTTCCTCAAATGAATTGGTATCAAGTGCTTTATTTTCAGTCTCGCTAATTCTGACTTCCATTGTCTCAATTCTGTTCCTATGGCTTTCTATTGAGTTGTCTAATTCTGAAATTTTATTGTTAACCTTCTGGATTTCTGATTGCTCTCTCTCTATGGATTCTTGCAGCCTGTTAAATTTATCATTATACTCTTCTCTAATCTTCTTAAGTTCCTCTATTTCTTTGTCTGTGTGTTCCTTGGCTTGTTCTGCCTTTTGACTGGTCTCCTTCCTGATCTCTTGAAGAATTCTGTATATGCATCTTTTGTATTCTACCTCTGGTAATTCCAAGACGTTCTCTTCTTTTGGAAAATTTCTTGATCTTGATTCTTTGTTTTGTGAGCTTTTGAAGCCATCATGCTCTACCTCTTTCTGTGATTTGATATTGACTGTTGTCTTCAAGCCTCAATAAGTTATATTTATTTATTTTATGTTTGCTTACTGTGTCCTAGCTTCTTGTTTTGTTTTGTTTTGATATGCCCAAATAGTCCGTTCTCAATAGTTTGATTATTGACACCTTTGAAGCTCTAATGTCCTGTCACCAGGTGGTTAGATCTGTTACTGGGTACATGAGCCCAGGAGTCTGTTTAATTTTCTTGTATGGATGCAGCTGAGGTGTCCAGGTAGTTGGTCACCAAGTGTGTGGTGCAGGCTCTCACCTATAGTACTAGATGGGCAGGGGTGATTGGTGTAGGCACAGGTATCTTGCTGCAGTAGGGGGTCATGCACCGAGCAACAATGGGGACTTACGGTTGCCCCTGAGTGTCTTGGAGGAAAGTGTGTCCCTGTTCTCTACAGTGTATAAGTGGATGGGTTTTGCAGCCAGAGCATGGACACCCAATGCTGTTGGCTGTAAGGCCTGGGAGGCACCATTTGTTCTTGGACCCCTGTCACAGGTGGCTAGATGGCATGGGTAGAGGCACCAGTCCTCAGACACCTAATGTGGATAAGTCAGGACACTGCTTAATGGGCAGAGCAGTGTCAAATGTCATGTACCTGCCACTTCACCACATAACTGATACAGTTGATGTTGGGCTTCAAGTATATAGCCTGTTGTACTGTGCTAATGAGGGCCTACGCTGTTGAAATGGCCCCACACAGGACTATGCAGGGGTGAAAGGCATTCAAAGTCCATGGACCCCTTAGGCAAAGGAGCTGTGCCTACCCTGAGTTCCTGGCTAGGGGAGGTGGCAGACTATTTTTTCTTGTTTGGTAATTTGTTCCCTCTCCAAGGCCAGGATAATGCCTCAGGGCACATTATGGGTCCTTACTTCTGGCCCAGGGGACACGACAATGGCTGAAGCCAGCCCAAGATCTGGTGCAGAGTGGGGAGGGGGAAAGTAAATGAGAGAAAGGTTTTTCCCAAAGAGGGTGTTTTTTGTTCTGCGCGGTAGGTAACACACACGTACTTATCTTTTGCTGATTGAGCGCTGCTTTTCACTGGTTCTGAAGGCTTGAGTAGACTTTCCATGTCTCCATCTCTCTTCATGTGGAAAACACATCCCTAGCACCACTGCTTGCCTAACACCAGCTGCAAGGTGCTGGTTCCTGCTGGGTCAGGTCTGGCAACTCCTTGCTGCTTCTGAACCATGTCTCCCTCCCCCTGCCACTCAGTCTGATTCCTCAACTTGCCTTTAATGTTCAGGGCTCCTAGATAGTCATATATAATAATTTCACTTGTTTTTTGGGGTCTTTGTTGTAAGAGGGACCACAGGAAGCATTTGACTACACCACCATCTTTTTGCAACAATCACTTTTGTTTTTAAGAGACTTCAGCAGAACAGAGAATGAGACTGTGTTGAAACTGATCTGCTGGCTATTACTTTTCCCTCATACAAAGAAGCATTCTTGACAAGATGTATACTATTTACACCTACTTTTACAGTCAATCCATAAGATTAAGTTTAGGAAGAAGAAGAAAAATAGACTGTTATTTTGTCAGAAAATCAAAGGTTTCATTAAGTTACGGCAAGCAGTGTTTTTACTGGCATGCCAGGGTTAAAACTATTTAAAAAAGATTTCAACCTGGTTATTCAAGCTGTCTTATTCCTTGTCTAATGCAAGGTGACAGTTGAAAGAAAATTGTTTTGAAACACTGTTATTTGACACTGATATTTAATTTTTATATATTCATTCTCTTTAGTGAAACTATATTGCTGGATGCTTATACCAATATGCATGGTATTTTAGAGCTTTTTAAAATGTCTTATCCATAGAGTTTCATTTGGGATACTTGAAGTAATAATTGGTCCTAGCACACAATCTTCTGGTCAGGTAAATTAAATAGAAGGATCGGAAAGAGGTCATGGCAAAAATTCTAAGAAAAGATAATAGCATGTTAGTGAATGTGAATTGGTTATTTGAAGGCACTAAAATAACATATTTCACCAAATTTATGCAGCAGAAAAGTTTCTGATGAAAATACTGATGGTTTTAATAGAATATGTGAATTCTTGAACATTTTCAATATTTCATATTAATCACCAGTCTTTAGATAATGAGAGCTTCTCTTGGCAACTCAAGTGGAAATATTCTCTGTGTTAAGACATACACAGTAAAGGAAATGTCTTGAAAACAGTTAGAATTAACTTTTCTGAAATTTAAGACCTTTCAAAGTAATAATACTTTGGATTTACATGTGCCTTTCTTAACTTGTCAAATGATTTACAGGCTGTTAACTGAATTATTTTGAACATATATGGAATCTGTTGCACAAAAGATGACTTCCCCTTGGAAATAACAGTAAATTAGGTTCCGCTTCATAGTATCCACTGTAAAGATTTAAATGAAATACAAGGATGTTAACTTAAAGCAATGGTTCCTTAGAAAGAAAGAATAAAATGAAAAGCAACTTTTCTCACAGGGGGTATACAAATCCCTGGATCCCTCTATTTCCCAAGCTAGTTAATTATAAATTCTCCTGGTTACAATGTATCAAAAATAATTTTTAACCTGGGCATAATATTGCTAAGGTACAGAAAAGAACCATTTACATCTTTTTACTTTAATGTTAGTTCCAACTTTCTATCGTGAATAATCTTTTAGCTCCACTCTGTGTATATTACAGACAAGGAAAACACAATATGGATGACAGCAATGGGTTATTGTTACAGATGGGTAGCTGTCATGGGTTGAACTGTGTCCCCCAAGAATACGAGTCAAGTTGGTTAGGCTGCGATTCCCAGTACTGTATGGCTCTCCTCCATTTCGTGATTGTAATTTTATGTTAAAGAGGATTAGGGTGGGATGTAACACCCTTACTATGGTCAGGTGCCTGATCCAATGTAAAGGGAGTTTCCCTGGAGTGTGGCCTGTACCACCTTTTATCTTACAAGAGATAAAAGGAAAGGGAAGCAAGCAGAGAGTTGGGAGACCTCATACCACCAAGAAAGCAGTGCCGGGAGAAGAGCGCATCCTTTGGACCTGAGGTTCCTGCACTAAGATGTTCCCAGATCAAGGAAGACTGATGACAAGAACTTTCCTCCAGAGCCATCAGAGAGAGAAAGCCTTCCCCTAGAGCTGTTCCCCTGAATTCAGACTTCTAGCCTACTGAACTGTGAGAGAATAAACTTCTTTTTGTTAAATCCATCCACTTGTGGTATTTTTGTTATAGCAGCACTAGGTGACCAAGACAACATATAACATACTTTTGCCATTTTGACCATTTTAGGTGTATAATTCAGTGACATTAATTATATTCACCATATTGTATAACCATCACTGTTATTTGTTTTCAAAAGTTTTTCTTCACCCCAAACAGAAACTCTGTACTGATGAAGAATTTACGTCTCGTTGTCTGCCCTCAGCCCACAATAACTCCTAAAATGCTTTCTGTCTATACAGGAATTTTCCTATTCTAGATGTTTTGTGTGAGTGAAATTGTACAATATTTGTCCTTTTGTGTCTGGCTTATTTCAGTTAGAATAATATTTTCAAGTTTCATCTATGTTACAGTATGTATTACAACTTCATTCTTTTTTATGACAGAATAATGTTCCATTGTTTGTATAGGTCACATTTTGTTTATCCATTCATGTATTGATAGGCTGTTTCCACATTTTAGCTATTGTGAATAATGCTGCAATCAACATCATTGTGCAATTATCTGTCTGAGTACTGCTTTTGATTTTTTTTTTTTTTGGCATAAACCTAGGAGTGGAATTGCTGGGTCATATGGTAACTCTGTGTTTAACTTTTTGAGGAGTTGCCACACTATTTTCCTCAGTGGTTGCACCACTTTACCTTCCCACTAGCAATGGATGAGGGTTCCAATTTCTCCAAACCCTTGCCAACACTTGTTATTTTCTGATTTAGATATATATAAAATATATATACGATAACAATCCTAGTGTGTGGGATGGCATTGCACTGAGGTTGTGTTTTGCATTTCTCTAATAACTGATAATGTTGAGCATCTTCTCATGTGCTCATTGACCATTTGTATAACTTCTTTGGAGAAATATCTGTTCATGTCCTTTGCCCATTTTTTAATTGTGTTGTCTTTTTGTGGTTGAGTTGTAGGAGTTCTTTATATATTCTGGCTATTAAACCCTTATAAAATATATGCTTACCAAATATTTTCTCCTATACTGTAGGTTGTATTTTCACTTTCTTGACAATGTCTTTTGATGCACAACATGTTTTTTTTAATTTTAATTTTCATGAAGTTCAATTTATCTATTTTTTTTCTTTTGCTGTTCCTGATTTTGGTGTTACATCTAAGTATACACTGCCAAATACAAGGTTCTGAAGATTATGTCCATGTTTTCCTCTGAAGTTTTATGGTTTTAACTCTTATGTTTAGGTCATTGATCCATTTCAAGTCAATTTTCCTATATGGTGTAAGATAGTGGTTCAACTTTATTCTTCTGCGTGAAAATCTAGCTGTCCCAGCAATATTTGTTGAAAAGCTATATATTAAAATATTAAGCCTTATATACTCACTTAACATTAAATTATAATCTTTTTCAAGTCATTCATCACTGAAAAAACAAACACTAATAATTATTAAACACAAATTTCATGTTCATCAACTGTTTATTAAATATTAGTGAGTTCACAGCACTGTGGTCAGTTATAAGCATCCTGTTTATTGGAAAGATTTCTGGACAGGAAGAGTGTTAGGATACCCAAGGTCTGATATTATCTATCACTAAACAAATGAGTTTTATATCCCTTCCACTAAGGTCTAGAGGTGGCTAGTGTGAAAAAATCATTATTGGGCGAGCTAAGATAATGTAGGAATCTTTGGAGTAATTTCTACCAATATACGTTAAATTCTGTTTTCTATACAGTCATGTCTGTTACTTTGAATCTTCCCTGTCTTTTTTCTTCCTTCCTTTCTTCCATCAGTCATTATTTCATTTATCAAAAGAGCCACTCACTCATTTAACCACTCATTTATTAATTCAAAAATTTGTCTGTTGTCAACTTATTTCCAGGCACTAGTGCCAGGTTCTGGGAAAAAGGGCAAGCAAAAAATAGAAAGATTCTTTCCCTTGTGGATCTTACTATGTATGTTAAAGATGAGCCTTGAATAATTATTCTATAAAACAGGGATTGAAGTGGACCAAAAGTCTATTAAAGAGATCCAGCTTGCACACTCATTAATATCTGTTTTTCTGGCATAAGTATTAACAGTACTCTTTCACTCTCAAAAATATCCAATTTTTGGTAAAGTTAATATAAAAAAAGAAAAGAAAAGAAAAACCAAACCCATCACTGTCAAGTAAATTCCAACTCATAGAGAACTTATAGGACAGAGTAGCACTGCCCTAGAGGGTTTCCAAGGAGCGGCTGGTGGACTCAAACTGCTGACCTTTTGGTTAGCATCTGAGATCTTAACCACTGAGCAACCAGGACTCTGTAGTTAATACACTCACTCTATATATCAGAACTTAGGGGGCATAACTGCTCCCTTATTTACATATAAAGGAATGATGAGACTCCAATTTGTTTAATGATTTTCCTATAATGAAATAGCTAATAAATGGTAGAAATACAAAGCTTGATGGGGCAGGAAAAGCATGGGCTTTGGAGTGACACATAACATAGTGAAGGTCAGCTCAACCACTAGATTTGCAATCCTAGAATTTAACTTAACCTCTTTAAGCCTCAGGAGCCCTGGATGCATAGTGGTTAAAGCATTCAACTGCTAACCAAAAGGTCTGGCACCTGGAACCCACCAGACACTCCTTGGAAACCCTATGGGGCAGTTCTACTCTGTCCTATGGGGTCGCTATGAGTCTGAATCAACTTGACAGCAACGGGTTTGATTTGTTTTTTCTTCTTTAAGCCTCAGAGCCATTATCAGTATAAGCTGAATTCTAATATCTTCCTTAAAGTGTATTGTGAAAATTAAAAGAGAAAAATCTCTTGAAAAGCAAAGCACAATGTACTTAAAATATGCTTAATCAATGTTAATCCCTCTGCCAGAAGAGGAAGCAGCATCCAATGATTTTTATAAAATAAGGGAGCTCCACAAGTCCTTAAAAATAAACAGAAATTGAGAATGAAGTTTTGAAATATTTAGAGTGCCATTACAAAGATTATTCTAGATTAGTAAAAAGGGGTAATTATTAGATAGCATAGAAAAATTCAGTTTCATTTAAAGAGAGCCAATGTGAGCCTTAGGACTGACATGGTTACCCTTCAAAGAGCAGTAACAGGTCTGCCATACCCAGGAGGACTATAGTGCCTAATACTGCCTCTGTGAAAACCTCTGACTTCAAATTCAAGGGAGAAACTAAGGAATAGTTTACTATAGTAGCAAAAGTCTTGTCTATCATCTCATAAACAGGGAAAAAATGAGTATAAAACATGTTTTATAGATATGGGAAGGGATAAATGCCAGTTTAAGCTTGCCAAATATTTTGCGTTCTTCATGTTGTATATGGTCAAGGTAATAATTTTCAGTGACGTATTGGCTATCCTTTGTGATTCATGAATTTGTATAGGGGCTTTGATTTTAAAAACATTCTGATGATCAACTTCAGAATGATCATCTGGCAGGTGTTAAGCAACCTTACAAAGACAGATGTTTAATGCAATCATAGTTTAAAATTTAATGATTTCTTTAGTAAGTCTTGAGAAATATCCCCTATAGTTTATATATTTTTCAAAATTTAAAATATTTTTGTAATTTAACAACAATGCTTGGTTAAAATAGTTTGCTTAATGGAAGGTGTTTGGGTTTTTATCACATAGATCACTAACCCAGGAACTTTACCAAATGTGCTTATTTTGTTCTTCCTGAGGACTCAAATGACACTGAATATTTCCTTAAGGTAAGTCATAATGGGAAGGAATAACATGTTATGTTAAATAAGTTGTGAATATGTTTCAGATAGCATTCCTAACAGGCAAATGTCATCATGTTTCTCAGAAAACAAAAGTGCAATTATATCTGAAAACCTGATTAAAACATAAATTTGGATTATTTTTAGAAGAGTTTCTCAACAGCTTCTGGAAACTTAAAGTATATAAGAGGTTTCAACAAGGCTTTTAACTAGTACCTCTTGAGAAGGAAATTATAATGAAAGATAATGACAACTTGATCATTTTAATGATCGACTTTTTATTGCAAAAATTCCTTCTTTAATATTGTCATTATACTTTGCATCTCTGAGGGTATTTGTTGATTTCTTCACTGAACCTTACCTTATTTTCACTTGAGTCTTGGGAGAGAGAATGTATGAATAAATTCAAAAGTAGTATTCACTAGGGCAGGGACTTTAGATACGATGTGGAAGGAAGCCTGTAATGATTTTATGACGTGTAAACTGGGGTAAGCTGAAATCCCCAGTTATTCAATCCAACGTTAATCTAGGTGTTGCTTTAAAGCACATTTTGTAGATATGATTAGAACCCATAATCATGTGACTTATTTAGGGAGATTGTAATAGATAGCCTAGGTGGGCCTGATTCAATTCATTTAAACTGGTTGCTGTCAAGTTGATTCCGACTCATAGCGACCCTATAGGACAGATTACGACTGCCCCATAGAGTTTCCAAGGAGCAGGTGATGGATTTGAACTGCTGACCTTTTGGTTAGCTGCCAAGCTCTTAACCACTGAGCCACCAGGGTTCCTCAATTCATTTAAAGGCCTTGAAAGTAGACCTGAGGCTTCCTTGATGAAGAAAAAATTCTGCCTATGAACAGTAGCTTCAACCTGGGCTTTAGATAGTTCCAGCTTGCCCTTCTTGATAGCCTGCCCTATAAATTTAGGATTTGCCTAGCCAGCCCTCACAGTAGTGTATGCCAATTCCTTGCAATAAAGTTCTTAATGAGTACCTCCTACTGGGTCTGCTTCTTAGGATGAAACTTGACTAATAAAAAGCTTGTCGCTAGGAGCCTGTTAATTGCATCAGTGATAACAAACTATGAATAAGATTGTCTATTTTCAAAAACTTTGCCTTTTATTTGATTATTTATTAACTTATATACGTAGGTATGTATTGACTTGATCATTTATTCAGTAAATACTAATGAATATTAGACCAAATTTATGAACTCTGTTTTTTTGTTCTACCTCAGTGTCTACACAATTCACTTTTAAAAATTGCATCTTTTCTCAGCTTTGCAAAAAATTCCAAGGAAAGGAGGTTGAAGCCTAAGTTTTACAGGAGACCAGGAGTCATCTCAGGAGTTGCTCTAAAGGTCACTGTGAGGATCCTAAGGAAGAGATAAAGATGGGGAAAGCATAGCATCACGCTCAGAATCCTCAGTCTTCCCAAAGAACATCCTTACAATGTTCTTTGGTAAAACTTGGAGAATTTTCATTTCAATAAAGCAGATTGATTCCTATTGTTGTCTTGTATGAACTTTGGCACCTATATGGAAATTGGTTTAGTTAACACTCAAGGATGATTTTAATGAGTTGTGCACTCAGCTATAAAATGAGAAAACAATTATATGTATTTATATTCCCCAAATTTAGAAATTTAGAATCTGTTCATCAACATTTGTTATTTTGGAAATTGTGACACAAATATGTAATCTGAGTTCAGTCATTTGTAACATAACCCAAGGTAATAAGGTTCTATAAATATTTCAACTGAAACAATCCCTGCATGTGCCACACACACATGTATTGTATTTTTCCCTCAAAATTATAAATTTTTAGTATTAACCTATATAAAAAATTCAAATGCCAAAAGAATCAATTTGTTTTATTTTTCCCTTGAAACAATTTGCAAGATACAAATTCTATGGAGGTTTTCTAACTTATTTAAGAGTGTCACTCCAAAAATAATATAACTATTTTAAAAATGAGTTATTGAAAATGCCAAATATTAGTTGGAAGAATAAATTCTACTCATTTTCTGTATTTGCTGTATAACCTTACATAATATGGGCTTCACTAAAAAAGAAAACTTTTTTAAAAAACTTCTTAAAGAAATTCTTGTTCTTTG
The DNA here is from genome assembly GCA_030035585.1 of Dugong dugon. Lineage (NCBI taxonomy): Eukaryota > Metazoa > Chordata > Mammalia > Sirenia > Dugongidae > Dugong > Dugong dugon. The sequence continues at coordinate 32,023,359 of CM057473.1, read as the reverse complement.
AGTCTTATACCAGGCTTAAGAGGAGAAATTTTGGATTACAAAACATGAAAGTAAAATATTTTCCAAGAACTTAATATCAGAAATATTACTAAATTATATCCCAAAAAGAATGAGAAACATACCAAGTCTGCCTAAATTTGACAAAGATATCGTCTTAAATTTAATTTACCTTTTTATTTTTCTCAATAGAAACCCCATGATTTTGTCTTTCAACTGTGTCTTACCTCAGTTTTATTGTTGCCACTTACATGGAGGGCTTTTGCTTTTTTATCATAATAATTCTTATACATCTTTGCAGGTCCTGGATTTTGTTTATATTTTTGTTTTCTTTTTTTTTTCCTATTAATTAGTAAAGGGGCTTTTTGACAGAATCTAAAATGATCTTAATTTTTATTAATTAAGCAGCGTTAGGCATGGGTAGTGATAGGATACAATGGTTTTGCTTGAAAGCACACACTGAGATAAAGATTAGTTTAGGGTAGTTTATAAGGACATACACTTGTGAAGAGGACAGAAAGGGGGGGAAGAAAGATTGGACAAAGAATTTAGACTGTGGTGACATTTCCACAATGACTTTAGCCATCCTTACCAGAACCTCTGAACCTGAGATGACCCTTTAGTGTTGTCCCAAGTTGAGATGAGGGGCCAGGTTGACCCCTTTAGTCAGTTAGTCCTTGGAAGTGTGTTATCTCCAGGAAGGGGACAGAGCCTTGGGCCAGGTGAAACTCTTCAGCTCAGGCAACTCCTGAAGAGGGTTGAAAGCTGAGCATTTTCTGCAGACAGCATTCAGGTAGATGGGAAAGTAACTCTTGAGTTCTGAAGAACTATCTAGAAGGTGCCTCATAGCATCCACTACACATACAGAATGATACAATAATTGTTTATATAGATTTAATATAAATTATATTTATATTTAAATTATGTTTAATTTGTACTAAATTAAATGTATAATTTATATCTTATGTATCATATTTGATATCAGTTATTAAGTGTAACCAGTTGTAATTAAGGCCATTGATTTATTTTACATTCAAACTGTTTATTGAGTATTTCCTATGTCATACTAATATTTTTTCCTGTACTGTTTTCTTAGACTACTTAGCCCATCACTTCCAAAACAAAAGAAAACCAAATGTAGGTGAAATGTCCATAAGAACTTGTGTCCATATATATATATACATTTTTAAGCCTAAGAGACTCCTATTAATTTTAGTCAACCTCAATTGATGGCAAAAATTCAAATTTCTATACAGTTAATTTTTGTCCAATTACAGCTATCTCTTACCTAATTATTAGTTCACATCTGATAATAGTGCCACCATTAAAAATCAGCTAAGTTAAAAATTGTATTTTTTTATGTATATTTCATGTTCAATAAAGTATACAAATCTTCACTACATGGCTCATTGGGTTTTTACATGTTTATGCACTTTTGCAATCATTACCAAGATCAAGATATAGAATATTTCCATCGCCCAAGAAAGTTTCCTTCCCTGTCCATACTACTACACCCTTCCCAGATGTTTCCACTATTCTTTCTTTTTTTGTTACAATAGATTTGACTGTTTTTAAATTTCATATAAGTGAAATCAAATCTCATGTAATCTTTTGGGTTTGGCTTCCTTTGTTCAATATAATATTTTCAATTTAATCCATATTTTTGCCTGTTTTGACTTTTAAAATTTCTATGTAGTGTTACATTGCATAGATATTGTACAATTTTAAACTTATTCTCCTGTTGATGGACATCTGATTGATGTTATTGGTAAATTTTCTAAAACATTCTTATCCAGATCTGTGGATAGACTTGTGTACTCTTATTTTTGCTATGTTGTTGTTGTTGTTAATTGCTGTTGAGTTGGCTCCCACTCATGGTGACCGTATCTATGACTGAACAAAACCTTGCCCTGTCCCGTGCCATTGTCACGATACTTGGTATTTTTGAGTACATTGCTGTAGCTATTCTGTTGATTCAGCTCAGAAGATTTCCTTCATTTTTGCTGACCTTCTACGTTACTAAACATGCTATCCTTTTCAGTGATTGGTCTTTCCTGATGACGTGTCCAAAGTAAGAAAGCTGAAGTCTTGCTATTCTTACTTCTAAGGAACATTCCAGCTATATTTCCTCTAAGACTGATTTGTTTCTCCTTCTGGAAGTCCATGGTATATTTGCCAAAAAAACATTACCAACGAGTTGATTCCAACTCATAGAGACTCGGTAGGACAGAGTAGAACTGCCCCATAGGGTTTCCAAGGAGCAGCTGATGGATTCGAACTGTTGACATTTTGGTTAGCAGCTGTAGCTCTTAACCAGTGTGCCACCAGAACTCCATTTGGTACAAACCTCATGTTTAGTCATTAAGTCATAGGGTAAACATGTGCCAAAGAGTTTTCCTAAGTAGTTAAACCAATTTCTCCTCCCATAAGCAACGTAGGAGAGTTTCAATTGCTTACATGTTGTTGCCTGAGACTATGGTCCTCAGCCTTCAAGCCCAGTAACTCAGTCCCATGAGGTGTTTGGACATGTCTAAGAAGTTTTCATAACTGTTCCCCCTATGTGCTCTATTATATATATGAATATATATGCAGCACATACAAATATGTATATACAAATGCCCACAACTATATCTATACATGCATGCACATATACTCCCATATCCCTTCTCTCACCTATATAGCATACATACCCACCCATGTAACCACTCACAATTTTTTTGGAGTTATTACTGTTGCTGCAGAATTGTATAGGTTATAGCAATTACCCTAATTGTCCTTTATTCTTGTGTACCTATCAGTGTCTTCATTTACCTTGGTCATGTTGTACTGACTCTTCCCGTATTGTGTATTGCCTTTCCCTACACCAGAATTAACATGTGTCTACTATCTATGGAGCCCTGGTGGCACAGTGGTTAAGAGCTCAGGCTGCTAACCAAAACGTAGGCAGTTTGAATCCACCAGCCACTCTTTGGAAACCCTATGAGGCAGTTCTAGTCTGTCCTGTAGGGTTGCTGTGGGGAGTTGATTTTATAGCAATGGATTCATTTTTGTTTTTGTTTTTTTTGATAGCAATGGATTTGGTTTTTTTTTTTGGTTTACTCTCTATGAGTAGGAATCAACTCAATGGCAATGGGTTCGATTTTTTGGAGTTTTTACTATTGAGTAAGTGATTCTCTCTCCCTCCTCGTCCCATCTGTGTTAACCATCAAACAATGTTACTTTCTGGGTATAAAGCTATTGTTGACTATTTATAAAACTGGTATCTTTTATATGTTCTGGAATGGTCTCAGTAAGAACTGGTGTCAGCTCTTCTCTGAATGTTTCATAGAACTGCCCAGTGACGCCATCTGAACCAGAGCTTTTTTGGTTGGGAGTTTTTTTTGTTTTTTTTTTTTTAAATGACATCTTCAATTTCTCCTTTTGTTATGGGTCTGTTTAGGTTTTTTAAATCTCTTTTTGTGTTAGTTTAGGTAGATAGTGTATTTCTAGAAATTTATCTACTTCTATGATTTCAAGTTTGTTAGAGTAAAATTTTTCATAATGTTCTGTAATGATCCTCTATTTTGGTTGGTTCTGTTGTAATGTCTCCCATTTCGTTTCTTATTTTGGTTATTTGTGTCTTCTCATATTTTTCCTTTGTCAGTTTGGCCAGTGGTTTGTCAATTGTTTGATCCTCTCAAAGAATCAATTTCTAATTTTGTTGAATCTTTCTATGGTTTTTCTATTTCATTTATTTCTGCCTGATCTTTATCATTTTCTTTCTTCTGGTTACTGTGGACTTCTTTTAATGTTCCTTTTCTCTTTGTTCAAGTTGTAGGGTTAAGTTACTGATTTTGGTTCTTTTTTTTTTTTGTATGTGCATTGATTACTATGAATTTTCTTCTGAGCACTGCTTTTGCTGAGTCCCAGAAGTTTTGGTATGTTGTGTCTTCATTCTCGTTTGATTCTAAGAATTTTTTAATTTCATTTTTAATTTCTTCTATGACCCAGTATTTTTTAATAAGGTGTTATTCAGTTACCATGTATTTATTTATTTTTCCTTGCTTTTTCTGTTATTGATTTCTAGTTTTATAGCATTATAGTCAGAGAAAATGTTTTGTATTATGTCAGTTTTTTTTAGTTTATTGAGACTTGCTTTGTGGCCTAGAATAGGGTCTATTCTGGAAAATGATCTATGTGTGTTGAAGAAGAATGTGTACTGTGCCGCTGCTGGGTGGTGTGTTCTGTATATGCCTATGAAGTCAAGTTGGTTGATTGTGTTATTTAGATCTTCTGTATCTTTGCTGAGTTTCTTTCTGTTTGTCTTGTCCATTGCTGAAAGTGGTGTGTTAAAGTTTCCTACTCTTATTGCAGAACTGTCTATTTCTCTTTTCAAATTGGTTAAAGTTTATTTTATGTATTTTGAAGCTCTGTCATTGGGCACATAAATTATTGTTATATCTTTTTGGTGAATTGACCCTTTAATCATTATATAATGCCCTTCTTTGTCTTTTATAATGGGTTTTGATTTAAAGTCTATATTATCAAAATTATTGCTATTCCTGTTCACTTTTGGATACTGATTTCTTGATATATTTTTTCCATCTTTTAATTTTTAACTTGTGTTAAAATTTTTAACTTGTGTCTTTGCGTCTAAAGTGAGTTTTGTAGACAACATATTGATAAGCCATATTTTTCATCCGTTCTGCCTCTCTCTCTCTCTTCACAGGTCCTTTTAATCCATCCACATTTAGTGTGGTGAATGATATATATGGATTCATTACTGTCATTTTGATACACTTTTATATGGTGTTAATGGTTTCTTTGTTCCTCTTAATATTCTGTGCTGAGCTCTTTCTGTATATAGATTTTTGTTTTCTATCAATCCTGGTTGTTGGTTTTGTGATTATGAGTCTTTTTGACTTTCTTCTTCTTTATTTTGGTGAATAGATTTATTACTTTTATTTGTGATTAGCCTGAACTTTACCTTAATCCTCTTAAAATTAAAACAATCTGTTATGTCTTGAAATCCCTGGATTTTCTCTCCATATGGAAGTTTATAACTACATCTTTTATTCCCCCTTTTTGTTTTGAATTTGTTGTAGTTTACAGCTTAACTCCTCTGGTTCCTGGTAGTCAGTTTTTTAGCTTTATTTTGCTTTTGTGAAGTCTTTAGCTGGGTTGATATCTGAGTGATGTTGTCATGTGTCTTTATGTCAGATTTTTGTCTTATGTCATTGGTTCTCTATCCAAAGGACTCCCTTTAATATTTCTTGTAAGGGTGGTCTGGTTTTTACAAATTCCCTTAATTTCTGCTTATCTGGGAATGTCTTAGTTTTGCCATTGTTTTTGAAAGATGATTTTGCTGGATATATGATTCTTGAATGGCAATTGTTTTCTTTCAGGACTTTGTTATTTGTCATTCCATCGCCTTCTTGCTTGCATGGTTTCTGACGAGAAATCAGCATTTAGACTTATTGGTGTCCTTTTGTAAGTGATATTTCATTTTTCACAAGCTGCTTCCAGAATTCTTTCTTTATCTTTGCTTTTGGAAAGTTGATTATGATAGGCACTAGTGAATTTTGGGGGAAGCCTATCCTGTATGGAGTTCATTGTGCTTCTTAGATAGTAACCTCTTCTTTCATGATATTTGGGAAGCTTTCAGCAAATATATCTTCAAAAATTCTCTCTCTCTATTTTTCCCCCCCCTCTTGTGGAATTCCTATTCCACATAAATTATTTCTCTGGATGGTGTCCCACATAACTCTTAGGCTTTCTTTGTTTTTTTTTTTTTTAATTCTGTTTTTCTGATTGTTGCTCAAATAAATTAGTATCAAGGGACTTATCCTCTATTTCACTGATTCTTTCTTCTATTGATTGAATTCTACATTTGTGTCCTTCCATTGAATTATCTATTTCTGATATTTTATTGCTAATCTTCTGAATTTCTAGTTGTTGTTTTTGTATGGTTTCTCATTGTCTATTGAGTCTTAATTTCTGTTCTTGAATTGTTTTCCTGTATTCCTCTAGGATTTTTTCTGTGTTGTCCTTGCTGTCATTGAGAGTCCTAAGTATAAGTCTTTTGAATACCTTCTTAGGTAGTTCTATTATTGTTTCTCCCTCTAGAAGGTTTTACTTCCCTTTATTTGGCTTACTTGTTTGATCCATCTTGTCCTATTTTTTTTTTTTTTTTTTTTGGTGATTTGTTATTTTGCTGTCTCTAAGGCATTAAGGTATTGTTTTATTTATTTGTGTATTTATTTACTAATGGTATGTTTGTTTTGTCCTGATTTTTTGTTTTGTTTTGTTTTGCTATATCAAGGTGGGTGGGGCAGGCATGCTCCACTGATTACTGGTACTCCATGTGTTTCACCTACACTAGTGGTCAGGAATTGCCACTGGTGAGTAGTCCTGTCTATGGATCCTGGCTCTCTCCCTGCTCTGTGGACATCAAAATCCCTAGAACTCTTATCATCCTTCCTGCATTTTTCTTCCTTAGATCCAATTCCTGTCCCACACACCTTGCTTCATTCCAGTTATGTCTACACAGTTTCTTTGTCTTCTATTGGGAATTCCATCAAGTTTCCTTCCTGTTGTCCTCTCACAGAATCATTGCTGGTTTTGTCTCAAGATGGCTACACTGTGAAGGGCTAGCTGGTAGGGACCCTCCGCTCTGTATCTCTCTTTGTTTGCCATTTTTGTTCAGTTTCTTCTTCCAGTCGGTGTTTGATCTAATTCTTTATCCTTCCATTTGATACTTAAGGCTCCATGATTGCCATCTGTATCTGTTTCACTTACTTTCTCAGGCCTCTGATGTAGAGGGATGGCATGGTGTGTCTGACTAAACCACCATCTTGGGCCATGTCTCAGGAGCCAATATCTCTTGACACAACTCTATACACATAGCTTCCAGACTACTAACAAGAGAAATGCCTGCAATCATCACTTTCAGAGAAGCCCAAAGCTTTTACTTCCTATTAAGTATTTTTAGATCTCTCAGTCCAAATACAACTTACCAACAAAAGTAATTTTTACCATGATCTTTGTTGTTTGGAATCATAGAGGACATTCCCCCTCATTAGGTTATCAAGAGAACAGAGCCGGAAAATTAACCTAAGACCAAATGCTCATGAAGAAGGAGAAAAGGCTTTGTGACTCTATTACCCTAAACATGTAGTGACTAGTGGAATTCATCTCCTCTTCAGTAGTGTTTTGCACTTAGAGAATGGCTGAGTACATTAAAAAACTGAAAATATCACTTTACTTAGTTCAGTATTTCAGGTTGTGATGTTGTCCCTTGTGAGTGGGAAACCACATATTTCCTGTATGCTTATGCAGAAATCATGATCCACATTAAACAACTACTGCTTTTGTTGAGACACCATTCTCTTTGGTGTTTTCCTCCTCTCTCATATCTCTCCTGTGTCTGGAGTCTCATCACTGTAGATGCCACCTAATCCTTTGTAGCATTTTTATCTCTTAATCATATGTCTTTTGTACTGCGGTCGGCTTCCTCAGGAATTTTTTCCTCTAGGAAATTGACAAGATAATATGCTCTGTTCATCATTTTGGTATATGTGTTACTTAATTAATAAAGTTTTTGCTAGACTTTACTACATATTTGCATTCTGCCAGGAACGATTAAGCCACTAACTTCAGAGAATGATTATCATAGTGTTTTCAGGCAACATATTCAGTTTTTAAAGGATACGACTTTTGGCAGCATCCAAATTACTCACAAGACATCATAGAACATACACATGTAAGGATTTCAATAAATGATGTGATATAGTAGGAGAAAAAAAGGGAAAGAGTTCAGGCAAAAGTTTAGGTGCAAAAGACTTCCAGGAGCATGACCCAGTGTCTGTCCTATTCACACAAGTATGTGCTCTGTCTCTGGATTGAACTACTAAAATTTATACAATTAACCTTTGTTTTGGAGAGCTCCCTAAAAATTTGCAGTGCAGTCTCCTTTGACCCTCGGCTCACATAATTAAGACAGGCTAGTTCACTGGTTAGCTCAGATGTAAGATATCAATAAACTAACTGGCCCTAGGTGCCATGAGAGAGTTTCAAACTTGAAACAACACTTCGTAAGTTGGCCCATTGTCATTTTCTTGGCCAAGAGTCAGTGCTAGATTTCCAGATCCCCAGAGGTAAACATAAAGCTGTCTGAATTCAGCCAAAAACTACTCTACCCTATACACTATCAACACATGTAATAAGAGAATCAAGTTGATTCTGACTCATGGTGACCCTGTGTGTGTCAGTGTAAAACAGTGCTTCATAGGTTTTTCAATGACTGATTTATTGGACAGAGATTACCAGGCCTTTCTTACTACTTGCCTTAACTGCCAACCTTTCAGTTAGCAGCCCAGCACTTAGCTTTTTGTGCCACCCAGGGACACCCTTACAGAAATTAATCAAAACAAAATATTAAAATTCAAACAAGTTCACTTTCTATTATTTAGAAATATTAAGTGTGCTTCTGTAATCAGATGGCTTTAGAAATGTAAGAAATCATCCCAAGGGCTGAATGGCTTATTTATTAGAATAATTGTTTATTCTAGAATAATTATTTATTTAGCTCCTGCTATTTATTTATCACCAACTATTTATTTAGCTCTGCTAGTTGGCAATTTGGGCTGAGCCCAGCTAGGCTGTTTAGCAGTTCATCTAGTCTAAGATGAGCTCACTCATGTGTCTACCGTCAGTTGCAGGGTCAACTAGATAACTTCATGCTGGTTGGTTTGGATTGTCCCAGCTGGGATGCTTCATTTCTGTTCCACATATTCTCTTATTTTACAGCAGGCTACTCTGGACTTGTTCATATAGTGACTTGGTAGAGTTTCTAGAGAGAGAGTGAATACCTGCCAGGCTTTATGAAGCCTAATCTCAGAGTAATACAATGTAACTTCTGCCACGGTTTATTGAAATGAGCGTCACAGGTTGAGTACTCCAGAGGCAGATACCTTTCCGGCATTTGGGGTCTAAGATATTGTTAGAGACTAAAACCTATGAAAGAAAAAGAGAGAAAACAGAATTGGGCAGGGAATAAAGCCTATTTACAATGCAGGTATGACAAAATCGACCTAGTAGTGAACTCAGGAGTAATGTTTGCCCATCAGAATATCTTGTTTTGGGCCAAATTGGCTAGGCCTTTATGCTCCTGCCTTACTCAGGCACTGAATCCAGGTTGATCTGGAAAGGTAGTGACATTAGTTGAAGTGGTTCTCTGCAGCTGAGGCAGGCTGTAAAGTATTTGACAGCTGTAGGCTCTCTGCTGATTCAACAACTCAAAGCTGAACAGCAAGTCCTTCTTTGAAGGGTGTCTGGGCACAGCATTTCTATATCTATTATAGCAAGTCCAAAGGCCAACCCAGATTCAAGGGAGATAAAATAGGTCTGATCTCTTAACCAGAAGCACTGCAAATTCACCTTGCAAAGGGTGTGGATACATGGAGGGAGAAAAACTGTGGCTATTTTGCAAACTTTCACAATTTTTAAAGATATTGTGAGTACTATTTGTACTAAGTACACATGTATCTAATTGAATGAACTGCTAAAATGCAAAGGAGGATAAAGAAGTTTCTCAAGTAGGTAGGTTCTATCTTTAATTGATATAGTAGTACATCTACCTACATGTTCCTGGGTGAAATTGTATGATCTCTCTCTTTTCTTAAGCATAACTCTTTGTCAAATGTATACATAGCATCATAAATAAAATTCTTGGAGAGCTAAGTGGTTTAGCTTTAGAATTAATGGACTTATCCTTTTCCCCTTCTAGACAGACCGAGCATTTTGATGTAATTTCACTGTCTGAAATATGGTTTGATCGTCAGTCATCAATTATTAAAATTTTCTGTAGCCTGATCTACTGAACAGAGAAACTTGGACAAGAGGAAAAAGAAGTGTAAGTCAAGATATTCACCTACAGTTTCCTTATGGTTCTGGGTAGAATATTTCTCATCCGTAGGTTCTTAAACTATAAAATAGAGATTTCATGTGAGTCCTTTGCCGTCTATATCCACATACCTCTTTGTAGCACAAATTTTGTAACCTAAGTTTTAAAAAGAGATATATATATATTTCTTTAGGATTTATTCCATCTAGTAACTGCTTTCTGGTTAAATTCTTAGAGTCTTCTTTTACCAACTTTTATTTTATTCCACATTGATTTTTGCTAAAGAGCATTATTCATGAGTCTGCATTTTGGTATCAGCTCCCTTCTCATTTTGCAGAGGTGAGCTATCAGATGGCAACCGCTCTATATATCAGTCTACTTGATGTATGTTCTTCAAGTCAGCAGAAGTAATTGTGGAGGAGTAAGAGAAAGTCTGACATTCTTTTTGGAAGAAAAAAAAATCACTTGAGGGATCTATTCTTTACGTTGGGTAATTCTTGATAAGTCACCGACATATAATGAAAGACCTTGGCTATGCAGTCTTCCAGGAGGCATTCCCTGTTCCAAGAGATGGGTCTCAGCTGTCAGTGTGACAGTTACTTCTCGCAAAAACTCCCAAACTGCACACTCTGAATCTAAGCATTGTGACACCAACATCAGTGACTATGCCCTGGACATGACAAACAAAGATAAAAGAAACAGATTTTGCAGCTATCTAGACAAATTCATTACAGTAGCACCAACATCTAAAACGATAATCATTGTGTAAGATTTCAATATGTGGGATAGCACTGATGTCAATGTATGCGGAAAAATATATCTTACAGGACTGGAAAGAAAAATATACCCTTATGAGTAAATATTCCATAAAGAATATGCTCAGAATAATTAAGAACTATCTAGATATGATACTCTTTATTAACATTAACATATAGAAAAAAAATAGGTGCTAAAGAACAACTCACAGTGAAGATTGAGATGAATAGCAAACACAATAAAAACTCAGACTGGGTAAATTTGATATTTGATGAAACAGTCATTAATATTTTATAAATAAAATATGTCTTTAATATTCTTAGATCGCTCCAAATGATTTTCACCCAAAACTGCAATGAAACACTAATATTACTCCCTGGCTGAAGTTTTAGACTAACTCATCCTAAGGAAATTTCTTGCAAACTATAGTATATATTTGTCATCCTAGAGTATTTATTTTTCTTTCTTGCTTCAGAAGGTAAGAAAAGTTGTTAAAAATAGATGGGATCTCAGCAATCCATATTGACAGACAGTGATGTTCAGGAAAATTTTCTTCAGAAAACAAATAAAAAATTGGAGTGAAGTCTGAATATAATGTGAAGAAAGGAATAGAACTTTCTGGGTTCTGGTACCGAAGGATGCAAAACTCCCCACCACACTGCCTTGTGTCCTTTGTCTCAACGTTCTCGATCAGTCTTTCCATTGTGATCTTTTGAAAACTTACTATCTTTATCAATTAAAAAAAATCACTGAAGAATATGGGCTTTTCTAGATATTTTGAGCTCAGGCCCCTCCCATATCTAGCACTAAGCAAATTTCCAGGTTAAGTATGGGGAATGTGAAAATTAGTAAAAACCATGAGAGGAGATTGACGTGGTGGCTTTCTTCACAGGAACAAAGAAATTCCAGCAGAATTATGTAAAACTGATTAGTTTAGAATGGCACAGCACCAAAATATCGTATCAGCACATGGCTAAGTAGGGAGTCCCTGATTCAACTGAGACGCTTTTAAAACATTTGCCTTTGTCAAAAGCTTTGCTTTTGTTGTATGGCTGAAAATTACTCTGGGTATAACATCTTAAATTTTAACATACAAGGGGAAAGTGCGCGTATAAAGGGCTAGCTGACTCAAGCTATCATATTTCAAATCTATTTTTTGTCCTAAAGTGTCTTTACTCTCTATTTTCTATAATCCCTTAAATACTTTACTTGGAAATAGAAGACGTGTTTCACCAAGTGGCTGTTTATACTTGAAGTTTCACAGCTACCAGGTTCAAGCAGGTAGCAACTTGGCAAATGCATTTGTCTACTTCTTAAGGTAAGGAAGCTAAAATGAAGTATCATATAGGGAAGATCATTAATTTCATATATACAGAATCCTGCATTTAAATCTGGGTTGTAAATCTTCTTTCATGTTTGCAGTTCAGTCAGCTGAATGTAGGTTTGCTTTTTATTTATAGTCTATTCCTAGAAGCCTCAAGTAGATAAAGCAAAAGTAAGAGAAAGAGATTCATCAACACACATTGCTGTGATGTGTAAAGATAATGATACTCATTCATATCAGAATCGAGCCACAGTTGACTACTCACTCGCCCTTGACATTGAGTCACTGCCATATTCTCCACCCAGCTCTAAAAGAAAGTGACACGTTTTTTAAGGGTGGAAAAAGAAAAGCACAGGTGGTTCCACCTACTGTAAATCCTTTAGTTCTTCTTAGCTCAGTAACAGCTGTTGGTCTTTTCACAGTCTGTTAAGAGCAAAACAAGGAATAGAATGTGGGCTATTGACATTGTGCAACAATTTGCCATTAAGTTTGCTCAGATTATGACAGACAATGCCAACTTGAAAGGGAACATTTCCTTTTCAGACTTTGGGTAAAAATCTTCAGGCCTTACTGCCTAACCTGCAAACACTGATCTTGATTTATTGACTAATTCTGGGCATGTTGCAAATTATAAAACTTCCATGTGTCTTAATCTCACTAATCTGAGAGTGTGTGTTATATATTTTAAAGGAATATTAAGAATTATTGAGCATGTGTTTCACCCTTGCCAGGGTATATGAGAAAAGGAGGTGAAGAGAAAAGCGAACAAAACTTGTTTTGAGGCTTGCTAATGTTACCTTAAATGCCTCTTTTCAGTGAGAATATGACTTCCTTTCTTACCTCTCACCAACAAAAATCAAACCAAACCAAACCAAACAAACTGACAAAAAATAAGCCAGGCTTTCCATTCATAGAATCTTAAAGTGTGTCCAAGCCGAGGTAGAATCCCACAACTTTGAGAAAGACAGGTCCACTAAAGGACAAGTCCTAGTTTTAGTGCTGGCCCACACATTTGGTGAAAGAGAGTTAAGCCAAAAAAAAGATACATTTGCATTTGATTCAGGCCACCTTTGATATCTACAGTGGTTCAACTTCATGGGTAAATCATACAATAGGATACTCTAGACAGTAATATTAGTCAAAAGGTAAAAAGTTATGTTTCCATTTGGTCTCTTTTGGAACGGGATCTACTTAGGGAATGAAGAGACAGTGTAGAGTATAAAAAAATAGCTCATATGGAGAAATTTATAACAACAAGACTAACATCAGTTTGCCTTGACTGATGAGTCTGATGATACCACTGTCTTGAAAACTTATTCAGGATCACTTCAGTACCTGAGTAGGGCTGAGGCCATGTGTTGGTGACATTGAGTCAAGAGTTGAGAGGATTTTAAAAAGATAAGAGTATATATAAGAATGTATAGCAGTGGCTCTGAAACATTAAATATTTGTAAGAATAAACTGTATCACTTTATACTGAAGAAAATTATGAACCCCTCTGTAGTTCTAGGATCAGGTGCAGGAATTTGCCTTTTAATGTCCCAGGTGATTTCAACGTATGGAATCTTCCCCTCCTCCTCCAAAACTCACAATTTTAGAAGCAGTACTTACTGTCCAGAGGGGAATAAGATGAATATATAAGCAAACATAATATGAGATAAAACGTGATGCATTGCTTTAAGAAAGTGTGGATCAGGAGTTTTGGAAATCAGGAAGGTGATAATGTTGTTTTCAATATTATCTTTAATATGTATAATTCAGTCATGGATAAAAGGAAGGAGGGAAAGAATTACCCATGATAGGAAGTGGTAAGCAAATGTGTGTGGGCAGGTCATCTCATGTTATGCTTACCCTACCTCTGTATTCCAAAAGAATAGCTCCCATGAAGATTAATCCCCAAAAGATAACACTGTAAACTAGAAAAACTGAAAGGGATTTCAGAGTTCACCTCATCCAAACTTCTAATTTTAGAAATGAGAAAACAAGCCTAAAAACAATTTTTTTCCATCTTTAGACAACCCTGACTATTCTTTCATGTCAACAAAATGTAACCCCTTAATTTTCAAACACTGATCTAGAATCTATAGTCATGAAATCATGAAAATAGTCCATTCTGTCCTCCATTTTAAAATTCCATGTTTTTTTTTTTGTTTTGCTTTCACTCCTAACTTAAATTAGTTTTATTTTTCTCTGACGTTTATAAGTATGCCAAACTTTATCCCATAAATTTTTACAGTTTTCCGGTTTTGTTTATTTTAAGCATTAAAAGAGCATAATAAATCCATAAGATTACAAAAACAGTAACATTGGGCTTCCTCAATATCCTTCCTTCTCATCTCTGAACATGTCCTCCTTGGACTTTGTCCTTAAAATGCAGTGAAGGAAGTAAAACTTCAGTGAGATAAGAAGAAGCATAAGAGTGAGCCTGAATCTATGCACCATTTTCTTCTAATCAATTTATTAATGTCTTAAGAAGGGGATAGAAGTAATGGACAATTATAGAAGTAATAGAAGAATGATATCAGCAAACCATTCATAAACCAGTCTTTAATCCATTTGCAAAAACGGCATGGCGGAGACATCTGACCTCCTCTAACTTCACGAGGAGGAGAGAAAATCACCATCAGCATCAGCCCAAGGCTATTCCTATGAAGCGGAGGTCGGTCATCTTCTCTCTCCAAACTTTTTACGAATTCTGACGCCAGCTGTCCATCCCATGGCACTCTCTACTTCTCTGCTGGGTTTGATAACCAGCTGCAGTGGTCACAAAAAACTCACAGACAATACTCACAATTGTGAGGTTTATTAGGGAAGTAACAGGTTACAATTCAGGATCAGGAACAACTCAGGATACATTTCTTTGGTCAGGACAGCTTCTCAGCCATGCCTACAGGTAGGCCTCTCCCTGGCCCTTGGCCTGTTGGCCCTTGGCCCCTCAGGCCTCTTGGGGCTCTTAGGCTGGCCTGGCCTGTGCTCTGCTTGCGCAAGTGTTACAAAGCTCTTTGGTTTTACCAGTAAGTGTCCAGAGACATGCGACTCTGCCGGTCAGCCTGAGCCCAAAGGCACTTGGCTCTCTTGCTTAGTGGGGCCCGCAAACTTAGCTCCACTGACAAGTGTCCAGAGGCACTCCACTCTGCCTGTAAGCTTCCTGCCTGAAGGGACTCAGCTTTCGCACTCCTTGGGCCAGGAAGCCCACTGCACAGTCTCCTGCTCGTCTCCTGATTCTGCTGCATCTGCTGCTGCCATTTCTCCACTGCTGCTTCTTGGCATCTCTTGTTGTCTCCAGTGTTATAGCTCTTTCTCTCTGCCTCCTGGGTCTAGGAGATTCTCAACACAAGGATCCTATGTCCAAAGGATACTCTCTACTCCTAGCTTTTTTTTTTGGTGGAAGTGAGATCCCCTTGTCCACCTCAGGGATGTCTCATTTTAAGCCTAGTAGAATGGTAAAACTGTCCAATACCCTCCTTAGGGTTCCAGATACACCTTATTTGCATGGTCCCACCCCCAAAATGGTGCCGTGCACCTTATTTGCATTATTAACACGTTATTCAATCCCCTTGATGGGCCATAAGCACTTGTCTTAGGCTGGGTCCTCTAGAGAAGCAAAATCAGTGAAGCATACATATATATAGAGAGAGATTTAACTCAAGAAAAATGGCTCACACAGTTGTGTAAGTCCCAAGTTCATGGATCAGGCTTCAGACTGGAGGCTTTTCCTGACCCATGTTGCTACAGGGGCTGAATAACCCAAAATCCACAGGTCAGATGGTAGGCTGCTGGCTCAAGTCCCAAGAACTGGCAGTCAGATGTTGACAAGCCAAATGCAGAATCCAGAGCAGTGCAAAAGCCAGAGAGCTTTACCAGAAAGTCCACATATAGGATGCAGGCCACACCCTCAATGAAACTCCCTTTCAACTGATCCTTTCAACTGATTGGCTACTCATTGCAGATCTCATCATGGAGGTAATTACATTATATCAGATCTAATTATGGACGTGATTACATCATTATACAACTGCCATACTACATCATAACTGCCAAACCACTGAGAATCATGGCCCAGCCAAGTTGACGCACAACCTTAACCATCATAGCACCTCATTTGCATAGTCCCAGCCAGTCATGGGTGGGAGTTACAAGACCATGGTAAGAAAGGCCACATAAAAGCAATCCACTGGACCACATCATTCTATAATTCTCTTTAGCCACAGAATTCTTATGTTGAGGATCAAGATCAATAAGCTCCACCTCATACTCATTTGGAACTTTAAAGTCATCTTTGCTGGATGAAAGAACAAAATACAATGATAAATGATAAACTTACACATTTTTAGGATAAAGAAATCACACCATTATAGCTTTTTTTAATTTACTATTTTTAAAATTGTGGTAAGATATATATATCTTTTCAAACATTTGTCTTTTCAACTATTTTTAAGAGTACAACTGAGTGACTGAGTGATATTAATTACATTCACCATGCTGTGTAGTCATCATCACTAATCATTTTCAAATGTTTTTCATCCCCCTAAACTAAAACTCAGTATCCCTTAACTAATAACAACTCTCCATTTACTTCTCCCCACAACACCTGGTAACCACTAATACATTTTTGTTTCTATGCATTTGCTTATTGTCAGTATTACATATACAAAAAAGAGAAGAAAAGAATAGAAATCCATTGCTGTCGAGTCAATTCTAATTCATAGTGACCCTATAGGGTAGAATTGCCCCATGGGGTTTCCAACGAGCAGCTGGTGGATTTGGAATGCCAACCTTTTGATTAGCAGCCTTAGCTCTTAACCACTGTGCCACGAGGGCCCTAGTATTACATACAAATGGGGTAATATAGTATTTCTCTTTTTGTGTCTGATTTTATTTCACTCAGTATAATGTTTTCAAGGTTCATCTGTGCCACAGAATATATTAGAACTTAATTCTTTTTAGGCTGAATAATATTGCATTTCAGGTACATACCATATTTTGTTTATTCATTTATTTGTTGATAGGCATTTGAGTTATTTCCTCCTTTTGGCTATTGTGAATAATACTGCAATAAACATTGATGTCCAAATATCTGTTTAAGTTCCTGCTTTTAATCCTTTTGGCTAGGAATGGAATTGCTGAGTCACATGGGAATTAACTTTTTGAGGAATTGACAAACAGCAGCTTTGCTGTTTTACATTCTCACCAGCAAAGGATGAGGGTTCCAATTTCTCCACATCCTCACCAATATTTGTTATTTTCCATTTTTCTGATATTAGCCATCCTAGTGGGTGTGAAGATTCTTTACTTTGTGTTTCCCTAATGACTAATGAAGTTGAACATCTTTTCACTTATATAGCATCTTAGCAGAGATATCTATTCAAGTTCTTTTTAAATCGTGTTGTTTGTCTTTTTGTTGTTGTGTTGTAGGAGTTCTTTATATATTCTGAATATTAAAACCTTATCAGATATATGGAAACCCTTGTGGCATAGTGGTTAAGTGCTATGGCTGTTAACCAAAAGTTTGGCAGTTCGAATCCACCAGGCGCTCCTTGGAAACTCTCTGGGGCAGTTCTACTCTGTCCTATAGGGTTGCTATGAGTCAAAATTGACTCGACGGCAATGGTTTATTTTTTTAAATCAGATGTATGGTTAACAAATATTTAATCTCATTCTGTGAGTTGTCTTTTCACTTTCTTGATAAAGTCTTTTGATAAACAAGGTATTTTTTTATTTCGATGAAATCTAATTTATTTGTTTTGTCTTCCGTTGCTCACGTTCTTGTATCATATTTAAAAATCCATTGCTGAAAACTAGCTCTCAAAGCATTGCTCGTATGTTTTCTTGTAAGAATATCATTGTCTTAGTTTTTATTTGTAGGTCACTCTTTCATTTTGCAGGAGCCCTGGTGGCTCAATGATTCAGCACTCGGCTGCTAACCAAAAGGTTGGTGGTTCAAATCCACCCAGAGGCTGCACGGGAGGAAGACCTGGTCATCTGCTTCCATAAAGACTACAGCCTAGAAAACCCTATGGGGCAGTTCTACTCTGTCACATGGGTTTGCTATGAGTTGAAGTTGACTTGACGGCACATAATAACAGTAAGAATGACTTCTAATTTGAACTAATTTTTTTATATGGTGTGAGGTGTCGGTTCAGCTTCATTCTTTGGCATGTGGAGAGCAAGTTACCCCATCACCACTTATTGAAAAGACCATTCTTTCTCCAGAGAATGGACTTGGCACTCTTGTTGAAAATCTGTTGACCATAGACGTACAGTTTATTTCTGTACTCTCTATATTATTCCCTTGGTCTATATGTCTATTCCTATACCAGTACCAGAATATTTTGATAACTGTAGCTTTACAGTACTTTTTGAAATTAAAAAATGTGCATCCTCCTACTTTGCTCTTCTTTTTCAAGATTGCTTTGGCTCTTTGGAGCCCATTATCATTTCGTATGAATTTGAGAATTGGCTTTTCTATTTCTGCAAAAATGTTGCTGGAATTTTGATAGAAATTGTGTTGAATCTGTAGATGGCTTTGGTAGTACTGACATCTTAACAATATTCAGTCTTCCACTCCATTTAACTTCCACTTCCATTCCACAGGATGTCTTTACATTTGTTTAGGTCTTCATTAATTTCTTTCAATAATGTTTTATAGTTTTCAGTGAGCAAGTCTTTCGTCTCCCTGATAAAATTTATTCCTAGATATTTTATTTTTAGACACTATTATAAATGGAATTGTTTTCTTTTTTAGATTGTTTACTGCCAGTGCATAGAAATGAAACTAACTTTTGTGTGATGATCTTGAATCCTGCAACTTTGCTGAATTTACTTATTAGCTCTAATAGATTTTTTGAGAGGAAACTTTGGGATTTTCTATATACAATGTCATGTCATTTGCAAATACAGTTTTACTTCTTTTTCAATTTGGATACCTTTTATTTATTTTTCTTGAATACTTTCTTTGGCTAGAACTTACAATACAATGTTTAATAGCAGTGGTGAAAGCAGGGATTCTTGTCTTGTTTGTGATATAAGGGGGAAAGTATTCAGTCTTTCACCATTGAGTATAATGTTAGCTGTGGGTTTTTCATAAATTTATTATTTTTGGAAATTTCCCTTCTACTTCTAGTTTGTTTGTTTTTTATCAAGAAAAGGTGCTAAATTTGTCAAATACCTTTTCTGCATCAATCAAGATGTCATGTGGCTCTTCTCTTTTGTTCTGTTAATGTGGTTTATTATATTGATTGATTTTCTTATGCTGAATCACCCTTTATGCCAGGGATGCCTGGCATAAATTCCACTTGATCATGGCATACAGTCCTTTTAATAAGATGTTGGATTCAGGTTGCTAATATATTCTTGAGGATTTTTGTAACTATATTTATAAGGGATATTGGCATGTAGTTTTCTTTTCTTGTAACATCTGGCTTTGGTGTCAGGGTAATACTGACCTCCCAGAATAAGTTAGGTGGTGTTTCATACTCTTCTATTTTTTGGAAGCGTTTTAAAAGGACTGGCGTCAATTCTTATTTAAATGTTTGATAGAATTCCCCAGTGAAGCTATCTGGTCATTACTATAATAACAATTTATAATACAAATATTTTTAAATTTAAAATGGATTTATTCCAAAATAGTCAACTAGGAAAAAGAAAAATTATATGGCAAATTCTACTTGCATCAACTTATATTATTG
The DNA here is from genome assembly GCA_030035585.1 of Dugong dugon. Taxonomy (NCBI): domain Eukaryota; kingdom Metazoa; phylum Chordata; class Mammalia; order Sirenia; family Dugongidae; genus Dugong; species Dugong dugon. Next base: position 32,003,711 of record CM057473.1, on the reverse strand, counting down.
AAGTGGAAATAATTTTCTAGGAAGTAGTCTCAAGTGTGCTGGTCAAAAAATTTTAGGGAGAAACAGAAATATGGAGGGAATGTATCCATTTTCATCTGGAAAAATATTTCAATTCCACCAGTTTTTAGTGTCCCTATTTGTAAAACGAAGAAATCAGCACTCCTTTCACAAAGATGTTGAAATTATTAAATAAGAAAAATCATAAATTATAGAGCATCATAGACTTTTTCAATATTATAGTACAAAGTTATAAATTATAATGTTATTAAATTTGTTTCATTCTTCTTTGTGGTCACTTCCAGGTGTTCAATTTGGGATATGTAAGAATAATTTTATATTTATAGGTACAAACTTAGATTAGAAAAATAGAGGACATAGGGACCTTTAGTTTTAGTGAAAATAATTTTTAATGAATATTCAAATGGCATGTACTTGTTTTATGATGTTTTACAGAAATATAGATCCTAATGCAACTGTTTAGTTCTCTTGATTTCAGTGAGTTAAGATGTTAAAATCATATTTTAACATATGAAATCACTGTTCAGTTGAGTTGTCAAAGTCATCTGGAAAAAGATAAAGCATAGGATCATGTAGATTATATTACATTGATTCCCATTTTATTAATTTCATTAACATATAATGGGGAAGAGCTATATTATATACTAGGGTATTTTTGTTTCACTGTCCTTCCTATCTTTATTATATTTGAAAGAAAAAGTTCATCATGATTGAAGTTTTCCTTATGATATACTTTCACTTCATTTTAAAAGTTCAAATGTTTGGCATTTTTGGCATCTCCTTAACGTCATAACATCCTAATTTCTAACCAGACCATCTGATCAAGTTAACCATGAGAACATATGTTTTTATTAAGCCTATATTCACTTTCTGTCTATTATGTATATGATATTGAGTTTTGATGGATGCTGTTATGGTATTCCACATATTTATAGCATATTTATTATGGATTTTGTTTGCTTTGTTACTTTTATTTTAAGTTAATGCCTTTCTTTTGTTAAATCATATTGGTTCCTATTATGCTGTCTTTTTACTTATATTACTTATAAGTCTACATAAATATGTAGAATGCTGTATGCCAAGGCACTTGTCTAAAAAACATTTCATTTACAAATGTTTCATTAAAACTATGAATATATTGCAGAAGTGGCCTTGTCTGTCAAATCTACCCACATTTATGAAGAAAAAAATCCAAAAAATGGTATATTCGTTCCTGAAGTCTATCTTAACAAAATATCAACAGGTAGGTGGCTTTAAACAACAGAAATTTATTATTTCATGGCTCTGAAGGTTATAAATCCAAATCAAGGTATTGGCCATGTTGATTCCTTCTGAGAGTGCTAAGAAAGAAACTGTCCCATGCCTCTTTTCTAGCTTGTGGTGGCTCCCAGCAATCTTGTGCTTGCAGCTGCAGAAATGCATGGCATTCTTCCTGTCTCTTAGTCTCTGTACATCTTTTTTTTCTTTTATAAGACACTAGTCATATAGGATTAAGACCCATCCCACTCAAGTATGAACTCATGTTTAGTAAGTGGTAATATCTTCAAAAACTCTATTTCCAAACAGGACCACATTCACAAGTATAGCATTTAGGACTCCAACATATCATTTGGGGGTATCTTAGCTAGTACTGCTTTAGCACAGATACCACAGTGGGTGGCTTTAAAGAACAGAAATTTATTTTCTCACAGTTCTGGAGGCTAAAAGTCAGGGTCGTGGCTTTGTTGATTTTTTTATTGTTGGTAGCCCTGGGAATTCCTTGTTTCTTTGGTGATTCTCACATAGCATTTGTCTTCCCCAGGTATGCTCACCTCTGTGTCTAAATTGCTCTTTCTATAACTAAGAAGTGATTACGTTTTGGATGCACACTATAATTGCAGTGATTTTGCATACAAATTAAATGCTCTATTATTTGTACTTAAAGATGGCATCACCCAATAGAAAAATGAACAGTAAAATTTATGCTGATAATTGAAATTTTTTCTTTACTTAGAACAGCACTAAATAGTAAATAAAACACCATGACAAATCAAGAAAAAGATCATGGAAGAAATGAAAACAAAACAAAACAAAACACTTTAATATTTTAGCACAACATTTTTCCTGGTTTTTGAACAATGGAGACTACATTTTTATTTTGAACTGGGCTACACAATTATGTAGTCCTGGTGTTCATTAACACATACGTGGTGTTTAACATAGAGGTGAGATCCCCAAGGAAGAGATTGCTAGAACTCTAGTTCCTGTTTATAACTTTTTTTCTTCATCCTACTACACTAGTATGGTGTAGAAAACCAAATATTGTTCTTAATACTACCTAATGAAACTATATAAATTTCTTACATACTCATTTATTTTTTAAAAGCATAGACTGAAAGAGATATTAAAATGTCAACAGAATTATTATTTTCTGTCTTTTTTCAATTCAGATATTCAAATTAATTAGAGATACACTGTATGTTTTATTTAAACATGTCAATCATTTTTACAAATATCCAGAAAGGGTTTGATTAGTCATGAGACTCCCTTGTCATGCCTTGGATACATGTTCCATGAAGAAATCATATCTTCCTCAACAAAGACCCATTAAACACATCTAAACATCCTTTAATCTGCTATTTTATGTGTGACTTAATCATTCTTTTTGCTGCGTTGTTTGTATAGTTTAAAAGAAATTAGTTACTTTAATGTGCAAAAAGAGGATGTGTACAAGTATTAAATGTTACATAATATGAGTGTTGCTTCTGTGTTCCTTTGTCATGCTATGTCATACCATTCTTCATTGTTTTTAATTTACTTTTGCTTATCTAAAAGTTTTCTCTAACTTGGGTTAGTTTTAAAAATGCACTAAGAACTCAACATCCTTTCTAATAACCCAGAATGTGGAGAGACAGGTCTTAAAACTTTTAATATTTTCCACTAAAAGAAAAGTCAGCTTACATTCAAAGCACATGTAAATGTTGTTCACCTAAAGCAGAAATACTTACACAGCACTCTCTTGAAGTTTATACAAACATTTCCCTCAGTGTCTCTATACAATATCTCATGGGGGAAACTCCAATCTTTTGTTAATCTCCATAGAATGAATTCTGAAAATTACTTGGGAGATAGTTCACAGGTTCACACTGCTGTTCTTGAGAAGATTTGTTTGTGTTTCTTTTCAACATTTCTTCCAGTTGAAGTTAACATACAAATTTAATGGTTTATGTTAAAAATAATGTTTCAACTATTTAATATACATGATCTCAGCTACATAAGACTCAATCATTTATGTCTTTTGAAAGCAATGTATCAATCTTTAAATAATATTTGTTTAAATACATTTCTGTTTAGCAGTAGAAGAAACCTAAACATTTCTTTCTGAATTCAGAGCATAGAATTTCTTTTCTAAATATGGAAATAACATGCTTACCACAAGTTTCAATGTTAATAATACCACCTGCTGTATTTCTAATGGAGATCCCATTTGGCCTTTTTAAATAAAATTTTATACACACATAAAACTGTTCCAGGAAAAAATCTGAAAGTAAACAATAGCTGGTTCCATTTACAATATAATATCTGAAAATTTAGGCATGAAACTTCAATGACATTAATGAGGATGGTGGAAATAAATCTCCTTCTGATTATCTGCATCTATACGCTAAGTGTTTAGTTAAGACTAAAAATATGGCTTTAAATGACTCTGTTATGCTGAGCTGTCACCCTGAAATATATGCAGTGTGAGTGTTGTCAAACAGTATTGGCTAAAGGGTGGAATGCCAAAACGAACAACTCCATCTTAGAAGAAATTTAACCAGAATGTCTTGCTTACTTGGACATGCCGTCAGGGAAGACCAATCATTAGAAAAGGGCATCATGACTGGTAAATTATAAGGTCAGCAAAACAAGAGAAACCCTCAGTGAAATGGATTGACACGATAGCTAAAACAATGGACTCACACCAATGACCGTAAAGATGATGTAGGGCCAGGAAACATTTGGTTCTATGATACATAAGGTCTCCATGAGTGGGAGTCATTTGACGACAACTAAAACAATATTCTTTATTCTAATTTCATGAAATACAATGTCTTTAATTGTTACATAGTAGATATAGCTAATTCTCCAGAAGGTGTGTTACAGGACTAGCATAAACAATGGCAGATTGTGTCAGGATACCATAATGCATATCTTTTGATCAGTGAATTATATGTGGCAGTATGTGCTGATGAGGAAGATGAGCAATGCATCTGCATAAGGATTACGGAGTTAAATACCCAAAGCCATAACTGAAACAGGAAGCTAATTCTTTAAAAAATAGAAAAATGCTATTCCACATATCAACCTGCTTTTATTTTACTTAGTGTTCTTTGCTTCCTTATCTCTAATCCCACTTATGTGATATGGAAGCAAGCTTATAATTAATTTAACACAGAAAAGATGAGCCAGTCAGGAGAAAAATAATCAGAGGTGTGCACACATACCCTTGGCAAGAAATTTCCTAGAATAACTTTGGTTCCTGATCCAGTTCACAAGAATCCTTAAAACAAGTTCTGTTTTCCTGAAAGACTGAGTGCATCTCTGGCTATTAACAACTTAAAGAGCCTAAAGAACACATTCTAATTTCTATAAAAGTGACAGTGGCAGCAATAGGAGAAACTAATATGCAATTTTGGGATGATTACAGGTCTATTGGATTTATAATTAGATTTATAATACATGGAAAAGGTAAAACCCATAACTAAAGATACTCAAATTTCATGAAATTATGGTTTAAAGTGATGGCTGTATTTATTTTTTCTAAACTTTGGACAACTGCCTTTTAAAATGTTTCAAAGTTTTTAACTCAAGTTTTCATTTTATCATTAAATTTTAGTAAAGATTTTGCATTTTTTAATTTTACACTGCTTTAAATATTGTTTCATTAAAAATATAATATTTATGTTTTTTTATTACAGTTTAAAAAAAATCATAACAGGTAAATTTTTACAGTTGACAGGAGTACTGGTTACCATTGACATTCAACCAAAATGGTCATAAAAATCCAGGCTAATGAGACTTTTTTTTCTTTTTTTTAAACACTGTAGTATTTTAAAACTTCTGAAACAACAGCCTAAGTAAATGTACCATGTCACCTGAAGACAAAGACTCAAGGAATTAAGTAAAACAGACACAAACAACAAACTCGGATCCCAGATAATCAAGTGCAGAGTTGGAAAAACAGACTGCGCATCAATGGGAAGGAGAGGCAAAATAAGACCAGAGGGAAAACAGAGATTTGGGGATCAATCTTGCCCTACCAATAAGCACAGCATAGCATAGCCATTTTGGGTTGGCATCAAGCAAAAACTTGGAGTGATGAACCAAGGAAAACAACTTCAAGGCAAACACATCTCATGGCAGAGATTATGTGGAAACAACCCCAGAAAGAAATGAGGTAAGAAGGACTTATCCTGGGACATGGCACCCCTAAGTAGGTGAAGCATGAGAGTGGTGTAGTTTTGAAGCCAGGGAACCACAGACAAGTGCTTCTAGAGCAAAGTGAGGCAGACTGAATCATTGGAGCATAAGGGAAGGAGACAAAATAGACAGGGAGCGCAAAATTGTGGAGAAAAAAAGACGAGGTACAAAAGGGCAGGCATGAGCTCCAGTTCCTCTGGCAAGTGCAAAAAGGGAGGGAGCTACTATTAGTGCAGGCACCATTAGTCAGTGGTGGTGCCCAGCCATTTAGACAGGAGATACCCAATGAATCTCAGCCCAGAGGGTAACAAGTAGAAGCTCCCCTGCCAGAACCAGTCCTGTGCAAACCATCATCCCCTTCTGTCTCTGTAGGTTTCTCTTCATTCCCCTCCCTTCCTAGATGTGTCTGCTGGCTGCACTAACAGGCATAAACCCCACTCCACCCCCTCCTCTACCTGAGGTTCAGCAGTTTGTGGCTAACAGAAACAATCTTTATATGGCCCCTCCTCTCCTCCCTGAGGCACAGGGAGTTCTGCAACAATGCTCACAAGCCTAAGGCTACCCCTTTTCCCTCCCTGAGGCACAGCAAATCTGTGCTAATGCATTTAGGGTTCATCCCACACTCCTCCTCTCCCTGAGGTACAGGTGGGCTGGGCTAACACATAAAAACTTCCCCTGCAAGCAGCCTATGCTAATGTTCACAAGCCTCACCCCATCCCTCTCTCCTCCATGAGGCACAAGCAGGCTGTGGTAACTTGAACAGGCCTTACCCCTGCCCTTCTTCCCTCCCTAAGGCACAGACCACGGCTGCAATCCTAGATAGGCTCTGCTTTGCCTCTCCCACTCCTGGATGCAAGGGTCTCTGTCCCCCCCCACAACAGACCCCTTAGGTCTGAGCAGGACTATGCCCCTGCCCTGCCAACCACTTTCCAGTTGAGCAGAACTCCACATCCCTCCAGGCCCTGCCTGGATTAGTGGGACTCCACACCCTCTCATGCTCACCCCTCTAGGCAAGTGGGACCCCCATGGCTTGCCCCGCTGACCCCCCAACTGAACAAGACTCCACACCCTATCCTACCTGCCTCTCCATAGATCCCATCCTGTGCTTCAGAGTTCGTACTAACTGCTTGTGCCAATGCAGAGGGAAAACATTAGCCTTTAAGACCTGTGAAAGGACCCTGACCACTTGACCCCTGTCGCCTCACATCAGGGAATGGATCTATTTGCACACCACCAAACAATCCTCTAAGAGAAATCATGTACACTCAGTTAAACAGGACCTTAGTGTGTGTGCGACCCACCATACCTGCTATTGAGAAGAAAGCATACGCAACCAGCTGAAAGTACCAAACCCATGAATAGATCAATCAACTGGCAGCATCATAGTCATATACAGACAAACACTACAAAACAACATCAACTAAAACAATGCAAAGGAAGATAGACAATATAAATAGAAAGGAAAAAAGCTAAGCTCCAGATATATCAAAATAAAATGAAAACAATACAAAAAAGCAAGTAAACATAGGATTAATAAAGAAATATTAAACAAATAAAATAGAATCTTAATGCCTTGAAGACAGCAGTCAATTAAAAATCATATGAAGAAACAGGACACTATGGCTCAAGGAAATCAGTAAAGAAAAAGGAAGGAAAATCTTTCTGAGGAGGAAACAATAATAGAATTATCTGACAAGAAAGTCAAAAGACTAATATTTAGGTTCCTCAAAGAGATCAAGAAAAACACAGGAAAAAACCTAGAAGAATTCAGGAATACGATAAAGAACAAAATTACAATATCAGTAGACAAATAGAAAACATACAAAAACAACAAACAGAAATTCAGAAGATTAACAATAAAATATCAGAAATTACCAACTAAATGGAAAGACACAGAAGTAGAACTTAATCAATGGAAGAAGGAGTCAGCGAAATAGAGGACACATCCCCTGATACTAATTTGTTTGAGGAACAATGAGAAAAAAAATGAATGAAAATGAAGCCTAAGGGTTATGTGGAACACCATCACTAGAAATAATATACGCATATAAGAAATTCCAGAGGAAAGAGAGAAGAGTACAGAGAAAATTTTTAAAGATATAATGGCAGAAAACTCCCCAAATATCATGAAAGAAGAGAAGATTACCATCCAAAAAGCTCAGCAAACACCATACAGAGTAGACCTCAAAAGGTATTCATCAAGACATATCATAATCAAATTTCCGGAACCAAAGACAAAGAATTTTGAGAGAAGCTCATAAAAAGCAAACTATCACTTACACAGGGGCCTCAATAAGACTAAGAACTGATAGCTTGTCAGAAATCATGCTGGCAAGAAGTCAAGGGGATGACATATACAAAGCCCTGAAAGAAAAGAGCTGCCAACCAAGAATCATATATATCCTGCAAACCTGTCTTTCAAAAATGAGGGCTGTGATGGTTAAGGTTGTATGTCAACTTGGATGGGCTATAATTGTCAGTGGTTTGGCAGGCATATGATGTCGTGATCATCTCCATGATGGGATCTGCTGTGAGTAGACAATCAGTTGAAAAGGAGTTTCCTTGGGCTAGTGGTCTGCATAGAATATAAGTGGACATTCTGGCAAGGTTTGTGAGCTTTTTGCTCACACTGGATCCTGCAGCTGGCTCCTCTTCCTCTGACCTCCAGTTCTTGGGAATTGAGTTAGCAACATACCTGTGGTCTTGCCTGTCAATCTTGGGGTTCATTGATATTTGCAGCCTGTAAGCAAGAGCCCTACTCTCTGACCTGCCAATCTTGAGTTTGCCAGCCCCTGCAGCTACGTGAATCTGAAGAAGTCTCTATCCTGACCCACAGACTTGAGACAATCCAGCCTCTACAACCATGTGAGCCATTTCCTTTATATAAATCTCTCTCTATATATATTTATACGCTTTTCTTGTTTTGTTTCTCTAAAGAACACAGCATAAGTCAAGGGCAAAGTCAAAATGTTTCCTACAAGAGATATTAAAGGGAGTCCTTTGAATAGCAAACCAAGGACAGCAGACAACAACCTGAGATAAAGACACATGACAGCATCACCCAGATACTACACCAGATAGAGATTTCACAAAAGCAAAATAAAGATACAAAATTGATTACAGGGAACCAGAGATATTAAATTGTAAATGACAACAACTTCAAAACAAAAGGAGGGACGAATGGTGTAGTTATAGAACTCCCATATGGAGAGGTATTCAAGGCGATTTCAAGATATAACAAACTGTTTTAAATATAGAATGATAAATGTAAATTTTGGATAACCACAGAGAGAATAAAAAAATCTATTCACCAAAATAAAGAAGAAAAACAAAAAGACTCACTGAACACAAAAACTTCAGTAAGAAATGAAAGGAAAAGAATATCCATATACAAAAAAAACTCAGCACAGAAAGTAAAGAAGAAAGAAAGTGTTAGCACCACACACACACAAAAGTATAACAAAATGACAGCAGTAAATTTTTACCTATCAATAATCACACTGAATGTAAATGGATTAAATGCACCAGTCAAGAGACAGAGAGTAGCAGAATGGATAAAAGACATGACCCATCAATATGTTGTCTACAATAGACACACCTTAGACACAAAGACATAAATAGGTTAAAAATCAAAGGATGAAAACATATATACAAAGCAAACAGTAACCAAAAGAAAGCAAGAGTGGCAACGTTAATATCTGTCAAAATAGACTTGAAGTCAAAATCCATTATAAGAGACAAAGAAAGGACATTATATAATGATTAAAAGGTCAATTCACCAAGAAGACCTAGCAATTTATGTACCCAATGCCAGAGCTCCAAAATTTATAAAACAAACTCTAACAGAAATGAAGAGAGAAATAGAAGGGCAGACGTGAAATACCAATAATAAAAGGAGATTTTAACACACTGCTTTCTACAATGGAGAGAGCAATTAGAAAGAAAATCAGTAAAGATACAGAATATCTAAATAACACTGTTAACCAACTGGACCTCACAAACATATATAGAACACACCACACAAAAGCAGCACAATACACATTCTTCTAAACACACATGGAACATTCTCCAGAATAGACCATATTTTAGGCCACAAAGCAAGTGTCAATACATTTGAAAAAATCAAAATTATAGCATCAATAAATTTAAAAGATCAAAATTATACAAAGCATCTTCTCTAATCATAATGGTATGACACTAGAAATTAATAACAGGAAGAACAAAGAAAATAAATTAATACATGGAAAGTAAATAACACATTACTAAAAATACTGTTGGATTATAGAGGAAATCAAAATTGAAGTTAAAAAATACTTAGAATCAAACAAGAATGAAAACACAACATACCAAAACATTTGGGACCCAGGAAAAACAGTGCTCAGTGGGGAATTTATAGTAATAAATGCACGCATTAGAAAAAGAAAAAAGTTACAAAATCAATAACTTAACCCAACAACTTGAACAAATAGAAAAGGAAGAGCAAAAAAAGAGAAAAGCTACCAGGATAAAGGAAATAATAAAGATCAGAGCAGAAATAAATGAAATAGAAAACAGAAAAACAAGAGAAAGAAAGAATCAACAAGACTAGAAGCTGGTTCTTTGATAAGATCAATAAAATTGACAAACCACTAGCCAAACTGACAGAAGAAAAAAATTAGAAGATATAAATAACCAAAATAAGAAATGAAATCAGTTACATTACAACAGATCCAACTGAGATAAAAAGGATTATACCAGAATACTATGAAAAACTGTACTCCAACAAATTTGAAAACCTAGAAGAAATGGACAAATTCCTGGAAACACACTATCTACCTAATCCAACACAAATAGAGGTAGAAAATATAAACAGACTCACCCATAAAAAAAGAAGAGACTGATATCATCATCAAAGTTTCTCCACATACACACACACACACAAAAAAAAACAGGCTCAAATGGCTTCACTGGGGAACTTTACCAAACATTCAGAGAAGAGTTAACACCAACTCTACTCAAAGTCTTCCAAAACATAGAAAAGGAAGGAATACTCCCTAACCCATTCTATGAAGCAAGCATCACCCTGATACAAAAGCCAGGTAAAGACATCAAAATAAAACAAAACAAAACAATATCCCTCATGAATATAAAAAACAAAAAACAAACCTGTTGCCATCGAGTTGATTCTGACTCATACTGACGCTATAGGACAGAGAAGAACTTCCCCATAGGGTTTTCAAGGAGTGCCTGGTGGATTCGAATTGCCGACCTTTTGGTTAACAGCTGAACTCTTAACCACTACGCCATGAGGTTTTCCCTCATGATATGGACACAAAAATTCTCAACAAAATTCTAGCAAACAGAATTCAACAGCACACTAAGCAGATCATACATCATGATCAGGTAGGATTCAGATCAGGAATTCAAAGGTGGTTCAACATTAGAAAAATCACTCAGGGTAATTCACCATGTGAATAAAACAAAGGAAAAAAATTATGTGATCATCTCCGTTGATACAGAAAAGGCATTTGGTTAAATCCAACACCCTTTCCTGACAAAAACTCTCACCAAAATAGGAACAGAAGTGAAATTCCTCAACATAATTACAGGCCTGTATGCAAAAGCAACAGCCACATTATTGTCAATAGAGAAAGACTGAGAACTTCCCTTTGAAAATGAGTACGAGACAAGGATGTCCACTATCACCACTCTTATTCAATACTGTATTGGAAATCCTAGTCAGAGCAATAAGGCTAACAAATGGAAATATAGAGTACCTAAATTGGAAATGAAGAAGGAAAACTACCTCTATTCACCAGCAACATGATCCTATACATAGGAAATCCCAGAGATTCTACAAGAAAGCTACTGGATACAATAGAAGATTCAGCAAAATGTCAGGGTACAGGATTCACTCACAAAAAGCAGTTGGGTTCCTTTACACTAACAAGGAGAACTTTGAGAAAGAAATCAAGAAAACAATACCATTTACCGTTGCCCCCAGGAGGAGAAAATACATGGGAATAAACCTAATCAGGGATGTAAAAGACCTGTACAATGAAAACTATAAAGTAGTACTGCAGGAAACTAAAAGAAACCTACATAAATGGAAAAACATTCCATGCTCATGAATTTAAAGACTTAACTTTCCTCTATAGAGAGGAAAGAGGCCCCAAATAGCTATAGGAATATTGAAGAACAACAAATTAGGAGGCCTCACACTCCCAGACCTCAAAACACACTATACAGTCAGTAATCAAATCAGCCAGATAATGGTTCAATGACAGACACATAAACCAAGCAACAGAATGGAGAACCCAAAGATAAATCCACTCATCTATGGATAGCTGATTTTTGACAAGGAGTCAAAGTCCATTCAATGGGGAAGAAATAGTCTCTTTAACAAATGGTGCTGGCAAAACTGGATATCCATTTGTAGAAAAATAAAACAGAATCCATACCTAACACCATATACAAAAAGTAACTGAAAATGGATCAAACACCTAAACATTAATGCTGAAACTATAAAAGTTCCTGGAACATAACATAGGGATAAAATTAGGGGACTTAATTTTTTTCAGTAATTGATTACCAAATACAACTACAAATTCATGAACAACAGAAGAAAAATTACATAACTGGGACGTCCTAAGTTTAAACACTTATGCTCATCAAAAGACTTTATCAAAAGAGTGAAAACAGAACTCACAGATTTGGATAAGGGTCTAATCTCTAAAATATACTGAAAGCTACATCAACTCAACAACAAAAAGACAATCTAATTTAAAAATGGAAAAAGACAAGAACAGACATTTCTCCGAGGACATTCAAGAAACCAAAAAACCCATGAAAAGATGCTAGCTATCATTAGCCATTAGAGAATGTAAATCAAAACTACAATGAGATACCCTGCAAAAATGGCACTGACCAAAAATACAGAAAACAACAAATGCTGGCAAAATCGTGAGGAAATTGGAACCCTATTCACTGACAGTGGGATTGTAAAATGGTACAGCCACTATGGAAAATGGTATGGCACTTCCTCAACAAGCTAGAAATAGCAATAAATACCTTATGATCCGGCAGTCCTACTCCTAGGTATATACCGTAGAGATCTAATAGCAGTGACATGAATAGACATATGCATTGCATTGTTCATTGCAGCATTATTCACAACAGCAAAAAGATGGAAACAGCCTAATTGCCCATTAATAGATGAACGGATAAATAAAACGTGGTATATACATACAGTGGGATACTATGCAGATATAAAGATTAATGATGAGTCTCTGAAACATCTTATAATATGCGTGAATCTGGAGGGCATTATGCTGAGTGAGATAAGTCAAGCACAAATGGACAAACATTGTATAATACTACTTTTATAAAAAGACAAAAATAGGTATACATACAGAAATCAATGTTCTTTGGTAGTTATCAGGGATGGGGGGGAAGGAGGTGGAATCACTCTTTAGACAGTAGACACTAGTTATTTTTGGTGATGGGAAAGGAAATACTGAATGTGGGTGAAGTGTGCACAACTTAACCAAGGTAAATGATGACAATAAGGAATACACAAGATTAAAGGAAGTTATTGGTAAATTGTAGCTATAACATACATAATTTGACAACAACAGCAGTGGCAACCAAAAAATGATGTGAGTGATGACATAGGTTGACATGTATGCATATATGTGTATAGCAAGATTTATGTATATACGTATGCATATATAGGAGTATCTATAGGCATAGGTATATATATATATATATATGTATGTGAGTGCTGTACATATATTAATATGTATAATAAAGCACATGGGGGAAGAGTTATGGATACCTCTCAGACATAACAAAACACGTCGCAGGATGGGTTTACTGGGTTTGAAGGCTTAGGACCATAGTTCTGTGGGACAACTCGGTCAACTGGCACAACAGGTTATAAAGTTTAGGTACCACATCCTAGTTTGGTAAGTAGCATCTGGGGTTTTAAAAGCTTGCAAGTGGTCATCTAAGATACAACTATTTGTCTCTACTCATCTGGAGCAAAAGAGAAAGAAGGAAACCAAAGACTCAAAGAAGAAACTTGTCTACAGGATTAATTGCCTACCTACATAAACTGCAGTCTCATCTATCCTAAGACCAGAACTAGATGGTATCTGGCTACCACTACTGACTTTTCTGACCAGGGACACAACAAATGGTCCCAGATAGAATGGGAGAAAATTGTAGAACAAAACTCTAATTCTTAAAAAAAAGGCCAGACTTCCTGAACTGGTAGAGATGAGAGGAACTCCTGAGACTATTGCCCTGAGATACCCTTTAAACATTGATCTGAAACTACTCCCAGAGGTCACCTTTCAGTTAAATAATAGAGTGACACATAATATACTCAGTGTTACCTGTGAGTACTGTACTCCGTTTTTTAGATAAATTTTAAACAATCATTTATATGAGATCAAATGGTCAACATTTACCCTAAAGCAAAGATGAGAAGGTCAGAGGGGGCATGGAAGCTTGATTAATGAAAATGAAAAAACCAGAAAGGAAATAATGAGAAAGTCGACACAACATGGAAAATGTAACCGATGTCACTGAGCAATCTGTATAGAAATTGTTAAATGGGAACCTAATTTCTGTGTAAACTTTCACCAAAAAGTCAATACAATATTTAAAAAAGAAAAACAGCAAAACTTCTGAAGACTGATATCTTTCTCTCTCTGTGTATATATGTAAGTGTATATATATACATATATATGCGTATATATACATATTCATATAGGTATATATGTATATATATATACCTACACACACACACACACACACACATGTATATATATATATATGTAGTGCAGAATTGCCCCATAGCGTTTCCAAGGCTGTAATCTTTGTGGTCACAGACTGCCACAACTTTCTCCCACAGAGTGGTTGGTGGATTCGAACTGCAGATCTTTTGGTTAGCAGCCGAGTGCTTAACCACCGCAATACCAATGCTTCATGTATATATATCAAATTGCCATCTGCAAATAGTATAAGCAAAATCAAACAGAAAATGACAACCTGGGAAAATATTTGTAGCATATTGTTACAGACATCAATTAACAGGTCCATCCTCACTACCATGTAAAGAGCACCTGAAAAATAACAACCACCTCCTAACAAAATAGAAAAATGAACAAAAGCTCAAAGACAAGAAAACACACACACACACAAAAATACATTTAAAAACCTATGGAATATCTCCAACCTCATTCATTACAAAATAAATATAAATTAAAACTATACCGAAAACAGAATTTTCACTTATAAATCGGCAAAATGTTAAAAGTTTAATAATTCTCTCTATTTGTAATGATGGATAAAACTCTCAACTCTCATTTATTACTAGGTAAATTGGCACAACCAATATGGAGGGTTAGTTGGCAGTCTCTATCAAAAGTATAAATATACTTTTGACTCAGCAATTCTAATTTGAAAAAAAAGTTTCACGTAATGTATATAACACATAAAAATGACCTGTAAAATTTTATTCATTCATAGTGTTGTCTGCTATTTCAACAGACTGGTGGCAGCTGGGGGGTGGGGGAGAGTAAAAGCAAATCTATAGGGAAATTGCTATTTTTTATTTTTTGTAATTGATAGGGATGCTACTTTGATGGTAAAAAAAGCATACAAAAATCTTCTATCTTCTGATATGGACAGATCCCTGAGATATATTATTATATTAAAGAAACATAAGTTTCAGAGGAGTGTGTCTAGTGAACTTTGGAAACCAGAAGGAAAATAAAAAACATTGTATAGACTTATGCACACACGCACAAAACTATTTGGAAGCATAAGTAAGAAACTAAATAAAATGATGAAAGAAGAGAAATAAAACTAGTAGGCTATTTGTAATTGTATCTTTGGGAGACTATTCAGTTTTCATCACATTTATATGAGAGTGATAGACACTTAAAAAATATGTTGACTAAAGTAAAAAAAATGAATGAATGTTCTCATTCCTTCATTTAACAAATATTTATTGAGGACATATTATTTGCCAAGCGCTGGCATAGGTATCAGGATTACAAAGATGAATTAGATACCACCTTTGCCCTACAGGAGCTCACATCCTAAGGTTGGGTTTAGGGAAGACCAACATCTTATCATGTTATTACAACTCAGTGTGGTCAGTGTTAAGTTATCAATATGTACAAGACACTATGAGAGTTGGAAGAAATACTTTCTGAATTAGACATTTGAATTTAAATGCATCCTGCCTGATACATTTGTTTTGGAATGAAAACTTCATAAAAATAAACAACTGCATCTATTTGGTCCTATTGTAGTACTTGGGACACAATTTAATAAAAGTCTGTGAGTTTATTTATAATCTTTCCAAAGTACAAGTGTCTACAGAATGACAGACTTAATTTTACGTTTTAGAGAAACTACTAAACTTTGTGGTAGACTGTGGAGGAACAAAGCAATAAGAAAGAAAGAAGCAGCACTATGACTACAAAATAAATTCTTTGGTTACCCCGTAAAGAAGAAGTCTCTTAAGAAGCTTAATTTTGTCTTTGACCGTCCAGTCACATTGTCGTGTAGTTACAAGGAGTAGCCCTCAGCCTGTTAAGAGAAACTGTTTTTAAATTACATACATACTACAAGTTACTTTCGAATTCAGTGCCACTATTTATTCTGATGAAAAGATGCAAATAAAAAAAATGTAATTCTTCATATCAGTTTATATTTTTATGATAATTGATTATTCATCAACTAGGGACACAAAGAATAAAATAGCCTTATTTTTCTTGTTAAATTTTTCTCAAAATTATGGATACTATTATGTGTCTGGGTCATAGAATGGGAGGAGGATTATGTCATGATCTACTTAGAAGTTGAAACAAGCCTTGCTCTCCTGGGCTGCCGTTCTCAATAAGTATTATTAGATATTAGATAAGCATTACACATAAAGAGAGGCTTGAGATCTTGTTCTCAGCTCTTTTGCTGAGCCCGCTGAGACTATGAATGTTATCTTACATGCAGGAACTCGACCTATGAATACTTGCACTTTTGATTTTAATGTGGAACTGTATCTAAAGATTCTTCTTCAGGCTAAGCTGTTCTAAAATTTTTTTTATTTTATTTATTTTATGTTTTTTAGTACAGACACGATTCAATATGAATGTTCTACTCGTAAAATCCATAGTTGGAATATGAGTTATCAGAGTTATCAATGGATTAGAGTCAACCAAAGACAACCTTACAAGAAGAAGCTTGAAGGGTCTGCACATGCCCATTTTTATCAGAGATTTATATTATGCAATAGGATGTGTGTTAAAATACTGGCAGCCCCTCAAACCCAGGATTCTGTTATGTCTGTCACTCAATTCTACTATCATCACCATCCAGCTTATATGGTCATCTCTTCTTCAAAGACAACTAACATTTTATTCTTTACCAGTACTGCTTCTCAGTGATAAACGACATCTCAATCATTTCTTAATGTCTACAGAATTTCTGTAAACAAGATTGTTATATTCAGGAAAATTATATACAGAAAGGAAAATCACAGAATCTAATTCTATGAAAATCTTTGATTGCAGGTTGCTGTAGTGAGTGAGCTTTTGAATTTTGGCCACCCAGGGTCCACTCATTCTCTCTTGGTAAGAACACCATGTTTTCTTTTGGAATTCACATTTACTCTTTTGGTCTATGTGCTTTAGTGATATTGGCAGCACCGTCCTGATTAACATCAATCAATCAATAATCTCCCACACTAAAGAGCCCTTTATTGCCCAAAGTGGTTCACAATTTACAGGAGGAGTCAGACATGAATGACAAAAGCACAAATTATGTAAGCTGTGGGAGCAGAGGAGAAGGAGAAAGTTATTGGTAACAGGGGGGTAGGTTATCTTTCAGGATTCAGTGGAGGCCATTTCCCTGTTGTTTTGGTGTAGCGTGCAGTTTTCTGCAATGATGTCCCACTGCCCAGCCTGTTACTTTGCTTATTGTGATGGGAGTAATGGCCAATATCCACATCCCAATGTTCAATCATTCACTTCTTTGGTGGTTGATAGGTAGTTTCTCTACATCTTCTACTTGTACTTGGATCAGAAAAAACAAAACAAAAAAACAGATGGCTTTTGTGATTCTGGAAGTCGGAATGAATTTTAAGTGCAGATCAACCATACCTAACAAGCACCTAGGTATGCAAAATGTCTAAACCTAGTGTTTTTCAGTCAGTACTTTGGCTTAGATTTTCAAATATGAAAATGATGATGCTTTCACTAGGGAATACAGTTTAGACATGAAGAAGAGAGATTAGAAGGGGAAAATATTCCAGACTGAAGAAAGCATATGTTCAAAGAAGGTAGGCATGGGGCTTAATGGATGGGTGATGGTTAGGTTATACAGGATAGCTTCATCTCTCCATATATGTCTCATCTCAAAACCTGAGGATATTTAGTTTTCCTTAAAGTATGTGGTTTTTTAAAAAAATAATTTGTTTTATTTCTGTTGTTGTTGAGAACATACACAGAAGAACATACACCAGTTCAACAACTTCTACATGTACAACTCAGTGACATTGCTTGCATTCTTTGAATTCTTTGACCATTCTCACTCTCCTTTTCTGAGTTGTTTCTGCCCCATTAACATAAACTCACTGTCCCCAAAGTCTCCTATCTGATCTTTTGAGTTGATGTTATCAGTTTGATCCCATTTAGATAATCTCAGGGCAATAGTTTCAGGAGTTCATCCAGTCTCCATGGCTTCAGAAATTCTGGGAGACCTTGGACAATTTTAAATTTCATTCTGCATTTTCCTCCTTTTGATCAAAGATTCTTCTATAGAATCTTCGATCAAAATATTCCTTAATGGTAGCCAGGCATTATCCAGTTTTTCTGGTCCCATGGCAAAGAGAAGAGTTGTTCATGGACGCAATTAACTAAACTTTTAATTTCCTCCATCTATTCCTGATTCTCACTACTAGTCTATCAGTTCGTCATACTGTGGTGGCTTGTGTGTTGCTGTGATGCTGGAAGCTATGCCACTAGTATTTCAAATTCCAACAGGGTCACCCATGGTGGACAGGTTTCAGTGGAGCCTCCAGAATAAGATAGACTAGAGGAAGGACCTGGAGATCTACTTCCTGAAAAAATTGGCCAGTGAAAACTTTATGGACGGCAGTGGAACATTGTCTGATACAGTGCCAGAAGATGAGCCCCTCAGGTTGGAAGGCACTCAAAACACAACCAAGGAAGAGCTACCTCCTCAAAGTAGAGTCAACCTTAACAACATTGATGGAGTAAAGCTTTCAGGACATTCGTTTGCTGATGTGGTGCAACTCAAAATGAGAAGAAACAGCTACAAACATCCATTAATAATTGGAACGTGGAATATGAAAAGTATGAATCTAGGAAAACTGGAAGTCGTCAAAAATGACATGGAACACATAAATATGAATATCCTAGGCATTTGTGAGCTGAAATGGACTGCTATTTAGAATTGGACATTCATATAGTTTACTATGCCAGGAATGATAAACTGAAGAGCAATGGCATCACATTCCTCTTCAAAAAGAGCATTTCAAGATCTATCCTGAAGTGCAATGCTGTCGATGATAGGATAATATCCATACACCTACAAGGAAGACCAGTTTTACAACTATTATTGATATTTACACACTAATATTACACACTAATCAAAATTCCAGATATGAAGAAATTGAAGATTTTTATCAACTTCTGTACTCTGAAACTGATCAAAAATGCAATCAAGGTGCATTGATAATTACCAGTGATTGGAACGCAAAAGTTGGAAACCAAGAAGAAGAATCAGGAGTTAGAAAATAGAAGGAAGAAGTCCAATCTGCACTGAAGGCATTGGTGAAAAACAGAATACTAATTGAAATGTTTCAATAAAAGTATGCAGCTCTGGAGGCACTCACTCTTCTATGCCAAGAAATTTGGAAGATAGCTACCTGGCCAACTGACTGGAAAAGAACCATATTTGTGCCCATTCCAAAGAAACATGATCCAACAGAATGTGGAAATTACTGAACAGTATCATTAATATCACACATAAGTAAAATTCTGCAGAAGATAATTTAAAAGCGGTTGCTGCAGTACATAGACTGGTAACACCCAGAAATTTAAGTTGATTCAGAAGAGGACATGGAAGGTGGAATATCATTGCTGATGTCAGATGGATCTTGGCTGAAAGCAGAGAACACTAGAAAGATGTTTACTCGTGTTTTATTGACTATGCAAAGGCATTAGACTGTGTGGATCATAAGAAATTATGGATAACATTGCAAAGAATGGGAACTCCGGAACACTTCATTGTACTCATGAGGAACCTGCACATAGACAAAGATGCAGTTGTTTGAGCAGAACAAGGGGATACTGCGTTGTTTAAAATCAGAAAAGGTATGTGTCAGGGTTGTATCCTTTTACCGTACTTAGTCTGTGTGTTGAGCAAATAATCTGTCTACATGAAGAAGAAAGTAGCATCAGTATCGGTGGAAGACTCATTAATAACTTGCGATATGCAGATGACACAATCTGCCTTGCTGAAAGCCAAGAGGACTTGAAGCACTTGCTGATGAAGATTAAGAACTATAGCCTGCAGTATGGATTACACCTCAACATAAAGAAAACAAAAATTCTCACAACTGGACCAATAAGCAACATCATGATAATCAGAGAAAATGTTGAAGTTGTCAAGGATTTCATTTTACTTGGATCCACAATCAACGCCCATGGAAGCAGCAGTCAAGAAATCAAATGACATATTGCACTGGGCATATCTGCTGCAAAAGACATCTTTAAAGTGTTAAAAATCAAAGAAATCACTTTAAGGACTAAGGTGCACCACACACAAGCCATGATATTTTCAGTGGCCTTGTATCCAGGCAAAAGCTGGACAAAGAATAAGGAAGACTGACAAAGAACTGATAACTCTGAATTGTGGTGTTTGCGAAGAATATTGTCAGAAGAACAAACAAACCTGTCTTGGAAGAAGTACAGCCAAAATGCTCCTTAGAAGGGAGGATCGCGAGACTTTGTCTCACATACTTTGGATGTGTTATCAGGGGGGACTAGTCCCTGGAGAAGGACATCATGCATGTTAAAGTAGAGGACTAATGAAAGAGAGGAAGACCTTCAATGAGATGGATTGACACAGTGGCTGCAACAATGAGCTCAAGCATAGCAACAATTGTGAGGAAGTTGCCACAGGACTGGCAGCGTTTTTTCTGTTGTATATAGCGTTGCTATGAGTCTGAACTGACTCAACAGCACTTAACAACAACAGCAGCCACATCCCTGACTCTCCTTCTTCCTATGCTGCTCCAGGAAAATACAGACCAATTTTTGTAACTTGAATGGGCACTTGCAAACTTTTAAGACCCCAGGTACTATGCAACAAAAGTATGGTTTTTTTTGAAATTTTACTCAAACTTCACCAACTGCTCAAAGCCTCTTCTGACAGGCTAATATATTAATAGTAACTTATTAGTACTTTCCAATTGGTTTTATGTACTACAGTGGTACCAAAAAGCCTTAATATGTAAGAAAAAAAAGGTTCTGTGTTCAAATAAATGCAGGGCATTTATATGTCTATACTTATCCAAGGATTATTTCCTGTTTCAGATTTCACCTAGTAGGAAAAGAAAAGTCAAACGCTTTTTACAAAGAAAAGTTTCATACACTTTTTTTACTTCACTGTAGCAAATACATTTTTATCAAATTCAACCATTATCAGCACTTGGTTATCTAGCAGGAATTCCATAACTCTTTGAACACCTCTGCTGGTTTTAGATTTCACTTATATTTTTATGTGGAAAAAAAAAGCCCACATATAGTTGTCTACTTGTTATTTTCTGTCCATAACTGAGTGCTCACATATAGAAGTTCAATACATTTTTGCTAGATTATTAAAAACTGAGAAATATTCTTGTGGCTGCAACAATGGACTCAACCATAACAATTATCGTGAGGAGATGCACGGCCGGGCAGTGTTTCATTCTATTGTACGTGGGGTTGCTACGAGTTGGAATTGATTTGATGGAACCTGACAACAACCTAAGAACAAGAAAAATCCTTAGGGCATGTGATAGATTTTGCTCTTTGTAAAATTATATTTTATATAATGATTACGTAAAGGATTTGAAATTATATAAATAAAATTTTTAGGCAAAATGTAATGCAACAACATCCAAATCTCAGTAGTATTGGGCAATAATGTTCTAAGGATTTCTGCATGATGGTATAGGCCTTCTGAGCAAAGGATACATTTGAAAAGCAAGCATGCCTTGGAAGCCAGAGATATATCTTCAGGAGATATAAATTGAGATGTCAAGAAATCTTCTTCCCTTTCCTTGACACATTTGCTTACATTTTAGGATAATAAGCCTGAGATGCTTCCCACCTCCCCTGGAGGACAGTTGCTTAATGAGTAAGATCTCTCTCCGGATCTGGGGATAGGCAGATATACTAGCAGTTCCATAAAAGTTTAAAGACTCTTAAATTTGAGGTTCCTTGCTTATGGTGTGATCTTCTGCATACAAAAGTAAACAACTGGACCTCATTGTGTCACCCTGTGGAAATCTGGAAGAATCTACCAAAAATCCTGCTTCTTTTTGCTGAGAGTAATAAACAGTGTATTTATTACTAGGGTGTTTGTATTCTTCTGCCAATACATGTGTATGAAATTGTCACAGGCTAACTTGGTAGCCTACTAGCAAGGTAAACATTCAGACCCTTCATAGTTTCAGACTTAACATTATTTGACTATAACAAAGGTCTATGTGAGATCATGCTTCACTCCCATTGTGTATGAGCTGGGGCATTCTCTATAATATTCTCACTCAAGGAAAGCAGGAGAGAGCATGATGTAGAGTTTACTCCAAGAAATGACACTTTCCACCCTCACTTCACAAATTTCAGTGGTCAAAGTGAGGCCCAAAGCCACCCATAGGTCAAATGAGCAAGGAAGTGAAATATCCAGGAAGGGAGAGAGTCAGAAAATTTTGGTGAGCAATACTAATAACTACTATAGATAGTACCCACGTGGAACAATCAGAATCCTTATTTAGGGTTATTTGGCAAATAAAATGGAGTGTACTGGAAAAATATCAGATTCTGCTTTTGAGGTCAAACAAATAAATTTATAAATTTAGAGTGAAGAAGTCACTCCCCAGTTCAACATTCAAAATGTGGATGCCATTTTCAAAAAAAGGAGATAACATCCAATATCGCAATTACAATAGCACAATGAGCCACACTTATCAGATCATACCAGATCTGCTGATTTCTGTTTTAAACATTCCTGTTTAGGAAAGACTGAGGCACACTAGAGTATGGTAGAGAATAAGTTCAAAATAGTTTTTATTTAACACGTGTATATAGTGCTAACTCTATATCGTTTTATACTCTGTGTTCTAATCACTTTGCAAATAATAACTTATTTAATTCTCATGAAAACCCTAAGATGTATTCACTTGGATTAACTCTATTTTGAAGAGGATTAAACTGAGGCACAGAAAGATTATATAACTTGCCTTAGGCCACATGGTTAGTTAGTGAGGAGATGCCGGGATTTCAATCAAGACAGTAAGTCTACAGAATCTGTGCTCTTAAATAATCCACAACGCTACAAGGAATGTCTCTTGTTTTACTTCAAAATAAAAGAAGTTTGCATACATGGTATCAACTCTCATTTATTGAACGAGCTACTTATAGAAGGTCTAGGTTGATTCAGGATATCACAAGGGATTAAATTGAGAACAGTGGATGGAGGCATATTTTGGCCCAGAACATAAATAAATCATCTAAGTCACAAGAATCATAAAATGAGAACATATAGAAGCAGTGATATTTCCCTATCACAGCAACTGTCATGCTCAGCCTCAATTAGCAGTGATTCTACAGATAGAATTAGCACAGTTATTGATATTAACATGAATCCCCATCATCCATAAAGAAGTAAATGTCTTCCTGGTTTAGGTTGAGATACAGGCCCCTCATCCCATTTTATTTTACTTCCTTTAAAACCATATTAGGTTGAGAAGTGTAGGTTGGTTAAGTGCTCACTATGTTCATTAATTCAGTCTATCCTTCTTCCTTCTAATATTTCAAGAAAAATTCCATCCAATGACTTTTTTCCTAGAAAGCCTAACCCTCTATTTGGCATATAGGTCTCGATAAAATGCCCTTTATTTTTCTTTCTTTCTTTTCCCCTACAAATACACAGTGTTATTCTGAATGTCTTTTCAAGCTTTGGTAAAGTGCCCTAAAGTACAGGGATTTTCTACAATAGCAGAGCCTAGAAAGGGTCTCTAGCTATAATTTATCAATAAGACAGTCACTGGTAGAGAACCAGTCAGAATTTTTATAGAGAACTCTGCATGTAAAAATTGGATTGGAAAGAATTGAAGGAAGTGCTAAAACACAGAGAACATCATGTACATAAAGTTCAAATCTACATGCTACAGTTGGAATTAAAAAAAAAATTTGACTAGCAATTATATTCTTTTTTCTGAATATAGATTTAAAAAGGTATGAAGACATAAGTGACCTTTTCAAAGCAATTTGTAAAATTAACTGTGAACTAGCTCTTCTCTTTTCTGTCATGAGAAAGCTCCCTCGCCACGCACAAAATTGCAATGGCTAAAAAGGTGAAATAAAATTAGTAAAATGCTTCAGTTTGAATTTTTAATAACACCATACCCAAGAGCACGAGCTTGACTCATGTGATTCCTCTACTCACCCTTTCTTCTACATTGCACTCACTCTCCATTATAACAACTGAACTCCACAGTCATCCCTTGAAATAAACGCTGAAAATTTTCAAGTAAACTGCGTAGGCAGAGCCCACTTCTACTCCCTCCCCACCCCAAAAAAGCTTACACAACACCGCTTGCATAAAGCATAGACATAGATCACTCATTAGGCTATGCATTTTTCTTTCCCCGAGAAAAGAAACTTTTTTTTAAATTTTAGTGTTTATTTTAATCAAAACAATCGAAGTTAAATAGCATTAAAATCTTATATCAACTACAAAAATGTGTTTAATATCTTTTATGGTGTAGATTCTATGCCTGTGTAATAGAGTCCCTGTAGGAAATATACAGAATATTCAAACAAAATAATTGAGGAAAGTTTAATAGACTTTTAAAAAATAAGAATGGTTAAGGGAAAACAATGAATGGTTTAATACTTGTAACCAGCAATAAAAAAAAATTATGAAATAAAAAAAAAAACAAAACGTAGCAATCAAGTCAATTCTGACTCACAGTGACTAGCAATAGCAGGCAATAATTACTACCCCAAGAACTGAAAGGACAGAGAAAGGAGTGTATTCTAGGATCAGGAGTTCACAGGTCACTCAACAAGAACTATGCCTTCATGAAGTGACTCAGTCAATGCATGAGAAAATATATACTCGGACCTCACTCTGCTTCTGCCTCACAGTTGGCTTGTGTGACACCTGTATATTTTCATATATTTTTGTCTGTTTGTTTATTTTCAAATAGGAGTATAAATTCAGTCTCTGTTACTTAATATTGTCAGGAAATGGAAGTTCTGTCAGATTTCATTTTAATTTCTGATTTTGGTGAATAATTATTTTCTTTTTAAAAATATGAAGTATATCAAACATGATTAACACTACAAATAATGAAAACAAACATCCATTTTTTCCCCTTGTCTTTAATAAATCATGTTTTTCTATCATAATTGGCAGGTTAATTTAAAGAATACAATGTTATAATACAGAAAAAATGGTTGATGAACAAGCTCCTCACAAAAACAATATTCAAATGGCCAATAAGAATATTAAACGGTGCTCAATCTCTTTAGACATCAGGGAAATGTAAATTAAAGCATTCACCAGATAGCTAAAATTTACATGATTGATAATACAATAATAATACAATGTATTGGAGAGGATGTGGACCAACTGGAACTCTCGTGGTCTGCTATTGGGAAATAAGTTGTGTCAATAATTTAGGCTCTGTTATGTACAAGGCACAACATATATACACTCTATGACAAGAAGTTTCCCTGATAAGTATTTATGAAAAGAAACATGAATATATATTCCCCAAAGGAATTATGTAAATGCAGAATTCTAGGAACAATACTCACAATAGTCACAAGGTAGAATCATTGTAAATACCCATCAACAGTGTATTGGATAAATGAATGAATGAATGAATATTTATCCACCGTAGAATGAAATGCTCTAAAACAAGATAATTAAGAAAATACTAATACTAGACAAAGCAAGCATGAACCTTCTAAACATTAACAAACTTTAGTGAAAGAAGTCAGACACAATAGAGCACATACACTATGATTCCATTCATATAAAGTTCAACACAGGAGATCACAATCATGGTGAGGAGGAAAATGGTTGAAGTTCATCATTAACAGTGAATTTTGTAAACATTGTTCAACTGTCTTCTGTGTTCCTATATTATTATTAAAATAAGTGATAAGAGTGGACAGAAGAGGGATTTCTGAATATCGCTAATGTTTTATATCCAAATCTGGGTGACAACTGTACAGGTGTGTTCTGTTTATGAAAAGGTACTGAGCTGAACACTTAAGATCTGTGCACGTTTATAGATAAGTTATACTTCATGTACTGAAAGCCATAACTAACTATAATTGATACACTTGAAAACCCATTTCCCTTCCTCCCTCTATATATATAGGTAATATTCTGAATTTAGAATATGTGTGCTCCATGCATATTTTCATAGATCCAAAAATGATATGTAGTGCTGCTTTAATCTTTTCACACTTTATATTAATGGATGAAACCAAATGCGTAATTTACAAATGTTTTATACAATTTCTTTTGAAGTTTATTCATAAACGTAATTATTCATTTGAGTTTTCATTGTGAAAATATGTATCTAAATGTTATTAACTCTCCTGGTATTACATTTAGGTAGTTACTAATGTTTGCCTATTATTAACAATGTTAAATGAACATTGATGATCATGAGTCTCATAGTAAGCACTATTGTTAGTTCCTGTCAAATTGGCCCCTGACTCATGGCCACCCTGTGCACAATGGAAAAAAACACTGCCTGGTCCAGTGCCATTCCCATGATGGGTTGAGGATTAGATTATTGTGAGCCATAGGGTTGTCACTGGTTGTTTTTGGAAGTAAATCACCAGGTCTTTCTTCCTAGTCGGTCCTCGTCTTGAAGCTCTGCTGAAACCTCTTCAGCATCATAGCAACATGCAAGCCTCCACCGAAAGATGATTGGTGGCTGTGGATGATGTGCATTGGCCTGGGATCAAACCCAGTTCTTCTGCCTGGATGGCAAGAATTCTACCACTGAACCACCGATGTCCCCATAGTAAACATATGGGGTGGGATTCTGGGTCATAGAAGCTTTCATTTAAAAATTTTCGGGCTTTACAAATTTACACTCAAAGATGATATTCCAAGTTATACATTTTAAAACATTGAAATTGAACTGTTTATGAGACCCTCCCCTCAATGTTTGGAAGTATGTTCTTTACCAAAGTCTCCTTTTCTAAGTAATTTCTTTTTGTTTTTGTTTGTTTGTTTTGTTTATTGTTGTAGTTTAAATGAAGTTTACATTTCAAGTTAGTCTCCCACACAAAAATTTATACATACACTGTTATGTGACCCTAATTGCTCTCCCCAAACTGTGACAGCACACTCCTTCCTTGCACCCCTGATTCCCCATATCCATTCAACCAGCAACTAACCCTCTCTACCTTCCCACCTCACCTCCGGACAGAAGCTGCCTGCTTAGTCTCTTGTATCTACTTGAGCTAAGAGGCACACTCCTCACAAGTATCACTTTTTGTCCCACAGTCCAGGCCAATCCCTATCTGAAGAGTTGGCCTTGGAAATTATTTTGATTCTGGACTGACAGAGAATCTGGGGGCCATACTTTCTGGGGTTCCTCCAGTCTCAGTAAGAGCATGAATTCTTGCTAGAATTTAAGTTCTGCACCCCATCTTTCTCCTGCTGCATCAGGGACTCTCTGTTGTGTTCCCTGTCAGGGTGGTCATTGGTGGTAGCCAGGCACCATCTAGTTCTTCTGGTCTCAGGCTGATGAAGTCTCTGGTTTATGTGGCCCTTTCTGTCTCTTGGGCTAAAACTTCCCTTGTGTCTTTGGTGTTCTTCATTCTCCTTTACTCCAGGTGGTTGGGACCAATTGATACATCTTAGATGGTCGCTTGCAAGCTTTCAAGACTGCAGACACCACTCACCAAAGTAGGATGCAGAACATTTTCTTAATAAGCTTTGTTATGCCAATTGACCTAGATGTGCCCTGAAAGCATGGTCGACAGATCCCTACCCCTGCTGCTGTGTCCCTCGAAGTGTTTGATTGTATTCAGGAAACTTCTTAGCTTTGGTTTAGTCCGGTTGTGCTGACTTCCCCTGTAGTGTGTGCTGTCTTTTCACCTAAGATAATAGTTGTTTACTATATGATTAGTGAATAACCCTCACCCTCCAACCCTACCCTCCTAACCATCAAAGAATGTTGTCTTCTGTGTTTAAACCTTTTCTTGAGTTCTTATAATAGTGGTCTTACCCAATATTTGTCCTTTTGTGACTGAGTAAATTCACTCAGCATAATGCCCTCCAGGTTCCTCCATGTTATGTTTCACGGCTTCATCGTTGTCCTTTATAGTTGCGTAGTATTCCATTGTGTGGATATACCATAATTTGTTTATCCATTCGTCCGTTGATGGGCACCTAGGTTGCTTCCATCTTTTTGCTACTGTGAACAGTGCTGCAATGAACATGGATGTGCATATATCTATTCGTGTGATGGCTCTTACTTCTCTAGGATATATTCCAAGGAGCAGGATAGCTGGATAGTATGGTACTTCTATTTCTAGCTTTTTAAGGAAGCACTAAATCAACTTCCAAAGTGGTTGTACCATTCTACATTCCCACCAACAGTGTATAAGTGTTCCAGTCTCTCCACAACCTCTCCAGCATTTATTATTTTGTGTTTTTTTGATTAAAGCTAGCCTTCTTGGGGTGAGATGATATCTCATTGTAGTTTTGATCTGCATTTCTCTAATGGCTAATGATCGTGAGCATTTTTCATGTGTCTGTTAGCCGCCTGAATATCTTCTTTGGCGAAGTGCCTGTTCATATCCTTTGTCCATTTTTTCATTGGGTTATTTGTCTTTTTGTTGTTGAGGTTTTGCAGTATCTTTTAGATTTTAGAGACCAGATGCTGATCGGATTTTTCATAGCCAAAATTTTTTTCCCAGTCTGTAAGTTGTCTTTTGACTCTTTTGGTGAAGTCTTTTGATGAGCGTAAGTGTTTAATTTTTAGGAGGTCTCATTTATCTAGTCTCTCTTCTGGTGCTTGTGCATTGTTACTTATGGTTTGTATTGTGTTTATGTCATATATAGGGCCCCTAGTGTTGTCCCTATTTTTTCTTGGAGGATCTTTATTGTTTCTGATTTTATATTTAAGTCTTTGATCCATTTTGAGTTAGCTTTTGTGCATGGTGTGAGGTATGGGTCTTGTTTCAGTTTTTTGCAGATGGATGTCCAATTATGCCAGCACCATTTGTTAGAGACTGTCTTTTCCCCAATTAATGGACTTTGGGCCTTTGTAAAATATCAGCTGCTCATAGGTGGATGAATTTATGTCTGGATTCTCAATTCTGTTCCATTGGTCTATGTATCTGTTGTTGTACCAGTACCAGGCCGTTTTGACTACCGTAGCAGTGTAATAGGCTCTAAAATCAGGTAGTGTGAGGCCTCCCACTTTGTTCTTCTTCTTGAGTAATGCTTTACTTATCCGTGGCCTCTTACCTTTCCATATGAAGTTGTTGGTTTGTTTCTTCATCTCATTAAAAACTGCTAGTGGAATTTGGATTGGGATTGCATTGTATCTGTAGATCACTTTGGGTAGAACTGACATTTTCATAATGTTGAGCCTTCCTATCCATGAGCAAGGTATGTTTTTCCACATATGCAGGTATCTTTTGGTTTTTTGCAGTAGTGTCTTGTAGTTTTCATTGTATAGGTATTTTACATCTCTAGTTAGATTTATTCTTAAGTGTTTTATCTTCTTGGGGGCTATTGTAAATGATATTGATTTGGTGATTTCCTCTTCGAGGTTCTCTTTGTTGATGTAAAAGAATCCAACTGACTTTTTATGTTTATCTTGTATCCTGAAACTTTGCTGAAATCTTCTATTAGTTCCAGTAGTTTTCTTGCAGATTCTTTGGAGTTTTCTGTGTAGAAGATCATATCATCTGCAAATAGAGATACTTTGACTTCTTCCCTACCAATCTGGATGCCTCTATTTCTTTTTCTAGCCTAATTGTTCTGGCTAGGACCTCTGGCACAATGTTGACTAAGAGTGATGATAAAGGGCATCCTTGTTTGGTTCCCGTTCTCAAGGGGAATGCTTTCAAAGTCTCTTCATTTAGGATGATGTTGGCTGTTGGCTTTGTATAAAAGCCCTTAATTATATTGAAGAATTTCCCTTCTATTCCTATTTTGTTGAGAGTTTTTATCATGAATGGTGTTAGACTTTGTCAAATGCCTTTTCTGCATAAATTGATAAGATCATGTGGTTTTTGTCTTTTGTTTTATTAATGTGATGGATTACATTGATTGTTTTTCTAATGTTGAACCATCCCTGCATACCTGGTATAAATCCCACTTGATCATGGTGAATTATTTTTTTGATATGCTACTGAATTCTATTGGCTAGAATTTTGTTGAGGATTTTTACGTCAACGTTCATGAGGGATATTAGTCAGTAATTTTCTTTTTTTGTGGTGTCTTTACCTGGTTTTGGTATCAGGGTTATACTGGCTTCATAGAATGAGTTTGGGAGTATTCCATACTTTTCTGTGCTCTGAAATACCTTTAGTAGTAGTGTTGTTAACTCGTCTCTGAAAGTTTGGTAGAATTCTCCAGTGAAGCCATCAGGGCCAGGGTTTTTTTTTTGTTGGGAATTTTTTAATTATCTTTTCAATCTCTTATTTTGTTATGCGTTTATTTAGTTGTTCTACCTCTGTTTGTGTTAGTTTAGGTAGGTAGTGAGTTTCTAGAAATTTGTCCATTACCTCTAGGTTTTCAAATTTGTTAGAGTACAATTTTTCATAGTATTCTGTTATGATTCTTTTAATTTCAGTTGGGTCTGTTGTAATATCACCCATCTATTTTTTATACAGGTTATTTGCTTCCTCTCCTGTTTTTCTTTTGTCAGTTTGGCCAATGGTTTATCAATTTTTTTGATCTTTTCAAAGAACCAGCTTTTGGTCTTGTTAACTCTTTCAGCTGTTTTTTTATTGTCTGTTTCATTTAATTCTTCTCTAATTCTTATTATTTCCTTTTTTCTGGCGCCCGAGGGCTTCTTTTGCTGCTCTCTTTCTACTTGTTCCAGTTGTAGGGTTAATGTTTTGATTATGGCCCTTTCTTCTTCTTGGATGTGTACATTTATTACTATAAACTGACCTCTGAGTACTGCTTTTGCTGTGTCCCAAAGGTTCTAGTAGGATGTGTTTTCATTCTCATTTAATTCTATGAATTTCTGTATTCCATCCTGAATTTCTTCTATAACCCAGTAGTTTTTGAGGAAGGTGTTGTTCAGTTTCCATGTGTTTGATTTTTTTCCTGTTACTGATTTCTACTTTTATGACTTTATGCTCAGAAAACATGCTTTGCAGTATTTGGATGCTTTGGATTTTGTTAAGGCTTGCTTTATGGCCTATTATGTGGTCTATTCTGGAGAATGTTGCATGTGCGTTGGAAAAGAAAGCATACTTGGCTGCTGTTGGGTGCAGTGTTCAGTATATGTCTATGAGATCAAGTTGCTCGATTGTAGCATTTAGCTCTTCCATGTCTTCGTTGAGCTTCTTTCTGGATGTTTTGTCCTTCACTGAAAGTGGTGTGTTGAAGTCTCCTACTGCTATTGTGGAGCTGTCTGTCTCTTTTTTCAATGCTGTTAGAGTTTATTTTATGTCTTTGGGAGCTCTGTCATTGGTTGTGTAGATATTTATTATAGTTATGTCCTCTTGGAGTATTGACCCTTTAATCATTATATAGTATCCTTCCTTATCCTTTGTGGTGGATTTTACTTTAAAGTCTATTTTGTCAGAGATTAATATTGCCACTCCTGCTCTTTTCTGAGTGTAGTTTGCTTGATATATTTTTTTCCGTCCTTTGAGTTTTAGTCTGTTGTATCTTTAAGTCTGAGATGTTTCTCTTGTAGGCAGCTTATAGACGGATTGTGTTTTTTTTATCCAATCTGCCACTCTGTGTCTCTTTATTGGTGCATTCAATCCATTTAAATTCAGGGTAATTATTGATGGGTATGAGTTTAGTGCTGGCACTTTGATGTCTTTTTTTTGTTTGTTGTTCACAGTTTCTTTGCTCCGCTTAATTTTCTGTGCTGAGTCATTTTTCTTTATGTATTTTCTTCTCACCTTTTTCATTGTTGTTGATTTTGTGTTTGCTGAGTCTTTATATTTTTCTAGTTTTTTATTTTGACTTGCAGGATTGTTAGTTTCCTTTGTGGTTACCTTAATATTTACCCTTATTTTTCTAAGTTTATACCAGTCTTTTATTTCTTTATAGCACGTTGACTTCCCCTCCATTTGAAAAATCTATGTCTACATTTTTTAAGTCCCTCTTTTTGTTTTAATGTTATCATCTTTTACATATTGACATCTGTTGCCCTATTTTCAGTGTTTTAGCTTTGGTTTATTTTTGTGACTTTCCTATCTGGGTTGATATCTGGTTGCTCTGTCCTGTGTTCTAGTCTTGGGTTGTTATCTGATGTTATTGATTTTCTAACCAGAGGACTCTCTTTAGCATTTCTTGTAATTTTGGTTTGGTTTTTGCAAATTCCCTAAACTTCTGTTTTTCTGGAAATGCCTTAATTTCACCATCATATTTGAGAGACAGTTTGGCTGGATATATAATTCTTGGCTGGCAACTTTTTCCTTCAAGTCTTTATATATGTCATCCCATTGCCTTCTTGCCTGCATGGTTTCTGCTTAGTAGTCTGAGTTTATTCTTATTGACTCTCCTTTGTAGATCACTTGTCATTTAATGCTAGCCACTTTTAAAATTCTCTCTTTATCTTTGGTTTTGTCAAGTTTGATTATACTATGCCTTGTTGACTTTCTTTTAGGATCTACCTTATGTGGGGTTCGATGAGCATCCTGGATAGATATCTTCTCATCTTTCATGATATCAGGGAAGTTTTCTGCCAACAAGTCTTCAACAATTCTCTCTTTCTGTTATCCCCCCATGTTCTGGTACTCCAATCACTAGTAGGTTATTCCTCTTGACAGACTCCCACATAATTCTTAGGGTTTCTTCATGTTTTTTAAATCTTTTTATCTGATTTTTCCTCAAATATGTTGATGTCAAGTGCTTTTTATTCAATCTCACTAATTCCGACTTCCATTGCCTCAGTTCTGTTCCTATGACTTTCTACTGAGTTCTCTAATTCTGAAATTTTATTGTGAATCTTCTGGATTTCTGGTTGCTGTCTCTCTATGGATTCTTGCAGCCTGTTAAATTTGTCATTATGCTGTTCTCTAATCTTTTCAATTTCTTCTATTGAGTGTTCTGTGTTTGCTTAATTTTCTTCCTAATTTCTTGAAGATTTCTGTATATTAATCTTTTGTATTCTGCTTCTGGTAATTCCAAGAAATTTTACTCCTCTGGAGAATTTCTAGATTCTTTATTTTGGTAGCTTGCTGAAGCCATAATGGATTGCCTCTTTATGTGATTTGATATTGACTGTTGTCTCAGAGCCATCAATAAGTTATTGTATTTATTTATTTTATGTTTACTTACTGTGTCCTAGCTTCTTGTTTTGTTTTAATATGGCCAAATAGGCTGTTTGTACAAGCTAGTTTGATTATTGGCACCTTTGAAGCTCTAATGTCCTGTCACCAGGTGGTTAGATCTGTTACTAGGTATGTGAGCTCAGGAGTCCACCCACTCCTCCTGTATGGATTCAGCTCAGGTGACCAGGTAGATAGTCACCAAGTGTGTGATGTAGGCTCTTGCCTACAGTCCTAGAGAGGCATGGGTGATTGGTTTAGGCACAGGCATCTGGCTGCAGCAGGTAGACACACTCTGAGCAAGGCAGGGGGCTGACAGCTGCCCCTGAGTGTCCATGAGGAAGGTGTGTCCCTGTTCCCTACAGTGAGTAGGTGAGTGGATCTTGCAGCTGGACTATGAGCACCCATTGCTGTTGGCTGTAAGGACAGGGTGGCACCTCTTATTCTTGGACCCCCTATCTCAGGTGTCTAGGTGGCGTGGTTGGAGCCACCAGTCCTCAGGCCCCTGATGTGGGTAGGTGAAGACCCTGCTTAATGGGCAGAGCAGTGTCAAATGTCACGAACCTATCACTTCACAGCTGAAACAGTTGAAGTTAGATTTCTGGTATTGACCTTGTTGTACTGCAGTAATGAGGGCCTACACTGTTGAAATGGGCCCACAGAAGTTTCTGAGGGGGAAAGGCACTCAAAGTCCATGGATCCCTTATGCCTGTGCCTAGGCAAAGGAGCTGTGCCTACCCTGGGCTCCTGACTTAGGGCAGCTGGCAGTTTATTTTTTCCCTTGTTTGTTAATTTGTTCACTCTCCAAGGCAGAGAGAATGGCTCCGGGTGTGAGACAGATCCTACTTCTGGCACAGGGGACTCGGCAATTGCTGAAGCCAATCCTGGTTTCAGTACAGAGCAAGCAGCAAGGAAGTAAATGGGAGAGAGGTTTTTCCCTAAGGGGGGTGTTTTTGATTCACGCGGTATGCCGGATGCAAGAACTTGTCTTTTGCCGCATGGAGAGCCGCTTCTCACTGGTTCTGGGTGGCTGAGTAGACTATTTGCTGTTGGGTTTCTCCCAGTGCAGAATATGCCTCCTGAGCACTGTTGCTTGCCTGCTTCACTGCTCAACGATGAGCTGATCATGCCTGAAGGGCTCAGGCTCTTGCCGGGTCAGGTCTGGCACCTCCTTGCTGCTTCTGAGCCGTCTCTCCCTCCCCCGCCACTCAGTCCGGTTCCTCAACTTTGCCTTAGATGTTCAGGGCTCCTATATTATCATATATAATCAATTCACTTGTTTATTTGGGTCTTTGTTGTAAGAGGGTCCACCAGAAGAGTCTGACTACTCTGCCATCTTGACCCCGCCTCTCTAAGTAATTTCTAAGGATACAGAATGATGTTTAAACATTTGACTTATGGATCATTCATTTGCCTTATGCATCTGCTGCTTAATTGCTTCTCTAATAGTAGTCCAACTCTTTGTTGCCTGGGAGACCCTATCTCCAGAACTACTAACCAATGAACAGTCCTTTTTTCCTCAGTGTTTTCCAATACTATGCCCAAACCATACTTTCCTGGTGACGTTCCATTAGAAATTATTGTGGGAAAATTTTTCTATCTCTAGTACAAAAGTTGAATCATTTCCATTTCTAAGGCAAAAATACTCCAGAACAATATGTGAAGGGAAAATTTACTGTCTTGTCCTACAGTCCCATTAGGTAAATAAAATTGTAGTCTGATAGAATCCCCATGTCTTGAGCTATTCAGTGTTATTTATAATCATTTTATTATATAGATAATTAATTTATAAAAGAATGACATGAATGACAGAGAAAATAGCTACTGAAGTCTACTCTATTTTTTTCTTTCTTAAACTGTCCTTTCTCTCTGATTACTTCTAATATATATACATATATTTTAATCCAAGTGTGGTAGGCAGAGTAATGACCCCCCAAAATATTGTCATGCCCTAATTCCAGGAACCTGTTAATACTTTAACATACATGTCATAAAAAACTTTGAAAGTGTTAATAAATTAAGAATTTTGATATGAGGAAATTATCTCAGATTGTCTGGGTGGCTCAGTGTAATCTCAAGAGTCCTTATGAGAGAAAGAGTCAGGCAAGAGAATCAGGTTAGAAAAAGGAAATGTAATAACAGAAACAGATGTTAGAATGGTGTGAAAGCTGGTTTTGAAGGTAGAAGGAGGCCATGAGACAAACAATGCAGGCAGCCTGTCCAACTGGAAAACGCAAGCAATTAGATTTTTCCTTAGAGCCTCCAGAAATAATACCACCTTGCCAGCTGTTGATTTTAGCTCACTGAGACTCATTTTGGACTTATGACTGTAGAACTATAAAGTAGTAAAGGTATCTTTATTAAGCCACCAAATTTGTAGTAATTTGTTGCAGCAGCAATAAGAAACTAATACACTGTGTTTTGCTTTTCACAAGAAAGATTTTATGTGTGGAATTATTTTTACTTATTTACTTCTTCAACATCAGGAAACTAGCTATTATTTCTCATAATAATGTTTACTGCAGTCTCACAATCTATGCTCAATGTCATACAAATAGTCTTTCATTTTGTTTCATAACTTCTGTATAGTTTAGCTTTTTTTTTTCCATTGAATTATTTATTCCTGTATTATTTTTCAGTTAATTGATTTTCTATTGGAATGTGTCTAGATTTTACCCCATCCAATGGAAATATAACTTTCTTTATTATGAGTATAAGTGAGTGCATATATAATTTTACATAAAGAAATAACTATGATCATATTATACCTATTAATGGACCCTTTAGGGCCATTTTATTTTATTTCATTTTGTCTTTATAACTGCCTCCCACAACTCCCTGGATTTACTCCTACTGTGCTTGTATTCTTTTTCACTTCCACCTCCTGGACTGAATGACAATCTAATCTATTCATATTTATCTCATACGCATATAATCACACATACACACACACACACACACAAAGAAACAAACATACATACATAGATACAAACTTTCTTTTAGTATTTTAAAAAAATTTTATTTTATTTTATACTCTGCTTATTACATTCCTCCAGTTACAATAATTCTAATAACTACCATTCTCTTTTAGAGATTAATGGTTGCCTCCATCTTGTCACTCATAACTTCTGTACGGAACTACGTTTTCAAAAGGCAGTTTGGATCTTTTGCCCCGTAATGATACCAAACATTCAGTCACTAAACCAAGAATAGTTTGGCTCAATTCCTAGTTATGAGAATGTGCTGTATCCTCCCAACTCCTCAGATCTTCAGCCCCCTAAAATACCCTGCCCCATGTAACAGTTGGCAGCAGTATTTATTTATTTTACTTTTCAGTTATTTTCTCAATGAAGATGTTCTGTCCCAGGTTCTAGCTTTTGTCAATGATCCCAGCTCTGGCCCACTATCAAATGGATCAGTCTTACGCATTCTGACTTTGCAGGAACCAAACTCCCAGCTGCCACTACCTGATCCTGATCCAGAGCCAGCAGATATAGCCTTGTTTACTCCCTCAAATATTTCTTCCATGTTTTATTTGGTCTTTACCTTTTTTTATATTTTATCTAACATTGTACTACGTTGAAAGCAGAGAGTGTGCATCAAAGGAATGATTTTTGGCCAGCATAGCTGGAAACGTCTATGCCGTTTCTGTTAGTTATTTTTATCCCTCCTTTGTAACTTTCAGAATCTTCTCTTTATCCTCATTGTTCTTCAGTTTCATAGTGATGTGCTGTGGAGTATTTTTTTTTTTTTTTTGGTAATTCTTTGTACTGGTTATTCTCTGTTCTCTTTAATCTTAAGATTTACTTACTTTAGCTGGAGTTACAAACTTGTTTGGTTTATTTCTTAATTTTCTTCCCACTATTTTCCCTGCTCTTTTCTGTAACTCTTGTAAGTCAGAATTTGGATCACTTGGATTCATACACAAATTACAAATATATATATATATATAAGAGCCATCACTTGAATAGACATATGCACACCCACGTTCATTGCAGCATTGTTCACAATAGCAAAAAAATGGAAAAAACCCAAATGCTCATCAACAGACGAATGGATAAACAAACTATGGTACATACACACAATGGAGTATTATGCAAAGATAAAGAACAACAATGAATCTGTGAAGCATCTCGTAACATGGATGAAACTGGAGCACATTATGCTGAGTGAAATAAGTCCATCACAAAAGGACAAATATTGTATGAGACCTCTGCTGTAAAAACTAATGTAAAAGTTTACACACAAAAAGTAACAATCTTTGTTCGTCACCAGGGATGGGAGGCTTGGGGGGGAAATACTAAATGGACAATAAATAAGTGATAACTTTGGTGAAGGGTAAGACAATACACAGTACTGGTGAAGCCAGCAAAACTTGTACAAGGAAAGGCCATGGGAGCTCCATAGACACATCCAAACTCCCTGAGGGACTGAATTGCTGGGTGGAGAGCTGTGGGGACCATGGTCTCAGGGAACATCTAGCTCAATTGGCATAACACAGTTTATAAAAACAGTGTTCTACATTCTACCTCGGTGAGTAGCATCTGGGTTCTTAAAAGCCTGTGAGCAGCATCTGAGATACTCCACTGGTCTCACCCCTTCGGGAGCAAGGGAGAATGAAGAGAACAGGATACAAGGAAAAGATTAGTCCAAAGGACTAGCGGACCACAGCTACCAAGGCCTCCACCGGACTGAGTCCAGTACAGCTGGATGGTGCCCGGCTATCCCCACTGACTGCTCTGAACGGGATCACAACAGAGGGTCCTGGACAGAGCTGGAGAAGGATGTAGAACAAAATTCTAACACACACAAAAAGACCAGATTTACTGGCCTGACAGAGACTGGAGAAACGCTGAGAGTATGGCCCCTGGACACCCT
This sequence comes from Dugong dugon, assembly GCA_030035585.1. NCBI lineage: Eukaryota > Metazoa > Chordata > Mammalia > Sirenia > Dugongidae > Dugong > Dugong dugon. The sequence continues at coordinate 31,965,564 of CM057473.1, read as the reverse complement.
TTTAGCTCAGTGGTGAAGTCACTCCCAAGGTTCACCGTTCAGCTGAGGATTGGACAGCCCCATAAAATAAAATGGGACTAATGGGGCACAGCAGTCCAGGGATGAGGACTAGAAGACAGAAGGGGACAGGAAAGCCAGTGATAGGGAACTCAAGGTTGAGTAAGGACAGTGCTGATATGTAGTAGGGTTGTTAACCATTGTCATAGGGCAATATGTGTACTAACTGTTTAATGAGAAACTGTTTTGTTCTGTAAACCTTCATCTAAAGTGAGAATAGCAGCACAACTGGAAGAAAGTAATCGATGTCACTGAATTGTACATGTAGAAATTTTTGAAATGGTGTATTTTTGGCTATGTATATTAAAAAAAATTTATCTCCTTTTATTTTCCTTATTTTATGTTCTGTATTTTAGATAATTTACTAGACTTTATCTTCAAATCTGTGCATTGCATTTTTATTTTGGTTATTATGTTTTAGGTTTCATGAGATCATTCATGGGCTATGAATACTCTTTTGTAGTATCCACTTCCTCTTTCATATATATAGTGTTATGGATTGAATTGTGTCCCCCAAAAATGTGTGTAAACCTGGCTAGGCCATGATTCCCATTATTGGGTGATTATCCACCATTTTGTTTTCTGATGTGATTTTCCTAAGTGTTGTAAATCCTGCCTCTATTATGTTAATGAGGTGGGATTAGAGGCAGTTATGTTAATGAGGCAGAACTCAATCTAAAAGATTATGTCATATCTTGAGTCAATCTCTGTTGTGATATGAAAGAGAGAAACGAACAAAGAGACAGGGAGACCTCATGCCACCAAGAATGAAGAACCAGGAGGGGACTGTGTCCTTTGGACCCAGGGTCCCTGCACTGTGAAACTCCTAGACCAGGGGAAGACTGAAGACAAGGATCTTTCCTAGGAACTGACAGAGAAAGCCTTCTCCTAGAGCTGGAACTCTAAATTTAGATTTCTAAGTTCCTAAACTGTAAGAGAATAAACTTCTGTTTGTTAAAACCATCCACTTGTGGTATTTCTGTTATAGTAGCACTAGATGACTAAGACGTATAGGATCTTCTGTTTTTTCTTTTTAGTATTTTTAACACATTTAGAATAATACTTGCCACAGAGAAAGCAACATATGTGTTTGTGAAATAATAAATACTTGCATACATAAGTGCATTGTTGGCAGTACTTTTTAATATACTCCTTTTTATATGTTCTCTTAGTTTCTTCACAGTTTGTCAATTCTCTCTCTGTCTCCCCTTCTTTCAGAAGACATCCTTAAATAACTGTTGAGCTTTGACCATATACTAATACTAAAAAGTACCAAAGGAGATACTGAGATAATCTTTTGTCTTTCCAAAGGGTAAGAGTAAGAACCCAGGATCCTATCTAATAAGTAAAGGTGTTTCTCCCCTCTTTTTGGGGAGTAAGCTGGACAACACATATATAAATACCTAGATTTATTTTTTGGCTTTCCTCAACTACAAACTTTATATGTATGCATGGGGTGACATCTGGCTCACACTGATCACCCCAGGGCTAAGAAATGAAGAAATCATGGACCAGAAATTTTATATTTGTTGTAAAATAAATAACAATTAATTAGCTCTGGTTTAGAAATCCTGTGTGTTCAATCAGGATAATATTAATAAATATAGATATTAAAACCTTAACAGAAATCTATATATAAAGTTCCTGGGCATAAACATTGTCGACCAACAAAAGATACGATAATTTACAGTGTTTATTTTAATATACTATGTGATTAAATACTCCTAAATAACGACCAAACTCTAGCAAAAAGTCTTCTTTTATGTTGTTTCCCCAATATTATCCCCTAGGCAGCTAAGTGGCAACCATGTCTTGAAGTTGGGACAACTTGTATGTTTTGTGTGCTAGAACTAAAAGACAACACAAATATTTTCTGCCAGATTTTTTGTCCTCCTCCTTTCCTTCCTTCTTACCTTTTTCATTCTTTCCTTCCTTCATTCCCTTCCTACCTCCCTCTTTCTTTCTATCTTTCTCTTCTTTTTTCTCTGGAGAAATTTTCCAACATGGATATTCTGTGTAGAAAACAGTAACCCACAAAAGACAAAGCAACTGATCATAACATAGCAATATGTTACTACTATTTTAAAAAATAATCTTCCATAATAAACATCAATTTGTAAGGGGAGTGTTTAATCTTATTCATCTTTATATCCCCTGCAGTGTGCCCAAAAACGCTGAATAAATGTGTACTGAGTAAAATGACTTTAAAATTTTGAATAACTCTGTGTGTGTGTGTGTATACGTAAAATTTATTTTCAGAAATAAAGTGTGTTGAATAGATTATTCAATTTAGTAATTTATATTTCTATGCAATATTAAAAAGTTATATATGTATATACATATATATGTATATCTATCTCTAGAAGTGTGTTAATATCTATACACTGTTTATAAGTTATATATATGTATGTGTATATCTCTCTCTATATATATGTATAGTATAGTATATGTATATACTATATACTGTATATGTATAGTATATATATATAGTATGTATACAGAGAGATAGATATACATACTGTTTATAAGTTATATATGTATATCTATCTCTATGTTATATATATATAAAACACTTATAGAGATAGATGTATACAGATATATCTCTCTATATAAACACATACATATACATACATATGCACATGTATACCTATAACTTTTAAAAGTGCAGAGATACAAATTACTAAATTTTAATAATCTAGTCAAGATACCGTATTTACGAAAATAAATAATTTTGTTTTTCTTTCTGAAAAAGAAAAGAAGATAGCCTGTATTTGATTAGGATGCCACTTTAGAATTCATTTAAATATTATGGAAGAGTAAGAAAAGAGAGATAAATGAAGGGTTTGTGCATTTCTAATATACTTAAGATTACCAGTGTAATTCTGGCATTATTAGTGAGTTTTAGCTACTGATTGAAATTTCAAAACCAAGTTTAATTATACATCTGGGTAACCAGTAAATTGAACCCATACAGTTATACTCTAAACCCAGTGGAATGATTTTGTTGTTTCTCACAGTACTTTGCAGTCTCCACTCATATGGACCTCTGGGCCACAAAAGACCATTTATTTTTATCATTAAAATATTATTATTTAAAAATAAGGATTTAAAAATACTGAATTAAAAAAATTATTAATCCTTAGTCTCAATTTATGTCTTAGTATCTTTGTGGTTCTATAACAGAAATAACCCCAAATGGGTGGCTTTAACATACAGAAATTTATTCTCTCATAGTTTAGGTGGCTTCCCCACCCATTACTGTCGATTCTGACTCACAGAGACCCTGTAGAACAGAATAGAACTGTCCCATAGGGTTTCCAGGCTGTAATCTTTACGGAAGTAGACTGCCACATATTTCTCCTGTGGAGTGGTTGGTGGGTTCCAACTGTTGAGCTTTAGGTTTAAGAGGCTAGGAGTCCAAACTTAGGGCCCCGGCTCTAGGGGAGAAAGGTCCTTGTCTCTTTTCAGCTTCTGTTACTTGCTTGGTTCATTGGCAATCTTCACATGGCATCAATCTTTCTCCATTTGTGGTTACTTGCGTCTGTGAATAAACTACTCCTTTTATATCTTGAAGGTGATTGGCTTAAAACACACCCTACACTGATACAGCCTCATTAACGTAACTAAGAAAACTCTGTTCCCAGATGTATATTTGTAGTCTTTATTTGTATCTGTGTTCAGTCTCTCCAGAATATGACAATATCATGTCTTGTATAAACAGTTTTTTTTTTGTTTTTTTTTCAGGGAGATGTTACAACTAACTCAGACCTGTGTGTGATTCCCACCCATCCTGTAGGCTGGTGAAAAATCCAGCCTCAGCATTATTAGGTTTTTTTCCCTCCAAAATCATTGAAAGGTTCCAAATTGTCACACACAAATCAAACCATCAAGTGATTACTATGGTCCTAAGACCACTGAAGTCCAGAGATCCAGTGACTTTTCTGTCTCTCATGCCAACCCTGGATCCAGGGAACCTTACGAAGATATGGCACTTTAGTTACAAGTACCCCACTGGGAAATCATACAGACAGCTGCTCTGAGTTCTATACAAATTCCCAGAGAACCAAGACTGAATAGTTAGCTGATTCCCACTCTTTAAGGACCTTTTCCAAGCTTGGGAGATGCTTTCCCTCTTCATTTGTGCTGGTCTGAAAAACACTCCCTGTTTCAGCTTGACTCTTTAAAGTTTCTACCATATTTAGATTAGCTTTTTACAAATCTTAGGAAGAATCACTGACATGAAGCAACTTCTAATATTAGGGCTTCAGAGTTCACTAAGACAGATAAATGCCAAGTTCCCATTGTTGTTGAGTCAATTCTGACTCATAGTGAATCTATAGGACAGAGTAGAATTGCCTCTATAGGGTTTTCAAGGCTGTAATCTTTACTGAAGCAGACTGCCACATCTTTCTCCCACAGAGCGGCTGGTGGGTTCTAACCTCTGACTTTTTGGTTAGCAGCCAAGGGCTTTAACCATGCAACACCAGGGCTCTATAATGCAAACTTAAAAAAAAAAAAAAACCTTGCCATCACGTCCATTCCGACCCATAGTGACCCTATAAGTCAAAGTAGAACTGCCCCATAGGATTTCCAGTGATCCACTGGTGGATTCAAACTGTCCACCTTTTGGTTAGCAGGCGAGCTCTTAACTAGTGCTCCACCAGGGCTCCAATGCAAAATTAGAGGCAACTTATTGGAAGAAAGACTAAAATAGTAGCACAAAATATTACCTAGATAAATTATCTTGCCCCATCTATGTACATCAGAGTAGTCCTTATTTTGTAGTGTAAATTAGTTATTTATTTTACAGATCTCTCATGGAACAAAGTCACGAGTTGTCTAATAACAAAGCTCACAACTTTAACGTTATCTGACAGAAAAGCTGTTCCTTTTGCTTTTAATATTAAGGTTTGTTGTTGGTTTTTATGTTCGGTACATAAAAGAGATGATATTTTATACCCAGGAGTACTGTAGATTTCCAGCAAACACCTTGTGTACTTATCACGCTGCACACAGGAACATCAAGAAAGTGGAGAAATTTTCTCTACTCATCTCTAATCCAATTCTCCTTCATTGTTTTCTGTACTTTAACTTCACAAACCATATTTCTCAAATAAATGGCACCTATTCCTCTAAAAGGAGACTCCTGTAATTCTATTTGGACACTCTAACAACTCAAATTTCCTTTCTTTTCACAATTTATATGATTTGAAATAAAGTAACAACTAAACCACTGAGGAAACTCTTTAGAGCTTTTACTAGTAACTACACTAACAGGGTATGCAGTAAAACACTGAAAAATCGCTATGATGATGCAATTATGTAGTGATCATGAACAGATGATGATTAAATTGCCTCCGCTCATGCTTATTTCCATAAAATTTGTTATTTGTCATTTATTTTGGTTTTGATTTTCATCAACATATGTATTTAATTAAAAGATCATTTTTTAACGGTTATAGAGTTATAGGGTTGCTATAAGTCAGAATCAACTCGATGGCAAAGAGTTTAGTTTTGTTTTCTAGTAACGTTACTAATAATGACTAAAGAGTCTTTAAATTTGGGTCTCCTTTTAGATCTATTTCTGTTACTCATCAGCCATAACATGACTTTGATGATATTTCCCTATGTATAAAGTGGTGCTATTACTTTTCCCTCTCACAAATAATGCAGAAGAGAAAAAAACCAAAAGCCAAACCTGTTGCCGTTGAATTGATTACAAAAAAAAAAAAGAAATAAAACAGAACCACACTTTGGAAAGTAACTACACCATGACCCAGAAAAACAGATAAACTGAACCAAAGTGACATGCAATGCAGCCTAGGTGAGTTCAAATTATTTTTATGCAAGCTTGATTAACACCAGAAATAGTTTCCAAGATAAGACCATAAACAGGCTGATTTATCTTTAACCTTCCACAGACTCATGTTCCAAAGATAAGTTCACCAATTTTTCCAGCAACTTGTCCATTTCACCAATTTTTACCAATCCTACAAGATTTCCCAGCCATGAGACCTTCTGAAAACATGGGTCTCAGCCTTGCAAGTTTGATAAAGCCAGTTTTGCGTGATCAACAAACGTTCCTAATGATCGTTATATAGAAAATCTTCATTAGGAAGAAAAACAGAAGTCACAGAAGAACTATGATGGCACTGGTTGAGCAATAGCCAAGCACAATATATTAGAGAAAAAGATAGATTGTAAGAAACACAGCAAAAGGAGCGTAGCTATCAGAATTTAAATAATCTATGACCTCTTAAAGAGTGGAAATAAGAAAAAAAAGTAGCTGTATAAAAGAAAGGTAAAAAACATTAACGAGAACGAAGAGAAAACAAAATGCATTTTGAAGTGTTTTTGAATAGCTCATCTTTTTTTTTTTTTGTTTCCATAAAAGATAAGAAGCATGAAGATTACAGAAAGTTAAAAAAAAGATAAAAGTGCTTCCGCAGTTTCTTTGGAGGGACAGGAGTATCAGAAAGGAATGAGACTACTTGCCCATCAAGAGATTAAGTGATCACTAATTCAACTGAGATAAACCTGAACACTTGAAGTTGCGTTAATCCAAACTCCAGGAAATAAAGCACTTGGTATAATTTTCAGATTTCTAGAATAAAATGCATGTATTTTGGAGATTGTATCGAGTGTAAGAGAACCAAAATAGTTGGAACGGTGATCAAAATCAATGATAAATAATTCACTGTCTTTATGATGAATATGAGTCGGCATATACTAGATGGCAATGGGTTGGTTTATGAAGAACAGATATGGAAAATATTGTTAATTTGATATAAAATATGATATTAACAGTTCCAATAAAAGTAGCAAATAGAAGTGAGGTTTATATTAAGATATAATTTAAAAAATAGTTATGATTTATTGAGTGCCCACCATAAGCCTGGCAATGTTCAAGGAAGTTTATATATTATACAATATTTAATTTCACACAAAGGTCCTTTCATGGCACCAGCAGTTTGCAATGTGCAGTGGTTAAGAGCTTGGCTACTAACCAAAAGGTTGGCAGTTTGAATCCACCAGCCATGAGTCCGTGTTGATGTGATGGCAATGGGTAATCTCATAAAAAGCTGTTAGTAGTATTATTGCCAATTTACCAATGAGAAAATACAGGTCCTGGTAGATTATTGTTATTAGGTGCCCTCAAGTCAATTTTCAACTCATAATGGCCCTATGTGACATAGTAATGCTGCCCGATAGTGTTTTCTTGGCTGTAATCTTTATAAGAGCAGATTGCCAGGTCTTTCTCCTGTGGAACTGCTGGGTGGGTTTGAACTGCCAACATTTTGGTTAGCTACTTAGTGCTTAACCGTTGTGCAGCAATGGATCCTTGCTGATATATTAAATATCCCTTCTATATGCTATAATCATACTACTCTGAACCTAGAGTTTAAATTCTGTTCTCTACAACAAACAACTTCAAAATGTCCAAGTCTACGAATAGAACATAATCTTACCCACCTCTTAAAATTGTTATTTTCCTTTTTTGGGAATTAAATCAAGTTTGGACTAGATTAGAATCAGACAAAGTTATGTTACAATTATCAATAAAACTTTTCATGTGGAAAATGTAGTAAGGATTTTTTAGAATACGTGATGAACAATTCATACTTATATGTAATATGTAATCAGTGTGGATTACAGCTCATCATAAAGAAAACAAGAATCTTCACAACTGAACCAATAAGCAACATCATGATAAAAGGAGAAAATACTAAAGTTGTGAAGGATTTAATTTTGCTTAGATTCACAATCAACGCCCATGGAAGCAGCAGTCAAAAAATCAAATGATGCAGTGCATTGGGCAAATCTATTGTAAAAGACCTCTTTAAAGTGCTAAAAAGCAAAGATGCACTTTGAGGACTAAGGTGCACCTGACCCAAGCCATAGTATTTTCAATGGCCTCATATGCATGCTAAAGCTGGACAATGAATAAGGAAGACTGAAGAAGAATTGATGCCTTTGATTGATGGTGTTGGCAAAGAATATTGAATATATCATGGACTGCCAGAAGAATGAACAAATCTGTCTTGGAAGAAGTACAGCTAGAGTGCTCCTTGGGCGCAAGGATGAAGAGAATTTGTCTTACATACTTTAGACATGTTATCAGAAGGGACCAGTCCATGGAGAAGGACCTCAAACTTGGTAATTAGAGGATCAGCGAAGAAGAGGAAGACCTTCAAGGAAACCGATTGATTTACAGTAGCTGCAACAATGGACTCAAACAGAATGGCACAGAACCAGGCAGTATTTCATTCTGTTGCACACAGGGTCCCTGTGAGTCAGAACTGAGCTGACATTACCTAACAACAACTACACCCTCCCACTCATCCAATATACTCGAGTCATGTTGGTCTGGGCACTCTTTGCAAAAAACCTGTTGCTCTTGAGTCGCAACTCATAGCCATCCTATAGGACAAAGCAGAACTGCCCCATAGTTTTTCTAAGCCTGTAACTTTTATGGAAGCCGACTGCCACATCTTTCTACCTCAGAGCAGCTGGTAGGTTCTAACCACCAACTTTTCGGTTAACAGCTTAGTGCTTAACTACTACACCACTAGGGCTCCTTGGTCTTTGCACAGTTTCTGCAATATGCTAGGCTCATTCCCAACTTGTGGACTGTATATTTGCTTTTATTTCTGTCTAGAATAATTTTGCTTAATTTGTCCATGGCTGGATATACACAGCAGAGCATACACCAATTTGCTGGACAAAATTAAGGAGACCGTTTTTATTTAGATACCAGCCTAGCCTAAATTCTACTTATTTATGGGAGAAATGCCACCCAGACCATCTTATCCCAACATTTTATTTTAGTGTTTTGCATAACACTTATCAGCACTAAATGAGAATTTTGGTTTTTGTATTTATTAAGCATTCATTCATTGATTTGGTTCTCTCTGCTTCCCCCAACAAGAACTCTGTAAGAATAGAAACCTTGAAAAGAAACTTTACCAGTAAGTTCTCTGTACTAGAATAGTGCTTGGCATAGAGTACATTTTTAAATAACAGCTTCTTTAAGATATAATTTATATGCCGTAAAGCTCACTCTTTTCAATTATAAAATTAAGTGGGTTTTAGTTTTTTCACACAGATGATCGAAAATCACCACTATCAAATGCTAAAACATTTTCTTCACTCCAAAAAGAAACCCTTATATCCAATTGCTGTTCATTCTCACCTCTGCGCAGCCCCTGGCATCGAGTAATCTACTGTATTTCTATGGGTTTTCCTATTCTGAACATTTCGTACAGATGGAATCATGCAGTATGTGGCCTTTTGTGTTTGGCTTCTTTCACTCAGTCACCCCATCGTCACAGGCTTAAGTACTTCATTTTTTTTTTTTTTAAATCACTGAATCATATTCCATTGTATTCCACATTTCATTTATCTGTTCATCATTTGATGAACATTTGGGTTTATTCTACTTTTTGGCTATTATGAATAATACTGCTATAAGCATCCAGTTACCAGTTTTTGTGTGGACATATGTTTTCATTTCTCTTGAATATATATCAAGGAGTAAAATTGCTGGTCATATAGTAAGTCTCTGTTGAATGTTTTGAGGAACTGCTAAACTTTTTTGTCAATGTAGTTGCAATATTTACATCACCATCATCAATATATAAAGGTTTTAATTCTTGCACAATTTTGCTAACACTTGTTATTGTCTTTCTTTTTGTTATAGACATCCTAGCTGGTGTGAAGTATTATCTCATTTTGGTTTTAATTTTCATTTCTCTAATGACTAAAGATGTTGAGTATTTTTTTTTTCATAAGCTTAATTACCATTTACGTATCTTTTTGTAGAAATCTCTATACAAATTCTTCATCCATTTTTTAAAAATTTGTTATATTTTTGTTGTTGTTGTTGAGAATATACACAGAAGAACATACACCAATTCAACAATTTCTACATGTACAATTCAATGACATTGATTGCATTTTTCAAATTGTGTATATAACCATTCTCACCTTTCTTTTCCGAATTGTTCCTCCCCAGTTAACATAAACTCACTGCCAGGTAAGTTTCCTATCTAGTCTTTCAAATTGCTGTTGTCAATTTAATTCCATATGGCTATTTCTTAAAAGAGCTCATTGTTCAAGGCAGACATTCTTTACTAATTAAACAAAACCGTTTTGTTTTGAGAAGACTTCAGGGGATATTTTTGGCTTGAGGTTTAAAGGTAATCTCAGGGCAGTAGTTTCAGAGGTTCATCCAGCCTCCATGGCTTCATGAGAATTTGAAGTTCTGTTCTGCATTTCCCCCTTTTTATCAGGATTATTCTATAGAATGTTTTATCTATCTTCATCCATTTTTTCATTGGGGTATTTGCCTTTTATTATTGAGATATAATATATATTTACATACCAAAAATACCAAACCTATTGCCATTGAGTTGATTCCAACTCAGAGAGAACCTATAGGACACAGTAGAACTGTCTCATAGGGTTTCAAAGGCTATGAATCTTTATGGAAGCACATTGCCACGTCTTTCTCCCGTGGGGTGGTTGGTGCATTCAAACTGCCCATCTTTTAGGTAACAGCTGAGCACTTAAACACTGCACCACCAGGGCTCCTTACTCCTTGGTTGATATCAATTGATATATATTTTATTTATTTTCCTTGCTTGGGTTTATGTGTGGACTTTCAATTCTATTCACTGATCTATATGTCTATCTTTATACCAGTATACATTTTCTTGATTATGGTAGTTTTCCAGGAAGTATTTAAATCTGGAAGAGTGCATACTCTAAATCTGATTTTTCATTTCAAGATTCTTGGTTATTCTGGGTAACTTACATTTTCAGATAAATTTTAGAATTAGCGTGTTAATGTCTTCAAAAAGGCAACTAAGTTTTATGTTGAATTTGTAGATCAATTTGAGAGCATTATCTTAACAATATTAACTGTTTCATTTCATGAACATAGTGTATCTTTCCATTTATTTACGTCTTCAACTTCTTTCACTGATGTGTTGTAGTTCTCAGTATACAACCAGTCTTACATTTCTCTTCTCTCTCTTTTTTTACTGTTGTAGTTTAAGTGAAAGTTTACATTTCAAGTTGGTCTCTTACACAAAAATTTATACAGATTGTTATGTGACCCTAATTGCTCTCCCTATACTGTGACAGCACACTCCTCCTTTCCACCCTGATTTTCCATGTCCATTCAACCAGCTCCTAACCCTCTCTGCCTTCTCATCTCATCCATGGACAGAAGCTGCCCATTTAATCTTATGTATATACATGAGCTAAGAAGCACACTTTTCACGAGTGTCATTTTATGTCCCACAGTCCAGTAGCACCTTTGTCTGAAGAGCTGGCCTTGGAAATGTTTTAGTTCTGGGCTGACACAGAGTCAGGGGGCCATGTTTTCTGGGGTTCCTCCAGTCTAAGACCATTCAGTCTGGTCTTTTTACTAGAATTTGAGTTCTGCACTCCACCTCTCTTCTGCTCCATCAGGAACTCTCTGTTGTGTTCCCTGTCAGGGCAGTCATTGGTGGTAGCCAGGCACCATCTAGTTCTTCTGGTCCCAGGCTGATGAAGTCTCTGGTTTCTGTGGACTTTCTGTCTCTTGGACTAATACTTTCCTTGTGACTTTGGTTCTTCATTCTCCTTTACTCCAGGTAGGTTGGGACCAAATGATACATCTTAGGTGGATGCTTGCAAGCTTTTAAGACCCCAGACACGACTCACCAAAGTAGGATGCAGAACATTTTCTTAATAAACTTTGTTATGCCAAGTGACCTAGATGTCCCCTGAAAACATGGTCCCCAGACCCCTGCCCCTGGTACTCTGTCCCTTGAAGTGTCGATTATATTCAGGAAACTTTTTTAGCTTTTGTTCAGTCCAGTAGTGCTGACTTCCCCTGTAGTGTGTGCTGTCCTTCCCTTCATCTAAGATAATTCTTGTCTACTATCTAGTTTACACTTCTTTTCTTAAGCTTATTCCTAAGTATTTTTTATACTTCTTATGCCACTGTAACTGGAATTGTATTTTTTTACTATCGGATTTTTCATGACTAATGTATAGAAGGAAACCCTGGTGTTGTAGTGGTTAAGAGCTACATCTGCTAACCAAAAGGTCAGCAGTTCGAATCCACCAGGCACTCCTTAGAAACTCTTTGGGGCAGTTCTACTCTGACCTGTAGGGTTGCTATGAGTTGGAATTTACTTGATGGCAATGGGTTTTTTTTTTTTTTAATGTATACAAATACAATTGGTTTATGTGTACTGATCCTATATCCTAAAACCTTGCTGAACTCAGTTTCTTAGTTCTAATAGATATTCGTGTGTTTTGATTTCTTAGGATTTCCGATAAAGAAAAGAGATGATTTTACTTTGTCCTTAGTAATTTGGATGTATTTTATTTATTTTCTTTGCCTAATTGTCCTGGCTAGAACCTGTAGTGCAGTGTTGAATAGAAATGGTGAAAGCTGACATCTTTGTCTTGTTCCTGATCTTAGGGAGAAAGTATTAAGCCTTTCATCATTGACTATAATGATGGCTGTGGGTTTTTCATTGATGGTTTTTATCAAGTTGAGAAAAATTCCTTCTTTTTTAGTTTGTTGAGTTTTTTCTTTTGAAAAGTTGTTGGATTTTATTAAATAATTTTTCTGTGTCTATTGAGATGATCATGTCATTTTTTGTCCTTTATTCCCTTAACCTAACCCACCCACTGCCGTTGAGTAGATTCCAACTCATAGTGACCTTATAGTTTTGAAGGCTGTAAATCTCTGTGGAAGCAAACTGCCACATCTTTATCCTATGGAGCCACTGGTGATTTCAAACCACTGACCTTTCAGTTAGCAGTTGATCACTGTAACCACTGTGCAACCAAGGCTCCATATTCTATTAAAAATCCCGTTGCTGTCAAGTCAATTCTGACTCATGGTGACCCTATAGGACAGAGTAGAACTGCCTCATAGGGTTTCCAAAGAGTGGCTGGTGGGTTTTAACTGCCTACCTTTTGTTTAGCAGCCAAGCTCTTAACCACTACACCACCAGGGCTCCTTATTCTATTAACAGGGTGTATTATATTGATTGACTGGCTTCCTCCATATATATTTTTTGAAGTGTTTGTGAAAACTTGCTGTTAATGTTTCTTTAAATATTTTCTAGAATTCACCAGTAAAATCATCTGTTCCTTGCCTTTCTTTTTTTTTTTTTTTTTTTGTGGGAAGTTTCTGAGTGCTAATTCAATCTCTATTTGTTATAGCTGTGTTCTGAATTTTTTATTTCTTCTTGAATCAACGAGGTAGGCAGAATAATGGCCTCCTGAGTGTCCACATACTAATTTCTAAACACTGTGAGTGTGTGTTAAAGATTGCAAAAGGAAAGTAAGGTAGAAGATGGAATTAAGGTTGCTGATAATCTCATTTTGAAATCAGTAGATTATCTGGAGTTAACTGGGTATGATCAATATAAGGGTAAGTGTCCTTAAATGGACAGGAGGAAGTCACAAAGTCAGTGTCAGAATGATATCCAGTGAAAAAGACTCAACCAGTCAATGTTTGCTTTGAAGATGGAAAAGGCAAGAAAACCGATTCTCCCTTGAAGTCACCAAAAAGGAATGAAGCTCTGCTGACAAGTTGATTTTAAGCCAGTGAACCCCTTTTTGGGGCTTCTGACCTTCATAGCTGTCTAGCACTCTTTACATTTCAGCCTGTTGAGTAGACCTTGGGTTTGGCCTGGAGTGTTCATTCGAACAAAAATGGGAAACAATTTAACACCATGCTTCTCATATTTTAAGATCTCAGTGAATTTCTGATGTTACTATTTATCTAAAAATTTGGGGGTTCTTCAATATATTTCAGTAATAAGACCATAACATATTTTTCCTAAATAAAGATAAAGAAATAATGAAGACAGAGGCATGGGTTAGAAGATACTTGATTAACGAAGATTTGAAGTCAAGCAGGGAAGTTAAATTCAAAGGTGACTGAAGGGTCTATTCAAGAAGATTCTGAGAATTTTCTTCCAGGAAAGTGACAGAATGTGATGGTACTATCAAAAATTGCAGTTAGAAAGGGAAGTCTTGTGTGTGTATGTGTGTGTGTGTGTGTGTGAGTGAATGTGTGTGTGTGTACAATTAGACACATTAAATTGCGATGCTAACATGTAAAGACAGAACAAAAGGAAGACATTTGACTAAGGCTCAGTTAATTAATGATATGTAATTTCCTTTCAAATTACTCTTTTTTTCACAATTCATATTGCATTCTATATTTTCTGTTCTCTAATAAGCAGAGAATCACAAAGACATAAACGTTTCGACGTTTCAGAAAGGTATCAGCAACCAATTAATAATATTTTCTTAATAAACTGCCACAAACTTAGTGGCTTAAAACAACATAAATTTATTTTCTTACAATTTTGGAGGCCAAAAGGCCAAAATAGGTGTTATGGGGGTTAAAACCAAGATGTTGGTAGGGCTTGTTCCTTCTGGAGTGCCTCAGGAAAATCATTCTTTGTCTCTTCCAGCTTCAGGCATCCCTTGACTTCGGCTTCCAATCTCTGCTTCGGTTGTCACATTGCCTTCTCCTCTTCAGTAGTCCAACCTCCCCTTACTTCCCTCCTACAACGACTCTTATGATTTCATTTAGGGCCAATGTGAATAATCCAGTATAATCTCTCCATCTCCAGATCCTTAACTTAATCACATCTGCTAAATATCTTTTGCCATATAAGGTAATATTCACAGGTTCTCAGGATTAGTACATGGATATTTTTAGGGAGACGCTACTCAGCCTACCACAAGATAATGACAATAAAAATAACCTGAGCCTTTTGTAATTTCAGGTTAAAAGGAAATTAGTAAGTTATTCAGAATTTTCCAAACTTTCCTAACTCATGTATGACTGGTTATCATAGATACTGTTTCTTTTTTCATTTTTTTTTGCAAGTTAGATGAAGCTTTACAGAACAAACTAGCTTCTCATTAAACAATTAGTACCCATATTGTTTTGTGACATTGGTTACCAACCCCATGACATGTCAATACTCTCACCTTCTCAACCTTGGGTCCCCTATTACTAGCTTTTCTGTCTCCTCGCAGCTTCTAGTCTTTGCTCCTGGGCTGGTGTACCCCTTTATTCCCGTTTTGTTTTATGGGCTTGTCTAATCTTTGGCTGAAGGGTATACATCAGGAGTGACTTCATTACTGAGCTAAAAGTGTGTTAGGGTGCCTCTGTCAGACCAGTAAGTCTGTTTTTTTTTTTTTGTGTGTGTGTGTGAATTAGAAATTTGTTCTACATTTTTCTCCAGCTCTGTCTGGGACTTTCTAGTGTCATCTCTGTCTGAGCAGTCGATGGTGGTAGCCAGGCACCATCTAGTTGTGCTGGACTCAGTCTGGTGGAGGCTGTAGTACTTGTGGTTCATCAGTCATTTGGACTAATCTTTCCCTTGTGTTTTTGGTTTTCTTCATTCTCCCTTGCTCCAGACAGGGTGAGACCAGTGGTGTATCTTAGATGGCCACCCAGAAGCTTTTAAGACCCTAGACGCAACTCACCAGAGTAGAATATAGAACATTTTATAAACTACGTTATGCCAATTGAGCTAGATGTTCCCTGAGACCATGGTCCTTATAGCACTCAGCCCAGTAATTCAGTTCCTCAGGGAGTTTGGAAGAGTCTTTGGAGCTTCCATGACCTTGCCTTGGACAACTTGTTCTGGCTTCTCCAATATTGTGTACTGTCTTACCCTTCATCTAAGTTACCAGTTATCTATTGTTTAGTGGTTTTCCATCCCCACCCGTCCCCTCCCTCTTAACCATCAAAGATGGTTTCATTTTGTGTGCAAAACTTTTCATGAGTTTTTATAGTAGTGGTCTCATACAATACTTGTCCTTTTGTGATTGATTTATTTCACTCAGCATAATGCCCTCCAGATTCATTCATGTTGTGAGATGCTTTGCAGATTCATCATCGTTCTTTATCATTGCAAAGTACTCCGTTGTGTGTACATACCATAGTTTGTTTATCCATTCATCTGTTGATGGGCATCTAGGTTGTTTACATCTTTTTGCTATTGTCAACAATGCTGCAGTGAACATGGGTGTGCATGTGTCTATTCATATGGTAGTTCTATTTCTAGCTTTCTAAGGAAATGCCATATTGTTTGTCAAAATGGTTGTACCGCTTTCCATTCCCACTAGTAGAGCATTAAAGTTCCAGCATCCCCACGGCCTCTCCAACATTTGTTATTTTCTGTTTTTTGGATTTGTACCAGTAATGCTGAGGTGAAATGGTATCTCATTGTGGTTTTAATTTGCATTTCTCTGATGGCTAGTGGTGTCGAGGATTTCCTCATGTGTCTGTTAGCTGCTTGAATGTATTCTTTGGTGAAGTATCTGTTCATTTCCTCTGCCCATTTTTTAATTGGATTACTTGTCTTTTTGTTGTAGAGGTGATGGATTTTCCTGTAGATTTTAGAGATTAGACCTTCGTCAGATTTTTCATAACCAAAATTTTTTTCCCAATCTGCAGGTTTTCTTTTTACTGTTTTGGTGAATTCTTTTGATGAGCATAAGTGTTTAATTTTTAGAAGATCCTAGTTATCTAACTTATCTACTGAAGTTTGTGTGTTGTTAGTTATGGTTTGTATTCTGTTAACACCATGTATTAGGGCCTCTAGCATTGATCTTATTTTTTCTTTTATGATCTTTATAGCTTTTGGTTTTAAATTTATGTTTTTAATTCATTTTGAATTACTTTTTGTGTATGGTGTGAGGCATGGGTCTTGTTTCATTTTTTTTGCAGATGGACACCCAGTTTTGCCAGCATCATTTATTAAAAAGACTGTGTTTTCCCCATTTGATGGACTTTGGGCCCTTGTCGAAGATCAGGTGACCATAGGTGGATGAATTTACATCTGGATTCTCAATTCTGTTTCATTGGTCAATGTGTCTGTTGTTGTCCTAGTACAAGACTGTTTTGATAATTGTAGCTATATATTAGGTTCTGAGGTCAGGTAGCATTGGACCTCCTACTTTGTTCTTCTTCAGTAGTGCTTTACTTATCTGGGGCCTCTTTCCATATAATCATCCACAATGATGAGTCCTGTCCATGAGCATGGTATGTTTTTCTATTTATGTAGGTCTCTTTTGGTTTCTTGCAGTAATGTTTCATAGTTTTGTTTGTCTAATTCTTTTACATCCCTGGTTAGATTTAGTTCCAAGTATTTTATTTTTTTAAGGTCTATTATGAATGGAATTGCTATCTGATTTCCTTTTCATAGTTCTCTTTATTGGTGATAGGAATCCAACTGATTTTTGTATGTTTATCTTGTATCCTTCTACTCTGCTTAATCTTTCTATTATTTTCAGCAGTTTTCTTGAGTTCTTTGGGTTCTCTATGTACAGTATCATATCATCTGAAATAGTTTTACTTCTTCCTTACAAATTTGGGTGCCCTTTATTTCTTTTTCTTGCCTTATTGCTCTAGCTATAACTTCCAGTACAGTTTTAAATAGCAGTTGTGGTAAAGGGCATCTGGTCTTGTTCCTCTTCTTAGGGGGAATGTTGTTAGCCTCTTTCCATTGAGAATGATGTTGGATGTTGGTTTCATATACATGCTCTTTATTATGTTGAGGAATTTCCCTTCTATTCCTATTTTATTGTGATTTTTTAAAATCAGGAATGGATGTTAGATTTTATTGAATGTCTTTTCTGTGTCGATTGAGATGATCATGTGAACATTTTATTTCATTTTATTTATGTGGTGGATTACAATGTTTGACTTTCTAATACTGAACCATCCTTGCATACCTAGTATGAATCCCACTTGGCTGTGGTGTATTATTTTTTTGCTATGATGCTGAATTCTATTGGCTAGAATTTTGTTGAGAATTTTTGTGTCTATATTCATGAGAGATACTGGGCTGTAGTTTTTTTTTTTTTTTTTTTTTTTTTTTGTGGCCTCTTTGCCTGGTTTTGGTATAGGGTTATGCTGGCTTCATGGAATGAATTTAGAAGTATCCCTTCCTTTTCTATATTCTGAAATAGTTTGAGTAGTACTGGTGTAAGCTCTTCTCTGAATGTTTGATAGAATTCTCCAGTGAAGCCATCTGGATCAGGGCTTTTTTTTGTTGGGAATTTTTTTTATTATCTTTTTGGTCTCTTCTCTTGTTATTGATCTGTTCAGATTTTCAACATCAGCTTGTGTTAGTTTGGGTAGGTGGTGTGTTTCTAGAAATTAGTCCATTTCCTCTAGGTTTTCAAAGTTGTTGGGGTATAGTTTTTCATACTACTCTGTTATGATCCTTTTTATTTCTATTGGGTCTGTTGTAATGTCTCTTATTTCATTTCTTATTTGGGTTATTTGTGTCTTCTCTTGTTGTCAATTTGGCCAGTGGTTTCTTCTGTTACCCAATGTTTTCTAAGCAGGGTGTTATTCAGTTTCTATGTATTTAATTTTTTTCCTTGTTCTCTCTGTTGTTAATTTCTACTTTGATGGTGTTGTGATCAGAGAAGATACTATGTATTTTCTCAATGTTTGATTTTGTTGAGGGTTGCTTTGTGATCTAAACTGTGGTCTATTCTGGAGAATGTTCCATGTGTGTTGGATAAGAGTGTGTACTTTGCAGCTGTTGGTTGGAGTGTTCGATATATGTCTCTGAGGTCAAGCTGACTGTGGCGTTTAGATCTTCTATATCTCTGTTGAGTTTCTTTGTAGATGTTCTGTCCTTTACTGAGAGTGGTGTGTTGAAGTCTCCTGCTATTATTGTGGAACTGTCAATTTCTCTTTTCAGTGCCGTTAGAATTTGTTTTATGTATTTTGGAGCCCTGTCATTGGGTGTGTACGTATTTATTATGATTATGTCTTCATGATGGATTGTCCCTTTAATCATTATATAATGCCCTTCTTTGTCTTTTATGGTAGATTTTGTTTTAAAGTCTATTTTATCTGAGATTAGTATTGTCACTCCTACTCTTTTTTGATAGCTGTTTGCTTGATATATTTTTTTCCATCCTTTGATTTTTAATAAATTTATTTCTTTGTTTCTAGGGTGTGTCTCTTGCAGACAGCATATCGATGGATCCTGTTTTTTAATCCATTCTGTCACTCTCTGTCTCTTTATGGGTGCATTTAGGCCATTTACGTTCAGTATAATTATTGATAGATGTGTGTTTATTGTTTCTTCTTACTCTCCTTCTGAATTCCTTTTGTTTGTGAGTTTTTTTTAATTTCTTTCTATTTTTGTAGATTTTATGTTTACTGAGTCTTTATGTTTTTCTTCTTTATTTTGATGAGGAAGTTTGTTAACTTTCTTTGTGGTTACCTTGGAATTTACCCTTATTTTCCTAAGTTTGAACCAGTCTTTTATTACTTTATATCATCTTGCATTCCTCTCCATTTGAAAGTTCTATACGTACACCTTTTATTCCCTTCTCTTTTGTTCTGATGTTGTCATCATTTACAGATTAACTTCTCTGGTTCCCTGTTGTAAATCTTTTAATTTTGATTAATCCTTGAGAGTTCATTACCTAGGTTGATATCTGGCTGATGTGGTCTTGCATCCTAGATTCAGACTGTCATCTTATATTGTTTTTTTCTCTAACTGAAGGAACCCCTTTAATAATTCTTGTAAGTTTGGTTTGGTTTTTAATTATTCACTTAATATTTCTCTGTCAGTTTCTTATTCCATTCGGTGATTGGTTGAGTTCTTTATCTCTTCATTTGACACTTAGGGTTCCAGGATTGATGCTTGTCTCTGTTTAACTTAGTTTTTCAGGTCTTTGCTGAGGAGGGATGGCATAGTGCTTCTGTCTATGGTGCCATGTTGGCCCTGCCTCTGTCTATTTTTTCTTGATGGTAGCAATAAAGCTGGACTCAGCACTT
The DNA here is from genome assembly GCA_030035585.1 of Dugong dugon. Lineage (NCBI taxonomy): Eukaryota > Metazoa > Chordata > Mammalia > Sirenia > Dugongidae > Dugong > Dugong dugon. The sequence goes on along the minus strand of CM057473.1, from coordinate 31,945,652 downwards.
ATAACATTCAAAAAGACATAATCAACATTAAACATATTAATAATAAGTGTAGGTATATAACATTTTTTTAGAGATCTAAGAGAGATTGTTAATATTGTATGTCATGTGATTTAATAAAAAGCCCCTTTAGATTTAAATGTTTTACCATAAACTACTGTTTCTGCTATTTCCCAACAGACTTCCTTCTCATTCTTGCACTTTCCCAAAATTAGTCTTTAATATCCCTCATCCTTCTTAGTAAAAAATATTTTCTAAGTTCAAGCTTTCTCTACCCTAGATGCAGGTAGATTTAAAGGCTCTGTTGTTCTAACCTTGGAATTGCCTTGTCAAAATGATCAATGATTCAGTGCGTTTCTCTCCATAGATGATGCTGATAAGTGTAGAGCTAATTTTTTGCTTAAAAAAAGCTGAGTTTTTGTTTATTTGTTTATATCATTAAACATGGGTTGAAACTTTCTACAAAAATTTAGATCCACTTATATTCACGTTACTATGTAAGATAAAGTAAAACAGTTTAGAATCAGACCTCTCTTCTGGAATACTATATGTTAGAAGTAAATTTTGACAAATTTTCAAAGTTCTAATTAAAAATGAAGGAACAAACAAAAAATGGTTGTTTACCAATAATTTTCTTCTTAGCCTGGTTATCATACACATACAATGGCAGAATAAAAACAGTTCTAGAAATGCAAGGACACATATATTTGACCCTATGAAATGTCTGAGATATTTAATGAATTACCTCACTAAACTGAGGAATGAATCAAAATTTTAAACTCAACTGTGTGCAAGATGTGTTATCCCAAAAGTGATTGCCACAAGCAAAGCAGTAAAATGTACAAATATCACATTTATAGAAATTAATTTAAGTTTAAATTTTTTTAATAACTTATTTTATTTTTGTTGTTGTTGAGAATGTACACTCAGGACATACACCAACTCAACAATTTCTACATGTACAATTCAGTGACATTTATTACATTCTTTGAGTTGTGCAACCATCTCACCCTCCTTTTCTGAGTTGTTCCACCCCTATTAGCATAAACTCACTGTCCCCTAAGTTACTTACCTCATATAGATAGATAATAAAAAAACACAATGTTCAAGGCAGTCATTCTTTATTCGTTAAGCTAAAATTTTTATTTTTGATTTTAAGAAAACTACAGGGGATATTTTCAGTTTCAGGTTTAAAGATTATCTCAGGACAATAGTTTCATGTCTTCATTCAGCCACAGTGGCTCCAGAAAATCTGAATTCCATGAGAATCTGAAATTCTGTTCTGCATTTTTCCCCTTTTGATCAGGATTTTTCCCTTTTTGATCAGGCCACCCAGTTCTTCTGGTCTCGTGGCAAGTGGGGCAATTGTTTATGGGGGAAATTAGTCACACATTCTTTTTACTCCTCCTGTTCCTGACTCTTCTCTTCCTCTGTTGCTACTGTTGAATAGAGATCAGTTGTTGTACCATGGATGGCTGGTTGCATGCTTAAGACTCCAGGCACTATGCAAAGCACCAGAAGTTAGTACAGAAGCACTAACCACATTATTAGGACAATTAACTGGGATATCCCATAAAACCATGACCTTAAACCTCCAAACAAAGGAACGAAATCCCATGAGGTGTTTGGTTGTACATCAGCAACCTCAGCAGCTAGACTTTTTTTTGTCATTTTTGTAAATATATTTATCACACAACTTTTGCAAATTCAACTTTGTATAGGTGTATGCTTATTGATAACAATTACATTAATTGGCTGTGCAACCCTACCCTTAAGCAATTGAATTTTTCTATCACCATAAATTGAAACTCAGTACTCCATAAATAATAATCACTCCCTTTCCCCTTCCCTCTCACCCCTAGCAACCACTAATAGCCTAGGCTTCTATACATTTGTCTGTTTTTGTCATTTTATATAAATGAGGTCATACAATACTTGTCCTTTTGTGATTGATCTATTTTACTCTGCACAATGTCTTCAAGATACATCCATGTTGTAGTATGTGCCAAGACTTCATTTTTTCTTACTGGCTGAGTAGTATTCCCTTGTATGTCTGTACCACGTTTTGTTTATCCATTTATCTGTTCATAAGTATTAGGTTGTTTTCACATTTTGGTTATTGTGAATAGTGCTACAGTGATCATTGGTGCCCAAGTATCTGTGTCAGTCTTTACTTTCAAGTCTTTTGAGTATATTCATAGGAGTGAAATTGCTGGGTCATATAGTAGTTCTATTTTTAGTTTTTTGAGGCACTGCCACACTGTTTTCCACAATGGCTGTAACATTACACATTCTCACCAGCAATGGATGAGGGTTCCAATTTCCCACACCCTCACCAACATTTGTTATTTTCTTTTCTTCCTTTCTTTTTTTATCTTAGCTATCCTAGGGGGAGTGAAAAAAATTTGAAAGACAATACGAGAAACAAGAAGAGTCAAAGAAAATAATTTGCTTATAAAATTTAAGATCACTAAAATATATCAGAGCTAAGAAAATAAAAAAATGCAAACTCATAAAATAACAAGAGGATAAAAACCAGTTGCCATCAAATCTATTCCAACTCACGGTGACCACATGTGTGTCAGAGTCAAACTGTGCTCCACAGGGTTTTCACTGAATGATTTTTCAGTAGTAGATAACCAGGTCTTTCTTCAGAGGTGCCTCTAGGTGGACTCAACCTCCAAATTTTTAGTTAGCAGCTGAATGTGTTAACTATTTGCACAAGAGGGAATTAAATAATGTTAAATTTCTTCTGTTAACTCTGTGGGTTGGGGTGCAGAACACACAGACAATCCATAATAATACTTTATTATTGAAAATGGCAAAGATATATTGAATGAGTCTTTAACTTACAGGTAACTAATGGTGGAAAATGAATATAAAAAGGAAAACTAACAGTAAGAAGAGATGAACTGAAAAGCATAAAATATGTTAAAAATAAGGTAAAATTTAGTAAAAGTAAGTGAAAAGAAGTTAGATAACTACTTTTTAAAAAATCTATCAACTTTAGATTTGGGTAATAAAAAACAAAACAAAGCAGACTATTCTGCTTCAAAGAGTAACATCTTCAAATCACTTAAAAGTATAGGGGCTGTGAAAAATAAGAAAATACAAATAAGAAGAAAGTAGATTAACAACTGTAACATAGGACGAGTAGAATATTGCAGAAAAATAATTAAAAGAGAGGAAGATTTTTTTTTATGTTCATTAACTATTAAACAAACAAACAAAAATTCAGAAGCAAATATGGGTGAAAAAAAAAACAAAGCCAAATCTGTTGCCATTGAATGAATTCAGACTTATAAGGACTCTATAGGTCATAGTAGACCTGCCCCATAGGGTTTCCAAGGAGCAGCTGGTAGACTCAAACTGCCAGTCTTTTGGTTAGCAGCTGTAGCTCTTAATCTATGTACTACCTGGGCTCCTAATATGGGTGAACACTTTATATTTTCATGATTGATAAAATTCTTACATAAAACTTAAAACTAAATAATTACTTAAAAATATGATGAACAACATTAAATATGAGTGGAAAATTGGTAAGTATATTATATATAAAGAGATAAATGGCCATTTTCATTCATATATTAAAAGCAAAAACACATAAATTAACTAGTAAAATATGAATATTTCAAAACATACATGGATAAATAACAGAAACAGTTTATTCTCAACAAATACAGCTAGTCATAAAACGTCATTATAAAATCAGAATTCACCAACACTGGTGATCAAATAAAATAAAAAAGTAGACACTATTTATCCTTAGATTCCCTGTGTGGCACAAAAGATTATGCACTTGACTACTAACTGAAAGGTTGATGATTGGATCCCATGCAGAGGTGCCTTGGAAGAAAGGCCTGACCATCTGCTTCTGAAAGATCACAGCCTTGAAAACCCTATGGACACAGGTCTACTCTGTAATACATGGGGTCACTATGAGTCAAAATCAACTTGATGACAACTTTTTTTTTTTTTTTAAATTTATATGTGCTTGTAAAAAAATCAAATAAAACACCCAGTATTGGTGAGGGTGTACAAAAAGAGACACCTCTATTTATCACAAGCAGGAGCAGACAGTTGTATACTTTTTCTAGAAAGTAAAGTAAAAATGTGAATTATTGACATTTCTCTTTTGAATTATTAACATTTATCTTAAAGAGTTTATTAGTATTTAAAAATTACTTGTAGGAATGTTCATTATTATGCTGTTTATAATGGTAAAAACATAAAAGTTTTTCTTCTAAAAATCCTCCTTTTTATGCAATTAACTTCTACGCAGCATTAACAAGTAAACATGTATATGAATTGATTTAAATACAAATAATGTATAAAAACATGAAATAAAGTACAAAACAGAAGCTATAATATGACTTCACATAGTATGTTCATGTGTAATTGAATGCCTGTACATTTATATCTACTGTATTTTTACACAAATAATACACACCTACTTTTGTTTGCCAGCTGTGCCCTCCCCAGGCTTATTTTAGAAAGTACACTATGCTTTTTTTTTTTTAAAGCAACATGTTAAAAATAATTAGCACAGCAGCGCTTACGAAAATACCTCTCAGGTGCAATTGGCAAACAGATGTAGAAGGCATGTGTTATGTGAGTAAAAATAGGGTATATCATACATCTATATCATCATACTTATTTCTGTATATACTAAAATATGAAGTACGTCACAATATTAATTGCTATTATCTTTGAGGGATGTGATAATAGATTTTTGTTTTGTTTTTCTTAACTGTATTTTTTAGTTGTTCTACAGTTGTTATGTACTATGTAGTAAATAAAAATAAAAAAATTAAAAAAAAGTAAATTTATTTACAGAAAACAAAGTGAATAATACATTTAATTCCTGGAGAGAAACTTAATCATTTGTTGTGGAATGTGTCTGTTGTGAATTTAAATCTGAAGACAAAATTTAGGTTAGATACATCATAACTAAAGGAGGCTGGGGTTTTCTTTTTTAAATCATTTCGTGTATGTTCGTAAGAATTTGCCATAAATATTAACAAACATAGCTTAATATTTATCAAAATTTAGTGTGATTATACTACAGTATACAGAATAAAATATTTTGAAAATTTAGAGAGAAAAATATCAAAAAGTGTTTAATTAATTGTCATTAGAAATATTGTACCTGTTAACACATGTAGTAAAGATGCTTATTAGACAAATAGATTATTTGATTTAACTTCCATTTCATTACAAAGATTTGCTGTTACTTTACTTTTCCATAATTTATGACATCAGGATTATCACAAGTTAAATATAGTGTTACTTATCTTGATTGGTTTTATAAGTCACCTTCACTAGACATATCTTTAATGTTTCTTCCGTATCCTGCATTGCTATACTGAACTGCTGTTTTTATACGAAGGGCGTTAAGTCGTTCAGGAAAAACAAACAAACTAAAAACTGGCCTAATTATATTTTTTTCCAACGGCAGCTAACAGCTTCTTATTATAAACTTCAGATTTCTCGAAACCCCACATTCACAAATGCTTATTACATTTTTAATGTAAATGGAGAAGGGTGGCAATATAGCTTTTGAGACTTACTTCAGATATTGAAAATAAATATGTGAAATGTTCAGCGGTTATAATTTTTGCTTAATGAAAGGTCATTCTTAATCCTTGATGGTTAATGGAATTCACTATTGTATTTAGAATATATTGAAATCAAATATGTCTTCTGACATGTTTAAAATTAAGCAGCCTTATTGAAGAAAATATGAAGTGTTTTCCTTGGAACAATTAGTTTTTCTTTTTAATAAACTGGATATGAACTAAGAAGTGTTGTTCAGAATATAGGGTCAATGAAGCAAATAATATTTCAGGGTAAACTTTATGCAAGTGTGCAAGTGTGAATCTATTTATTACAAAAAATGCAAAATTAGTATCTTTGTTGTTGTTGTTAGGTGCAATTGAGTTGGTTCTGACTCACAACGACCTTATGTACAACAGAATGAAACACTGCCTGGTCCTGTGCCATCCTCACAGTCCTTGTTATGCTTCAGCCCATTGTTGCAGCCACTCCTTGAGGGTCTTCCTCTTTTTCACTGACCTTCTACTTTACCAAGTATGATGTCCTTCTCCAGGGACGGATCCCTTTTGATAACATATCTAAAATATATGAGACTTAGTCTCTCTGTCCTTGCTTCTAAGGAACATTCTGGTTGTACTTCAAAATGAGAAGAAGATTAGTATCTAGGTTGATACATATATGAAAAATAGACCTGTGTTTTGTAAGCAATATTTTATCTCAGCTCTTTATTGCAATGGTTAGGCTGATATGTGCTTCCTTCTTTTTGTTTGTTTGCTGGACTTTGAAAGGGAGAACATGTTATTCATTGATTTAGAAAATATTTATATTTGGCTGATAAATAATAAAATTTACTTCAATTAGTGGTACAAAAAGTACCAGAAAAATATAAAGCTAGCCTTCCTTTTTTCTTTATTCTTTCTTGCTTTCCTTAATCCCTTCCTTCCTCTCTCCCTCTCCCCCTCCCTCTCTCCCTCCCTCCCTTCTAGTCTGCATATTTCATTTCAAAAGCTATTGAGATGCAATGCTCAAGTAAGACATTTGCTTCAACAGATAGCAACATTTAGAGGGATATCAGGGGTTTATGTCAAGAAGGTATGCAAAGGAGGTGATGACATTAATAGAAATAATTATAAAGATAAATATAAATGTAGAAATAAATATAGATATAACATTAAATACAGTTATAAACTTAGATTTAATAGCTCTGTCTACTGAGAAGGCCAGGAATAAGCAACAATGCTATCAAAATGAATATATACCTAGTATGCCAGTTTTGGATTCTAATTACTATTCTCCACTATAATGTACCAGGACTCCTTGGAGAGATGGCAGATTCTGGGGCTGGGGCAGAGAAAGTACAAGATGAAACTGGAACGTCTTTTTGTACCAGACATTAAGGAAGTCCTAAATTATAATGGGAGGAAATAGCTGAAGGACACAGAAGTTTCTTGAGGGACTCTCACTGTCCAATCTGGGGCAATTTGAGTATGAAAATGAATAATTATAGCAACAAATTAATGCATTGCACAAAATAAGAATGCATGTATCCATACTGGTACAGTGAAATAAATAAATATATAAACTGAGGAACAAGAAAAATCTACCTTACACTAAAATACCAACTAATAAATTTAGAAGGAAGAATAGATATTTAAAAAAATCTCCATTTGGCAACCTTCGGAGTAGTGTGTAAAAATTTGAGAATATGTTGAGGGATGAGACATTACATAGCCTCACAGAGCACCTCCTGTTAAAGTATATATTCAGTATTTTGTGATTTTGCAATAGAAAATTCTCGTAGATATCACCTCAATCAAGTGATCAAATTTAACATCAAGAGTAATGCTACAAATTGAGTAAATCACTTCCTTAGTATTCCCACCAAAATTTCATATTCTGAATTTGTGCATTAAAAATATCATTCAACCAAAATTGAGGGATATTATACAGAATGTTTGACAGCAAAACAGACAATTTAGAAACTTCTAGACTGACTGAAACTCAAGATATGAGGCAACTAACAGTTATACATGATACTGGCTTAGATCATTGTGGTATAAAAGAAGTGACTGAAATTTGAGCAAGGTTTATGGATTAAATGGTAGTAATATCACTCTCAGTTAACTGATTTTGATGTTTATACTGTGGTTAGGTAGGAGAGTATTCTAGTTTGTAGAACGTATGCACTAAAGTATTCGTAGGTAATGAGCATGAGAAACAGTTTCAATTTTCCTAGAATCCAGATTTCTGGGTCGATGGAATTGGAGTGACCCACTCAGGCCATCTCCCTTAGATGTCCTTTTGAACATTAAGCCTTTAAGGAACTGTTTTCCTAAAGTCACCTTCAAGTCAAACAATAGCCTAGTAAGCAGTTTATCAGAGATCTTTTGCCTTAGGCATTGGGCTCTTTTAGAGAATTATCTTTGTGTAACCAGTTTCTAGGAGCAGGAAACAAAGGGTCTGACTGGAAAATGTATGGCATGTTCTTAGTGACCCTGTTTCTATAACCCGAAGACCCTGAATCCCTGCATGTGTTTGGATGCTATCTTCTGAGAAATTGATACAACAATGACCTGTGTAATCCATTTTCACTACCCCTCTTTGGAGCACCTTCCCAATACATATGGGTTGAAGCTGCCCTATTTGAATTGTATTTATTCTCAATAAATATATTCTGTTATACTAATTTTTGGTGTTTCTCTGCACGTTTAGTGTTTTGAAAGCATTATGCCTGCAAATGAGTCTCAAGTAGAATATATAAGTGTACATTCTTGCAACTTTTTTATAAATTTAGAATTATTTCAAATAAAAAAGTTGGAACTCTTCATCTTAAAATAACAATAAAAATGTATTTTCTAATTTTAGAATATGCATGGATTAATATTTACCACATTTTGGCATTTTTATTGTTAAACGTTCAGATTGTAAAATAGTTACAATCTTTTAATTAATAAAGCATTTTCTATAATGTAAGTCAATTAATTTGTATTGAAGTTTCCTGCTGGGAGGAAATACCTTCCAAAGATGCAAATATTTACAAAAGTAATCTCTAAATATTCACATATTTATTATTATGTCAATATTTAAAACATAAGTATCTTTAGAAACACATAAAAACCAAAGAAGATATTAAAATGAATCAGAAATTTCTATACGTATTATATCACCACTTTTTTTTAAGAATAAATCTTTGAAAACTTCCATGTCCAATTACCTTAAAAGCAAATGCAAAAAGAAGTAGAAATACAGTTGAGTATCTGAATTTTACTAAATTGTCCATGAGAAAATTGTTGAGTTGGAAAATGTGCTATCTAAGTTTTTACAATAAAAAAGACCATAAAAAGAGATAAAAAGAGAAATAAAAAGAAGTATGTTTACAACAAACGGAATATATATTTGTGCTTTAGAATTTTTAACACTGTCTTACCATTGGAAAACCCCTCAGATGTCAGATTATTTTGAAAGTTTAGAAACTTGTAGAATCTTGATTGAATGACTTGGATATTTTTCTCGTTATACTCAGTTCAACTATTCTTTAAGTATCTATTACAAAAGTCATCAAGTTTTATACGAATATAGGAAGAATAAGATACTTGCATATTTTTCCCCTTTCTAGTTCGTTTAGTCTGTTTTCATATTCCTAAATTCTCCAGTTTTCTGTTTCCTTAGGATAATTATTTTGTCTTTCGCAAATAATCTTAACAAATTACTTTTGAGGATAATCAAAACCTGTAACAGATTTCAAATCTTACAAAATATACGTATGGACAGCTGTTTTTCATATATTTAAAACTACTTTAAATATTATGAAAAGGTCCTTGATTTCTCATTATTTCCTTCTGTCAGTGATTCTTTCAAAATAATAATTGCTAGGTCTTTTTTCTCATATTCTAAAGGTGTCTTAACATAATATTATTGAGTACGCTTCTACAAAAGACATTTTTCTCTTCACTCACACACACAAACACTACATACATACACAATAAGCATGTGTGTGCAAAATTTAAGACATGATGTAATAAATGAAATAGTATTTCGGTCTTATTAGCTCTGCTGTGTTTAAGATCGTGTTTTACATTACCTGGAGTCGGCTATATATTCTATGACACTTAGAGTTCACAGAAGGATTTTTGTTTTTGTCTAATGCTATGTTAATTAGCATGGGGCAGATCACTTCACTTCCCTAAATCTGGGTTTTCTCATTTGTAAATATAAAGAAAAATAATCAGCTGTTTAGTGTATGCATAAAATGAAAATGATTGTGAAGACCCTTTGTAAATATCTTGAAATTTATAATACTTTTGAGTATGTAAGGAGCCCTGGTGACATATTGGTTAGGCTCTTGGCTGCTAACCAAAAGGTTGGCAGTCCCAAACCATCAGCCATTCTGTGGGAGAAAGACCTGAGAATTTGCTTCCATAAAGATTACAGGCAAGAAAACCCTATGGAGAAGTTCTGCTCTATTACATGGGGTCACCATGTGTTGGAAAATACTCGATGGCACCTATATACGCATATATACAACCATGACACATCGTCAGTTTGTTGTACTGTGGTGGTGGCTTGCGTGTTGCTGTGATGCTGGAAACCACGCCACCAGTATTTCAAATACCAGCAGAGTCACCCATGATGGACAGGGTTCAGGGGAGTGTCCAGACTAAGACAGACTAGAAAGAAGGACCTGGTAGTCTACTTCTGAAAAAAATTGGCCAGTGAAAACCATATGAATAATAGTGGAACGTTGTCTGATATAGTGCCGGAAGATGAGCCCCTCAGGTTGGAAGGTACTCAAAAGACTATTAGGGAAGGGGTGCCTCCTCAAAGCAGAGTTGACCTCAATGACATGGATGGAGTCAAGTTTTCAGGATCTTCATTTGCTGCTGTGGCATGACTCAAAATGAGGAGAAACATTTATAAACATCCAAAATAATCGAATTGTGGAAGGTATGAAGTATGAATCTAGGAAAATTGGAAGTCATCAAAAATGAAATGGAATGCATAAAAATTGATATCCTATGCATTAGTGAACTTAAATGTACTGGTATTGGCCATTTTGAATCAGACAATGATATGGTCTACTATGCCAGGAATGACAAATTTAAGAGGACTGGTGTCACATTCATTGTCAAAAATATTTTAAGATCTATCCTGAAGTACACTGTCAGCAATAGGATAATATCCATAGCCTACAAGGAAGACTAGTTAGTATGACTATTATTCAAATTCACACTCCAAACACTAAGGGCAAAGAACAAGAAATTGAAAATTTTTACCAACTTTTGCAGTGTGAAATTGATCAAACAAGTAGTCAAGATGCATTGATGATTCCTGGAGATTGGAATGCTGAAGTTGAAAACAAAGGAGGATCTGTAGTTGGAAAATATGGCCTTGGTGATAGAAACGACCTGGGAGATCACATGACAGAATTTTGCAAGACCAACGACTTATTCCTTGCAAATACGTATTTTCAACACAAACGCCATATATACACGTAAACTCACCGATGAGAAACACGGGAATCAAATCAACTACATTAGTGGAAAGAAATGATAAAAAAACTCGATATCATCAGTCCAAACAAGGTCAGGGGCTGACTGTGGAATGGACCATCAATTGCTCATATGCAAGTTTAAGTTGAAGTTAAGAAAATTAAAACAAGACCACGAGAACCAAAATATGATCTTGAGTATATCCCACCTGAATTTGGAGATCATCTCAAAGAATAGATTATACACATTGAAAACTGATGATGGAAGACCAGATAAGTTGTGGGATAACATCAAGGATATCATACATGAGAAAAAGCAAAACGTCATTAAAAAGACAGGAAAGAAAGAAAAGATCAAAATAGATGTGAGAAGAGACTCTGAAATTTGTTCTTGAACATAGGGTAGATAAAGTGAATAGAAGAAGTGATGAAGTAAATGAGCTGAAACAGAAAATTTCAAAGGGTGGCTCAAGAAGACAAAGTAAAGTATTTTAATGAAATTATAATCTAGAGTTAGAAAACCAAAAAAGAAGAACACATTTGGCTTTTCTCAAGCTGAAGGAACTGAGGAAAAAATTCAAACCTCGAGTTGCAATTTTGAAGGATTTTATGGGCAAAGTATTGAACAACCCAGGAAGCATCAAAAGCATCAAAATAAGTACACAAATTCACTGTACCAAACAGAATTGGTTCACTTTCAACTATTTCAAGAGATAGCATATGATTGATCAAGAATCGATGATACTGAAGGAAGAAGTCCAAGCTGCACTGAAGGCGTTGGTGAAAAATTAGACTCCAGGAACTGATGGAATACCAACTGAGACGTTTCCACAAATGGATGCAACACTAGAAATGCTCATTCATCTATGCCAAGAAATTTGGAAGACAGCTACCAGGTCAACCAACATGAAGAGATCCATATTTGTGCCCATTCCAAAGAAAGGTAACTCAACAGAACGTAGAAATTATCAAACAATATCATTAATATCAAACAAAAGTAAAATTTTTCTGAATATCATTCAAAATCGGGGCTGCCAAAAATTGAAGCCGGATTGAGAAAAAGGATGTTTAATGAGGGATATCATTGCTGATGTCAGATGGATCTTGGCTAAAAGCAGTTAATACCAGAGAGATGTTTACCTGTGTTTTACTGATTATGCAAGGGCATTCGACTGTGTGGATCATAGTGAATTATGGATAATATTGCAAAGAATGAGAATTCCAGAACACTTAATTGTGGTCATGTGGAACCTGTACATAGGTCAAGAGTCAGTTGTTTGAACAGACCTAAGGGGGACTATGTGGTTTAAAATCAGGTAAATTGTGTGTCAGGATTATATCCTTTTACCATACTTATTCAATCTGTATGCTGAGCAAATAATCCGAGAAACTGGACTAAATGAGGTGGAAGACTCATTAATAACCTGCGACATGCAGATGACACAACTTTGCTTGCTGAAAGTAAAGAGGACTTGAAGCACTTACCGATAAAGATCAAAGACCACACCTTCAGTATGATTTACACCTCAACATAAAGAAAACAAAAATCCTCACAACTGGTCCAGTAAGCAACATCATGATAAAGAGAGAAAAGATTGAAGTTGTCAAGGCTTTCATTTGACTTGGATCCACAATCCACACCCATGGAAGCAGCAGTCAAGAAATCAAATGACACGTTGCACTGGGCAAATCTGCTGCAAAAGACCTCTTTAAAGTGTTAAAAAGCAAAGATGTCACTTTAAGGACTACGGTGCACTGACTCTAGCCATGGTATTTTCTATCACTTCATATGCATGTGAAAGCTGGGCGATGAATAAGAAAGATTGAAAAAGAATCGATGCCTTTGAATTATGGTGTTGATGAAGAATATTGAATATACCATGGACTGTCAGAAGAACAAACAAATCTGTCTTGGAAGAAGTAAAGCCAAAATGCTCCTTAGAAGAGAAGATAGCAAGACTTCATCTCATGTCCTTTGGACAAGTTATCAGGCAGGACCAGTCCCTGGAGAAGGACATCATGCTTGGCAAAGTAAAGGGTCAGCAAAAAAGAGGACGACCCTGAATGAGATGGTATGACACAGTGGCTGCAACAATGGGCCTAAACACATCAACGATTTTGAGAATGGAACAGAACTTGGCAGTGTTTTCTTCTGTTGTACATAGGGTCATTATGAGCGGGATCTGACTGGATGGCACCTAACAGAAATAACATATATATCAAAAGTGACTGAATTAAAAAAAAATAAATAAACTACGGCTAAATAGTTGGTTATTTATGCTGTATCGGACTGTTGTTGGTTTAATAGCTCAGTTCATGAAGATATTTTCAGTTTTTAATCATAATATTTGCTACTTTAGCTTTAGGAGTTCTTTTTAGTTTGTATTATGAGGTCACATTATTAAATGTTCTTTATAGTTATATTATTTGTTTGTAAACTATTTACAAAAAGAGAATTTGAAAAATCCTCATATTATCATTAAAGCCCTAATATTTCAAGAATATCAGTAAATTAAATATTTAATTAGTCCCTTCACATAATTAATATGTCAAACTTATCAAGCAAATGCTCTTATGTTTGTATAAATACAGATTATTATGCAGAAAAGCCTTTGGAAGAACTTTAAGGAGTCCTTAAGAATTAATGGCAAAAGATAAGGGCCATGATTCAGCATTTTTTTTTTTCATAATTTATCAAGTAATTTAAATCAGGAAATCTTTAGGCTGCAATGAAATCAAAATATGATGCATAGGTTTTCATGATTAAGATTATCAAACTGTTAAATTAGGTTTGAAAGGGTTTACACCTTAGATTTTTTAAAAAGAATTTTAGGGATGAATGGATTAAACTATCTGATCTTGAAATTTATAACTTGTCAGTGTACTCCTATATATAGCAATTAAATTAATTTTAAAACTGTGGCATAATTGATATTCAAGCTATAGTACATAGAACGCAGTCTTCCTACGTATATTGGAACTGACATCTCTTAGCAAGCTATTTTGCAAACACGGTACTATTTGGAAAGAAACTGTGTGTTTATTTAATTTATACCCGTGTCTTCATTATTCAGGATTGACTTTGTGGTTTAGGAATTATCCAGGCTTCATTTTAAATCCATCTTCTGCTTCCTATTGGCAAATCTTCGGAAAGTTTGCTTGTTTACTCCTCCATGGAGACGATTCTGTATTTACCATTTCATTAATCTTTCTCTTCATCCCTCTTTCTCACTGCTCTTAAGCAAATACACTTTACAATAGCACAAAGAAACTCTTTTTACCTCTGAGATGCAGCAGTGTTTAATTGGTCCTATAACCAGCTTTACCACACTTCCCAATTATTATTGAAAAAGTGTTTGGCATGGGGAGACCAACAACAAGAATACAGAAATGTTTTCTGTTTTTATTTTTGTTTGTTCTGACTAAGCCTAATTATCCTCTTCAAGCTTTCCCCTTTTAACGTCATGTAATCATTAAAACTTGTTAAACTTATCTTTTCCTCTGTTTTGCTTGTCACATTGCCTCCTTCCCCCACTGACCTCTTGTCTCCTTCTTATAAGAAGCCTTGTGCTTACATTTAGGACACACTCAGATAATCCAGGATAATATACCTATCTAACGATCCTTAAGTTAATCACATCTACAAAGTCTATTTTGCCATGTAAGGTAACAGTCACAGATTTCAGGAATTAGAATGTAAACATAGTTGAGGGGCCATTATTCAGTTCTTCAGTCCCTCAGCCCCACAGTATTATAGTAAGTAAATAAATAAATAAAATGCATAAGGAAGGAAGAGACAAAACCACCATTATTTTCACAGAATATTTCTGTGTATATAGAAAATGCTAAAATTATATTATATTATGTTATATTTTATTATAAAAATTAATGTAGAGTTTAGGATTCCTGAATAAAAATTAATATAAAATTAACTATTTAACTATATACAAGAACAAAGATTAAAATTTAAATTTAAAGTATATTTAGATATTTTCATGTAAAAATAATTTTTCTGGTAATTAATGTAAAAGAAAGTATGTAAAACTTTTATGAAGAAGCATGTAAAAATTGTTTTCAATATATTAGAAAAACTATACCTAAATTAAAAGTTATATTGCATTTAGAATTGGAATATTCATTATCAAGAAGATGTCAGTTCTTCCCAAAGTGATTTATATAGTTAATCCCACCCCGGTCAAAATTCCCTTATTTATTTATTTTTTTTGGAATGTGGTACATGTCAAGCTAATTACAGAACATATGAAAGCAGAATGTCAAAAGATATCACGTTTTGGGAAAAAGAGAAAAATACTTTTGACTATTTTGTTTAGTTTCTATTTGTTTAATTCCTACTCATATCTTGTCATTAACTTCCTGTTATTTTCCTTGGTTTTAAAAGTCTGACATTTTTCTACTTTTGTAAGATAGATGTTTAGGTTACTGATTCTCAGCCTTTCATTTTTTTTAATTTAACTCAAAAATTACGTAGAAAAGCTTTCCTTAATTTTCAATGATGTGTGGATTTTGTTATATATTTCATCTGAATTATACACATGCACCCAAGCTACGTGTGTGTATTGATTTTGGTCAAAATTATATTTCTCTCTATATTTGGTCTTTTGAAATTTACTGAGCCTTGCTTTATGGCCCAGTATATGAATAATTTTTGATAAATTTTTTATGTGCACTTGATAAAAATTCACAAGAAGGATTCAATAGCAGATTTGAGTTGGCAGAAAAAAGAATCAGCAAACTTACTAATAGGACAGTAGAAATCACCTAGTAGGGAGAAAAAAAAATTAAAGGAAAATGAACATAGCATAAAAGAACACCATTAAACAGAATAAAGTCTCAGAATGAGATGAGAAATGAAAAGGAGCAGAAAGAATATTGAAGAAATAGTGACAGAAAACTATTTGATAAGTTTTACATAATATACCAGACAAAAGTATAAATACTAATGATAAAAATATAACATTGGGTATCCAACGTATAAAGATATAATCTGTGACATTAACAACACAAAGGGAAAAGAGAAGTAGTAAAGGATCGTAATTTTTGTATGCTATTGAAGCTAAATTGCTACCAATGTAAACTAGGTTGTTATAAATTTAGGATGGTAAAAGTAATTCTCATGATAATCTCTAAGAAAATTTCTTTTAAAAAAAGTCCACAAAAGGAAATGCGAAGGAAATAAAAATGATTCACCACAAAAAAATCACATATTCAATAAAGGGAAGAATTTGAGCAAATGAGGGACAAAATGGTATAAGACACACAAAACAAATAGCAAAATGGCACACATAACTCCTTCTCTATTAGTAATTACCTTAAATCTGAAAGGATTGAACTTTCTAATCAAAAGGCATAAATTTTCAGCATGGATTTAAAAAAATTATCTAGCTATATGTTGTCTACAAGAAATACATTTTACTTTTTTATTGTGCTTTAGGTGAAAGTTTACAGCTCAAGTTAATTTTTCATTCAAAAATTTATACACATATTGTCTTGTGACATTGTTGCAATCCCCACAATGTGACAACATGCTCCCCATTTCCACACTGGGTTCCGTCTGTCCATTCATCTAGTTCCTGTCCCTCCCTGTCTTCTTGTCTTGCCTTTGGACAGGAGTTGCCCGTTTGGTCTCGTATATTTGATTGAACTAAGAAGCACGTTCTTAACGTGTGTTGTTTTTTGTTTTATACGCCTGTTAAATCTTTGTCTAAAAAGTGGGCTTTGGGAATGGTTTCAGTTCTAGGTTAGCAGAGTTTCTGGGGGCCATAGTTTCAGGGGATCCTCCAGTCTTTGTCAGACAGGAAAATCTGGTCTTTTTTTGTGAATTTGAACTCTGTTCAACATTTTTCTCTCACTCTGTCCAGGACTCTCTTTTGCGATCCCTGTCAGAGAGCTTGCTGTGGTAGCTGGGCACCATCTAGTTCTTTTGGTCTCAGGTGGGTGGAGTCTCTGACTCATGCGGTCCCTTAGTCGTTTGGACTGATATTTTCCTTGTGTCTTCTTCATTATCCTTTGCTCTGGCTAGACATATCTTAGATGGCTGCTCACAAGCTTTTAAGACCTCAGAAGCTACTCCTCAAAGTGGGATGTAGAACATTTTCTTTATGAACTATGTTATGTCAACTGACCTAGATGTCCCCTAAGACTATGGTCCCCAGGCCCCAGGCCCCAGGCCCCAGCCCCAGCTACTGGTCCCTCACAATGACAGACACATGAGGAAATGCTCACAGTCATTAGCCATTAGAGAAAGGCAAATCAAAACTGTATTGAGGTACCATCTTACCCCAACAATACTGGCACTAATCCAAAAATCACAAAATAACAAATGTTGGAGAGGTTGTGGCACTATTAGAACTCTTATGTATTGCTGGTGGGAATGTAAAATGGTACAACCACTCTGGAAAACAATATGGCTGTTCCTTAAAAAGCGAGAAATACCATACGATCCAGCAATCTCACTCCTAGGATTATACCTTAGAGAAATAAGAGCTGTCACAAAATAGACATATGTACATCTATGTTCACTGCAGCATTATTTACAATAACAAAAAAATGGAAACAACCTAAATGCCCATCGACAGATGAATAGATAAACAAATTATGGTACACACACACAATAGAATACTATGCAATGATAAAAAACAGTGATGAATCTGCAAAACATCTTACAACATAGATAAATCTCGAGTGCATTACACTGAGTGAAATAAGTCAGTCACAAATGGACAAATATTGTTTGAGACCACTATTATAAGAACTCAAGAACAGGTTTACATGCAGTAAAAAAACCATACAAAACATTATTTGATGATTTCAAAGCTGGGGAGGGAAGGGAGGGGAAATCACTAAATAGATAGTAGACAAGTATCAACTTTGGTGAAGTTGACAACACACAATATAGGGAAAGTCAGCACAACTGAACCAAAGCAAAGCATAGAAGTTTCCTAGACACATCCAAAGAAATGAATTTTAAATTAAAAGATACAACAAATAAGTTGAAAACGAAAGGTTGGAAAAAATATTCCACACAAACTGAAACCTAAAGAGACCTTGGGTGACTATACTGACATAGGACAAAATAGACTTTCAGTTAAAAACAAAACAAAAAGAAAACTCTTTTAAGCGTCAAAAAAGAATATCATATAATCATAAAAGGACTGATTCATCAAGAAGACATAATAATTAAAAATATATATGCACCTAATAACAGAGCCCCAAAATATGTGATGCAAACCCTGATAGAACTGAAGGGAAAAACAAACAGTTGTACAATATTATTTGGAGACATCAGTAAGCCATTTTTAACAATCAATAGAACATCCAGACAAAAGATGAACAAGGAAATAGGGGATCTGAATAAAATTATAAACCAACTAAACCTAACAAATGTTTATAGAACTACAGCTGGATATACATTCTTCTACAATATAGATGTTAGATAAAAAAAAGAAAAGGAGAAGCCTAAGTAAATTTGAACAGTTTGAAATCATGCAAAGTATTGTGTCTGACTGCAATGTATTAAAACTAGAAAACAATAATAGAAGTAAAATAAAAAATTCCACAAAAAGTTGAAATTCAACTACATACTATTAAACAACCAATGAGTCAAAAATGAAATCATCAGAGAAATCAGAAAATATTTAGAGAGAAATGAAAATGAGAGCACAACAGAGCAAAACCTATTGGTACAGTAAAGACAGTACTGAGAGGGAAATTAATAGCTATAAATGCGTATGTTAAAAAACAAGAAGGAGATCAAATAAGTAACCTAACTTTACATCTTGAGAAACTAGTAAAGGAAGATCAAATGAAGCCAAAAGCAACCAGAAGTAAGGCAATAATTGCAGTTAGAAAAGAGAATATAGAACGTAGGATTAGAAGAACATTAGTGAGAATAAAAAAAACCAAATATTGAATTTTTGAAAAGATCAATAAAAATCGTCAAACCCTTGTAGAGCAGTAGTTAAGAGCTAGGACAAGCTATGGCTGCTAACCAAAAGACTGGCAGTTTGAATTCACCAGATACTCCTTGGAAATCTTATGGGGCAGTTCTACGCAGTTCTATAGGGTCGCTATGAGTGGGAATCGATTTGACAGCAATGTTTTTCTTTTTTTCAGCTACTCTGATTAAAAAAAGAATGAATAAGGTAATAAATAAAATCAGAAATGAATGCAGTGACATTACTATCAGCTTTTCAGAAATTAAAAGGATTATAAGAGAATACTACGAACAACTGTAAGTCAACAAACTAGATATACTAAATTAAATAGATAAGTTCTTAGAAACATACAAACTACTTAAATCGACTCAAGAGGAAATAGAAAATCTTAATAGACTTATAACAAGGGAAGAGATTGAAATAGTAATCAAAAACCTCTAAATGAAGAAAAGTCCCGATTCGGATGGCTTTACTGGTAAATTCTACCAAACATTTAAAGAAGTAGAACCAATTCTTTTTAAACTCTTCAAAAAAATAGGGGGAAAGAACATTGCCTAACTCATTTTATGTAATCAAAGTCAGATAAAGACACCAGAAGAAATAAAAACTGTAGACAAATATCCCTTATAAAAATAAATGCAAAATCCTCAACAGAATTCTAGCGAACCAAGTACATCTTATTAAAAGGAATATAGACTATGACTAAGGGGATTTATCCCAGGAATGCAAGGGCGATTGAATATGAGAAAATGGTTTCTCCTGAAGCCCAAAGATGCTGGCAGGGGAGACGAAAAGGGGAGCAATTACAGCCATTTGGGTCATTGGAAGAGCCCTGGTGGCACAGTGGTTAAGCGTTGGGCGCTAACCAAAAGGTTGGTAGTTTGAATCCACCAGCTGGTTTTTTGGAACCCTATGGAGGCAGTCCTACACTGTCCTATAGGGTCACTATGAGTTAGAATCAACTGAATGGCAACAGGTTTTATTTTGGGTTTTCTAAATGGCTAATGACATTGTAAATCTTTTTATGCGCTTCTTGGCCATTTGAATATCCTTTTCGGTGAAATGTCTGTTCAAGTCCTTCGTCCATTTTTTGATTGAGTTGCTTCTATTTTTGTTGTTAAGTTGTACAAGTTTTATAGATATATACACACAAATATATATACACATACATGTGTATATATATTATTAGACCCTTATCAGATATATGGTTTCCAAAAATTTTCTCCCAATCTATAAAGCCCTTTAACGAACAAAAATATTTAATTTTTGTGAGATCCTATTTTTCTATTTTGTCTTTTGCTTCTTGTGCCTTTGTTGTCATAGCTGATAATTTACCAAATAAATACAGTTCTTCTAAGATTTTTATGGTTTTAGCTTTTACATTTAGGTCCTTGATCCATTTTAAATTGTTTTTCATGTATGTATGGTATAAGGCATGGATCTTGATTCATTCTTCTGCATGTGGAAATCCAATTTTTCCAGTACCATTTATGGAAAAGACTGTTCCTTCTCCTTTAAATGAACTTAGCATCCTTGTCAAAAATCAGTTGACCATAGATGCATGGATTTATTTCTGGATTCCAATAAATTAATGCCATCTTAAAATTAATGTCATGTTAAAATTAATGTCAACTCAATATTCTAGCATATGCAGGAACAGGATTAAATTTCTCATGAGATTTAAACTTAAAAGATTCCCTACATTGTTTTTAAGAGTCAAATGGGTTGTCATTGTTTTCAAAGATGTTTAAGATTTCACATATAAAAATTCTGTTTAAACAAATGAAATAGCAATAATGGCTGCTTTTTTAAAAAAAGTTTTCCTTTCATTAATACATTCTTAAAATGTTACGATTAGTAAAGACTTAATGTATTGATTTAAAGTATAATTTTCACATCTTTAATTTTAAGAAATTAAACTAATAATGAATTGAGTTAATGAATCAGTTTTTGGATATATGAACACTTTCAAAGTAAGAAAATGTTATTAACTTTAGTTACTAAATTAGATTTTAATTTATCTTTATTATTGTACATTGCAAAATGTGCAAATGCCTTTTGATGATGTTATATATGTATTTTGAAGGAGCCCTGGTGGCACAATGGTTCCGTACTTGGTGGCTCCTTAGGAAAAAGGACCTGACAATCTGCTTCTGTAAAGATTACAGCCTGGGAAACCCTATGGGGCAATTCTGCTCTGTCCTATAGGGTCGCTATGAGTCAGAACTGAGTAAACAGCACACAACAGTGACATCATATATATATTTATCTTTCTTGCCATTCTAATATTTGTAAAGTTAATATAAAATATATGCTCATGGAGAGAAAGGATTAGGAAGTTTGTGATTTCCTATCTTCTTATTTTCTGTGTCTTTGTGTCTGTAGGAAATAAGAGTTGCTTCCTTTGGCAGTAATTAATAATTATTTGAGAATGTGCTCAGTATAATAATTACAGAGAAATACATATATATGCAAAATAATGGATATGGTTGATCAATTTTTTTAAAAAAGTCATTACAGTTTACTGTGATGGAAAATTTAATGTATATGTATATATAGTTTTGTTTAATATGTTGATAAAGTCATTTCTGTTAAAGTTAAAATTATAGTTTATGAAGGTTATGAATAATAAATAAATAAAAAATGAATATGTTAAAAGTTTGACTGTTGATTTAATATTAATGAATTAATTAGGAAAACATGTATAAAGCTTTTACTCTAAAATATTACTGGATAATATACAAAAAGAGTAGAGTTTCTGTTTCTTTCTATGAAATAAGCAAGTTACTCTCTGCCAAAATAATAAAAATGTATTACTTTTTGAAAAGTTATGTTCCTAATAATCATTGTTCCCTATTCTATTGCTGTGGTTTACCAATAACTATTTATTGTCTTCCAGTTAATTTTTGTTGAATATTCCTTTCCCAAATTCAAGCACAAATTCAGAATAGTACAATTATTAATATGCCTCATCTCTAAAATGCCCTTTGGCTGTCTTGGAATGCTGACCAGGTGTTTTGATTTCTTAGTGATGCTGTAACTGTGAGTGGCTTTAAAAAACAAATTTATTTTCTCACAGTTCAGGAGGCTAAAAGTCCGAATCCGGGGCACAGACTCTAGGGGAAGGCTCTCTCTCCTTGTCCATTCTGGGGGCAGAAGGGAAATCCTAATTTCAGCTTCTTTAGTCTTCTTTGTATTTTTCAGTTCCTTGGGGATTTCCACGTAGTATCTATCTTTTCCCTGTTTGTGCTTACTTCTTTGTGTCTAGGAAACCCTGATGGCGTAGTGGTTAAGAACTATGCCTGCTAACTAAAAGGTTGGCAGTTCAAATCCACACTGCACTTGTTGGAAACCCTATGGAGCAGTTCTACTCTGTCATTTAGGGTGGCTATGAGTCGGAATGTACTCGACCGGAACGGGTTTTTTTAATTTTTTTTGGCCTTTGTCTATACTGTTCTTTATAGCACTCTGAAGTGATTAGGTTTTGGATATACCCTACACTGGTAAGGCCTCATTAATATAACAAAGCAAACCCTATTCCTAAATGGGATTACATCCACTGGCACTGCAGTCATATTCCAACACATTTTTTAGAGGACACAATTCAATCTATAACATCAGGTGACACTAATATTTGCTCCTTCACCTTTTAAAAGAATAGGTGATGAAAATAATTAGGTTTGTTTATCATTCCCTCAACTTTAAATAGCTCATAACTACTGTAGTCATATCTTACTACACAGAAGATGGGGAAGAAGGAGATCTTAACAGATTTTGAGAGCAATTAAGTCTTCCTAAGTTTAATATGTAAAAAGTAAGATATATAAATACATTTTAATGACTGCATTCACTTCAGATTAAAAAAAAAGCACAGTCAAGCTTAAGCACAACAAACTGATGTAATAACTGTATACAAATTAATTTTTGTTTCTAAATTTCAGTATATGTGTCACTTGGGGAAAATCATAAACAATTTATATGTATGCATTATTAATATGTCAAAGGCCCTGAGACTGGTAAATGCCACACCTGTTTACAATATTTGCTTACTTCTAAGGTAATCATTAACTAAATCTTTATGAATTAATTGTGTGTTATTCATTGATAGAGTATTCCATAATTTCCCATTCTTTTAATGTTGGCCAACATAATTAAATACCCAGAACTGTTTGGTTTTATTACCATAGTAGAGACATATTTACTGAAATCTTAAATTGGCATTGGTAGGGCAATTTCATTGAAAATTTTTAAGGACATTTATAGCACGTGTTCCATCAGCCAAACTCATAATCCTCACAAAATTGTAAAGGTGAGGCATAGGCAAGAACCAATGCATCAAAATCATTAGAACATTTGCAAATGCCTTCTAAGCAATGGCCTTTGTCAAATTTTATATATATATATATATATATATATATATATATATATATAAATATATATATATATATAAATATATATATAAACTGACTGTTTTTTGATTGTCTAGAAGCTTTTCCCTACCATTAAGTAAATGGAATGCTCTGACAATAGCAAAGGTACTTTTAGACTTTGTATTTCCTATTCGAGGAATATCCATGTATTTCTCTAGACAGAAGGTACCCTGGTGTTGCAGTGGTTAAAATTCTGGGTTGCTAACCAAAAGGTTGGCGGTTGGAACTCATCAGCTGCTCCAGGGAGAAAGGTGTGGTAGTCTGCTTCTGTAAAGATTTACACACTTGCAAACCCTATGGGACAGTTCTACTCTGTTCTATAGGGTCACTATGAATTGGAACTGACTGGACAGCAATGGGTTTGGTTTGTTTTTGGTTCTCTGGAGAGAGGTATCTCTTTTACTGGAACAGCAATTAAGGAACTCTGTAATCCTTGCTTGTCACCCAGAGGCTTGACTGTTCAATCACCACTGGTCCTTGGGGAAAAAAAAAAAAACTAGAATGAATGGCTTATTAAAATTCCATCTTACAGATCTATCTAAGAACTTCAGTTGCTGTGGCCAAAGGTTTTGTCTTTTCCTCTCATGGCCATTAAGTCAAGAATAACTGTAACTCATAGACCATCGTTATATGTGCTGGTAACTGAAAACCTCATACATCTCAGGATTGCACCCTTCGTCTTTGAGTCAACTCTATTTTTATTGGCCAATACATTCTGTAAACGTTTAATGCAGCATTCCCAAAATTAAAATCAACTGGTGCAGGTGGCCTTTTCACATAACAAATCACAGAAACTCTTGCATGACCATCATCTCAGAGACCTGGTTTACTGGAAATGACATTGACATATTCTGAACCTCATTGTAACATACCTTTTCAGGTACTGTTAATCAGAAATACTCTGATAAAACTAAAAAAAATTGACCCTTGATTTCTTGTCTCAGTTAAAAGGCATTATACACCACTTTCTGGACTTCCATGATATTGGGATATCTGAAACCGAGAATCTGGCATGATTCTTCAGTTATAGATACCCTTAGGAAGGAGACAGATCTCTAAAAAAAAAACTCTGATTAAGCAGTGGACTTACATATGAACAGCCACTGCCCACAATTCCAGCATCAGAACCAATAAACGCCAGGAACGACTGAACGACATACCACTTTTTGTCTCAAGCTTCTTCATGTTTTCTTAGCTATCTTTTCCCCTCTATTTTACTTTAAAATTTCAAATTGTTAATTAACAAACTTTTTTCCTTCAATTCTAATGCTTTATTTTCCAGTGGCTATACTGCTCTATCCTACAGGGCCGCTATGAGTCAGAATGGACTTGAAGACAACAGATTTTGTTTTGATTTTTATAGTCTAGTATTTTGGCATCTGACTGATCAGGAGTAAGACAGAAAAGATAAGAAAACTTGCGGACCTAACTACTTCCTTGGATATCTGGATTGAGGAAATCAGATTTAACATGGATTTGTTTTCCTTATTAGGTCTAAGGAAGAAGCCAAAAACCAGACCCATTACTCCGGAGTTGACCCAACCCTATGTGTTACAGAGTAAAACTACTCTATATGATTTTCTTGGCTGGCATCTTTAAGGAAGCAGATCATCAGGCCTTCCTTCTGCAGTGCTGCTGGATGGCTTTAAACTGTCAACCAGTTTGGTTAGCAGTCCAGTGCAAACTGCTTGCACCCTGCAAAGAAGATAGATGGGGTCTAAAGGGGCCCTTCTGGATTTAGTACTGGTTCTACTTCATGTGCTTCTTGGCATCACAGCCTTGCTTTTTATGCTGTCCTGAGTCTTAAATGCTTCTGTGGATAGCTGCTAATTCAAGAAATTATTATAATCATCATAGAAAAAAAAAACTAAGTCCCCTTCCCCCAAAATGATCACAGCCTCAAAATATTACCCCCCAACACTCTTGGTAAATGAAAATTAAACAGCCAACAGCTTAAACTGAGGTCCTCGTTTCCTGTTCCACAATTAACACAACTCACTTTTCCCATACTTTATTAGAAATTGAACAGTAAAAAATTGCCAGAACAAAACTAAACTTTGAGTGACCCTCCCAAATCAGGCCTATCAAATTTGGTTCAACTACTTGTTCCCTGCTTAGCAAATATCTCGAGCTACTTTCCATGTTGTAGCATTCTTAATAAATGGCTTTTGTTGTTTTCCTTCTTTGACTGTTGTACTTATTTTACAGGGTTGTTGTAAAGATAACGTATATACGCAAATCATTTAACACAGAGCAGGCTTTGTAGCAGATCTTCCATAATGGTAGTAATATTGCTGCTACCAATAACAACAAGCATAGCCTGATTTCATTGGCTAATGGAGATGCTGCTGATGATGATGAAGAAGATAATACTAATGGAATTTAAGAGAGATGAGCAGGAAATCATTGCTTAACAACACATAACAATCACAATGGAACAGTGAACCTTTCGAGGACAGGTCACACTCAATAACTGGGCAATATTGCAGGCAGTATACTGAACCCTAAAATGATAGATTATTTGGAGACCTTAAATTATTATTTTAATTATTAATATCACATAGTATTGATGATTTCAGTACCTTGTTTCTTTACTGATGCTCCTGAACAGGTTGCTTGCAGCCATTTTTGAGAAAAGTGAATTTTAGAGGTTTTGGGGTAGAGATTTCAATGTCAAAGCCCTAGAAACCAACCAGATCTTTTCCTGCCATATAAGCCTAGTCTAACATGAGGGTTGAAATATTAACAGAGGTTTTTTTTTTTTTTTTTTTTTTCTTCCCTCCCTATAACAAGGAAAGTCTAAAAAATGTTAGTCTTGTCCCTTGGCACCAAGTTTTGTAGTGTTAAGTAAAGGAATTCCACGTATTTTTTGAGAAAATGATTAAATTCAAAGAGTGGATTCATTTTTAAAGCATTCCCAGAAACTTAGCTTGTGAAACTCCAAACCATTGAAAGTGGCAACCTTGCCCTGAGGGCACAGAACCATTGGTACTTGCTCAGAGTCCTGTTCTCTTCTCAGGAGAAGATTATACTTAGCAAATAAAAATTCAGTGGTCATTAATTCTTTGCATTTGTAAGAAAAGTTGCCTCTGAACTTTATCCTTAACCCAAACCACTTGAGATCTAGATTTCTTAAGTGACTTGACCTTTGGTCTTGTAGCCAGAGTCTTTATAGAACACCGTTCAAGTTTTAAGAGATGTTGGATTTGTCCTTAGTGGAGTTCTCTCTTGACTCCAAAGGTAAACGAGGGTAAAATTTCCTAAATCAGGTAGTTTCTAAAGGATATATTTGTATAATCTTATTATTCAAAATTTTATTGGGAATTGTTTCCCCTATCTTTTTGGATTATAAATTCATTGAACCAAATGTGTAAGTGTATTGTATTTTCAGTGAAGTATTCAAATCAAGTATTAACTATTACAAAGTTCATGTTTGCACCATGACAAAAAAGCTGTAAGTTTTTTTTTTTTTTTCCTGTGGGGCAAAGATGTTTGTTTATAG
Organism: Dugong dugon; assembly: GCA_030035585.1. NCBI lineage: Eukaryota > Metazoa > Chordata > Mammalia > Sirenia > Dugongidae > Dugong > Dugong dugon. The sequence goes on along the minus strand of CM057473.1, from coordinate 31,918,724 downwards.
TATACGTACTAAGTTTAAGTTTTGTGAATCCAGCATCTTTTTATAACTTTTTTCTTACATAGCCATAACTAATTGTTTCCTTTCCTGTAAACGTATGCCTTTCCTACGTGGAGAGGTAGAGACTGTTTCTCTACCTTTGAATGTGGGTTGACATTAGTGATTTGCTTGACCAGTGGAATTCAGCAGAAGTGATATTGTAGCTAGGTAACAAGAAGTTCCACATCTTCCACCTAGATCTCTTAGAATGTTTATTCTTGGAAAACTTGCCCTATTAAAAGTCAGCCAGTATGTGTAAAAAGTTGGAATGCTCTTAGACACTTTGAGAAAAACAAGCTATGTGGAGAGGAACTATAGGATGAGATGGCATATGAAGAGAGACACAGGCTAAGGAACATCAAGCCATGTGAGTCAAAAAAGCCATTTATAAGTGAATCCATCAGTCTCAGCCGCAGCAGGTGATGCCATTTGGATTTGAGCTAAACTGCCCAGCAGAGACTATTGTTAATTCCTGAGCCATGTATTATGAACAAAATCCACTAAATTTTGGGTCAGTTTTTGTGCAATAATTGATAACTGTAAGCTATTTGGTACATAGAATTGGTGTGTTTCTACAAGAAAAATAAAAAACAAGTTGAATTGCATTGAGATTGGAAGTCATACAGAAGCTGGAAGTAATTTGAGAAGACTTTTGATGACAATTTTGAAGGTAAGTGAGGAAAATGTTATTTGAGGTTGGAGAAAAAGGCACCATAGTCAGTCACAGAAGAAAGCTCAGCAACACTGTCACCTGTGGTAATGTGGAAAATACAAAAGGTAAATAATGAACCACTTTTCTGTCTTAGGAGATTTCCAGACTGAATGTAGAAACTTCCAACTGTCTTATTTATTTCACTGTCTATGATAAAATTGTGGATCCAAATAAAATGAAATCTTTGACAACTTCAATCTTTTCCCATTTATCATGATGTTGCTTATTGGTCCAGTTGTGAGGATTTTTGTTTTCTTTATGTAGAGGCATAATCCAGACTGAAGGCTGTGGTCTTTTGATTTTCATCAGCAAGTGCTTCAAGTCGTCTTCACTTTCAGCAAGCAAGGTTGTGTCATCTGCATAACGCAGGTTGTTAATGAGTCTTCCTCTAATCCTGATGCCCCATTCTTCTTCATATACTCCAGCTTCTTGGATTATTTGCTCAGCATACGAACTGAATAAATATGACAAAAGGATACAACCCTGACACACACCTTTCCTGACTTTAAACCACACAGTATCCCCTTGCTTTGTCTGAAAGACTGCCTCTTGATCCATGTACAGGTTCCTCATGAGCACAGTTAAGTGTTCTGGAATTCCCATTGTTCACAATGTTCTCCATAATTGGTTACGATCCACACAGTTGAATGCCTTTGTGTAGTCAATAAGAAACAGGTAAATATCTTTCTGTTAGTTTCTACTTTCAGCCAGGATCCATCAGACATCAGCAATGATATCCCTGGTTCCATGTCTTCTGAATCTGGCTTGAATTTCTGGCAGTTCCCTGTCAATATACTGCTATAGCTGCTTCTGAATGTTCTTCAGCAAAATTTTACTTGCATGTGATATTAATGATAGAGTTCGATAATTTCCACATTTGGTTGGGTCACCTTTTTTGGGAATAGGCATAAATACGGATCTCCTCTAGTCAGTTGGCCAGGTAGCTGTCTTCCAAATTTCTTGGCACAGACAAGCGAGCACTTCCAGCACTGAGTGCATTTGTTGAAACATCTCAATTGATATTCTGTCAAGAAATCAAACAATGGATTACATTGGGCAAATCTGCTGCAAAAGACCTCTTTACAGTGTTAAAAAGCAAAGATGTTACCTTGAAGACTAAGGTGCGCCTGACCCAAGCCATGGTGTTTTCAATTGCTTCATATGCATGTGAAAGCTAGGCGATGAATAAGGGAGACCCAAGAAGAATTGATGCCTTTGAATTACAGTGTTGGAGAAGAATATTGAATATACCATGGACTGCCAGAAGAACAAACAAGTCTGTCTTGGAAGAAGTGCAACCAGAATGCTCCCTAGAAGCAAGGATGTTGAGAATATGTCTCACATATTTTGGTCATGTTATCGGCAGGGATCAGTCCCTGAAGATGGATTGACACAGTGCCTGCTACAATGGGCTCCACCATGGCAACAATTGTGAGGACGGCGCAGGACTGGCCAGTGCTTCATTGTGTTGTACATAGGGTCACTGTGAGTTGGAACCAACTAGATGGCACCTAACAAGAACAGCAACATGATAAAATTGAGAAGAGAGATGAACTAAAGAAGGAAATGTTCAGGTTTTGAGCAGAATTTAGAGAAACTAACAAGGAATTAGGACTTGCTGGTTTCAGAAATAAAACAATTTTTCATCTCCAGTACCACTTAGTTAAAGATTTTCAAGGTAAGACATGATTTCAGGGAAAACATCAAATCCAGTGTGCTACCAATAAAGTAGGCCTTAAGGTAAAGTTTATAATGGAATGACTCTAAGACTCTGTGCCAAGACCTCAGAAAACCTCAAAAGGACATGCCTACTAGGACTTCTACGAATCTTACAAATGTGTTCTCTCACTTCTTTGCTAGAAAAGCGCCTCTAAGAATTTTAAGGGCGTGCCTCATTGACTCTTCCAAATAGACACAGTGTTGTAGGGTAAAAACATCACAAAGTTTAGTAAGGCGAAAAGAAAGTTTTATTCAACATATATTCAAAGGGGCAAAAGTAGGAAACGGACAAGCATGCTGCTACAGCTGTGTCTGCCCAAGTCCAAGGAAATATTATAGAACAGACAAAAGCGGGAAAACAGACAAGCAGGCTGCTACAGCCATGTCTGCCCAAGTCTAAGGAATAGTACAGAATAGGCAAGAATGGGAAAATGGACAAGCAGCTGCTACAGCCATGTCTGTCTGAGTCCAAAGAATATTACAGAATAAGTAAAAGTGGGAAAACGGACAAGCAAGCTGTCACAGTCATGTCTGCCAGAGTTCAAGGAATGCTAAAAAACCATCAGTATATATTAACACTACAAATGAGCAAAATCACTGAAATCTTCATCTTTTCACAGATTGGTAGAAACTGTGATCTTACATTTTGAACTGACTTTCTTAACAATCATTGGTACAGGTTTCAGTAAAGACAGTCAGGAGGGTCTTCACTGGTCCAACAAATTTTCTATTCACTAAATGCTAATAGAAAAAAATAAGAGTGGAAAGTCTTTTGTGTTCTATTTTATTTGTGTGAAAGTTTCTCTAAAAGATATTTTCCAAGATTGTCCTAGCTGTTGTCTTTACCTCAGGGCTCAGTTGATGTGTCCTTGTGAGTCCTTGTGAGCCCTTATGAGCCCAGATCCATCTGGGTCACATTCTCTATGCTCAAGGACAGGGAATAATGATTCCAATATTATTTTCTAAATCAAGAGATAAACTCTTAAGTACTGTAAGAGAAAGACCCCATAGGAACTTGATTTTGGGCCTGTCTTGGAAAAAAAAAGTGGATATGGTTTTTACCTAATGGAATGGATTAAAACCTAATATATCGGATTACAAAGTTTAAAAAAAAATCATGTTATCATAAAGGCACATTTACAGAATTTCAGAATTTAATCTTGTAATCTATTTGACTTTTCATCAATCATTCAATTTATTTCCTCCCTTACTTTCATAGGAATGTATTTAAATGTATTTCAGTAACGTTCTCTTGTTTACAAGATTTGTTTTCCATAATCAAAATTTTCTAAAATCTGAAAAAGCTGACATTGTTGATTTCTCATTCAATTCTTTAATTGAAGATTTCCAACTGAGTTTGAATCAAATATGACCAAATGTAGAGGGCTCATTTTTAAAAGATTTAATAGAATTACAGCATACAGAAGTTGATGTACAAACTTTTTTTTCGAAATTCAAACTTTCCTAAAATCCAGTTGATGTCTTGTAGCAAAGAGTGAAAGCGTAGCCTGTCACGCTAGAAAGATTACTGTTACTATTAAACTTTATCAGCTTCATCCAAAACATGTAGCTCAATGACACTTGTGTCTCTAAATTTTTACAATTATAGATTCTATTTCAATTGCTAAAATATCACTGTCCATTTGGAAACAATTACAAGTTATGCATTCACACAACCAATTCTAAATACATTTGGCTGCATAGGATGCTTAATTTGGAAAAAAAAATATGTTTACAATACAGGTACACAGTCGCTTAATGTCAGTTCCTACAACGTCCGACTGTATATACAACCGTGGTCCCATAAGGGGTGTGTGTGTGTGTGTGTGTGTGTGTGTGTGTTAAAGGGAAAGCGGCTCTCTTTTTATTATTTCCCCCTAATGGTTTTAAAGACCTCAAATCCCCAGAGTGAACAAGCAGCAGGGCTCCAGGGCGCATCCCAATCCCCGCAGTACCTCTTTCTCAGCCTTCTCCTTCCCCTCCTCCTGGCTTCATTCACCCTTCCAGCAGCCATGCAGCCTTTCACTCCCAGTGCAGGGCAGCATCAGCCCTGCCTCCTCTGCTCCAGCCACAGGCACTGACGGCGCTGGCTCGGCCACAGCTGCACATGGTCAGGAAGAGGCTGCACCAACAGAGTGGGGGCAGCCGAGAGTCGCCACCAACAGTCTTGCTCCCAGCACCCACACACCTGGTCCCCCTGGTCACCTCTCCACACCCATACGTGCCCCCTTCCTCTGCCCTGGTGCCAGACATGCACAAAGTCCCCATCCACTGCCAGCACAGCCCCTGCCTGGCCCAGTTGCACACCTGGAAAGGCCAGCTTCGTGTATCTAGTAGATACAGCTCTTGGGCTTTGTCCTATGGGCTCCTATAAGGTTTTAATATAATAGATTTTACTTGAATTTAACTACTGATTGCCTGTATATAATATGGTGTTCGCACAACGTCCAAATCACATAATGTCCTATTTCACAGAACACACCATGGACGTTAAGAGATGAATGCCTGTAATTTGTGATTCACCAAAATATATATTAATATTGTTACCATAAATACAAGTAATTTTTATTCAGTATTCAGGTTTCTAACTGAAATTACAAATCCATTTAAAATCATGTCCAGTCAATTAACTTCCAATAACTGAACTTTTATTTCATTTATAATATAAAACATCAAATCATTTTTTGAATTACATCATCTGCTTTTCTATTTGAAGCATCTGACATCATTTAACTGTTTGTAAATTGTTTTTTTCTGTTAATGGAACCAATATTTTAGAGTTGCATGACTTTTTTTTTAACTTTCACTTAAAACTTTCGAATGGAAAAAAATAATTAAGAAGAATAATTATTTGATTTAAATGAAACGTCACACTTTAAAGTGGCTGTAAATACGTGTTCTACTATTACCTATTTTAAATCACCATCTTTCATAACGGTTTTTTCAAAATAATAGCTTACTTTTTATTTAGATGCCAAAGCTTCTTTAGCAGATTTCTGTCTTCTGGTTCTACTTGATGATTCAAATTTTTTACCGTTATGATGGATGGAAATCCCTAGGTTGCACAAATGGTTTGCACGTGATAAGTAACCTAAAGGTTGGTGGTTTAAACTCACAAAGCAGTACCATGGAAGAAAGCCCTGGCAATCTGCTTGCATAAAGATTACAGCCAAGAAAATCCTATGGAGCAGTTCTACGCTGTAACTCTCCATGAGTCATAATTGACTCAATGGCAATGGGTTTGGTTTAGTTTTTGTATGATGGATAGTAAATACTGGCAGTTTTGTTCAACTGGCACGTTTATTATCAATTGTTGAGAAGTAGAAACCTAATTCCTAATTTTTATTAGAAATACACTTTAAGTTTTTAAATTTCTAACACCTGAAAGCAAAAGAAAGAAGAAAAAAGTCTCATAAAATAGTAAAATAAATGGTTGTATATTGATACCATACATGAAATGACTAACTTCTTGTTGCATCAGAATTTCTGTTTGTTCTGTGGTATTATGGCTACACACTATATTTGCTACATATAATTTTAAATATTTCTAAAGTATAATCTCTTATGTTTCCAGTTGACCATGCTAACAGGGAGCCTGGCATTTTTGTGCCTCTCACAACTGTGACATAGGTCATGGTAGAGTTGGCTGGCATATCAAGTAGTTGATAGTGGCAACACGGTTAAATAATTTTCCTACCAGTATACATTGCTGGAAGGAGTTAGCTGCCTCTTACTTATTCTATCCCATACCACTGTATTTTTATCGGCAAGTATCCTACATGCTCTTCTTGTAAAGAATTTGGAGTTACATTGTTTCTAGAAACAGTCAAGAAAAGAGTGATGGGATATCTGAAGTCATTTTTCAGATTTAGCCAAATGTTGAATTAATAACCCTGTCACTGCTCATGCATCACTAGATATGAGCATGCCAAGAAATGAGAGAAGTAAGTGAAAGTCTAACTAAACCTATTCTGACTTATACAGTTCTTAATAAAACTACTTCATTAAAAAAAAATTAAAATTTTGGGCCTACAGTGGACAAATTCTCTGCCAGAAAAACAGGCTTGAAGTAGGATTTTCTGAGGCAAACAGGACATCTGGTCACACTATGGGAAATGTGTAGAGTCTTCTTAACTACTTGTAAAGCTGCAATCTTGAAGATAGACTAGATTTAGTCTATGTATGTTTTCAGAAATAGAACAAGGGAGACGTACTAGGATGTAACTGAATTTAAGATTAATTTAAGATTAAAACTTTAAGATTTAAGAATACATTCAATGAATGAAATATTTTCAAACAGTTGTAGATAGCCACACATAAAATATTGTAGGTTGAAATTCAGGATACTTGGTATCAGTAGAAATATTCAGGGAAAGAATAGATGAACATCTATCATTAATATTATAGAGGAGGTCCCTAATTTGGGTAGGTGTATGGACTAGATGACATGTTAGTGCAATCTACGGGTTTTTATTATGTACAATGAACACTAATATGCATTGGTATCCCACTACAATGTGATTTACTTTAAAGTGGATTCAGTAAATGTTACTCAACTATGGATTCGCGCTAAAAGGTAATGAGGCCATCAAATGAACTTATTGTTATTTGTACTACTTACGAAATGGCTTACAGTACAGAAAATCGAGAACAAAAAAAAGGCTATGAAGCTAGTACAGGAGGTGGTAAAATTAGAGAGAAATACTGACAACTGAATTATGAAAAGAGGGATTGAATTTTTTTTTTTTTACTACAAAACACAATTCAAATTTTATAAGTTTCTTCTCAGTACCAATATGCAGGCATCATTATCTTTGTCAAAACTATTTATTTAGCACCCATAGGTTCATGACTCCACTGGGTCCTGAATGAATAAAGTTAAATATCCATATTCTATGATCCTGTAGGCTGTCTGCCAGGTAGTGTTCTTTGATTTTCAGATAGCGCGTATAAAAAATGGAAAGTTTTCTTACATTCCTCAACACAGATATAAAAAAAAATTTAATGTTTTGTTGTTTTAATTTTGGTCTTGTGCACACAATATGTCTTGAAACTAAGAAAATCCTGGGTAAAAATTCTGTATTTTTTTTTAATCAATTTTTAAAATATAATGTTAAAGATTCAAATTTAGTTAGGTCATCCAAGTGAAATGTTTTAATGTATTTATTTCCTTGTTATAATAACTTACTTTATTTGTACCAAAATTATTGTGCAGGAATTACTTGTACCCCCTCCCCAAATTTTTATTCTTTCCTCCTAAATCAACATATAGCATGTAATATTAGAATTCATTGTATTTGTAGATACTAAAATATTTACTGCAGATTTAAGATTTGTTAACTTTATATAAGATCATAAAAATGACCTTTATACACATAAAAAGAATAATGATTATTTCTATAGTAAAGCAAATGAAAAAATAGTTGTTTAGAAGATGAAAATATTTCAAATGAAAAATTGACTTCTTCAATCACTTCTAGGTTTTCGATCAACATATTGATTTATATTAAGCCAGTTTTAAATCAAAACAATGACATGTAAGGAGTAAATGGGAAAAAATAGTCAATTTCTATATTCTAGAAAATTCACTTTAAGAACAATATATACAATAAAAGATATACTATGCCTTAAAAATACATTTTATTTAAATAAAAGGAAAAAAAATTAATTACTAACTGCCATCTCATTTCGGTTTACTGGGATCCACAATCAACGTCCATGGAAGCAACAGTCAAGAAATCAAATGATGCATTGCATTAGGCAAATCTGCTGCAAAAGACCTCTTTAAAGTGTTAAAAAAAAGTGAAGATGTCACCTTGAGGACTAAGATGTACCTGACCCAAGCCATGGTGTTCTCACTTGCCTTATATATTTGTGAAAGCTGGACAATGAATAAGGAAGACCAAAGAAGAATTGACGTCTTTGAATAATGGTGTTGGCGAAGAATACTGAATATACCATGGACAGCCAGAAGAATGAACAAATCTGTCTTAGAATAAGTGCAGCCAGAATGATCCTTAGAAGCAAGGATGGTGAGACTTCTTCTCATATACTTTTTACGTGTTATCAGGGAGGACCAGTTCCTGGAGGAGGACATCATGCTTGGTAGAGGGCAGCGAAGAAGAGGAAGACCCTCAACGAGATGGATTGACACAGTGACTGCAATAATGGACTCAAGCATAGCAATGATTGTTAGGATGGGTCAGGACTGGGCAGCTTCACTCTCTTGTACATGGGATCGCTCTGAGTTAGAACCAACTACATGGCACCTAACAACAACTATAATCTTTTCTAAACATACTCTCTTCTATTATTTCTGGCATTTTACATTTAACCACTTGAAGCTATATCTCTTAATTGTAATAGCTCTACTCTTGAACTATCACATGTCTAACTAATCACATTAAATCATATTAGTTACATAAAGCTAATTAATATAAATTGATGGTTTCCCACTGTTGCATGTCTTTGAGAAGAATAAATGCTTCTGGCTAAGTATTTAAAGAGGTTTCTGTAACAAACTGTATATAATATCTTCCCTGTTTTGGCATCCATTGTACTTTATTCTTGAAAGGTAAAAATCTAATATTTGAAACCATTTTTTTCTTACATTATAAATTTTTAACATTATAAGAAATCATATTAATTAGCACAATTTCTCAGAAACCTCACTATATAAAATGAAGTTGAGTAATTCTAACATATCCTAGTGGAAGAAACAGTCTTTCCCCTTTCCACAGCTAATCTTGCCATCTGCACACTAAATGCTGTCCTTGCCCATTTTTTCCCTTTTTCTTCCATTTCTTATTTCCCTTCAGCACACAACCTGCTAAAATAACCATTATCTTAAAAACATCATTTCTTTCTATAAGCCTAACTTACCTTGAAGTAACCATGTTAACCTCTCCCTCATTTCACAATCTTTTTAAAAGAGTATTCTATATCCATTGTTCCTACCCTCTCCCTCTACTTCTTCCCATTCTTTGCTCTTCACTTCCTACAATTTGATTTCTGTCCTCATAGCTTCACTAACATAGTTCTCTTCAAGGTGACCACCATACTCATATTGTTCAATTTAAGGGAGATATTACCTCTCTATGCACAGCTTGTTTCATTTTCCAAATCCTGTTTCCATTCATCCTTTAAATTTTGGTGTTATGTCTATTAATTTTGAGTCCCCTCCCCCTTCCACTTTTTGTTCTTTCCCTACAAGCTCTTCCTGGATGTACTTTCTTGTTAATTTGCCCAGGGTTGTTTGCTGTTGGTTGTTCATTGCCGTCAATTAAATTATAACTCATGGTAACCCCATGTGTGCAGAGTAAAACTGCTCTAAAGAGTTTTCAAGACTGTGGTCTTTTGGATAAAGATCACCAGGCCTGTCTTCTGAGGTGGCTCTGGGTGGATATAAACCTCCAACCCTTTGGCTAGTAGTCGACTACTTCAGCTTAACTGGTTGCATCACCCACGGACTACTTGACTAAAATGACCTGTATAGAAAATGTTGAAGTCAAATTCTGACACTATATCTGTCTGATTCTACTTTCTACTTAACTTCAACTGAATTTCAGTTAATTAAATTAATGGAGTGAAAGAGTATGTTTTCCTTTTAACACCTCAACATTTAAACACATGGAGAACATTTTTTACTTGTTCTTAGTTTGTACTACAAAAATTCAGGTAAATCTACATTAAAATACATAGAAATTTGAAATCCTATCTAATCTAAACAGCATTTCAAAGCACATAGAAAATATTGCATTTAACTTCCCTTTCATTGCTTGACCTCCTTCTCCAACATCCAATTATGCTTCAAGCTTATACAACAGAATGAAACATAAAAAAGTAAAAAAGTTACTCCAATATAGTCTGTTAATTTTAAAAATTCTGAGAGAATTGCCATCCTGTATAAAATGCTTCCCCTCAACCAATACTATGAAAGAAACCTCTCTGGGAACAGAGAGCTTACATTCCTTTTCACCTGGACCTGGAGTTTTTAATCAAACTATTATTTTTTATATATATTAATTGAGTTATTAATTAATTAAGGGCTATAATTAGGCCTTGGAGCATTCTGTCTCCTTCAGGTGATAGCATATCTGTAACAGCTGTAAATCTTTGCTGTTATATTTTAACATTTAGTGGGAAGTATTAGTCTATTTTTAGGTAATTGGGGTGTGTGGTGGGACAAACCACTGCTATTTTTAAGTACTGGTAATACTTACAATATACTGGAAATCAATAGTGCAGTTATGACCTGATTATTATAAGATTTATGATTTTTTTTTTTTACTATTATAGATATTATCGATCAACCAGTAAGCTTTAGGTTGTGTTTTTTTCTTTAGTTGCTATATCAAAAATATCATATATGCTGAGCTCACAGTAAATTAAAATTTATAAATTGTTTGTACTAGTATTCTTAAAAGCCATGTCTCCTATGATCATACACTGGCTTTTATATACAAGGAAAAGTTTGTTAGATTTATTTTTTCCTTTGTTCTATTGAAATATTCCTGTATCTTTACCATTTACCCAATCTGTTTAACTAATTTTTATTTATACATTTTTAAACATCCATTCCTTATGTTCATCTATGTCATTGTTAAAATTTTTATAGAAGCTACTAATTAACTAATTATACATTTAGTCCCTCAGACATATCAGCAAAAGCCAAAAGTAGAGATGGAATTATCTAGGAAAGATAAGCAGACTAGTGTCTGATATAATGGAGTGAAACTTGTGACTTACACAGGAGATCCATAAATCTATTGAGAAGTTTATGTCAGCAGAAACACTGCCAGCTTAGAATGAAAGAGACAGAGAGAGCATGAATGGTAAGTCAGAGATATTTGGCATTACAGGCTTTGAAGATGGAGGAGGGGGTCCCAAGCTAACGAATATGGAGGACTGTAAAAGCTAGGAATGACTTTCAGCTTATAGCAAACAAGAAAATGGAGATTTTGGTCCTACAACCACAAAGAATTGATTTCTGCCAGCAAGAATGAATACGAAATGAATTCACCTCCAAGCCTCCAGAAAGGCATGAAAACTGCCAACTCCTTAAGTTTAATTGGGTGAGATTCAAATGAGACTTCTGACCTAGACAACTGAAAGATAATAAACTTGTGTTCGGTAAGCCACTGTTTGTAGTGACTTCTGGAAGAAAACAAATACATTCTGGAAGATCTTGATCATATTGAAATCATATGTGCCTCTATAAATCATTGCTTTCTCTTTTAGTTGTTAGTAATTAATTCCATTAATCTATTTATTAATCTTGCCAAAAATTGACATTATCCATTTCAAATGAATGTTTTGTGAAATTGCTTTTATTGCCTGGCAAAAATTGGAACATCTACTTATCTTCGATATTATTTACCACATTTTTGGACTTGGCCACGATACACACCCAATTCAGTACATTGGAATAAAATTTTTTGAGGTAAATGTACTTTTATTTAGATTCTATCCACTTAACTGAGATTGTTTTCTTAGTACCAATACTATTTCAGAATTATTTAAGCTGAACTTCATTCTTAAATACAAAAAGAAAAAGCAAGCAAAATAGGAACTGAACCATTGTGCTCCCAACATTCTCTACCATGCGCATGACACCACTTTTCTTTTGACAGTTTTGTTGTTCTCAATTTAACCAATAATTTTATTTTGCTATTTGAGGTTTTTTGTTTTTTTTGTTTTTTCGTCATTTTAGGCTTTCAGCATCCTCATGGTATTAATATATGTCTGGTTAACTTTTTATATTCAACTCTGAAAATATATCAGATTCTTCAATTTAATCTTCAATTTCTCTTTCAAAATCTCAGTTATACTTTTGTGTTGATGTTAGGTGCCATCGAGTTGGTTCCGACTCATAGTGACCCTGTGTACAGCAGAATGAAATACTGCCTGATCCTGCACCATCCTTACAATCACTGTTGGATATCCTTCTCCAGGAACTGGTCCCTCCTAACGTGTCCAAAATACATGAGACTAAGTCTCACCATCCTCACTTCTAAGGAGCACTCTGTCTGTACTTTTTCTAAGACAGACCTGTTTGTTCTTGTGTCAGACCATGGTATATTTAACGTTCTTCGCCAACAAGACAATTCAAAGGCATCAATTCTTTTTCGGTCTTCTTTATTCATTGTTCAGCTTTCACATACATATAAGGGAAATGAAAATCCTATGGCTTGGGTCAGGCGTACCTTAGTCCTCAAAGTGACATCTTTGTGTTTTAACACTTTAAAGAAGTGTTTTGCAGCAGATTTGCTCAAAGCAATGCATTGTTTGATTTCTTGACTGCTGCTTCCATGGGCATTAATTGAGTGTCCAAGTAAAATGAAATCCTTGACAACTTCAGTCTTTTCTCTGTTTATCATGCTGTTGCTTATTGGTCCAGTTGTAAGGATTTTTGTTTCCTTTATGTTGAGGTGTAATCCATACTGAAGGCTGTACGTAGTCTTTGATCTTCATCAGTAAGTGCTTCAAGTCCTTTTGGTTTTCAGCAAGCAAGGTTGTATCATCTGCATATGGTAAGTTATTCATGAGTCTTTCTTCAATCCTGATGCCACATTCTTCTTCATATAGTCCAGCGTCTCAGATTATTTGCTGAGCATACAGATTGAATAAGTATGGAGAAAAGATACAACCCTGACACACACCTTTCCTAATTTATACTGGTTATACTAGAGAGGTTCTTTTCCATCTGTGTTGAATTTTTCCATGGTGAAGTTGTTCAAAATATTATAGTCTCAATTTCATATTTAGAACCTTCTTTCACATTACTTAGTAAACTTCTTTTCACTTCTGGGGAGCTCTTTTACCACTTTTGGGGAGTAAGTTTCAAATGCTGTCTTCTGGCTTTCCAAACATACAATTCTATGGCATTCAAGACGGTCTTCTGCTTCCATTATTTCTAACATAAATAATCACATTAAGTTTAGAAAAAGTGATGGAGAGAAAATATGCAGGAGATCTTTTTAATACTATTAATTATCTTGTCCTGCCCACTGAAACTCAAAACAAATTTCCATCTAAATATTCAGTAATCAAAGTTTGGTAGCATTGGTTTTCGTTCTTTTTTTTGGCTGCAGTGCTATTAGTGGTTGTTTGCTATTAGAAATCTCTGGAAATTTTTTCTTTGTTCACCTTGTTAGGTATCTCATGAAAATATAATAAACTTATTCTTCTTGCTGCTACTGCTACTCTTGATATCGCATGAATTCTGTCAATTCCATGAACATTCTCAAGGTTTATCCTTTTTAAATCTTCAGTTTAAAGGAATATAAGGTGGAATTCAGTATATACTTCCACTTTTATAAGAGAAAATAAATATAAGAAAGAAAATAGCAGGTTTACCCAGCAGTTTTTTTTTTTTTTAACATATGATACTGTTGCTTATAATTTTAGGAGAAAAAATGTGACATGACAAGAGTATGACTACAGACATCTTTTTTTCAGCATTACCATTATTAATAATACTGTAGATATAAAGTTAAATCACAGGCATTAATAGAAATATGTATTTTTAAAAGGTATCTGTTTTTATTTTTCAACTAATATAAGGCTGTTATAAAAATTAGTATTACATATCCATGTCTCTGTTCAATTTCAGAGTCATCATTGCATGTTTTGAATGTACAACAACAGAGATATTATTATGTTCATTAATTTAAAATTTAAGTTTAACCCTCAGTTGTTTTCTTTGTTTTCACTTATAGAAAATATTTCACATTTAGTCATTTTGGTTGCCTCTTGAAACAAACACAAAGTTTTACTTAAAAGTCAGAGGCAATATTTTTTTCTCATCAAGATTTCTATTATCAATATCTATATTGTTTATTTCCTCAAAACATGCCGTATGTTGCATACTCCATACTCTTTTTAGAATATCTGTTTCTTCCTTGAAAAATTTATAAAACTATCAAATACAGGGGGAATTTATATCCTTTTTAGAATCTTATATGCATATATACATGGCAAACAGTACCTATTAAGGAAAACAAGTTTTCTGTATAGCTATTTTCTTCTGAGTTCTCTAAAAGTGTCTACGAGCTGGCCTCAATATGAGATAGGCATATGTTCCTAGAGGTTTGTGGGTGCTTTTATAGGTTGTGAACATGATCCATATGTTATTATCATTTTAATCACTAATTACATGTTGGTTAAATCAATAAATGAATGGCTCTTTAGGTTCTGATTTCAAACTGCTTTTTTGTGAGATTTCTAATGTGTTTGAGTGGTCTTTGCCCCTTCTCTACATATTTTTCCCATCTGAAAATTGACATCAGATAAAAATTTGATGAAGACAAAATTATTTCAATTTCCAATTAGAGATTAAGTCCAAATTGTAAATTTGTGAAATATGATTTAGTCATATTTACATTAAGCTCCACATAACTGGAGGGAGACCCAAAGACAGAAAAGAACATAAACCAAGGTTTAAAAAAAGGGCACAGAAAATGAAAGTTTGGTATAGTAGCAAAGATCAAAAACCAATCATATCTACTTCACACTATTGCCTACATTCATTTAAACTCCCTTTTCATAATATATGAAAATATACTATAGTTACATTACATTTTTGAATATTTAATTTTATTTTCAGACATTAAATGCTCTCTTTTTATACATAACCACAATAAGTAATTTATGTATCCAACATTTTGCTTGACATTATTCAAATGACCATAACAGATATCTATCAATTTAAATAAACACAGTATTAGTCATTTCAGGTCCTGGTAAGATGACATAGGTATTAATCATAAGTGATAGAATTACATGAAATTTTAACTCTTTTAGGAGCTCTTGTCCAGCATTATCTTTTGGGCTCCATGTTTAATTTGCATTATTAATCTATGGATCTAAGGAAAATCAACTGTGTGCAAATAGAAATCAAGTATGGACTACTTTGTAAATCTGTACATGCTACAGAGGATATGACTATAATTTCAAGATAGATTGCAGATATGCTCATAAGTAGGTGAACTTATGAACATAAGAAGGTGCTCTGTAAGTTTGATGATGCAATAGCCTACAAAAAACCTCCATGTTTGCTAGTCCTTGTTCATAAGGCTAAAATGGAACTAAGTAATTTTAGCATTCTGGAGTCTAGTCTTACAAATTCAGTTTATTACCAAGCTGTGTTAGATACCAGCTAAGCACCATTTGGTCAGACAACCAATTGGGAAAAATCAATCCTTCTGAAATAACGGAAAAGACTCTCTTGGAAAAACAGGCTGTGTAGTAGCTACATTGCTACCAGGTGTTACTTAAAAGATGTTATTTATAGTGAAATAAAATTGGGTCACTTCCAGTGATGAAAATTTAGCTTCCTTATTATCCTAGACACTATGGCTTATATACTATTTCAAGAGTTGGCTGGATTTTCATGGTAATACCTTCATAATGATAAAAAGCAATGACTCAGTTAATGGGGTTATCAGTGTAATTGTAGATGCTGCCAAAATCTTTTGGCCCAAAATCAATTGCTATAACTGTGTCCAATTTTGTTTCATATATATCACAATATACAAAGTAAGAGAGCAGTACCATTAATATCTAGAATTACAAATGATATATATTATGATTATACAAACAGAATTACTACATAAGAAATAACTTACTTTTCTGTTTACATATACCATATATTTGTTTTCAAACAAATCAAAGATTAAAATATGGGTGATACTTGTTCTTAAAATAATCATAAAAATGTAATTTGCCTAATTTTATTAAATATTAATCACAGATAAATAATTTCTTATTAAATAAATCAAAAAAGTTATCTAATTAACAGATTCTTCTCATTATTAATCGTTTTTAAGAAAATAAGCAAAAACGTTTAGCTCTCTTAAAACTACTAAACAAACTCGTTACCATCAAGTCCATTCCGACTCACAGCGACCTAAAAGACAGAGTCAAACTGCCCCATAGGGCCTTCAAAAGGCGGCTGGTGGATTTGAACTGCTGATCTTTTTGGTTAGCAGCCAAGTTCTGAGCTCTCTTAGGTATTGTGAACTGTAGAGGACGTTGGGAACAGAGCCACAGGAGCTTTCCATCAAAAGCAGTGGAGAGAATCATTCTTGTTCACATTATTAGTGTTTTAGCGACTGATCAAGAATAAAAATTCTCAGGTCTTCAAAAATTTGTGAACAGATTCTTCTTAGAAAATGTAGCATACATTTGTTCACTTTGGGCAGACAGGAAAGCAAAGTCTGAGGGGAAATATTGATAATAAGTTAGTTATCTTAATTTTATCTTAGATCATTAGGTTTAATCAAACTAGTTGCAAGAGAGGGTGCTTTCTCTTTGTTCTTCCTGCTGGTATACTGAATCCTTGTAATCTTTTTTTATGCCACAACTCAGTTGGAATCCTTGTCTGAAGCCATAATACTTTATTCAGGGAAGGGCTTTTGAGAAAATAGGATAATGTTATTCACATCGAATCTTTGAACTTTTTTTTCAAGAAGGAATTATTGATCATGTCAGCATCCCTCACACTGCATTGCAAAGATTCAATGTGGAACAACAATTCATTCTATAAAGGAACACAGGACATGATTACCCTACCTCCCACCCTATTAGTACTTCAACATAGTACTGCTTTACGCAGCTGCTTTGACATACAAATCACCACAATTGGTTTCTAACAATAAAAACTGTATTTGTATGCTGCTGTCATATTATTTATCCCCTTACATTCACAAACCTTATTTAGGTACTGAGGCTTGTGATCAGACCTCTTGATATAAGGTTAATTGCAAAAATCAAAAAACAGTACCTGCCCATGCTCTGGTTCAAAACCAGAACTTACTGTAGCTTACATGAGAGGCCATTTTTGCATGATTATAAAGTCAGCAGTAGAATAAAAAATTGAGGGAATACAAATTCTGTATGCCAGACATAGACACCTTTAAAGGTTACACTTTTCAAGAATATTAAAAGTATGGGGTCATATTTTGCATAAATGATCAAAACTCTATTTTTCATTAATTTTTTTTATTTTAATAGCTTTCGTGTAACATAGAAAGTTAAATAGAACATATTTCTATATATGAAGTATATTACTCAATGATAGTAATAAAGATGCAAAATAGATCTTATTGATTTTACAAAAAGAACCCTAAGTTTGTCTATTAGTTTTATGTTCACATGGTTTTTACAGTTTTAAAAATCTTTCCTTTCCAGAATTGAATCAGTTTCTCAAAGTTTCCTCCCATATTCTTCTTTCATTAGAACATAAATTTCTTAATTTTCACAAGTATTTTTAGTTTTTATAGAAATTCTTATACGTTACCATATAATATCATCAATTATATTGTTTTATAAAAATACATTATAATATTAACATCCCAGATGACTTAACTAACAAAACTTAGCAAAAATTCCCATTTTTTCATAAGATATATGAAAAAGTCATGCCTTAGAAAGCAACATAATCTGGAAGCATTTCTGAAGAGTTCTCTCAAAAAGTTCAAGATTCATTGACTAGTTTGATTAAGAAGAGTAAAAATGAAGGTGTTAATATATAAGCTATTTTCTAGCATACAACCATGTGTATGGCCTTGCACAATAGAGGAAGGTATTCCAAGGAACACAAGCACTGCTGTATTTTAATGTGTATGTGTCTGTACTTGTAAATGTGAGAACATGTTGAAGATTCCAAAAGACAGTAGGTCAAACCAAGAACATGCTCTTCTTATGACATGTACATTCCTGAGACAGCTGACTTTTTCTCCCCCCTGGAAGCTTTAGAGTATTACTAAGGCAGTACTCTTGCTTTATTTATTTATTTTTCAATTTAGTAACAATTTTATTAAAGTAAATTAGGGTAACGTTTAATTTTCCTTATTATGTGTGATGGTGTTTCCAAGAATGGCACAGGGGAAATGTCTGACCTTCTGTCACTTCACAACGGGAATGTAGAATCAAGATCAAAAGTCCAAGGCTGACTCCTATGAAGCAGAGGTCAGGCATACTTTGTCTCTCTGCCATCTTCACCAATTCTGACACCAATTGCCCCTCCAATGACACTCTCTACTTTTCTGTTGGGTTTGATAATTCATTGCAATGGTCACACAGAACTCACAGGCAATACTCACGATTATGGGGTTAGGGAAGTAACAAGTTACAATTCAAGTTCAGGAATGCTCAAGATACAGTTCTTCCTTCAGAACAACCTTTTCTCAGCCGTGCCTGCAGTCAGGCTTCTCTGGCCCTTGACCTTTGCCCTGCTCAGCCAAGTGCTACAAAGCTCTTTTAGCTCTGTTAGTAAATGACCTGAAGCACCACACTCTACTAGTAATCCTCAACCCAAAGGTGCTCAGCTTTAGTTCATGGATCAGCAAACCTAGCTCCACCAAGTGCCTGGAGGCACACTACTCCACCAGCAAGCCTCCTGCCTAAGGCACTCAGCATTCTCACTCCGTGGGCCAGGAAGCCCACCAACTCCATCACACTGTCTCCTGCAGGTCTTTCCTGCTGCTATTTCTCTGCCACCACTTCTCACTGGCTTCAGCGTTACAGCTTTCTCTCTCTCTCTCTCACTCTCTCTCCATCCTCCCCCCCCGCCCCCGTCTCCTGGTTCCAGAAGTGTCCCAGCACAGGGATCCTGGGTCCAAATGACAGGCTCTGCTCCTCATTCCTCTTCCTTTGTGGTGGTGAGATCCTCTCCTTCCTGCCTCTGGGACAGTTCATTTTAAGCCTAGCAGGATGGCAAAACTGACCAATCCCATCATTAGGGTTCCTTAGACATTATTTGCACACTCCCACTCAATCATTTGGGTGGGAGTTACAAAGACTATGGCTAGAAGGGCCATATTAATTAATTCATTGCACTGCAGTGTTCTAAAGTGGATGAGCTACAGCTAAAACGATATTCAGAATAGTTGCTATCATAGACATGCAATTACATCTCAATGTTCTTTAATAGTTCTGCTTGTGATGAGGAGGGACAGTTTATTTCATCTTAATAACATGCTCATCCTAAAATTGGCTTAGATGTTTTCGCCAGCTCTGGGGTGAATTTATAGAGTTTAGTAGCAGGATGATATACAACTTCTGCTGCAACACCTCTAGGGATAGAAATCATATCACCAAACTGTCAGATACTTGCTCAAATATTTTAATGGTATTTTTCCCCAAACTTTTTATTGTGAATCATATAAAATCTTAGTTCATTATAGTGACTCACAGGTTCCTACTAAAGTGACAGATTTACTCACCACATTCTTACAGGCACCTTAACACCCTCATTTTTGGCTTAACTCAAGCGGTCGATTTTCTTCAGATATAATTTTCTTCTGTGATCTTTAACCACCTCTCTATGGTGTCTTCCATTGTAGTTGTGTTGTTTTAATCTGGAGTGCTCATCTATGAATTTATATATATCCAAAATAAGATTCAGGACTCAGCAAACCCAAGAAGACTCTTCCTATCAATTTCCCCCCACTCTGCTGCTCCCTAAGTCAGAGCTTAACAGCCAGTGTGAACTGTACAGTACACAGTGGTGAACCATGAATAGAGCTATGGATCCCCTCAAGATCCACATGGAACCTAGTGTGGCCAGAAGCCCTGAATTGGTTACCTCCAGCTATAAACTACCTTTCTGTATCTCAGTCTGCCATAAACATCATCATTTTTTTGTGTGCTATGTAAAGATGTTTGGAAGATACTGCTCTAAATACTCTGTCACGTATGTTTCATTGCAGTTTTATTCAGTTCAGCGAATTTTTTTAAAAAAAGTGTTCTCTTATTATTCCTAATCTATATCTTTTATATCTTTGAATAAAATGTAAAGATCTTAGAAGATCATAGTAAGTCTTACAATCCTTGTAGTTCCTAGTAAATTTACTATGTAGATCAAAATAAATCCTGTACTCAATGTAGTTGCTAAATACATTATTTTGTGGAATGACCGAAGAAATGAATAAAAGAAAATCAGAGTAGCGAGGATGAAATAAAAGCTTCATACACATCCATAGATAGTGTTAGAAATCTTTAAATTTTTTTTTCTATCTGATGTCACAAGAGGTAAATAGGTACGACTTTAAAAGTTATTAATAACTGAAGGGGGAAAAGATCTGCAGTTCAGATCTCTATGTTTGTAATTATTACTTAAGTTGATTTACATAGAGTTAACCTTGTTTAAGATTTTATGACTCGGAGTTTTCCTTACTTGGTATCCTAAAATAGCCACCCAATCATTAACCTACTTTGATAAATTAATGAATCGGGTTTTCCAGTTTGCACTTCTTATGTGCAACTCAAACTAATTTACAAGCTCAATACTGGAATTATTTTCCAGTTCATGTATTTTTCAGTTTGAGTATATACTTCTCCTTTTTAAAAAAGATGGTGAGCAATTTAATCATGAGAAAAGCCTAACTTCCCAACAGCTGTCTTTAATTTCCATTATTTTCATACGGTTGAGTATATTTTTAAAGATGAAAAAGGAGGTCAGCTGTAAGAATTGAACTGTATCAAGTGTTTTGAGATGTACTTAACACCTTTGTTGGAAGTCTCAGTAGAGAAGCCTATCATTTGATAGGTATATAGACTGGCATTCTTTCCTTCTCAGCCAGAACTGCAAAATAGTTTTTTGCCCTGCTGGTTTGCTTTCTTTTTTTATTCACTAAGAAAAAATTAATATCAAGCATATCTGAAAGAATTGTTGATTGTGTAGCTACTAGCAATTTGGGAAGTTCCATGATTTCAGAAGATTTTTTTGTACTATGTAGAAGAATTACAAAATTTGATGTGAATAGCAAGACTTTGTGCTTGTACTCTGCAAAAGCAGGGCAGGGATTGGGAATGGATCTGTTAATCCTTGGCAAGTAGTTATTCTAAGACATAATATTTTCCAGATGGTAAGCATGGTCCTTGACACAATGGCTACAAAAAAGAGCTCAAACATAGCAAGGACTGTGATGAAGACACAGAACTGGACAGTGTTTTGTTCTGTTGTACATAGGATCACAATGAGTCTGAACTGACATGAGGGCATGTAACCACAAGAAGAAACATACTCCTTGGAGGAGAGGATTGTGACACTTGTCTCACTTACTTTGGACAAGTTATCAGGAGGGACCAGTCCCTAGAGATGGGTATCGTGCTTGGCAAAGTAGAGTATCAGTGAAAAAATGAGGAAGACCCTCAACGAGATGGACTGACACAGTAGCTGCAACTATGGGCTCAAACGTAGCAGACTGTGAGGATGGCATAAGACCTGGCAGTGTTTTGTTCAGTTATCCACAGGGTTGCTATGAGTCAGAACCAACTCGATGGCACCTAAAAACAGCAAATAAAGCCTGTCAATGAAAGGCAAAAAACATAGAAATGGCATCAAGAACTTCACATCTCAACCCTTCTTAGCTGATGGGCACCAATTGAAATAGCCATTAAGGGAAAAAAATAAATGAGTCAAAAATAATTCAAGGTGGCATCTTATAATGATCATGGGAAAATATATGTCTTACAATTAATGTGTCTGATGTTTCATTGATGCTTTTGTTTATACCTATTTTCATGTTAACAGATTTTTTTTTACCTTTAATAGTGTGACTATAATCAAACCCAATATTGCCTTTTTAATGCATAGAAGTATGCGTTGCCAGACTTTTAAATATTCACTCATTTCCAAAAAGTTTCTTGGGACAGATGCTACAAGAAACCAAAAAATCTATTGGTAACCTTGATTATTCTCTCTTGCCCTTTTCTCACTTTTCTTCTCCTACTCAGACCCCCTCATACATTTATCTGCATTATTATCTTCTCTTCCCATTACCAGTCATGACTTGGGGGAGGTGGAAAGGGGAGAGCTGAAAGGTAAGGGGTTGATATTTCACAAAATTTATAGGTGGGAATAAGTACATATTTAAAATGATAGTAGAATCATAGATGTGCTTACATAAGGTTATTAAAATAATCAAGGCATTTTGATTGGTCAAAACCAATGAGAATTGACTATGATTGGTCATGAGAATTTACTAACTGGATTTTTTAAAAATGATGGTCTTAAATTTGTTTGTGCAATTCAATAGACTATTTATTCAATCAATGTTTATTATGATCAGTTGTACGTCAGATAATTTCAGGATAGAATGATAAATAAGCCAGAATCCCACAGGAAACCAACCTTTTAGTGAGAGAGACAGAAACAAATGAGTAATAAACAAATACATAACTGATGATGAAAGTTATACATACTATTTATAAAAAATAATATTTCTACCTATATACAACAATTAACTAGCAAAAGCACTTTTTACGAAAAGATACCATTTACAACATCACTGACAATATAAAATAACTTGAATAATCTAGTAACTGTTCAACACTATTGAGACAAAGAATATCTAATTAAATGGAGAGACAGATCTTGCTCATACATTGGAAATATCACTATTTCCTCCATATTAAGCTATGGATACAATAAAAGTGCAATCGAGAGCTCAAAAAAATTGAAATAAAACTAAACAAGATAAGTTTAAAATTCGCTTGTGAGTGCAAATGGCCATCAATGGTTAAGAACCTCTTGAGGAAGAAGAGCAAGGAGAAGGACTTACTCTACTTGATATCCACATTTATAACAATCTTACAACAATGAAGACATACTGCATGAGAATAGGCAAATAAACGAAAGTATAAAAACAGCTCATAAACAAATTCAAACACATCATACCTTGATTGATGACAAATACTGCTCTGCATAGCAATGGGATAAGGGACCTCATTTCAATAATTCATTCTGGGACAACTGATTATCTGCATGGGAAAAAGGAAACTTAATATCTACCTTACACTGTACAGAAAAATTAATTTCAAGTGGATTGTAGGTCAAAATATGAAAGACAATATGCTAAAGCTTTAAAAGGGTCTATAAAAGTATATGCATGTAAACTTTGCAAATCAAAATTTTTTAAACACTAATCATTAAACAACATAAAAAATATGTAGAATAGACTTTTATATAACAAAAACAACATAAGTGAGTGAAAAGGCAACATACAGAGCTGGAAAGATGCTTGAACTACATAACCACTGTGATGGTTAAGGTTGTGTGTCAACTTGGGGGCCATGATTTTCAGTGTTTTGGCAGTCGTGTAATGTTGTGATAACTTCTATGTTGAGATTTGATATGTGATCACCCCAATGGTGGGATCTGCTATGAGTGACCAGTCAGTTGAAAGGGAGTTTCCTTGGGCATGTGGCCTACAGTGAATATAAGTAGACTTTCTGGCAAGGCTCAAGGGCTTTTTGCTCAGGCTGGATCCTACAGCTGGTTCCTGTTCATCTGGTCTCCAGTTATTGGGATTTGGGCTAGCAGTTTACCTGTGGTCTTGGCTGCCAATCTGGGAATTCATTCTTTGCAGCCTATGAGCAAGAGCCCTGCTGTCTGACCTGCCGATCTTGGGTTCTCCAGGCCCTGTGGCTGCTTGAGTTGGGAGAGGCCTCTATCCTGACCCACGGACTTGGGACGTTCTGGCTTCTACAACTACATGAGTCATTTCCTTGAAGTAAATCTCTCTAAATATATATTTATACTTTTTGCTGGTTTTGCTTCTCTAGAGAACATACCCACTAAAAGTTATTTTAGGGAATATATAAAGAACTGCTACAAGTTAATAAGGAAAGGGCAGACAACAAAAACAGACAAAAAATTTGAAAAGATACTTTACAAAAAAAGACATTCAAGTGGTAAATTCACATATATAGGGTGTTTATTATGAATCAGGGAAATGCATAAAATCAGAATTATATAACAGTATACACGATATTCCTATACACTATACAAGACTAAAATTAAATGACTGACACCTGGTTGGTAGTGAGGATATGAAACAAAAGAACTGATTTCATGCAGGTGAGAGTGCAGAGTAGTAAAATTGGTTTTTGAAACAATATAGGATTATCTATTAAAGTTGAACATAAACATGCCATGTGATCCAGCAATATCACTCCTAGTTTAAAGGAGAAAAGTGTATACACGTGTTGTAGGAATTAGATAAAAAAATAATCATGTGTCATACATGAAGTTTAAAATAAAGGCAAAACCAAATCAAAAAGCACAAGGATGCATTCGTAAGTGGTGAAAATACTAAGTAAATCAAATCAGTGACTATTTTGCAATTTGGAACACCCCAAGAGGTAAATTCAGCGCAAGATATAACAGCTCTAAGGGAATTGGCTGATTCTGGCAACACTGAAATTGGGTTGGAGGTTGGATGACATAAGGATAAAATTCAAATTTTAGATGGAACTTAGGGAGGCCGCTGTAATTGAGTGGTAAATGTGAAATTAATTTACCCCACACCCCCAATATATATCCCAAAGATCTCAAAGAAATGTGCCTTGGGGGTAAGCAGGACAAAGCTAAAGGGAGCTGGGAGTTTGTAAACATAAGCCAGTTTACTTGCTCTGAGTCGAAGTTAGTACCACCTGAGTGGTCTGAAACTTGTAAGTCATGAATTTAAAGCAGTCCAGGAGCATAATTTCCTCTAGGGCCCTTCTAAAAGCAAAGGAAAATACTCTCTGAAAGAAGGGATATCTAGGTTAATTTTGAAAGTATCCTAACATACAACTTTTCAAGAACGATAATGAGCACTCAGTTAAAAACAAAACAAAACAATTCCATTAGAAAAAAAGAAAAAGAATCATGAACAAAACCTAGCAGAAAATATAGACGGCAGAAAGATACACAAAGATATCAGATATTGATATTATCACATAGAATATAAAATAATTATGTATAAAGGATAAAATGACTTGAAAGAATTTGCAAGAAACAGGAATATGTAAAATGTAACCTAAACCAAAAAAACCAATCCTGTTGCCGTCGAGTCGATAATGACTCAAGAGACCCAGTAGGAGCACCTGGTGGATTTGAACTGCAGACCTTTTAGTTAGCAGCCGAACTCTTAACTACTACTCCACCAGGGTTTCCTACAATGTAACCCAACCGGATTTTAAAAAAAAAAAAAGTAGTAGAATTTCTAGAAATGAAAAATATAATCATCAAAAACTGAATTAAAAATTGATTGCTGTCCAGTCAATTCCAACTCATAAAGGCCCTATACGACAGAGTTGAACTGCCTCATTGGGCTGTCAAGGAGCAGCTGGTTGATTCCAACTGCCAACATTTTGGTTAGGAGCCGTAGCTCTTAACCACGAATGGACGTTTGATAGCAGACGGAACACAGCTAAAGATAAGCTGGGAACTTGATCAGAATGATTATCCATAAATCACTTATATGACTAAGTAGATTTATTTTAAGAAATGTAAACAGAGTTAGAATTAAATATATATATATGTGAATATATATATATATGGATTAACTATGAATAACAAGAAACTTATTTAACCAGACAACGACTTTCAGTAAGAAAACGTACGACAAACATAATAATAGTGAAACATGAAAACTTGTCTCTTTAATGAGGAATGTGATTCTAAAAGATACTAAAGGATAAAACTAACAGCATATGTGGAGGTTATTTAAAAAAAAAAATTAAAAGTGTGTAATACAGCTTTTTAGAAAAAGTTTATAAATATGAATGGATATGTATACTACTTCATGAACTGGTCTAAAACCATGTTTCAATATGTCACTAACTTAATTGTTATATTTCATAATATGTGTTGATGTATATAAGCACAAGTAACCATATTTTTCACACCTGCTTCAAAATGGTCTTGATTATACTTGGCTCTCTGTTCTTCCACATTAATTGTAAAATCAGGTTATGAAATAAAAAAAAAGAATCCTTGCTGGTTTTTTTTTTTTTTTTTTTTAAATTACTTTGCATTTATAGAGTAACTTGGGCAAATTTTTCCCATCTATAACCCTGGTGGCACAGTGGTTAAAGTGGTGGGCTGCTAACAAAAAGGTCAAAAGTTAAAAACCCAGCAGCGGCTCCTTGGAAGAAAGATGTGGAAGTCTGCTTCTGTAAAGTTTTGCAGCCTTGGAAACCTTATGGGGCAGTTCTACTCAGTCCTATAGGATTGCTATGAGTCGAAATCAACTCGACAGCAGTAAATTTGGTTTTGGGTTTTTTTTTTTTTTAATGACATAGAAGATTCTCATCTATGCACATAGCATATCTGTCCATTTATTTAAGCATTCTTAAGTTTTTTCAAATTGCTCTCTTATTTTTATTTAATGAGATCATACCCTAATTGTTTATTGGTTAGCTCTCTTTTTTAGTGTTAGTTTTACTTAAGTTCTTTGGATTTTTGTTCTCAGATTCATCAAGATTTAACTCTGCTTTATCTCTTCCCCTCAGAGTGTTTTGCTTTGTTTTCGTGGGGGAGGATTCTTTTGTTTTGTTTGTTTTTTAATTTTGTCTTTCTTTTTTTTTTCCCTTTGATAGCTTCACCTGAGCCTCTGGTGACCTTAATCTAGAACCAGAATATTTACAGGTGTTTTCAGGTTTCCTGAAATGGTAAAGATGAGGATACTGAAGATTCAGTCAGCCTCCTACATTGTGTCTTGTATGGGCAAAAGTTCCAGGGACAGACTGGTTAAAATTTTTGGGGACTCCTTTTCTGACCAGAAGAGGTTAACAGAAGCCTATGGTTTACAAGTGGTGAGTCTGATTTTAATGCACTGAATAGCTTGTGGCAATTTTATTCCAAAACAATAAACGTCACCGACCAAGTGAGAAATAGTGAGAATACAACGCTCACCATCTTGTGTGGACCTAGGATCCAGCAGTCCTGTAACTGCAGGCCCAGTAACTGCCTTGCATTTTCCTCTGCATCTTAGCCACAGAGAGGTCTGTTTGATGACAGCTACGTTTCTTTATTATCCTTTCTCTTTCTCTCTCTTTTGTCTAGCATTATTGTATTGTCAACAAGTCTAGGCAATTTCTTTATCAATTACCTAAGCAGACCTCTAACTTTCAGGAGAAAATTACAGGTTCCAAAATGTTCATGGTGTTCAAATATAAAACTTAAATATCTCAGGTGCCTCAGGTGTTCTAAAAAAGAGAAATTATCTTTAGGCTTTTGTGAAAAAGTCAGTACTAGTTTCTTCTTTACATAGTTTAAAATCACAAATGTTTTCTATAGATGATATTACCTTTTGGATACCTCAGATTTGAAGCGTAGCATATCAGTTATATTTATAATAGAATTTGACTTGATATTGATATTGCACAGAAAATATAGATAGCTAATTCAATCTTTCAGTAAATTAGCAGATTTTCCAAGAAACAATAAATAGTGGATTAAAGCTATTTCCCTGAATTTTATCTATAGATCTAGTTATCAGTTAGAAATTGACTAAGTTAGATTTGTGTGACTAGATATTTAATAACAAATAATGTAAAAATTGAACTGATCATAATGCTTTTATTATTTTCTTTCTAAAATAAAAAATCTAAAATTTTAAGCTTGGTATTTATATCCAGATAGAAGCCTTCCATTTTTGCATTCATTAAGTTACTATAGCACCAAATCGGAGTTAAACTAATACAGTCATTATCTATTTAGGATTTCTAAGTATAGTGTACGCTTGCTTTCCTTCCTAGAATCATTTGCCATTTCAAGTAGAGCCTTTATTTCATTCTTTATTTTCTAGGACTTCATTATCTATGCTAAGCCTGACATTTTCCAGATTGAAGATACTAAATTTGTCTTTTTCGACCATCTGTGTTAATTCTTGTGCTAAAACCATCACTTATCACTTTGCCCTAATTAAATCCAACTGTACTTATCATTCAATGCCCTAATAACACCTCTCTGCAATCTTTCCTTCCTCCTTGACAAAGCCAACTTGTATCTATGCTGAAAGTGACTCTAGCTCAGTGTCTCTGAGATAGATGAGCATGTACTGTAACAAGGGAGCTCCCTGGAAAGGGGCTTTTTTATTTATTACTTTGATTGAGACTTTCCATTTTTATCCACAGTGAAAAAATTTAATTTGGAACTTCCTCCTCCTGCATTTCTGATGAAAGACATATAGGTGTAGTCACCTTCAACTTTGCTTTTTGACAGTTTTTTTTTAAATCAGTTTCCGAATTAGACCTCTTTCATACTTTTTACCTTGTTTTTCTTTATTTATTTAAATATCATCTATCTAACTCACATATCCAAAAGAAGAGATGCCTGACTTCCTTATTTTAAATGTAGTAGTTTATTTTATCATTTTTTTTAAAGAAGTGTAACTCATTTATGCAGTGACCGTGTCTTTTTCATGTTTGCTAAAAGTTCTAGACAATTAACTCTCTATAAATAACAAGTAATGCTATTCCTGCTGTACAACTTCTGATTCCCAGTCCTTTAAGCTTCTCTGTGAGCATCTTGTTGCTGACTGCCTGCTCTGATGTGCAAATACTTATTACTCTACCACCCACGTGTTTAAATAACCAATTCCACTGACTTTATTTCAGGTTTAAATTTTTCTCCATTAGGCTGAGCGTTTCCTGGAATTTCTCCATTCTTGCTTACATGTTGTAAACTTTATTTTTACCTTGACAAAGGAAATTTGTATCTATACTGAATGTAACTCTTCTTGTCCATCATGGGTCCCATTCTTGGTTTGTCAGAAAAAATACTTGTCTGTCTTATAGGAAAAAAATAAATCTTTTGAGTTCTTGCCCTATGAAAAACTTCCCAAGAAACTCGATCCCAATAATTCATCTAAATTTAAAGTCTTTTTACCAGACTTAAGTCTGACTGAGACTGGAGTTACCCTGGAAAGAATGCCCCCTGGATTCTCTACCAGCCCATAACTAAAACAATTTCCGAGGCCAACTCTTCAGACAGGGATTGGATTGGACTGTGGGACATAAAGTGATACTCGTGAGGAGTGTGACCCTCCGCTCAAGTAGATATGAGAAACTAAATGGGCAGCTTCTGTCCGGAAGTGAGATGGGAAGGCAGAGAGGGTTAGGAGCTGGTTGAACGGACATGGGGAATCGGGTGGAAAGGAGGAGTGTGCTGTCACAGTATGGGGAGAGCAATTACAGTCACATAACAGTGTATATATAAATTTTTGTATGGGAAAAAAATTAAAAAAAGTCTTTTTATACCCTTTCGAGTGTTCCTGATTTTCAGACCTTTCTTATAATATTCCTATAGATTTATTACTTGGCTAAATATCTGTTATTAAATAGCATATAGCATTTTATGTACAGTTTTCTAATAATATTTATTACACATTGCTACATATTTTATTACCTGGGTGAAAACCAGAATTTTTAGAATGATTTTATCTATAATAACTACTTCAGCCATTTATTTCTTTCTCCATTTTGTTTTGTGAGGTATAATTTGAATATCATGAAATATATCCTCTTATTTCACAGCTTTGCAGGTTTTGATAAATGCATAGAGTCATGTAATTATGACCATAATCAATTTACAGAACAGTTTTACTACCCCATAAAATTTCCCTGCCCTATTGAAGTCCAGGCTTCTCCCCACCAGCAGCCCTTGGCAACCACTGATTGTATTTTCTCACAATAGCTTTTCCATTTTCAGAATGTTATATACATGCAATCATCCAGTATGTAGAATTTTGTGTTTGGTTTATTTCATCTAGCATAATGCACTTGAGAGTATTCCATGTTGGTGTGTATATCTGCAATGTGTTTTCCATTATATGGATTTACCACACTTTTTATTCTTCAGTTTTAGGATTGTTTCAAGTTTTTGGCAATTAAGAATAAAGCTGCTATAAACATTCATGTACAAGGTTTTGTGTAAAAACAAGTTTCAGTTCACTTTGTTAAACACCCAAAAGTGTGCTGCCTAGCTCATGAGATAAGTATATATTTAACTTAAGTGGAAAAAAAAAAAAAAAGTCATTTTTTTCTAACTCGCTGTATCATTTTATATTTTTATCAACAAAGTATGAAAGTACTAGTTATTACTACAGCTTTTAAAATTTTAGCCATTCTAAGGTATGGAGTGGTATCTCATTGTAGTTTTAATTTAGATTTCCCTAATAATGAATGGGAGTCCTGGTGACACAGTGATTAAGAACTTGGCTGCTAACCAAAAGGTTGGCAGTTCAAATCCACCATCTGCTCCTTGGAAACCCTATAGAGCAGTTCTACTCTGTGCTGTGGGGTCACTATGAGTCAGAATCAACTCAATGGCAATCGATTTTTAATAATGAATGATTTTGAACAAGTTTCAACGTGCTTATTTGCTCTACATATATCTTCTTGTCAACTGCTTATTCAATTTTTTTGCCCATTTCTAAAATGTTTCTTGGCTTTTTTCCTTGAGTTTTTTATATATTCTGAATACAAGTACTTGTCAAACTGTAATTTAGACGTATGTTTTCTTAGTTTGTGGCTTATGTTTTCATTCTCTGAAGAGTGTCATTAGAAAAGCATGTCTTTATTTTGATGAGATTAAATTATTGTTTTTTCAAGGTAAGAAATTGTTACCTAATGCAAGGTCATGAAGATTTTTCTCATGGTATATTCTAGAAGTGTTATAGCTTTATGTTTTACAGTTACTTTTATAATTCATTTATACACACACATACAAACAATAATGGGAGCATATCACAGGGACACAGAAGTAAACTAAAAGAGCTTCCAAAAGAAAAATTTGGGAAAATTTGACAACAGAATAAAGTAACATTAGATTGTTGTTAGGTGCCATCAAGTCGATTGGATTATAATCCCCCTCCCCCAAATCAATATTCATGAGTTCATACTTTTATAAATAAATGATTGATTAAATAAACTTGTGAAGTGGAATATACACTTAATATGCAGTTACTCTACCCTGGAGAAGATAGGTCATAACTCTCTACTTCATATTTGTGAGTTGCACGTAGTGATTTCCTTCTAAAGAGTACAGTATAGATTGGGAGAGTGGAAAGAATAACTTTACAATGGAGAAAACTGACAAATGCTATCTCAGCCAGATAATCAAGATTAATATTAGCAGTGATAAGTGATGTTGATAGTATGTGCTGTTGATAAGATGTGAAGAAAATGGCACTTTATCTTTGTGGTCTTCCTTTCAAAAACCCGTAACTCCAATCTAGTCATGTGAAAAGCCTCATACAAATCCCAAGTAAGGAATATTCTACAAAATATCTGACCAGTAATCTTCAAAACTGTCAAGGTCATCAAAATTAAGGAAAGTCAGAGAAACAGTCACAACCAAGTGGATCCTAGGGACACATGACAACTAAATGCAATGAGGTATCCTGGATGGGATCCAGGAACAGAAAAATGACATTAGGTAAAATCTAAGGAGAAGTTAGTAAAGCATGAACTTTAGTTAATAATAATATATCAGTCCATAGGTATATAGATAGCTGCCTTCAAGTTGATGCCAACTCATTGATATTACATATTACAGAACTAAGCTTTCCTGATCCTGCATCATCCTCAGGGTCGCTGCCATGTTGGAGTCCATCCTTACGGCTCTGTGCCAATCCATCTAACCAAGGGACTCTCACATCTTCCTGGCCTTCTACTTCACTAAACATGATGTCCTCCTCTAGAGATTGATCCCTGCTAATGAAAATGTGTACAAAGTAAATGAGTTGAACAATATTAAGTTGTGATCCATAAGATTTTCATTGTCTAATTTTTGTTAGTAGATAAGCAGGGCTTTCTTCCTCCCCGAAACCTATTCACCATGGATGACGCTGCTGGTAGTTGAAATACTGGTGGCATTGCTCCCTGCATCACAGCAACACACAAGCCACCAGAGTAGGAAAAATTGACAGACAGAGATTGGAATAATATGTCAGTAGTGGTTTATTAATTGTAACAAATGTACCATACTAATGTAAGATGCTAATAATAGAGAAAAGTGGTTGTACAGTAAATGGGAACTTGCTGTAATATGTTTACTATTTTTCTATAAATCTGAAAATATTTTAAATTACAAGGTTTATTTTTTAAAGTTTGTGAAGCTAAGAGCAGTAAATTAGTGATTAGACAGTTGAAATTTTATACTAGCTGCTACCAAAAATATGCAACTGATTTCACCAGGAAAACTGAGTAGAAATGCAAGTTATAAATGTTGTTTATAGTGGTCCTGATTAGGAGCTCTGGTAGTGCGGTGGTTAATAACTGAAAGGTCAGCAGTTCAAAACTACCAGAGGCTCCACAGGAGAAAGATGTGGCAGTCTGCTTCTGTAGAGATTTACAGCTTTGAAAACCCTGTGGGGTTGCTGTGAGTCACAGTTGATTGGACAGTAGTGGATAATCTCCTGATAATTTGGTTCTCTTTAGTGATGCTTCTCAGCAATGATACAGGCACTCAGAAAGTTAACATTTAGATTGATTCTAGAGTGAGTTTTTGCCAGCCTCATGCAATGATTTTGCAAAAGAACTAAGAATAACAGCAGGAGAGTTTTTGGAATGATTAACTATGGTTTTCTCCTGGAAAGGGAAGGAAGTGAAGACAGAAAAGGCCAAATAGATACTATCAAATTTTCAGCCCTCTAATAAATTCGTTGCCAACATCTTGAGAGTATTTGTTGAGGCAGTATTGTGTAGTGATTTAAAAACATGACTTTGGGGTCAGAAAACCTAGGGTCAATTCTATCACTACTACCTATGGAAAACTTGACAAACTACTTAAGTACTCAGTGCCTTAATTTATCATTAGTAAAATGGAGATAATAATAGTGTTTCTTAGTTCACTGCAAGTATTTAATGATATACATATAGCACAACAGTACCTAGTACATAGGAAATACTCAATAAATTAACTTACATTTATTATAACTAGGTAAGACGAAGAACTCAAAGGAAAACCATTTGTGATAAGAGAACCTAATTTAGTTGGAGTTGGTACAGAAAAAAGACATCCTCACTGAGGCTGAACCAAGTTTGTTCCCACCCAAGTCACTATGAAATATCATTTATTAAGTGCTTCATAACATTTAAGATTATCTGAAATAATGGTGTTAGTTTGTTTGTTTACTTGCTTATTTGTTTTTGTTCCTCCCAGTGAAGGTATAATCTCTGTCTTGTTTATTACTAAATACCTTTGGCCAAAATACTACCTGACATAGAGTATAGTATATTCGCAATATTTATTTGTGGAATGATAGAATGACTGAACAATTAAGGGAATGCAATGTAAGATCCAGGGTGAGTGGTGTAGAAAAATTCATTGTCAATAAAGAAAACTTGGCAGTTACATATCTGATGTTTTCCTAGATTGTTGTAAAAGAAGTTCACCAGGAATATGAGTTGACTTTTCACTGTCAGCCATATGCCAAAATCTTCAATGAATTGTGAAGGCTATTCATGACGTAGGTAGATGACACTAAACACACAGAGAAGATGGTAATATTGTTAAGTTAGTTCACCTTAAAAAGTAAGTTTTTAAAGGAGGATAAAAATGTGTATGCTCATATTGTCCTCCATAAGTGACATTTCTGTGTGAATTCACATCTCCGTCAAAAGAAGAGACATGTTTTACTGAAAGCTGTATACGTAATGGAAAAAGGAGATTAGTGAAACTTTTATCTGCCAACCTATGGAGACAATGTTAAACTTGGCCAAAAGAATCAGCTTTCTATAAGGGAGAATGAGGTTAATTGGTAGAGGACGATAAAGTTTATGTCCTACTCCAACTTGAGTATACTTTGGGGGTTGACATGGAAGAGGAGTGATAGGTTTCTGTCTTGTGATTTGTTGTTTGTTTTTTCCTCTTCTCTTTTTCTTGGCTGACTGATGGGACAAGATAAAATCTTTGAACTTTGCTTCATATGAGATCAGCAAGATTTGTTTCTGGAAAAAAATCAGATTACAATGTAATTTAGTTCAAAACAATTCTGTATCTCAGCTTGAAGATCGCTTCCAATTGTACTTCAACTTTGATAATAGGATTTAGTTTTTAAATTAAGCAGATACATGAGCTCATGACATAGCAAATTAAAAAAAAATACATATTTTTCTTAATGTCAATATCAAATTTTATTATCTGTAAAGGAGTGACCTCAAGAGAGAATGGACCCACACATTAAACTCTATCAGAAAATAATGTGAAAATGACCAAAATTCAATAATGATTTTGTGACATTAAATATTCATGAACATCTAGCAAACATTATAAGATTTAGAACAAATTGAGACTAAGTGTTGTCAGTCATCCAACAAGGAAAAAAAGAAAAGGAAGATTTATCTTTAAAGTGTTTTTCTAACAAGGTCCAACAAAACTATCATGATTACAGCAACAGGTACAAGAAGTCAAAGTAAAAATCCTGGGCAGAGGCAAACCAAAAAGAAAAAAAAAAAAAATTCAGTTGCGTTATCAGTGCTCTGCACAAGCATATTTGGTAAAAATATTCCAACCAGTTGTTCTCTTACTTTCTATGGCATGCCAGATAAACAGGACATTATTACTTCAGTTTTTTAAGGTGTGCAGATAGAAGAGAATGTAAACCCACAGTTAAATGCGTGTCATCAAGACAAATAAAAAGGAAAGCAAATAAAATTGCTTAGTAAGGCTGGTTTTGCCCTGATATGACTGGGAGAATTGTTCATTCCCCAATGAGCTTGACATGGGCAGAACAGCACTCATTAGGATTAAAATAAAGGAAATAAAGTTTAGAGAAGAAAATGAAACAGTACATAGAAAACAAATCTCAACGTACCCTTTCCATTTGACGGGGCAACAATTAGTGTCTTCAGAAGGGTTGGTTGCTCACAAAAGCAATGAACAAATTTCTTTCTATAGTCCCTTTCATGAAACCCACAAACAAGTGTCTTGTGACCTACCAAAATAATAGTTTACAGAATATGCAAGATACTTTTCCACTTGTGAAGAAAATATTTAAACAAGATTGCCCATTTTCTCTAAAAATACCAATACCAGGGGGAAAAAAAAATCCTCTTTTAAATGAGAAAAAAAGAGAAGGAAACAGCAGATACACTTGTAAAATAACTTAATCTTATAAGAAAGGGATCATTTTCAAAATATGAGAATTTTGTCACCCACAAAAACACTATGTTATGAGACTAAGCATCCAAAATTAATAAATTACTTTTCATTGAAATATGAGAGGACCCTAAAGGAGAGTAGAGATGGTCATCCGATTTAACCATCTGACCCTTGTATTGAACAAGTTGATCTTAAAGAAGACAAGTAAACAATAACTTTATCCTTTCACCACTGGATGTACAAGTCTGTACTGTTCTGAGGGGCTAAGTCTTTCCTGTCTCTTGGATAAAATCTAGAGCAAGGCTCATGAATTTTCTGGCTGTTCTTAGGAAATACCATATTTTTATGCAAATAATATGCACCTTCCATGTTTTTTTGCCAACCAAAGCATGCTATGCTAATTTTTTTTCACAGCGGCATTAAAAAAAAAAATAATGACATAGTGGCACTTTTGAAAATACCTTTCAGAGGAGGGAGTGATTGGCAAACAAATGTAGAAGGCACATGTTATTTGTATAACAATGTGGTAGAATATCTTTCTATCATTTATAGTTTTAAAAAATACCTTAGTTCAGTAATTAATATATCCAGGCCAGTGTATTTAAAAAAAAAAAAAAAAAAACTTCCAAATTTGACTTGAATCATTACTTCTTCTAACTCTACCTGGGAACTACTTTGGACAGTACCTTAACTCCAATGGTAAAGCCAAGATACACTGTAAACTTCTTTTGTATCACTGTGCTTAGAATTGTTCTCCTCTTCTGCACTTACTATGCTCCACCTTTCTTGTAGAAGAAAAAGAAAAAAAAGTTTACAAGTACAAATTTTAATTAAATATTTTAACACAACTCTTTCAGTAACTGATAATAGAAAGATTAAAAAATCAGTAAGGATATAAAAGCTTTGAAAAACACGATTTAAAACAGTGACATAAACAACATGTGTAGATCTCTTTGTTTAATAACTGAAGAATATACATATATTATCAGTTTTCCATAGAATTATTATCAATACTAACCAGATAGTGGGCCCTAAAACAAAACTCATCAAATTTCAAATGATGGAAATAATGCAGAATATGTTTTCTAATCAAAGTAGATTTTGCCGAAATTCAGTGATGAAATAATTGCTAGAAAATCCCCAACTGTGTAAGTATTACTATATCTTTAAATAACCCATGGACTTGGTCAAAGAAGAAACTACTAATATATATTAGAACATACATTGAATTGAATTGTAATAAAACTATAACTTATTAAAAATTTCAGGGTGCGGATCAAGCAGCTGTTACAGGAAGTTTAGTTTTAAATGTATATGTTAGAAAATAAGAATCTAAATATTGATGTTGATAAGCCCATTAAACTAGGAGTTATATTTTAAAAAAAATAGAGAGGACCAAATCATTAGGGGGAGAGGAGATTAATGAAAGAAAAACCTGAACAATACAACAAAATTTTAGAAAAGAAGCCAAAAAGACATAGTGAATACATTGCAAACCTAAATAATAAGAGAATATGAAAAAAATAAACTCTATCAATCATTAATACACTGGCTTAAGCTCATTTATTAATAGATAAAGTGACACCAAAAAATGATTTAATTTGCTTCTGGGTACGACACTATGAATTAAAAAGCCCCACTTCATGAAAATCTATTCTTTGGTTAAACTTTTTTTATTGCACTATTAACATGGTAAGATGGCTGCTTATGATAATTAAGTCACACCAGGAATAGGAGGATCTATAAATGGAATATAAGCACCTGCTGTCAAGCATTGTATTCTTTTTACTGACATGTGACCTGTGAAGACATTGAAAGCTAGGCCTGTGGAATTATTACAGGTGACACTGGCTATTGTTGAGAATGAGGCCCTCAAGCCAGAGACCTTTAAGTCAGGGCAGCCCTTGTACTTGCATGACAGTTGTTACATTTCCTTGTAGCTATGTGGACTTCTGCACTTGAGCTGCTACAAGGACTTTTGCTGTTGAATGTCATTGTTGTTGTTAGTTGCTGTCAAGTTGGTTTCGACTCATAGTGATTGTACAGGGCAGCGTAGAATTGCACCATCGGGTTTCCAAGGAGCAGCTGGAGGATTCAAACTGCTGACCGTTTGGTTAGCAGGCAAGCTCTTAACCACTGCACCACCAGGGCTCCTTGCTGTTGAATAAGAATGCCTAACATTGTCATACTGGAATGCTGTTTTTCCTATCAATATCATTCTGATTTAACAGTTTGCAAATGT
Source organism: Dugong dugon (assembly GCA_030035585.1). NCBI lineage: Eukaryota > Metazoa > Chordata > Mammalia > Sirenia > Dugongidae > Dugong > Dugong dugon. The sequence continues at coordinate 31,881,128 of CM057473.1, read as the reverse complement.
AGCTTATGGAAGACTTGAGAGTCTGAATGTTTAGTGAAAATGGAACAGAACCCTTATAAACATTGCAGATGGAAAATCTTGTGGTAAACCAATATTCTCAACAAGAATAACTAAAATACCTGGATGATTAAAAAAGCGCAGGTTTAAAGGCATCATAAAGCTAATAAAGCAATTATGTGAAGATTCTGGGGGAGGTGAGTAGCAAGGAAAGATAAACATTATGAAGTTATGCTTTCTCAGAAAACATAGCTAATTTGGTTACCAGTGAAAGGCACTAAAAATCTGAGTTTAGGCATAGGATAGCCCCTGGGGAGTAGAGAAACAAGTGGTGTTTTTTGATGGTGTTTTAGGATGAAGAGAGCAAAAACAAAAACAAAAACCTAGAGATATGATGGCCCTCAGTCATAGAATGAATTTTTATTAAAGAAACTTGCAAAATTCTGAAGGTAAATAGGTAGAAGGCAAAAATAATAAATACTTTGTAATATCACAGAGGATATATAAAAAGAAAAACAGACCTAGGCAAATGAGAATAAACTATTGAAAACCAAAACAAATAAAAACCTTAAAAGAAGGCAGGAAAAAAAAATAAAGGACTCATTCTTATCAAAGGAGTAACAATTGGACTTACAGCTGATTTTTAACAGAAATAATGAAAATCAGAGACAATGGAATGCCTCCTTCAAGGTGCTGAAATAAAGTAAGTGGCAACCTAGTAGTTTATACCAAGTGAAAATGTCTCCAACAAATGAATCAAATAAAAGTATTATTAGAAAACAAGAAATGAGGGAATTTACCATCAGCAGACATGTATTAAAATAAATATTAAATGTAGTTGTCAAGCAGAAAGAATAGATTTCATAGGGAAATACTGACTTATCAGAAGAAACAAGAAAAAAAATAAGCAAAAGGTGAATATTACTATAAATATAAATTAAAATTTACCATGAAAATAAAATAATAATGACTTGTGACTTTTGAAGTACATGTAAAATTAAACGCCATAAGAGTTAGAACAAAAATGTTAAGAACTGGTAAATAAGTTTAAAGTGTTCTAAGATTCTAGATGGTAAAAATAATAATTTGTATTTAAAATCAGTCAAAGAACAATTTGTAATTACTAGGATAAGTACTAAAAAACAGATAAAGGGTAAAAAAATAAACAATTTTATAGAAGAAAAAAATAATCTAAAAATGCATGATTATTTCAAAAAAGGAAAGGACTCATAAAAAAAGGCAATATAACAATGGTAGGTTAAATAAAAAAGCAAACAGTAAAATTATAAAAAGAACTCCTATTACATCAACAGTTGCATTAATGAACCTAATATTGCAATTAAAATACTAAGATTTTTATATTGAATACTCTTCCTTCTCCTTTTCCTCCTCCTATTACTACTACTACTAACAATAATTATAATAGAAATCTTATATCTTAATTTGAGTGATGGTAACATGAGTATGGAATCCCCAGGTGCTGCAAATGATTAATATCTTTGGCTACTAACCAAAAGGTTGGAAGTTTGAGTCTACCCAGAGGTGCCTCTGATGAAAAATCTGGCAGTCTACTTCTGAAAAATCAGCCATTGAAAACCCTCTGGATCACAGTTCTGCTCTGACACACATGGGGTCTTCATGAGTCAGAATCAACTGTATGGCCATTAATACCACTGATACTGATAACATGAAGTATATGCGTATTTAAAATGTACTGAGCTATCAATTATTATTTGTGGACTGAATAGCATAATTTCTTTTAATGCAAAAAGCTTGGTATACCTAAGACAATCTTCAAAAGTTTTGGAGAATTTACACAACAGATCAAGCTATAATAATTATAAAGCCATATTAATTGAACAGGTGTAATATTAATTGAGGGATAGAGAAATGTGAAAACCAAACATATGGCTTTGAAAAGAACATGATTAGATTTATATCAAAAAATCTACCTATAATCTTAGAGGTCAAGAAAATATGTGATTGGGAGGGATTTGGGAACACCTCTGCACTACTGATTAAAAAAAAAAATTGAATGTAGTTTCTGGTTATTGATTGTATGCAATATGTAATGATTAGTTGTAAACTTATAATTTGTGCACTATTCTATATATATTTATGTTAAAATCTGATAAAATACTGATTGAAAATATAAGTTATAGCCTATAAATTATCCCCCATTGTCACTGAGTCAATTCCAACTCATGGTGACCCCATGTGTTACAGAATAGAACTGCTCCATTGGGTTTTCTTGGCTGTAATTTTTACAGAAGCAGTTTACCAGCCCTTTCTTCCACAGAAGTGCTGTATGGGTTCAGATTGCCAACCTTCAGGTTGCTGATCGCAGATTGCTTGCACTACACAAGCTCCCTATAAATTATAGTCTCTTTATATTCAAATTATAAATTAAAGTAAAAATTATGCAGTGGTTCATAGGTGTAGAGGATTCTGTGATGCTACACTCAGATCCCCACTTCACTACCAAACCACCCTTTCCCCAATTTCTACGAATATAGTTTTCTAACCGCTAATATCTGGCTTCTTCATTGGGAATTGCCCTCAGTTGCAAGCAAAATCTTTGCCCAATTTTGTCCCTTCACAGGGGACAGCCTCTGGCCAATGACTTGCTGACTCAGGCATACAAAAGCCCAGCTCCCTTGTCTTGATATGGAAGAACTCTGAAGGGCCACCGCAGCTCCAGTTTCTCCAATAGGCCTCAGCTACAATTACTTTGTGGATCAGTATCAGTCTTGACCAAGTCCGGCCCTTCTCATTTTCTCATAGGCATATTTTCTGAAAGCGTTCTCCTATAAGCACCTGTACAGAAGTATTCATCGAAGAATGTGATTCAGAGAACCAACACTAAGGCAAAGTGTGACTTTTTGTGTACTGATTTTTGAGTGCACTCAGTAAATAAGACCTCATTTTTCTATCATAATTCTTAACCAATTGAGGAAGACAAAAAGTAGTAGATGGAGATCAGAATCAGTTTTTTCTTTTCTTTTTTTTTTTAAACTAATAGAGCTGGATTGGAAGATAAAATTTAGGGGAGCAATAACAATGGGCACTCTCTATTACATTGATTATACAGACTTCCCCTTCACCTCATATGTCACTGGTAGTGCCAAAATATCCACAGGCATTCCTCATGTATGGTCTTTCACTGTAAAATGTGTGCCATGAAGGAGAAGACCATCAAGAGACTTCTCTCAGAGCAGACTGACCCTTAGCGATGAAATCCAGGAAGAGACAGAACTGCTCGCTCCAAGTTCCTTCATCCAAACTCATTAATGAAGTATCATGCCTGCTATAAACATGTGTTGAAAGACAAAGAGAGGATCAGGATGTTTTCTAAGGGAAAGTATGTTTTCTTCCTTAACATTATTGACGAAAAGTACAAAAAATGATGATACAATGTACTAATAAAAGTGGGTGTGGAAGATTATTCATTGTGGTATTTTTTTCATTTACTCATTTAATAAAAAAATGTTTACTGAATGTCCTCTGCATGTCAGGCATCAAAAGCCAGGAAAACAGTTCTTGCACTTAAGCGATAAAACCAAAAAGAAAACCAAACCCATTGCCATCGAGTCGATTCCAACTCACAGTAACTTAAGTGATGAAGTCCGCTACAATGCAAGATGCATGAGAGTTGATACAGATTAATTTTTTTTCTTTCAGAAGTGAAATGAATAGTTGTTAAATTGAAAAATAAAAATTTTAAGAAAAAAATATTTGTGTAAAATACAATTTTAATGAGAGACATTAAAAGCACATTTTTCAACTTTTAATGGGAAATAGACAAAGTAAGGAGAAAGAAATGGTGCATGTAATTAATACCGTTTATTATTAAATATGCATAATAATTTTATATTCAGAAATTGAAAGTTTTCTGATGATAATAGAACATTTATGAACACTGATTCCCCAGACAGAAAACCAAGTATATATATGTGTGTGTGTGTGTGTGTATGTCTGTGTGTGTGCCATGTATTGTTGTTGTGTTGTTGTTAGGTGCTGTTTAATTGCTTCTGACTCAGAGCAACCCTGTGTACAACACAATTAAACGATGCCCGGTCCTGCCCATCCTCACAATGGTTGCCTGAGCCCATTGTTGCAGCCACTGTGTCAATCCATCACGTTGAGGATCTTCCTCTTTTTCTCTGACCCTCCACTTTACCAAGCATGATGTCATTCTCCAGGGACCAGTCCCTCCTGATAACCCGTCCAAGTTATATGAGATGAAATTTCACTGTCCTGGCTTCTAAGGAGCATTCAGGCTGTACTTCTTCCAAGACAGAGCTGTTCGTTCTTCTGGCAGCCTATGGTATATTCAACATTCTTCGCCAACAGCATAATTCAAAGACCGAATTCTTCGCTTTTCCTTTTTCATTGTCCGGCTTTTGCATGCATACGAGGCGATTGAAAAGATCATGGCTTGGAACAGGCGCAATTTAGTGCCCAAAATGACACCTTTACTTTTTAACGCTATATATTTTTTCATGAATTATGACTTTTGTTTAGAGAAACTTTTTGCCATTTTAATCAGAAAATGTGGAATCTAGTTTGTATCATATGTATATACATATATATTAGAAAGTACAAAGTAGATTCCACATTTTCTGATTAAAATGGCAAAAAAGTTCCTCAAACATCATAATTCGTGAAAAAAAATACAGATAGATGCCCAAATACACAAACGCACACAGATGCAGCACACAGATACACACAAAAAAACAAGAAAATAAATCCTTAAAAAAGTAATTTTTTAACATAATCAAATGAATCGTCCTAAAAAAAAAAGCATGTTCTCAGTGTGCTCTATTTTAGAATATATTAATTATAGTAGCTGATTAATATTCATGTGGTAGAATAAAATCTGTACTCAGAAGAAATTCATAAGATATATATTTTCATTTAATAAACAACAATATTATGTTAATTACCATCTAGCTCAATAAAGTAGAAAGGAAAAAAAAAACAGGGATAAAGGCAATTTCAGATCTAAGGGTGGCATACAGAAGCAAAGAATGACATTGTAGGAAAAAGAAACCTTATAAATGATGAATAAATGCAAAAATTATTTTAAAAAATTAAAAAGAGTAATATTTACCAAGGCAAACAGGAAAAACAAAAGATAATGTTCGTATCTTGAGAATGAGGCTTTATTAGCAGGTTGTATTGCTGTGTGTGCCGTCAAGTAGATTCCAACTCACAGTGATGCTATATGACAGTAGAACCGCCCCATTGGGTTTCCTATCCTGTAATCTTTACATGAGTGGATTGCCAGGTCTTTTCTCCTGCAAAGCTGCTGGGGGGTTTGAACCACCAACGTTTAAGTTAGCAACAGACTGCTTAACCACTGCACCACCAGGTCTCCTTTTTGTTAGCTTATGTAGAGAAAACTAAAAATTGTAAAGAAATAGTGATAAATAAATCAATTTTGACATATCTTAAAATTTACCTTCAAATAATGAACTTGCAAACTACCGAAGTAGATTTAAGAAAACAGTGGGAGTATTATCTTAAACTAATTAATAATTATGAAGACATTTATTAAGTTGGTAAAGAACAATTCCACAATAAAATGCACCTTTTCTAAACAGATTAATGTGTGAAAGAATTGAAATTTGGAAGACCAAAGCAAGCCTATGTAATTTAAAATTATCCAGAGCTCTAGATTATAGATAATAATTATCAATGACTTATAGCAAGTTAGTATTTTCATGATTCCAAAACCTAAAAAAGAAAAACAGACACAACACAAAGAAGTCACATAGCAATGTCACTTTTCAATACTGATATGAATTCTCCAACAAGATGACAGCACTAAAATATCCTGATATATTAAAGGTAATATAAAATTGCCATGTAGCTTTATAATGTGAATACAGAGATATTTCTTCACTGAAACAGTTCAGATCTGGTACAAGCAATGGCCTTAATGTTCATAACCTGCAGAAAAGGGCCCAGGTGACTCTAAGGAGGCTTGACTAAATGAACTCTAACGTGTCTTAGGAGTCATAATGCAGCTTAGCTTGATTTTGGAGTGAGATACCTAATAAGTCTCTCAGGATGTTTGGGTCATTCTAAACATTAAATGGGGTATTTCAATCAGAACTATATTATCCTTTCACCAGTTCTGAACTCAAACAGATATTTTCTTGAGTGGAAATTTCTTTAGAGAAAACATTGACTCAAGTTAGGAATTTAAGCACACAACTAAGATTTTTACATGGCCCATGCCACCTTCAATAATTCTAACTTTATCTCTCAACTGAAATTAGGTATCTCAAGGTCATAAATTATTTCTTTTTTTTTCTAACACATTCTTTACTTAGTTTTCATTCTGTTTAAATTATCTTCTATTTTTTACCCTGTAGCCCTGGTGTCACAGTGGTTAAGAGCTATGGCTGCTAACCAAAAAGTTGGCAGTTTGAATCTACCAGCTCTTCCTTGGGAACCCTATAGGGTAGTTCTTCTCTGTCCTATAGGGTTGTTATGAGTTGGAAATGACTTAACATTAATAGCTTTTTTTTTTTACAGGTTTTATTTTTACCCCACTGATTTAAGATTTTTATTTTATGGAAGGTGAGAATTCAACCACTGAATGAACATGTCCTTTTGATATATGTTAAGAACCCCCTAACTGCATTTATATACAATTTTCTTCTTTTACTCTTTTCTGTTTCTTCATAAATTTTCATTATTGTCTAACTTCAGCTTTATTTTTGCTGTTGTTAATTGCTGTTGAATCAGCTCCAACTCATGTCGACTTTATGTTTGACAGAACCAAATGTTGTCTGGTTTTAGGCAGGCTGTATTATTTCTTTTTATTTCTTAAATGTTATCTTTAGTTCAATTATTTTAATTTTCTCATTTTAAAGTGATAACATTTTTAGCCATGAATTTAGCTCTGCACATAGATTGATCTCCATTCAACATTTAAAAAAAAAAGTGTGTTCTACTATGCAGTATACCTACCTCAACTTAGAGAGGTACATTATATAACAACCATTATAAACCAAACCTGTCGCCATTGAGTTAATTCTGACTCATGGTAATCCCATGTGTTACAGAGTAGAACTGCCCCATAGGGTTTTGTTGGCTGTAAACATTACCGAAGCAGTTAGCGAGGCCTTTCTTCCGCGGTGATACAAGATGGGCTCAAACCACCAACCTTTAGCTTAGTGGTTGAGTGAAACCATTTACCTCACCCATGGAACTTTAAAACAACCATTGTGGGGTCATTAAAAAAAAAAAAAGGAGGGGGCAAGATGGCGCTCTAGGCAGAAGCACCACGCGGTCCCTCCACAGCAAAGATCCGAAAAACTAAGCCTAACAGAGAATCAACAATCCTGAAACCCTAGAACACCAAATGAAGAGATAAAGAACTCAGCCAAACACCAAACGGAGTGAGAATACTAAAAGAGAACGGAGAGCGAGGAGAGACTCAGGCAGAGATTCCTTACCAGCTAACGCAGCGCGGATCCACCATCTTGGATTCCTATCGGAGACCAGCGAACGGGAGAGCAGCCTTACAGAGCATCTGGTCAGAGACAGAATGACCGGTAAACTGCAGTGCGCGCTCTCCCACCTCCCACCCCTCTCCGCCTCAGCTGGGGATCCCCTGCTTTCCGTGGCCAGGGTTTCTGGGCTGGGGGGCGCCGGTGCTTGGATTCCGTGTGCCCGGGCTGGCGGCTTTCTAGGAGCCGTTTGCTGGCAGCTAGCGAACCTTTCTCTGCCGCCTCCCCCTGCTTTTGCCTGGGTGCCTGGTTCCGAATGCTGTCTCTGCTCTCTCCTGAGGGGCTGTAGGGCTGCGTTCAGGTGTGTGGCTGTTTCCAGGTCTGGGCTCCTGCACGGGTGGGATCCCGGGGCCTTTGTTCGTTCGCCCCTCTGCTTTCGTGGCCGGAGTCCCTGAGCTGGGGGGCACCGGTGCTTGGATTCCGCGCGCCCGGGCTGGTGGCTTTCTGGGAGCCGTTTGCTGGCAGCTTGCGAACCTTTTTCTGCTGCCTCCCCCTCCTTTTGCCTGGGGCCTGGTTCCGAGTGCCGTCTTTGCTCTCTTCTGCGGAGCTGTGGGGCTGCATTCGGGCGTGTGGCTGTTTCCAGGTCTGGGCTACCACGCTGGTGGGATCCCGGGGCCTTTGTTCATTGGCCCCTCTGCTTCCCGTGGCCACGGTCTCTTAACCCCGAGACTACTGGCTTCCTGGAATTCGCGCCCCTGAGTGGGGGCTCTCTGGGTCCCATTTGTAGGCACTGACTGCTGGTGTTGCCCTTTTCTTTTTTTTTTTCAATTTTATTTTTCTTCCTTTTTTGATTAGTTTTGTCATCTTTTACCTCTTTTTCCCTTTTGTCTTTCTTCATTGCTTACTTTCTCGTCTCTCTATCTCTTCCTTCTCTTTCTGATCCCTGAATACCAGGCGATGTATGCCTCTGTACCTTCTGGCCAAGCTGAGCTGTGAAAATTGAGACCGACTCCCCCAGACCTCATAGCTGCATCGGTGGGATCCCTGGGAACTTTGCAGTTCTTTAACTTTTCTGATTTTTATTTGGTCATTCTTTCCTTTTCTTTCTCTTCCTCCTTCTGGTTTCCTCCAACCCATAGTCTCTCATCTGTACATTCCAACGACAAGCTCCCCTAACATTCTTTTATGTTTGTATGCTTTTTGCTCCTCCTCCTCTCTCCTCTCTCCCATATTCAGCTTAGCTTCACATAACCATCTTCCCGCTGCACCCTACCTACCTGCACCGTGCACTAGACATCACACCACCAAGCGGTGCAGGCACGCCCTATTGGAACCTGCCCAGCACTGACTACAGACCGTCCTGGTGGCTGCAGTGAGTGCCACAAGCAACCCGTCCCAGTGGCTCCTCCTCAGCTAGATCTGCCCAGCTGTACCACAAGGACGAAACAACAACAAAAAAAATCTACAATCAATAAACGAGAGAAATATCTACTGAATGCCACGAAAAGAGCAAACAATATCAAAACATTTACAAAAACAAGACAAGATGGCTCCAATAGGCGTCCAAATTAAAACACCAGATAACTCTCCTGTGGAAGAAAATGCACTAGAAGTACCTGATACGGAACTCAAATCACTAATACTCGGAATTTTCCAAGAACTGAGGCAAAAAGCTGACAAACATGAGGAACAAATAGACAAATTTATGGAAAATACAGACAAAAAATTGGAAGAATTCAGGAAGATGATGCAAGAACAAAATGCCAAAATAAATTCACAACTCGAAATTATACAAAAACAACAATTAGAAATGCAAAAGATAAACAACAAGATTTCAGAAACGGACGGTGTCATAGAAGGGCTGAGAAGTAGATTTGAAACCATGGAAGACAGGATCAGTGGAACTGAAGACAAACACTTGGATACAACTCTGTTTCAGGAAAACTCAGAAAAAAGAACAAAGAAAAATGAAGAGACCCTGAGAGTTATGTGGGACACAATTAAAAGCAAAAACTTACGAGTGATTGGCATACAAGAACAGGGGGAGAAAACAGAAAACACAGAGAGGATCATTGACGAACTGCTGACAGAAAACTTTCCCAATATCATGAAAAATGAAAAGCTGGCCATCCAAGAAGCTCAACGAACCCCATATAGAAGAGACCCCAAAAGAAAATCACCAAGACATATCATATTCACACTCGCTAAAACTAAAGACAAACAAAGAATCCTGAGAGCAGCTCGTGAAAAACAAGAAGTCACATACAGAGGAGAAACAATAAGACTAAGCTCAGATTATTCGGCAGAAACCATGCAGGCAAGAAGGCAATGGGATGACATATATAAAATCTTGAAAGAAAAAAATTGTCAGTCAAGAATAATATATCCTGCAAAACTCTCATTCAGATTTGATGGTGAAATTAGGTCATTTCCAGATAAACAGAAACTAAAGGAATATGCAAAAGTCAAACCAAACTTACAAGAATTATTAAAGGGAGTTCTTTGATCTGAGGACAAACAGCTTCAGCCCTCAGGCAGGACCTAGGACCTAGGACGCATGTTCACATGAACCAGATACCATTCTAGGAACTGAACTACAGAGGACTTTCCCAAAACAAAAGATATACAACAGGGAATCAGAGAAATCAATCAAAGGATTTCAACAACATCAAAACAATGAAAGAGGGAACAAACGGCATAGGTATAGAACCTTCTAAAGGAGAGGAAGGCAAGGCGATACCAAGTAATGGTAGACTGCTTCAAAATAATAAAGATAAGGGTAAAATTCATGGTAACCACAAAAAAAGTTAACTAACCAACTCATAAAAATAAAGACGAAAAACATAAAGTCTCAACAAAAACAAAACCTACAAAAACAAAAGAAATGAACACAAAATCCACAAACAAAAGGAACTCAGCACAAGAGAGTAAGAAGAACAAAGAAAACTTCAGCATCACAAAAAAAAGCACTACAAAATGACAGCAACAAACTCACATCTATCAATAATTACACTGAACGTAAATGGACTCAATGCACCCATAAAGAGACGGAGAGTGGCAGAATGGATAAGAAAACAGGATCCATCAATTTGCTGTCTACAAGAGACACACCTTAGAAACAAAGATGTGAATTTATTAAAAATCAAAGGTTGGAAAAAAATATAGCAAGCTAACAACTATCAAAAAAGAGCAGGAGTGGCAATTCTAATCTCAGATAAAATAGACATTAAAACAAAATCTATCATAAAAGACAAAGAAGGACACTATATAATGATTAAGGGGATGATCCATCATGAAGAGATAACCATAATAAATATCTATGCACCCAATGACAGGGCTCCAAAATACATAAAAAAAAAAACTCTAACAGCACTGAAAAAAGAAATTGATAGTTCCACAATAATAGTAGGAGACTTCAACACACCACTCTCAGTAAAGGACAGAACAACTAAAAAGAAACTCAGCAAAGATACAGAAGACCTAAAGGACACAATCAGCCATCTGGACCTCATAGACATATATAGAACAATCCATCCAACTGCTGCAAAGTACACATTCTTTTCCAATGCACATGGAACGTTCTCCAGAATAGACCACATCTTAGGCCACAGAGCAATCCTCAAAAAGATCCAAAATGCTGAGATAATTCACAGTATCTTCTCTGACCACAATGCCATCAAGGTAGAAATTAACACTAGAAAGAGCAAGGAAAAAAAATCAAACACATGGAAACTGAATAATAATCTGCTTACACATCAATGGGTAATAGTAGAAATCAGAGATGGAATTAAAAAATTCCTAGAATCACATGAAAATGAAAACACATCATACCAAAACCTTTGGGACACAGCAAAGGCAGTCCTCAGAGGACAATTTATAGCAATAGATGCACATATCAAAAAAGAAGAAAGGGACAAAATCAAAACATTAACTACAGAACTCAAACAAATAGAAAGAGAACAACAAAAAAAGCCTACAACCACCGGAAGAAAGGAAATAGTAAAGATCAAAGCAGAAATCAATGAAATAGAGAACAGAAAAACAATAGAAAGAATCAACAAAACCAAAAGTTGGTTCTTTGAAAGAATCAATCAAATCGACAAACCACTGGCCAGACTGACAGAAGAAAAACAGCAGAGGGCACAAATAACCCAAATAAGAAATGAAATGGGGGACATTACACAGACCCAACTGAAATAAAAAGGATTATAACAGAATATTATGAAAAACTATATTCCAACAAATTTGAAAACCTAGAGGAAATGGATAAATTTCTAGAAACATACGGCCTACCCAAACTACAACAAAGTGATATTGAAAATCTGAACAGACCCATAACAAGAGAAGAGATTGAAAAGGTAATAAAAAAACTCCCAACCAAAAAAAGCCCTGGCCCAGATGGCTTCACTGGAGAATTCTAAAAAACATTTACAGAAGAGCTCGTACCAATTCTACTCAAGCTATTTCAGAGCATAGAAGAGGAAGCAATACTTCCAAATTTATTCTATGAAGCCAGCATAACGCTGATACCAAAACCACGCAAAGACATCACAAAAAAAGAAAATTACAGACCAATATCTCTCATGAATATAGATGCAAAAATTCTGAACAAAATTCTACCCAATAGAATTCAGTATCATATCAAAAAAAATAATACACCACGACCAAGTAGGATTCAGACCAGGTATGCAAGGATGGTTTGACATTAGAAAATCCATCAACGTAATCCACCACATAAATAAAAGGAAAGAAAAAAGTCACATGATCATCTCAATTGATGCAGAAAAGGCATTTGACAAAGTCCAGCACCCATTCCTGATAAAAGCTCTCAATAAAATAGGTATAGAAGGGAAATTTCTCAACATAATAAAGGGCATCTATGCAAAACCAACAGCCAACATCATTCTTAATGGAGACAGGCTGAAAACATTCCCCTTGAAAACAGGAACAAGACAAGGATGCCCTTTATCACCACTCCTATTTAACATTGTGCCGGAAGTTCTAGCTAGAGCAGTAAGACAAGAAAAAGAAATAAAGGGCATCCAAATTGGTAATGAAGAAGTTAAACTGTCCTTGTTGGCAGATGATATGATACTATACATAGAAAACCCTAATGACTTCATGAGAAATTTACTGGAACTAATAGAAAGATTCAGCAGAGTAGCAGGATACAAGATAAACATTCAAAAATCAGTTGGATTCCTATACACCAGTAAAGAGAACGATGAAAAGGAGATCAGGAAATCAATACCATTTTCAGTAGCCCCTAAAAAGATAAAATATTTAGGAATAAATCTGACCAGGAATATAGAAGACCTATACAAAGAAAACTACAAAACACTGCTGCATGAAATCCAAAGGGATCTACATAAATGGAAAAACATACCATGCTCATGGATAGGCAGACTCAACATTGTGAAAATGGCAATTCTACCTAAAGCAATCCACAAATACAATGCAATCCCGATACAAATACCAACAACGTTCTTCAAAGAGATGGAAAAACTAATTATTAACTTTACATGGAAAGGGAAGAAACCCCGAATAAGTAAAGCAATACTGAAGAAGAAGAATAAAGAACCTACTATACAGCTACAGTACTCAAAACAGCCTGGTACTGGTACAACAACAGAGACATTGACCAATGGAACAGAATTGAGAACTCAGATGTAAATCCATCCACCTACGGTCAACTGATTTTTGACAAGGGCCCAAAATACATCAAATGGGGAAAAGACAGTCTTTTTAACAAATGGTGCTGGCAAAACTGGATATCCATTTGTAGAAAAATGAAACAGGACCCATACCTCACACCATATACAAAAACTACTTCAAAATGGATCGAAGACCTGAATATAAAGCCTCAAAGTATAAAATTCATAGAAGAAAAAATAGGAACAACACTTCAGGCCTTAATACATGGCATTAACAGGATACAAACCATAAACATCAACACAAAAAACCCAACAGATAAACTAGATAATTGGGATCTTCTAAAAATCAAACATCTATGCTCTTCAAAAGATTTCACCAAAAGAGTTAAAAGAGAAGCTACAGACTGGGAAAAAATTTTTGGACAGTACAAGTCAGACAAAGGTCTAATCTCCATAATCTACAAGAAAATCCAATACCTCTACAACAAAAAGACAAAAAATCCTATCAAGGAATGGGCAAAGGAAATGAACAGACACTTCACCAAGGAAGACATTCAAATGGCCAACAGACACATGAGGAAATGCTCGCGATCTCTAGCCATTAGAGAAATGCAAATTAAAACCACAATGAGATACCATCTCACCCCGGCATTACTGGCACAAATCAAAAATACTGGAAATAACAAATGTTGGAGGGGCTGCGGGGAGACGGGAACTCTTATACACTGCTGGTGGGAATGCAAAATGATACAACCATTTTGGAAAATGATATGGCGTTTCCTCAGAAAGCTAGAAATAGACATACCATTCGATCCAGCAATCCCACTCCTAGGAATATATCCTAGAGAAATAAGAGTCATCACTCGAATAGACATATGCACACCTATGTTCATGGCAGTATTATTCACAATAGCAAAACGATGGAAACAACCTCGATGTCCATCAACAGATGAATGGATACACAAACTATGGTACATACACACAATGGAGTACTATGCAACGAGAAAGAACAACAATGAATCTGTGAATCATCTCATAACATGGATGAAACTGGAGGACATTATGCTGAGTGAAATAAGTCAATCACAAAAGGACAAATATTGTATGAGACCTCTATTGTAAAAACCCATGAAAAAATTCACATGCAAAATGTAACAATCCTTGTTGGTTACCAGGGATGGGGGGGAATACTAAATAGGTAATAGGTAAGTGGTAACTTGGGTGAGAGGTGAGATAGTACATAGTACAGGGGAAACTAACACAACCTGCACAAGGAAAGGTCATGGAGGCCCTATAGACACATCCAAACCCCCCGAGGGACTGAGTTTTTGGACGGAGGGCTCTGGGGACCATGATGTCGGGGAACATCTATTTCAATTGGCATGACACTACTTATAAAGATAATGCTCTACATTCTACCTTGGTGAGTAGTGTCTGGGGTCTTAAAAGCCTATGAGCGGCCATCTAAGATACTCCACTGGTCTCATCCCTTTGAGAGCAAGGGAGAATGAAGAGAACAGGGTTCAATGAAAAGATTAGTCCAAACGACTAATTGTCCACAGCTACCAAGGCCTCCACCGGACTGAGTCCAGTACAACTGGATGGTGCCTGGCTACCACCAATGACTCCTCTGACCAGGATCACAACAGAGGGTTCTGGGCAGAGCTGGAGAAGGATGTAGAGCATAATTTTAACTCCCAAAAAAAAAAAAAAAAAAGACCAGATTTACTGGCCTAACGAATACTAGAGAAACCTCAAGAGTGTGGCCCCCAGACCCCCTTTCAGCTCAGAGGTGAAGTTACCTTCGAGGTTCAATGTTAAGCCTGGGAATGGACAGCCCAGTAAAACTAAATGGGACTAACGAGGTACAGGAGTCCGGTGACAAGGGCCAGAAGGCAGAGGGGGAGTAGGAAACTGATGATAAGGAACACAAATTGAATAAGGACACTGTCGATGTATTGTGAGATTGTTGACCACTGCTATAGGGCAACATTTGTAGTAACTATTAAATGGGAGGCTGTTTTGTCCTGTAACCCTTCATCTTGGGTGAGAATGGCAGCACAATTGGAAGATCATAGTCAATATCACTTAAATGTGTAAGTAAAAAGTTCTGAAATGGTGTTTAAATAAAATAAAATAAAAAAAACCAAATGAGACTAAAGAGGTACAATAGTCCACTGATAAGGTCCAGAAGACAGAAGGGGACAATGAAGTCTCCTGGTGATAGGGAACACAAAGTGGAGTAAGGATATTCTTGATGTGCTGTGAGATTGTTAACCATTGTCATAGGGCAACATGTGTAGTAACTGTTAAATGAAAAACTATTTTGTTCTGTAAGCCTTCATCTTAAGTGAGAATAACAGCACAGTTGGAAGAGCGTAGTCATTGTCACTGAACTGTGAATGTAGAAATTCTTGAAACGGTGTATCTTTGGCCATCTGTAATTTTCATCAAAAAAAACAAAAAAAGGTTGAGAATTTAGAGGCTTAATACGTTGTGGGGTTGTTAACCAATGTCATAGAACAACATGTGTACTACTATTTCATGAGAAACTATTTGCTCTGTAAGCTTTCACCTGAAGTACAATAAAATAAAAAAAAAAAAAAAAAAAAAAAAGGACTAGAAGGGAGTATAACATGACTAATGTTACTTTCCTTGCTGCCCTGCTTGGATTTGAAACTAAGTCTTTTGACTCCAAATTCAATATTTCTTCTTCTATACTACTGCCTTCTTCACAGACCACCCTCTTCCTCACTCTGCACATTTTTCAGTTAATAATCATTAGTAACATTTGTCTGGGTTGTTTTCTATTATATTTCTCAGTCACCCTGAGTCATATACCTCTCCTTTCAAAGTGGAATCATTTATATTACATAGAGTATCCTTGATTTTTTTCCTAGACATTTGATTGCCACCGTCCCTTTTCCCGTTTGAGGTACAAAGTTTTCAGTACCATTATATCCCCTTGTTCAGTTCAGTTGGATTCTGTGAAAGGCTGTTAGACAAAACTCATATAGCCATTGAACCTATACATGTATTTTTTAATTTTCCCAGTGAGGTGTATTTTAATATTGTCTATAAAAATAATGTGAAATTTAAAGTCCATGCAATGTGAAAATTATATGTTCACATTGTTTTTCTACATAGAGTAATTACCTACTAGATTTGCTTTTTGACAACATACAGTTTTTTTAATACATATAATTTTTGACTATCAGAGTTGCTTTTAAATGTGAAAATTTCCTATGCACAAATTGTTTCTAAAGATAGTAATTGCCTACCAGATTCTGTTTTGAAAATTATTTGTTCATTTTGAAAACAAGAGATATAACCATGTCATATTTTTGCATCAAATGCTTTCTTCATATCTTTCTTGGTTTATTAAAGAAATAACAATATGTTATAACAAAGCAGTGATTTTTTTTTTAAGATTTTGAACATAAAAATTGTGATAGTTATTAAGGAAAAACGTAGAAAACAGTTTTGTTCCAAAGCTATAGATACAGTGTTCTTTTTCTTTTTGCCCATAATCACTGTATATATATACACATACATATTTTTTGATTATGCACTCTAGTTGGCACAATATCGAAAATAAAATTAAAGATTCAAAATTAAGATTAATTAATGAGACAAAAATTATTCCATAATGTGAGTAGTTTCTAAAATGTAACAAAATCTAAAAATATAGATAGTGGTAAAAATTACACATGAATCCAAGCCTTCCAAATCAGTTTCTACTTACTGTGATAAGTGAAAAAGTATAAATGCTGTTGTTGTTACCAAGAAAAAAAAAAGTTGCTGTCCAGTAGATTCTGACTCATAGCGACCCTAGAGTGCCATCAAATCAGTTCCAACTCATAACGACCCTACGTACACCAGAATGAAATACTACCTTGTCCTGGGCCATCCTCACAATTGTTGCTATGTTTAAGCCTATTTTTGCAGCCACTGTGCCAATCCATCTAGTTGAGGGTCTTCCTCTTTTTCACTGACTCTCTACCAAGCATGATGTCCTAATCCAGCAACTGGTCCCTCCTGATTACCTGTCTAAAGTACATGACGTGAAGTCTCACCATCCTCCCTACTAAGGAGCATTCTAGCTGTACTTCTTCCAAGACAGATTTATTCTTTCTTCTAGAAGTCCATGGTATATTCAATATTCCTTGCCAACAACATTATTCAAATGCATCAATTGTTCTTTGGTCTTTCTTATTTATTGTCAAGCTTTCTTATGCATATGAGACCACTGAAAATACCATGGCTTGGGACAGGGGCACCTTAGTCCTCAAGGTGACATTTTTGCTTTTTAACACTTTAAAGAGGTCTTTTGCAGCAGATTTGCCCAGTGCAATACTTCATTTGACTTCTTGACTCCTGCTCTCTTGTGGATCCAAGTAGAATGACATCCTTTAAAGCTTCAGTATTTTCTCCATTTATCATGATATTGCTAATTGGTCCAGTTGTGAGGATTTTTGTTTTGTTTATGTTTCAACCTACATACAAATTTGACTTAAAGACAGATTTAGGAATGGAACTCGATCATAATCCTGGGATTGTATGTATGTAATATGGTGCTTGCACAAAGTCCAAACCATGTAATGTTTCAGAGAACTGTAGTCACTTTAACTCTGTTCACATTCCCAATCATTAACATCAATCTATTAAATACATTCTATCTCCAAAGCCTTTCAATTGCCTCATATGCATGTGAAAGCTGGAATGAATAAGGAAGACTGAAGAATTGATGACTTTAAATTATGGTGTTAACAAAGAATAGTGAATATACCATGGATTACCAGAAGAATGAACAAATCTGTCTTGGAAGAAGTACAGCCAGAAAGCTCCTTAGAAACGAGGATGGTGAGACTTCATCTTTCGCGCTTTGGACCTGTTACCAGGAGAGACTAATCTCTGGATGTTTGGCAAAGTAGAGGGTCAGCATGGAAGAGGAAAACTCTCAACGAGATAGATTGACACAGTGACTGCAACAATGAGCTCAAACATAGCAATGATTGTGAGAATGGCACAGGACCAGGTAGTATTTTATCCTGTTGTACATAGAGTCTTATGAGTGGGAACTAACAAAAGTATCTCCAAAGCATCGCAAATGCATGCTCTATTCTGCATTCCCACTGCAAAGGTTAAGTGTAAACTTCAGCACATGGTATAGACCATGAAAACATTCCTGGTGATGTGAAGAATATGTATGTATATGTAGACACAATTGTGAGCACGTGAACTCTACCAGGAAAGAAGCCATATCTTAACTATTTTTAAATTAAATTGAAATTTTATCTAGGGATATTTGGGTGGTGCAAATGGTTAAGTGCTCAACTACTAGTCAAAAGGTTGGCAGTTTGAACCCATCCAGAGGCACCTCGAGGACAGGTCTGGCTTCTGAAAGGTCACAGCCTTGAAAACCCCTTGAAGTAGTTATACGCTGTAGACACGGGGTCGCCATGAATCGGGATCGACTTACCGGCAGCTAACAAAAACAGTAACAAATTATGTCTTAAAGGAAAATACCAAGTAGAAAGTAAAATATAAGCAATGTTTATTTTTTTGGCACATTTTTTGTAACTGATGTTAAAAAAAAAAAAGATTTCTTCACACTTTTCGATTTTAGCCTGTTAAATGTAAGTATTCTGTATAGAGGGTAGTATATTGTATAGAGGACTGACATTGATTTTGACCAAGGTGTTGGTAATACATAAAGTAGTGAGAGCAGAAATGATGCTGGAATGAAGAATAGGTACATAAGCATATTTGTGACTTACATGGACTAGTTACCATAGAAAAAGCAACAGTTGTTGGGCACGTTTCATGAGTTGTTTCTTAAACTAAATGTGTGGTCATAAAAGTAAAGATAACCAACATGGACATAGTTTTATGTGGAGATAATTACATCAAAATAAATTACTCCATGTAATCTGTAAGAATAGAGTCACAGACCTATGCCATTGCTTTAAATTATGATCAAATCAAATAAAAAAAGATAGACAAACAATGAATTATTATTATCTCTGTGTATAAAATTTTCCAAATAAACATACTGGCCACTTGTTCCATGTGTATTTTTTCCTTCTGTATTTTTAACCTATGGCCATATGTACTCACTATATGAAAGAATATGCTTATTTTATTAGATTCAATACTTGCCTAGAGTTCTATTTCGACAATTACAACTTTCTTCAAAAGTATATTTTTGATTTTCTGTGATTTTTTTCTATATAATATACACTTGATTCTTTTCTATATAACGTTTCCCATCTCTACTAATTATTAAGGCTACAATATGCTCCTTCATTTCCTGTAATTTTACCACTCCATTTATATTGGCTTCTTTGGGTACTAACTTGTTTTTTGTTTTATTTTAAAATAGCATCAATAAATAGTTTAATTTTGATAGCTAGTGGCTTTTAACTATACTCTGTGTAAAATTTTGTACAGAGAACTTCACAGAAGGAATACCTTATATTTTCAATTGCAGTCATTTTTACTTTGTGGGCCATACATCTTGCCTGTAGTTTTTTTGTTAGTATTGTTTTAAAAATGTCTCCGGGTGGCACAAATGATTTGCACTCAACTGCTAGATGAAAGGCTGTCAATTCAAACCCACCCTGCGGTACTGTGGAAGAAAAGTCCTGGTGATCTGCTTCTGTTAAGATTACAGTCAAGAAAACCCTATGGAGCAATTCTGCTCTACAACACATTGGATCATCATGAGTCAGACTCTTTTCAATGGTAACTGAGAACAGCATTGCTTTAAAAACTTGAGAATAAAATTATAAGTGGTTTCTCTAATAATCAATACGAAAAATTCTGATTTTAATACATGATTTTACGTGCATTACTACCTTGTTTAAATATAACAAAGACTTGGCATAAAATAGAATATTAATAAAATATGAGAGTCTCAGAGATCATATGATTTGAAATGACTGTTTTGGACTTTTTTTATAGTTAATACATTTAGTCGAAGTAGTACAACAAACATATCATTTAAAACATGGTAGAATTATGGTTTAATGTGTGAATATGCAGAAGAGCTGCACAATTTTCCTTATCTTTCGTTAATAAGGGCTTATGTCTATATGATATTTTGTGATTTCTAACATTATAAGGCAGTTTTATTTAAAATGATTCTCTTAATTCTCAGAGAAATCTTATTTATTTTTTAAATCTGCAATTACAGAGGAGAAGACAGATGCTATAGGAGGATTTGTGATGTCTTCACGATCCCACTGCTGGTTAAGTGGCACATACAGAATTTAGAGCAACACTTCTCTTAGTCTAGTGAGTTTTCTCCAAGAAACCACATTTTCCACCCAAAGCATGGAACCAAAATAAGGGTTCAGAAATTTCAAATGCTTTGCAATATACCTTCCATTTTTGCTTGTATGAAACACTGCCTCATTTCTCTGTTATAGCTACAGTTATTATATATATTCTCCTCACTTCATATCAGGAGTCCCTGGGTGGTGGAAAAGGTTAAGCTCTTGGTTGCTAAACAAAACGTTGGTGATTCGAATCCGCCCAGAGATGTCTTGGAAGAAAAGCCGATAGATCTACTTCCGGAGCACGGTTCTGCTCTGAAACATATAGGGTCGCCATGATTTAGAATTGACTCTAAGGCAACTTCTACATTCATACCATGTGAGCTATTTATCTTGCCGACATTCTGGATAGTCCACTGAAATATTTTTCTGTTCTTTTGAAACTTTATTTGGGTTCCAGTAAGTTCAATTTTATGCATGTTCTATATTATTTTTAGCTAATTTTTTCCTAAAAATATTTGACAGATCAACTTGTAAAGTGCTGTTTTTTGACAAATATTTGGACTAGTACATGATTCTTTTTTCCAAACACTTCATTAATCTATGGTAAATTTGCAAACACATTTTCCAAAGGTTAACAATTAAAAATACATTTTTGATGTATAACAACAGCAAATCAAGAGCATTTTTGCCAAAATCACAAATGTTAGTGTCTTAGTTTGCCAGGGCTGCCATAACAAAATACCACACAATGGCTGGCTTTAAAGAAAAGACATTTACTTTATCACAGTTCTGGTAGTTAGAAGTCCAAATCAGGCTATTGGCTATGCTGATTTCTTCTGAGGGCTTTGAGAAAGGAAATGTTCCATTCCTCTCTGCTAGCTTCTAGTGGCGGCCGGCATTCTTTGGTGCTTGCAGACATATCCTAATGTGGTGTTTTCTCCCTGTGTGTAACCTTCTCTCCATGTCTGTTCTTCTGTTTTATAAAACATCACTCAGAAGGGATTAGGATTAGGGCCTATCCAACTCCCGTATGAACTGCTTAGATTTAACGGATAACAAAAGAAAAATCCTATTTCCAAACAAGGTCACTTCACAGGGACAGGAGCTACGACTTCAACATATCTTTCTGGGAAGCACGATTCAATCAATAACAGTATGTTAATTTACAATACCAAGTGACCTCTCATCCTACCATAATTTATTTTATTTAGTGACTGTGGTTTGTACAGGGTATAGAAAGGTGATACAAGAATTTACCAAAAGAAAAAAAAAAAACTCGTTTGAATCAACACCTAAATGAAGTAGATATTGTAGAACTAACCATAATAAATGTTCTTTAAGTGACAACATGAAGGGTTTTGGAATAGTCACATACAATAAGTAAACTTGTCTTAGGAAACAATGAATAAATGTAGAAGAAATATGTAGTATAGTCATCTGTAGCCTTTTTGAAAACATAATACATTCACAGATGACTGGTTTTCATTAAGTCAGAAAGAGTAATCCAAAGAACCAGTGTTTTCTTGCATTTAACTGACATGGTAAGGATAAAAAAATAAGGCATCTGATAGTTTCAAATTTTGTATTACTGCAAAAATCTGATCAGTTGTGTGGAAGAAATGGTTCACCAGACTTAATCCTAACTTAGCTGTAATACTTTTCAATGCTACCCTTTCTCCACATACGGTGCAATATTCTGTTTACTAATTAGTTCCCAGGTGACTTAGTCCATAAAAATACTTCCATAGACAGACAATAATAATTCTGGACACTGAGAACGTATACTCTTTATCATAAGTTAACAAATATACATTTTGTTTTAATGAAATGAAAAGCTAACATTTAATAATAACTCAGCACAGGCCAGACTGCATACATTGTTATTTAAACACTCATCTTATTAGATCATCAAAACAAATCTATGAGGTCCAGTTACAAAAATGAAAATGAGCCTTAAAGAGGCTTAGGAAATTGCTCAAGGTCACACAAGGGAAGTTATGTGATCTTTATTATGTTACTATAAGAAACAGTGCCATAAAACTCATTTCATAGTTGCTCATAGTATGATATTGAAAGGTATATTTACAAGATTGCAAATGTCCTCTTTTAGGACCCAAAGGAGAAATTTCTCCTGACTAACACCAAAAGTTGCCTCTCCAGGGTAAAAGTGGCCTGCTATTTATTCTTTGGACTTTGAATCATTCATCTTATTATATTTCAGAGTCACATTTGTGAGATGATGTTTTTGTTGGTCGATATAAACTTGCAATTTTGGGGAAATATGTGTTTTAAATATTCATCTTCTATCATATTGTTCTAAATATTTATGCATTGTTGCCTTTCTAACAAATTCTGTTTCACTGAGTTAGTAGAAGTTCAGTCTGCAGTGGAATTAGCTCAGCATGTCCCTAAAACAAAGTCAGGATAGAGTTTAGCTGTCCAGAATGAGAACCCAGCTATACAACCCAAAGCAGTCATTCAGGTCAACTCGACCTATCATAAATTCTAACATCTGTGTCTCCTGACTAATT
This sequence comes from Dugong dugon, assembly GCA_030035585.1. Classification (NCBI taxonomy): domain Eukaryota; kingdom Metazoa; phylum Chordata; class Mammalia; order Sirenia; family Dugongidae; genus Dugong; species Dugong dugon. Next base: position 31,858,197 of record CM057473.1, on the reverse strand, counting down.
ACGAGGAATATTTGTAACATTGTGCATGCCACAGGCACATCTAAGGTCTTTCTACTCCTGATGTCATACTCTGTCATTGCAGTAAATGATGATAAACATTTCCCAAACAGTGCCAGATAGTAATAACACATCTCCGATCTACTATCAAACATCAAGGGATTTGTGTAACCTGAACCCTACTTTAGAGTAGTTAAATGAAAATACTCGTCTCTTCATGATCTCGTTCCCTAAAAGCCCCGAAAAGCAATCAGATATGTTCTGTATGACAGTATCTATGAATAGATTGGTGTCACAGTACTGGCTTGCTCAAAGGCAAGGATTTCCTACAAATTCCTAGCTAACAAAATTTTGAGTGGACAACTATTCCAGCCTTATCCATTATCACACATAAATTTATAATGTTGACCTTCTATTGTAGGTGTTGAAAAATTATGTCTATAGGTAAACTCTTGCCTCTATTGTCTGTTTTTGTAAATAAAATTTTGTTGGAAAACAGTTACAGTCATTCATTTATGTATTATGGCTGCTTCCATGCTACTGATAGAATTGAATGCTTGCAACAGAGACAGTATAATCTACAAAGCCTAAAATATTTACTCTCTTGCTCTTTGAAGAAAAAGTTTACAGACCACTGTTTAAATATATTTAATTAACTTATTCCAGGTTTTTTATTTATATTTTTTCTAATAAAATAAGTCTTCCTTCTGAAATTATCAAGCAACCAAATTAACTCACATTGTTAGTGAAATGACACGTGGAATCCAAAATTTAATCACTAAGATTGACAGCACCTTAATAGTCTCTAAAATGGGGTCATTCTAACACATGTAATAAAATATTCATAATTTTGTAGTGCTTTGTGAACTAAATTAACATCTATTATAACTTTTTCTCCTTACTTTCTGATCACCAGATTATGAATATAGAAAAGACACATGTCCAGCAGTAATGTAAAATACAACCTAGTGATACAACAAAAAAAACATATCCATTGCTGCCTAATTGATCCCAATTTATGGCAACCCCATGTGTTTCAGAGTAGAACTGTGCTCCATAGGTGTCTCAGATTTCTAGTGCTGCTATAACAGAAATACCACAAGTGGATACCTTTAACAAAGTGATATTTATTCTTTCATAGTTTAGGAGACTAGAAATCAAAATTCAGGGCACCAACTCCAGGGAAAGGCTTTCTCTTTCTGTCAGCTCTGGGGGAAGGTCTTTTTCATGAATTTTCACTTAGTCTAGGAAGTTCTCAGTGCAGGGACCCTGAGTCCAAAGGAAGTGCTCCCCTCCTGGTTCATTCTTGGTGACATAAGATCCCCCTCTCTGCTTGCTTCTCTCTTTTATATCTCAAAATAGATTGACTCAAGATACAACCTAATCTTGTAGATTGAGTAGTGCCTCATTAACATAACTGCCACTAATCCTGCCGTCATTAGCTTCACAGAGGTAAGATTTACAACACAAAGGAAAATCACATCTGATGACAAAATGGTGGACAATCACACAGTACTGGGAATCATGACCTAGCCAAGTTGACACACATTTTTTGGGGACACAATTCAACCTGTAACAGTAAGGTTTTCAATCACTGTGACCTTTAGGAAGTAGATTGGCTGGACTTTCATCAGTGACATCATTGGGCCCTGTGATAGAAAGCTAGAAAAACAGTGCATATTTATTTTGAAGAAATAATTAAGGTCCAGGATCTGATCCTGAAACTCACAGCCTCACAACACTTGTTTTCTGAGTGTAAGTTTCTGCATGCTGTCTATATCTGAAGTAGATTTCAAGTTTTCAAACTTAAAATTATAGTGTAAAGTGACAGAAATCAATTAATTTACAACAAGAAATGTAACTCTCATAAAAACGAGTATAGTCATGTTTGATCTAGTTGGGAAGCCAAATCAGAAGCAGAAGGTGCTTAGTGAACCTGGATATTACAGAGAGTAATCAAACATTTGATTGTATGAAATTATGAGGGCAGCCACATCCATGCCACAGTGGGAAGAGCCTTGCGAATGGCAAAACAAACAAATGAAAAACAAAAAACAAACACACAAACAAGCAAACAAACATTGGAAAATTGTTAGTTTAACATTCTCTTTCTATGGGCAGTGCTAGAACAGAAATACCAACTTCTGCATCTGCGATTCTTTTGTTTCATGCCTCTATACCTTTTAATTGACCTTCTAACCTTTTAACTGACACATTCTTTTCAAAAAACGTTAATACATTTTCTAAGTAAATGCTTGGAGGCTCAGAAGTATTTTACATAACGTTGTAGATCTCCACACTAATCTGTTATGCTTATACAAATATTTAGTGTGTTAGAGCAAAATTATTTTCCTAATTTCCTGGCTTTTGAGGGAAGCTTCAATGTATTCCTAAAATGACAATATAGACACCTTACAGAAACTTTGTAGGATCATTAAAATTATATAGAAACAAATAAGAATTAGATAACTTGATTGATTTCAGAATAATGCCATGTGTCTTAGTTATCTAGTGCTGCTGTAACAGAAGTACCACAAGTGGATGGCATTAATAAACAGAAATTTATTGTCTCACTGTTTAGGTGGCTAAAAGTCCGAATTCAGAGTTTCAGCTCTAGAAGGATTTCTTTCTTTGTTGGCTCTGGGGAAAGGTCCTTGTCTCTTCATCTTCTGCCTCCAGGTTCCTTGCAATCTCCACGTGTCTTGGCATCTATCTTACCCCATCTCTCCTCTGCTCACTTGTTTAATCTCTTTTGTATCTTAAGAGATTGACCAAAGGTACGTGGTATACTAATCCTGCCTCCTTAACATAACAAAGAAAATCTATTCCCAAATGGGATTATAACCTCACCCATAGAGATTAGGATTTACAACACATATTTTTGGGGGACACAATTCAATCCATAACACCATGTGAAATACATACAAATATTACGGAAATAAATTGAAACTTTTTAAATGATATATTATGGTATTAAGAAACTATTCTTTAAGAAACATTAATTTGTTTGTTACTTCAAAATGTATTAGTTCAAATAATTGTTCAGATTGTTTTTAAGCAGTCCTTCATGATTCTAAAATAATAAAAACAATAGTGAAAATCTTACTTCTATTTTGTTCAAAAATCCAACAATTTCTTTTTTACTTTTCCTTTTCAAGTAAACAAGTTTAATAAGCATTTCAGACACTATGCTTACTAATGTTAAGAAATCTTTAACACTTGCCACTTTTCGCTTTTGGAAATTTGCAGTAATAGTAGCAAATTTGAGCTTGTGGCACTTCATACACTAGTGTTCAGGAAAAGGAAAAGACTTTTGAGTCAAACACGGTGATGCATGGCTTTATTTCTGCCATCAGAGAAGCCTGCAACTTCCTGCTAAATGGCTTTGTGTTCAATACACATTTGCTAAGGTGAGCTGTGGTCTAATTAGAGCTATCACTAAATCATTATCACATTAAACCACTTTCAATTGCCCTATCCAAAACCCTATAGGGCAATTTTGCCTCACTTCTCTTGGTGGAGAGCCGCCATAATTCCCTGCAAGTCAGTGCTGCTCAGCCTCCTACTTGAAGACACTTTGAAAAGTGCTCATTGATAGATGGAAGATTGGATACTTGAATGTGGGGATGCTTCCTGACCAGAAGAACAAAATATCTCAAAAAACCTTCAAAGGAACTCAGTGTAGCTTGGAGTAGTCTTTCATTATTCAGTTAAGAGGGCATTGAGAGGAGACAGAGAAGAGGGAAAGTTGATTTTAAGCACTTTTAGGAGAAAGTGTAAGCAGAGAGGGTATGAGTTCTTTAGGTTAAGCACCTGATATTGAAGAGCTAAAGAAATATTAAAAATAATTTATTATTGGGGCAGACTGTTGTTTGCAACATTGAGAGAAAGCATATTAAAGAACTAGATGGCCTGGCTTAGCTTTTGCCAGTGCCTCTCTCATTTGCTGTAAATTCCCACAGTTAGAATGTACCTCCTCCTTTTTTGATTTTGTAATCTGGCCTGTCCCACTTTTACCTTCGTCTCCTAACACTTATCTTAAAATCCACCCCCCTCACCTTCAAAGCTCCAGAAATCAGAATGCAGTTGTCAGAGTAACTGAAGCCAGGAGTTCAGGATTTTATAAATGTAAACATAGTGTGAGGTATTTAAGGTGGAAAAAGACAGTGAAAATAACACTTTATGGGAATCAGAAAAAAGTTATCTTGACATCCAGCATCACCACTTAGCAGATGGGTGACTTAGAAAAGCTATGTAATTCCTGTAAGCCTCAGTTTTCTCATCTGTGACTTAGAGAGATCAATGCTAGCCTTTCCTGTTTCACAGAAAGATGCACTGGTCAGAACAGTAAAATTACATATATTTCTAAAATAATAGAATTTAAAAAGGAATATAAAACAAAGTTATCAATTTAGCATAGAATATATATTATATACAATACATTTGGTTAAAGATCTTTGGCTTGTTTGCACCTTCAAGTTGTATGGCTCACCTCATTGTTAAGACCTGCTGACATTCTCAGTATTTCACTCTAGGAAACAACAGCTTCCTTGCTGAATGGTTGCTATCATTTATGTGCAGATGTTGGCTCATCTGGAGTGAATGCACTATAAGAAGGAGAACCGGGATTTTAATTTACTAAGCAGGGAGGCAAATTATGTAATTAGCTGATAAGCAGTTAAGCAGAAAAGTAACAGAAGCAATCTTGTAGGGAACACTTCGGAATAGCACAAGATTTATAAATATTTCTGTGACACAATTTCTGAAGTTAAGAAATCTATACTGTGTGTAGACTTACGGAATTATATTCCATGAAAACTGAAGAACACTAACATCTGAATATTTCCAGTTGTTTTCTTGATATTTCATCTTTATTTTTTACAGTACTTTTTTCTTTCTTTTAATTGAACAGCTTATGCTTTCTCTGTATGGCCTTTTTAAAAAAAAACACTGAAATTTTCTTTTAGCAAACAATTATTATTAAAAACCTGAAAGCATTTTTTCATGTACCAAAATTTACAGAGAGGGGAGATTATTTTATGAGAGTTTGATAGTAAATTGGTTAGAAGCTAGTATCAGTGATGAGGATATTATCTCTTAAAACATGTGGCCCCAGTCCCGGTTATGAGCTACGTGGCCCCACGTATAGAAAAGCAGCTAATAAGCTCTAGTGGTCTGAAACATTGTATTTAGTATTTACACAAGCCAGAACGTTTAAGGCTAATGTTTAGGGAGATGTAGACAATTCTTGTGCCTCTAGGGTTACACATTGTTTAATATTATTGCAACTTCATGCCAGATTTTCTCTAAAAATAATAGACACTTTTGATGTATCCATCATTTTTATATGCTTTGACTATGCATAAATTTATTTTTTATTACACTACGAAAATCCAGGATTGTCCTTCATGTTTTCTTTTTAATGAAATTTGACATTATTGGTTAATATCACTGGTCGGAAATGGTCTGTCATTGAAGAATTTATATATAGTGTGATGCAAGGTAGTTAGACATCAAAAAAGGAGACCTGTTGTAATTCAGAACTCACATCAGTGGCTCCTGGAGAATCACTGAAGGCTCTGCAAAGATGTCTAGAGAGACTGGTAGACACTTTCTGATGTTATTTTTATTTAGCCCTACCTTACTCCCAGAGATCAGAAAATGATGAGAAATGCAATTGCTTTGGAGCTCAGTGTCACAGAATCCTGACCCTGAAAGCTAGGGGCTCAAGTTCTAATGAATGTGTGTGTCTTCCCGTGTTTTATTAGCATTGTTTAGGGCAATGGGTATTTTCTCCATGAATGACAATAAGTTAGCGCAGGAAACTCATGATGGAGATTAATTTTGATTTTATACAGCAGATGTTTGCCCAGTGCCAAATAAACCTGTTCAATTTACCCCATGTCTTAATGTACCCTATCTATTATTTACATGTGAGCAAATGTACCACTGAGAAAAAGAATATCAAGGGCATGGCAGGGGTATATCAGGACATCTGGTGAGGTGATTGCTTACAAAATCAAAATTCTTGGCTGCAACTCGAGACTGAAAATAATTTAGAAACAAGACTTTCTGCGTTTCCTTTTCTATCCTTATTGCCTTACATTTAAGACTGGAAACTGTAAATTTTCTGGTTATCATTGCAGGAGTACTATATATTCTGATCAAATACATTAGAAGGATGGGGGACAATAATGTTAATTTTTTTTTTATTATTCTAAGCATTCTTATTTTAATTAACATGCAGAACTCATGAGTTTGTAGCATTTATATGTTAAGTAAATTCTATATGCATTTGCGAACATGATCAGCATCCATGCTGGCCTGTCTTTGATATACCTTAGAATTTAGTGCAAATAGTATTGGTAGTTGTCATGGTTTGAATTATGTCTGCCAAAAAAATGTGTGTATCAATTTGGCTAGGCCATGATGCCTGGTACTGTGTGATTTTCCTGTATGTTGTAAACCTGCTTCTATGATGTTAATGAGGGAGGATGGCTGGCAGTTGTGTTAGTAAGGCAGGACTGGATCTACAAGACTGGATTGTGTCCTGAGGCAATCTCTTGAGATATAAAAGGCAGAAGTGAGACCTCATACCATCAAGAAAGCAGTGCCGGGAGCAGAGCACGTCCTTTGGACCAGGGTCCCTGCGCTGAGAAGCTCCTAGGCCGGGGGAACACTGAAGAGAAGAAGGCCATCAGAGAGAAAAAGCCTTCCTCTGGAGCTGATGCCCTGAATTTGGACATTTAACCTGCTTTGACTGTGAGGAAATAAACTTCTCCTCATTAAAACCATCCACTTGCGGTATTTCTGTTGTAGCAGCACTAGTTGACGAAGACAGTAGTTACTATAATATCGGTATAACCTAGTTAAAAGTGAGCAATTGAATATAGAGCATACGTATCAGAAACCTCAGATGAGTAGTTGGAAGTATCACAGAGAGGGCAATATATATATTTTTTAAAGAACAAACAAACAAACAAAAACCTTGAGAGAATTATTATAAAGGAAGGGTAATAAAAAGGTAGTATGCTGACCTAAATTCTTTCTTTTTCTTTCCCTTCCAGCTGCTAGTTATTTTTTACAACTGCTACTACTGCTTCAGAATTCCTCCACGTACAGGCCAAAATGTCTTTTTGAATCCTAGGTAAAACGGAAGTACAAACTGAGAAAAAGGACCTTAAGCTGCTCTGTTCCTTAGTATTTTGAATTCAATTAACTTACTATGGAGCCCAATATGTTCAGAATGTTAGGTACTACAAACCTACTGCTGTTGAGTCAATTCCAGTTCATAGGTAGGTACTAGAGAGATACAAAAACACTCTCCTTATCTTTCTGGATAGTAAGATGCAAGTACAAAAGAACACTGATATGAGGTTGACAGTAATACCTGCAAGATGGAAGTTGCTGTTATCAGGAAGAGAGCTGTTTCTTTGATAATGGGCAGCTGTGATTGAGGAAAAGAGATTTACAATATTCAAGCTTGGATGGGAGAAAGGGACCATTGAGGCTCATATATGAAGTGCTGCTTGGAGAATGAGCCCTGGTTAAACTGGGTGTGCAACTATTAAAATTTGGATGCATGCTAGGCCCTGGGTACCCAGAAGATACTAAGATGGGTCAACTAAAATAGCAAGAACAGAAATGCAGAAAGGAAAATTACCAAGCCTTCCAAATCCTACCAGTTCACAATTTTGCCCTAGGTTCTGTGATTAAGATATTACTTCTTTGAATTATGAATTATCAAGGTAAAAGAATGAATAAATAAGAATCAGAAAGGTTAAAAAACCGCAAAGTTCCCAGGGATCCCAGCAGTGCAGCTATGAGGTCTGGGGAAGTCACTCTCCGATTTTGCAGTACAGCCTGGCTAGAAGAGTAGAAGTATACAATGCCAGGTATTCAGGGAACAGAAAGAGAAGGAAGATAGAGAGAGAGAGAAACTGAGCAATGAAGAAAGACAAAATGGGAAAAAGAGGAAAAAGAGAACAAAGCCAATTTAAAAAAAAAAAAAAAAGAATGGCCCCCAAGGAAACAGAAAAAAAAAAAAATCGTAAAAAGAAATGCCCTCAGGGATCCCTTTGCATGTCTGTGGAAGCCAAAGGGGAGTCTCCCTGCCATGCAGTACTGCCTGGCCAGAAAGGGCTCCCAACTCAAGAAAAGGAAAAGAAAACAAACAGACAATTCAAAACAAACAAACGAACAAAAGGCCCGGGATCCCACCAGCATGGCAGCCCAAACCGGGAAGCAGCTCCACACTTGAACGGAGCTCCGTAGCCCCTCAGGAAGAAGCAAAGATGGTGCACGGAGCCAGGTACTCGAGTGAAGGGAGGGGGAGGTGGTGAGAGGCAAGTAAGAAATCAAAAGAAGCAGGAAAAAAAAGCAACACTATCAGCCAACAAATGGCACTCAAAGAGCCAGCTAGTGCGGGCTGTTGTTTCTGGACAAGAGACTGTGTCCGTGGGAAGCAGAGGGGGCCGAGTGTGGGTGAAGAAGTACAGAGACTGGGAAAGCATATATCACAAATTACCGGAGTTCTGCAACCCCTCAGGAAGAAGCAAAGTTGGCGCATGGAGCAAGGTACTTGAGTGAAAGGAGGGGGATGTGGGAGAGGCAAAGAAGAAATAAAAAGAAGCAGAAAAAAAGCAACACCAGCAGCCAATAAATGGCACTCTGACAGCCACCCATTCAGGTGTGTGGAATCCAAGAAGCTGCTGTTTCCCAGTCAAGAGAATGTGGCAGCGGGAAGTAGAGGAGGCCAAGTGGGTGTGAAGAAGAGTGGGGGGTAGGAAAGCGTATATCGCCAATTACTGGTTGTTTTGTTTCCAGCTGGAAGCTCCATGATGCTGCTTTCTCGTACCCCATGTTTGCTGGTCTCCGATAGGAGTCCAAGATGGTGGATCCGCACTGCGTTAGCTGGTAGGGGACCTCTGGATGAATCTCTCCTTGCTCTCCGTTCTCTGTCAGTTTTCTCACCCCATTTTGTGCTTGGCTGAGTTTTTTATCTCTTCATTTGATGTTTTAGGGTTTCAGGATTGTTGTATTCTCTGTTTGGCTTAGTTTTTCAGATCTTTGCTGTGGAGGGACGGCATGGTGTTTTTGCCTAGAGTGCCATTTTGCCGGAACTCCCCATTCTTAAAAATTTTTGATGAAATTTCTGTTCAGTTGAAATGTTCCATTTTAAATGTTATTATTCATCTAGCTGTTGCTTTCTTGTGAATTGGGAATATTGTGAAAAGTGCTTAGCCTGGTAATGCTGACATTTATTGTATTTTAACACAGGCCTAGTGTCATTGCATAATAAACACAAAGCTTTTAGTAGAATACAATAACAAAATAATCTACACTCCACTGTTCTTTAAGAGTGTGACATTCAAAGTGCACTTTCCTCTCTTTCTCTTTTTTTTTCCTCTTGGTTTGACATGCAGGGTAAGCACTGGTAATAAAAAGAGACTGAAGTGCTGTGGTATGGTGATGTGCATGGTACTAAAAGCTTTGCTGAGCTATAACTACGTTCCTTTGATATCTAATGCATAAAGCAGCAGTGCAAAGTGATGAGGGCACCACATATCGTCTTTGTTGCAGTATTCACCTCTGCTGTTGTAGTGTAAAAGAATCATAAAAAATAAAAGAATGTTGCTATGGGGTCAATTCCAGCTCATGGTGACCTCATGTGTTTCAGATTAGTACTGTGCTCCCTAGGATTTTCCATGGCTGATTTTTTGGAAGTAGACCACCAGACCTTTCTTCCAAGAGCTTCTGAGTGGATTCAAACCTCCAACCTTTAAGTTAGCAGTAATGCCTTGCAGTTAGGATTTGAGCCTGTTAACCATTTGCACCACCCACCCCATTACCATCAAGTCAATTCTGACATCCAGGGACCTCAAAAGAATCATAGCTACTACATAAAGAAACAGGTAAGGCTGTGTTCCAAGAAAACAATTTATGGACACTGAAATTTGAACTTCATATAATTTTTACGTATAAGGAAATATTACTCTTCTTTTCAATTATTTTTATCTATTTAAAATATAGGAGCCCTGGCGGCAAAGTGGTTAAGAGTTCGGCTGCTAACCAAAAGGTCAGCAGTTCACATCCACCAGCCGCTCTTTTGAAACCTTCTGGGGCAGTTCTACTCTTTCTTATAGCGTCACTATGAGCTGGAATCAACTCAACCACAATGGGATTTAGTATTTAAAAATTAAAAAAAAATAGACATTATTAGCCCATGAACTATTCAAAAACAGATGGACGGATTGAACCACCATTTTCGTTTCCCAGTGAGTTTTTAGGGTGCATGTGTGTGTGTGTGTGTGTGTGTGTGTCTCATAATTTTTTGGTTCAAACATAGGCATCTTGTGTAGGCAATAGAGACTTAGGTGCATAATACTATTTACGCCTGAAAACTGGCATGCCTCTTCTCTTTCTAGGTTTTTATTTTGGAGTTAGATAGCCAGTAGGGGGTGGTTTTCTGCTGTTCTGTGTCCTTCTGTAGATTTATTCTTCGGCAGGTTTAGTGTCTCTGGGTCTCAGGTGTGAGTGTTTCTTAGTGATCTGCCCTTCTCCAGTGTTGGGATATCACTAAAAGTCTGTGCTCAGGACAGTTTTCTTCCTCTATTCAAAAGGTTATGGTCTATCCCGTTTCTCCATCCTCATTTTTTTCCTTCCCCTAGTGACAATGGTTCTTAATCTGTGTCCTAGAAGATAAAGGATTTTCAGCCCAGCCCAAGGGATTTGAGGCATTTATCTATCTATATATATCTATCTCTATACCTATATCTAGCTAGCTAGCTATTATTTTTAAGGGGAAAATGTTTGGAAAGGGATTTTCCCTTTTCTGAAAGAGCAGTACTTTCTCCACTAGCACTGAACCACTGAAAGAAGATGTATTTAATTTCCCACCATGTTTCCAATATTTTTTGTGAATACCTAGTGAAGATTCTTAAGAAAAGCCTCTGCGTGGTGCAACCTACACTTATGTCTGTGGCTCCCTGGGAATATATATTCTTATGTATGACAATATTTAGCCTTTATCAATTCATGGAAGTATTTATCTTAATTCTTTTTATCCACTTGCATTCCAGCCAAGTCTTACTTCTATTGTCACAGGTGTGCTGGTCATTGAATCCCATATTTGCTTAGAAGCACCTATCTATCCTTAAGTTTTGGGCTATTTGGGTCTCCTGAAAGTTTAGCTCTCTGAAATGTTCAAGAAAAGTTTAGGTTTTGAGATTATCTGGCTATTTTTTCTGGTTGTTAGGTTTGGGGGAACATTCTTCCCAGCCTTCTATATCCTAAGAGTAAGCCAGAAGTAACGTTTAGATACATTTTAATACACTTAAGTGCACTTTACGGATGGCATGCATTTGTCATTTGAACTTTGGAGGAACATTTGGAGGTTTAAGTGTCTGTTCAGGACAACAGAAAAGAATTTATGTATATTTAAGGAAGCAGCCAAGATAAAATCATTTTCAAGGACAATTTTGCTTTGCTTTTGTACTGAACCTGGAAAATGTTCATAAAATCTACATAGCTGGCCTCTTTGATAGGTTTAATATTTCTTTACACTTAAGGCAATTTTCAATTGAACTTTTTCCAATGCCAATACCGCCCCCCCCATTCTAATTGCAAGTTAATTCCTAAACAAGTGTCTTACATGTAAAAATTTTCTGTTATTTCTTATGATGGCATATGCCAGTTTTATCATGGATTCCAGGTAACACCAGCTCAATAAGAAGCTATTCAAGCTGACTTTAATTTTAGAAGTGGTGGCTATAGACATATTCCCATAGCACGTTATAGTAGAAAGCACTGTATTTTGGTATTTGAGTCCCAGTTCTACCAGTTATTAAGAAGTAAGTCACCTAACCTCTGTCATTATCAATAAATACTGACAATAATTTTTATGTCTAGAAGTGTAGAATGGAAGGCATTTTAATGTATGCCAAAACACCATAAACTGTAAAATGTTACAAAATGTAAGATGATATTTTCCAGGCATAAGAAATTTAGAAAATTTTATTCACAAATCTCTCTCAGGGGAGCAAAAGAGAAAAATCTACATTAAACAACGTTATACTTTTTTTTTTAAACAGTTCAGTTATATCACTAATTAAGATGTTTTTCATGTTGAATATTCATCAAAAAATATACACAATAATCATGTTTCTGGTGTAATCATTTTCTGACATACAAAACTTGTAAAATTAAGGTATCAAAGAGAAACTTTCTAGTCTAGTCTAATATTTCAAAGAGGAGAATAATTCAAATATATAATGTCAATTCACCGTTTTTATGCCAGCAACTATTACTATTCTAAGTGTATCTAGGGAATTGAAAAAATACAAACCTTAAACCTTTAATGTTGAAGCTATAAACAAAGGTGAGAACAGGGTTAAAGGAATCAACTAGTAATGGTGAAGTACCCAGAGACAACAAATAGTGGGAACCCTTTACTACTCCCTGTGCCTTAAGGGGTAACAAGAAAAAGCAGTAATTTGCATCTGCCGAGATTTGTGGTCCTGGATGATCAGCCATGATAAAAGGACCTGTGGTATTAGGTAGAATATTGGGACATCTTCCAAACAATAAGCCCTTGGGACCCAAAAAGAATAAACACAGCACCTGTCTGTCTCTCCTCTCATTCTCTGATACCCTGCCAGTGCATTGCACTGGATTAAAGCAATGAGAGCCACAGTTCAACAGCTCTCAGGTGAAAAAGTCTAGAAAAGTCAGGCTCCTGTAGTACAAAACAGTGGAGAGAAAGACCAAGAGTGGATCTGGAGAAGAAACAAAAAATATCAAGAATGGCTTGTTTATTATTAAGTGACCATTAGTTGTTCAAACTTAGCTAGTAAAAATACATTACCTATTATCTACAAGCTACCTGCTCCCTAATTAACTAATAAAGACAGATTATCTTATCATCCATATTGATGCTTATCCTCAATAAGAAATCAACGGTTGCCATTCTTCGAAAGTTTGTTTTGAAACGTTCTTTGTCTGTTCTATGTTTTAGGTTGATGGATACTTCAAGAACTTCTGCGTATCCAACTGGTAGCCATGTATCACTTCACCACTACCCTCCCCTAATCCATCTGACAAGGATGTTAAATCACTGATGTGGTAAATTTTACTGAAATTGCTTTTCCTGTACATCTCTATGTTATGGGCATTTAGAAGAGGGATAGAGAAAGAAAGCCACTATTTTTACCCCAGCTATTTGTCTGTGACTGGTTTGACTGCCTCTTCCACTTTCCAAAGACTGAATCCTTTATATACTGTAGCTTTAATTAATGTCCTTCTTAGTATTGTTACCATGGTTCATGTCCAAAGCTGTTTAAGAAAACAGAGCTATCGGGGCCAGTTTTTTCCCTACTAATTGAATGTGCATACAGATCACAAGTGACTGTGTGTGTGTGTGTGTGTGTGATCCTGCAGTTTCCCCTATTTGGGGTGCATGTCGGTTGCTAGGTTATCATTCCATGCAGACGTGCTTAAAAGAAGAAAACTAACTAGTCACATATTCAGAATTCCAGAAGGAAAATGAAGAGGTAGGGAAATAAATAGAATTAAGTACCTGACAGGAGAAAAACCATTCAGAAGAAAAAGAGTATCACTGCTAGGGCACAAAAAGGTAAGTTGAAATATGAGAACTACAACAACCCTCTTAGATTCAGATTAATATTTTTTCACGGGACAATGTGCATTTTTCTAAGAGAATAGAATTAAACATGTCCAGTGAGCTTCTGAATGCAAAAGCCTTTTCTTGCTCTTAAATCAAACTCCCTTTACTTTTCAACACCATGATAAAATGAACAACTGGATTTCAAATTGGGCCTTTAAGCAGTAGAGTTGTGTAAACCCTCTTTGTGTAAAAGATCTCTTAATGCCTGGTTTAATTTTTAAAATGGTACAGTTAATAATCAGAACACTGTTTATTAAAACTGTACCTTAAAAAAATCTGTTCGATAAGAATTGTGCTTTTAAAAATCTTCATGTGGATGTTTCCCAGATTGTACATCTGTGATCTGTGTTTCTAATTCATTCCACTAAGGATAAGATAGCCAGAATTGCAGGGCTGGCGATGCTGATGACTGAATTCATGGGGACTGGATGGACTACGCTCAGTTTGAAATAATTGCGGTGGATGCCCCTTCAAAAAAAAGTCTGGCTGCCAAAATATATAGCTAAGCATGAAATATGGAGTCAAGATTTTTAGAATCTAAGTACACAAAATATTATTTTACAAAGTAGAGAATAGAATGAGTTAATCATCATTTGAAATGACTACTTTCTACAAGTGGCAAAAACTGAGTTGTTAATTGGAAGGAATCATAAATTGCCAGTTTATAACAAAATCTGAAGCAAATAGCAAACTGTAATAAATATTGTGAGGCTTTTATAAAGAACATCACTTTAAGCAGAATGGAAAAGAGATTAAAGCATATAATTAAAACAAAGCCATATTAACTAAGAACAAAATTTAGGAACTTAGTTTCACTGCTACTCTTCTATAATTCAGAATTTCTATTTATATCTTGGACAGAAGATGACAAAAATATAAAAAAATGAAACCTGTTTTAAGGTAAACAAACCATAGTTGTATCTAATTTCAGTCAACTCCATGAATAGGATTCTGTTCCCCAAAATTACTTGACTACATGATTTTACAATGACAAAGCTCACAGCATGTAACTATACCTCCTGATGTGTTATTAGGGTAGTACATCAGACAATTTAGCTTTTGTAATTGTGTTTGAGGTGTGAGGATATCTTTGGTGATCTGTTTCCAAGAATCTTTGATGAAATAATATGATTAAAAGCCTCTAAGAATATTTCTGAAATATCTACTTGATTTATGTCTTCTGAAGCACTTAAAGTCTACCCATTAGGTAAAGAAATACATTATTTTTAAAAGCTCATTAACCACAGTGCAAGTGAGAACACATAAAGCAATTAAAATATATGTTTAGTTCAGAGCACCTGTGAGTAGGAAAAAGTTTCAAGCATATTCTTACATGTTTTTTGTGTGATAACAATGAGAGATTCACATTAAATTATCTAATTTTTATTTATGCTTCCCTAGGAAAGAATGCTCCTTAGAAGCGATTTTGGAGAGACTTTATCTCCTTTACCTTGGACGTGTTATCAGAAGGGACCAATTCCTGAGGAAGGACATCGTGCTCTGTAAAGTAGGTCAGCAAAAAAGATGGAAACCCTTGACAAAATGGATTGACAGAGTGACTACAGCGATGGGCTCAAAGATACCTACTATTGTGGGAACAGAGCAATGTTTCATTCTGTTGTACAGAGGATCCCTAGGAGCCGGATATAAGTCAGCACGTAACTACAACAACAACATTATGTCCAGGTAGGACCAGAACTTGTTTTAATTGTTCGCAGATTTTCTATTGGATCTAAAAGGGAAGCCTTTTACAAATAACTGGGTACCAAAAGATTCAAAACCACTACCATCACACCATAATTAAAATTCACTTGGCTATACAGTATACTGGTAACTATTTTTCCATATAAGACATATTTACTGCTTTCCACTGCTGGCCTCATTCTTACTACCTTATTATAATTTACTCTAAGTTCAGGAGATGAAAAAATACATAGTTTCCTTTTGCATTGTTATTTTAATATGTAAATGTATTCACTTTTTGAGTTGAGTAGTATTTCTTTAAAAATATTCAAAAGTAACAAACAGATATTAGAAAAATATTTCAGAATACCATCAAATCAATATGATTAACATAATTTCATCTTTATTATCATTCTAAAACTACTTGACTATAATTCACTTTACCTGGAGTAGATAAATTTGCTTGGCCATACGGATTTTGGCCAGTTATTTTGGTCACAATAAAGATATAACTAACGATTACATAATATGGTTTGCAACTGGTTAATTAAACATGAGGATATGATATTTAATGAATGTGACTATAGAATAAAATTGTAAAGATAACTAATGATCGATAAAGACAATTAATGATCAGCCATTTTTCTCATTTCTAAAATGTGTGGACAAAATCACATTTGTCAAAAAACAACCTCATTATTACACTTAGCTTTTAAAAAAAAAGATGATGTAAGAATTAATGTTATCTTTATAATACCTTTGGAAGTTAAGTTTTTTTTAAATTTCTCTAATGTAAGGAAACTAATTGTCTGTCACATCCTGGAAGTTAGTAATTATTTCTGTAAGAAGATGCTTTGTGGGAGCAAAATGACCAACAGTGGAATGCGGAAGTGGAGTAACTGTTCAGAAGAGCAATTATCTTTCTAACAATACTTGACATAAATAATAAAAATATGACTACTTACATTTTTTTATAGGGAGATCATTTTAGTTCTGGAAAAGGAAAAAAAAAAAAAAAAAAAACCCTGCATGATAATAGTCCTAAAATACAGGGAACAGCAATTAGTTAACTGGAAAAAGAAAGAAATAAACACTGACTTCTGACTGGCAATAGAAAGATTGGAGGTAATTCATTTGATATGCTCACTACTAGCATTTACTGTGAAGCATATTAAAGGCAGAATTTGAGAATATTTTCGTCTACTAGTCCAATAAAAAAACTTAATAATTCATAGATATACTTTTACCTTATATCCTTGTAAAATGTTATGCACAGTGAGCAAAATCAAGAAAGCTAAATTGATCTTAGGAGAGTCACATGTTAATACAGTTATTGTACAATATAAATTAATTTTTACTATATTTGCCTTATTTAGTCTTTGTATTTTGTGATGTCTTATAGTCCATAACTTAAGATATTTTATTATAAGGCTAAGGATATTAGGGTGAAAGAGAAGAGCAAAAATACACGTTTCTAATAGATTAGGATGAGAAAAATGCATGTAGATATGTAAACAAAAGGATAAGTATGGGTGGGTTGGTTTAATACCTGTAAACTCCATCCTGAATGCATGTAGAGAAAGGTGCAAACCCTAAGGTTCTGTGACAATATCTATCGATTTATAAGCCAATGAAGGTGAGAATGGCAGGATATAAAAATACAACGTCACATAACTGAAGGCACTTAATACATCTGGTCCTGCCTTTTTCTTCTTAATGACTATGCCATAAGTAGAATGCTCAACAAATATTTGTAAGTTCCCCTATGTTTTCTAGCTTTCATATAATTAGTTGGGGGATCATTAAGTGCTAAATTTTGGTAATTGGCTGTAGACAGAAGTTATGTGTATCACTTATAGTCCAAAACATAAAAGAACTGCACATATCTTTGCAATTGTTCCTTATCCTGATACGTTGATCCTAGAGATCAGATATTTCAAATAGTTCAGGTAAAAGAAGGCGAAGCTCTCTCAGCTTAATGTCTCATATGACTATGTGGAGCAGAGCCCAAACCAAAGAAGAGAAGGCAGGAAGGGACAGGGAAACTGGACCAATGGAAACGGGAACCCGGCAAGGAAATGGGGAGAGTGCTGACACATTGTGGGGATTGCAACCAATGTCACCAAACAATTTGTATTAAGAATCATTGATTGGAAAACTACATTACTATGTAAACTTCCACCTAAAGCACAATAAAACGGTCCAAAAAATTGCAATGTATGAATAGCAGGATAAAGAAATTAATCTTTGTTGTGTTAAGCAACTACATTTTAAGTTTTTTTGTTTTTGTATTTTTTCATTGTTGTTGTTACTGAGGCACAAACTTATCAAAATATAAATGAAGAAATTGTGATAAGGAGAAGAAAATTATCATCTATCATTCAGTTAGTAAGTTATCAGGTAGTTAATTAGGAAAGATGATTATTTTCAAGAACAATTTCGTGATAACTTTCATAGTAATGAAATAATGCTTACAATTATTTTTAATAATGCAAGTTTTATAAAATCAAAGAAACATCTTTGCTATGTACAGATGCTTTACTATAAAGCCTTCTTGATTTATGCTTTGGAGTTTCTTCAGTGGAGATCAACTGACTCTTACTAAATTCTTTTCCAAAATTAATAACTTGACATTTTCAATCACTTTACTAAAACTTCTCTGAAATCTAAGTTTTATAGGGGAAAAAAAACCCACTCAGGTCATAACGTCTGTGGACAATAAAAAAAAAATCTATGTTATTAGTAAGTCATTTGTAAAAAGCATGAATTTTCTTCTAGCTATTACGTTGAAAACAAGATACATACTCTTTAGGAAACGAGAATATTGAAGACATAGCAACAGCACTGGAGTCAAATGATTTCATAAATATTTGCTATGGTTTTCTACTATGTCCAGAATAAATGGCTTTTGAAAATAATAGTTGAAGTGAAGCTAAGGCGTTTAATCATTCTGAAAACCTATTTATTGTGTACATATCATATAGCAATAGAGATGATTTCTATTATAGCACAAACCAAAACACAATTAAAAACAAATGGTTTTCTTCCCCTGTGAGAGTTTGAAATGCTTGCTACCCCTCAATTTCTCGAGACTTCTTCTCATGTAGGGGGTGAATTTTGCAGGGCCACTGTGTGAGAAAAAATACCGGGATCCCCTGCAGCCAGCAATTCAAGCAATCTCATATCTTTGAAAAGACAGTGAAAATGAATTCCATGATAAAACGTATTCCCGGGGATTGGAGGTGACAATTGTCGACTACGCAAATGGTTGCTGCTTTTTCTGGAGGTTCAGGGTGGGAGCTAGTCTGAATGCTTTCATTAAGAATTAACCTGCATGTCCAGATTTGGTAATGCTAAGTAATTCCTAGATAAACAGAATCATAAAGTAAAGAATGGATATAATTTCTATGTAAATTGGTTATCATTGCATGATATTTTTCTCTTGTTATTTGGTAGATATCACTAAGAGATTATATATTCAGCAATGATGAAGGAATAATCAATAAAGAAAAATGTTCTGTGCTTTATCTAAAATTTGTCTGTAAGTAGGTATAAGTTGAATAGGCAGTTCTCGTCACATGATAAATTTGATGAACACTGTATAACAATGCATATACTGCTACAGTCATGAACAGATGAATATATTGAAAGTTAGCTACATTGAAAGCACGATGGGAGCTCATTTTAAAATATTCCTAAATGATTTCAACATGTAACAAAAGCAAAATCAGCGGATAACTCAAACACTTAAACTTTTCTTAAAGATTCTAGGGACTTTGACTGGCAAAATTCAAAAACATTTCTAAGGATTTCTTCATTCCTCAAAAGCCTTTAGGTTTGGCAGAAGTTAATTTGTAATTTAAATTAAAGATAATGTTTGATGACTCATGAAAAGCTGAATGTTCTTTTTTTTCAGCGAATCAAGATTCAGCTATATTTTACTTTTAAAATCTGCCTCCAGAGTTTTCCCTTTATGTAAGACACTTCTGTATGTCTTTTGCCAAATAGGGGTTGGCATTTTAAAAGTTCCCTATATTGAAATCATAATCATGGCATTTCTTTACAAAATGAATTATTAGAAAACAATTGAGGTGAAAGCCTTACAGTATGCGTTCTAATGTATTCTTTAATATTAAAAAAGAAAATTTCTTAGTTGTACATATACTGATTAAGAGATACACAGTTGGGATGTAGCTTCTCATTTTGGGATATCCTAAACTCATTTCTATAAGTTACCATGGCATGATGACATTATGCCCAATCGGCCTGGTTACTGAATATTTGAGAAAACATGGAATTAACTGAGGTTGCACTCCTCGTGCCCTCTATGTGTTCACTACTTGCCTGCATATTAGGGTACCAGGCAATTCTCTCCTCATCACCAACCCCAGTTCAAGGCGCAGCTCCACTGTGGGGAGGTAGAGCTGCAATGTCGGAATGTTTTAATACCATTTCAGTATATTTAGAATGGCGTATTCTTCTATTAACTGAATGTAATTTACTATAAACTCACTCTATTTTTGATGTCTACTGAGTAGTTCTAAAATTCGTCCTCTACTCACTACTTTTCCTAGTATATGCAATCTCTCTTCTATTGTCATAGACTCCTCCTAACTACAATTTCAACAGCCTACCTTGTCCCCATCATGATTCTCCACACTTCACATCACTACCAAAGAAATCACTCTAAAAAGTAAATATGACTTATTTTTTATGATTTAAAACCTTTATATGGTTTCCATTTTATTTCAGGTAATGCCAGACTCCTTAGGATGGAATATGTAACCCTGAGAAATTCAGGTTCACGGCTTCTTTTTTTTTTTTTTTTCCTAGATAGCCCTTCCTGAATGTCTACATCCAGAATACCTTTACTTAGGACCCATTATGCCAATATTACCCCACCCAGCACAAATCCAACTGCACTTTCATGCCTATGGAATCCACTAGAACACCTGGTTGAAGGAAATCTGATTACACTGTTGTATCAGTCAGATTCTCCAGAAAAACAGGATACGTAATAGCATTTCTGAAAGTGATGAGTGTTATCAGTAATCTTGGCCCTAGAATATCTTGGGAATTGAAGCATTTAGAATTTAAATATTCCAAATGGAAGAGTAGGACCAAGCAGTGCCAATGAGGTTTTCCACGGACTTTTTTGCTAAAAAAACTCCAAAAAAAAAATAACAAAACTTGTGCCATGAAGACTGATGGGTAAGTCCATATCTTCTGACACAAAATTTTCAATGAAAACCAAATAATTACTTTTTAGATAAAATGTTGGCCCGTGGTTGTTAAGTTAAGGATGGATAAGACGCACAAGCAGACAGGTGATGACTGGTGACTCTCCAGATGAGCTACTAAGAATAATTGCCACCTGTGATTGATCAACTGTACACTATAAACTAAAAACAATTTCAAAGAGTTCAGAACCAGAGTCCGAGGAAGAGAACATTTGAATTGTGACTCAACCTCAGTCAGAAAAGAACGTTTGAGACTGGGAACTGGAAAAGGGCTAGGGATATTTTTAAGTATCAATTATATGACATTGCTTGAGCTTTGCATGCTACAAACGTGTAGCCTCTGAGCATTTTTATTTGCCTGCCATGAATTTGGCTGTGTAAAGAATACGCTAAACTCCCAAACAAAATAAACCGTAAAAAACTTTATTTTTATGAGTGAGAAGACACTGCCGAGCAAGTCACTGAGAAAAAGAAATAAAGACCATGATAGAGAGTAAGACGTAACATAGCCTAGTTTTGTTGGGAAGCATTTACGGTCTGGTATTGCTAAACAACCTCAGGCTTGATAAATGACCTGAGGGCTTAATTCAGGTGGAGAAGGGTAAAATAGAGGCCATAGATAATTATTAGAAAGAGGATAAAGAGGCTGGAAGGACAAGTCCAGGAGGCTGATGGATAAGAAGGCATAGCTAGACAGCTTGAGGTCCTGGTCATTCAGAAGCCTATGAGGCTTAGGAATCCCAATGCTTCCTCCTTAGGTACCAGGAGCCCCAGGGCCAGCTCATATTATCTACCGCAACAAGACCACATATTCTTCTAACTAGTAGTTTATTTTTAACAATGTAGGTAATTTATCAATCATGTGATGCCAAACCGAAAACTCCTGTGGAAAATTTTATTGTTGAATCAAAAGAGTAGTAGGATCGTCATAAAAAGTCTCAGCCTTGCAGTGGAGCATCCTCCTTATGCTTCTCTCCTCTTCTACACATATTGGCTCAAGTGAAGATTTAAACAAATGGAGAGGGATAGACATGCCAAACTAGCTAGACTTCACATGATGGTTGGGAAATTGGAAAGGGCGTCTCTCTCTCAGAATGGACTTACCAAACCAATCAAGGGACTGAACAACGATAAAGGAAAAATTAACAGGGAAGATGTGAAGTATGAATAAATACTCTTTTTTTTTCTTGTTTAATTTCTAGATGTGTGTGTCTGTGTGTGTCTGAGAGTGTGTATGCACATGCTGTGAAATAGGAGCAGTATCACAGAATATTACTAGGATCACCCACTTTTTTTTGTTTGTTTGTTTAATGGAGAATTCTTAGTAGTTGCTCCGTTTGTAGAGTCTCAGATCTATCTGCATTTACTCTGCTATTAGAACCTGCATCCCTACAGATTCTTCTTCTGCTCCCCTAGTACATACCACAAAATATTAGTCTTGACACTTCTCTCCTCTTTTTGTATTTACTTTGTATGTGAACCTTCTAGTTCTAAGTATTTAAGTATCTTTCCCAAAATTTTGTCTCTTATCCTGTACTTTGCACTGAACTAAAACCATGTATATCCAGTCATCTACTGAAATCTACTTGGACATCTTAAGTTTAACTGGCTGAGTGACTCAGTTTCCTCATCTATAAAATGAAAATAATAATTTGTCATATATTAGTAGACTACTATAATGTTCCATTACTGGAATAAATGCCCAGAAATGCTTTCAAAATTTAGATTTTTAATATTGTTTTAAGTCTTTCTACATATATTAGCTAGCATTATTTCATAAAGTAAAACTTTCCTTCCCAGTTCAATTCCCTTTCTGTCTCTCTCTCATTTATTTTTAAATCTATGTTACCAAAGTTTTGTTAATTTTAACACACTTAACAAAGAGCTAACTTTTGCTTTTGTAAACCTAGTTTGTTTTATTTTTCACATAAAAAAAATATTGTTTGTATTTTTCCTTTCTACTTTATTTTTGTTAATTTTCTTATTCTTTTTTCCTAATTTAAGTTAGGGGCTCTGCTTGTTTTTTTCAGATTATTTTTCTTTCCAATAAAAATATTTAAAATGATTTATTTTCCTCTAAATATGAGTTCAGATGCATACAGAAAGTTTTGATATATTATATTTTAGTTATTCTGAAGTACTAATAATTTTCTATTTTCACTATAATCCTTTCATTTCCCATGACTTGTTCTGAATTAGGTGCTGATTTAATTACTAATGGAGTTTAAAAATGACTTTTTAAAAAAACCATCTTGAATTAATGGATAATGCTAATCCAACTACCAAACAAATGGAAACTTCAGGTGTTTCTAAAACACACACGAAACATGTATTGAGAGTGACTTTAACATGGTTGTAGAATAAAATAAATCTCAGGAAATGCATGACACATTTTCTATTTAGTCCACAAAATAAAATCGTGTATTAATATACGTATTTCTCCAGACTTCATCAATCTGTGGCTAAATGTGTTCACTTTTTCAGCAACAAAAGGGTTCAGTGGCTCCATCAGCCAAAGGTGTTGCATGTTCATCATAGTCTAATACACATATTTTGAGTTTTAAAGATGTCTACTACCTGCTATCTGTTTCTAAATATGCACGTTATAGTGCCATGTCATCCTCCGCATGATACAATTTCGTCTGTCAGTTACATTCTTCTTTTTGATGGGAACTGTGATAACCATCAAATTCCCTGGACTGTTTCTGTTTTATTTTATATACTGACACTCATTTCTTCTGCTGTTGTTAAGTGTAGTTGAGTTGGTTCCAGATTATAGCAACCGTATTAACAATAGAACAAAACACTGCCTGGTCCTGTGCCATCATCACGATTGTTATGCTTGAGTCCATTGTTGCAGCCACTGTGCCAATCCATTTTGTTGAGCGTCTTCCTCTTTTTTACTGACGGTCTGCCTTACCAAGCATGATATCCTTTGCCAGGGACTAGTCCCTCCTGATAACATGTCCAAATCATGTGAGACGAAGTCTGGCCATCCTTGCTTCTAAGGAGCGCTTTGGCTATACTTCTTCCAAGACAGATTTGTTCGTTCTTCTGGTAGTCCACGGTATATTCATTTCTTCTAAGATTCTTCATATGCTGAGACTCTGTTCCTGGTCCATCCAAAAGTACGAAGAGCATCCTTTTTGCCTCTTAACACTATACATTGTCGGGTGTGAACAGAGGCAGTAAGTGTTCCTGAATCCCACAGAGCCTTTCTGGAAAATGTTTTTTTCAGCTTCATCCTCCTTTAGGTTCATATACAACCCAATGATTTATAAGATGGGAGATTTCTGCTTTCCTTGTGTCTGCTGTGGGCTCTTTCAATGCCTCCCTCTGACTAGAAAGACCTGTTATGGCCCTCTGCTTATTAAAATTGACTACTGCTAGCAGGAAGAATCCAATTCACCAGATATGTTTGGTCGTATCAGTAGCAAACAGAGTTGAGGCTCAAACCAGGATCCCTAAAGTTGTATAAACATATGACACTTCAAATATATATGATATATGATGGATTTGTTTTAACTAACAGTAATAGCTCTTATCTAGAAGTTATATTCTAAAATGACAGAAATAGTTCTATGATAAGACCTAAATTATTTTATCTACAAATATTAATTTGTATTTAAATAAGATAGTGTGTCTATATGTGTATTTGTATGTATATATGCATATGTACGTGTATATGTATTGTATACCTATATTTATAAGAGAGAGAAACAGAGACAGAGAGAAAGAACATCTAATATGAATGAATCTGAGCCATGAAAGAAAGCTTAAAAGTAACAAAAGTATGTGGTAGTTTTGCTATCTAAACTACTATAAAAATAGAAATTTAATTGCAATTTTTAAAATAATTTGCAGTGTTGATGGCTGTGTTTTAGTCATTCTGGGTTTAATAGATACAAACTAATTGTCTTCTTGTTTTTGTGTTGTTTTATTTGATTTTTCTAAAATAGAATATATCTGGGGGGGGAAATTTGGCAAACAGACCACAATTCAATCTAACAAATGAGGTCACAATGTTAACGAAATATTTTATGCAGTAGCTGGCAATTTCAGCGTACATTTGTAGTTCAGACAAGATAACCCATCCAGACAAAAGTTAGAGCCATCCTAAGTATTTTACATCCAAATAGCAATCCAGATAAATCTGTCATATAAAACCATGCTATTAAGATACCGGTGAAGTCCTATGCTGTTTTACAATTAGGTCCCTGTTTAGAAAAATGCAACAAGCCAGAGCACTTAACAAAAGTAATAGCAGCCTGTTTATATATTTTTAAAAAGTAAATGCATTTTTGATTTATATTAGTTTTCCTGATTTTATTTGCTTAAGAAATATTCTACTTGCCATTTTCATAGTTTTTCCGAGAATCAGACTAATGAATAATTCTGATTCACCTTTTCTTTTTATGTAGTTGTGTTTATTTAAAGGTAGAGACATATCCTTTGGTTAAAAAAAAAAAAAGGGGAAAGTTTGAATTTGTGGGTTTTCTTTTTTTTTTTTTAAATGTTCACAATGTTCATGACTTTTCTATTTAGTTTTTTTTTTTTCCTTTCCTCTGAGGAAGAAATTTTACACTTTACTATGGATATAAATGAGAACATGGTGGAAAAGTTAAAAGGTTATGGTCATCATTAGATTCCTTACATTACTGTACTTTCATGCAAATAACACACACCTTCTACATTTGTTTGCTAATCACTCCCTCCCACTGGGAGGTATTTTACTAAGCGCCACTATGCCAATTTTTTTACATGATGCTGTAAAAAAAATTAGTATGTTTACAAAAATACCACATGGGGACAGGGAGAGATCGGTAAATAAATGTAGACGGTGCATGTTATTTCTATAAAATAATACAGTACTTAGGGGCAGGCAGACTGTGGGTGGAGCCCCATTTGTATGTCCCCAGAATTTTACATCTCCCTCTTCTTGCTCATGAGTAGCCTAATATGTTATATTTGTGAGTCCGTTTCTAGAACTGGTTTATTAGAGAGAGGAAGAGCTATTTATTTTAATTTCATATGCCATTCTCACTCTTGAATTTCTCTAATTGCTTCCCGCAACACATACAGAAGATACAAAGAATGCAAGAATGACTTTCTAAAGACCATATACCAGGCATTTATGGATAAGCTCGGAGTCCTCTCTTTGTCTTTGCAAAATAGTTAAGCAGTTTTTATTCCTTCCTGCATGTAGGCCTAGCCACAAGCTATATCTAAGAAAGTCATTTTCTGGGGTCACAAAAATAGTATTCAATTTCAAATATAGAAATTCATTTTTTTTGATGTTTGCTTTCATAATTGTTGCTATAATATTTTTAATGGCTATTAACCACTATTTCTGAAAATGGATTTTAGTCATTTTTAATAACTGTGTCTCTGATGAATTTTAGTAGCCACTGTTCAACAGGCTATTTTATATCCATTTCGAGGGATGCCATAGTTAAGACATGGTATATAACATGATTTTAAGTCTGATATAAGTGAAATGATTGTGGAGAAATTTTACTTTTCTTGCAAAATTTTTGTTGTAACTATTCATATCACATTGCCTCCTTTGCCTCTTCTTTCCTTTTCTTCTCCATATTTATTAAGTAATTTTAAAAAATGAGAAAGCATTGATGTCCCTCTTCATCAGATATACTCAGAATTCTTCACAGATTCACATAAACACCAACATAAAGAGCTCTAGAAAAGAGAACCACATGTATTAAGTGTCTCATTACACCTACTTCCTTATTCTCATGAGGCCTTTTACCTACTTTTTATTAGGCTGCCCTGATTTCTTTCGGACCCTAGATACATGGTTTGGTGCTTATTTTCATGGCTGGACTGATTCACATATTTCTATTAATCAACAGCAAAGAAAAGTGGCACTGGATCAAAAAAAAAAAAAAAAAAATCCCACTAGTAATACTTTTCATTGGCACACATATATATTTAATATAATTTTAAATGGGTTCCTTTCTCTAAAACGTAAGCCACCCATAAACTTGTTTGGTGATGCATTTGAGAAGTTATTATAGCCTAGGGTGAAGTGATTATTCTTTACTTACTGTAGGAAGTGTATATGTTTCTAATGCAAAGGAAGGTCACTTTGGTCAACATATTTTTAGTAATTTGACATTAAAGTGTTACTGTTAAAATGCTAGATTATTTTCTTTTTTCAGAGTACAGTAGACCAGGTATTTAACAAATTGATAGTCTAAATATCATTCCATTGTGATTTAAAGATAGTATTATGATATCTAAGTAATATATTATACATATTTAAATATTAGCCCACATGAATTATTTACATCTGTTAGTGAGGTTCTTTACATAGCTAAAATGTGAAAATTAGAAAAATTTGAGCAAAGCCCTAACAAATTAGAGAAAAAAAAGTGTCATCAGATCAGTAGCTCTAGGATATTAAAAGAGTTCACTATCATTACTTACATTTTCGAGGCCAGTTGTAAGCTTTCTAAAACTTGAAACTTTTTTAGGAAGCTGTCCCCTGGTTTCTCTCAATGTAAAATAAAAGCCTGAATGTAAATTTATTGTAAATAACTTCATTTCTTACCCTGTGATGTTGTATTTGATACCTGATGGTATATATGATTTTTTGCAAAATTGCAGGCCTTGCTGAGAGCTTCCTGGTCCGTTAAATAATCCTTCCAACCGCACAACCCAACACCATCCACCCCACACTAGAGTTGTAGTCTAGATGCAAATGACCATGGTAAGGCTTTAGTAAATTCTGAGAACTCTGGGTCACAATGGGACAGTAGGGATTCTCTTTTCAAGGTTCATGTCTGGGCTCCTAGTCTTGTTTGTTTTCTTTTTAACATTTGGTTAGACATTCATGTGTGCTTGCTCAATTTGAAAGGGCACCAACAAATGTTTAAGATGCGACTACCCAGTATAGCGACTATTAGTACAGATTCTGCCGCCAGTCTATCTGGGTTTGAATTCTTACTCTCTTACTAGCTGGCTAGTACATTTTGAGCCACTTAATATCTCTATGTTTAAATTTCCTCAATTATAATATAAAATGAGGATGACTATAATGATACCTATCTCATAGAGTCATTGTGAGGAATAAATTCATTCATATATGCAGTGAGCTTAGAAAAACACCTTGTACCTAGCATAGTTAATACTATTTAACGATTAACTACAGCAATTGTATATTTAACCATATATTTGTGTTCTTGGCTTTTTTTGCTTTACTAAACTATTAAAAATTTGCATGAATGTTTTAGACTGAAAAAAAAAGCATCGATGGTGAGATAAAGGACTTCTAAATATGAGTAGAAGTATTTATATTCTCAACTGTCTTTTATCAGATATTTTTAAAGGAGACTAGGTACAAATAAGCAAACAAAAAAAAATTGTATTACAACTCAGATGTCAAATGATTCCTGTGGATCTATCACCTCTATTGAACCACAAAAACAAAAATATGAGTTTGGATTTAACTCATAATTTTACGTACAGTCCACATGAAGCCCAGTAAGTTTGCTAACATTTTGCATTTAGTAACTTAATTTCTCTTGTTTCCTTTTGGTGTATCATAGCTCTGGAAAGACAGCAATTATGCATAATTAATTTTAATAAAAGCAAAAACCGATTAAAACCAGGGGATTTATTTCTGTGATTGTTTTTGCTTAGAGTCATCACTCACTACTTTAAAGGGAAGACCTTTACAAGGGAAAACATTAAAATTTTCTCAAATATAAAATAGAATGCTATTATACGTTAGATATATTTTTGTCAGTTTTGCAAAAAATAGTTTTAAAAGCACAGTCACAGAAAGCATGATATTGTATGATAATTTTTTTAATTGTGCAGTTCTGTAGAATATAAAATATATTAGCAAACTTAACTTTTAAGAACAGTAAGTTATGATGAGATGTTAAACGTTAAAAAAGAGTAAAATCAGCACAAAGAAAAACAAAACCATTTTAAGCACAGTCGTGAATTTTGTTTATAAGATTTTGGAATTTTATATTATGTCACAATTTTTCCTCTTGGTAGCCAAGTAAATACATTTTTAAATATTTATGTTATAATAAAAATTAAATCTCTTTTTAACTGGAAATAAAACATATAGCATAGCTGTCATCACTTTTAGCATTTTTCTTCGATTACAATATGTCTTAGGGTTCTATAGAGAAACGGAACCAGTAATATACATATACGTCTATATATGTTTAGCCCTGGTGGCACAGTGGTTAAGAGCTCAGGCTAGTAATCAAATGGTCAGCAGTTCGAATCCACCAGCAACTCCTTGGAAACCCTGTGGGGCATTTCTACTCTGTCCTATAGGGTCGCTGTGAGTCAGAATCAACTCGAGATGGCAAGGGGTTTGTTTGTTTTTTGATATTTATATTTAGAGAGAGATTTATTTTGAGGAATAGGCTCATGTAATTGTATGGCCTGGCAAGTCCGTAATCAGTACTTCAGGAAACAGGCTGGAAATTCTTGAAGTCTTGTTTCCCAAAATCTATTTATAGTCTGGAGGCAGACTCCCTCTTCAGGAGATCTCTCCCGTTTTGCTCTTAAGTCTTTCAACTGATTGGATGAGGCCCAACAACATTAGGGAAGGTAGTCTCTCCTCTGTTTAAGGCCAATTGATTTTAAATGCCAATCACTTAGAGACACCTAGACTAGGGTTTAACCAAACAACTGAACACCATAGCCTAGCCAAGTTGATGCATAAAATTAATCATCACACAATACTTTAAAATTTTGGTGAATATTTGTTTTCTGTTTATTCTCACGTGGCACTTGGCATGAATAAATGGTGGCTTGTTTTATTTTACCCTCTTTAGTAAGAACAAGATTTAGAAGGATTATTTTGTTGTTCATGAGAATATGTTGCATGTTTTACACAATATTATAGTCTTGCCATTACCTAGAGAAGTATTTCTAGAGAGGCTTCTTATCATTGACTGCTGTGCCAAAAGGGGCAGTATTATCATAACTACTTATTCAGTTCTCTAACCTAACAGTGTTTTTGGACTGTTACTATTATGCATTTGTATAGCAATTTATATTTCACAAAGTCTTTCAGTTGCAGAGAAATACTATGTAGTAGCTTGGTGGTAAGTCTGCAATTACTTGGAAAAAAAATCATTTTGAAACAACAATAATTTCTAGATACAGTGAAATACATTTAGCAGGAGGGAATAAATGTATCATATCTCTCTGACTCATGTTTTTCTCTGTTGCATTTGGATAAAAATACTTCCCTACTAAAAAACATTTTGGAAAAAAACTAGCATTCAAACTACTTTTAGTTGTATTTAGTCTAAGATATTAGTGAGCAAAGTAATTTTTGATGACTTACGTTTATATACAATATACATTTTAACACGCAAAGTTGAGGCAGTATAGTTAGGAAAAATTTAACGTGCTTGTATTGTCTTCTTTTTTTCTGCCTTTAGTATGTAATAATTATTATTTTTTTAATTCCAACTCACAAAAAAGTCCCTCTAATTCATTAAAAATGTTACAAAAGTATCATAGTAGGCTACATAGCCATGTTGGTGATACTATGTTTAGAGCTAATATAATATGTCTTTGAATTAAAGCTAAATATGTTTATCAATAAGTAAAAGACTCAGTGTCTTCAATAGCTGCAGTATGTTCAGTTGTGGTTTTGCCATAATATATTTAGCTATATCATTTAAATATTTAGTTGTCTTTCAAGACTCAGATATTAAAATCAACACAGTCACTAACATCTTTGTACCCATCTGTGTCTTTTTGTAAGGGCCCTGGTGACACAGTGGCAATCTCCTTCCATACAGATTATTAACACTGGAAACCCTATGGAGCAGTTCTACTCTGTGCTAATAGCGCCATTATGAGCAGAATTGATTCAATGGCAATAGTTTTTTTCTTTTTTTTTAATGAGTGTCTTTTTGCATTTTAAAATTAAAATTTTAAAGGGAAGTTGATGGGTCAGATTATACGCAGATTTAAAATAATCTTATTGTCAAACTGCCTTCCACATATGTCACATTACTTTACAGTCCTGCAGTATATTTTTCCACATCAACAATTTTATCCTTAACTAATCCAATAATAGGAAAAAAAGAAAAAAAGTTTTTATGTATCTCCATTTTACTAATTGTTGTTGTTGTGTGCCATCGAGTGGATTCTGACTCATGGTGACAGTATAGACAGAATAGAAATGCCCCATAGGGTCTCCTGAGCTGTAATCTTTACAAGAACAGATCCTCAGGTCTTTCTTCCGCAGAATCACTGGGTGGGTTCGAACCCCCAACCTGTCCGTTAGCAGCCAAGCACTTAAGTATTGTGCCACCGGGGCTCTTTAGTTTACCAATTACTAACACACACAAAAAAGTATTTTTAAATATTTATCTTTTATTTGCATTTTTGGTGGAATTTCGAGTTCTTTGTCCAATTATATATTTTTGCATATTAATTCTTAGTTGTAAATTTCTAAAATGCTAGCCATTTATCCAGACATTTATTAATAATCCATATTTTTCAATCTTAAAAAAGTAAGACAGAATGCTTCTTAGAAGCAAGAATGGCAAGACTTTATCTCGCTTACTTTGGACATATCATCAGGAAAGACCAATCACTAGAGAAAGACACTGTGTTTGATAAACATGCAGCACTGGGTTCAAACATACCAATAATTGAAGATGGTGCAAGGCTGGGCAATATTGCCCTCAAGCAGGCTCCTCCTCATGGCAATCTTGTGTGTAACAGAATGAAATATTGCCTGGTCTTTTTTCTCACTAATTCCAAAAAACAATTTAACAATATGTGTATTTTTTTCTGTCTCTCTCTCTCTCTCTTCTCCACCCTCTGTTTGTGTTGTCCTTTTTCCTGCTTGACTGATTCTTTGCTTCTAACTTTATACTGTTCTTTGTTAACTACTAAAATACTAGTAGAAACGTTTGTGCAAAACTTATTTTTTTGCAGAAATTTTATAAATTCTTTCTGCGTGTCTTTTCATCTCAATAACACTCTATCACTTGACAAGTTCCTAAGTTAAACAGATAGACTTTTGGAATTTTCTTTGCAAAGGCAAAAAAAAAAAAAAATCGTGTAACAATTAATAGAGAAGTATAATATGCATATATTCTAGACATTCTATCAAAGGATAGAGTGCACCTCTTCCTTTATACAATTTCTAAAATTTAAAAGTACATAATTTATTATATTTATCATACTCCAGTAAATTTTATAGTTTTTTGGATAATCATCTTTATTCATCATTTTCTTATATTGTTGTCTTGAGAAGAAATAATACAGTCTTTAAATATATGTATTGCATATTAAATTGAATAATGAATAATAATTTCAAATTTCATATTATGTAGATATTACAGTCGGTTTATCAAATAACAAAACTAAAGTTTAAAGAGGTTAAGCAAATATCCAAATTGCTCAACTGATAAGCGACAGAGCTATATCTTCAACATAGGTTTCTAGGGTCTAACCACTTGCCACCACACTCTACTCTTTGTATATTTAACTTTTAAATAGTCATTTTTATGAACTACTCTCTTCCTAATCATTATATATGTATGATCAATATGTGTTTACAGATACACAGGCATAAACCCACAATTAAACTTTTATTCTCTTACTCTTTTCTAATCTACAAATAATTATAGTCTATTCTATTATTTTTGCCACTTACTTTCTCTTCATTTTAATACCATTAACTGGAATTTTCAAAAAATTTTTAGTAATAGTGGTGATTAGAAGCTACCTCATCTTAATCCTGAATTTAATAAGAATGTTCTTAGTTTTTCAGCATTAATCATAATACAGGATGCTACATATATTCCTATATTACAGATGGCTTTTGACCAGAATGAATATTAACCTTTATTAAATGCCTTTCCCGCGTGTATCAAGATAGTAATGCATTTAATGCATTTCCTACATTTGAAATATCATTGCATTTCTGGGATACAGTCTACATGACTATGTAATTTTATTCTATTACTATATTGCTCCATTTTAATTATGATTTTCTATCATATTTGTGTTATAATGTTATATATTACTATTAATTTTCATGTGCTTTCTTTGTCAGTTTTCAGTAACAACATTATGAGCATTGAAAAACTATGGGGAGATTTTTATCTTTTTCTATCATCCGGAAAAATTTAAAAGGCATATTGATCACCTTTCCATTTCTAATTTGTTTTATTCATTTTATGTTTATTAGGCACCCTTGTGGTTTATTTATTTTGTTGAGGTTTTCAAGATCAGCTCTTTGATTTAGTTGTCTGGTATTTTTGCTAACATAACCCATTTGTGACCGATTTTTTCTTTATTGCTTACTTCTTTTCCTGGTTTGTTTTATTTATTCTTATTTAGTTGATATTTAATTTACTTATTTTTTTCATTCATTCAGATTCAGTAATGAATGTTTTTGAATGAAGCTTCCTGCAAGTACATATTTTCCCCTTGCTGTACATTTAATATCCACTGTTCCGGGCAATGTTTAGATGAAGGGTCAGCAAACTATGGCAGCAGACCAAATGATGTCCATTGCCTGTTTTTGTAAGTAAAACTTTAACGGAATACAGGTTGTTATGGATTTAACTGTGTCCTCCAAAAATATATGTTGTAAGTCCTAACCCCTATACCTGTGAATGTAATCCTATTTAGGAGTAGGACTTTCCTTGTTATTTTAATGAGGCCATATCAGTGTAGGTTGTGTTTTAAGCTAATCACTTTTTTTTTTTTTTTTTGTATTTTAGATGAAGGTTTACAGAGCCAACTAGCTTCTCACTAAACGGTTAGAACACATATTGTTTTATAACATTGGTTAACAATCCCACGACATGTCAACATTCTCCCTTCTCGACCTTGGGTTCCCTATTACCAGCTTTCCTATCCCCTCCTGCATTCTAGTCCTTGTCTCTGGGCCGGTGTGCCATTTTGGTCTCATTTTTTTTTATGGGTCTGTCTAATCTTTGGCTGAAGGGCGAAACTCGGGTCCGAGGGCCATACTCTAGGGGTTCTCTTGTTTCTCTAGGATATATTCCTAGGAGTGGGATTGCTGGATCATATGGTATTTCTATTTCTAGCTTTCTAAGGAAGCGCCATGCCATTTTCCAAAATGGTTGTATCATTTTGCATTCCCACCAAGAGTGTATAAGAGTTGCAATCTTCCCGCAGCCTCTCCAACATTTGTTATTTCCTGTTTTTTTGAATTGTGCCAGTAATGCTGGATAAGATGTTACCTCATTGTGGTTTTGATTTGCATTTCTCTAATGGCTAGTGATCGTGATTTCCTCATGTGTCAGCTGCTTGAATGTCTTCTTTGGTGAATTGTCTGTTCATTTCCTTTGCTTATTTTTTAATTGGATTATTTCTCTTTCTGTTGTAGAAGTGTTGGATTTTTTTGTAGATTTTAGTGATTAGATCTTTGTCGAGTTTGTCATAGCCAAAATTTTTTTCCCAGTCTGAAAGTTCTCTTTTTACTCTTTTGGTGAAGTCTTTTGATGAGCGTAACTGTTTAATTTTTAGAAGATTCCAGGTATCTAGCTTATCTTCTGGCGTTTACGTGTTGTTAGTTATGGTTTGTATCCTGTTAATGCCATGTATTAAACCCTCTAGTGTTGATCGTATTTTTTTTTTTATAAACTTTATAGTTTTTGGCTTTATATTTAGGTTTTTGATCCATTTTGAATTATTTTTTGTGTATGGTGTAAGGTATGGGTCTTGTTTCATTTTTTTGCAGATGGACATCCAGTTTTGTCAGCACCATTTGTTAAAAAGACTGTATTTTCCTCATCTGATGGACTTTGGACCCTTGTCAAAGATCAGATGACCGTAGGTGGATGGATTTACAACTGGGTTCTCAATTCTGTTCCATTGGTCAATGTATCTGTCATTGTAGCAGTGCCAAGCTGTTTTGACTACCGTAGCCATGTAGTAGGTTCTGAGGTCAGGTAGTGCAGGTCCTCCTACTTTATTCTTTTTCTTCAATAGTGCTTTACTTATTCAGGGCTTCTTCCCTTTCCATATAAAGTTAATGATTAGTTTTTCCACCTCTTTGAAGAATGTTGTTGGTATTTGGATTGGGATTGCATTGTATTTGTAAATTGCTTTGGGTAAAATTGTCAATTTCACAATGTTGAGTCTACCTATCCATGAGCATGGTATGGTTTTCCATTTATGTAGCTCTATTTTGGTTTCTTGCAGTAGTGTTTTGTAGTTTCTTTTGTTTAGGTCTTCTGCATTCCTGGTTAGATTTATTCCTAAATATTTTATTTTTTTAGGAGCTATTATAAGTGGTATTTGTTTTCCTAATTTCCTTTTCGTCATTCTCTTTATTGGTGTATAGGAATCCAATTGATTTTTGTATGTTTATCTTGTATCCTGCTACTCTGCTGAATCTTTCTATTAGTTCCAGTAGTTTTCTCATGGAGTCTTTAGGGTTTTCTACGTATAATATCATATCATCTGCAAATAAGGACAGTCTAACTTCTTCATTACTTATTTGGATGCCCTTTATTTCTTTTTCTTGCCAAGGATGAAATCTTTATGGGAGCAGACTGCCACATCTTTCTCCCATGGAGTGGCTGGTAGGTTTGAACTGCCAACCTCACAGCTAACAACCTAGCATTCAGCCATTGTTCCACCAGAGCTTCTAGGGCTGGTTACAGCAAGGGAAAAAAGTTAAACTGGAATGTGGTCTCAGCTGGAGATGAGCTGCAGCGTTATCCTGCTTGCATGTCTGGAGCATAAATTTCATGACAGAGTTAGTACTACATTGTAAAAGGGTGCAGGTCTTTTTTACCCCAATATGAATCTGCCATTTGATGCATATTTTCTACCCTTGGAGAAAGAGAGCTTAGTATCACAGATAAGGTACAGGTTCCTGTTTGGCTAAAATTTATTCTTCAGAGAAAAGGGCAGCTTTAAGCTGTGAACAGCTAACACTCAGAGCAGCTGGGGAATGGCGTGTTGGCCTGTTAAAGGCAATCAACAGATTATATCAAGAGCATCCACTACAGTTCACCCCTTGTTTCACTCAGATCTACTTGCTTCTGACATTTGTTGTCATTAGCAGCCATCTAGTTGCCCCATCTCATGGTGACCCCATAAACAACAGAATAAAATGCTGCCAGGTCTTGCATTTGCAAATAGTACCGTTGTGATCTATAGGGCTTTCATTGGCTGATTTTTGGACGTAGATCATAAGGCCTTTTTTATAAGTCTATCTTATTCTGGAAGCTCTCCTGAAACCTATTCAATATCATAGCAGCACACAAGACTTCACTGATAGATAGTGGCTTCATGTGAGGTGTACTGGCCAGGAATCAAACCAGGTCTCCTTTATGGAAGGTGAGAATTCTACCACTGAGTCATCCTTGCCCTTGCTTCTGATACCGCATTTACTTTATCCAGTTGTAAAATCTCTAATATTCTGATTTATCACATGCTGCAAAAGTGAATAAGATGAATATTAATAGGATAAACTACAACTTCCTCTGCTATAGTTGCTTCTAAGACTACAGCTGATACTCATTACACTGCTTCTTGTTTACACATCTGTAAATAGCATTTTTTCTTGGCAAGGACGTCTGTGGTTCTAGGTGGCTTGCCTGCCGGTGTGATACACACTCTCATCTCTGAGGTATATGACCCCTTGATTATCATGCATTTTCAGTCTGTGGTTGCTATATTTGTGCATTTACAGATAAAACTTCATTAGTCAATAGTTTCTAAGTCTAAAAACTGACTCAAGTCTTGTGACAGGGCATGGAATTGTGACTTTCATGTCTATAGCTGATATCAGACTTCTGGTTTCCCATTCTTGAAAAGTTTGAATACACACACAAATATATATAGTTGGTCTTTAATTTTGTTCAATAATGTTTTGTAGTTTTCAGTATACAAGTCTTGCAATTCCTTGGTTAAATTTATTCCTATTTATTATATTTTTTTGATGCTCTTGTAAATGGCATTGTTTTCACAATTTCATTTTTAGATTGTTCTTTGCTATTGAGTAAAAATAAAATTTACTTATTATAATGATCTTTTATCCAGCAACGTTGCTGAACATGTGTACTGACTATAATAATTTGTGCATATGTGTGTGTGTGTTTCTTCAGGGTTTTCTGTATGTATATATGATCATGTTATCTTTGAATAGGCATAGTTTGACATTTTATTTTCTATGTTTTCTAACATTGATCTGACAGAAATACCGCAAGTGGATGGTGTTAACAATCTGAAATTTATTTTCTCACAGTTTAGGAGGCTGGAAGTCTGAAGTCAGGGCTCTAGGGGAAATCTTTCTCTTTCTATTGGATCTGGAGGAAGGTCTTTGTCTCTTCAGCTTCTGCTTCCTAGTTCCGTGGAGATCTCCATGTGGCTTGGCATCTATCTTCTCTCATCTCTACATGCTGGTTTGCTTGCATAATCTCTTTTATGCCTCAAAAGAAATTGAGTCAAAACATACCCTACGCTGATCCTGTCTCATAAAAAAGGCAACTCATTCCCACATGGGATTATAACCATAGGCATAGAGGTTAGGATTTGCAATACATATTTTGCAGGGACACAATTCAATCCATAACACTTTACAATCTGGGTGTCTTTTTTTTTTTTTTTCCCCCTAGACTAATTGTCCTGGTCAGAACTCCCAGTACAATGTTGAATATAGGTGGTCAGAGCAAACATATTGCCTTGTTCTTAATCTTAGGGGAAAGCTTCGAGTCTTTTAACATTAAGCGTTATGTTAGCTGTGGGTTTTCCATAGATTCCCTTCTACTGGGCTCAGGAAGTTCCCTCTTATTCCTAATTTGTGGAGTGTTTTCATAACAAACAAGTATTGGATTTTCTCAAATTTTTCTTCTGCATTTATTAAGATTATCATGTGATATTTTTTCTCCTTCATATTATTAAAATAGTGTTTGACATTGTTTGCCTTTTTTTGTTTTTGTTTTTGTTAAACCACTTTTGCAGTCCTGGAATAAATCCCAGGTAATGGTTTATAATCCTTTTATAACATTGCTATATTCAGTTTGCTAGTATTTAGTAAGGATTTTTGTGTCTATATTAATAAGGGATATGGAGCTGCAATTTTTTTTTTCTTTCTTGTGTTATTGTCTCACTTTAATGTCAGGATAATACTGGCCTCCTAGAATGAGTTAAAACGAATTCTGTTCTCTTCCAATTTTTGAAATAGTTTGAGAATGATTAGTGTTCTTTTTTATATGTTCTGTATAATTCACCAGTGATATCATCTGAGCCTGGGTATTTTTTGTGAGGCTTTTTTTGGATATTTAATTCAATTTCTTTACTTGTTGTTTATTTAGATTTTCTATTACTTACTGAGTTTCTTTAGTTTATGTCTTTCTAGGAATTTTTCCCTTTCATATAGGTTATTTGTTTGCATACAATTTTTCATAGTATTCTCTTATAATCCATTTTACTTTGATAAGGTCAATAGAAATAACCCCATCTACATTTCTAATTTCAGTAATTTAAGTTTTCTGTCTTTTTTTCTTGATCAGTCTAAGTAAAAGTTTATCAATTTTGTTGATCTTGCCAGTGAATCTTTTTTTTTTTTTTATTGTGCTTTAGGTGAATGTTTACAGCTCAAGTTAACTTCTCATACAAAAATTTGTACACATATTGTTATGTGATACTAGTTGCAATCCCTAAAATGTGACAGCACACTCCCCCTTTCCACCCCAGGTTTCTTGTGTCCATTCAACCAGTTCCTGTGCCTTTTTGCCTTCTCATCCTGCCTCCAGACAGGAGCCGTCCATTTGGTCTTGTGTATCTGCTTGAACTAAGAAGCACACTCTTCACGAGTATTATTTTCTGTTTTATAGTCCAGTCTAATCAATGTCTGAAGAGTGGGCTTCAGGAATGGTTTTGGTTCTGGGTTAACAGAGCATCTGGGGGCCATGGCTTCTGGGGTTCCTCCAGTCTCAGACCATTAAGTCTGGGCCTTTTTACGTGAGTTTGAGTTCTGCTCCACTCTTTTCTCTTTTCTCTTGCTGCATCAAGGACTTTCTGTTGTGTTTGCTGTCAAGGCAGTCATTCATCACAGTGCGGCACAATCTAGTTCTTCTGGTCTCAGGCTGATAGAGTCTCAGCTCATGTGGCCCTGTCTGTCTCTTGGGCTAATATTTTCCTTGTGTCTTTGGTGTTCTTCATTCTCCTTTGCTCCAAGTGGGTTGGGACCAACTGGTGCATCTTAGATGGCCATTCGCAAGCTTTTAAGACCTCAGACACCACTCACCAAAGTGGTATGCAGAACATTTTCTTAATAAACTTTGTTATGCCAATTGACCTAGATGTCCCCCAAAATCATGGTCTAGTTATTCTGTCCCTCAAAGTGTATGATTGTGTTCAAGAAACTTCTTAGCCCAAGTTTTGATTATACTGATTTTCTCAGGTCTTTCCTGAGAATGCACACAGCCCTGTGCATCCTCATGAATTTCTAGATTCCTAGGAATATATGAGTGCTTTCCAAAGTCTCTTCCACAAAGTATCTTATTCCTCAGCCCTGGTGGCATAGTGGTTAAGAGATCAGCTGCTAACCAAAAGGACGGCAGTTTGAGTCTACCAGCCTCTCCATGGAAACCCTATAGGGCAGTTCTACTCTGTCCTATAGGGTCACTATGAGTCAGAATAGATTCAGTGGCAAAGGGTTTGTTTTGGTTTTTATGGGGTCAATATGAGCCTGAATTGACTCCAGGGCAATGAGTTTGGTTTTTCTTAAGAGTTTGGTTAGTCTATTTTTGCCCCAACTGTTATCCATTGCCCAGGGCGTACATTTGTCTGTAAACTTTTTCTGCAAATGCCCTCTGGGAAACTACCTCAGCACTGGGAGAGTTCTGCATCAGTTGAGATAAAAGTCAATCCCTTTGAATTAGAGCTCAAGGGAGCCGAGGTCATGTCAAAGAAAAACCCACAAATCTTTTCAAATGCAGTACATTCTGCTCCCTGCAGTACCTGTATTTGTACCAGAAGTCTCAGCTGTTTTCTTCAAGGCCACTGCCAAGCTAGAGATCAAGGAATGATAGCGGGACAGGTTAAATCACCACTTACTGAGATTCAACTGTTTTTTCTTGATGTAGTGTCCCCCTTGATTGCTACAGGCTTTAGATTAGTTTCCAGACTTCCAAAGGAATGATTCAGACAGTTTTTGCCAGATTTTTCATCACTAGTATGTAGGAATGGACTTTTGGAGTTCCTAATGCTGCATTTTTGGCTGACATCACTCCCTCTCTCCCCTTTATCTTTGAAATTGATAAATGTTAACAGAAAATGCATATATATGCTTCTCCATGGACATCATTTTTTTTCTTGTTATTGCTTAATAAACTTTTCTAATATACATATTGTTCTAATACATTGTGCCTCACAATGGGTAATACAGAGTAACTCAGAGAATCCTTAATTTGGTTGCATTTAATTCTTCTATGTAGAATAGTTTATTTTAAGAGATAATTACTATTATAAAACATCTAAGTGATAAATCTAGAGTCATTATGCTCAACTCTAAATTGAATGCCACATTGAACTGCAGTTGTAAAATGTGTTACTTACTACAGAAGCTTCCATTTAAATTTTGCCCTTGGATGCCTGAAATCATTCAAAAAATAGCTCAAGACTAGTGGTCTTAGTTTGTGTTCTCCCAAATACAGACCCTAAGGTCAAGGTTTAAATAGATTGTTTGGGATATGGTACCAGAAAGCACTGTGAATTCAATCGTATTGGGAACCCTCTGAGTAATGTCTCAGAATCATCATATTAAAGGATGAATAAACTGGGGTACTACCCACCAAACACCTTCTCTTGCTTTTGAAGATTGTCTCCAGTGCATCAGTTCCCTGGCATTTCTGATCTGCTTAGAGTACAGTCATCGAATATTCCAAAGGCCCAAGCATGCTCTCAGAGAGAGACACAGGATATTGCTATCCTATATGGAAACAGCCTATTGGTAATTTATAGGCTAGAACAAAGGAAAATGAGTGGGGCTAAAATTACACCAGCAATATGACTCTTTTAAAGCTTAGATATTGTAAGAATAGAAACGTTCACTGTTGCAAATAGCAAATGATACAGAATTCCAAACTTTCTCTTTGAACATATTTTGCTCAATGGTATCTAAATGGTTATCTACAAATTTGATATATCAATGAAATTAAAATTATAATAGGCCTTGACAATATAATTAAAGTTAATTTGCTTCTAGTTATAAAACCGGTTCAGGAGGTTCTTGATAGTCAAAGCTAAAGTTCACTATGTGGGAAGAGTGACTACAATTAAAATGATATTGACACTCCAGTTTAATTGCATAACACTAATGCATTCATCAAATAACAGAGCTTTCTAGTGATACACAAAGTAATTTTAACATTTCTATTTTTTAAAGAAAGTTTCAAATTGCTTTACCAAACTACACTTGGTAACTTTAAGTGTAAAGTTTAGAAACTGATAGTATTTTCTTTTATGATCTATGTAAAACATTTATTATGGCTGTAGACTAAAAATACCAAATTCTTTAATATTTGAGGATGCATGGCAAGCAGGTTTTGTATGTAAACATTGTGTCAAATAATCTGCCTTCAAGAGATAATTTACCCTATATAGATTAAGACCTATTACTAAAACAGGATGCATTTTATTCTCTTATTTCCCTGTAGGATGGATTCTCATAAAAATGCTGTTTAGATGTTTATATTTTAGTAACACAAAATGGTTTTAAATCATACTTTCTGCTCATGCACTTCACCTTACTATTTCAAATTCAACACAGAGATGACAAAAATGACAACAGGGAGAAAGAATTGTATGTTCAGTTGGTTCTTTGCTTTCTCTTTTCCTTTTCTCTAATTTCCTGTTATGCTGCAAAGTCCAGGAGGAAACAGTGTGACTGCTATCCCTGCAATCCTTCATGACTTTCACCTTCTATACAAAATTAATCATTAGGACATTTGTTACCAATTACAATTGATCTGTCTCTATATATTTTTGAATCAAATATAAATACTGGCTTAATCTAAGCATGCAATTATTTTCTTTGGCTAAAGATTTAAAAATATATTTCACAGTCTTATATTTTGTCAAAATTTTATAAGGAATATAGCAAAATTTTTAAATGTAATACATAATCTGTTGCCGTCAACTCATTTCTGATTCATAGCCACCCTATAGGACAGAGTAGAACTGCCCCATACCATTTCCAGGGAGTGGCTGGTGGATTCAAGCTGCTGACCTTTTGGTTAGCAGTCAAGCTCCTAACCACTGCACCACCGGGGCTCCATGTAATATATATAAAAACAAAACACAACAAAACCCGTTGCCATCGAGTGGATTCTGACTCATAGCAACCACATAAGGACAGAGTAGAACTGCCCCCATAGGGTTTCCAAGGAGCAACTGGTGGATTTGAACTGTTGAGCTTTTGGTTA
This sequence comes from Dugong dugon, assembly GCA_030035585.1. Lineage (NCBI taxonomy): Eukaryota > Metazoa > Chordata > Mammalia > Sirenia > Dugongidae > Dugong > Dugong dugon. The sequence continues at coordinate 31,816,147 of CM057473.1, read as the reverse complement.
GCAGCCAAGTTCTTAACCACTACACCCCCTGGGCTCCATGTAACGTATAGATAATCATTAAATCCATAAGGGCTAAAATATAATTTTATGAATACATTTTGGTGTGTGATTATGGACATATATACATATGTACCATTCTTTAAAAATTTGGGATCACACTTTATGACATTTCAAAGGCTGACATCCCCATCTGCCAAAATTAGTCTTACTTGGATAAACTGGAAATATATCCTCCTCCATTTGACCTATAATACCTGTAAAATCATTTTTACTAAATTACTTTCACATCAGTGTCCTGATAAATTTTTATTATTATTGCCAATTTACTTATTTCTTGAATATTTAGAGTGGGTGATCATTATTTTTCTCAAGCAATATTCATAACTCATAAACTTGCAAAGTAGATAAATGATACATAAAGAGTTGCTATGAGTCAGAATCAACTCCACGGCAATGGGTTTGGTTTTTCAGTTATGCATCTATATATTATGAAAGAAGATGGGGGAGCTATGTAAATATAAATATATATAAAAAATAAACTTCAAGAAAAGTAGTATTATCAGAAGTAAAGATAGACATTTCTTAATGCTAAAAGGGTCAGTTTGCAAAGCAGACATTAATTTCATAAAGGTGCATGCACCTAATAATAGAATTCCAAGATTCATAAAGCAAACATGTACAAAATTAAAGTGACATACAGACCAAGTCAAATTATTGGAGATGTTAAAACTCCACTATTGGTAATTGATAGAACAAGCAGAATAAAAAAAAAAAAACAGTATAGAAGATATGAAAAATATTATCAAACAACTTCATCTAATTAATACGTGTAGAAGATTATTCTTCAGACTTGCAAAATTAACTTTTTTTCCAAGTGCCTATAGAATACTCAAGATGGAGCACATGTTTTGCCATAAAACATGTCTCTGTAAATCTCAAAAAACTGAAATCACATTATCTGACCAGCAATAGTAGTAAAAAAAAGGAAATCAATACTAAAGAGAGATCAAGAAAATTTCTAAATTATTGGCAGCGTGCTTCAACTTATTTCATGAATCAAAGGAGACACTTCAATGAACTTTAGTCAACAGTTTAACTGAATGAAAATTAAAACACAACATATCAAACTTTCTGAGATTTAACTCCAACAGTGCTCAGAATTTATTGTTTTAAATGCTTGTAACTGAAAAGAAAACAGTTTAGTGCCTTAGTGAATCAAGTTTTCACTTTAAGATGATAAAAGAAGAGAAATTTAAAACCCAAGTAAGTAGAAGAAATGGATATACTAAAGGTAAAATCAGAAATAAAAACAGAAAACAACAAAATAGTACAGAAAACTCAATGATTTTAAAGTTGATTCGTTGAAAAGATAAAAAATCTTGACTGATGAAGGAAAGAATAATAAGAAACAAAACACACTTCATCAATATCGGGAAATAAAGAGGAAAAAGCAGTACAGACACACAAACATTAAAAGGATAACAAGGGAATATTATAAAAAAACTATCAGTAAATTTGAGAATATAGATGACTTTGCCAAATTCCTTTTAAGAGACAAGTCACAGAGACTGAAAAATAGAAAATATACATAGCCCTGTATGTGTATTTAAAACACCAAATTTTTAATTATAAACCTTCCTAAAATTGTAGGAATACAAGGCCTTAGCATTGTTTTCTACAAACGTTGAAAAAGTAGTTTTATCTATCTCACAGAAATCTTTTCAAGAAATAATGAAAAACTAAACAAATTTCTACTTATTATATGATGAGACCACCATAACTAGGTGAGTGCATTAGAAGGAAAGAAAATTACAGATTATTTCTCATGATCATAAATTTACAAATCACTAATAAAATACAAATGAAATATGACATTATATAAAAATGATAATGCATCCTGATAAAGTGGTGTTTATCCAAACATATATGTTTGGTTTAATATTCAAAAAGAAAAAAAAATTTAACTAGTTAACAGAAATTGGGAAAAAAATCATATGATCACCAAGATAGATGCAGTAAAAGTGTTTGGTGAAGTTCAATGCCAATTTATGATGTGGATTCTCATCAAACTAAGAATACAAGGAACCTCCCTTAATCTGACAAAGAATATCAATTAAACCTACTTCTAACATTACATATGAATGTGCAAAAATGAGTTTGGGAAGAAGTATGGATGCCTACCCTTACTACTTTTATTCATATACCTGACATCCTAACCAATGCAGTAACAATAAAAGGTGTAAATACTGGAAAGAAAGATGTGAAATTTTCTATCTACAGACAACATGATTGTGTATGTGAAATTTCTAAGGACTCTACAAAAAGTTTTAATAAATTGCTTCTATAGTTAATAACTGAATTTGACAATATCAGAAGATACAATGTTAATATGTAAAAGTAAATTGTATTTTATACACTAGCAATGAACAACTTTAAATGCTTTTTAAAAATACAATTTATACTGTTATAAAAGTTATTTTAATATAAGGATACATTCAACACGGGATATATAAGGTTGCTTTAATAAAAAATGCTGAAAAAATATGAAGGACATTTTAACTGGAAAAATCTACTCTGGCAATTGACTGGAAGATGCAATGTTGTTAAAAAAAATTCTCTCCTTAAGGCTCTCCAGATGTAATGCAAACCCAATCAAATTCTGAACAGCAATTTTTTAGAAAATGACAAACATGTTTTAAAGTTTATGTAATTTACAAATGATATATTTGTAAATGCAAAATGTAGCCAAAATTGTTTAGAAATAGAATGAATTTGAACTACTAAGCCACAGTATTTTCAATTGCCTCATAAGTATGTGAAAGATGTTATTGTTATTGTTAGGTACCATCAAGTCAGTTCCTACTTATAGTGACCCTTTGTACAACAGAACTAAACACTGCCTGGTTCTGCACCATTCTCACAAGCCTTGTTATGCTTGAGCCAATTGTTGCAGCCACTGTATCAATTCATCTCGTTGAGGGTCTTCCTTTTTTTCACTGACCCTCTACTTTACCAAGCATGAGGTCCTTCTCCAGGGACCGATCCCTCCTGATAACATATCCAAAGTATATGAGACTTAGTCTTGCCATCCTTGCTTCTAAGGAGCATTCTGGTTGTACTTCTTCCAAGATAGATTTGTTTCTTCTTTTGGTAGTCCGTGGTATATTCAATATTTGCCAGTACCACAATCCGAAGGCATCAAGTCTTCTTGGGTCTTCCTTTTTCATTGTCCAGCTTTCGCATGCATATGAGGTGATTGAAAACACCATGTCTTGGGTCAGGCACACCTTAGTCTTCAAGGTAACATCTTTGCTTTTCAAAACTTCAAAGAGGTCTTTTGTAGCAGATTTGCCCTATGCAATACGTCTTTCGATTTCTTGACTGCTTCTTCCATGGGTGTTGATGATGGATCCAAGTAAAATGAAATCCTTGACAACATCAAACTTTTCTCCATTTGCTATGATATTGCTTATTGGTCCAGTTGTGAGGATTTTTGTTTTCTTTATGTTGAGGTGTAATCCACACTGAAGGCTGTGCTCTTTGATCTTCATCAGTAAGTGCTTCAAGTCATCTTCACTTCTACAAGCAAGGTTGTGTCATCTACATAACGCAGGTTGTTTATGAGTCTTCCTCCATTCCTGATGCCCTGTTCTTCTTCATAGAGTCCAGCTTCTCAGATTATTTGCTCAGCATACAGGTTGAATAGGTATGGTGAAAGGATACAACCTTGACGCACACCTTTTCTGACTTTAAACAGCACGGTATCCCCTTGTTCTGTTTGAACTCCTGCCTCTTGATCTATGTACAGGTTCTATGTGATAGCTGGACAATGAAAAGGGAAGACTGAAGAATTAACACATTTGAATTCTGATGTTGGTGAAGGATTCTGAATACATCATGGGCTACTAGAAGAATGAACATATCACTTCTGGAGAAATTACAGCCAGAATAGTCCTTAGAAGCAACTATGGAGAGACTTCGTCTTGCTTGCTTTAGATATGTCATCAGGAGGGACCAATCTCTGGAGAAGGACATCATTCTTGGTAAAGTAGAGAGTCAGCAAAAAAGAGGGAAACCCTCAATGAGATGGATTGACACAGTGGCTGCAACAATGGGCTTAAATACAGCAAGAGTTGTGAGGATGGCGCAGGACCAGACAGCATTTCATTCTGTATAATGTTGCTATGAGTTGGAGTATGGTATTGGCATGAGAAGAGAAAAAAAGAAATGATGAAACAGGATGGTACAGAGTCCGGAAATGGAGCCAAGTATGTAATGTCTATTGATTTAAAACAAATATTCCAAAGCAATCCAACGAGATGAAGGAAAATCTACTCAATATATAGGGCTGAAATTACTGGATATGCAAATAAGGAAAAAAAAAATGCTCATCCACTTCCTCACACCAAACAGAAAAATTAATTGGGAATGGAATATAGCCATAATTATAAAACTAAGCTATGAAACTCCTAGAAGAAAACTTAGGGAAATATATTGGCCTTGGGATGGCAAATATTTCTTAGACTATATGAAAGCACAGCCCTTAAATAAAAGAGTGATATAATAAATTTCATCAAAATTAAAACTTTGCTTGAGAGATAGAAAATCATTAGTGAAGTCAGGCTTTGAAGAGCTATTCACAGTGCATATACCTGACAAAGGATTTTTTTTTTAATCCTGAAGATAGAAAAAAAATACCATAACTCTAATAAAAATAGGAAAATATCATAAAATACGGATAAAATGTTTTGAACAGATACTTCACAAAGGAATATATAAAGAGGCTAGTAAACACATGAACATTTTCTCAACATTGTAGTCACCAGGGATACAAAATTTAAAAACATAAGGAATATGCTTTGCAATGGCTAACATTGAAAAGGCTGATGACACAAAGTGTTGCTGAGTATGAGGTGCAAATGGAATACTCGTATTGTTGCTACAAATACTTACTGGTAAAACAATATTGGCACACTGTTTGGAGTTTCTTATAAAGTTTGAAGCTAACACATTCTCTATGACCTGGAAATTTCACTCCTAGTTCTTGACTCAATGGAAATGAAAGCACATGTCCACCAAAAGATGTGCACATAAATTCTTTGTAATCGTATCATAAAAATATAAGGAGATGGATAAATCAAGTGTAGTATATTCATCCAATGGAATAGACTTGTTGTTAATATTAACAAAATACTGATACATGACACAGTGAGGATGAATTTCTAAAGCATTATGATCAGTGAATGACAGACACATAATAGTAAATACTGTAGGATTCCATTCACATATAGTTTTAGAACAGGCAGAATTAACATGATGACAGAAATCAGAGCAGTAGTTGCCAATGAGAAGACATATTTATTGGCAAGGAGAATGAGTAAACTTTTTGGAGTGATTGAAATATTCAATATCTTGATAGAGATGTAGATCACGTGAGTATAGTCATTTGTTCAAAGTCATCGAACAGTGCACTTCAGAAAATAATGGACCACGTTATTTTACCTAAAACACTATTGCAACAAGGTTGAAATGTTTTGCTAAGAAAACCCTGGAGAAAAAGGGAGAAAAAAAATCAAGTGTTACAGATTTCAACAAAACGCTTAACTGCAGAAGAACCTAAAATATCATATGTGCATTAGTATTGTTATTGAATTATTCATCTTGATCATGTAAACCTCATTTATAGTACTGAAAATTAGTTAACTACAGGTAGTCTATCTAAACTGGTACAAAATATGCTAACAATCAAAGAAGTGAATATCTATTTAAAATCATTAGCTTTAAGGATCTTTTAATAATATGCACATTATATGTATGTATATATATTATATTTGGAGCCCTGGTAGCGCGCAGTGGTTAAGAACTCGACCAAAAGATCGGCAGTTCGAATCCACCCGTCTTTCCCTGGAAACACTATGGTGCAGTTCTACTCTGTCTTATGCGGTTGCTGTGAGTCAGAATTGATTCTATGGCAGTTTTTTTTTTTTTTTTTAATATTATATGTATGTGTGTGTGTGTATATATATATATATATATTGTGTGTGTATGTATAGTATATGAAGCCCTGGTCCTGCAGTGGTTAAGAGCTCGCCTGCTAACCAAAAGGTTGGCAGTTTGAATCTGCTCCTTGGAAACCACATGGGGCAGTTCTACTCTGTACTATACGATTGCTATGAGTTGGAATCACTCGACAGCAACGGGTTTTTTTTTTTTTTTAATATAATATACATAATATATTGTATATATAGTAATATATATATGTATGTATGTGTGTTTAGTCACATATAGTGGTGTAAAAAATCGGGATTGATAAATTCTAACCTGCTGAAAAAAAAGGAAAAATAAAAGCAAACCAGAGGCACATATTCATCAACAATATACTGTCACAAAAGTCTGAGCAGGTAGCTAGTCTTCAACTGGTAAAAAAAAGTCCTTTTATTGGGCTCCAATGCTATGAATTTTCAACGTTTTTTCCACTATAAACTATTTTGTAGTTACTCTGAGGCTACACCCACCAGAAATCAACCAAGTCAAACAATATTTGGTGGCAAAATATCCAGCTGTGTTAGTTTAGAGCTGCCACCTGTAAATATTTTTTGGAACCACATTTTATTATGTCTACGAGTATTCACAGCTCAATTTCTTCCATTAACCATGTTTACCCATAATATTTTGTTTACACCAAAGAAGCATTATTAGTATAGTGAAGAGCACTCATTTGTATCTAAATTGAGTATACTTTTGACGTCTGTATTTGTGTCCCAGAGACATTAAAATGGGTCCAGAAAAATCATTTCTAATGTCTTTAAAAACTTTGAAGACACTTCTAAAAAAGTAAATCACCCTTAATGTTTCAAGTTACATAATTTCAGTGCTGTTATAATGAAAATAATAAAGGCCATACAAAGCAAAATTTATTAAAGTATTAATAATAAGAAAATAAGTATCAATACAGAGTAGTAAAGCTGTATTTACAATTCAATCAAACTTATCCAGATGAAAGTTTCTTCTTCACTTAGGAAACTAAAAAGAGATCCACAGGAATTTTACAATTTAGAGTACTTCTTTCAGACTGTTTACTGGCAGCTAAACACATTTACATACATTCAGCACAATCAGGTATACGATAACTTAAGCATGCTTTTAATTCATGGGCATGGCAACTAATTTAGAGGTGCTCTCTTTAAAGACTTCCATGAGGAGGAGAATTGCCTGATTAAACAAAATGTTGTTGTTTTTCTGAAATTTAAATTTAATTGAAAATCTTGTATTTTTTCTGACAATGCTACAGAGGGGGTAAATCAATAGGTGAGGTTTGTGGAAATAAGGTAAAATAAAGGAGATTTGGGGTCAGAGATTAGGAGGAAATGCATTTCATAATGAGAGGAAAACAAAAATTTCACAATAGAACTTGTTTAGAGTAAATGGCAGAACGCGGAGTTGGGGAGCAAGAAACGATGATGGTGAAGGAGAGCTGAAGATCAAAGTAGATACTCTATCCTGGAAAGAAGTTCAAATATTTTGCTGAAGATATGGGATAAAGAAGTTAGGAAAAGAAACATGCTTGCATTTTGTATTATCATTTTGGCCACTTTGAGGACAATGGAGTAAAGGACATATAACTGGGAAAAAAATGGTCACTTATAAGTCTAGAACATACGAAAAGCATTTCACTATCTGCAAAATGATGAGGGGTGATTTTTAGGGGTGATTTTTAGGATTTTATCTTTTTGGAAAAAGGTATCTTATTTATTAAGGAAATATAAATTGGCTAGCCTTGTTTACCAACTAGTTGTAGAACAGGAAAGGTGAGGGGAAAATGAAGGATTATTTCTTGGTTTATTGTTTTGGCAGCAGAATAAGTTACGATACCATTCACTGAGCTTTGGAATACAGGATAAGAATAGGGTTGAGGAGAAAACAACGAGGTTAGTTTGTTGTTGTTATGTTGTTAGGTGCCGTTGAGTCGGTTCCAACTTATAAGCAAACCTATGAACAAACAATGAAACACTGCCAGGTCCTGTGCCATCCTCACAATCATTGTTATGCTTGAGCCCGTTGTTGCAGCCACTGTGTTAATCCATCTCTTTGAAGGTCTTCCTCTTTTTTGCTGACTCTCTACTCTACCAAGTATGATGTGCTACTCCAGGGACTGATCCCTCCTGATAATATGTCCAAAGCATGGGAGATGAAGTCTCACAATCCTTGCTTCTAAGGAGCATTCTGTCTGTACTTCTGTTACCAGGTGGAACCCCCAGATTCTTACTCAGTGTGACTCATATTAGCCAATAAAGAGACCGAGGTGGGAGAAAAAGAAAGACACTTTTATTTTGCTGTACAAAGAAAAGGAGTCAGTCGGAGCTACTGCTGCCGAGACTGCTTGCCAAGGGCAGGCAGGTAGGTTACTTTTAAAGGAGTTTACAAGTAGAGAGTGCATACAAGTTACATCAGCAACATTCTTAATCATACTATGCAGGTGCAATGGGGTTTACACATAACCTTCAAGCAAAAGCAGTATTCAAATGCAAAGCTGAGGTGGTCGGGGGTGGTGGGGGGATCCCAGTAAAGGAAACAATTTTGCAATACAACACTGAAGGGGAGGAAGCCAGGTAAAGAATACAGCACTGTGGGTTTCTGTCTCACTTCTTCCGAGACAAATTTGTTCCTTCTTCCGCAGTCCGTGGTATATTCAGTATTCTTCGTCAACACCATAATTCAAAGGCATCAATTCTTCTTTGTTCTTCCTTATTCATTGTCCAGGTTTCACATGCATATGAGGCGATTGAAAACGTCATGGCTTGGATCAGGCTTACCTTAGACTTAAAGGTGACATCTTTGCTTTTTAACACTCTAAAGAGGCCTTTTGCAGCAGATTTGCCCAATGCGATGATTCCTTTGATTTCTTGACTGCTTCTTCCATGGACATTGATTGAAGATCCAAGTAAAACGAAATCCTTGATGAATTCAATCTTTTTTTCTATTTATCATAATGTTGCTTATTGGTCCAGCTGTGAGATTTTTTATTTTCTTTATGTTGAGGTGTAATCCACACTGTAGACTATAGTCTTTGATTTTCATCAGTAAGTGTTTTAAGTCCTCTTCACTTTCAGCAAGCAAGGTTGTGTCATCTGCATAACGCGGGTTGTAAATGAGGCTTCCTCCAAACCTGGTGTCCCATGATTCTTCATACAGTCCAGCTTCTCAGATTATTTGCTCGATTGAATACATATGGTAAAACGACACAACACTGATGCACACCTTTTCTGACTTTAAACCACTCAGTATCCCTTTGTTCTGTTGGAACGACTGCCTCTTGGTCTAAGTACAGGCTCCTCATGAGCACAATTATGTGTTATAGAATTCCATTCTTCACAATGTTACCCATAATTTGTTATGATCCACTCAGCCGAATGCCTTTGCATAGTCATTAAAACACAGGTAAACGTCTTTCTGGTATTCTCTGCTTTCAGCAAAGGATCCATCTGACATCAGTAATGATATCCCTGGTTCTACATCCTCTTCTGAATCCATCTTGAATTTCTGGCAATTCCCTGTCGATATACTGCTGCAACTTCTTTTGAATGATCTTCAGCAAAATTTTACTTGCATGTGATATTAACGGAATTGTTCAACGATTTCTAAATTCTATTGGATCACCTTTCTTTGGAATGGGCACAAATGTGGATCTCTTCCAGTAAATTGGCCAGATAATTCTCTTCCAAGTTTCTTGGCATAGAACAGTGAGCACCTCCAGCACTGCATCCATTTGTTGAAACATCTCAACTGGTATTATGACAATTTCTGGAGGCTTGATTTTCACTGATGCCTTCAGTACAGCTTGGACTCTTCCTTCAGTACTATCGGTTCTTGGTTATATGCTACCTCCTGAAATGGTTGAATGTTGACCAATTCTTTTTGTACCTTGACTGTGTATTCCTTCCATCTGCTTTTGATGCTTCATGTGTCATTTAATATTTTCCACATAGAATCCTTCCATATTGCAACTGAGTCTTGAATTTTTTCTTCAGTTCAGCTTGAGAAATGCTAAGCTTGCTCTTATCTTTTGGTTTTCTATCTACAGGTCTTTGCACATTTCATTACAATACTTTACTTTGTCTTCTCTAACTATCCTTTGAAATCTTCTGTTCAACTCTTTTACTTCATCATTTATTCCTTTTGCTTTAGCTACTCTACATTCAAGAGTAACCTTAAGAGTCTCTTCTGACATTTACTTTGGTCTTTTCTTTCTTTCCTATCTTTTTAATGACCTCTTGCTTTCTTCATGTATGATGTCTTTGATGTCATTCCACAACTCCTGTGGTCTTCGGTCATTCGTTTTCAATGCATCAAATCTATTCTTGAGATGTTCTCTAAATCCAGGTAGGATATACTCAAGGTCATACTTTGCTCTCGTGGACTTCTAATTTTCTTCAACTTGAGCTTGCATGTGAGCAATTAATAGTCTCTTCCACAGTTGGCCCCCGGCCTTGTTCTGACTGATGATATAGTTTTTCCATCCTCTCTTTTCACAGATGTTGTCGTTTTGATTCCTTTGTATTCCATCTGATGAGGTCCACATGAATAGTAATGATTTATGTTGTTGAAAAAATGTATTTGCAATGAGTAAGTCATTGGTCTTGCAAAATTCTGTCATGGGATCTCCAGCATCGTTTCTATCATGAAGTTTATATTTTCCAACTACCAATCCTTCTTTTTTGTTTTCAACTTTCACATTCTAATCTTCAGTAATTATCAATGCATCTTAATTATATGTTTGATCAATTTCAGACTGTGGAAGTTGGTAAAAACCCGTAATTTCCTCATCTTTGGCCTTAGTGGTTGGATATTATTTGAATAATAGTAGTATTAACTGGCCTTCCTTGTAAGCATATGAATATTACCCTATCACCTACAGCGTTGTACTTCAGGATAGATCTTGAAATGTTCTTTTGGATGATGAATATGAAGCCATTCCTCTTCCATTTGTCATTCCCAGTATAGTAGACCATATGCTTGTGTGATTCAAAATGGTCAATAACAGTCCATTTCAGCTTACCAATGCCTAGGATCTTTATGTGTTCCATTTCATTTTTGACAACTTCTAATTTTCCTAGATTCATACTTCATACATTCAACTATCTGATTATTTATGGATGTTTGCAGCTGTTTCTTCTCATTTTGAGTTGTGCCACATCAGCAAATGAAGGTCCCGAAAGCTTGACTCTATCCACGTCATTAAGGTCAGCTCTACTTTGAGGAGGCAGCTCTACCTCAGTTGTATTTTGAGTGCCTTTTAAACTGAGGGGCTTATCTTCTGGCACTGAGAACTATATCAGATAATGTTCTGCTGCTATTTATAAGGTTTTTAGTGGCCAATTTTTTCAGAAGTAGACTGCCAGGTTCTTCTTCCTAGTCTGCCTTAATCTGGAAGCTCCGTTGAAACCTGTCCACCTTGGGTTACCCTGCTGGTATTTGAAATACTGATGGCAAAGCTTCCAGAATCACAGCAACATGCAAGCCATCACAATGCAACAAACTGACAGACGCGTGGTGGATAAGTAGAATAGAGGGGTGTAAACCTAGGTCCTCAGTCTACATGAGCAGTACCCGTATCATCACAAAGAGCTCAAACAATGTGATTATTCTTTTTGTCATGCTTAATGAGAATAAACTCAGGGAAGTGTATGCCTTGTATAATACTTAAAAAATAACATGACTGTTCAAAAGAAGTGTCCCCAGCTCTTTTAAAGAGATATACAAAGGATGAAGAGTCTTGGCTGAAATTTCATATGTGCAAACCAGAAAAGATCCAGTGCTTAACAATTCCTCGATGCTCTACATCGCTGAACAGACACTCTGGAGTAATGTTCGATGGGGGTGGTATTAGTTGTTAGGAGGCATTAGGGAAGCATCAGGCAGGGTTTTTTTGTGAATCCCAATTATCTGGGGATACTGGCATTTAGTGGGTTGGCAAGGCATGCAAACTGCAACTATTTCCATGCAAAGAAGAGTTATCCCTGTCCACATGTGCTTTTAATGTCCTACCATTCATACAGATATTTAAATGATGTGAACCTAGAATTTAATTTTCTTTACATATTAACTCAAATTTTTCAAAGTTTTAATATACAATAAATTTCCACCAAATGCAAATACTAGTTAAGTAGAAAGATTTTAATTTGTTCATAAATGTACTTAAAATTGTCTTCAACTTCTGTGTAACAGAACATTGGTTTCCAATTCCTATAGCAACTCCTCTAGTGGTCATTTATTTTCCCAATACAAGGTACTTGTGTAAGGGTATATTTGCGGTTGTCAATTTATAACTGAAAGTATCTTACTACTTCATCCTATCTTCTAATTTTGTCATGCCCAATATATACATATTGAAATGCATGTTATTTTATTATAAATGACTTTCCTCTTATTTCTCCTTTATATTACAGTTATGGTATTATATTGATTTTTTGAAATTACATTTACAGATAGACTATATTATCTATGAATTTCATTTCAGAATAATAAAAAAGGCATTAAAATTATTATTTTTTTAATGAAAAGACAGTGTTGGACTGATAGGACTGAAAACTTCTGCCTCAAAGGAAAAAGTGGAATCTTTCTAGAAGGACATTGGAGAATTCTGATTCATAGGCTTTATAAATTCTCAGGAATTTAAACTATAACCAGAGGGCTGTGGGGGACCATGGTCTGGGAGAACATCTAGCTCAATTGGCATAACACAGTTTATTAAGAAATTGTTCTACATTCCACCCTGGTGAGTAGCGTCTGGGGTCTTAAAAGTCTGTGAGCAGCCATCTAAGATACTCCACTGGTCTCACTCCTTCTCCAGACAGAGCTGGAGAAAAAAGTAGAACAAAATTCTAACTCACAAAAAAAGACCAGACTTACTGCCCTGACAAAGACTGGAGAAACCCCAAGAGTATGGCCCCCCAGACACCCTTTTAGCTCAGTAATGAAATCACTCTTGAGGTTCACCCTTCAGCCAAAGATTAGACAGCCCCATAAAACAAAGGAAGAGTAATGGGGCACAGCAGTACAGGGACAAGGACGAGAAGGCAGGAGGGGACAGGAAAGTTGGTAATAGGAAACCCAAGGTTGAGGAGGGGCAGTGTTGACATATCGTGGGGTTGTTAACCATTGTCATAACACAATATGTGTACTAACTGTTTAATGAGAAACTATTTGTTCTGTAAATGTTCATCTAAAGTACAATAAAAATAAAAATAAACTATAACCAAACTTAGAATGAAAATTAACTTATCGCAGTACACTCCACTGGTGAAGTTGTGCACTTTCTTTATAGGCCTGTGGACAGATTTATTGCTGCTTCAAATCAGTTGCTGTCAAGTCAATACTGACTCATAGTGACCCTATATGACAGAATAGAACTGCCTCCTAGGAATTCCAAGGCTGTAAGTCTTTATGGAAGCAGACTGCCACATAAGACTGCCACAGCTTTCTCCCTCAGAGCAAATGGTGGGTTCAGATTGCTGACATTTTAGTTAGCAGCCTAGTGCTTAAACCACTGCACCACCAGGGCTCCTTTATTGCTGCTCACACACTGACTATTCCGGGAGACAACTGGATATCTCTGAAACGTGCTGTGACACAGTGCCACACCATGCGGATTCCTTCTTCAGAACTGAAGGACTTATCCAAGCTGCTGAAAATGTTCTCATCTGATAGTTCCTCAGCTATTAATCCTCTTGAGGAATTGCCTCAGGTAGAGATGAATTTTCTCACAGACAGGTCCCCTGCCTCTGCATCCTATGTTCAATGACTTGTAGACACAGGCATATAAAGTTTGGCCTCTTTGTTCCAACTTAGGAAGAATTTAAAGAACTATCCCAGTTTCAGCCTCTCTTGAGGCCAATTGAGGTCTTGTTGCATCTGCACCACAAGTCTAACTCTCAGCTCAGTTCTGCTACCCTCACTTCTACCCATGACTGTTGAGTCCAATGGCATTATACTCCATCTTAGCCTCAGCTTTCTGTGCAAACCAACCTGTGACACCCAGACTCTGTGTATACAGGCCTGTTTGAGACGAGGATTATAGTTGCATTGATTGATATTTAGATAAATAGGTAGGTAGGTAGATAGATTAGTATTGCTAAATTGATTTCAGTAATTATATCATTTAATCACTTAATACTGAGATGAGAAAACAGCTGTCTATTATATTGCTTATCTAAAACTCTACAACTAGTGATTAGCAGAAGCCCAGAAAGCCAGCACTGCTAACATTCAAACCAGGGCATTATTTCACAGTATAAGGTTGTGACAGTTAGACTCAAGAAATTACTTTATTCTCTTGATCAAGTACCTGTACCGTTTCTCAGCTTTAATTGCAACTCTGTTTTCTCAGCACCCACTATATGTAATATAATGTGCAGATATTTTTGATAACCTGTTCATGTATGTTGACTAATTCTATAGGAGTGTTTCTGGATTTTTATTCATTTGTTTATTTACTTAGGGACAATTTTATCCCTGAAAGATGAATATACTAAACAGTTATGTATTTTGGTTCACTTTTTTTCTTCCTTTCCATAAGGATGACCTAGTTCATTATAAACATACGTTATACTCATGTGCTATATTACATACATTAATGTAGTAAAAAATACTTTAAAACTTCTGCAGCCCCAATGCCCCAAATACATGTGACTGTAATTTCTCATTTCAACTTCAGAGCCTAAAGAAAGTACTTATCTTCTTTGTCCCAAGGCATGTTCTTTTTGCTTATTCTTTTTGCCCTCATTTCTGTTGCTTTTTTTCTTTCCATCTGACTTTTTTAAGTCTAGTGTCATCAAAAAATAGATCCCTAGAGAGCTGTCCTTCATCTTTTCATTATCTAACAGAAGTGTAAAGATGAAAACCACCATCACCAATAACAATAACAACAACAAGAAGAAAGAAAGGGGAAGAAAAGAGGTATTGTAGATGAAGGTTGTTTCCTGATCTATGGTTTAAAGAGGCACTGAAATTCTGTGATTATAAAGGTTTTACAGAATTATCTACTACTGTTTGTAATACAGTATCTATACTCTTTATTTACAGTTTTTTACCATGCATTTTGGACCACATTTATGCATCTTTAAGAAGGTATCAGATAGGCCTTTTGTAATGCTTGTTTTCCTCTGCATACGACTTGGCATTTCTAGCTAGAAAATAGAGTTCACAGTAGTGAGGCCATTCGGTGTTAGAGGTGTAGCTTGAAGGGAAGGGGCAGAGGGCACACTTGCCCCTGGAGCAAGTCCAATGGGGTCTCACAGGAGGCACAGAAAGACATTTCGAGACATTACAAATCATGAAAGATGCTTGATTGAGGCAGCCAGACAAGAGGAGGGAAAGCACTTACACTGACGTCGTCGCTATCAGTGTCTATTCATCTTGCAATTAGGGGGGAACGCAATTTAGAGATTACCCCTGGGTTCTTGTTACCCTCCATATGCCCCTGTTCAGAGTTAACAATTATTAAAACAGAAAATTCATCTAACTGATAGACTGTCTTTGGCAAGGATGTGTGATATATGTGATTTTAGGATTATACTGTACTTAAAAGACAAACATGATAAATTTCTGAAATTAGCAAAAATCAAAGAATATAGAATAAAAGTTAACATACATTTTAAGATAAATATTCCAAAATATTTTAGTCAGTTAAATTTTAAGGTTGCTATATTTTGTACCATATTTTCAAATTGTATCTTATATTAATCCTTTTCCTTTTCAACCATCACTTTATCCCTATTTCTCATAATTTCATATATGGATAATTTTATCTTGGTACCTAGTGTATTTCTTATTTAATAAATTTTGCAAAATGCTGCTAAAGAAATCATGACATGCCACTTTAATTTTATAAGTATTTTATTCATAATTCTTCTATATTTTGTCATCATTTACTTTAGAATAACTTCTTCAAGCATTCCAATTGTACAAGTTTGGCCTCAAATCTATTTTGCTAAAATAAATTCTATTCTTACATATTAAGATTATTATTGTTTCAAGTGATCCAACTCAAACTAACTTGAATTAAAAAGAGAAGTTTACTGGCTCATACAACTGCGAAGTACAGAGTCATGTCTGGTTTAGATATAGTTTGATGAAGGATTCAATCATCACCACCAGAATTTATCTTTTGACTTATTAATTAATCGTCTGGCTTATTAATTTTGTGGTTAAAAAAAAGTCTGTTCCTGTCCCAAGATCATTGCCAGCAGCAACGCCTCCCTTATCTTTGATGTCTTTATGGGAAAACAAAATTGAGTCTAAGTATTCCCAGAAAACATCAAAGCATTCACTTTGTTGAATCAGCTTATGTCATATACCTGCTCTTGAACCAGTCATCATGGCCAGACATGAAATTGCCTTAAACCAATTAGGACTGATCATTATAATAAGGAATGGAGTGTATTTCATGTAAACCTCATGATTGAGAATGGGAGAAGTAATTTCCGAAAGAAAATTAATGTTACTTTTACAAGAGAAGGATGCTTGGCAGCAAACAACAGGTATGTATTATTTCCTACGGTAATCCTATTCTCCTCCTCTCAGTATTCTCTATCCACTGCCTCTTGACATTTCCATAAGTATTTCCATCCATATGCCTTATTCACCCTTGTTCTGATCTATTCATGTTTTGAAATCATACCCTTATGTTCACAGCCCTACTCTAGGCTTTCTTTGTTTTTCCAGCTCATGGTTGTCCTACTGCCTTCTGAACAAGTGCAATTATTTGATAATTATATTGAGCGTGCTTTATTTATCACTTGCACTGTTACATAATGTGTGATATGTATGTATTCATCCTGTCGTAATTAAAATTTTAAACCTTAGTGTAGGGAACCTGAATTAATTCTTTTGACATCTCCTAAAATATTCAACCCTATATAACCCTATGCAAACTTATTCCCAGAAAAGTCACTCAATAATTTCTTTTATTCAGTTGACATTATTCCAGATGCCGAAGAATAAGTTATATAGAGGGCTAAATTGGATGAAATAATTCCATTGTTTGGGTCCATCTGTACTATATTTTAGATAACACAGGCGGAACTTTTTGAGCATGTAATTTTACATGAAAAGCTTCTCTTTTGGAAATACTACAAAGAAATTTCATAAAAGTTGCTGCCGTTGTTATCTGTCATTGAGTTAGCCCCTGACTCATGGTGACCTCATGTGTTAAAGAGTAGAACTGGGCTCCAAAGAGTTTTATTGGCTATAATCTTTACAGAAGCAAATTGCCAGGCTTTTTCTTCTGCAGCACTGCTGGGTGGGTGAGAATTGCAACCTTTTGGTTGGTAGCTGAGTGTAAACCTTTTGTGCCACCCAGGGAGATTTCATTAAGGGTAACACTTAGATTAATTTGTTTTTAAAATATTTTTAAAAGGAGGAGTAATTTGCTATTATTGTTGACCATTGGAAAACTGATAAATTATTAATGGGTTTGGTGTGTAGAAAGGAATTACACTAAAGTATAATATGTAATATAGTAATGTATCATGAAAGAAAGGAATTAAGTATATTCCTACTAAACTGATAACGTAAAAATCACAATATCCTGTTAATGTGATTTAGTCATTAGTGAGAATTATACATAGGCTACAACTGAAATAACACTAGGTGAACAAATAAAACCATGGTAAAACTATAATTAATTAACATTTTTAGAGGATCAATAGAATTAAGTAGTAGCTGGAAACAAAATAATATCAAGGGAATTAAAAAAAATAATGATGATATAAGTGAATCCCAAATGAAATAATTATTAATCATTAAATAATAACAACCAGAAGGCTCCTTAGAAGTGAGGGTGGCAAGACTTTAACTACCTTACTTTGGACATGTCATCAGAAAAGATCAATTGTTAGAAAAGGACATCATGTTTGGTAAAATACAGGGTCATCAAAAATGAAGGAAACACTTAATGAGATGGATTGACACAATCACCACAGTAATGGACTGAAACATATAGCAATAATCATGAAAATGTCACAGGACTGGGCAATGTTTCCTTCTGTTACACGTGAGGTCACTATGAGTAGGAGTTGAATCGAAGGCAACTAAAAACAATCATTAAATATGTGAGAAAGTATATCAACTACATAAAACTAAGTACAGTTGCATATATTTTAGTTTTATTATGAAATATATATGAAACGTTACATTTAATTTATTAATATTTAATCTTACTCTTCCTTTCTGATTAAAAGCACTCATACTTTTCAATCTATATATTTCAGACTAAACTGAAAGACAGTAAAATTTGTTTTCTGGTTTAGAGCTAATATTTTCAGAGCATTTTCAGATGACGATACCTGAAAATGTGGAATGAACTAAGGAAACTTAGTTTATATATATATAGCCCTGGTGGCATGGTGGTTAAGAGTTAAGAGCTCAGCTGCTAACCAAAAGGTCAGTAGTTCGAATCCACCAGCTTCTCCTTGGAAACCCTATGGGCAGTTCTACTCTGTCTTATAGGGTCTCTATGAGTAGCAATCAACTTGACAGCAAGGGGTTTTGTTTTGTTTTATATGCATATATATGTACATATACATACACACACACACACACACACACACACTTTAGGGATACTTTTACCAAGAAAGTATAATTTCAGATCATCATAGTCAATTATAAGTAATTTATTTACTTATTTTTAATGATTAGTGTTTTCTCTTTCCTTCAAAAACACTAGATTTTTAGTTTCAGTAACAGCAAGTATTCAACCTAAATCATCTGAACTTAATTTTGGAAGCTATCTTCACAAATAATAGAGCAAGGAGAAAACAATCTTCCATAACAACAAAAATAGTCAGTATAAACATGCTTAAAAAGTCAATTCCAAAGGAGAACTCAAGAAATGAATCAGCTCAGATAATTATAATAGCTTAGAGCTCTGTAAAATGCTTTTTATGTGTATTGTCTAATATAATATTCATATAAAATATATGAAGTTGTTTAATGTCTATATATTTCAGGGCAATACTCAGTCTCAGATATATTAACAACATGCCCAAAGTCATATAGATCACATATTGGAGAAATAAGCATCATATACTGGAATCCTAGTGTGAAAGCCTATTTACACTTAGTTATATCAAATTGAAAATAGTTGGATCAATGTCTTCTGAAAGATATATAACTTTCTAAACGGCAAAATCTCGTTTTTCTCATTTCTCAGATGCAAATATGTAATCTACAGATAAGTATTCATATTTGTTTATAATCAGATTTCTCATTTTTAAAAACAATTATCTTTGAATTGTCCATTTTTTATACATATACTGATTCAATATACCTTGAATTTGTACTACTCTTACTGAATATTGCATTATTGCTTTTGAACTTCCATGTGATCACAAAGATTGCATAGTATTTATGAAAATGCTATCCACTGATAAGAAGAACTTTAGCTGTAGTATTGTTTTACATAGTTCAACTTTAGTGATGACGTGTAATTACCTTTAGATCAGCTTCTTTTCTGTATTACTTTGGATAATTTTGAACTGGTATCATGGCCTGAAGCTACTCATTTGATAAACTTCTGAATAAACATAGAAATTTCTTACAATTTCTAGTCAATTTCCTCATCAGAGTTACTTTAGGACATTATCAAATCAAAAATTTTGATTGGCCTTATCTTTTGTGGATCAGAGATAATATATATGGTTTCTCAAATCATCATTTCTCTGCATAACCAGCATCTGGTTGCTTGTTGCTTTTCTGTAGCTTTTACAATTTTAGTACAATTTGGTAACTGATATGTCCACTTTCAAAGAGAAGATACATATTACTCAGTAAAATATTTGATGAGATGTCAAGTATTTGCCAATGTCTGATGTTTGAGAAAAGAGCAAACGTTGTAGTACTAGGTATTCCTTCAAAGATGTCTGCGGTGTAGTTCGAGATGGAATGAAGATGGGTAATCACTGTCAGTAGTGTCTTTTTTCAATAATAAAGACGACAGTGAAGATGTCATGGAGTATATTAATTAGAAAATTCATCCTGGATTCAATGTCAAGCCACAGAACCCCTGGAAATTGAGGTGCCTAAACTTTAATTATTTTAGTGGAAAAGGAAGTGAGAAGCCTATTATGAATTCAGAAAAGGGTGAAATTAGTGAAGGTCTAATTAAAAATACACTAATTTATATGCTTTTAGGATAAACTTCTCCAAGTGTTGTACCTGGGTTGAGCACTGTTAACTTCAATACCTGGCCAAACTGTTAAAACTCGTCAGAGAACACTGATAATGAATGGTTAAAATAGTGATCAGAAAGACATCATGTCTGTTGGCTACATGACTACATGGAATATTCGTTTAAAACTTTGTAGTAGAGAAAGCTATAACCGAAGTTGAATAAGTGTTCTAGCTCTAGCTCTTATTAGTATATGCAGTTTACAAAATAGTTCTGATATACCTTATATAGTTTTTATCTTCATTATTACTATGTAGCCTTGATCATGTTAATGAATGTCTGAGCCTTTGTTTTCTCATTGATAGGACAAGAATAACAGTGGTATATTCTCTATACAAACTCCATCATGTGTGGGAGATTTAAATGAAATGAATGAGATAAAGCAAATGAAAGAATTTTACAAATCATATAGCCATATAAAGAATGCCATTCACTAGTTATGTAAATGCATAAATATATGTTTTTAATGATACATTTTCTGCACTAAAGTGAATCAACTTTTTTAACTGAAATAAAAGAATTTACTACCATAAAGACTTACAAAATCCTTGCAGTCTACTTCCTTTCAATACATA
Source organism: Dugong dugon (assembly GCA_030035585.1). Taxonomy (NCBI): domain Eukaryota; kingdom Metazoa; phylum Chordata; class Mammalia; order Sirenia; family Dugongidae; genus Dugong; species Dugong dugon. The sequence continues at coordinate 31,795,345 of CM057473.1, read as the reverse complement.
AATCCAAAATATAGTCACTCAGTCTTAGCTTCAACAGCAATAATGGAGAGTTTTCATTTATTTTACCTTGCAATTTAAAAACGTCAGCCTTATTTTTGACATCTAGGACACATACAGTTAATTATTCTTGAATACCTGCTATGTGCTAAGTACCATGTGATCTGTTAATGGTAAAAGATGAAAGATAAAGAGTGAAGCAAGACATGGAATTAAGACATATAGGCATGTCAACAACCCTGTATCGCCAGGCAAATGTAAAAAGGTCTTATTCTCTCAACTCTAGGCCTATACACAAACATACAAATAGAAAACATTTATTGAGTGATTTGCTACATCACTTAAAATTTTGGTCAAATGAAAGCTATACTTTATATTCCTGCTTCTTTGCCCAATAATGGATCAGAAAATGGAATTCAAAATTTTGACAGGAACCTAATGTTTCTAGATAGTTATAGTCACATACATACTTGGAGTCAGTGGGTAACACTCTACACATTGGACCTCTAAACTGCTTGATGCAGGAATAAAACCCAGAAATGCACTTATGATTGTCTGAAGTCACAGATCATGAATAAAGTTAAAGGAAAGTTACTGGCAGAAATGAAGAGCGCTAACAAGATACTGCCTGCTTGTCTCTGTTTTGTCCCTGGAGGAGATAAGTGGGGAATCCTAGTGAAGTTGTGAGCTTAATTGTGAGCTTTCCCCTGCAATTACTACAGCATATAGAAACCCAGGAATCACATTCTGTTGACAGCCTAAATTACTGAAAGTATCTTTACCCTAATTGCTAGTGAAAGTTGAAAGATGGGCTCTTCCTGATAAAATGTAATAGCAGGAGCAGGATTCTTGAATTCTAATTAAGTGAATTCTCTTTGCAATGCCTTGGATCATTTCATTGCAATCTGTACCTTATATTCTTCCACACTGGAAGCTCTGATGCTATTTTAGAGTGCATTTCACCTTTGAGTCATATCAAGGAAGAACATAAATAATGTGTACTTATAAGGAGAATGGACTGATGGAATAATAGTTAAAGTTGTTACATTTCTTACCACTGTGAGTCTAAAAGAAATCTCTTCTTAAGTGACCACGTGTGTTTCAAAAACTTGTGGTGTACGTGAGTGACATAGTTACTCATGTGGAAATAAAAGCAAAATTTGCTTAAATTGTTTAGAAGTCAATAAAATAGAAATAAGGTAAGTTGTAGAAATTCACATACTCGTACCAAAGTTAAAATAGAAATTTCCAGTACTGCTGATCCAATTCAGGTAGTGCTTCTCCAAGGAACCTTGCATACAGTTGTCAGCCTGTCTCTAGTTTATCTGTTTTCAGCTGAGGCTTACCACTTGAAAACAAACATCATTGCTCATTTGACTTTTTTATGCCTAGTGGAACATAGTGGATTCAATAATTTTTTTCCCAATGAATTAATAATTAAATGAAAGAAAAATTGTGTATGAAAATACTGGTTAAGCTTTTCCAAGATTAACTAGACCAGAGTTTGGCAAAATTCATATGTAAAAGTTCAGATAGTAAATATTTTGGCTTAGAGGGCCATAGGACTCTGTTACAACTACTCAACTTTACTATTAGAACACAAAAGCAACCACAAACAATAAGTTAAAATATAGATGTGGCACTGGTACAATAAAACTTCACTTACAAAAATAGTGGCCTGTATTTGCTACCCCTCACCCCCGGGGTCACAGTTTGCCAACCTCTAGACTATAAATAAAAACATAAATATAAGTTAGAGATGTGATCCAATTGACTACCACGTTGGGTGAACTCTGTTGTTGTTGTTAGGTGCTGTCGAGTCGGTTCCTACTCATAGCAACCTTATGTACAACAGAACGAAACACTGCCTGGTCCTGTGCCATCCTCACAATCATTGTTATGTTTGAGCCTGTTGTTGCAGCCATTGTGTCAATGGATGAACTCTAGAATGTACTAATTAAATATTGTAAAGAAAGAAGACAGAAACAAACAATAAGAAAACAGAAGAAGAGCAAGAGACTGTAAGGGCAGGAGGAGAATGGTGGGAAGTGAAGAAAGAGAAGAGAACTGAGAGCAGTTAGGGGAGGACAACTGGACAGTAAACAGATACTGGAAGATTCCTTCATGAACAGAGTGATGGGGTTTTGTAATAAGTTAGGATTTAACAAATAATATGGACTATATTAAAGGAAGAGCCCTGGTGGTGTAGTGGTTAAGAGCTTCGCTGCTATCCAAAAAGTAGGCAGTTTAAATCCACCAGCCGCTCCATGGAAACCCTACGGGGCAGTTCTGCTCTGTCCTATAGGGTTGTTATGAATCAGAACCCACTTGGTGGCACCTAACAACAAAAGCAACATATTTAAGGAGCCCTGTTGGTACAGTGGATAAAGGGATTGACTGCTAACCAAAAGGTTGGCGATTTGAACCCACTTGTGACTCCACAGCAGAAAGACATGGCAGTCTGCTTCCATAAAGATTTAAAGCCTTGGAAACCCTGTGAGGTTGCTATGAGTCAGAACTGACTCAGTGGCAGGGGGTTTATGAACCATCTGACTTGTAGTTGGACAAGGTATTAGGCCATCAGGGTCTCTGTGGGGTGTTTACTAGATCTTTAAACACCAAAAATTATCGTGTCAATTCAGAATCATAGTAGAACTGCCCCACAGGGTTTCCAAGGAGTGGTTGGTGGATTCAAACTGCCAGCCTTTTGGTTAGCAGCCAAGCTCTTAACCACTGCACCACAAGGGCTCCATTACATCATCAGTGCCTGTCTTAGGCTGGATCCTCTACAGAAGCAAAACCAGTAAAGAGTATAAATATATATAGAGAGAGATTTCTATCAAGGAAATGACTCACGTGATTGTAGAGGCTGGAACACCCCAAGTCCGTGGGTCAGGATAGAGGCTTCTCTTGATTCATGAATCACATAGCCACGGGGGTTGGTGAACCCAAGATCAGCAGGTCGGGGAGCAGGGCTCTTCCTCGCTGGCTGTGGAGATCAATGAATCCCAAGATTGGCAGGCAAGACTGCAAGACTTCTCCTGATTCACATAGCTGTAGGGGCTGGCGAACCCAAGATCCGCAGGTCGGAGGGCAGGGCTCCCTCTCACAGGCTGTGAAGATCAATGAATCCCAAGATCGGCAGATTAACTGATAGCTCAAGTCCCAAGAACCAGAGGTCAGATGAACAGAAGGCAGCCACAGGATCCAGAGCAAGCAAAAAAGCCAGAACGTCTGCTTATGCTCAGGTGCAGGCCACACCCTCAAGTAAACTCCCTTTCAACTGACTGGCTACTCACCGCAAATTCTATCATGGGAGTGATCACATATAAACACTGAGAATCATGGCCCAGCCAAGTTGACACACAATCTTAACCATCACAGTGCACATCAATACTTTCTCATGTCAGAGACGTAGTGTTTGTACCTTAACTTTCTCCAATAGAACATATTCTTAGCTACTTATTCCACTCTATAGCCCTTAGATCTTACAATTTCTTCTGCATGGTTCTGAATCTTGGCCAGATAATACTACAAACTCAATTGCCTTGCTTAGCTGAGATTTAGGTTGGATGTAGACACTTTTTGTTGTTGTTGTTCCATATAATTTATTAGGGCTGGATTACTTTCTCTTCCTCTTGATGATATGACTTGAGCAATAGAAATTGACATGCTGGCTGCTTGGTATTTTATCTGGAAAAACTTCATAGAAGTAATCTTATTTCAGCAAACCAAACCCCAAAAAACAAACTCATTGCTGCCAAGTCAATTCCAACTCATATAGACCATATAGAACAGAGTAGCACTGCCACATAGGGTTTCTAAGTCAGTAATCTTTACGGATGAAGACTGACACATCTTTCTCCTGCAGAGCGACTGGTGGTTTAGAACCATCAACCTTTTGCTTCGCAGTTGAGTGCTTACCAAAGCTCCACCATGGATAAATTTTAGATTTTCCTGTGGTTGTGGGTTGTCTTAGAGTAGCTGATCCAAGGATCAATGTCCAATTTTGAAGCAAATTCTTCTGTATTTTCACTTAGTGTATGTGTTTGGAATATGAAGGTGTGTTTTAAAAGTAATAGACTGTAGATGAAGATATATTTTTGAAGACTGTCTTATAGGACTATCTCTACCGTAATATTTCTTATACTTGTCTTTATTGGATCACCGTGATCCAAGATCAACACAGGATATTAGTAATTTTCACTCCAGAAATGTACAATAGTGACAAGGTCTACCTACACCTTTTTCATTGCTGAGGATGCTATTTTATAACCACTGTGTAGAAATGGTGTTGGCACCCTCATTCTTCTGGTTTTGACTTTTATATGTGCTATTATATACATTGCACAAATTATTCTTATTCACTAAGTTGAAAAATGATCTATCTCAGCGATGTCAACCCCATATGGGCTAGCCCAGCTCATCTTGATGGAGGTGGTGGTCGGGTGATTGTTCAGACTCTGAGGCAGAGTAAGACAAAAGCTTGGTATAAGACAGGCCCTTTACAATTTGCTATTCCATATTTTGGCATTAATACTTTAACATGATAACATACAGTATACCTTTCATGAAATAAATTCACCTAAAGCATGCTATTATTTTGTCACGTTAATTTCTTTAACTTTTCTACTTCTACACTGGATGTATAATTCCTTGCTCTAGTCTCAGTAGTCTTGGTTATTATTACTGATTTGATAATTTGGCTCTTACATTCTCAATTCAACCCTCCAGATTAATGCACATTTCTGTTCTTTCTGATTATCTCCTGACAACTTTTTAATCTTTTTGTTTTGCCTCAGTGCTTACAGGATCAATTTGTGTAATGGCACCATCACTGCCACCTGACCTCAGGAACTTTCTTTCTATTTTACGTTTTTGAGAGTGCTCTTCCATCTTGTTTTCATGGCTCCTTTGGTCTAGATACTCATAATGACTATCAGAGGTGAAAATCACTGTACAAAGCATACACATTGCAAATATTGAATGATGGAGAGAAAGTGGCAGGAATCATCCTGAGAAATCTTTCTATACATTTTAGGGTTCCTGCTGATACTCCACCAAAGATAAGGAGATCTGCCAGGATGCCAGTGCTTTACCTGTTGCCTAGAGTTTAGTTTAGCAACTCATTCTTGTGGTAGAATTGGAATAAAATGGCAATAGTCTTTGAAACTGGGAAGTAGTCATGATGCAATATATTGAAAAGATAACGTGTCTTTAGATTGGTTGAAAAATGTGATGCTAAGGAGATTGGAGTTGGTGAAAACATATACTTTCTTGTAGTATACCAGATCCTAATCTATAGTGTAAAGTAGCAAGTACGATACCAAGCCCTAGGTCTTTTGCGTGTGAATTAACCCACAAACTCTCATGATATAATTATTGCTTTTGTGTAGACTATGACAATGACAAAATATCAGATGGTCAGTGGGCTAGTTCTGCAGGTTGGGTTATTAAGGACAGCTTCAGAGAGCTGAGAAATGTTAAGTAGGTAAAATAAAGGATTCATAGTTCTTTAGGTAGGTAACTTACCATCAGATTTAATGGTGAGAAATGTATATAAGTACTATAAAACAAAGTAATCAGTGGATAACAGTTATTTCTTCTGCCTGGAGTAATGATCTCTCCAAAGAGGTATATTTGACTCGGGGTGGTATGAGGAGGTTCAAGAATGTTAAGGACATTAAAGCCAAGGGGAATAGCATGGTAAGTCTCTAACTTCTTCCATATAATATTCAATCAAATACTTGAGAATATATGTATTGTTCCCTTAAATCTTCATTTCTCTCTAGTCAAGTTTATCAATCTTAGTTTTTTTGGTTTCTTTTTAATAGTATGTAGCTTATTTATCTTTCCCTAAATTAAAATGAATATAGAATTCTGGATTCCTTTGAATGATTGCCCTCAATTTTGCATGAAGTTTTGTTTTCCATGACATTTTTACAATTTTTCTAGCATTTCCTTTCTGTTCTTTATGACCACTTACTAAGGTTTTACCAGGTTTAACAGTTAACTATTTTGTGTTGATTAGTCTTTGTTTTATTTCCTCTATGAGTGAAATCATCCCAAGATTAAAAAATATTACTGCATGCTTTGATTTTCTTTTATCAACTCATGACAATGCTGGATATATAGACAAAAAAAGATTGAATTGAGTAATGATTAACATTAAAATATTATTATATTAAATTTTGTATTGGAAAACAAAGAATTATCTAAGAGTTTAATTTCTGATATTTTTAATGTCCTATGATGAGATAATGAGGTGTTCAAATAAATATTCAAATCATAATTTGAAATCACTGTTTCTCACTTTCCATTTCCCACTTTAACAACAACTGTAGCTTCAGTAAAAAAATCTTAAAAAAAAAAAGTTTGACCATACCATTTTTTAAAGACAAATGGCCTAAAAAAGACATAAGTTACTGCTGTGAGGTGCAAAGTAGAACCCCAAAGCAGACCTCCTGACTTGCATCAGTTTATCACAAGAATGCATTAAAATCTATAAAATATGTTAGATTAAGATCCTCATGTAGGTATATTTCTAAAGAGCACCATCCCACAGGTCTAGTTCTTAGTAGTGTGAATGAGAACAATAACATGACTTGAAGGTGAAAGAGTTGAGAGGTCACTTGCTGAACTAAGTTTTCTAAATTTGGACAATTTTTTTTTCCATCCTTTTGATGCTGATGTAGAAAGAGATCAGTTTGGTGATATTCGACTTCTTTTTTTTTTTTAATTATCTGCCCTAGAAAGGCTGTTAATGAGAACAGATGCCAGATCTGAACCACTGCATCCAACAACTTCAGAAGGCTGGCCGCATATGTCTCCATGTTCTTAGAGTCAAGTGAGTTTCATAGATAGTTCTGAAGTCCAAAGTGTTCAATAATATTTATTGCATCCCTACTATGTTTCCATTATTGTGGCTTACATTGTGAAGAACATAATTTTTTCAAAATCATTAGTAACATAGTATCTACCGTTGAGTTCTATTATATTTCTACTTTGGAACCTAAATAGATACTGAAAATACATAAGTAAATAAATACTGTATGGTGTAGTAAATTAATTGCATTAAAAACTTGTTTTTCACCTTCTGGCTCCACACCTTTTGTCATATAACTTTGCAGTGCCCTCACATTTTAACTCTGGTTTTGGTCACATGATTTGCTTTGGTCAATGGGATACTAGAATGTATGATACCAGCAGAGATTTAATGAAGCATTTGCACATTCATACTTGTCATTTTCCCCTCTGCCATCAACATGTGAAGGCCATTCACAGATTAGCCAACTAAAGGATGAGATCCACTTAGAGAAGTCCAGTTACCCTCATCATCCCATGTTAGATTAGTCAACAGCCAGTGATCAATAGACATGTGAGCAAGTGCAGCCAATATCAGCAGATCCACATTTACAACCACTTAGATATAAGATCAATGAATGCTATTGTTATATGCAACTGAGGTATTTTTCTTATAAATATTGTTATAGCAATAAAAAAATGATACACATGGTATTTTATCTTGACCTAAATTTTGTGAAAGTGTGTGAAAAATCAGGTTTAAGGAGGACAAAATCAGAAAATACATGTAATAATCTAAGTACATAGTAGTCTTTCAATAGAAGCCTACCCTACCTTCACTTCTCACAGATTTCCAGAGAGCTTTAATTCAAAATAGTTCATCTCTATCCAAATAAGAGATTTAGATAGTTAATTCAATTATAAAGAGTTGTGATTGCATGAAATTCACATTATCACAAATGCACGTATACCCATGCATACAAATATATCGTGAAACTTTCAGTCCTGAGGACACATTTTCCTTTAACTTTCAGATAGAATAAAAAACCAAACTCATTGTTGTCGAGTCGATTCCGACTCACAGTGACCCTATAGGACTGAGTAGAACTGTCCCTTAGAGTTTCCAAGGAGCACCTGGTAGATTTGAACTGCCGACCTTTTGGTTAGCAGCTGTAGCTCTTAACCACTATGCCACCAGGGTTTCCAAGGATACCACAAACCCTTATTCTATATTATCTGTGTAGTTTAAAATATCATTACTATAATTCTGAAAAGACATTAGGGTAAGAAAATGGAAATGAGGGAATAAAATACCTCCTGAGTTGGTTCATTCAGCAGCCTGCTCCACCAATGCTCTAATCTCTAGTAGTCTGGTCCTAGTAATCACTCCCCGGTGGCTACCATGTTGTCTTGCTTACCTTCTGTTACATCATTTTCACATTCAGGATATATTTCTTTCCCTTATCCCTCCACGGAGTCCTTGCATGTATGAAAAATATTGAATGTTTATGGGTAGCTGAGTGTACTTACAACACAGGGCATAATACAAATTTAAATTTGTGCCATTCTAGAAAAGTATCTTTAGTTTCTCATCACACAAATTGTCTTACCTGTCCTCTGTCGTATTTTTTGCTCACTTCCTTTTATCTCTTTATTGTGATAAATTTCCTCATCCAGCAGACGTGTCTTATTCCAAACACAACATACCCAAGTCTCTAGCTGTTATAAGCAATAGTTTCCAAATATGGCTATTATTACTTTTGTATATGAAACAATTTCTTCTCTCTCTTTTTTTTTCAATCTTTTCCCCCCATTTCCTTTTAGACTTTGTCCTGTAATGAGTAAGGTTGGTTTGGGCAGTGACTCAATTCATTTTTCACATATAAACAGTCCCATCAGAGAATTTTTAAAGCAAAACAACAACAAAATATTACTCTGTTATTTGTATCTGAAAGCATAATTGACTAAATACAATGTTTATTCAAACAATATATTTATCTGATATTTACGTATGTGTGTACATAAGACATTTTTAAATACATATGCATCATGTATGAAAATTTTGATATTATCAGTGTTTTTATACATAAATTTCTACTGCGTTGTCCCTAGGGTATTGACAAAATCTTTAAGAAGATGTGATTAAGCAAAATAGTCTTGCCTCATCATGTTTTGGTTGTCTTATATGTCCACCTCACTCTATAAAAATTTTCATGTCCTTGGATGTATTTTATAATTACCAATAATTTGTCATATCTGTGATGTTAATCTCTCAATTTGAGGTGAAAAAAAAATCACCTACACCTATACCTTTATTATAAAATTGCTCTATCATCAGAGGGAGGTTAAGATTTTCATTTTTTAAAGTTGATAAGTAATAGCAATTTGAGAAAATGGATTAGAATAAACCAAGGACATATTAGAACATAACTATGCATGCAGTCAATTTTCAGTTACTTATAAAGGATGCATCCTGGTATAATAAACATTGGTAATTTTAGTTTTGCTGTCCTTCATCTGAATCCACTTTTTAATTTTGAGAGTTCCAAACCTCATTAGTTGTTGGAATAAAGATCTTCCTACCACTGTAAAAACTGTTAATGATATATTGCCTGAAAAATCATAGTCTAACATAAAGCAGTCTGACAATAAATAAAAAGACAATGTAACTCAACTGGATATTCTATATACTGAGTGACTCAAGTTAGAGCTGTGACTGGCAATTACTTCTTGAGCAAGGTGGCTCTGAAAAAATAATGTTGTTTGTTTGTGAAGTGGCACATTTATTTACCTTCCTAAGGCAGGGCAATGACCAACTGATCTCTGGAGGTTAATTCCAGCTCTATGATTGTCAGATAAGAGTTCTGAATATTGCCTCCTCCCTCCCATTTTCTTTCCATTTAACTGTCATCCTATTCTTTGTGTTTGTAGTCAACAAAGTGACAAGAGTCTTTCTGAATAAATTTTCACCCTAAATATCCAAGTGATAATGTAGGACACAAGCTCTGTACCCTGCAAGATGCATAATATGTGGATTGCAAGATGCATCAAAAGATGATGCAAAAAAAGCCATTTGGGAAATATTTTTCATTGGCTAATGTGTTACATTCTAGATGTCGGGTATTTATCAACATTTTTTGTCAGAGGACTAAATTTGCTTCTTTTTGACCTATTTAGTCAGTCTTTCACTGTTGGTGTTCAAGCTCATCGTTTTAACAGAAATTTCCATATTAAAAGACAAATCATTGCCAAGTTTACTCCCATTCATTAAATGCTTCCACCTAGTGTGTTTACTTTAAAAAAAAAAAAAAAAAAAGTAAAGGGGAAAAAAAAAAGGAAGAAATGAACCAAAAAGGTCCAAAGACTTTTCTATATCATTATACAATAGCTTCATTTAAAAAATTTAGTAGCATACCTGCCCATGAATAGTTTGTGTTTACTATGAGATTCCATAAAAGTCTGCAAGAGTTGCACGAGTATATTAAGAAATATGTCTGGAGAGACCGGCATTTGTCCACTAACGGTTGTTCCCAAGGAGAGAGCATTTCTTCACAGCCTCTGCCGGTCATGGGTGAACTCTGCTGTTAATGGTCTGTGAATAGCATCATGGATACTCTCCTGGGGACAGGCCTAGTTGCTAATAATTTCTACCATGCAAATATGCTAATTGACCTACAATGGGGAAGAAAGTGCAGCCTTCTGGAGCTGTTTACAGCAATTAAACTCTATGCCCAGGGTGAATAATTTCCTCTGTAAGAACAGAGTGAGGCTAAAGCTGTGCTTTGCCTTTGCCTTACGTCCTGTAATTCTTAATCGCCTTTCTCCTTAGACTCCTTATGCCAAGTGACTTCTTCCAGTGAGGTTTTCCAGCAGAGTCAATGTGTCTACAATGTCACATCTATGAAATTAGGCAGTTCGGAACATAATAAGACTAATGGAAATATGAAGTGACTTTTCTGTACATTAATGCCTGTATTTTTGATGTACATTCATTAGACCTGTGATGGTGTGTAGGTGGTAACGACCGCCTAATAGACCGGATATGGGATCTAAATAGGAATAGATCCAGGGAAGAAGTCAGAGAGGCTTTTTCTCTCGCTACATGAACTTACAATTGTTCCTAGTTGCAGTGTACTAATGTAAAATGTGTTATTCATGATAAGTATGTATCTGGTTTTGAAAGTTTGATAACGTGATAACATACACTCACAACTCCGAACGCCAAATTGGAGAATAAAGGAAAATGTAATCACCACTACCACAAAATTTAAAAAGTGTAAGACAAAAGGGTTTGTGCTTCCTGATTCCTATTTCCTTTTTAGCAATCAGAAGGGTCTGGCACAGAGAGCCTGTTTTGTACCCATTCTAACTATATCTTGTAAATGCCAGAAATTTTAAAACATTTTTATGTACCAGAGAGTTTTAATTAATGTGGCTAAATCTATGTTTTTAGAACCAAAAACTAAAGCTTTAGCTTCATTGTCTTAAAAAATAATTTAAAAACCCCAAAACTACTTTATTTAGAACTTGTGAAAAATGTGTTTCATTGACTAATTCAAAGAAATCTCAACACTTTTAATTTGAATGTTTTTGTTGATGGTGTTGCTTTTTCGTTTTTGTAAAATGGTGTATGTCAAGAGAGAATGGTAAAAATTTTTTAGTAAGAGCATCAACAGTTACTTAAATCTATTAATTTTTCAATGGGAAAAATTTAGGTAAATCTCCATAATGTAATAAGCATAATAAGAAAACTTGGGTTTCTATTCATATAGCCTAGATATTAGATAAAATTTGTATTTTTCCCTAAGAGAAAGCAAAACACACCTCCAGAATCGCTGTTTGGAAAAGCTGTCATTATTAGCAACAAATACTATTGACATTTCATGTGATGAGGTTCAATTCTTATCAATAAATAGTTTGAAATAATAATATTTGTGAAACAAAACACTTGAAGGACATGATGCCTATGAATTCCCTATAGAGACCAGATTTTATATTTCCTTAAGTAAAATTGTTGTTTTTGCCCTTCATATTTTCTTGTATAGTACTGATCACAGCCTAGAATCTTTTCTGTATATGTATTGCATTTATTGTTTTCTTCCCCCTGTGAACTTTAAGCTTCATGAAGGCATGGATTTTTTTATCTGTGTCCAATTCTATACCCTGAAACCTAGACCAACTCCTGGTACATGATGAATACTCAATATACGTTTGTGAGATGAATGAATGTGTCAATGAAACATCTTGGATCGCAGCTGGGTTTTTAGTTTATATCATAGATGCTATGAATCTTACAGGATGATACTCTTTCTTTTCTTTATTGACAACTAGGAGGTCTAAGGTCAAACACTTTGTCCACATCCAGCAATTATAGAATACCAGTTGAATGCGTATTTGACTTCATAATGTTTTCACTCATATTTTCTTTTTGCTTTTATCCCCACAAGTATTTTACATGTCTTTTTATTTTGTTATTTTGAGTTATATCAGTTTTTTTTTTTTTTAATGAATCAGGAAAGAAAAGAGAAAAAGGAAAGATAAAATAAGAAACATAAGACATTAGGATAAAAAAGAAGAAAGGAACGTATAAAGAAGAGGAAAAGAAAGGGAAGAGGGAAGGGAAAGAAAGGAAGGCAGGAATAAAGGATGCAAAGAAAGAATGAAAGAAGGCAGGAAGGAAGGAAGGAGGGAAAGAGAGAGGGAGGGAGGGAAGAAGGCAAGGAGGGAAAAAGGAGCATCATGCAAGAAAGGAAGCAAATAAAACTACAAAAAAAAGAAATTTGAAACGGAGGCAATTTAGATCAGAAGGAATCTGAGAGGAAGGGCTCTTGGTAGCAAGGAAGAAAGGATTCAGAAACAATTCCTTAACTGGAAAGACTGAGTGTGCAGGGCAAATGACATATATTCCTTGCTTGCAGCTATTCTATTGTAGATACATACAAATCATGCCTAGCAGAATTTCGTTTTTTTTTTTTTGAAAGACTTGTGGAGGTTTGTAGGTCTCTATCTCAATCAATGAAGCAATCGAGATAAAATAATTCGTTTTTAAGTGGTGTAAGTGACTTTCAGTATTTTCTTTTTTTTTAACACTGGGTAACACTAGAAATAATTTAGTTGTTTTGTAATAATGGTATACAGAGTATGATTTTAATAACAAAATTAGTGATCTTGTTGTTGCTGTTTTTAGGTGCCATTGAGTCGGTTCTTACAGTGACCCTATGTACAATAAAACGAAACACTGCCCAGTCCTGCACCATCTTCACAATCTTTTCTATATTTGAACCCAATTTTGCAGCCACTGTGTCAATCCATCTGCTTGAAGGTCTTCTCTTTTTCTCTGACCCTCTCCTCTACCAAGCATGATGTCCTTCTCTGGGACTGGTCCCTCCTAATAACATGTCCAAAGTACTTGAGATGAAATCTTGCCATCCTCACTTCTGAGGAGCATTCTGGTTATACTTCTTCTAATACAGATTTGTTCATTCTTCTGGCAGTCCATGGTATATTCAACATTCTTTGCCAACATGATAATTCAAATGCATCAATTCTTCTTAAATCTTCCTTATTTATTTCCTGCTTTTGCATACACATGAGAAGATTGAAAATATCCTGGCTTTGGTCAGATATGCCTTAGTCCCCAAAGTGACATCTTTGCTTTTTAATGCTTTAAAGAGGTCTTTTGCAGCAGATGTGCCCAATGCACTACATCATTTGATTTCTTGACTGCTGCTTCCATGGGTGTTGATTGTGGATGGACCCAAGTAAAATGAAACCCTTGACAATTTCAATATTTTCTCCATTAATCAAGATGTTGCTTATTGGTCCAGTTGTGAGGATTTTTGTTTTCTTTATTTTGAGGTGTAATCCATACGGAAGGCTGTGGTCTTTGATCTTCATCAGTAAATGCTTAAGTCCTCTTCACATTGAGCAAGCAAAGTTGTGTCATCTGCCTATGGCAGCTTGTTAATGAGTCTTCCTCCAATCCTGATGCTGTATTTTTCTTCATATTTCAGCTAATCAGATAATTTGCTCAGCACACAGATTGAATAAATATAATGAAAATAATCAACACCGGCACCCACCTTTCCTGATTTTAAACCATGCAACATCTTCTTGATCTGTTGGAATAACAGTCTCTTGGTCTATGTACAGGTTCAGCATGAGCACAATTAAGTGTTCTGAAATTCCTATTCTTCTTAATGTTATCCATACTTTGTTGTGATCTACACAGTCTAGTGCCTTTCCATAGTCAATAAAAAACAGGTAAACATCTTTCTGGTATTCTCTGCTTTCAGCCAAGATCCATCTGATGTCATCAATGATATCCCTCATTCCATGTCTTCTTCTAAATCTGGTTTGAATTTCTGGCACTTCCCAGTTGATGTACTGCTGCAACCATTTTTAAATTATCCTCAGCAAAATTTTACTTGTGTCTGATATTAATGATATTGTTCGATAATTTCCACATTCTGTTGGATCACCTTTCTTTGGAATGAGAACAAATATGGATCTCTTCCAGTCAGTTGGCCAGGTAGAGGTCTTCCAAATTTCTTGGCATAGAGGAGAGAGCACTTCCAGAATTGCATCCATTTGTTTAAACATTTCAGCTGATATTCCATCAATTCCTGGAGCCTTTTTCGCCAATGCCTTCAGTGCAGGTTGAACTTCTTCCTTTAGTACCACTTGTTCTTGATCATATGCTACTGCCTGAAATGTTGGAATGTTGACCAATTTTTTTTTTTTTTTTGGTACAGTGACTCTTGGGAGAAAAAAAAAAAGGAAATTTGGTATGAATAGCAAAATTCTAATTCTACCACTGTAGTATCTGTCAACAGTGATTTTGTGTGCAAATCCTCCAATGTTTAAATACTATTATTAACAATGAGGATAATGAAGTTTGATTTTACAGTGATTTTAATCCATTTCATGGCAACTTTTTTTTTAAATTTTAGTGGAATGTTATGTAATACAATCTTTCATCAATGAACAAGCAGTAAAAGACAAACTTGGAATGATGAGAAGAGTTTAAGCTATTTTCCAACGACAGTCATCAAAAACTTATAGGAACAGTAATTCAGCATATATTCTAAGTGTTAAAACACAACTAAACTGTAGACTACTCCCAAGTATTGCAGTTGATTCATTATCAGCAGTCAGGGAAAAGAACAATACCAGCATTTGATGAAATATGGTTACAGGTTAACAAGAAGCACATTCACTCTTCTCTCTGAAATCTTACTTCACAATTAATTTAGAAGGAGTAAGAGGTTCTTTTTTTTTTTGACCATTTGATACTTTACATAAAGTCTCCTTTTTCTGAAATCTACAAAAATAAATGACTTGATGGGAATAAATATTTCATGACCTGATATACGTTTATACATGAGTATTTCAACAATACACCAAACTCTCCTTTTTCCCTATTGGCCTTCTATGGATGTTTGTACATCACAAGAAACAATGATGGTGAACTGGGAAATGTCTAGTTTATCTTCCTGCCCTCTTCTGCCCTGCTAGGTGTCTTGAGGGGACTGGCTATTATAGACTGCATCAAATGGCTACTCTTCTGGATTCCAAATGGATTTGATCTAAGAGAAATAATGGTAGGAAGATTAAAGAATAGAGGGAGAGTAGAGCCAGATTATTTATTTGCCTGATCATTTACTAGCCTGGGTCTGGCAGTGCTCTAAACACTGTGACTATGGCTTCACTCATGTAGCCTTCTTTCCAATATATCAGCTCTAACTGGGCTCTGGTGGCACCACGTCTTTCCATTGTCCTTTCAGGTCTAGGGAAGTATTGACTTACTGCTATTCCTAGAGCCTATATGCCTCACCATCTCTTGTTTTTTCACTATAATTGGCCCATGTTGCACTAAATAGTCCCTGATTAAATTGTCTTCAAACAGCCAGCTTCTGTTTCCTACCAGGACTCTCAGGGACACTGATGCCAAGAAATCCATTCAATACCTCATAGGGCATGAAAAACCAGGCTTGGAAAGCAATGCAGGAAACAATAACCACATCTTCAGTTTTCTAGCATCATTAGGAGATAGGTAAAAACAATGCTGACTTTTTAAAATAACTTTGAATTGTTTGTGTAAAAACTGTAAGATTATAACTTTGTGATTATCTGCCTCCTAACTGTAGTAAGGCAAATGTAAAGAAGTTATATTTCAATATTGCTAAATACGTACAAAGTGCATAAATTCAATGAGTATCACTTCCCACTAAATGCCATTTTTCTTTTATTATTTAAGTTTTGATACTCACCTATCATCTAAATACAGGAACATTTGGTTTATATCTCTTTACTTGACAAAATGTTTGAGAGAATACTCAGAGATAAAATTATCTTCATATATCTCTCCTTTAAGTATTAAGTTATAATATATACAGAGAAAGATATAAAGGTCATAAGTCATCAGCAGAATGTATCTAGCACCCAGCCAGATCATCAAACAGAACATTAACAGCACCCCCAAAGCACCCTCCTTGTGCTCTTTTCCAGACACTATACACCCAAGAATAAAAACACTTCAGACCAATATGACGTGTAAACTGTTATATCTGGCTTTTTCTCCCCAGGTGAATTTTGTGAGATTTACTCTGCTATTGTGTGTAGTTTTTGATAGTTCATTCTCAATGTGGTATAATATTCTGCTGTGTGAATCACAATGTATTTAACCATTCTACTCTTGATGCACATTTGAATACTTTTCAGTTTGGGGCTAATTGAGGGCTTCTGTGAAGCAAGGATGGCAAGACTAGTCTCACATACTTTGGACACATTATCAGAAGGGATCAGTCCCTGGAGAAGGACATCATGCTTGGTAAAGTAAAGGGCCAGCAAAAAAGAGGAAGACCCTCAAGGAGATGGATTGACACAGTGGCTGCAATAATGGGCTCAAGCATAACAACAATTGTAAGGATGGTGCAGAACCAGACAGTGTTTCGTTCTGTCATAAGTACGGTCGCTATGAGTTGGAACCGATTCGACGGCACCTAACAAAAACAGCAACATGAATAAATGATACATGCCTTTTGCTGACCTTGTGTAAGCATGTTTGCAGGGTATATTACCTATACAATGCTGGATCAAAGTAAAACAAATGCATAGATTCAGCTTTAGTAGATACGGAGCATAGGCTTTCATCTTATTCTCAACACAATTCTTAATGCGGTTAGAATAGGCCCAAGGGTAGTAAATTTAGTTGTTTAGTTAATATTTATTAATTGTTAATCAATAATGATTAAGGATTCATTTTCTTGGATGAATCATAACTCATAAATTTTATTTTTGATTAACATTTGTAAAAATAATAGAAAATCAAGTTTAACATAAACATTAAAATCCCTTTCTTGTCAAATTTTCAAATATTCAAACAAGTTCATACCCACATGGATAAACCCTATCCATCTTTTTTTAAAATTCTAAGCAAATATTATTATAGATTATAGGAATTTGGGTCATTTGGAAATCTGGAAATCATTCACAGAGATTATAATAACATCTACTTTTTTGTTGTTATTTTTTTTGCACCAATAAATTATTACATTGGTGAATTCATTATTGAGTTTATACTGTCTGTATTTATGGTCATAACTATTAAATTTGCATTTCTTATTTTAAAATGAGATTGATTGGGCCAGATGACAGAGAAAAGAAGAATACAGTGCAGAGTCCTTGTGTTCATATTCTTAGGTGCTAAGTCTTTTGGAGTTTGAATAGTAAAAAATTTGCTGTGGTCATAGATTAGTTAAATATATGAGATATATAATATCTAGAAAAAGGAAAGCTTGTGCTGTTCCCCCCCATTAGATTTTTACTTATAATATATATAAAATATAAAGTGAATTTCCAAATTAAGAGAGAGAGAGAACAGTATTTTACTAAAACGTCAAATAATAAGCAGTAGAAATAAAAGTGGATCTTTGAAATCCCTTAACATCATTGGAAAGAATGCATGCAGGCTCAGATTAATGATACAGGAAATTAATGTGTCAATATCATGCCTGATTTGTCAGGGAACCTGCTATTATGCTTCCTTCCTATGTTACACAACACTATAGAGTTCTTCCCTGATCATATTTCTTGTGATTTGGAGATGTAAGACCTAGGTTTGAGTTCCGATGTTTGATTTTACTAGCTTTGTGATATTGAGCTATTTATTTTATGTTGCCAAACTTCACTTTAATTATCTAGAAGGTGAAAATAATAATATCTTCCCCATCAGGTATCCATTCTTTAAGATACTGAAAGTATAAAATTTGGATGAAAACATATATCATCTACAAAGTGTTATATAATTATTACCTCAAGTGAAAGAACCCAACAGAGGGTCAAGGAGAAAAATACATGCATTCTAGCTAGTGTTTTAGACAATCATTAAAGATGTATTAAAACTCTTAATTTTATTTTGAGAGGTAGCAGCAATTATGTATAATAAAACCAATGGCATGACATACAGAGGTAAGATTTTGTGTGAAATAAAAGCTGTACTGGATTTTGAAAAATTATCTGACTAGTGATGATAAAAAACTTTCAAACAAGAGAAGTAGCAATGATATGAAAGATAATACCGAGAAGGTAAAAAACAGCATTTGAATCTTCCAGGAAAAAAAAAACTTTTTCTTGTTGTTGTTAGCTGCCATCGAGTTGGTTCTTAGAAACTATTCTTTCATCTCGTTGGGAGATGAGAACAAAGAGAAGTAGATAAGATTGTCGAGAAATGTAAGCAAGTAATGAGTGCTTTAGGAAAAAAAAGTAGTTTAATATGTGGCCCATATTTTTTGTTGTTTACGATTAAATCATTATAATTTCAATATGATTTGTGAAAGGTGATTCTAAACTGGGGCTGTGCAATAGATGGCTTTTGTGTGGCCTTTCTCGTCATGGTCTTGTAACTTTCACTCAGATGATTGGGCGGGACTGTGCAGATACAGTAATTGTGGCCCACCAAGGGGATTGATCAGTTTTGCTATCCTGCTAGGCTTAAAGGAGCTAATTCCAAAGCAGAGAGAGGATCCCATCACCTCCCAAGAAGAACAGCCAGGAGCAGAGAGTGCTTCCTTTGGACCCGGGATCCGGGCTCTGAGAAGCTCCTAGAACCAGGAGAGAGAGAGAGAGAGCTCGAGAAGTGGTGGCAGAGAAACCACGGCAGGAAATGGCATAGTGGGCTTCCTGGCCCACCAAGCTAGAAAGCTGAGTGCATTTGGGCAAGAGACTTGTTGGTGGGGTAGTGTGCCTCTGTGCACTTATCAGCATAGCTGGAAGAACTTTGTAACACTTGCCCAAACAGGGCAGAGGCCTAGGGCCAGATTGGTGTGCATGTGAGCATGGCTGAGAAGAGGCTGTCCTCATGGAAGAACTGTATCCTGAACCAGAATTGTAACCTGTTACTTCCCTAATAAACCCCATAATTGTGAGTTTTCTCTGTGAGTTCTGTGTGGCCATTGCAATGAATTATCGAACTCAGCAGAGAAGCAGAGAGTGCCATGGGAGGGATGATTGATGTCGGAATTGGTAAAGATGGTGGAGACAGGAGATACGTCTAAACTCCACCTCACAGGAATCAGCCTTGGGCTGTTGATTTTGGTTCTCCTCCCCTCTTGTGAAGTTAGAGGAGATCCTCCCTACAAAACTAATTTCCACTGAAATTACATATTACATTTAAATCTAGGTAAGAGTTTTTTTCTTTTCCCCACACAAGACATTCACAGGAAAAATTAGGAGATTTATTCTGGAATCTTTTATCTCCCCCAAATTTCCTCATACCCCTTGGTAATCCCTCTTTTCCATCCCTCCTTATCTCACTCTGTCAAGCACAGTCACTCATCTGCAGTCACTATAGATTTGTCTCAATTTTCTAGAATTTTTATACATCAAATAAAACACTGTTTACTCAATTTTGATTGGTTTCTTTCACATGCTGTTGTTAGGTGCCATCTAGCTGATGCCAACTCATAGCAATCCTATGTACAATAGGATGAGATACTGCCCTGTCCTGCACCATCTTCTCTATTGTTGTTATGTCTGAACCCATTGTTGCAGCCACTCTGTCAGTCCTTCTCATTGAGGGTCTTCTTTCACATAGCATAATTAATTTAAGATTATTCTGTGTTGTTCCATGGATCAACTGTTCAACCATTTGCATTTTTCGTCATATGGTAATGCCATGATTTGTTAATTTATTAACTTATTGATGAACGTTTGAGTTGTTTCCAGTTTTGGGCTCATACGTAAAGCTGCTATGAACATTCTTTTTTACGTCTTTGTTTTGATATAAAGTCTAATTACTCTTGGGTTAATAGGCATTGAATGGTTGAGCCATGTGGCAGGTATATGTTTAACTTTTTAAGATGCTGTCAGTTTTTTTTTTCCCCTAAAGTTGTTGTACCATTTTACATTCCTAGCAGCAGTGCATGAGTGTTGGGTCTTGCTTTTAAGTTCTTGACTGCAGATAAGAATACCATTTAGTTCAGGGCTAAGTTTGCCCTACTACTGAGATAAAACAAAACAAGCAAAACAAAACTTTCTGAGCATTTTACCTAATTCCCCACGATTTATGAGGTTTTCTACCTGACTGATGGAAACAGCAACTATTCACAGCCTTAAGTGAGTGCCTCTGGTTGTTTCCTCTTATCATTTCTGTTGATTATTTCCCCAGCCTCAGGGTTGTAGCAGAATTAACCTAAACACCCAAATGTAAAATCTACCCAGAAGCAAGATTCTAAAAGTGAAAGAATGAGCTAATTAGGCTTGCTTGTGTCAATTTCGAGTGACTGAAGAGCAGATTTAATCTAATTCTCTCTTTAATCCTGATGGTGTTGGCTGTCTCAGATATACTCTACACAACTTTAGAGAAAAGAGTAGCAAGGAGACTTTATTACATATAATCACTAAAATGGAAAAAAAAAGATTATATGATAAAACCAAGTTAGATAAGCAGAAGTATTTAAGATAAATTAAAATATCAGCTGCTTTATAAAATGAAAAATTGGAATCTTAATTATGGCTCGATGATGGCCATCAGGGATACCTACAGAAAATTGTAGTATTAACAAAGGATTTCATGGTGACAAGATAAACCAAGAATTAGTTGGCAAGAGGAGTAGGGGAAAGTCAATAAAGAAAAAATTATGTAGCTTCACATCTAGTGTTTATATTTTTTTCAATTATATAAGCAGAAAATAGAACTTCAATTTATGCACAATAGATTTTACCTTAAATTATTCTGAGTACTTGTTCTTTTTTTGTTTGTTTGTTTTTCACCTAGGCCAATGGGTGTAGAATTTAGATATAAAATCTGAAATGCCTCCTTCATGGTAGGAAGTTTTTTGTTACTAAGGGAAAATGTAGAATTCATAAAGAACAGCAAGACCCATGTCTGACAACTCTATATTCTACTTTATTGGGCAAATGGTAACTACATCTTGAGGATAACAACAAAACTCTCTGAAGGAACATTCACTTTCAGAAAACTGCAAGAATACATCTTCGAGTGATGATTATAATTACTTGTGTTTGGATAAAGGAGCTCTGGCAGAGCAATGGTTAAGTGTTTGGCTGCTAACCAAAAGGCCAGCAGTTTGAATCCATCAGCCACTCCAAGGGAGAAAATACCTGACCATCTGCTCCCATAAAGATTACAGCTTAGGAAACCATATTGGGCAGTTCTACTCTATTCCATGGAAACCCTGGTGACGTAGAGGTTAAGAGTCCAGCTGCTAAACAAAAGGTCAGCAGTCTGAATCCACCAGGTGCTCCTGGGAAACTGTATGGGGCAGTTCTGCTCTGTCCTGCAGGGTCACTATGAGTCAGAACTGATTTGACAGCAATGTTTTTTTTGTTTTTGTTTTTTTTTTAACTGGGTCACTGTGAGTTGGAATGGGCTTGATGGCACACAATGACAATAGTTGGATAGATGCTGCAAGACTTCTCTTACATATGTGAAATGGATATGTGACTCTCTCTGTTTTGCTTTGGCAACTGAATTTGGCTGATTGTTAATTTTGTCTGCACATCATAAAACATGTTCAAAGATATCAGGAGATAAGGCACCATGTTCTTAACTTTGAGACCTCCCATAACCTCTTGTTGAGTCTCTAGCATTAACAAAGAAAAAATATTAAATGGTTAATTAAGCTTAGAAGTATACCTTTTTTATCTTGGTTCATTTTAAGAGTGAACAACATTAAACCATGACTTCTTCACAATTGTAATTGTTTCACTATAATGTGAATATCTCATAAAATTATGAGTATAAATCAAAGACATATATTTTACATGTCTATGGCTTTTAAATTATGTTTACTAATGAAAGTTTGTTCAGGTTCTACAATTCGTAATCCTAAAACCTTATGCCCCATTCATCTGTCGGTTTGTCGTACCATCTTGGCTTGTGTGCTGCTGTGATGCTGGAAGCTATGCCACCGATATTTCAAATACCAGCAAGGTTACCCAAGGTGGAAAGATTTCATCTGAACTTGCAGACTAAGACAGAATAGGAAGAAGGACCCGGTGTTCTACTTCTGAAAAAAAAAAAAAATTAGCCAATGAAAACCTTATAAATAGCAACACTCAATATACAACTGGGGAAGAGCTGTGTCCTTTAAGTGGAGTCAACCTTAATGACATGGATGCAGTCAGGCTTTCCGGATCTTCATTTGCTGATGTGGCAAGACTCAAAATGGCAAGAAACAGCTGCAAACATCCATTAATAATAGGAACATGGAATGTATGAGGTACGAATCCAGGAATATTGGAAATTGTCAAAAATGAAATGGAATACATAAACATTGATATTCGAGGCATTAGTGAGCTGAAATGGACCAGGATTGGCCATTTGAATTGAACAATCATATGGTCTACTATGCTGAGAAGGATAAATTGAAGAGGAATGGTGTTCCATTCATTGTCAAAAAGAACATTTCAACAGCTATCCTGAAGTACAATGCTGTGAGTGATAAAATGATATCCATATGCCTACAATCACGACCAATTATTATGACTATTAATCAAATTTACACACCAACCATTAATGCCAAAGATGAAGAAATTGATGATTTTTCACCAACTTCTGCAGTCTGAAATTGATCAAACATGCAATCAAGATGCATTGATAATTACTGGTGATAAGAATGTGAATGTTGGAAACAAAGAGGGAACAGTGGTTGGAAAATATGGCCTTGGTGATAGAAACGATGCTGGAGATAACATAATAGAATTTTGCAAGACCACCGACTTCTTCATTGAAAATACCTTTTTGCAATAACATAAATGGTGAGTATATATGTGGACCTTGCCAGATGGAATACACAGGAATCAAATAGACTACATCTTTGGAAAGAGAGGATGGAAAAGCTCAGTATCATGAGTCAGAACAAGGCCAGGGCCAGCTGTGGAACAGACCACCAATTGCTCATATGCAAGTTCATGCTGAAGCTGAAGAAAATTAGAATAAGTGCACAAGAGCAGAAGAAAAACCTTGAATATATTCTACCTGAATTTAGGCACCATCTTAAGAATGGGTTTTACACATTGAACACTAATGATCAAAGACCAGACAAGTTGTGGAGTGACATCAAGGACATCATACCTGATGAAAGCAAGATACCATTGAACATATAGGAAAGAAAGAAAAAACCAAAATGGATGTCAGAAGAGATTCTGAAACTTGCTCTTGAACTTAGAATAGTTAAAGCGAAAGGAAGACATGATGAAGTAAGAAAGCCTAACAGAAGATTTCAAAGGGTAGCGTGAGAAGACAATAAGCTATTATAATGAAACGTGTAAAGACCTGGAGTTGGAAAACCAAACGGGAAGAACATGCTCAGCATTTCTCAAGCTGAAAGAACCGAAGAAAAAAATTAAGCCTTGAGTTACAATATTTAAGGATTCTACTGGGAAAATATAGAATGAGACAGGAAGCATCAAAAGAAGATGGAAAGAATACACAGAATCACTATAGCAAAAAGAATTGGTTGACATTTAACCACTTCAAGAACTGATGTTACTGCAGGAAGAAATCCAAGCTTCACTGAAGGCACTGGCAAAAAACAAGGTTTCAGGAACTGACGGCATACCAATTGAGATGTTTCAACAAACGGATTCAGCGTTGGAGGTCCTCACTCATCTATGCCAAGAATTTGGAAGACAGCTACCTGGCCAACCAACAGGAAGAGATCCATATTTGTGCCCATTCCAAAGAAGGTGATCCAAGAGAATGCAGAAATTATCGAACAATATCATTAATATTACACACAAGTAAACTTTTGCTGAAGATAATTCAAAAATGATTACAGCAGTACATCAACTGGGAAGTGCCAGAAATTCAAGCCGGATTTAAAAGAAGACATGGAATGAAGGCTATCATTGTTGATGTCAGATGGATCTTGGTTGAAAGTAGAGAATACTATAGAGATGTTTACCTGTGTTTTATTGACTATGCAAAGGCACTCAACTGTGTGGATCATAACAAATTATGGATACCATTGCGAAGAATGGGAATTCCAAAACAATTGTGCTCATGTGGAACCTATACGTAGAACAAGAGGAAGTTGTTTGAACAGAACAAGGGAATACCATGTGGTTTAATAAAAGGAAAGATGTGAATCAGGGTTGCATCCTTTCACCATACTTATTCAATCTGTATGCTGAGAAAGTAATCCACAAAGCTGGCCCATATGAAGAAGAACACATCATCAGGATTGGAGGAAGACTCATTTAACAACCTGCAATATGCACTTGACACAACCTTGTTGCTTAAAATGAAAAGGACTTGAAGGAATTACTGATGAAAGTCGAAGACTATAGCCTACAGTGGAAAACCTGGTGGTGTAGTGGTTAAAAGCTGGGCTACTAACCAAAACGTCAGCAGTTTGAATCAACCATGCACTCCTTGGAAACCCTATGGGGCAGTTCTACTCTGTCCTTTAGGGTCACTATGAGTCAGAATAAACTCGATGGAAGCAGTTTTTTTAAATAGCCTCAGTATGGATTACACCTCAACATAAAGAAAACAAAAACTTCACAACCGAACCAATAAACAACATCATCATAAATGGAGAAAAGTTTGAAGTTCTCAAGGATTTCGTTTTACTTGGGTACTAATCAACACCCACGGAAGCAGCAGTCAAGAATCAAGTGATGGATTGTATTGGGCAAATCTGCTGCAAAAGATCTCTTTAAAATGTTAAAAAGCAAAGGTGTCATCTTGAAGACTAACATGCGCCTGACCCAAGCCATGGTGTTTTCAATCATTTCATATGCATGCAAATCTGGACAATGAATAAGGAAGACCAAAGAAGAATTGATGCCATTGAATTATAATGTTGACAAAGAATATTGAATATACCATAAACTGCCAGAAGAATGAAATAATCTGTCTTGGAAGAAGTACAACTAGAATGCTTCTTAGAAGTGAGGATGGCGAGACTTCATCTCACATACTATGGACATATTATCAGGAAGGGTCAGTCCCTGGAGAAAGAAAGAGATCATGCTTGGTAAAGTGAGGGTCATCAAAAAAAGTAAGATCCTCTACAAGATGGACTGGCACAGTGGCTGCAACAATAGGCTCAAGCATAACAATGATTGTGAGGATGGCACAGGACGGGAAGTGCCTCATTTTGTTGTATATAGGGTTGCTATGAGTTCAGACTGACTCAAGGACAGCTAACAACAACAACAAAACCTTACGTGTCAACCTTCACTGTATACACAAAATTATGAAGTACCTGCTGTGTATAAAATCCAGTCTTAATACTGATGATGATTTTTTCTGTGAACACTCCGAAATGTCAACTGGTGCTTGTGTTCTGTGATACAGTATTTTTTTCTTGACTAACTGACTATGGACTCAGGACTCTTCAGCCTTTATTGATTATCTAGCAGCCTTGAATGAAGGCTAATGATCAAACAAGAAAAGCAAAATAGACAAACACGGAGAAAAATTGTTAAAGTAAGAGCCTGCATGTCTTATGTCAGAATTACTTTCCCAGTCGAGTTCTGGACAGTGTCTATGAAGCCTGTGTAAGCATAGCTGTCAGTGTGCACTGATTCAGTTGTGTCCCTGATTACAAGAATGAAAGCATGCAGTTGAAAAAGGTTATGCCCTGGAGATTCTTTTAAAAGACTGGCTATTTCTTGCCCTAGACTTTGAGACTTAAAATTAAACTTGAAACCTCAATAATAGAAAAATTTTAGAACAGATAAAATATACTATATATAGTGTAATAATGTTAAATGCCATTGACTTTATCAATGTTAGTTAATCACATTCCATCTGGTTTTGATCCATGGAGAAATAATTTCTAAAAAAGTACAAGCACCATGTAAGACACTACTTTACCTACAGTTTCTCCTCAGTGTAAAAGTTCCTAAGGACCAAAAGCCTGGTATGTTTTCAATTAAAATATCATGCTTAATTATCGTTGTATTTACAAGTGTACTATAACACCATATAAGATCCTGAAACTGGCATCAGCTATGATTTCACAATTGTTTTTTGAAATAATTAAACTGTGACCTTTTTTTTTAAGAATCCGATTGTATAAATACGTACCTTTCATATTCATTGATCTCTGATTTGTTTACTAAAATAATATCTAATGAATAGCTATCATGTGCTAGGAAAAGTTTAAATTTCATTCTAGTGATGTTTTTATAATAAAGATTTACTAGCTATTGATTAGACTGGTTGTTTAGATGTGTTGATTAGATACATTAATATGCTATGTTTTGATAGCTGCTACAGGTAGCTCATTGTTTAAATGGCTAAAGATGGAAAAATTAGCTAAAATGTAACACAGTGACGTTTTCTATCACATACATGTGTCTGTCTGTATATAAAATATATGGGGAATCTGCAATTGATTTTTAAATACGTTTTAATAGCAACAGAATGTTTTTTAAAGTTCACTTGGAGCAATCAAATTTTACAATAGTTGATAGCAATATTGAGGATACAGCGGCTGCAGATTGATTTGGGCTATTTAGGAAGCTTTAAATTTCTACTTGAGAAATCAGGAACTGATTATTATTAACTGAAAATTACTGTAAGTTCTTAAGAAATGAAATAATAAAATCAGCAATATTTTATAGATACACAGAGATTAAAAAATATAGTAATGGCACTAAATATGAGGGGAGAGAATTAGAATTCACATGATGTAGATTGAAATCACATAAGCAGTTTGAGCTCCCCAAAGCTTAATGAAGTAAAGAAGGAAAAGACAGAGGACTGAATCTATAGTAAATACTTTTCTAGAGAAAAGTAAAGCCCTTAGCTTATAATGCTCATTTGTTAAAAGAGCATTAAGTGTAACATCAGATAGATTTTCTCCCTCTGCTTTTTTAGTAAAGTATGTTTTGTCTTCCTCTCCAAAGATGAAATAAAGTCTATAGTATCCAGGAAAAGGAAGTAAATAAGTCATTTATTCTTTAAGAGCCATTTTCTTTATTTTGTAACTACTATTCATCATTATGTTACATTGAAACCAATCTATTGCCTCACATATAAATGCTAGCATTTTTCTTATATTCATATAACTCAGCAACGATGAAGTTTTGTTAATAAATACTTGTATTCTGGTGCTGAGAATATTGATTCATTGGCCTACATATCTGTGGTATACATTTGTATCTTTTACTCATAGATAATTTTATCTTTTAAAACAAATAATACTATCGCATTCACTTCTGAGATTATGTCTCAATCTCCCTCCCTAAGCCTTTTCCTTTTTAAGAATTTTATTTTAGCCAAAAACTCGTGTATAATATGCATAAGTTCTGGAGCCAGGTTGCCTGGATTCAAGTATGGCTCTGCCATTCATTAGCTGGGCAACATCTGACAAGTTTTCTTAAACTCTCTGTGCCTCAGAAGTGTCGTATATAACTGGGAGATAACGCTCAAAGCCATTCGGTAGAATTAATGTGTGTTTAAAGCATAGTGCCAGTTATATCATGTACATTCAATAAATACTAACCAAAACCAAATCTTCTGTCATTGGGTCCTGCTGAATGTTCATATGCTATAATATTGGCCTTTAGTACAAATCAGTCTTCTTGTCCAGTGGATTTCCCTGACTACTGACCTGATGATAGGAAACTCAACACTGACATCCATAAAAGGTATTTCTACCATTCACCAGGCAGCATGGCATTGATGAGCTGGTGTCCACTTATTCATTCTTCTAAATATTGGAGCCCTGGTTGCACAGTGGTTAAGACCTATGGCTGCTGACCAAAAAGTCAGCAGTTCTAATCCACCAGCCACTCCTGGGAAACCATATGGGGCAGTTCTATTCTGCCTATATGGTCACTATGAGTAGGAATCAACTCAACGGCAACATGTTTGGTAAAGCAAATATAAATTATAGTACTAAAGTTCATGGAAAAAACTGAGTAAGTATTAGAAGACCAAAAGATAAAAGTATCTTAGATATGGGTAATATAAAAATGAACTGATTCCTAGAAACAATATAAGATTTTTTAAAAAGTAAAATAATACTTTAATTTTCCCTTATTTTTAAAATATATTTTATTTTCTGAGAACATAGTGGTTAATACTTAAGCTCAGGAATCGGAATGCTTAGGTTCAAATACTACCTCTGCTTGCATGTATTGTTACTTCCTTGAGCTAGTTTACTTAATCTGTGTGTGCCTTAGATCTCTCATCCGTAAAATGGGTAACTTGTTCCTACCTTAAAACATTTAATAACTTCTGAGCTGTAAAACATGTAAACGGTTGTCTGGCACACAACAAGCATTCACTAAGTGCTTTCACTAAACATATGTATTACCAAAATGTTTTCCTGGTCTCAAACAAAAATATTTAGCTATTTATATAGTCAGGATATGATATTAAAGGCTTAACTAGTAATTTGGATATTAAGTTGTATATTACTGAGAAAATTGTTTTTTCCTTAGGCAGAGATAGATCATCAGCTTGGAGAGTTTCTAAGACTCCAAGCCTTAAAAAAATGACTCACCTCTGCTTTTCACTCAGAATGAGATGACAGTCAATTAAAGAAGCATTAAAGTGAAATAATGAAGGATTTCTTAAAGAGGAAATGATACAATGTACAATAGGAGGAATTGGATTTTAAAAAGTTGCTTATAAAAAACAGAATTAATTATATTAAAAAGGAGAGAAGGGATAATGCAACGACAGGTAGTTTCCAAATTGGTATAATGTAACAAAAGCAATGATGTGGAGTGAGAGCTGCAGAATAAAAGTGTAGGAATAAACCAAGTTTATATTCTTGTTTCTGGTCATTATGAATTTAGTTAGAGAATGTGATTTACAGTAAAATTTGCAAGAAATATGCCTGCACATATTTAAAGCTTATTACTTTCTTAGAGCTTTGAGGCATATCTGAAACTGTCTTGTTTTAAAAAAGATATTTTAATTATGGTGGATGTTTCCTTACATGTTCTTTTAATTTGAGGTATACATCATGTAAATAATGAATCCATTTCAAATAAGTGTTTTAGAACATAAGGATTATGCTGCCACTTTTATCAGGATACAACAGCGAATGTGATCAGGGGAATTTGTTGAGAAGTTTAATTAGTAAGAAACAACTAAAATTTCTGAGAATTGACCGTTTACTTCAATTTCCTGACACAATATCACCTTAATAGTGATATTGCTAGTATTAGAAAATTGATAAGCTGATTAACTGGATATACTGGTCTATATTTTTTCTTTTTTCCTTTCAGTGAAAATATACACCACAAACCATACACATAGTCAAAAATTTCTGTGTATAGTTCAATGACATTGGTTACATTCTTCATATTGTGTCACCATTTTCACTGTCTCAACTCTTGTTTTTTCATCACGATTAACTTGGACTCCTGTCCCTTAAATTTCTCAGCTGTTCTTTAGAGTTACTGTTGTCATTTCGATCTCATATAGCTAATATATCTAAAAGAGTACAATGCTCAATGCAAACATTCTTTATTAATTGAGGTAAATTGCTGTTTACTTTAAAGATGACTTCATGAGATAGTTTAGGTTCAGGGTTTAAAGATCATTTCAGGCAATAGATTCAGGCATTCCCCCAGTCACAAGAGATACAGTAAGTCTGGTTTCCATAAAAATTTGAAGTTGTGTTCCAAATCTTTTCTGCTTTTGATCAGGAAGCTTCTGTTGGGTCCTTGTTCAAAAACATTCACTAATGATAGCTGGGAACTATCCATTTCTTCTGGTCTCATGGCAAAAGAGGTAGTAGTTCATGGTGGCAATTAGATCTGAAGTCCATTTCCTTCTCCAATTCTAAGGTCTCCTTCTTCCTCTGTTGCTCCGGGCAACTAGGGATCAATTGTTGTGTCTTCAGTGGTCGCTTATGAGCTTTTAAGACCCTAAGCACTACGCACCAAACTAGGAGATAGAACATAAAATCAAAAAGCAGTAGGCAAGTTGACTGAATAGACCCATAAAACCATGACCCTAATCCTTCAAACCAAGAAATCTAATCTCCTAAGATGTTCAGTTTTACCGAAGTGGAATCAACAAGTGCATGGTTTTTTAAAAATTACTGCTGTTGTTTTTGTAAACGTATATCTTATATATATCACTTTAGTTGCCATTTTGCCATTTTTCACCCTCTCTACAGTTTAGTAATATCAATTACATTAGTCAAGTTATATTACCCTTAGTTGATGCCAATTTTCTGATCACCATAGACAACAATTCACTACTTCCCAGAGAAGGATTCCCTCTCTCCCTCCTCTGTGACTGGTAACCCCTAATAATCAATGATCCCTATATATTTATCTCTTACTGTCATTTTGTGTAAGTGAGGTCATACATTATTTTTCCTTTTCTGATTGACTCATTTCACTCAGCATAATGTCTTTTAGGTTCATCCATGTTGTGGCACATATCGCATGTATCAGGATTTCACTTTTCTTTAAGGCTGTGTAGTATCCTCTTGTATGTATGTACCACATTTTGTTTATTGATTCATCTCTTGATGGGTATGTAGGTTGTTTCACATTTTTGCTATTGTAACTAATGCTGCAGTGAACGTAGGTTCTTATATGTCTGACTGTGTTCATACTCTTAGGTCCCTAGGTTATATACCTGAAGGAGCCCTTGTGGCACAACAGTTAAGCACTCAGCTGCTAACCAATAAGTTAGTGGTTGAAACTCACCCACCGGTTACACAGGAAAAGACCTGGTGTTCTCTCATAAAGATTATAGCCTATAAAACCCTATGGGGAAGTTCTAGTCTGTCACATGGGATTGCTATGAGTCAAGTATTGACTTCATGGCACCTAACAACAACAACAGGGTATGAACCCAGGAGTAGAACTGTTGGGTCATATGGTAGTTGTATTTGTAATTTTTTGAGGAATCATCATACTGTTTTCCAAATGGCTGTACCTTTTTATATTCCCACCAGCAGTTTATAAGTGTTAAGATCTCTTCACCTCTTCACATACTTGCCAACAGTTTTTTTTTTTTTAAACCATTGCCATTCAGTAGGCGTGAGATGGTATCTTATTGTAGTTTTGATTTGCAAAAACCCTGGTGGTGTAGTGGTTACGTACTATGGCTGCTAACCAAAAGGTCAGCAGTTCGAATCTACCAGGTGCTTCTTGGAAACTCTTTGGGGCAGTTCTACTCTGTCCTACAGAGTCGCTATGAGTCGGAATCGACTTGATGGCAACGGGTTTGGTTTTTTGGTTTTTAACGGCTAATGGAAGCCCTTGTGGTGTGGTCGTTAAAGCTCTTGGCTGGTAACTGAAAGGTCAGCTGTTCAAAACCACCAGTGATTCTGCAGGAGAAAGATATGGCAGTCTGCTTCTGTAAAGATTTACAGCCTTGGAAACCCTATGGGACTGTTCTTCTCTGTCCTATAGGGTCATTATGAGTTGGAATCGACTTGATGGCAGTGGGTTTGGTTTTTGATTTTGAATGTCTTCTGACAGTGAGCATCTTCCCATGTGCTTGCTGACTGCTTGAATGTCATGTTTGGTGAAATGTCTGTTTATGTCCTTTGCCCATTTTTTGATTGAGTTATTTGTCTATTTGTTGTTAAGTTGTAGAAGTTTTATATATATTTTGGTTATTAGACATTAATTGGATACATGGTTCCCAAATATTTTTTCCTACTGTGTAGGTTGTTTTTTACTCTTTTTATAAAGTATGTTGATGAACATAAGTATATAATTTTCATGAGGTCCCAGTTATCTGCTTTGTTTCCTGCTTCTCATGTATTTGTTATTGTATTTGATAATCTAGCATTTTTTTTAAAAAATGGGTCCCATGGTTTCATGCATGTGTTTTCTTCAAACACATTTCTATTTTAAGGGTTTCTCAACTATCCTTAATACCATCAGGTGCTGGAAGGCCTTTTAATAACCCCCATAACATTCAACCTCTTCCCAGTCTACTGTTACACTGTGTCGACCAATGCCATGACTGCATAAATGTCATTAAAATTGCTGTAAGATAACAGTTCAGGTTTTGTCTTTTCATTGATACCTCTCCTGATTATATTCAAGAAGCTTGGAGAAAGTTTACCTGGACAAATTTCTATTATCACATTCACGTAGTTCTATATATGGAGCCCTGGTGGTGCAGTGGTTAAGAGCTCGGCTACTAACCAAAAGGTCGGCAGTTGAAATCCACCAGCTGCTCCTTGGAAACCCCATGGGGCAGTTTCACTCTGTCCTAGAAGGTCACTATGAGTTGGATTCAACTCAACAGCAAGGGGTTTTTTTTTTGGGGGGGGGGTGGTTAGTTCAATATATACCCATCTCTCCTCAAAACTGTGTTCACTGACAACAGAGTCTATGGTATCTTTATATTTCTAAGGTTTCCCTCAGTATCAAAGTTATAATAGGACCTAAATATGTGTGTGTGACCACAATCTGTCTGTTAGTTTGCTAAATTGTGGTAGCTTGTGTGTTCCTATGATGATAAAAGCTATGCCACTGGTATTTTAAATACCAGCAAGGTTAGCCATGGAGGGCAGGTTTCAGCAGAGCTCCAGACTAAGACACACTAGGAAGAAAGGCCCGATGATCTACTCTTGAAAATAGGTCTATGAAAATTCTATGAATCGCAAGAGAATATTGTCAATGCAGTGCTGAAAGATGAGTACCATAGGTTGGAAGGCACTCAAAATATGCAGTGGCTGCAACAAGGGACTCAACATACCAACGATCACAAAGACTGTGCAGGATGGGGTGATGTTAAGATTGTGCAGGATGGGGTAATATTCCATTGTACTTGGGATTTTCAATGAGTCGGAGCCAACTTGATGGCAACTAATAACAACAACAAGGTGTGAGTGTGAATAACGAATAAACAAATGAATTATGGGACAAAGAAAGAACTGGTTAATTTATTCAATAAGTATTTACACAGTGCCTGTCACACTTGCATTGCTCTACACTGGTGCATAAGACAAATAAACATCCATCTATGTAGAATTTATAAATTTTTTTCTTCACCCCAGATCTCATACATCTTTAAATACTCTTGCTCTCTGGGAACACATTTTCCAATGAGCTATCCTGGTTTAACCTTGAAAACACACACACACATACACTGAATCAAACATTCAGAGTTATACTGCTGGAAATTTGTCACTTTTTCATTTGTTTTGAGCTAATTGCTCAAATATAATGAGAGCTGAAGGGAAAAAATAGACAAAAGTTTTACCTTAGCCTAAATTTTAAGTGCTGCTTTTTACTTTCTGAGTCATTCAAAGGTAAGCAAGTTTCAGTCAATTTTATTTTCATTCTATACATGCTAATTTTTCTGCTGTATTTTTGTACTGATATCTGCAAAAGAATTAGCCTCCTCATTGCATAAGCAATTTGAGTTTTAAAGTAAAGATGGTATATATGAAGCATTTGGAAAAAAATCACATTCATTTGCTCCAATTACTTTAAAAGTCAAAAGCTCTATGCTTAGATGAGCAATACTTGCCTCCTTAATCAGGATAGAACTTGGCAGAAGTAGAATAAAAGTTTTAATGTTGATCTGTTAGAAAGTGGCTGGTGGTGGCATTATTGAAATAAAACTCCAGTTTCAATTATTCAAGTACTGAATTTGAATTGAATGATACACTGAAGCAAAAGTATAATTTTTACATTATAAATATAGTAGCATAAGCATAATTTTTAACTCTAATAATTATTTAAACTTATAAACCAAGAGTGAAAAATAGCATGGGCCCCAGGGTCAGATTCAAACATGACCAAAAAGAGATAGAAAAAAATAAGTAAAATAGGATAAGTAAGCAACGTGGTAGATTTCAAAAAAACCTACTTCATAACCCTGAGTTCTACTATCCTAAGGTTCTTTTACAATTTAAACTTCCATTGCCGAAACCAAACTCATTGCCGTTGAGTTTGTTCCGACTCATAGTGAACCTAGGATATGAAAAAATATCAGCAGAGCTATAAAGGAAATTAGCTTTTTACACTAATAGATTTTAAAAATAATTTTACTTATTAAAAAAATTATATATATATATATAATATATATACATATATTCTGCCTCATAGGGTTTCCAAGGAGCAGCTGGTGGATTCCAACTGCTTACCTTTTTGTTAGCAGCCTAGCTCTTAACCACTGCACCACCAGGGCTCCATATACATGTAGGATTTTTTAAAAATAGAGTTTATTCTGAACTTTCATCTTAAATGAGATGCTGAGAGTGATTTGGAAGCATTAGATTTAAATCAGTTCTCTGGAAATTAGACTGTCAATGGGGATAGGGATTGAAGAATGTCTTGAGCCTTCTGAATTAGCTAAGATACTATCATTCATAATTGTATATTAAAATTACAAGCCAGTGGGATTTTTTGTATTTTTTTTTTTTATTTGTTTTTTGTTACTTTACTAAGGATCACAGTGTGTGCGCCATCAGCTTCCCTGGTTTCAGAGCTCACCTGTTCTTAGTCCTTGGCTTACTAGGGGTTTCAAACGCTTATGCGTATTTGTGGATGATGAGAATTAAATTGGATGTCAAGAATGAGGAAGGGGGTTGTAGTGTTTTTTTTTTTTTAAGTAAACTTACATCCAAAATATTTAGACATTCTTAGGGAGGTAAACAATCAGAAAATGTATTCAAAAAAACTATTAGTTATTTTTTTTTTTATAAGGGCTAGTGACTTGAATTTCCTTTGGGCATATTTATTGTTGTAGGAAAAAAAAAAAAAACGTATACTACTTCAAAATCCTCTTGCCCATCTGCTTATTCTAGCCAATGCGTTGGTGATCAATTTCTTAACAGGTTTTGCCCAGTTTTGTGCAGGTAAAATTGGATACCTTGCCGTGACCAGGCCATTTTCCCTCTTGGACTTTTATGATGCAAAAATGGAAGGTCCAGTAGTATTTGCTCTGCATTCATGCATGCGGGTACAACACTGTTGACAAATGAGGAATGAGAACTGATGGCTAAATGTTTTCCACCTTTCTTCTCTGGGTAGACAGTTATGAAACACACTTCATAACACTCCTTATAAAACTCTGGCAGGTTGGCAAACCATTAGCTGGTAAGTATGCCTATTTAATATCATATCCTTGCACTGAATTTCTCTCCATCTCTGTTTTGTTATCCTAGCCCTATATTCCTGTTCTCTGAGAAAATATTCACAAATACACTACAGCAGACAAGTGTTTTTGATTAGGGTACAATTTTGGGGAACCCAGGCTAAGAAAACAACTTCATTATAAAGTTTTTGGTATAGAAAACAACGACATGGCATCAAGGAGAGAAACAATACATTTGGATATTCTGGGCTGCCTAGGGGAGAAAAAATTAGATGAAGAAGGGAACAATGAAGGATAAAGCAGGAGACATAAGTCCTGTCTGCTTCTTTGAACTAAACTGATCTCCTCTGGTCTCTGGAGGGTTCAAAAATTAATAAATTTTCTCATGAAATAATGTATAATATTGGTATGAGTAGTAAGGGCCACCATTTCACGTGAGCTATTAGAATACATGTGTCAAAAACAAAGCCATATTGTAGCCCAAGTGAAAATGCTTGACAGAAAGTTATGAAGAAAGTCATTTTGACATTATCTTCCTGAACTGTACGTAGTAAGGCTCTAAACTAAACTGTCCAATATGATAGCCGCATTGAAACACGCTGAGTCTGTACTGAGATGTGCTCTGAGTGTAAAAAATATAAACTGGAGTTAGTATGGAAAAAAATGTAAAATACCTCACTAATATTCTTTTTTGTTATTGATTATATATTGAAATATGGGGCATATTTTTAAAATTCAAAAATGAAATTAAAATAAGGAAAAAGAAACATTGGGAGAAAATTAAAACCAATGAGAAGCATTACATAAGAAAATTGTAAAGAGTTAATGATAAGACCACTGAAAATTACAGGACGATTCAGCTAAGCTGTATTGTCACTTCTCTTAGGTTTTATCATCTACTTTTTTTTTTTTTTACTATAGAATATACATATTTGGCATGTTTATTATAAACCAAATAGAAAGAAACTTTGACATTGACATTTAAAGCCTTGATTTTTGTTTCTTGAAAATGTTTACATGGTGACTGACATATTAACTGATTTCAAATCAATTTCCTGTATTTGAAAAATTAAACTTACCTTTCCTGGATCTGAGGAGCCCTGGTAGCACAGTGGTGAAGCACTCGGCTACTAACCAAAAGGTTGGTGGTTCAAACCCGCCAATCGCTCTATGGGAGAAAGTTGTGGCAGTCTGGTTTCATTAAGATTACAGCCTTGGAAACCCTACGGGGCAGTTCCACTTTGTCTTATAGGGTCCCTATGAGTCAGAATCAACTAGATAGCAATTGAGTTTATGGATCTACATTGAAACAGAAAGGTACTTGTTTTGTAATTACTCACTTTCCTGCTTTGAATATTTATATTTCAAACTTTGTTTATAAATTTTTTCATTTATTAACTTGTTAGAAAAAAAAAACTCAGATGTAAAACAAAATATTTTCAATTGTCAATAGAGAATAAAATTTTAAAGTTACATGGAAGATGTATAATAATTGCTTTGAAACATTTATTAATATTTTATATTAAATAAGATACAGCATTCCTATGTTTATCTGATAGATTTAGCAGACTGGAAATTTAATTTTAATTATATTCAATTATTTTTTCTTTCCATTATTTCAGTCCCTCTCATTTTTGATATATATGCATATATATATATATATATATATATATATATATATATATAAAATCTACGAAGCACATTCATACAGTTTACATACAATATATAAATTATGACATTATGGTAATGCAAAAAACATTAAAAAAAAAAAAAATAAGTCCCTGAAGGAAAAAAAATCCTCTTGCTGCCAAGTTGATTCCGATTCACTGTCCATCCCATGTGTAACAGAGTAGAACTGCTCCATCGCTTTTCTTGGCTGGAATCATTACAGAAGCAGATTGCAAGATCTTTCTTCTGCAGCAGTGCTGGATTGGTTCAAACTGCTTAGGTTAGTATTTGAAGACAAATAGTTTGTGCCACTTAGGGACCCTGGGGTCATAGCCCATTGCCATTGAGTTGATTCCAACTTACAGCAACCATAGAGCACAAAGCAGAACTGCCATATAGGGTTTCTAAGGCTGTAATCTTTATGGAAGCAGACTGCCATGTCTTTTTCCCTCGGAATGGCTGGTGGGTTCGAACCACTGACCTTTCGGTTATCAACTAAGTGCTTTATCCACTGTGCCACCATGGCTCCTCTCTGGTCCATAGAGATACTACT
This sequence comes from Dugong dugon, assembly GCA_030035585.1. Lineage (NCBI taxonomy): Eukaryota > Metazoa > Chordata > Mammalia > Sirenia > Dugongidae > Dugong > Dugong dugon. The sequence continues at coordinate 31,757,792 of CM057473.1, read as the reverse complement.
ATATGTATTTTAGAATCTTTGAGTCCATAGTCATTAAAATGAATGAATGAATGAGTGAATAGTGGGAAAACGTCTTGCATAAGAATGCTGGTTAATGAATGTAGAAGTAATGAAATAATGAATTAGAAAAATGCAACATATATTTTATACAAAATACATAGTTAAAACTTGTCCTGTCTCTTTAGTATACTGTCCTTCAGTGCCTACACATTCATCCCTCCACATGTAACTAAACTTAGCTATCTTTTTAAAAATATTCTTCATGAGTTTCTTTATATATATAAGCAAAATGAATAAAGTACCCACTACAGCTTTTTGACAAAATGTATAATATACTGCTACATATTTGAGTTATCACCTCATTAACACACTAGGACCTTTCTCTACTTCCAGAATATTTGTTAAGTGGAAATACCATATATCTTTAAAATCTGTGATCATTAAGTTTATTTCTAATAGTTTGCCATTATAAATAGTTTCAAAATGAAATTGTGCATGCATCATATTTCTTTCTGGTTCTAATGTATCATAGAACAAATGCCCACAGGATAAATTGTAGAGTTAAGTGTATCTTCATTTTAATTTTGATTGATATTTTAAATTATATCCATAAGAGGTATAACTTATTAACACACCAATCATCGTACATGAAATTACTGACTTCCACAGAGCCTCACCACCTGACTGGTTTCCAAGCTTTTGAATTTTTGCCAAATTGAAGGGTGAAAATGATCTCTCAGTATTATTTTTATTTCTCTAATTAAGAATAAGGATAGCCTTTTTTGCCTAATTTTAAGAGCAATGTGAACTTACTTTGAATTTTTCATTCTTTGAACTCTCTATTTCCTATTTGTCTATGAAATTACTTGTAAATACATTTTTCAGTTTGTCATTCACATTATTTATCTTTTTATCTAGACTTTCAAATATACTGTGGTCACATAAGCTGAGCAATTAGTGGAATATAAAAAGGAGAGTTTCATAAACTAAAATTGCTCCTTTTGTGTGATTAATTTCTGTACATACATTGCTCAATAAAATCTTATCAGCTAAATCTGAAAAAAAAAAAAGAATCCTCATGGGAAGAAACAGGGCATTTTATAGAAGTGGGTCTAATAGTCTGGGATTTTTCCAAAACAAGAATGGGGCCAAGAAATTGCCTGCAATCTTTGAAACATCAGAAAATTTGGTATGACTTATGCTTGTCAGTTTAACTGTCTATGTTATCATAGTGTCTATGGAGATAATTGTAAAAATTTGTCTCCATGGATCTATTAGTGACATATTAATAGGTTTCCTGGTATTGAACCATGCTTCCATTCCTGGAATAATCCACACTTAAAAATATGCATTACATTTTTTAATGTAGTACTAACATTTCTTTACTAATAACTTATTTAAGAATTAAAAAAAAATCAATATCCATTAGTGATATTGGCCTGTAGTTTTCTTTTTTGTGCAATCTTTTGTGTCAGGTATAAAATCAATGACTTATGAAATTTTACTCTCATGAATCATTTGGAAATGTTTCTTCTTTTTAAATGTTTACAACAGTTTAAAACCATTAATATTTTCTAATTGAAAATGACATGCACTATTTCTTGTGAATCTACCTGGGCCTGGTACTTCTGGGAGAGTCTGTTCTTTGGTAATGCTCTCCATTATACTATAAAAATTGCTGTGCTTATCTAGTCTATCTTTATGTGGAACATATAAGTAGATTATCCTACTAGATATTCAGAAAGTGTATTTACATAGTTGACTAATCTCTACGGATTTTATTTATTTATTTTTATTTGTGATTATTTCCACAAAATTATTTTTATTTTTTATTTTGTTCCATGTTTTTCTTCATTTGGGCGGCTAATGGTTTACCATATATATATATACATATACACACACACACACACACACACATATATGTGTGTATGTATATGTATGTGTATGTGTATATGTGTATGTATATAGCTGTATAGCTGCTTTTGGAGGTATTTATTAGTTCTAAAGTTTTCTATAGTTTATCTTAGCAGTTTCTATTTTTATATTTATTATTTTTTTCTGCTACTTGCTTAAGCTTACTTTGCACTTTTTAAAAATCTTTTTGAGCTGGATGCTTTCTTGTGCTGTGTTCAATCTTTATTTTTCATTTACGTAAACAGAGTTATCACTTTGTTTTCTGCAGTACTTTTTTTTTAACGTCCCTTCTGGTTTATTCTCTATGTATGTGATTTCTCCTTCTTCTTTATGAAGTTATTATATTTCATTTGCCTCTGTAAGTATTGTCATTACTGTCCTCTCTTCTATGAATTTCATATTTCTGTTTTTCGATGTTTTCTTACACAAATGAGGATTTCATTGAATTTTGTTTGTTTGTTAACTTAATTATAAAATATTTGTTTTCACTCATCGGTTGGCACCAGCTTTCTAAGGAATGTTCTTCATCTGATGGTAAGATTTCATGTTCATTCACATGCACATATTGTTTTCTCACAATGTTTCTATATTGATGATATTTTTCTTATTTTTTTCCCTGTTTATGATTGAAAAAGAAAGATTTTCATAGACTAGCCATTTTCAGGAGATTTCTGTGTTTGCATATGTGTTTACTGGGGACACAGTTGCCTTGGTGGTTACTTCTCTGCTTCAGCAGGTAGATTTGCATTCTCTGTGTGACTATTTGGGAAAACCCTTGATTTTGCTTTACTGAATTAAACCAGGTCATGAAGGCCTTCTTCCTCAGTCCTGTCCTTTCCAGTTTCTGCATCTATTATTACAAATTAAAGATATATTTTGCTAAGTGAGGTGAGGTCCTCATCTTCAATTATTATTTCCCGGGTGGCACAAGCAGTTAAGTGCTCAACTACTAGCTGAAAGTTTGGCAGTTTGAACTTACCCAGAGGCACCTCAGAAGACAGGCCTGGTAATCTGCTCCTAACAAGTCACAGTGTTGAAAACTCTATGGAGCAGTTCTCTTCTGCGTATATGGGGTCTCCATGAGTTGGAACCAACTTGATGACAACTAACTGCAACAACTAACATAAGGGTTGGTGGTTCAAACCCACCCAGCATTGTTACGGAAGAAAGGCCTAGTGATCTGCTTTCAGAAAGATTACAATTAAGAAAACTCTATGGAGCTCAGTGATAATACATAGGGTTGTCGTGAATCGGAATCGACTCAAAGGTAACAGGTTTGTTGTTGTTGTTTGGTTTAGAACCCTGATAGCACAGTGGTTAAGTGTTCAGCTGCTAAACCAAAGGTAAACAGTTTGAACCCACCAGCTGCTCCATGGGAGAAAGATGTGGCAGTCTGCTTCTGTAAAGATAACAGCCTTGGAAACCCTACGGGGCAGATCTACTCTGCCCTATAGGGCCATTAGGAGTCAAAATTGACTCAGCAGCAGTGAGTTTGGTTTTGGTTTTTACTTTCTAAGATGTGATGCAGTTGGGTCCCTTCACTCCTCTCCCTTTTTCTTTTGTTTTACTTCCTTTTTCAGGACTTGAACCAGATCTCAGTTGCTTTTGGTAGCCCTTACACTTATTTGGAATCTGAATATTTTATCTGTCTCCATATTTTGTTTAAAATGAAAATCTCAAGGTTTTTGGTTGCTGTTTTTCTTGTTCTTTTTGTTTCTTTTTTGTCTTTTCTGGGAGAATAAGGAGAAAGATGCCAATTTAAGCAATTGTGTTCCTACCAGAAGTTTTCAAAATAATTGGAACACATATAAATACCAAAAAGTAACCAAACATATAATTCTTTCCATCTGGTGTGAACTTAAATGTTGAAAAGAGCATTCTATCCTAGATTGTTTCATTTTATCAAAAACTAGCAATAAAAATAATATTGAAAATAATAGTTGACACCTGGTTATAAAAATAATCACAAGTGAACAATTGCACCAGAGGCAATACATACCACTTTTAGTTTCCATTCACCATGTTTGCAAAATTCTGAAAGAAAACATATGGTTTAAAGTTAAGGAATAAATTCTAGTATAGATCAGCATGAGGTGAAACTAAAAATCCATATGATCATTTTTTCAAGATCCTTGCATTATTGTTCCTCTTTCAAACTATAATGAAAAAGAAAAAAATAAAAGTTTTGTTTCTAGAATTTATTTTTTATGACTTGTTCCAGGTCCATCATAAACAATACTGGCCAGTGGCAAATTCCCCTTGGACATAGGGTTGCTATGAGTTGGAACCAACTTGATGGCACTTAACAACAACAACAACAATGACCTTTGTATTTGAGCTCCTGTTATTCTACTTCCTACCCCAGCTCTGTTTATGAACTAATGAATAGTCTGTGGTACTTCAAACCAGAGTTGGTATCATAAGTAAAAGTTTTTTTTAAATTTATTTATGTATTCTTTTTAAATTTTCAGAATGGAAGGGAAATGTTCCCTGGGCAGTCCTGCTGATTTGTGAGTTTTATGACACACTGCATAAATGCCTTGGGCAATGATGCCACCAAAAGAATGCTTTGTAGTATATAAAGAGCAACACATACTACAGTGTAGAAGACAGTGTGCTGCCATATGGGTAAAACCAAGTTCTTTCAGGTTTGAGATTTGCTTTTAGTTCAGTTAAGTTAGATATTTCTTTCCCTTTTTTTTTTTCCTTGCTTTTAGCAATTGCACCTGAATGAAAGAATTGAATGCAGATGGGGAAGCTGCTGAGAGCTAGATTTAGACTGGGCTCAGTTTAACTGTGCATCATAAAAATTATGGAAGATAAATCTATGATGCATGGTTAGTAAATTTAGTGTAATACATCTGATGGTGTTGTGAAATATTGTGACTACTTTGAAAATTAGTTTGCTGAAGAATGCTGAATGACTAAGAGAGGCAGCTTCAAGGGTCAGTTAGAAACGGTTAAACAACTGTTTACCAGAGTTAACAGTAAACTAGTTTTTTTTCACTACAGAAAGCAGTGAATGGCCATCAATGTATGATATTTGCTTTGGAGATGGTGACATCTCATGATAACAGTAACAACGATAGCAGTGACAGACAAATCCAAGACCCCTGACTTCAGAGGTAAACAAGTAGACAGAGTGATCAAAAACATGGTATCTTGGAAGAGCAAAAATAGTGGGCTTTGGGAAAAACAAACAAAGTAGCTGGAGTCTTTGAGGCTGATTTTTGTAAGTGTGCATGGGAGGTTTTTCTTCTGAGTAGAAACTTCACAAAGTAAGAAGGAGACATTAGTAAGAAAATTAGGGAAAGAGACAGAGAGAAAAACTGAGGGAGACTCAGTCTTTGGATGAGTTTATTTATTAGAGGTCTAGAGAAATTTTAAGAGCCTTGGTAGTGCAGTGGTTAAGAGCTCGGCTGCTAACGGAAAGGTTGGCAGTTCAAACTCACCAGTTGCTTTGCGGGAGAAAGATGTGGCAGTCAGCTTCTGTAAGGATTACAGCCTTGGAAACCCTACGGGCAGTTCTACTCTGTCCTATAGGGTCTCTATGATTCAGAATTGACTCAATGGCAATGGGTTAGGGCTTCACAGGCTTTTAGTTGTGAATTCGTTACAGAAGGACAGGTAAAAGAGGGTCTTCCTGTAGTCCATCTAAAGTGTCAACCCTCTCTTATAAGGAAGATGCTGAGACTTTCCTGGATATAGAGAATTGCAATAAACTCGAAAGAAAATCAAAATTATAAAGGAATTTATATTCCCAGGTGTAGGCTTCTTTTTGTTGGGGTGCTTGAGATGCGCCTATGTGGGGAGGAATGAAACAATTCTTGACTTTTTAGCAAGTTGCCAAATATTATAGTTTAGGAAACGAGCACATTCAAATATTTGAGCAATAAACATTTCTCACATGTAATTTACATGGAAAGTACTGGGACTTCAAGAATTTATAATATGTATTTGACCTTGTGCTATTTATCTAGTTAGAGACATAGACGTTACAAATAAAAAATGTGAAATAAAAATCCAAAATAACCTAAGCCATCTTCCAACCTGTCAGTTCCTGAGATCAAGGCCTCTGGTTTTTATTGTGTGAAGTGTGGACATTTTATTGTTCTACCCTGTTCAATAAAAGGGAGTGAAAACAACTTACAGTAAAGCCATGATGATTTCTAGCAGGAGCTGCAGCAGCAGTGTGTGTGTGTGTGTGTGTGTGTGTGTGTGTGTGTGTGTGTGTGTGTGTGTGTGTGATGTTAAGTACACAGGGCTTGGTTTTATTGGAACACAAATGACCATAGTAAGAGTAATTTTAGAGGGTTCAGTTTAAGGAGGTTATTGCATTAAATGCCAACCCATATCCATTCAATGCTCTAGCAATGGATAGTTAGTGAGTGGGGTTGTGTTGCAGGAGAGGAACACTGATATTGGAAATTCCCACAATTATATAAAAGAATGCTATCAAACCTACCCGTGATGGTTAGTCTGCGTGTCAGTTTGGCTATGCCATAGTACCCAGATGTTTAACTAAACACTAATGTAGGCGTTGCTATGAAAGTATTTTGTAGTTGTGCTTAAAATGTATAATCAGTTGACTTGAAGTAAAAGAAATCACCCTCAAAAATATAAGTGAACTTCATCCAATCATTTGAATCCCCTAAGAGCAAAAATTGAGGTTTTCCAAAGAAGAAGAAATTCTTCCTCAAGTCTGTAGCGTAAAACCATGTCTGAGTTTTCAGCTGCTAGCCTGAAGCCAGGCTTTGTTTTGTCCTATAGGTTCAGACTCAAGACTACATCAATTCCTGCCTGAGTTTTCAGCTTCTAGCCTGCCCACCAGAGCTCAGGCTTGCCAGCTCCCACAGTTGTGTGAGGCAATTTCTTAAGAACATGTAGATACACGTTTGGGTATGCTGCATATATACCCACATATGTAACAAATCACATAGGTGGCACAGTTATGGAGCATTCCTAGACATATCCAGACAACTCGGGGTATTGGTTTACTGGATTAAAAGGCTTAGAACCATAGTCTTTGGGGACAATTTAGTCAACTGGCATAACATAGTTATATATGTATGTATATGTGTGTGTGTGTGTGTGTATACACATATATGTGTGTTTACACATACATGTATATACGAACATACATACACATATATGTGAATACTTATACATATATGTATATGTAAACATACATACACATATATGTGTATTTATACATATAAGTATATATAAACATACATACACACACACATATATTTAATTTATCATGGCTCTGTCATCAATCTGTCATTGATCTATCCACTATTCTCTATCACATTGCCCTCAGAGAACTTACCACATGATGCAGATACATCTTATTGTTTATTAATTTGCTTGATTGTATATTTGTTTTCTCACACTAGGATATAATTAATATAATCTATGATATGATGTATAATATAATATGATAATTATATCATTGTGTAATATAATATATATTAAACATAATATCATATAAATCTTGTGTCTTTGATCACTGTTCTGTCTGTATTACTTAGCACAACACACTGTAATCTATCAAAGATTTTTGAAATAATGGATGGATTGAACAAATGTATTAAGTGTTATTTTGATTTAGGCATTATGCTAAGTCTGGATCTCTAATGTTAGTAAAATTGCACCTAAGATATGCAAAATTAATTTCCTGAATTCAAAATATATCTGAACTTAAGTAGGGAATATGCTAATCTCTCTGCACAACTGGAGCAAATCTAGAAGATAACGATTTTGTTAACACACCATTTTTTAAAAATTTACACAATATATACGCATTGATTTCAAGTAAAAGAACTATAGTTAAGTAGAAAACATTACTTTTTAAATTTTACAGGTGCAATATACATAAGAGGAATTATAGAGACTTTTCTATGATACATGATATAATGGTTTATGCTTTAAGCTTAGACACCTAGTATGTGAAGGGGAAACTCTTTTTTAAGGGGAAAATCTTCAGTGACATTTTACTTTTTTTTTCTGATTCTACAAGAAATAGCTATCCCTAGTCGAATCTGAAAATAGAAAATAATCAGCCATGATCCCACTCTACCACTTCAAAGATAATGCACACTTTTAACATTTTGGTGCTAGTAATCTTTAATGAAAGAGCCCTAGTGGCACAGTGGTTAAAGCACTCAACTGCTAACCAAAAAGTCCGTGGTTTGAGCCCACCAGCTACTCCGTGAGAAAAAGATGTGGCAGTCTGCTTTTATAAAGATTTACAGCCTTCGAAATCCTATGGGGGCAGTTCTATTCTGTCCTTTAGAGACACTATAAGTCTTAATGGATTTGATGGTCGTGGCTATGGTCAGTGGGTAAACTTGAATGTGATTAGCAGTGTTGCAGTGGAACTGGGTCCAACTGTTCCCTACGATCCACTTGGAAACTTACTTTGCAGCTTCATTTGTTTTTTTCTTTTCTCTTCTTTTCCTTTCCTTCCTTCTTTCTTTTAATGGAAGAAATGTTTCTGTGATGAGAAAATCCATGTAAATTTTCCACTTTTTTAACCACTGTTTTCCTAATGGTTGAAAATATTAAGATGAGGGCTTAATTTGGTAATGTTAACTTTTAGGACAGTTAGAATGTTATAAAATATGTGCGATACATTGTACTCTAATAACCAAATAATGCACACACCACTGTACCTTAAAAGTGTGACATTCAAAAGTTCACGTTTTGGTCTTTTACTATTTTGACATTATTTGTATACACTTTTAAAAACACTATAATAATAATAATTGACTAAAGGATGGTAAGATTCTGAGAGTATATTGTGGCATAGTGCTATTCATACATTTAAAACTGTTGATTTATAACTGTTTTGCTGTAATTTTGAGTATGATGAGCAGCAGTATAAGTCATGAGAGTCCCATATTTTGTCTGCATAGCAACTACTCAACTCTGTTGTTTTAATGACAAAGCAGGCATGTTGTTGTTAGGTGTCGTCGAGTCTGTTCTGACTCATAAAGACCCTATATACAATAGAACAAGACACTGACCGGTCCTGTACCATCCTCACAATCGTGGTTATGTTTGAGCCCATTGTTGCAGCCACTGTGTCAACTGATCCCATTAAGGGTCATCCTCTTTTTCAATGACCCTCTACTTTACCAAGCATGATGTCCTATTCCAGGGACTGGTTGGTCCCTTCTAACAACATGTCCAAAGTATGTGAGATGAAGTCTCACCATCTTCCCTTCTAAGGAACGTTCTGACTATACTTCTTTCAAGACAGATTTGTTTGTTCTTTTGGCAGTCCGTGGTATAGTCAATATACTTCATCAACATTATAATTCAGATGCATCAGTTCTCCTTTAGCTGGCAAGTCCTGAATCCTCATACGGTTGCAGGGGCTGACAAACCCAAAATCTGCAGGTCAGGCGGCAGGCTAGAGGCCTGCTGGCACAGGAAGTTGCAGGCATTAACAAATCCAAAATCTTCAGGTCAAGTGACAGGCCAGAGACTTCTGCAGGCTTACATCCCAAGGGCCGGAGGTCAGATGAAGAGAAAATTGCAGGGGTGAATAAAAATGCAAGTTTTTCCAGTACATCCACTTATATACTGGAGGCAGGTCACACCCTCAAGGAAACTCCCCTTTCAACTGATGGGCTGCTCACATTAGATCATAAAGTGAAAAGTGATTACAGTGTCTGCCAAACCACTGAGAATCATAGCCTAGCCATGTTGACACATAACATGAACCACTACAAATTGCTCTGCTTTAAAAAATAATTAAAGCAAGCAATTGTATTTCATTGATGGTTACAAAATACTTGACATTCTGGACTTATGTGTTAAATACACTATCTCTCAAGCAAATTTATCTAGTATTAAGTTATATTAAATTATTTTGTAAGGGCACATATAACCTAACCTGGTTAGAAAATTTCTATAAACTAAAGATGAGATCATATATTTAGCATAGGTATATTAGACTTGGGGTAACACCAATAAACGTGAATATACCTATTCAATACCATTTCTAGCTTCAGAGGTTATATATACATACATATATAATATATATATATTTGAATTTCTTTGAAGGTTTGTCGTCGTCCATAAACATGATATTTAAAGTATTCCTCTGTGGATAAAAACTACATTATTCCCATCTACTAGAATTTATTAAAGCTATTGCTAATTCTTTCAGAGTACTGGTCAATTTATTGCAATTTTCTTTGAATCCTCTAGTGTCTTGAACATGTTGGTCATGTGGTCTAGCTATTACTGTTGTTATCAATAATAATACCACTGAACAGTATCTTTTTATGTTTTGGTTCATATCATTATCCTGCCTGGCGTGTCCTCCTCTTCCATGTCTGCCTGACAAAATTTCTATCTAGTTTCAAGAATCAGTTTAAATGTGTCAGTCTTGCTGAAACATCCTCCATCTCTCACACTAAGAATCATGTATTACTATTCTGAATAGTTTTAGAATATTACTAGATTTATTTGATGGTTCTCATCTTATTTTATCTTGTATTTTCTCCAACTTTTGTATTTTCAAGTATTTCAAACGTACAGAAAATTGAAAGAATGGTATAGTGAACATCCGTATATCCTTAACACAGATTCATCAATATAGTAGTCTGCTTTATCTATCTGTACATCTATTTTCTTTATTTTTGTGCTGAAAGTAAATTGAAGGTGTCATGGCATTTCTTCCCTAAATACCTCCACATGTGTTGCCTAGAACAAGAGTATTCTCTTACGTAACCATAATACCACTATAGCATCACTAAAATTTATCATTGGTACAATAATATTGACTAAAATAGTCATTATTCAAGTTTGCTTAATTGTACCAATAAAATCCTTTACCACTGACCATCCTCCATTCAGGATCAATCAAGGTTTACACACTGAATTCATTGTTGTTTCTTTGCTGTCCTTTTTCTAAGGTAGTACCCTTCCATTTTTACATATGCATATACATGTCTAAGTGAGTTTTCTTCCTCATAAGATTCAATCTGGATATTTGATAATATTACCTATTGGGTGATTTCATCACACTAGAAGAAACATAATATTAATATGACCCATTATCAATGGTGCAAAGTTTGATAATTTGGCTGCATGGTATCCTCCAGATCTCTCAATTATATATTGCTCCCTTTTCAATTTATAAACAACGTTTGAAGTGGTGTTTGGAAGTTGTGTACATATTCTGTATCCCATACTGTTCACCCAATTATTTTAGTATTCATTGATAATCTTTCCTGAATAAATTTTACTTTTGTATATGAGACCTCTCTTGTCCTTAAACTTACATGCTCTAGGAAAGTGGTCAAAATATAGTCTCAGTAGTACCACTATCATCACCAGGGAACTTGTAAAATATTCAAATTCTCAGGACTCAGCTGAGACAGAAACTCTGGAGGGGGAGCCCACAAGCATATGTTTTAACAAGTCTGTCTAATGATTATGTTTTGCATTAATTTTTGGAAACCACTGCTCTAGAACTGTACTTTATTCTAGAAGTTGTTGTGGCTACCATCTCTGTAGAGGTGTGATTTTACAGTGCTTCTGATCATCTGTCTTTAACTTTCTGCTTAATTTTTATCTACTTTCATGTAGGCTGCTTGCAGTCCCGTGTAAAACCTAAAAGTTCCCTGAAGTTAACAACTCCTGGGCACAGCCCTTAACCATGGGGAGCTGTAACCAACAGATACATATTCTCCTCTTTAGTGTTAGGTGTACAATTCACAGGTGCATTGTACATGGCTCTTCAGAAAGTAACAGGATTGAACCTCCGTTGGTAACAGTGAAGATCAGCTCAGAAATGAATCTTTGGATCTTTGGATTAGTTTTCTCTTTTTTTATTGTTTCTTTGCACTCCATCCAGGTCCTTATTTTCCTTCCTTGGTATTATTTCCCAAAACAATACACCATTTTACAAGCAATTGTCTCAATTTCAGCTTTCTAGATAAGTGGTGATTTAGAGCCAAAAGTGGCACTGAAAATCTAAGTCTCAATTTGGTATTTTTGAACTGTATCAATTATCTGTCAGATAGTAATGTTAAGGACCACATTACTAGTGGTAATTTAGTGAGATGATAATCTCAGGAATACAGTGGCATAACAGTTAATAATATTTTACTTGTAAGTGAGTTAATTTTAGAGGCTGATATAAATGGAAGTATGGGATTATGTGTTAGTGGATACTGAAAGAAATTGGAGCTGTGGTAGTTACAGGCTGTGAATTTGGATGGTTTTATTAAGACTTGAAAGACTTGAAAAAAGAAAAGCATGCATTTAGAGTATAGAATTCGCAATTCACAACATATTATAAAAGTCAATCAGCATCTACAGCAATGTTTAATGACATAATCTTCAGAGATGGCAAGGCTGAAAATGGGACACAGGAACTCATTGTCAGGGTAGAAGAATTGCAGAGGACACTGAATGCATGGCATTTATAGGTCAGTTAGACTATTAACCAAAAAGTTGGCAGTTTGAATCCACCAGCCCCTCCTTGGAAACCCTGTGGGGCAGGTCTACTCTGTCCTATAGGGTCGCTATCAGTCAGAATCAACTAGAGAGCAGTGGGTACATGTATGGTGGAGCAGTGGTTAAGGCGCTGGACTGCCAACTGAAAGGTTAGCAGTTTGAAGCCACCAGCTGCTCTGAGGGAGAAAGATGTAGCACTATGCTTCCATTGAGATTTACAGCCTTGGAAACTCTATGGGGTCTCTATGAGTTGGAATCGACTCACTGGCACTGGGTTTTTGTTGTTGTTGTTTTTTCTGTTTTTTTGTTTATGTTTAATTCAGTTTCCTGGATGGCCCAAATGGTTTTTGCTCGACTACTAAACGAAAAGTTAGCAGTCCTAACCTACCCAATAGTGCCACTGAAGAAAGACCTTGTGAATTACCTCACTTCCTCCACCATTAAGAAAGAGGCTTTGTGGTTGGTGGGCCATTTTTGATTCGGAGTCAGCATATATACTGTACTTGAGAATACTGCTCTGAATTATCTCTTGGGTGTCTCACAATGCTGTAAATTTTGAGTGGATCCCGAGTAAGTTAGGACACTACAGCCTGTCTAGGTTGCAACGCACACTGACTTGTTTGCTCCCTTGTTATTATTCAGAAGATCTGATGGTTCTAGAGACATCAGTGATGGATAAGGATGCTATGGAGCATCTATAGCAAGGCCCATAGGCGATTCTTAGTCACTATAATTACGTTTCTAGAGCAAGGCCATGTCTTCTGTGGCAAAGTATCACTCAATGTTTGAGAGGCAGCTTCTGAAATACTGCAAGACTCTAGGAGAGATGGAATAACTGACCATGTCCTAAGTGTGTGTGTTGCTGGAGCTGCCCAGCTGGAGCTCTGAGGTGGGTATTATTAGATACATGAAGTCATGAATCTTCACTTTTTGGAAATGGTGCACTCAGTACTGAGTCTAAGCAGACACAAAGAGCACAATTAAGTTATATGACTGATGGTACACATTCCCTAGTCAGCTATCACTTGGAGCAATCCTCTCCATCAGTGTACACCATAAGAAAACAGGGTTTACATATGACCACTTAACAAAGTAACAAAGGAACAATAGTTTGGGCCTGGTTCACAGATGGTTCAGCTCACTATGTGGGTTGTAGCTGAAATTGAACTATTGTTATTATACAGCCTCAAACAAGCAAGTCCTAAACACCAGTGCTGAAGGAAAATCCCTCCAGTGACCAGAGCTATGAAGAGTGCATTTCATCACCTTCCACATATGAGTGGAGAAATAGCCTGAGGAATGGTATACATGAACTGGAAAGTTTTGAATGATGTGGCTGTTTATTGTTCATATTCTTATTTATTTTGCCCGATTATAAGGCAAATATGCCTTTAAAATGACAGGTTTTCTTCTTCTTGTACATTTCTTCATTAGGATATTAAAAAACAAAAAACCTTGAACCACTGAACTTTCGGTTAGCAGCAAGCATGTTGAGTATTTATAACCACCCAGGGACTCCAAAATTAATTACAGAATGATTGATAATTTCTTTTCCTGTCTTTCTGACAGAGTCAAGGTAGAGTTTCAAAAGACACATTTTGGGAATTTTATTCTTTCTAGGGGACTCCTATATTCTAGATGAAATATAATATAGAAAATATTTCATCATTATTCATACAAGGTACAGGCTGCAGCTGCACTCATGTAGTGTTTCAGTAAAGTTATTTCAATGTATTTAAAAGCTTTTAAAATAATTTTCATGTTGAAATCTGTGGAACTGTAATCTATTGCTCCAGGCATTTAACATAGTGAATTGTATAATTGACTATTATGCATAATTTTGTGATGTAAAATCGTTTACTTGTTTTTGTGGTGTATTTTGTAGTATAGTTTAAACTAATATGTAAACTTGTGGAATGTTTCTAAAATTGTTTAATCATAGGTTGCTAAAATATAGCATGACTCTTTATTGAAAAACAGGAAGGAAATTACAGGGATTTTCAAACTTTTTTTCCCCCTGTAATAGTATTGGCAATATGATCCACAGTTTCCAGGCAAGTCCAGAGAAAGTAATTGTAAATCAATTGAGGACTGAATCAATGAGCCCAAGAACAGGTCCTCCTTGTGGTATTTATGTACTAATACTACATAAATACTACATGCAAATCACGGCAGGCTGACACACGTTGAAAGTCAACCCAAATTTCATCAGAGGTATTTGATATGCATTGACTGTTTAGCATGATTAACAAAAATTTTGATAAAACATCATTTATTCATAGAATCTTTATTTTATTTTTTGTTTTTTTATTTCAATCTATCTTTGCTATAGAGTCCTTGGGGTGGTTCAAATGGTTAACCACTTGGCTGCTAACCAAAAGATAGGCAGGCAGGTTCACCCAGGTGCCCCAGAATAAAGACCTGGAGATCTACTTCTGAAAAATCAGCCATTGAAAACATTATGGAACACATTTCTACTCTGACAGGTATGGGGTAGCCATGAGTTGAAATTGACTCAAAAACAACTCGTTACCTTTACTATATATTTGCTGATTCTTTGGGTATCCCATTGTTTCAGGCTTATGATGCATGCACATTTAGGTTAATTAAAACGAGTTAGCTACATCAACTGTAAATTTCTCTCCAACACAGTGTATAGCCCATTGAACACGTTTATGGGATGCAAATATTAGAGATGGATGACTATCAGTTCTATTACAGACAGATTAATTTGTTTTTTAAAGAATTTTTATACAACTAAACAAAATTCCAATCTCATTGACTACATACGGCTTTTTAAAGTACAGTGAATTGAAGGGTTAAGTAATTTTCATCTTATAATACTTAATGACAGTCTAAGTTTTGGATAATTAATTAAATTTGTTTAATTAAATTTGTTAAATTAAATATTATAGGCATTTAAAAAAGAAATAAATTAAATTTGTGCCATTTTCCCCATTCCATCTGTGTTCTGTTCCAACAGATTATATTGATAGTAGATATTTTGAGGAGAGTAAACGAATTGTTTTATCTAATATTTTCCCATTTTTAGATCCAATTTTTAAAAGTTCATTTCCATTAACTAAACTGCTGCTTTTTTTAAGTCTAAAAATCTTGTTCAAGCATTTTAGTAGATGATTTAATTAAATCCCTTCCAACCTTCTTAAGTTGATTCACACAATTTCACTATAAAGTTCTTCTCTCATTTTCTTTAACTCTCAACTACATTTTAACTGTTAAGATATCAGTGTAACATAGGACGTGGGGACCTATATTGTCCTCCAAGGCCCCTAAAATACGAAGGAGCAACCAAAATTTCCAAATATATAAAAAGAAATTTCTAGAGCCAATGATTTTCCCATGGGGGTGGATGGTGGATCATGTAGCTATTAGCTAAGCATTTAGTTGGGCACCAATTGTATGGAGGGAGGGTATCTACCAGCAAGTGGTTAAAACACTCTTAAACTTATTTATATAAGTAGTCACTAGTAGTAGCTCCTCGTATGCTAAATATCATTCCTCTTCTGTAAAATGATGTACGTGTTCTGGCACATAGATGCATCTCTGTTAAAAAACTCAAAACTCTTCTCCTAATCCCTAGATACTTCTTAAGTGAATAAATGACTTGGTATCTAATTTCCAAATAATACGGTCCAACTTGTATCTTATAGATGTACTGAAATCAAAAGGAGCAATATCAATTACCTATCACTTAGGTATATATATGTATCTTCCATTCTAACAAGGAAATCCACTAATAGCTAGAACTTTTGCAGTAGAGTGTATCTGTAATTGTTTATGTTGATTGAAACATTGGTGAACAGTGACGTCTACAGTGATGAAACAAACTTAAGATTTAAAGTGCCATCTAAAACCCAGAAGGGTCTTCAGAAGCAACATTTCGTTGTCCTTAATCTTTTCTTAAGGTATTTCTCTAACACATCTAGAGACTGAGGAAGAGAATTAATTTCGGTTCTGGAATCGAACTTCCTTCCTGAGTTCACAGTCTGACTCTTCACTTACCAGTCTGTAACCCTGACTAAGTTACAATTATTCTGATGCCTCATTTTCCTCATCTGTAAAAATGGCATAAGTATAACATATAGCACTTAGAGCTGTTGTGAGGATTGGATACGATAGTATATATTAGGAAGCTGAGGAATCCTTGGGGGCGTACATGGTTCAGCACTGGAACACTAACCAAAAGGTTGGGGGATCAAACACTCACAGAGATGCCTTGAAGACAGGCCTGGTAATCTGCTTCCAAAAGGCCATACCCTTGAAAATCCTATGGAGCAGTTCTACTCTGAACAATATGGGGTCGCCATGAGTCGGAATTTACTTGATGGCAGCTAACAAAACCAAATTGGGAAGTTAGAACAGTACCTATCACAAACTAAAAACTCAATAAATATTAGGTATTTATTATTTTTATTACAAGTACAAATGGAAGACGCAATTTTTCTTAAGTATTTAAAAAATGTCAATTTTGTGTGAATATATATTTTGCTATACTCTGTTATGAAAGTATTCTGAGAATCAGACTAGACTATACATATATATAGACTATATATATATAGACTATATATATATATGTATATATATATATATATATATATATAGAAGGTGTAAATTGCTGTATGGACATGCGGTTTTATTGTATTGTTTTCATTATCAGAGAAAAATATGGGTAGAATGGCCAATACCTATTCTTTAGACAGTGAATTTTTTATTTCTTTCTTTAAAAGCTGCCTTTGGCATTCAGTTGAGACTTGTCTGTCCTCATGAAAGCCTTTAGGAGAAAAGGAGAAATGCAATGCAATTTTTTCTTGATCCCATGGGCTCTCAGGAACTCTCCAAGGAATGTGAAGATTAGACTTGAAATTCTTTTAGGTCGTACTGCACTCTTGACTTAATTCTGCTATAAAATGCTTGTGAGTATATTTTAAATTCTACCTGCTCTTTAGTGAACACTGAATTTAATCATTTGACATTTTCATGCCAAATATGCATGAAGTAAATATTTTTGACAACAGAGACATAGGTTTAACCGTATTCTCTGCAATCCTGACCAGGGGTAGGAAGGTCTTATTCTGGACACATCAATATTTGGTAAATTATTGGCCATATTGGATTATTCATGTTGAATTAATAACATTATAATCAGAAGATTGCAAATGGTTACTGAAGTTGAAATACTTTAAAACATTTAACTATCAAGTAAGCTTTTGCTGTTAAGAAGCTGATTTATATTGGACAAATAGCAAGACTTCTCAAGACCTCCATTTTTTTCCATTAAATAAAAAGAAGAAGAAATAAATGAAATAGTTGTTGGTTTCACATCATTATTTCATTTCATCCACAACCAAAATAAACACTGAACCGAGAAATATGTCTTTCCTTTTTCCTTATATTTTTATCTTTAAAACTAAGTAAGCTCCCCCACCTTTTTTACAATATCACAGCCATCATAGTGGGGGGGGGGGGGGATGAAGTGATATCTCATTGTTATCTTTTAGTTTATTTTTTTGTATTGTACTTTAGATGAAGGTTTACAGAACAAATACTTTCTCATTAAACAGTATACATATTGTTTTATGACATGGGTTAACAACTCCATGACATGTCAACACTGTCCCTTCTTGACCTTGGGTCCCTATTACCAGCTTTCCTGTCCCCTCCTGCCTTCCAGTCCTTGTTCCTAAGCTGTTGTGCCCCATCAGTCTCATTTTGTTTTATGGGGCTGTCAGATATTTGGCTGAAGGGTGAACCTCAGGAATAACTTCATTACTGAGATAAAAGGGTGAGCAGGGGCCATACTCTCGAGGCTTCTCCATTCTCTGTCAGGCCAGTAAGTCTGGTCTTTTTTTGTGAGTTAGAATTTCGTTCTGCATTTTTCTCCAGCTCTGTCTGGGACCCTCTGTTGTGATCCCTGTCAGAGCAGTCAGTGGTGGTAGCCGGGCACCATCTAGTTGTACTGGACTCAATCTGGTGGAGACTGTGATAGTTGTAGTCTGTTAGTCCTTTGGACAAATCTTTCCCTTGTGTCTTGTTTTCTTCATTCTCCCTTGCTCCCGAAGGGGTGAGACCAGTGGAGTATCTTAGAGGACTGCTCACACGAAAACTAAGCCCCTTTTTTGTGTTACCTTTTATAAGAGATCTTTTTTTCATTTCTGATTTTTAAACTATACTATGACAAAGTCTCAGCTTATTTTTGTTTTACTTAGCATCATGAAAATGTCTGTGCTCCTCATCCTGACACTCACATCCAGTTATTTGCAAGCACCCTCAGCAATAAGAAATTGCATTATAAAGAATGATTAAGGAGGACCTTTTTAAAACGGTGGGAGGAGCAAGAAGTGGCATGGTACAAAGATGTCTCTATATTAAGGCTCTGCTTTGGAATCTGAGCTGAATACTCTTGCCTGTTCTTTTTGGTTCCAGTGTACCTCTTTTTTCTTTACCAATTGAAATCTGCTCTATCACTGCTAAATCTTATATGTTTTGGGGGGCGGGGTGAAGGAGAGGATGACATAAATGTTTTTCATCTCATGTTAATTGGTTATGTAGTTGTTTTCTTTTACAAAAGGTCAACGCTTATTTTGAATTCGACTCTCTCTTCTTTGGTGTTTAGAGAAAATAGTGCAGGTTCTGGCAGCTGAAGAACCCGGGCTCCAATCCCAGTTCTGCTACTTACAAGCTGTGTGCCATTTGGTAAGTCTCGTAAAATCTCTGACCAGTAATTTACTTTTATTAAATGATTACAGCAGTTCTATAATACCCAAATTGTTGTGAGGATTCTATTATATGCCACACATGAAATTGCTTACATCTAGCAGGTACTCAAAGGAGCTCTGGTGATGCAATGATTAAGCACTTTCCTGCTAACCAATAGGTCTGCTGTTGAAACTCACCAGTCACTCTGCAGAAGAAAGATGTGGAAGCCTGCTTCCGTTGATTTACAGTCTTGGGAACTCTCTGGGGGCCTTTCAACTCTGTCCTATAAGGGTTACTCTGAGTTAGAATCAACGCAATAGCAACTGGTTTAGTAGGTACTCAGCAAATACTAAGACAGAAAAAAGGGAAGCTACATCTTCTTCCAGTCCCACATTATTAGCAAATTGCAGGCCACTAAACTATGTTTTTATTATTGTCATTAATATAATACATAATACAACGTTTGCCAATCTAACATTTTTCTAGTGTACAAACTTAGTGACATTAGTTAATTATGTTGTGCAACCATTACCATTATCCATTACCAAATTCTCCATCATCATAAACGGAAACTCAAAGCTTCCTAAACAATAACTCCTCCTTTCTCTCTCCTGCCCATTCCTGGTAATCACTAATAAACTTTTGTCTGTATATATTTGCCTATTCTAGATATTTCATATGAGTGGAGCCGTACAATATTTGTCCTTTGGGAATTGTTTTACTTCATTCAGTATAATATTTTCAAGGTTCATCTGTGTTGTAACATGTATCAGGACTTCATTTATCTTTATGACTGAGTAATATCCCATTGTATGTATGTACCACATTATGTTTGTCCATTTATCTGTTCGTGGATGTTAAGATTGTGTCTACATTTTGGTAATTGTGAATAGTGCTGTAATGAAGATTGGAGTACTTGTGATTGTTTGCAGTGTAACTTTCAAGACTCTTGGGCGTATACGTAGGAGTGGAATTGCTGGGTCACGTGGTAGTTCTGTTGAACTTTTTCAGGAACTGTGTAACTGTTTTCCACAAGGACAGGCCACTAAACTTTTGTTAAATGCTTACGTATTTATATACAGTTAAAAACACCTGAGTGTATTAAGCCAAGAGCTCTGTGATGAATCTGTTGTAGAGCAGGTAATCAATTCCTAATGGTTCTGTTTAAGTCAAGTTTTCTTAAATTTGAGCAATTGTGTACTTAGATGTACATAAATCTTAGCAACATGCAATGTGCTAAAAAACAGAAATAAAACCCAAATGATAATTAAATTGTGTGAAATAATTCTGGTGCATGGGAATTATCAAAACTGAACATTAAAATGTCCAATTAGACAACCACTTAAAGCACTCAAAGTTCCTTGATCTAGTCTCCACCACTCCACTACTATGTCATTAAGGTAAAATACTCACAGTTTATGGAGACCTGTCTCAAACCCTCCTTCCTCCACTGTCATAACAATTGAGTTATCAGCAAGGGATTGGTGTCAACTAAAGACCACCACCTTGACACACTCAATGATTTAATTCTATGCTGTGATTGACCACTAGATGGTTGCTTGATATGACACCCATGCCATTCATCATGAGTGATGATGTAGCCATGTCTTTTATGTCTCTTTTAAACAATTTTTAGACCTAAAATATTCTCAGAATATTATTTTTCAGGTCTTCCCAAAATTAAGTTCATATGATGGAATGTTATCCAAATTATTATTTAGACTTCACTATATTTGAGATGTGGCTGGTGTGTTCTGTGTAAAAGTATTTTGCATATTACATCATTCAACTCATATTAAACAGGCAGATAAAGACAAAGAGAAGGGATTATAGAAAGTCTTGTACTTCAGAGTTAATGTAATTTTAAAGCAGTAAACTAGGCTGACATCTGCAGTTGTCTGTTGGATTAATCATTTACCTTGGCACAATAGTTGAGATTTGTGTATATGTCTCAGATATATACATATCCTATGAGACATTATTACTTATCAGATTTGAAAGCTGTGTAACAACCTAAGGGGAAAATAAAGAAAAATAGATTTGTAGAGACTTGACACCTTCAGGGTATGACAAATCTGTCTATCGAGAATTTGTAAACACTGTATAAGGGTTTTTTTTTCCCAGAAAGTAGATAGACTATATAAAGATAATAAATTCAAAAATAAGGGCTACATTTATTTTTTCAAGAATAAAATTCTGCATTTCCCAAATTCTATGAAACAAACAACTATGAAATTAAGACTGGGAGGTATTAAAGTTTGTTTTTAGATATCTCAGTAATAATTTTAAATTACTATACGAATAGAATCACTGATAACATTTCACAACTGTAAGACTAAAAGAGAGAAGTTAATTATTTCTTAGTGTAAAAATCTATGTTATCTAATACCTTTGACTTCAGTTTAAATATTTTGAATACTCTTTTGTTAGACACTATTGATTGGTTACTGTCTTAGTCATCTAGTGCTTAATCATCTAGTCATCTTGTGGTATTTCTACAACAGAAATACCACAAGTGGATGGTTTTAATGAAGAGAAGTTTATTTCCTCATAGTCAAAGTAGGCTAAAAGTCCAAATTCAAGGTGTCAGCTCCAGGGGAAAGCTTTCTGTCTCTTGGCCTTCTCATCAGTGTTGCCCCCAGACTAGGAGCTTCTCGGCTCAGGGACCCCGGTCCAAAGGACTCGCTCTGCTCCCGGCACTGCTTTCTTGACAGTATGATGTCCCGCTGTCTCACTGCTCACTTCTGCCTTTTGTATCTGAAGAGACTGCCTCAAAACACAATCCAGTCTTGTAGATCCAGTCCTGCCTTACTAACACAACTGCCACCCATTCTCCCTCATTAACATCATAAAGGCAGGATTTACAACATATAGGAAAATCACACAGTACCAGGAATCATGGCCCAGCCAAACTGATACACACATTTTTTGGGGGACATAATTCAAACCATGACAGTTACCAAGAAATATATTTCAATTTTCTGATCCTTTTCTTAGCTGCACAATGAAGGCTGGAAAAACTAAGCATGCACGTTGCCAATCACCATTTTCAGCTACAGTTGTCATGTAACACAGTCAGGGGTTATGTAAGGTAAGTGGATAACTTCCGTGAAAGGGATCTTCCTAGTAAAAGAAGTTTCTTACTGTGTTGAATACAGACACAAAGCCTGATGTTGCAAGGGCCATTTTGTGATCATAGAGACAGGTAAGGGAGTCATTCGCAATCTTGAGCGACTGAACTAATATCAATAGCCAATTACCTTTACTTCTCCTATTATAAGATAATATTAATCCTCTATTTTATAAATCATTGTTAGTCCTCTTTTATGTTATTTGCTGCTGAAAACGTTTTT
Organism: Dugong dugon; assembly: GCA_030035585.1. NCBI lineage: Eukaryota > Metazoa > Chordata > Mammalia > Sirenia > Dugongidae > Dugong > Dugong dugon. The sequence goes on along the minus strand of CM057473.1, from coordinate 31,735,326 downwards.
GATTGCTGAATCTGCTATGTGTATTAACTGTGATAAATGTTACTAATTTTTAATAAATAACATTTGCAATGAATAAATGGAAAATCTATCCTATCTAAATTGTCAACATAGTGCATGGGACTTTTTCAAAGTGCTCCAAGGTGCCGTAAAGATCCCCAGGGACCAAAACAGTGAAAGTTGTAGTTATATGAGAATAATAGATGTAATGCTAGGTTACTACCATTTCACCTAGAATAAACCAAAGAAAATCATTTCCATCGAGTTCATTTCAACTCACAGTGACCTTATGGACAGAATAGAACCATTCTATAGGCTTTCCAAGGAGCAGCTATTGGATTTTCACTATAGACCTTTTGGTTAGCAGCAAAACACTTATGTGATTACTGTTGTTATGGATTCAATTGGGTCTCCCCAACAAGATATGTTGAAGGCTTAACCCCAGTACTTGTGAAAGTGTTCCTGTTTGGAAATAGGGTTGTTCTTTTGTCATGTTAATGAGGCCTTACTAGAGTCATGTAGGTCCTAAATCTAATCCCTTCTGAGTGATAGCTTATGAAGGAAACTACAGACACAGAGAGACACACACAGAGGGGAGACAGAAGCCATGTAACGATGATTGCAGGCAGCCACTACAAGATGGAATAGACAAAGAAGGACCTTCCCATAGAGTCTAGGCCTACAATAAGGACTTCTAGTCTCTAGATCAATGCAATCAAGATGCATTGATAATTACTGGTGATTGGAATGTGAAAGTTGGAAACAGAGAAGAAGGATCAATAGTTGGAAAATATGGCCTTGGTGGTAGAAAAAATGCCAGAGAAGGCATGATAGAATTTTGCAAGAACAACAATTTCTTCTTTGAAAATATTTTTAAACAACATAAATAAGGACTATACACGACGACCTCACCAGATGGAATACACAGGAATCAAGTGCACTGCATTTGTGGAAACAGACAATGGAAAAAGCTCAATGTCATCAGTCAGAACAAGGCCAGGGGCCGACTGCAGAACACACCAACAACTGTGCGTATGCAAGTTCAAGTTGAAGCTGAAGAAAATTAAAACAAGTCCAGGAGAGCCAAAATATGCCTTCAGTATATCCCACCTGAATATAGAGACCATCCAAGAATAGATTTGATGCATTGAACACTAATGACCAAAGACCAAACGAGTTGTGGAATGACATCAAGGACATTATACATGAAGAAAGCAAGAGGTCATTAACAAGATAGGAAAGAAAGAAAAGACCAAAATGGATGTCAGAAAAGACTCTGAAACTGGCTCTTGAGCATAGAGTAGCTAAAGCAAGAAGAAATGATGAAGTAAAAGAGCTAAACAGAAGAGTTCAAAGGGTGGCTCGAGAAGACAAACTAAAGTATTATAACAAAATGTGCAAACACCTGGAGCTAGAAAGCCAAAAGGGAAGTCAAACTGAAAGAACTGAAGAAAAAATTCAATCCTCAAGTTGCAATTTTGAAGGTTTCTATGAGCAAAATATTAAATGACACAGGAAGCATCAAATGAAGATGGAAGGAATACACAGAGCCACTCTACCAGGTAAGAATTGGTTGATATTAAAAAATTTCAAAAGGTAGTATATGACCAGAACTGATGGCACTGAAGGAAGAAGTCCAAGCTATACTGAAGACATTGGCAAAACACAATGCTCCAGAGGGTGGGGCCAAGATGAAGGAGTAGTCAGAAGCTTCAGGTGGTCCCTTTTAAAACAAAGACCTGAAAAATAAGTGAATCGATTTATATATGACAATCTAGGAGCTCTGAACATCAAAGGCAAAGTTGAGGAATCGGACTGAGTGGCAAGGGGAGGAAGAGATGGTTCAAAAGCAGCAAGGAGTTGCCAGACCTGACCCGGAAGGAGATGGGGCCCTTCAGCCCAGATCAGCTCAGGGGTGAGTGGTGAGGCAAACAGCTGTGCTTGGGAAGAGTTTTCCACATTGGGAAAGACCCAGCAGCACAGAGTCTACTCAGCCATCCAGAACAAGTGAGAAGCAGTCCTTGATTGGCAAAAGATAAGTACTTCCATCTGACCTACCAAACGGATCAAAAACAACCCCCTTAGGGAAAAAACCTCTCTCTTATATACCTCCCTGCTCCCTGCTCTGCACTGGATTCAGGATGGCGTCAGCAATTGCCAAGTCCCCTGGGCGGAAGTAGGAACGGTCATGAGCCCTGAGCCATTCTCCTGGCCTTGGAGAGGGAACAAATTAACAAACGGGGAAAACATAATCTGTTGACTCTCCTAAGCTGGGAACTCAGGGTAGGCACAGCTCCTTTGCCTAGGCAAAGGCATAAGGGGTTCACGGACTTTGAGTGCCTCTCCCCTGCGTAGACTTGTGTAGGCCTATTTCAACAATGTAGGCCATCATTACTGCAGTACAACAGGGTATACATCTGAAGTCTAACTTCAACTGCTTCAGCTGTGAAGTGGCAGTTTCGTGACATTTGACACTGCTTTGCCAATTAAGCAGGGTCCACCTACTCACATCAGGGGCCTGTGGACTGGTGGCTCCACCCATGTCACCTAGCCACCTGTGATAGGGGCCCAAGAGTAAGAGGTGTCCCCCAATACTCACAGTCAACAGCATTGGGTGCTCATAGTCTGGCTGCAAAACCCACCCACCTATGTGCCCTAGGGAACAGGGACCTGCTTTCCTCCTGGACACGCAGGTGCAGCCGTCAGACCCCTGCCTTGCTCAGCATGTGCCCCCCTGCTGCAGCCATATACCTCTGCCTACATCAATCACTCATGCCTGTCTAGGACTGTAGGAGAGAGCCTGCACCACACACTTGATAGCTGACTACCTGGACAAATGAGCTGAATCCATACAGGAGGAGTAGGTGGACTCCTGGGCTCACATACTTAGTGGCAGGTCTGGCTACCTGGTGGCAAGACATTGGAGATTCAGGGGTGCTGCTAGCTCACACAAGCAGCCTGTTTGGGCATATCAAAACAAAACAAAACAAAACAAGAAGGTAGGACACAGTAATCAAACATAAAATAAATAAATATAATAACCTATTGATGGCTCGGAGAAAACAGTCAGTATCAAATCACATAAAAAGGCAGACTATGATGGCTTCAGCAAGCTCCCAAAATAAAGAATCAAGAAATTTTCCATAGGAAGAGAATTTCTTGGAATTACCAGAGGCAGAATACAAAAGATTAATATACAGAACTCTTCAAGAGATAAGGAAGGAAATTATGCAAAATGAGTATCTAGCAGTAGAGGGACTTAAAAAGATTAGAAAAGAGCATAATGACAAATTTAACAGGATGCAAGAATCCATAGAGAGACATCAATCAGAAATCCAGAAGATGAACAATAATAATTCAGAATTAGACAAGTCAGTAGAAAGTCATAGGAGCAGAGTTGAGGCAACGGAAGTCAGAATTAGTGAGATTGAAGATAAAGCCCTTGACACCAACTTATTTGAGGAAAAATCAGATGAAATGATTAAAAAAATGAAGAAACCCTAAAAATTATGTGGGATTCTGTCAAAAGGAATAACTTATGAGTGACTGAAGTACCAGAACAGGGGGTGGAGAACAGAAAATACAGAGAGAATTGTTGAAGATTTGTTGGCAGAAAACTTCCCTGATATCATAAAAGATCACAAGATATCTATCCAAGATGCTCATCAAATCCCACATAAGGTAGATCTCAAAAGAAAGTCACCAATGTATATTATAATCAAACTTGCCAAAGCCATAGATACAGAGAGAATTTTAAGAGCAGTTAGGGATAAACAAAAAGTCATCTACAAAGGAGAGTCAGTAAGACTAAGCTTGGACTACTCAGCAGAAACCATGAAGACAAGAAGGCAATGGGATGACCTATATAAAGCCTTGAAGGAAAAAAACTGCCAGCCAAGAATTATATATCTAGCAAAACTGTCTCTCAATACAATGGTTAAATTAAGGCATTTCCAGATAAACAGAAGTTTAGGGAATTTGCAAAAACCAAACCAAAATTACAAGCAATACTAAAAGGAGTCGCTCTGTTAGAAAATTAGTAACATCAGATAACAACCCAAGACTAGAACACAGGACAGAGCTACCAGATACCAACCCAGATAGGGAAGTCACAAAAATAAATAAAAGCTAAAAAACTGAAAATAGGGAAACAATATGTAAAAGATGACATTAAAACCAAAAAACGTGACTAAAAATGTACACATAGATTTTTCATAGGGAGAGGAAGTCAAGGTGGTCGAAGAAATAAAAGACTGGTATAAACTTAGAAAAATAGGGGTAAATATTAAGGTAACCACAAAGGAAACTAACAATCTTACACATCAAAATAAAAAAACAAGAAAAATATAAAGACTCAGCAAATACAAAATCAACATCAATGAACAAGATGAAAAGAAAATACGTAAAGAAAAATGACTCAACGCAGAAAATTAAATGGGACAAGGAAACTGTCAACAACACACAAAAAAAGACATCAAAATGACAGCACTAAATTCATACCCATCAATAATTATGCTTAAGGTACCTGGACTAAATGCATCAATAAAGAGATAGAGAGTGGCAGATTGGATTAAAAAAACATGATCTGTCTATATGATGCCTACAAAAGACAAACCTTAGACTTAAAGACACAGACAAACTGAAATTCAAAGGATGGAAAAAATGTATCAAGCAAACAACACTCAAAAAAGAGCAGAAGTGGCAATCTTAATCTCTGACAAAATAGACTTTCAAGTAAAATCCACCACAAGATAAGGAAGGACACTATGTAATGATTAAAGGGTCAATACTCCGGAAAGACATAACAGTAATAAATATTTACACACCCAATGACAGGGCTTCAAAATATATCAAACAAACTCTAACAGCATTGAAAAGAGAGATAGCTCCACAATACTAGTAGGAGACTTCAACACACCACTTTCGGTGAAAGGCAGAACTTCCAGAAAGAAGCTCAGCAAAGACACAGAAGAGCTAAATGCTACAATCACCCAACTTGATCTCATAGACATGTACCAAACACTCCACCGAACAGCTGCCAAATATCCTTTCTTTTCCAACACACATGGAACATTCTCCAGAATAGACCAAATATTTGGCCATAAAGCAAGCCTTAACAAAATCCAAAGCATCGTAATATTACAAAGCATCTTTTCTGACGATAAAGCCATAAAAGTAGAAATCAACAACAGAAAAAGCACGGAAAAAAATCAGACACATGGAAGGTGAACAATACCTTGCTCAAAAACTACTGGATTACAGAAGAAATTAAGAATGGAATAAAGAAATTCATAGAATCAAAGGAGAATGAAAACACATCCTACCAGAACCTTTGGGACACAGCAAAAGCAGTGCTCAGAGGTCAGTTCATAGCAATAAATGCACACATCCAAAAAGAAGAAAGGAGCAAAATCAAAACATTAACCTTACAACTGGAACAAGTAGAAAGAGAGCAGCAAAAGAAGCCCTCAGGCACCAGAAGAAAGGAAATGATAAGAATTAGAGCAGAATTAAATGAAATAGAGAATAGAAAAACAATTGAAAGAGTCAACAAGACCAAAAGCTGGTTCTTTGAAAAGATCGATGAAATTGCTAAAACATTGCCAAACTGACAAAAGAGAAACAGGAGAGGAAGCAGATAACCTGTATAAGAAATGAGATGGGTGGTATCACAACAGACCCAATTGAAATGAAAGAATCATAACAGAATTCTATGAAAAACTGTACTCTAACAAATTTGAAAATCTAGAGGAAATGGACAAATTTCTAGAAACTCACTACATACCTAAACTAACACAAACAGAGGTAGAACAACTAAATAAACCCATAACAAAAGAAGAGATTGAAAAGGTAATTTTAAAAAATCCCAACAAAAAAAGCCCTGGCCCAAATGGCTTCACTGGAGAATTCTACCAAACTTTCAGAGAAGAGTTAACACCACTACTACTAAAGGTATTTCAGAGCATAGGAAAGAATGGAATACTCCCAAACTCATTCTATGAAGCCAGCATAACCCTGATAGCAAAACCAGGTAAAGACACCACAAAAAAATAAAATTACAGACCAATATCCCTCATGAACTTTGACTCAATAATCCTCAACAAAATTCTAGCCAATAGAATTCAGCCACATATCAAAAAAATAATTCACCATGATCAAGTGGGATTTATACCAGGTATACAGGGATGGTTCATCATTAGAGAAACAATCATTGCAATCTATCACATTAATAAAACAAAAGACAAGAACCACATGATCTTTTTGACACAGAAAAGGCATTTGACAAAATCCAATACCCAATCATGATAAAAACTCTGAACAAAATAGGAATAGAAGGAAAATTCCTCAATATAATTAAGGACATTTATACAAAGCCAACAGCCAACATCATCCTAAATGGAGAGACTTTGAAAGCATTCCCCTTGAGAACAGGAACCTGAGAGTATGCCCTTTATCACCACTCTTATTCAACATTGTGCTAGAGGTCCTAGCCAGAGCAATTAGGCTAGAAAAAGAAATAAAGGGCATCCAAATTGGTAGGGAAGATGTCAGGTATCTCTCTTTTGCAGATAATATGATCTTATACACAGAAAACCCCAAAGAATCCACCAAAAAAAAAAAAAAAAACAAAACTAATAGAAGATTTCAGCAAAGTATTGGGTTACAAAAATCAATTGGATTCCTCTACACAAACAAAGAGAACTTCTAAGAGGAAATCACCAAATCAATACCATTTACAGTAGCCCCCAAAGAAGATAAAATACTTAGGAGAAAATCTAACCAGAGATGTAAAAGATCTATACAATGAAAACTGCAAGACACTACTGCAAGAAACCAAGAGAGACTTGCATAAGTGGAAAAACATACCCTGCTCATGGACAGGAAGACTCAACATTGTGAAAACGTCAATTCTACCCAAAGCAATCTACAGATACAATGTAAACCTGACCCAAATGTCAACTACATTTTTTAGTGAAATGGAGAAACAAATCATCAACTTCATATGGAAAAGGAAGAGGCCCCGGATAAGTAAAGCATTACTCAAGAAGAAGAACAAAGTGGGAGGTCTCACATTACCTGATTTTAGAACCTATTATACTGCCATGGTAGTCAAAACAGCCTGATACTGGTACAACAGACACACAGATCAATGGAACAGAATCAAGAATGAAGCCGCAACGTTGTAAAGAATGGGAATTCCAGAACACTTTCTGATGCTCTTGAGGAAACTACGTAGACCAAGAGACAATCATTTGAACAGAACAAGGGGATACTTTGTGGTTTAAAATTAGGAAAGGTGTATGTCAGGGCTGTATCCTTACACCATACTTATTCAATCTGTATGTTGAGCAAATAATCTTAGAAGCTGGACTACATGAAGAAGATCGGGGCATTAGGATTGGAGGAAGACTCATTAACAACCTGCAATATGCAGATGGCACAACCTTCCTTGCTGAAAGTGAGGAGGACTTGAAGCACTTACTGATGAAGATCAAATACTCCAGTCATCAGTGTGGACTACACCTCAATATGAAGATAAAAAATGCTCACAACTGGGCCAATAAAACAACAACGTGATAAACAGAGAAAACATTGAAGTTGTCAAGGATTTCATTTCACTTGGATCCACAATCAATGCCCATGGAAGCAGCAGTCAAGAAATCAAAGGACATAGAGCAGTAGGCAAATGTGCTGCAAAAGACCTCTTTAAAGTGTTATAAAGCAAAGATGTCACTTTGAGGTCTTAGCTGCATCTGACTCAAGCCATGGTGCTTTCAGTTGCCTCATGTGCATGTGAAAGCTGGACAATGAATAAGGAAGATGAAAGAGGAATTGAAGCCTTTGAATTATGGTGTTGGTGAAGAATATTGAATGTACCATGGACTGCCAGAAGAATGAATACATCTGTCTGAAAAGGTACAGCCAGAATGTTCCTTAGAGGCAAGGATGATGAGACTTAGTCTCATGTACTTTGGACATGTTATTAGGAGGGACCAGTTCCTGGAGAAAGTCATCATGCTTGGTAAAGTGGAGCGTCAGCAAAAAAGAGGAAGACATGCAACAAGATGGTCTGACATAGTGGCTAAACAATGGGTTAAAATATAGCAGTGATTGTGAGGATTGTTTAGGACCAGGCAGTGTTTTGTCTTGTTGTACATGAGGTCACTATGAGTGGGAACCAACTCAATGACACCTAACAATAACAACAGCCTCCAGAAATGAGAGAAAATAAATTTGTTTTTTTAAAACCATCCACTTGAAATATTTCTTTAAGCAACACCAGCAAACTAGGACAATCATTGAAGTGGGATTGCAGAGAAAAGAAATGTTAATGGATGGATATTTCACACTAGGGCACATCTCACTAGAAAAGACCACTGCATACAGAGAGTGATTCTTTAAAAGAGAGGATGACATTGTGTTATAATTTAACAAAGTAATTTTTTCTGTATATCTTTTTTTAATAAAAATACTTATGTACATTTTTGTTCACATGATACTGGTATCCTTAGATAACATCTATTAAACAGATTTCAAAAATAGAAAAAATTGAAAAGATAATAAATATATATGAAAATAATAAAAATCTATTTCTTTCAATACTAAAAATATTGTTTCCCTTTATAAACTTTACATGAACCTTAAAAGAGTGTAAAATTCATATCATAATCTTTTTCATATAATCAGTTTTAACATTCTTTTTTAAATTACTTCATGTCAATTTTAAACTAACATTAAGTGGGAAACTGTAGGAAGATATAAAATTACCACAGCAACTGAAAATTAAAAAATGAAATCTTTAGCTAGCATAGCTTTTATTTCTCTAGTAAAAAAGGAAAATATTTCCCCAAAGTTAAGTAAAATGCATGCCATTACCACTAATTCTTCTAGTAGGAAATAGTGAGGTGAAGAAGAACAAACAAATCTGTCTTGGAAGAAGTAGAGCTAGAGTGCTCCTTAGAATCAAGGATGTCAAGACTTTGTCTCACATACTTTGGACATGTTATCAGGAGGGACCAGTCCCTGGAGAAGGACATTATGCTTGAGGGTCAGTGACAAAGAGAAAGACCCTCAATGAGATGGATTGACAGTGGTTGCAACAATGAGCTCAGACATACCAATGATTGTGAGGATGGCGCAGGACCAGACAGTGTTTCATTCTGTTGTACCTAGGGTCGCTATGAGTCAAAACCGACTTGATGGCACCTAACGACAATAATATTTTGCTCATTCTGTGCCAGATTCTCAAACAATGGCAAGTGGGTAAGTACCCTGTGCTGCTAAAATAACTCACTTTGAAAATGAGTATGGGAAGAGAAACGTTAGCTTTGAGATGAATTGTATAATTCAGACCTCAGTAAATGTAAGAAAGTACCAATCTTGCCTTTTAAAATGAAAATAAACGAATGCATACACTTGTAATCTATTCAAAATCCCTCTATGCATTCTCATTTTCTTCACGTGCCAATTTCTGATAATGGCTCTACTGTTTGGTACAATTTAAATTCTACCATGTGTTGTTTTTTTTTTAATTTAATCCCTTCTTCTGATACTTACCAATTGTCACTAGCTTTGCACCTCCCTGATAGACTGATATTTTTTAAATCTCTAATCGTATTGGCCCTGTCTTCTTCTATTTCTTCTTCCTCAACAGTGTATGACAGCTGAAATCTCTAAGCAGTCAAATCTCTTCAGCTACAGTTTATCTTCCAAACCTAATAGTATCTCCCACTCGTAATTACCTCAGCAGTCTTGACATTGCTATGAAAATAATAATAATAATAATAACACCATTTTCTTGAAGAGTATCATTTTGACTCTTTCTGTTGTTGTTTCCGGCAACAACACCATCCATAGCTAAGAGCTCTATTAGAAACTATGCAACTAATCTAATAATTAGCATTCATATAGTTAGTATAATTAGTATAGAGTACTTATTTTGTTTTAGTGCTTTCAAAATGCTTCACAAATATTATTAAATATTTTTCTAAACTTTGAATCTTCCCCCATATGGATAGATCTATCTACCTATCAAAGTTAGCCAACTGTTGCAATGATCATTGCCAGTGGCATCCATCAATTACTTTTTTTTTTTAGGTCTTTTCAAATGTCTTTCAGATCAATATCTCTGAAGTTTTGAAAGGTATATTCTGGGCATCTCTCATGATTCTTAAAAATAGTAAGACGGGGCTAGAGCCATAGAGCCATTTTTCTTAGCCTCAAGACAGCCCCTCAACCAGCCTGTTTCCTGGAGTTGTTTTTTTTTTTTTTTTTCCTCCTCCTCAGAACCTTCTTGAAGAGAAATAGATATATATGAAAATAATAAAAAATCTATTTCTTTCAATACTAAAAATATTTAGTTTCCCTTTATACACTTTACACTGGCTGACCAAAACCGCCTAAAACAAGTCCTGCGCTCCATCTTGGCTGTCCAGATATCCTTTAGCTCATTAACCACCTCCTGCATGGTAAATTCTCTGCCCCTGGGTGGAGAGTTAACATGCTAGTGAACAAAAATGGCTAACTTCTTCCTGCACAGGAAATAGAAACTGGGCCTTAGAAAGTATTTACTCATTCTAAAATGCTCTACAACTGCGCATGTGCCATTCTGTATTCTGAAACTGATCCTGACTATATAAACCAGCCTCAGTAAGCTGCCTGCAAGCAGTTTTGGAAAGCACTTAGTTAGCCCTGCCTATCTGCTTGGCCAACCAATAAAGTTGCCTTTCATTCTCCCCAACTCGATCTCTGTCTTTTTGGCCCAGGGTGAAGTGGCAGCCGAGCAGAACCCAGAGTTTCCGGCAATGACAGCATCCATAGCTAAGAGCTCTATTAGAAACTTTGCAACTAATCTAATAATTAGTATTCATATAGTTAGTATAATTAGTATAGAGTACTTATTTTGTTTTAGTGCTTTCAAAATGCTTTACAAATATTATCTCATTCACCCTTCAAAACAATATTTTATTTACAAAAAAGTACTAAGTAAGTTGTTCAAAGACCATTAGAATTGTAGAAGGTAATCAAATCTGTGTAATTCTGCAATCCTGAACAATGCTAACCACTCTCTCTCTGTTGTCCTATGGATAAGCATTAGGTCTACTGACAGTCCTGGGCTTGGAGTGAATCTTCATGTTCCCTATGTAAGCATAGAAACCCATTACATTTTCTGGATGCTGTTGGAGCACTTTCGGGACAGTGGTTAAGAGCTTGGCTGCTAACCAAAAGGTCAGCAGTTTGAATCCACCATCCTCTCCTGGAAACCCTATGGGGTAGTTCTACTCTGTCCTATAGGGTCACTATGAGTCAGAATAGACTTGATGGCAATGGGTTTGATTTTAGTTTTGGTTTTGGTTTTTTATCCTAACTGGAAGATTTCCATGAAAGCTCAGATCTCTCTTCTCCTGTTCTCTCACAGAGGCATATGTCTTTTTAAAATAATTTTTAATATTATCAAAATTTTTCATAAACTATACTGTGTTTTTGACCCTTCACCTCTGTTTTTACTCCCAATTTCAATCAACTCTACCTTTATTGTTATTATTACCAGCATTTTTAATACTTGCATTCTGTTCCCTAACAGGAAATACATCATGTTTTGAGTATAAACTGATGTTAAATGTTGAAAATAACAACCACCACAAAACTTTCACTAAAGTAAATATTTAGAGTTCACTGCAAAACTGTTACATTTTGTTTATTTAAATATGTTGTTCATAGTGTTAACTTCAAGTGAAAGATCTCTTAGAATTTTGAACCAATTAAAAAAGCATTTTAAAATTCTTATTTTTCTAAAGCTTTTTAAATATCTATTTAATTTGAGGGAGAAACATCATGAGCTTGTTTTCTTGTTTTTTCTCATTTTATCTGTTGTATAGCATCCATGCCATTTACTTCTGCATATTTTAAAACCGTTTGATTTCCTTTAGACCAATTGCTTCCTGGGCCTATTCCCTGCCCTCTGTTCAGTAAGTCATATATATATATATATATATATATATATTTCTTGATTTTCATCTTCATATTCCTGGTTAACTCACCTCCTCAAAAATGGTGAGTGGGAGGTAAACATCTGAATCCTTGTGTGTCTGAATATGACTATTCTGCTTTAATGCTTGATTAATAATTGATTTGGGGAAAAATTCAAGGCTAAAATATTTTTGCTAAAAAATCTGAAGGCATTTTAATGTCCATGGCAGTTTATGAGAACTGTTGTTGGCAGACAGATTTAACCTCTTTGTAATTATCCTTTAAAAAACAAAACAGAACAAAAATATCTTGACAGAAGTTTTTAGAATATTCTCTAGAGTTAGAGCATTAAAATTCCTGGTAGAGGAAAGACTTCAGAAATAGCTGAATAAGAAGCTCCATGAACTCCCTCACCGTTAAAAATCATTAATATATCTGGAAATTGTCCTAAGAGCATACAGCAAATGAAGATACATTCATTCAAGATACTTTACAAAATTCTGTTTAAGAACAGCAAAATTCTGTAGTACTTGAGCCATGACTTTGTTCCCTATCCGTCTTCATGACCCAAGTCAAAGTGTTAGGACTTCAACATATCTTTTTGGGGGACACAGTTCAATATGTAACACATGGTATGTTAATTATATTCCAATAAAGATGTTACATGTATTTAACTGTTTTCATAATGATACGCCCAAAGGTGTCAGTTACATTTTCATTGATTGTACTTCATTCATGGTAGGCCCTTTTGTTTAGAAATTTTCTTGCTCTCTCTCTGGAGAGACTTTCTCTCCCTTCATTCTGGATACCTTGTGCATTCTGAGAGCTGATTAATTTTTAGAACTGTGGTGTATGTCTTTGATATCTTAGTCTTTTCATAGTTTTCTTCCTCAAATTTATCTTACCTCGTTTCTATTTTTTAACATATTTGTACTAATATTTTTAATTAGCCTCTTCCACTTCCTTTATTGAACTTTTAATTCCTAAATACTCTCTGAAATTTTTTTCCCACATCCCTCTCTTCCTTTCTTCCTTAAATTATTGCTTCCTCTTTCGTTTATTTAGTTAGTTTTATGTTTAAATATCTTGACCTTGCTACTTCCTCCCCCTCCCCCCCCCCCCCCCCCGCCCCAAGTATCAGGTACAACAAAAAGGCTGCTCCCATGCAGATCTTATTACTTGGTAAGTTACTTGCAGGATGATTGTGTGTGTATCTGCCTCTTTGCCTGAAGCTTCTGAAATGCTACAAGAAACAGGATTTTATCCTGGAATGCAATACATTATCTCACCCAGTTCTTTGCAAAAAAGGTTGTTCAGTTTCTTCAGGGAATTTTTTTAGTTGTCAGGTAGCTGGTGAAAAGTTTTGCAGTGCTTGGAACACAGACATGGGATAAGGACAGCAGATGACCGCTATTTATGTCAACTTTCAAGCAAACCTCTGCTTTCAGTTACATTTAATATTCCCAACCACACTTAACTCAATCTGCTCTGAGGGCAAATTTTCTCTTAAATGCTGCAGTGCAGATTATCTTCTTTCTTCCCTACATTGCCTCCAAGCATAATCCAGAAAGCAAATTTCTATGTTCTGTTTAATTATTGCATCAACATTTAGTCTTCTGAAAAGTATTGATATCTTTCTTCCATTACTATACCTCCCTCACCTTTTTATTTCTGTGTTTAAACATTCTTGGATTCTCAAAAAGTAACGTTGGGATTTTAGGAACTCATGGACACTAGTATGCATATTTTCTCATAATATTAATGCTTAGTGGTTAAGAGCTCGTCTACTAACAAAAATGTCAGCAATTTGAATCCACCAGCCATTCCTTGGAAACCCTATGGGACAGTTCTACTTTGTCCGATAGGGTCTCTGTGAGTCGTAATAGACTCAATAGTAACGGGTTTGGTTTTTTAAAAGGTATGAGTTGACATGGGAGTTTAATTATATTTATTTTAAATGCCTACCTTATGAGAATTAGATTCCTTGTGTAATTCTGGTCCAAAACAGGAATTATATTTGTGTAAGGTTCATAGTCACATATGCAAAAAGAAAAAAGAAGTTGGGGTGCAGAATCTATCCAAATAATTACATTTGGGACATACTATAGAGCACCTAATTTTTTACAATTCCGTTTTGTCTGCTATTGGGACTAATTAGCAGGTGAGAGTGGTATATTTCTTGCTCTTGTAGGCTCCAACTAAGTGTACACTCTATACATTTTAGTCATTTGAGATTTTTCCTCTATTTTCCTAGATTTTTCAATAATTATTTTAGTACTTTTTGTAAGCTATGAAGTTTTCTATTTCTTATGAATTAACATTTCTGTGGTTCAAGATTCTCAAAAACATTGATTCTTTCATTTCATAGAGGATAATGAACTATCAACATTTTTGGAGTTTTCATGTATAGCTCTATTCTCTCCACTTCCTAAAAGTAGGTTATTTTTCCCCAGGCATTTATCCCTCCTTCATGCTACCCATGTGCCCCAGATAAAGTTGAGTAGCAAGTGCACGGGATTCCTTTGGCCACAGTTATTGTTTCAGAGATTGAGCATATCATTCTATCTAAGTTCAAGATAGGGGAGAGAGCTCTACTTGAGGCTTCTGAGAAAGCACTTAACTCATAAATTAGAGTCATCCGGAGGAGGAATAACTTTTGGAGGCATGAAGTATACAGATGACAAACTAGAAAAATTAGTCACCATGGGGAAGGTTTTTGTTGTTGCAGTTGTTATGTTCATTCAAGTTAATTCCTACCCTATATGACAAAGTAGAACTGACCCATAGGGTTTCCTAGGCTATAATCTTTTTTTTTTTAATATATATATTTTATTGTACTTCAGGTGAAAGCTTACAGAGCAAATAGTTTCTCATGAAATAGTAGTACACATGTTGTTCTATGACATTGGTTAACAACCCCACAACGTATTAAGCCTCTAAATTCTCAACCTTTTTTTTTTTTTTTTGATGAAAATTACAGATGGCCAAAGATACACCATTTCAAAAATTTCTACATTCACAGTTCAGTGACATTGACTACGCTCTTCCAACTGTGCTGTTATTCTCACTTAAGATGAAGGCTTACAGAACAAAATAGTTTTTCATTTAACAGTTACTACACATGTTGCCCTATGACAATGGTTAACAATCTCACAGCACATCAAGAATATCCTTACTCCACCTTGTGTTCCCTATCACCAGGGGGTTTCCTTGTCCCCTTCTGTCTTCTGGACCTTCTCAGTGGACTATTGTACCTCTTTAGTCTCATTTGTTTATTTTATTTTATTTTATTTTATTTAAACACCATTTCAAAACTTTTTACTTACACATTTAAGTGATATTGACTATGCTCTTCCAATTGTGCTGCCATTCTTGCCCAAGATGAAGGCTTACAGGACAAAACAGCCTCCCATTTAATAGTTACTACAAATGTTGCCCTATAGCAGTGGTCAACAATCTCACAATACATCGACAATGTCCTTATTCAATTTGTGTTCCTTATCATCAGTTTCCTACTCTCCCTCTGCCTTCTGGCCCTTGTCACCAAACTCCTGTACCTCGTTAGTCCCATTTAGTTTTACTGGGCTGTCCATTCCCAGGCTTAACATCGAACCTCGAAGGTAACTTCACCTCTGAGCTGAAAGGGGGTCTGGGGGCCACACTCTTGAGGTTTCTCCAGTATTCTTTAGGCCAGTAAATCTGGTCTTCTTTTTTTTTTTTTTTGGGAGTTAAAATTATGCTCTACATCCTTCTCCAGCTCTGCCCAGAACCCTCTGTTGTGATCCTGGTCAGAGGAGTCATTGGTGGTAGCCAGGCACCATCCAGCTGTACTAGACTCAGTCCCGTGGAGGCCTTGGTAGCTGTGGACCATTAGTCCTTCGGACTAATCTTTTCCTTGTATCCTGTTCTCTTCATTCTCCCTTGTTCCCGAAGGGATGAGATCAGTGGAGTATCTTAGATGGCCGCTCATAGGCTTTTAAGACCCCAGACACTACTCACCAAGGTAGAATGTAGAGCATTATCTTTATAAGTAGTGTCATGCCAATTGAGCTAGATGTTCCCCGAGATCATGGTCCCCAGAGCCCTCCGTCCAAAAACTCAGTCCCTCGGGGGGTTTGGATGTGTCTATAGGGCCTCCACGACCTTTCCTTGTGCAGGTTGTGTTAGTTTCCCCTGTACTATGTACTATCTCACCTCTCACCCAAGTTACCACTTACCTATTACCTATTTAGTATTCCCCCCCATCCCTGGTAACCAACAAGGATTGTTACATTTTGCATGTGAATTTTTTCATGGGTTTTTACAATAGAGGTCTCATACAATATTTGTCCTTTTGTGATTGACTTATTTCACTCAGCATAATGTCCTCCAGTTTCATCCATGTTATGAGATGATTCACAGATTCATTGTTGTTCTTTCTCGTTGCATAGTACTCCATTGTGTGTATGTACCATAGTTTGTGTATCCATTCGTCTGTTGATGGACATTGAGGTTGTTTCCATCGTTTTGCTATTGTGAATAATGCTGCCATGAACATAGGTGTGCATATGTCTATTCGAGTGATGACTCTTATTTCTCTAGGATATATTCCTAGGAGTGGGATTGCTGGATCGAATGGTATGTCTATTTCTAGCTTTCTGAGGAAATGCCATATCATTTTCCAAAATGGTTGTATCATTTTGCATTCCCACCAGCAGTGTATAAGAGTTCCCGTCTCCCCGCAGCCCCTCCAACATTTGTTATTTCCAGTACTTTTGATTTGTGCCAGTAATGCCAGGGTGAGATGGTATCTCATTGTGGTTTTAATTTGCATTTCTCTAATGGCTAGTGATCGCGAGCATTTCCTCATGTGTCTGTTGGCCATTTGAATGTCTTCCTTGGTGAAGTGTCTGTTCATTTCCTTTGCCCATTTTTTGATAGGATTGGTTGTCTTTTTGTTGTAGAGGTGTTGGATTTTCTTGTAGATTATGGAGATTAGACCTTTGTCTGACTTGTACTGTCCAAAAATTTTTTCCCAGTCTGTAGGTTCTCTTTTAACTCTTTTGGTGAAGTCTTTTGAAGAGCATAGATGTTTGATTTTTAGAAGATCCCAATTATATAGTTTATCTGTTGGGTTTTTTGTGTTGATGTTTATGGTTTGTATCCTGTTAATGCCATGTATTAAGGCCTGAAGTGTTGGTCCTATTTTTTCTTCTATGAATTTTATAGTTTGAGGCTTTATATTCAGGTCTTTGATCCATTTTGAAGTAGTTTTTGTATATGGTGTGAGGTATGGGTCCTGTTTCATTTTTCTACAAATGGATATCCAGTTTGCCAGCACCATTTGTTAAAAAGACTGTCTTTTCCCCATTTGATGTATTTTGGGCCCTTGTCAAAAATCTGGTGACCGTAGGTGGATGGATTTACATCTGAGTTCTCAATTCTGTTCCATTGGTCAATGTCTCTGTTGTTGTACCAGTACCAGGCTGTTTTGAGTACTGTAGCTGTATAGTAGGTTCTCAAGTCAGGTAGTGTGAGTTCTCCAACTTTATTCTTCTTCTTCAGTAGTGCTTTACTTATTCGGGGTTTCTTCCCTTTCCATATAAAGTTAATAATTAGTTTTTCCAGCTCTTTGAAGAATGTTGTTGGTATTTGTATCGGGATTGCATTGTATTTGTAGATTGCTTTAGGTAGAATTGCCATTTTCACAATGTTGAGTCTGCCTATCCATGAGCATGGTATTTTTTTCCATTTATGTAGATCCCTTTGGATTTCATGCAGCAGTGTTTTGTAGTTTTCTTTGTATAGGTCTTTTATATTCCTGGTCAGATTTATTCCTAAGTATTTTATCTTTTTAGGGGCTATTGAAAATGGTATTGATTTCCTGATCTCCTTTTCATTGTTCTCTTTACTGGTGTATAGGAATCCAACTTATTTCTGATTGTTTATCTTGTATCCTGCTACTCTGCTGAATCTTTCTATTAGTTCCAGTAAATTTCTCGTGGAGTCTTTAGGGTTTTCTATGTATAGTATCATATCATCTGCAAACAGGGAGAGTTTAACTTCTTCATTACCAATTTGGATGCCCTTTATTTCTTTCTCTTGCCTTACTGCTCTAGCGAGAACTTCCAGCACAATGTTAAATAGGAGTGGTGATAAAGGGCATGCTTGTCTTGTTCCTGTTCTCAAGGGGAATGTTTTCAGCCTTTCTCCATTAAGAATGATGTTGGCCATTGGTTTTGCATAGATGCCCTTTATTATGTTGAGAAATTTCCCTTCTATACCTATTTTATTGAGAGCTTTTATCAGGAATGGGTTCTGGACTTTGTCAAATGCCTTTTCTGTGTCAATTGAGATGATCATGTGATTCTCTTCTTTCCTTTTATTTATGTGGTGGATTACATTGATGGATTTTCTAATGTTAAACCATCCTTGCATACCTGGTATGAATCCTACTTGGTCGTGGTGTATTATTTTTTTGATATGATGCTGAATTCTATTGGCTAGAATTTTGTTCAGAATTTTTGCATCTATATTCATGAGAGATATTGGGCTGTAATTTTCTTTTTTTGTGATGTCTTTGCCTGGTTTTGGTATCAGCGTTATGCTAGCTTCATAGAATGAATTTGGAAGTGTTGCTTCCTCTTCTATGCTCTGAAATAGCTTGAGTAGAACTGGTACGAGCTCTTCTGTAAATGTTTTGTAGAATTCTCCAGTGAAGCCATCTGGGCCAGGGCTTTTTTCGGTTGGGAGTTTTTTTTATTACCTTTTCAATCTCTTCTCTTGTTATGGGTCTGTTCAGATTTTCAATATCACTTTGTTATAGTTTGGGTAGGCCGTATGTTTCTAGAAATTTATCCATTTCCTCTAGGTTTTCAAATTTGTTGGAATATAGTTTTTCATAATATTCTGTTATAATCCTTATTATTTCAGTTGGGTCTGTGTAATGTCCCCCATTTCATTTCTTATTGGGTTATTTGTGCCCTCTGCTGTTTTTCTTTTGTCAGTCTGGCCAGTGGTTTTTCCATTTTGTTGATTCTTTCAAAGAACCAACTTTTGGTTTTGTTGATTCTTTCTATTGTTTTTCTGTTCTCTATTTCATTTATTTCTGCTCTGATCTTTACTATTTCCTTTCTTTCGGTGGTTGTAGGCTTTTTTTGTTGTTCTCTTTCTATTTGTTTGAGTTCTGTAGTTAATGTTTTGATTTTGTCCCTTTCTTCTTTTTTGATATGTGCATCTATTGCTATAAATTGTCCTCTGAGGACTGCCTTTGCTGTGTCCCAAAGGTTTTGGTATGATGTGTTTTCATTTTCATTTGATTCTAGGAATTTTTTTATTCCATCTCTGATTTCTTCTATTACCAATTGATGTGTAAGCAGATTATTATTCAGTTTCCATGTGTCTGATTTTTTTTCCTTGCTCTTTCTAGTGTTAATTTCTACCTTGATGGCATTGTGGTCAGAGAAGATACTGTGAATTATCTCAGCATTTTGGATCTTGTTGAGGATTGCTCTGGGGCCTAAGATGTGGTCTATTCTGAAGAACGTTCCATGTGCATTGGAAAAGAATGTGTACCTTGCAGCGGTTGGATGGATTGTTCTATATATGTCTATGAGGTCCAGTTGGCTGATTGTGTCCTTTAGGTCTTCTGTATCTTTGCTGAGTTTCTTTTTAGTTGTTCTGTCCTTTACTGAGAGTGGTGTGTTGAAGTCTCCTACTATTATTGTGGAACTGTCAATTTCTCTTTTCAGTGCTGTTAGAGTTTTTTTTTTATGTATTTTGGAGCCCTGTCATTGGGTGCATAGATATTTATTATGGTTATCTCTTCATGATGGATCATCCCCTTAATCATTATATAGTGTCCTTCTTTGTCTTTTATGGTAGATTTTGTTTTAAAGTCTATTTTATCTGAGATTAGAATTGCCACTCCTGCTCTTTTTTGATAGTTGTTAGCTTGATATATTTTTTTCCAACCTTTGATTTTTAATAAATTCACATCTTTGTTTCTAAGGTGTGTCTCTTGTAGACAGCAAATTGATGGATCCTGTTTTCTTATCCATTCTGCCACTCTCCATCTCTTTATGGGTGCGTTGAGTCCATTTACGTTCAGTGTAATTATTGATAGATGTGAGTTTGTTGCTGTTATTTTGTAGTGCTTTTTTTTGTGATGCTGAAGTTTTCTTTGTTCTTCTTACTCTCTTGTGCTGAGTTACTTTTGTTTGTGGATTTTGTGTTCATTTCTTTTGTTTTTGTAGGTTTTGTTTTTGTTGAGACTTTATGTTTTTCGTCTTTATTTTTATGAGTTGGTTTGTTAACTTTTTTGTGGTTACCATGAATTTTACCCTTATGTTTATAATTTTGAAGCAGTCTACCATTACTTGGTATCGCCTTGCCTTTCTCTCCTTTAGAAGGTTCTATACCTATGCCGTTTGTTCCCTCTTTCATTGTTTTGATGTTGTTGAAATCCTTTGATTGATTTCTCTGATTCCCTGTTGTATATCTTTTGTTTTTGGAAAGTCCTCTGTAGTTCAGTTCCTAGAATGGTATCTGGTTCATGTGAACCTGCGTCCTAGGTCCTAGGTCCTGCCTGAGGGCTGAAGCTGTTGGTCCTCAGATCGAAGAACTCCCTTTAATAATTCTTGTAAGTTTGGTTTGACTTTTGCATATTCCTTTAGTTTCTGTTTATCTGGAAATGACCTAATTTCACCATCAAATCTGAATGAGAGTTTTGCAGGATATATTATTCTTGGCTGACAATTTTTTTCTTTCAAGATTTTATATATGTCATCCCATTGCCTTCTTGCCTGCATGGTTTCTGCTGAATAATCTGAGCTTAGTCTTATTGTTTCTCCTCTCTATGTGACTTCTTGTTTTTCACGAGCTGCTCTCAGGATTCTTTGTTTGTCTTTAGTTTTAGCGAGTGTGAATATGATATGTCTTGGTGATTTTCTTTTGGGGTCTCTTCTATATGGGGTTCGTTGAGCTTCTTGGATGGCCAGCTTTTCATTTTTCATGATATTGGGAAAGTTTTCTGTCAGGAGTTCGTCAATGATCCTCTGTGTGTTTTCTGTTTTCTCCCCGTGTTCTGGTATGCCAATCACTCGTAAGTTTTTGCTTTTAATTGTGTCCCACATAACTCTCAGGGTCTCTTCATTTTTCTTTGTTCTTTTTTCTGAGTTTTCCTGAAACAGAGTTGTATCCAAGTGTTTGTCTTCAGTTCCACTGATCCTGTCTTCCACGGTTTCAAATCTACTTCTCAGCCCTTCTATGACACCGTCCATTTCAGAAATCTTGTTGTTTATCTTTTGGATTTCTAATTGTTGTTTTTGTATAATTTCGAGTTGTGAATTTATTTTGGCATTTTGTTCCTGCATCATCTTCCTGAATTCTTCCAATTTTTTGTCTGTATTTTCCATAAATTTGTCTATTTTTTCCTCATGTTTGTCAGCTTTTTGCCTCAGTTCTTGGAAAATTCCGAGTATTAGTGTTTTGAGTTCCGTATCAGGTACTTCTAGTGCATTTTCTTCCACAGGAGAGTTATCTGGTGTTTTAATTTGGACGCCTATTGGAGCCATCTTGTCTTGTTTTTGTAAATGTTTTGATATTGTTTGCTGTTTTTGGGGCATTCAGTAGATATTTCTCTCGTTTATTGGTTGTAGGTTTTTTTTTTTTTTTTCATTCTTGTGGTACAGCTGCCAGATCTAGCTGAGGAGGAGCCACTGGGATGGGTGGCTTGTGGCACTCACCGCAGCCACCAGGATGGTCGGTAGTCAGTCCTGGGCAGGTTCCAATAGGGCGTGCCTGCACCGCTTGTTGGTGTGATGTCTAGTGCACGGTGCAGGTAGGTAGGGTGCAGCGGGAAGATGGTTATGTGTGAAGCTTAGCTGGATATGGGAGAGAGGAGAGAGGAGGAGGAGCAAAATGCGTACAAACATAAAAGAATGCTAGGGGAGCTTGTCGTTGGAATGTACAGATGAGAGACTATGGGATGGAGGAAACCAGAAGGGGGAAGAGAAAGAAAAGGAAAGAATGACCAAATAAAAATCAGAAAAGTTAAAGAACTGCAAAGTTCCCAGGGATCCCACCGATGCAGCTATGAGGTCTGGGGGAGTCGGTCTCAATTTTTACAGCTCAGCCTGGCCAGAAGGTACAGAGGCATACATCGCCTGGTATTCAGGGATCAGAAAGAGAAGGAAGAGATAGAGAGACGAGAAGTTAAGCAATGAAGAAAGACAAAAGGGAAAAAGAGGGAAAAGATGACAAAACTAATCAAAAAAGGAAGAAAAATAAAATTGAAAAAAAAAAAAAAGGGCAACACCAGCATTCAGTGCCTACAAATGGGACCCAGAGAGCCCCCACTCAGGGGCACGAATTCCAAGAAGCCGGTAGTCTCGGGGTTAAGAGACCGTGGCCACGGGAAGCAGAGGGGCCAACGAACAAATGCCCCGGGATCCCACCCGCGCGTGAGTCCAGACCTGGAAACAGCCACACGCCCGAACGCAGCCCTACAGCCCTGCAGGAGAGAGCAGAGATGGCACTCGGAATCAGGCACCCAGGCAAAAGGAGGGGGAGGCGGCATAAAAAGGTTCGCTAGCTGCCAGCAAACGGCTCCCAGAAAGCCGCCAGCCCAGGCGCGCGGAATCCAAGCACCGGCGCCCCCCAGCCCAGGGACTCCGGCCACGGAAAGCAGAAGGGCAAACGAACAAAGGCCCCGGGATCCCACCCGCGCGGGAGCCCAGACCTAGAAACAGCCACACGCCCGAACGCAGCCCCACAGCCCCACAGGATAGAGCAGAGACAGCACTCAGAACCAGGCACCCAGGCAAAAGGAGGGGGAGGCGGCAGAAAAAGGTTCGCTAGCTGCCAGCAAACGGCTCCCAGAAAGCCGCCAGCCCGGGCGCACGGAATCCAAGCACCGGCGCACCCCAGCCCAGGGACCCTGGCCACGGAAAGCAGGGGATCCCCAGCTGAGGCGGAGAGGGGTGGGGGGTGGGAGAGCGTGCACCGCAGTTTACCAGTCGTTCTGTCTCCGACCAGATGCTCTGCAAGGCTGCTCTCCCGTTCGCTGGTCTCCGATAGGAATCCAAGATGGTGGATCCGCGCTGCGTTAGCTGGTAAGGAATCTCTGCCTGAGTCTCTCCTCGCTCTCCGTTCTCTTTTAGTATTCTCACTCCGTTTGGTGTTTGGCTGAGTTCTTTATCTCTTCATTTGGTGTTCTAGGGTTTCAGGATTGTTGATTCTCTGATAGGCTTAGTTTTTCGGATCTTTGCTGTGGAGGGACGGCATGGTGTTTCTGCCTAGAGCACCATCTTGCCCCTCCTCTAGGCTATAATCTTTACTGGAGCAGATGCTTAGGTTGTGAGATATACATACGTAAAACTGGGAATGCATATTCACCAGGGGGAAGTTAGACAAAGGATAAGGTCATCACATCTAGGAGTAAGTTAAATGGGTTTAAAATCACTGGAAGGAGTGAATCTTTAGTTAGTCTTGACTTTGGATTTTAGATTTATGAGATAATACATTTCTTAGGTTTTGGTCCTCTTTTTGGCAGGGAGGGAGGTTAGTTTTTTGGGTTGTTTTTTTTTTTTGTTGTTACTGACAAAATTCTCATTGTTTTAACCTAGAGAAAATTCTGAAATACCATTCTTAGGAGGCTGTAATTAATTGTCCAACAGAATGCTCTTAATTGTGGGAGTATTATTGGGACAGGAAAAAAAGTCAAGAACTTCTGCTCTAAATGAAAATACAAAGATACATATGTACATATATATATTTATGGAGTTTTGAATTTAAATAGAAAAATATTATAATCACATTTTATTCATCTTCAAATGTATTTTTAGTAATTCTCCATCATGGAGTTTTTTCTTTTTCTTTTTAAATTATCTACTTTATTGAAGTATGAAAAGCATTTTCTCCCCTTGTGCTCTATTTAGCTACAAATAATAACATTTGCTTAAGAATCTATTGTAAAACTTGAGTTCGCTATCTAAATTTATCCTCATAACCCCCTTACCCCTGATATGCATGCATATACACTCCCATACCCACCAATTTTAAAATTACTAAATCATATTGAAAATATTTAGATTGATATTTATGTCACATTTTTTTGGTCTTTATATCATCTTATATGATGCCATTTAATTATCAAAAACAAAAAACAGTGTGCAACATATCCATTGTCTTTAAGAGCACATCATACATCTAAAGATGTTTGTTGTTTAGGACATCCTAATATAGTTGCTAAAATTCAGAAATTCTTGTATGTAGGAAGAAAAAGGAGGAGAAGGAAGTACGTGTTCTTTCAGGAGGTCTGCAATCTGGGTTAAGATAAGATGCCAACTTGTCTTATTGGTTAGACTGGGCATCCTTCTACAGAATATTTTGTATCGTAGATATAAAGCTGTGGTTCTATAGATGGCAATCAATTGCTGTGACTAAATAAGAGTTCTAGAAACATCTACTAAGAAAATCTGAGTCATATTTGCTATGACTTGGCTTTAACATGCACTTTAAAAATATCTGTACAAGATAATTGTAACACATTTTTCTCAGGTTAACATTTCTTCTTATAATTACAGCTGCCTATTAGAAAGGATTTTAAAGAAGATGAATCGAGTCTTTTCTCAAATGTTTTTCTCCCTTACAAAATTTCTAAAAAAACAAGGGACATTAAAACAGAACAATTTAAGGCCCTATCAGTTGTGGGCTAGAAGCAAACCAGGTGCTTGTTATATGTATGTTAGCATCGTTAAGTGTGCTCAATAAATGCTAAATAACAAAGATCCTCACTGAATAACAGAATCAGCAAGTAGAACCGATTTTCTTCTGAGAAATGTTCAGAAACATTCTGTCCTATGTAGGCCTCTAGGCCATCTGGGACTTGGTTGCCAGTATATAGGCCCTCTTGAGGAATCTCTAGTAAATTCCATAGTTATATAAAAAATGAACAGGAAAAGTATCCTGTCATTTATTTTGAAATGACTGCACAGTCACTTCACATAAATGCAGGCTCTAATGCTGTTGTGTCACATCTGGCTGCATTTTTTATAAGAATACGTTACTAATTATTAAAATAACTGATCCCTCTGTATGCAATCCAAATATCATTACATTAAGAAATAAAAATTACTACCATATTTTTACACAAATAATGCACACATTCTATGTTTGTTTGCCCACTGCTCTCTCCCCCCATGAGGTATTTTAATAAGTGCCACTATGCCAATTTTTTTACATGTTGAAAAAAATTAGCATAGCACGCTTACAAAAATATCTCACCGGGGATGAAGCAGTTGGCAAACAAACATAGATGAAGCACACTATTTGTGTAAAAATATGGTAAGTGTGTATAGGAGAGAATAATATTTTAGGTAGCAATCTGAAAAACCATGATACAATTATCTAATCTTGCAATTCACTATCAAACAATACTTCAGTATTTTAAAATATGAAATTATGGGAAAGTAATTACACACAAAAGTTTGTGTGTGCTTGTTTTGGTTTGTTTTCTGTTGTTGTTTTATGCCTAGAGACCTGTTTACCTTTATTGCACTCAGATTTTCCAATATTCTTTGATCATGGAATCCTTTTTAGCAAGGAAGAACTAAAATGAAACATGGAAATGGAATTCCACATATTATGCCATTGGAAAAAATAGTTTAAAATAATTAGACCTTCTTTAAAAAAAATCTTTTTGGTTGTAATAAAATACATGTTGCATGAAATTTATCATTAGTGATACTTAGTACACTTACAATACTGTGCAAATATCACCATTATTTAGTTCAAGAACATTTTAATTACCCTAAAACGAAGCCTTGTACCCATAAAGCAGTCACTCCTCATTCCTCCCTCTATAAGCCCCTGGCAATGACTAATCTTCTCTCTCTATGTACCTATTCTGAAAGTTTCATATACATGAAATAATACAATATGTGCCCTTTTGTTGTTTTGTTTTTAAATATATCACTGCATTAGTGTGCGTCCTTTGAGAGGAAGATACCAAGATGAGGTTAGATGTGCAAAAGGTTTACTGAGGGAAACTCTTCAGAAGAAAAGAAAGAAAAAAGAGGCAAGAAGAGTTATCAGACTGAGAGTAGGTCTGAACCTTGTGAAAGAGAGAGGGAAGGAAGGAGGGTTGAATAGATAGAGTCTCAGACTAAGGTACACTTAATATAAAGTTTTGGCTAGTCTGCTGAGGAGTCCTTGAGTCAAAATCACACATAAGAAAAGTCCTACCTCTGGTAGTAATGGGCTACTTTATCACCCCTGCTATGCTTGGTTGTTGACTAAGACCAGTCAGTGTGAAGTATGGCCTCAGGACAAACATGATGGTGGATTCAGAATGGTGCAGCTGGGGCTGTCTGTCAACTAAGCTCTGCATAGCAGGAGATTTGAGAGAAGCATTTTCATGGCCACCACAAATTTATTAAGAGTGAGTTGTTTCACTGCCTTCACATTTTCTTAGCATAGCCCATAGAATTAAGTACTTACCTACAGAGATAAATAGTTCTGTTATTGCCTGATTCATGACTGTGAAAGACACACTGCTATCTGATTATTAAAGATAACTATTATTGAGTTTTTTTGAAAAAGAAAAAGTTCTTAAGAGTCTTCTTTAATCATAAACTCTTATTATCTTAAAATATATAGTTTTCTTCTGATGTGGTAGATTTTAGTGTTAGAATATGTGAATATAGCGATAAACCATGTACATGTCTCCATAGCTACTAACGGACATAAAAACTACTAATGGGCACAAAGTAAAGTATGTGTCTTAGGGGGAGATGATTGCTCTCTGAAGAAACCTCTGTTAAGCTATGTTAGTGGCGTAGAGGAGGAAGGACTGATCTCTGACACCGGTAAGCCTAGAATAGTCAGTCAGGAGATGGTCACCCATCCTGAAGAAGGCAATGAGTAATGTCCATTGCTCGCAGAGAGTCTTCCACTTTTATTCCCACTTTTACCTTGATTACCCTTTACCCTTATTGGCTCTCTGTACATGCTGTTTGACATGTAGACATGGCTGCTTGCTAGTGTATTAACCCTGGGAGAGAGGAGCATTAGTGTTCTTCTTCCATGGTGCAAAATGTGGTTTGTGTGGAAGCGATGTAACACACACCTTGGGATGCGAGTCTAACCGTGGGGAACCTTGGCTGATGAGGCTGTTTGCTCTGCTATTCATCCCTATCCTGTTTATTCTGTGAGTAATAAATGCAATTTGATCATATCATTAGAACACTGTTCTGTGCTTTGTTTCAAAGGGTCTTCACTAAGAACTCATGAATAGAGTACATTGCAATTTAGAAATAAAAATTATTGAAATTCATGGATTAAGCATGCTTGTTCAATTTCAGAATTTGAATTGCTCATGCATATGTCTATAATTATATGCGATTATAATTTTCTTTATAAATTATATTTATCAAACTTTTCACAATCGCATTCCTTCCAAACTGGAAAAAAAAAAATAAAGTTTTGGTGTTTTAAATACAAGAAATTTTCACAGTTTAACAGTGCAGATTGGTCAGTGGAGTTGTTTTTTTTCTTTCTAACTTTAGTGTAAAAGAAACACCGAGAAATAGAGTTCACTATTTTATGAAAGCTGACAAAACAGTCTGATTAGTTTGCTTCACTATAGGAGCCCTCCCTGGTGGTGCCAGTGGTTAAGTGTTTAGACACTAACCAAGAGGTCAGAAGTTTGAATCCACCAGCAGCTCCTTGAAAACTCCATGGGGCAGTTCTACTCAGTCTTACTGTGTCACTGTGAGTCGGATTCACTTGACAGCAATGAGGAATGGGATAGTTAACCTAAATATGTGAGTAAAACTGAACTAGAACCAGCCATGATCTTACCACAAGAAAGAAATATAGAAACTTCCTCTCCAAAACTAGCCTCCAACACCCAGGAATAACTTTTGACTTTTTTTCAAATTAAGTTGAAACTAATATTCTAAATGATGCATCCTTCATATCAGATAATGTTTGTCTTAATATATGATGAATTATAAAATTAGGAGTAAGTTGAGCATTTCTGTTAGACATAGTAAATATCTCCTTATAAACAAAAGGTTAAGGATATAATTAAGGTGGAGTCCCTGGGTGATGCAAATGGTTAACATATTAGTCTGTGTGATGGTTAAGATTGTGTGTCAACTTGGCGGGGCATGATTCTCAGTGTTTATGTTTGATCACTCCCATGATTGAATATGCTGTAAGTAGCCAATCAGATGAAAGGGAGTTTCCTTGGGGGTGTGGCCTGCATCTGAATATAAGCAGACTTTCTGGTTTTTTGCTCACTCTGGATCCTGCAGCTGCCTCCTGTTGTCCCACCTCTGATTCTTGGGACTTGAGCTGTCAGCTTAACTGCTAAACTTGGGATGCATCAGTCTTCACAGCCTGTGAGCAGAGCCCTGCTCTCTGACCTGCTGATCTTGGGTTTGCCAGCCCCTGCAGCTACGTAAATCAGGAGAAACCTTGCGGTCTTGCCTGCTGATCTTGAAATTCTTTGACCTTCACAGCTTGTGAGCGGGAGCCCTGCTCTCCAACTTGCTGATCTTGGGCTCACCAGGTTCTGTGTCTGCATGAATTGGGAGAGGCCTCTACCCTGATTCATGGACTTGGGACATTCTAGCCTCTACAATTGCGTGATCCTGTTTCCTTGATATAAATCTCTCTCTGTATATATATACGTTTATACACTTTACTGGTTTTGCTTCTCTAGAGAACCCAGCGTAAGACAGTCTGCTAACTGAAAAGTTGGAGGTTTGAGTCCACCCAAAGTTGCCTAGAAGAAAGACCTGGTGATCTAATTCTGAAAAATCAGCCATTCAAAATCCTATGGAAAAGAGTTCTACTCTGACACCCATTGGGTTGCCATGAGTTGGACCCCATATGCACAGAGTAGACCTGCTCCAAGTGTTTTCAAGACTGTGACCTTTCAGAAGAAGATTGCCAGGCCTGTCTTCTGATGTGCCTCTGGATGGGTTCAAACCTCCAACCTTTCAGCTAATAGTCGAGTGTTTAACCATTTGTGCCACCCAGATGCTTTGATGACATCTGGAGCTGGTTCTATATTTAATATAATGGTACTTGATGAAGGTATCCTATGTTTTTCAAAAATGAAAATGTTGTGGGTGTGATCATTAAAATCTGTTTTACAATTTTTTTTGTCTAAAATGTATTTTTACTTTGTGTCAAGAACTAAAAATCTTTTAAATCAAAAATGGTTGCATGGACAGTATGGGTTTTGAGGGAAAAAATTGCAACTCTGTGATCAAAAATACATCACTGAATACATGCTCCCACCGGCTTGCTTTATTTTTGTCGTTATTTGATTACATTGAATAAACTGAATAATTTTGTTGTCGATGTTGTTTTTTTTGTCCTGATAGTGCAGTCTTGCATTAGTGCCCTTTCTATTAGATTTAGTCATTCCTGAGAAACACATTTATTCACATTTTAACAGGTATGAAATCAGAATACATTTTTGTTAAATGTTATCTTAGATTTGATAAAGTATACTAATATTCTTTTGAAGAAAAACAGGCATTTTGCTTAGATCAAAAGACAATTTCCTTGCCACGTATGGACTCTACTTTCTATGATTTTGGTGTAGAGTTAACTGCAAAGAAGTTTTATCAGACAAATTTAGCATTATGTCCTAAAATATCCAAAAAAAATGCTATTTTACTTTAGATTCTATGCTATTTTTATTACTGAGATAGATAAGGCAGAAGTTTTTAGTAATAATAATCTATCTTAAATGTAGGTACAATCTGTTAATTGCAAAATATTTAACATTTAAACACTTTAAAGAATATATATTTTTGAAAATGCCAAAATAAATTTATACTTTGTTATTTTTTACAAAAAGTGAGCATGTTGTGTGAACTTTGTAATTTCTAATGACCTTATTGCTTATTATCTTAGAAATCCTATTATGATATACACAATTCATCTTGGATAAAATTCAAATTATTTATAATAAAAGCATTCTATAGTGGTACTAACTAATCAGAAGTTATTTTGACTGATAGCTCTCTACTATTGGAACTATCAAGCAAGTGGCATAAATCACAGTGGAAGTGAGTGGGCTCGACATATATTTCAAATCTTTGTAATCTGGAGTGTAAAAAAAAAAAAGTACTCTCTGCTTTAAGAGAAGCTTCTTCATCAAACGTGTCCTTACCTAACTCCCATCCCCTAACTTCCACTCTGTGCTAGTGAACTGATTTTTTTTTTCTTTCTTATTCTTTTTAGAGGAAATCACTAAAGTTTTGAAAATTTTAGCAGGCAACATGGTTTTTTTTTGTTGTTGTTGCATGTTTTATGTGCTTGTTGACAAACTTTGAAGGATGATATAGTGAATCACTGAGAGTTAATAAAAAAATGAGGATCTGTTAAATCAACCATTCTTCACTACTATTTTCCTAAGAGATCCCAAGATGGAAGCTAGAGAGATAGATGTGAAGAAAAATAATAAAATAATTATTTTCTAGCTTATTACATTTTTAGGGAATTCACAATTGACAATATGGACTATACAAACAGGAATATTACATGCATTTCTTCAATGGATAATGGTAGAAATGCTTATGATTTTCTCTCTGAGTGGAAGCAAAGAGCAAGATTCTAATTCCTTTGACTACTTGAAACACTGAGTTATGGAAAGTTCTTACAGTCAAGTGAAGCTTTATTGTAAGGAGAACAAAGGCTTGTTAAATTGCAGTAAAGGAATTAAAAGTTTACATTCTTCTTCTCATTAAAATTAGTTCCATGAGGACCATTTCCTATACACATTTTACATTACTAAGGCTTTAAATATTTTGTTTAGGAAAAAAAAAATTGAAACTTACTTAGTAACATATCATTGATACTATTTTAATAAAATTTCTCCTGCTTGAAAAAAACGTTTCTTTCCTGAAAAGATAAGGGACATATTTTTAGGCCAGATATGTATTCAGAAATTATTTAGAATACTAGAATATGCAATATAATAATCTTTTCCCTTTTCACTGTTTGCCATATTTGCAGTCATACAATAACGAGAGAAGTTATCTGTATGTTATTGGGGACATTAAGATAATGTCCTATAAAACACAATCCATTCTAATACACATATTCAGATGTTATTATTAGGGAGTGAAGACATTTATTATAAAGTGAGTACACATTTAATTATCAAAAGCAGAAAATGACAATCCAAATCTCAAATTCATTTATTGAAATACATTTAAAGTCAATGGAAAGTTTTTGTTAAGTTTCATCTTCTCTGGAATTTCCAACAAAATTATTCAGGGAAGAGAAAAGGATCAAAAGAAATATAAATAGGAACCATGTTTCTCTACTATTTCAGTGAGGTATGCGCACACACACACACACACACACACACACACACACACACACACACGGGGGACACATGATTTTTAATCAGAAGTGATAGGTAACAGTTGGCAATGCCAAGAACAAAATGCATTTGAAAGCCATGGCCATGCTGTGTAAAAGAAAAGAAAGCCAACTTTAAAAATAAGGCTGTTATCAGAACCTTAGCTTGCACTAGGGCTTCAACTGTGATAT
Source organism: Dugong dugon (assembly GCA_030035585.1). Lineage (NCBI taxonomy): Eukaryota > Metazoa > Chordata > Mammalia > Sirenia > Dugongidae > Dugong > Dugong dugon. The sequence goes on along the minus strand of CM057473.1, from coordinate 31,703,793 downwards.
TTTTAACCGAAGTCTTATTGAAAAAAAATTAAATTGATAATTTATAATCTGTCCCAAATACTAGTTTGCAATAAAATATAACTTTAAGGGTGCAATAGCCAAAAATAAACTTCCAAAAATAATTTAAAAAATTTTCAGTGCATAGGACTAGTTTTATTTTAGTGTGATTATTTAAAAAGAAAAGAGACAGAGCTAGACTAAATGGAGGGAGGGGAAGAGAGAGACAAAGAGAGATACAAACAGGGAGAATATTTGATGAACAATATTTATTTTTCTGAATACTGGCTTTGGGAGATGACTTGCGGTAAGGACATGACTAAAGAGTGTCTGCTTCTCCCACCACACTTCTTTATAAAGTTGTCAACCAAAGACATGAGATAACGTAAACAAAGACAGAGAATATGAGAATACGAAAGTAAATGGTACACTGGGTAAAGAGGATTACCTAGAAAAACGACATTATAAATTGTTTAACATACTATTACTTGAAATTCTAGACTCTTACTGACATGCAAATTGGAAATAAACAAAAATCCATAAATAAACTGTAAAAACAAAATTGATGGCAACTAGGCTTATTTGGGGAGCCCTGGTGGCGCAGGGCTCAAAATGGCAAATACCAGTCCATTTTAGCTCACTGATGTCTAGGATATTGATCTTAATTTGTTCCATTTCATTTTTATGACTTCCAATTTTATTATATCCTAGGACATAGAAACATAACATAAATGGCAACTATACATGTGGACCTCACTGGATGCAAAACACAGGAATCAAATTGAATACATCTATGGAAAAAGATGATAGAAAATCTCAATATCATCAGTCAGAACAAGGCCAGGGGCTGACTGAAACAGGCCATCAATTGCTCGTGCGCAAATTCAAGTTGAAGTTGAAGAAGATTAAAACAAGTTCACGAGAGTCAAAATATGGCCTTGAGTATATACCACCCGAATATGGAGACCATCTCAAGAATCGACTTGAAGTGTTGAACACTAATGACCGAAGACTAGACAAGTTGTGGGATGACATCAAGGATGCATACATGTAGAAGCAAAAGGTCATTAAAAACACAAGAATGAAAGAAGAGACAAAAACGAATGTCAGGAGAGACTCTGAAACTTGCTTTTGACTGTAGAGTAGCTAAAGTGAATGGAAGAAAGGATGAAGTAAAAGGGCTGAACAGAAGATTTCAGGGGCAGCTCAATAGGACAAAGTAAAATATTATAATGAAAGGTGCAAACACCTGGAGTTAGAAAACCAAAAGGGAAGAACATACTCTCATTACTCAAGCTGAAAGAACCGAAGAAAATATTCAGGCCTTGAGTTGCAACAGTGAGGGATCCTATGGGCAAAATACTGTATGATACAGAAAGGCTCAACAGCAGACAGATGGAAGGAATACACAGAGTCACTGTATCAAAAAGAATTGGTTGATGTTCAACCATTTAAGGAGATACTATGTGATCAAGAACTGATGGTATTGAAGGAAGAAGTCCAAGCTGCGCTGAAGACATTGGTGAAATACAAAAGCATACGAATTGATGGAATTACCAACAGAGATGTTTCCACAAATGGATACAGTGGAGGTGCTCACTCTTCTATGCCAGGAAATTTGAAAAACAGCTACCTGGCCAACCAACTGGAAGAGATCCATATTGGTGCTCATTCCAAAGAAAGGTGATCCAACATAATGTGGAAATTATCAAACAATATCACACACAAGTGAAATTTTCCTGAATATCATTCAAAAGCGATTACAGGAGTACATCTACAGGGAACTTCCAGAAATTCAAGCCAGGGTCAGAAGAGCTCATAGAATGAGGGATATCATTGCTGCTGTCAGTTGGATCTAGGCTGACCACAGAAAATACCAGAAAGATATTTACCTGCATTTTATTGACTATGCAAAGGCATTAGACTGTTTGGATCATAACAAATTAAGAATAACATTACGAAGAATGGGAATTCCAGAACAGTTAGTTGTGCTCATGCAGAACCTATACCTAGACCAAGAGGAGTTGGTCAAACACAGAAAGGGAATACTGCATGGTTTAAAACAAAGAAAGCTGTGTGTTAGGGTTGCATCCTTTCATCATTAGTTATTCAATCGGTATGCTGAGCAAATAATCCAAGAAGTTGGACTCTGTGAAGAAGAATGTGTCATCAGGATTGGTGGAAGACTCATTAACAACCTGTGATATACCAATGACACAACCTTGCTTTCCGAAAGTGAAGAAGACTTGAAGCACTTACTGATAAATATCAAAGACTTCAGCCTTCAGTATGGATTACACCTTAACATAAAGAAAACAAAAATCCTTACAACTAGACCAATAAGCAACATCATGATAAATGGAGAAAAGATAGATGTTGTCAAGGGTTTCATTTTACTTGGATCCACAGTCAACACACATGGAAGCAGCAGTCAGGAAATCAAATGTATTGTATTGGGCAAATGTGCTGCAAAAGACTTCTTTAAAGTGTTAAAAAGCAAAGATGTCACTTTGAGGACTAAGGTGCTCCTGACCCAAACCATGATATTTTCAATGACCTCATATGCATGCAAAAGCTGGACCATGAATAAGAAAGACTGAAGAAGAATTGATGCATTTGAATTACAGTGTTGGCAAAGAACATTGAATATACCATGAACTTCCAGAAGAACGAACAAGTCTATCTTGGAAGAAATATAGTCAGAGTGCTCCTTGAAAGTGAGGATGGCAAGACTTGTCTCATGTACTGGACATGTTATCAGGAGGGACTAGTCCCTGAATAAGGACATCATGCTTGGTAAAGTAGAGGGTCAGCAAAAAAGAAAAAGACCCTCGAAGAGATGGATTGACACACTGGCTGCAACAATGGGCTCAACCATAACAATGATTGTGAGTATGGTGCAGGAAGGCACAGTGTTTCCTTTTGTTGTACATAGGGTGACTATGAGTTGGAACCAACTGGACAGCACCTCACAACAACAACAACATATTTGGTACTTTCCATATTCTAATTAGTAATGGATGTTTGCAGCTGTTTCTTCTCATTTTGAGTCGTGCAACATTAGCAAATGAAAGTCTCAGAAGCTTGACTCCACCCACTTCATTAAGGTCAACTCTACTTTTAGGAGGCAGTTCCTCCCCAGTTGTATTTTGAGAGCCTTCCAACCTGACGGGCTCACCTTCCAGCACTATATCGTACAGTGCTCTGCTGCTAATCGTAGGATTTTCACTGGCCGATTTTTTTAGAAGTAGACTGCCATGTCCTTCTTCTAGTCTGTCTTAGTCTGGTAGATCTGCTGAAAGCTGTCCACCATGAGTAACCTTACTGGCATTTGAAATATCAGAGGCATAGCTTCCAGCATCACAGCAACACGCAAGCCACCACAATATGTCAAACTGACTGTTGATAGAACAAGCTCTACATACAAAATCACAATTTTACATAAAATCTGAACTACTAAACCTAAAATATAATACATTTTAAATAGAATTACAGCATAGATATAGTGCTATCAGTCAATAGTTTCTGATTATTTGTACTACTTGGATTTAAAAACTGGGCCACCTAGATTATCACTTGAAAGATTCTTATCAATAGCTGTCCATCTAGATGATGACTTTCATGAGTGATTGCAGAATTGTGAGAAAAATTTATTTGCAGAAGGAAACTTTGAATTCCTCTTCATGCAGATTAAATCATTTTTTTCAAACACATTCTCATGAATGAGATACACCATAGCATAAAATAATGCATATTTATTATACAGGAAAATGAAACAGAGGGAAATATTATATATTCAAATGATAGGATTAGATTTGTTTTGCCATATGGTTATACATTTTTTAAAGGTTTTTGATGGCTAATTCAAAAAGTTAGTGTCATGGTTTATAGCAGAAAACATATCTTAAACGCAAACAGGTATAATTGGGAAGATTGATTATTTACTGGCATATTGCCATTTTTACAGCTTGGGTTCTGTACTCATATTTTGCTTTTATTTTTGATGAAAAATATGTGATTATAATTAAGAATATTTTGTTAGCGGATTCATTTAAGTATAAGGCTTGCATGTGTTCTACCAGGCTTGAATTTTTTAAACAAGTTAATAAAGAGAATGTTTAATAAATTAAAAAATTCAAACATCAGGAATAGCATAATATATCTTAAGAGTTATTTATCAGATTAATAAATAACCAGAGAGAAACTTAAATAATATCGTTTTCCTTTTTCCAGGGCCATTATAAAACTGTCTTTGAAAAGATCATGTTAACAAAGGAGATGCTTAAATTAGTAATTCTGAAAACATAGTAGTTACAAAGCTACTGAATGTAAACCTGTTGAGTAGTGAGAAAGATGGATCGGAAAAGTCCATTAGCAATTAAGAAGGCAAGAAAGTGGAAAATCAAGAAGTTACAGTGTTGCATGGGACACTAACATTTACTTTGGAATCACCCAATTTGGGAGGGGAGGGAAAATGCCAGAAAGATAGGGCGTGAGCTATTGTCAAAATAATGGGTGAATGAGCAGTGTTTTGGAGTTTAGAAGATGATAGCAAACAAAGTCAAAAGTTTGGTATAGCCATTAGCATTACTCTCTAATGAAGGCATTTGGAGAAAAACAAAAAATCATTGAATGCATATTTAAGAATTTAATAAAATATTTCAAAGAAGCTCTGAAAAGTCATTTTATTTTTAACAGAAACAAAATGTCTAAAGATTATCTCTACCTATTTCTAGTCGTAAGTGCTTAACAGCTGTTCTCACTCTAAAATTCTCCTCTCAGGTTTTGTCTTTAAAATCTCTTACTTATACTTTACCTCACCCATATCACATGGGAGTCCTGGTGGTGCAGCGGTTAAGAGCTCGGCTGCTAACCAAAAGATCAGCAGTTCGAATCCACCAGCCTCACCTTGAAACCCTATAGGGCAGTTCTACTCTAGCCTACAGGTCTCTATGAGTTGGAAGGGACTCAATGCCAACAGGCTTTTTTTGGTTTATATCACATAGAAAACATCACTCAAGTTTTCAGCTTTACAGGGATCAAGACTCTAAGCAGATGTAAACAAACTGAATCTTGGAGAGTTTTAGAATATTCATGTTATTATTATTGCTATTACTTTTAATTTTACAAACCATTATTCATTCATTCCATAGGCATGCGTTGACTGCCTACTGTGTGAGTGCTAGTTGAGTTAGTAAGCACTGGGTATACGACAGTAAACGAGACAAATCTGCTCCCATGGACGTGGTTTTTGTAACATCATTAACTCCGGCCCAGGTTCAGTAAACTCTCCAGTTCCCTGTTGAGTGCCAGAACAAGAAACTCACCCTCCCCACTTTGACTGACAGAACAATTTTAGTTATCTAAAACAACTACCAAAAGTTATTCCTATTTTCTTCCCAATTCTCTAAAGTAGCAGATTTCTTACACCACTTCTTGGGTGATTTCTTTCACATTTTCATGTCTCAGATTTGACATATCTACTTTGGGAGAGAGCCTTTATATCGTATTCAGATTAACCAAATTAAATAAGAGACAAAATTCAACACGTCTTTAAAATTGTATTTTTAGTACAGTCCTTAGCACAGTTGTTGACAAATAAAGGAATCCATCAGATGTTCACTAATGAATAATTACAGTATGTATTTTCTTCCCTTAGTGGTGCAAATGGTTAAGCACTTGGCTGCTAACTGAAAGGTTGACAGTTTAGCTCACCTAGCAGCTCCACAGGAGAAAGACCTCGTGTCCTGCTTCTGCAGAGATTTCAGTCAAGAAAACCCTATGGAGCAGTTCCATTCTCTCACCTGGGGCCACTATGAGTTGGAATTGACTCCATGGTACACAGCAACAAGAAGAAGGGTAAAAATGAATGTCACTCAATGTATTCTGCCACAGGTTTTCAGTACTGTTCATAGAATAAATTTACACAGCAAAACTTATTTTCTTGGATCATAAAAAGGCAAAACTTTATTTATCACCTTTTCTAACTAAGGTAAAAGAAAATTTTTAAATATTCTTAAAATAATGGAAATCCCAGAGAAAATTTTTAAGGCTTGAGATAGAGGTTATGATTTCAAATTTTCAAAACCCTTACAGAAACAGAGAAGATAGAGAGGCAGATGTTTTTAAAATGAGACATGCTTTAGCCCCAAATTATTGCAGTGTTTGTTTGGCACCATCATTTAGAAATCGTACCCTAATTTCAGGAGGCTAGTGCATTTCAAAGGTGATATTAGAGAATTCTTGATAAACAAATATTTTAAAATAAATACAGACTATAAAACTATTTTAGGAGCCAGATAGTTTTACATGATGATGATGAAGTGAATAATACTTTGATAGGCACTCAATGAAGGTATTGCCTATTTGATTGCGGATTCCTTCGCAAGTAATCTTCAGGCCATGTAAATATGTCTCTTAAAATAGATACTGATGCCAACAGCAAAGATTAGAAATTGTATTAAAATGCGATTAAAAAACAAAATTTTTTTTATTTTTTAATTTTTTTATATTTTATTGTACTTCAGGTGAAGGCTTACAGAACAAATAGTTTCTCATGAAACAGTAGTACACATGTTGTTTTATGACATTGGTTAACAACCCCACAACATATTAAGTCTCTAAATTCTCAACCTTTTTTTTTTTTTGATGAAAATACAGATAGCCAAAGATACACCATTTCAAAAATTTCTACATACACAGTTCAGTGACATTGACTACGCTCTTCCAACTGTGCTGTTATTCTCACTTAAGATGAAGGCTTACAGAACAAAATAGTTTCTCATTTAACAGTTACTACACATGTTGCCCTATGACAATGGTTAACAATCTCACAACACATCAAGAATATCCTTACTCCACCTTGTGTTCCCTATCACCAGGGGACTTCCTTGTCCTCTTCTGTCTTCTGGCCCTTGTCACTGGACTACTGTACCTCATTATTCTCATTTGTTTTTTTTTTTTTTTAACACCATTTCAAAAATTTTACTTACACATTTCAGTGATATTGACTATGCTCTTCCAATTGTGCTGCCATTCTCGCCCAAGATGAAGGCTTACAGGACAAAACAGCCTCCCATTTAATAGTTACTACAAATGTTGCCCTATAGCAGTGGTCAACAATCTCACAACACATCGACAGTGTCCTTACTCAATTTGTGTTCCTTATCATCAAAAAAAATTTTTTTAATGTGGATTTTGTTTACTTGAAGTTTATTTCAGCCCAGCTGTCTGCCAGGAAGAGCTGTGAGTTAGTTTCATCCTGTTTCATATACTCCTCATAGTGACACTATGAGTATTAGTACTTTCCTTTTACTGATAAGAGAGAAGATGACACAAAGGCATTTTCACATGCTGCCTAAGGTTAAATATCTAGTGAATGGTAAAGTCAAGAATCTTTCTATCACTATAGATTCCTTTCTGCTTAGATCATGAGTCTGCTTTGATTCATAATGAGGTCCATGAATCCAGTGAAGTCTTCTTTTGGCTCTTTTAAGGTTGATAAGTTACATACAAAAACAGTCCTGAAACAAATAAGTTTTCATGTATCTCAATAATTTTGTATTTCATCTTGTAACCTCACATTATTATTTTAGCCTCAGAGTGAAAGATGATTTATGGAAGTAGCCATGTGCAGACACTTCATGCAGGAAATTAAATGTATTATCTTTGATAGTTCACATTTGTGTGATAATTCTATTGGTGAATGTCATTGGCAAAATGTATACTCTCGTGATTTCCCTTTTGCTGTTGATTTTTACTCAATGATAAGAAGTTAAGCAAATATTTAAAGGGATTGTAAGTTGTTGGGAGTTTTATGTTTGTTTATATATAGTATCTTCCAAAGTAAATTATGTGAAAGTATATTTTGGCTTTTTTTCTTGAGAAGAACTAACCTTATCCCTACACCAAGTTCTACGTAAAATCAGTTATGGTGAATTGGGAAAAACAGGATCACAAAAGAATATTTCTTTATCCAAAACCATATATGATTTTGATTCATTATTAAAGATAGTTCATCTTTGTTAAAGTAATTTAAATACTATCTTCCAAATACTTAAGTTTTCTGTAGTCCATTAAATCTGACACAGTCAATTACTTATATCGACTTAAAAGATGGTTCTTGAATTGTCTAATTACATTTATTTAGTTATCTAAAATTATCAAGTGCACATTATGTGAAAAGAGTTGTGATAACTGTTGGGTATATCAAGATAAATAATCCATGTCTCTATTCCCTATTAAGGGCTCACAACCTAGTGAGGAGTGGCAGACAGATACAGGATAATCTAACAGGGATTTCTATCAAGTGTTCTGTGAGTACTAAGGATGGAAGGGCTAAATTTGTGGGGATACTCCGCAAATTTTCACAGTTAAAGTGTTACAGTCCTGGACTGGAAGTAAGTGGAGATATTGCCAAGGCATGCCAGGCAGAGAGGATGGCATATTCACAGATAATGTGATTTCAAAGACCAAGATGTTTTCTGGCAACAATATGAAGCTCAGAATTACTCCAATATTAAGTTGTGACAGAGGAGTGTTTATATATTTTATGTGTAGAACAAAATTTTCACACATATATACAATTCGTTGACATTATGTAAAAAATATTTCTGTCAATTTTAACTTATATTTTATTTTCCAATTTACTTATAACACTCAGTTTTTTAAATATTTACTTCTTTAACTCACATTGACCTGCTATGTGACAAACACTGTTCTAGATGATTTGTGAATATTACTCATTTAATCATAAAAACCTTACGAGAAAGTCCCCATTGTTGTCTTCATTTAAAGATGAAGGGTAGAGAGAGTTCAAACATCTCACTTAAACTAGTAAATGACAGTCAAGATTTGAAACCAGACAATCTGAATCCAGAGTCCAGGAGGATTCTTTAAACTTCAGCTTATATTTTTTCCTTTATATATCACATCTTTGTGTATTTATACACTATATATGTTTGTGTGTGTGTGTATATATATGTATGTAGGTATGTATGTATACTGTTGCTATGAGTCAAAATCGACTCGATGGCAACAGGTTTGGTTTTTTTTAATGTATATATTATGTAATAACAAATTATATAATAAATAATACATCCTCACCTATAGGTAAAGTATTTGCAATTTAGGTTTTTTTGGTCATCTTTTTTTCTTTTTACCATCCTGTTTCCCCACCCTCTCTCCCAACACACACAATACGCAGTTTAAGTTTTACAGAGAATGAATGAAAGAGTGAATGAATAAATAAAGAAAGAAATTTGAGATTGAGTGCAATAGACCCAGATGAGATGCTCTGAGATACACGACTTCCTTATTAAGGCTAAAAGAATAAGAAATACAGAGTTTAGAGTGCAGATGTTGTGCTACAGATTTATTAACAGCTCCAAAATGCAAAACAGAGTGCTAAATAAATCCATTTAAAAATATATATATATACACTTTAGCCTCTTGATAGCTCCATAGGCTCTTCGTAATGTTTTGTATTATTTTAAAACTTCAAATGTTTCCAGGGTGTGTCCTAGACTATTGTTTTCACATATAAATTCTTTTAAAAAAAATATCCATGAAAAACCAGGACACTTGTGTCTGATTTATCATTTACTTTTGTATCTGTATGTAGCTGGTATTGGGGCTTTGTTACTAACAGCAGATAGCATTATTCTTTTTCATAGCCTATAATGTAACTTATCTTTACATTTATGTTGATTATCTTTCATTTCATATAATCAAATATTTAGTTTACCACTTGTTATGCTTAAGATTGTGTGTCACCTTGCCTGGGCCATATAATTCTCAGTGGTTTGACAGTTATGTAATGATGAAGTTATCCTCTATCTTGTGATATGTGATTTTTTAATTGAAAAATGTAAATAATATGTATTTTTTACCCTGGTGGTATCTTAACTCTGAAGACAACTTCTCTTTTGTTTTGTTTTCTCAGTTATCCTTTCTGTGCTACTTGAAAATCTTGAGTTGTGGAGTCACTTTACAGTAGCAGTTTTGGATGTGATTTGCTGTGTTGTTGTTGTTGCTAATGTATCACTGCTCCCAGTGATGTTTCTCTCTGTTAACCAGAGATGCTCATCTTTTTCTTTTAAGATAGCATCTCCTCTTTAACTACTTCCCACTGATGATAGCAGAGTGGACCGAGGCTCTTCCTAGATAAGTCTTAACAAATGGCTTAAGTGTTGGTAAATTTGTTTTCAAACCTCTGTAACTTCTCCTAAGAGAAATCTAATGAAGATAATATTTGTCTTTTTATTTTGTTCCATAAGAGAATATGAGTTTTAAGCTTCTGATTTCAGAAAGTACGTACTGGATAATCACTGAACATGCCATACTTCAATCCCTTACAATGAACAAGTTTTGGTCTGTAGTGCCTACAGATAGGTAGCTTTAGAGGCCAAATTTGCATGTTAACTCTGCATTCTTGAAGCCCAGCTGAAGCTAACTGAACTAATACCGGATATCACAGATAAGGATTCCCTTCAATGGGCTTATCAAAAGTCACTGGAGTGTGTAGCATGACAATCTCTCTCTAATCCCATTTTGGCTTAACTCTCACTTTTCACAACACTGTTTTAGGAAATAATGCAAGAAATACTCAATTCCAGACAATGAATGTGTAAATTAGATCACTGACTGTGAGTAAATGCAATTTAATGTTCCAGAATCAATGATTTAGGGAAGGCTCTAAAATAGATACTATATTATGAAATGGAAGCAAGGGAAACATATTTTAAAGGGAGGTGCAGACTGAGAAGAACCAGGGTCCAAACAAAGGTAAAATCTCGTTAATAAAGCGCTACTATTATGAAGATGCAAACACACGTGCCTCTGAGATTCCTGGCATGTGCAGTTTTCTCTTTGGTGTCCCTGAAATAAGGCCACAAGCTGACTTCAGGTCTAGTTTATTGTTATGGTGCCATGGTCTACTAAAGTGCTTTTGGATTAGTCCAGGTCCCACACATATCCACTTGCCTAAGGTATACTGAGTGAGTGCCTGGCCTTTTTTATAATGTTTCACTAGAAACATTATAACAAAATGTCATGAATTAGGGACCATGCAGGGCCAGCATAAAAATACATTCCCATTTTCTCTTTCTTCCTTTCTCTTACACACACACACACACACACACACACATACACACACACACTCATCCCTAAAATGAATGTACACAATAGATGCACATATATTTATTTTCCTATTTTCACATTATGAAGTGCTTTGCCTGAGGAACGGTTTAAAGCCAATGATAAATTAACTTGTAGCCATAGATCTATGAATGTTTAAATCTACACCTAACACATAATATTTTCTTCTTTGTTTATAAACATGTTATGCTCTTTAATGAAAGGGTGTTTAAATAATGTGAGAAAATATTTTTTTCAAAAAACTACAATTTCTTTTTATCTATAAAACTTAAAAATAAAGCTCAAATATCTTTTAAAACCTTTGGTAAATAACAGAAGGCTATGCCTTTAGAAAATCAAATGTGAGGTTTAAAAATCCTCATAGAAATGAATAATAGAAAGATATGCATATTTTTCCCCCTCCATGGCTAAGTTGATATTATGGCTAAAGTACCAAAATTTAGAATTCAAGATGAACCTCTGGAAAAGGCACTTGGGCTCCCGATGAGGCAAACTAACTTGAGCAACAGCAGCTTTGGAAAGACAACCAGAGCATTTCTCTTTGACCCCTGAGCCAGGCACTGAATTCTGCCTGTGGCTACATTAGGGCACTTATAGAGGACTGAATAAGAGAGAGCAATACTGCATATTTCAGAATTTAGTTTGCTCTTATTAGACAAGCATCCTCTTCTTCCAACCACTAGCTAGAATTATTCTCTGAAACTGTAAATTCTATATGAAGAAATCATTTTTATTTACACGATAAATTCTTATGAAATGTGTATATGTATATGCATATAGCTAGGCCTCAAATGATCTGCCTTTTATAAGGATGGAAAATCAACTACTTAAAATTAGAGAAGTGTAGGAGGAATGGGATATGCATGTTTGAAGCAGATTGAAGTACACTGATATCAGAATTTGACAGAATAAGCTTAATCACTAAAATAAAAAAGATTTGCTATTTGAAAAACTTCATAGGCCAATGCTTAGCATCTGTTTTCCTTGTTAAATGATTGCAGGGCATCTAGAAATAGGTGTATATTCTCCCACTAGTGGTAAACATACTTTATTTTTATGACACATTGAGATATTGTTCTCCTGTCAGTTTTCATGTAATTTTTGCCGTTCCCCAGAACATTTTGAAAAAGTGTAAGTTAAACTGAAAAGATAGAACTAAGAATAGAATTTGTAGCAGAATTTCAAAAATTCAAGTTGTTTCATATATTTGCTATTTCAAAACTGCCTGTTTGAAACAGATCTTGCTATCTAAATTACTTTATGGAGTAAGGTAAAGTATAAATTAAAAAATAAGTACAATTTTAAGTTTCAGTAGAATTATTTTAAGCAATGTGTTACAAAATACAACCAAAAATGGCTTAATGAGTTCTCATGTGATACATTTCTAAGTCTCTGACTCCAATCACTGAAATAAAATAGAAATGTTAGATGATTTCTCTATAAATGAGAAAAAAAAATTTTGAAGTTCAAATTTTTTATTTACTATTTCACATGAATCAAATATATTAAGTGATACATTCAATATCTTACAATGTATTTCTTAGTTCATTTGTATAACATAGTAGAGATCTGAAATTTAAAATGGCTACAGTGTCACTTGTATACTCAATGGCTGTTAACACTATATATATAATAATGTAATTGAGGTCACCACGGTTAGTAATGAACTGCTCTCATTTAGTTGCTGCATATCAATGCATCAATTATAGAACGCGTGTCTTCCTTCTGCAGACATACTTACATGCGTATCTACATGCATAAATCCCCCATGCATCTATCAGTTTGTTGTAATGTGAAGGCTTACATGTTGCTGTAATGTTGGAAGCTATGCCACTGGTACTCAAATACCAACAGGGTCATTCATGATGGAGAAGTTTCAGCTGAGCTTCCAGGCTAAGACAGACTAGGAAGAAAGAACTGGCAGTCTACATCAGAAAAAAGAGCCAGTGAAAACCTTATATATAGCAGCATAACATTGTCTGATATAGTGATGAGCCCCTCAGGTTGGAAGGCACTCAAAAGTTGACTGTAACAGAGCTGTCTGCTCAAAGTAGAGTCGACCTTAATGACATGGATGGAGTCAAGCATTTGGGACCTTCATTTGCTGATGTGGCACAACTCAAAATGAGAAGAAACAGCTGCAAACATCCATTAATAGGAATATGGAATGTATGAAATATGAATCTAGGAAAACTGGAAATCGTCAAAAATAAAATGGAATGCATAAACATCAGTATCATAGGCATTAGTGAGTTGAAATTGACTGGTATTGTCCATTTTGAATCAGACAATCATACGGTCTACTACGCCAAGAACAACAAATTAAAGAGGAATGGCATCGTGTTCATTGTCAAGAAGAGTATTTCAAGATCTATCCTGAAGTATAACTCTATCAGTGATAGGATAATATTCATACACCTACAACAAAGACCAGTTAATACAACTATTATTCAACTTTATGCACCAACCACTAAGGTCAAAGATGAAGAAATTGAAGATTTTTACCAACTTCTGCAGTCAGAAATTGATCAAGCATGCAATCACGATGCCTTAATAATTAGAGGTGATTGGAATGTGAAAGTTGGAAACGAAAAAGGATTGGTAGTTGGAAAATATCACCTTGGTGACAGAAACAATGCCAGAGATCACATGAAAAAATTTTGCAAGAAAATATCACCTTGGTGACAGAAACAATGCCAGAGATCACATGAAAAAATTTTGCAAGACCAATGACTTATTCAGTGGTAATACCTTTTTTCAACAACATAAACAGTGACTATACATGTGGGCCATGGCAGATGGAATTACACAGGAATCAAATCCACTACATGTGTGGAGAGACGATGGAAAAGCTCAATATCATCAGTTAGAACAAGGCCAGGAGCTGACTGGGGAACAGTCCATCAGTTGCTCATATGCAAGTTCAAGTTGAACCCGAAGAAAATTAGAACAAATATATGAGAACCAAAGTACTAATTTGAGTATATCCCACTTGAATTTAAGATGATCTCAGGAAAAGATTTGATGCACTGAACACTAATGACCGAACAACAAAAAAGTGGTGGAATGACATCAAGGACATCATACATGAAGAAAGTAAGAGGTCATAAAAAGACAGGAAGGAAAGAAAATATCAAAATGTCAGAAATATCAAGATGTTAGAAGAGACTCTGAAACTTGCCCTTGAACGTAGAGTAGCTAAAGCAAAAGGAAGAAATGATTAAGTAAAAGAATTGAATAGAAGATTTCAAAGGGAGGCTTAAGAAGTAAAATATTCTAATGAAATGTGCAAAGACCTGAGTTGGAAATCCAAAAGGGAAGAGCACGGTTGGCATTTCTCAAGCCGAAAGAACTGAAGAAAAAAATTCAAGCCTCGAGTTGCAATACTGAAGGATTCTACCCGTAAAATATTAATTGACACAGGAAGCATCAAAAGAAGATGGAAGGAATATACAGACTCACTGTAACAAAAAGAATTGGTCGACAATCAACCATTTCAGGAGGTAGCATATGATCAAGAACTGATAGTACTTAAGGAAGAGGTCCAATCTGCAATAAAGACATTGGCGGAAAAACAAGCCTCCAGGATTTGACAGAATACCGATTGAAATGTTTCAGCAAACAGCTACAGCACTGGAAATATTCACTCATCTATGCCAGGTAGGAAGATAGCTACCTGGCCGAATGACTGGAAGAGATCCATATTTGTGCCCATTCCAAAGAAAGGTGATCCAACAGAATGCGGAAATTATCAAACACTATCATTAATATCACACAAAAGTAAAATTTTGATGAAGATCATACAAAAGTTGCCTCAACAATACATCAACAGGGAACTGCCAGAAATTCAAGCCTAACTCATAAGAGAAAGTGGAACGTTGGATATCACTGCTGATGTCAGTTGGATCCTGGCTGAATGTAGAAAATACTAGAATGATGTTTACCTTTGTTTTGACTATGCAGAGGCACACGACTGTCTGGATCACAACAAATTATGGACAATATTGTGAAGAATGGGAATTCCAGAACAATTGTGCTCATGAGGAATCTGTACTTAGACAAACAGGAAATTGTTCTAACAGAACAAGAGAATACTGCATGGTTTAAAGTCAGGAAAGGTGTAAGTCAGGGTTGTATCCTTTCACAATACTTATTCAATCCGTATGCTGAGCAAATAATCTGAGAAGCTGGACTATATGAAGAAGAATGTGGCCTCAGGATTGGACAAAGACTCATTAACATCCTGCGATATGCAGATGACACAATCTTGCTTGTTCAAAGTGAACTTGAAGCACTTACTGATGAAGATCAAAGACTACAGCCTTCAGTATGAATTACACCTCAACATAAAGAAAACAAAAATCCTCACAGAGAGACCAATAAGTAACATCATGACAAACGGAGAAAAGATTGAAGTTGTCAAGGTTTTCATTTACTTGGATCCACGATCAACACGCATGGAGGCAGCAGTCAAGAAATCAAATGACTCATTGCATTGGGCGAATCTGCTAAAAAAAAGGCCCCTTTAAAGTGTTAAAGAACAAAGATGGCACTTTTAGGACTATGGTGTGCCTGACCCAAGCCATGGTATTTTCAACAGTCTCATATGCATGTGAAAACTGGGCAATCAATGAAGAACGAAGAATTAATGCCTTTGAATTACGGTGTTGACAAAGAATATTGAATATACCTCAGACTGCCAGAAAAAGGAGCAGATCAGTCTTGGAAGAAGTACAGCCAGAATGCTCCTTAGAAGGGAGGATGGCGAGACTTCATCTCACACATTGTGGGTATCTTATCAGGAGAAGGACATCACGCTTGGTATAGTAGAGGGTCAGCAAAAAAGTGGAAGACCCTCAACGAGATGAATTGACACAGTAGCTGCAACAAAAGGCGCAAGTATAATGATTGTGGGGATGGTGCAGGACAGGGCTCTGTTTCATTTTGTTGTACATAGGGTCACTGTGAGTCAGAACCAACTGGATGGCACCTAACTAAAACAATAACACATGTATAAATACATGCATACATCCCTGGTACATGCATGTCACAAAATTAAAGTGATTATACCAGAAAATAAAATTAGAGTCAGAATCCAGCTGTACTAAAGTCATGAAATAAAACAATAAAATGCCATATTTATTAAAACTATATTTTCATAAAGCCAATTAAATTAAAACAAAATTATTTTAAAAATGTGTTTGCTATTCCTGGTATAGATATCCAAATATACAATCATAATTTATATCTCATTGTATTTACTTTAAAAAATACACTATCACAAAAAAACTAGGATTCCATGGAATTAAAAATACTTAAAAATCTATGAGTCCCTCTTTCCGAGCTGTCTGACAAGGTCCAAGTGTCAGATATTGTTGGCTGATTATGTCTTTTTCGTAAGAAAGGATACTATCCTCACAGACCCTTCTTGTTCTCAGAAGGATTCCCTTCCCCAGCAGAGTCGCTCTGGGCTGGCGTTTCATTCAGGCAGTGCCGTGGGCAGTCCCTGGACCTTGTAAGCCACACGCTGTGGCTCCACCTCCTTCCTTTTGGCCAACACTGCCATCTTGCAGTAATTCACCAAAATGATGAACACAAAGGGGAAGAGGAGAGACACTCACTACATGTTCTCTAGGCCTTTTGGAAAACATGGAGTTGTTGCTTTGGCCACATACATGCAAATCTACAAGAAGGGTGATATTGTAGACGTCAAGGGAATGGGCACTGTTCAAAAAGGAATGCCCCACAAGCATTAACCATGGCAAAACTGGAAGAGTCTACGATGTTACCTGGCATGCTGTTGGCATTGTTGTGAACCAACAAGTTAAGAGCAAGATTCTTGCCAAGAGAATTAAGGTGCGTATTGAGCGCATTAAGCACTCTTAAGAGCCGAGATAGCATCCTGAAACATGTGAAGGAAAATGATCAGAAAAAGAAGGAAGCCAAAGAGAAAGGTACCTGGGTTCAACTGAAGCAGCAGTCTGCTCCACCAGAGAAGAACCTTGTGAGAACCAACGGAAAGGAGCCTGAGCCACTGGAACCTATTCCCTATGAATTCATGGCATAACAGGTGTAAAATAAAGATGTCTGTGATGTAAAAATGTTACGTCTTTGATTTTGTACTATTTAAAGCAGACTTTGTTTCCTAAAAAAAAACTCTGAGTAACTGGGTGGTGCAACAGCTTATATGGCCGACTGTTAATCAAAAGGTTGTTGGTTCAAATCTACCCAGAACTGCCTCAGAAAAAAGGCTCAGTGAACTACTTCTGAAAAATCAGCCATTAAAATTCCTGTGGATTGGACTTCTGGCAAAATGGCGCTCTAGGCAGAAGCACCACGCCGTCCCTCCACAGCAAAGATCTGAAAAACTAAGCCGAACAGAGAAAACAAAAATCCTGAAACCCTAAAACATCAAATGAAGAGATAAAGAACTCAGCCAAGCACCAAATGGAGTGAGAAAACTGACAGAGAATGGAGAGCAAAGAGAGATTCATGCAGAGGTCCCCTACCAGCTAAAACAGCACGGATCCTCCATCTCGGACTCCAATCGGAGACCAGCAAACGGGGTACGAGAAAGCAGCTTCACAGAGCTTCCAGCGAGAGATAAAACAACTGGTAATTTGCGATATACGCTTTCCCACCTCCACCCTTCTTCACCCCCACTTGGCCTCCTCTGCTTCCCGTGGCCACAATCTCTTGTCCAGGAAACACCGGCTGCTTGGATTCCACACACCCGAATGGGCCGGCTCTCTGAGTACCATTTGCCGGCTGCTAGTGTTCCTTTCTTCCACTTCTTTTGATTTCTTCCTTACTTCTCAACACCTCCCCCTCCTTTCGCTCAAATACCTGGTTCCATACCCCATCTTTGCTTCTTCCTGAGGAGCTGTGGAGCTCTGTTCAAGAGCGGAGCTGCTTCCTGGTCTGGGCTGCTGTGCTGGTGGGATCCCGGGGTTTCGTTCATTTGTTTGTTTTAAATTGTTTGTTTGTTTTCTTTTCCTTTTCTTGAGTTGGGAGCCCTTTCTGGCCAGGTGGTGCTGTGTGGCAAGGAGATTATCCCCTCAGCATGCACAGACGTGCACAGGGATCTCTGAGGACATTTCTTTTTTCATTTTCTGGTTTTTTGGGGGGCTTCTCTTGTTCTTTTTTTTTTTTTATTTTGTTTTGTTTTCATTTTGTCTTTCTTCATTACTCAGTTTCTCATCTCTATATCTTCCTTCTCTTTCTGTTCCCTGAATACCTGGCATTGTATAACTCTACGCCTTCTAACCAGGCTGTACTGCAACATCTGACAGCTACTTCCCCAGACGTCATAGCTGCACTGGTGGGATCCCTGGGAACTTTGCGGTTCTTTAACATTTCCGATTTTTAATTATTCATTCTTTTCTTTTCTTTTCTTCTTCTTCCCCTTTCTGTTTTTCTCCATATCATAGTCTCTCACCTCTCCACTCCAACAGCAAGCTCCCCTAACATTATTTTTGTTTGTTTGTATGTTTTTGGCTCCTGTTCCTCTCTCCTGTCTCCCTTCTCTATCTTAGCTCCACACATAACAATCTTGCCGCTACATCCTGCCTACCTGCACCATGCACTTAACATCACACCACCAAGCAGCACAGGCAAGGCCTACTGGAACCTGCCCTGCACTGATTACTGACCCGCCCTGGGGGCTGCAGTAAGTGCCACAAACAACCCATCCCAGTAACTCCTCTTCAGCTAGACCTGCCCTGCCATACCATAGTGCACACAGACGAGCAAACAACAAAGAAAACACAGTCCACCTACTGAGACACAGTCAAATTAAAAAAAAAAGGGATGAAACAAATAAATTTACAATCAATAAACAAAAAAAAATAACTACTGAATGCCCCGAAGACAGCAGACAATATCAAAACATTTACAAAAACAGGACAGGGTGGTTCCAGTAGGTTTCCAAAATAAAACATCAGATGACTTTCCAGTGGAAAAAAATGCACTAGAACTACCTGATAGGGAATTCAAATCTTTAATACTCAGAAGTCTACAAGAGCTGAGGCAAAAAGCTGACAAACATGAGGAAAAAACAGACAAATTCATGGAAAATACAGAAAAAAATTGGAATAATTCAGGAAGATGATGTAGGAACAAAATGCCAAAATAAATTCACAACTAGAAATTATACAAAAACAACAATTAGAAATCCAAAAGATAAACAAGAAGATTTCAGAAATGAATGATGTCATAGAAGGGCTGAGAAGCAGATTTGAAACCGTGGAAGACAGGATCAGAGGAACTGAAGACAAACACTTGGATACAACTCTGTTTCAGGAAAACTCAGAAAAAAGAACAAAGAAAAACGAAGAGACCCTGAAAGTTATGTGGGACACAATAAAAAGCAAAAATTTACAAGTGATTGGCATTCCAGAACAGGGGGAGAAAGCAGAAAACACAGAGAGGATCACTGAAGAACTGCTGACAGAAAACTTCCCCAATATCATGAAAGATGAAGAGCTGGCCATCCAAGAAGCTCAATGAACCCCTATAGGACAGACCCCAAAAGAAAATCACCAAGGCATATCATAATCACACTCACCAAAACCAAAGAGAAACAAAGAATCCTGAGAGCAGCTCATGAAAAACAAGAAGTCACATACAGAGAAGAAACAATAAGACTAAGCTCAGATTACTCAGCAGAAACCATACACGCAAAAAGGCAATGGGATGACATATATAAAATCTTGAAAGAAAAAAAATTGCCAGCCAAGAATAATATATCCTGCAAAACTCTCGTTCAAATTTGATGGTGAAATTAGGTCATTTCCAGATAAACAGAAATTAAGGGAATATGTAAAAGTCAAACCAAACTTACAAGAATTATTAAAGGGAGTTCTTTGATCTGAGGACAAACAACTTCAGCTCACAGGCAGAGTCTAGAACGCAGGATCATACCAGCCAGATACCAATCTAGGAAATTACATCTTGAGGACTATCCAAAACCAAAAGAACTAGAACAGGGAATCAGAGCAGTTAATCAGTAAATGACAACAACATCAAAACAATAAAAGAGGGAATGGACGGCATGGGAATAGAAGTTTCTAATGGAGAGGAAGGCAAAGTGATACCAACTAATGGTAGACTGCTTAAAACTTAGAAAGATAAGGGTAAAATTCATAGTAACGACAAAGAAAGTCAACAAACATACTTATAAAAAAAAGAGGAAAAACATAAAGTCTCAGCAAAAACAAAACCTACAAAAACAAAAGAAATGAAACAAAAAATCCACAAACAAAAGTAATTCAGCCCAAGAGAGTGAGAAGAACAAAGAATACTTCAGCACCACAAAAAAAAAAGCACTACAAAATGATAGCAACAAACTCACATCTATCAATAATTACACTGAAAGTAAATGGAATCAATGCACCCATAAAAAGATTGAAAGTGACAGAATGGATAAGAAAACAGGATCCATCAATATGCTGTCTACAAGAGACACACCTTAGAAACAAAGATGTGAATTTATTAAAAGTCAAAGGTTGGAAAAAAATATATCAAGCTAACAACTACCAAAAAAGATCAGGAGTGGCAATTCTAATCTCAGATAAAATAGACTTTAAAACAAAATCTACCATAAAAGACAAAGAAGAAAACTATATAATGATTGAGGGGATGAGCCATCATGAAGACATAATCGTAATAAACATATATGCAGCAAATTACAGGGCTCCAAAATAAATAAAACAAACTCTAACAACACTGAAAAGAGAAATTGACGGTTCCACAATATTAGTAAGAGACTTCAACACACCACTCTCAGTAAAGGACAGAACAACTAAGAAGAAACTCAGCAAAGATACAGAAGACCTAAAGGGCACAATCAGCCAACTTGACCTCATAGACATACATAGAACATTCCATCCAACCGCTGCAAAGTACACATTCTTTTCCAATGCACATGGAACGTTCTCCAGAATAGACCACATCTTAAGCCACAGAGAAATCCTCAACAAGATCCAAAACGTTGTGATGATTCAAAGTATCTTTTCTGACCACAATGCCATCAAGGTAGATATTAACAACAGAAAGAGCAAGGAAGAAAAATCAATTACATGGAAACTGAATAATACCCTGCTTACACATCACTGGGAAATAGAAGAAATCAGAGATGGAATCAAAAAATTCCTAGAATCAAATGAGAATGAAAACACATCATACCAAAACTTTTGGGACAAAACAAAGGCAGTCCTCAGAGGACAATTTATAGCAATAGATTCAGATATCAAAAAAGAAGAAAGGGACAAAATCAAAACATTAACTACAGAACTCAAACAAATACAAAGAGAACAGCAAAAAAATCCCACAACCACCGGAAGAAAGAAAATAGTAAAGATCAGAGAAGAAATAAATAAAAAATAGAGAACAGAAACACAATAGAAAGAATCAACAAAACCAAAAGTTGGTTCTTTGAAAGAATCAATCAAATCGACAAACCACTGGACAGACTGACAAAAGAAAAACAGGAGAGGACACAAATAACCCAAATAAGAAATGAAGTGGGGGACATTGCAACAGACCTAACTGAAATAAAAACAATTATAACTCCAACAAATTTGAAAGCCTAGAGGAAATGGCTAAATTTCCAGAAACACATGGCCTACCCAAACTACAACAAAGTGATGTTGAAAATCTGAACAGACCCAAAAAAAGAGAAGAGACTAAGAAGGTAATAAAAAAAAATCCCAACCAAAAAAAGCCCTGGCCCAGATGGCTTCACTGGAGAACTTTACAAAACATTTACAGAAGAGCTTGTACCAGTACTACTCAAGCTATTTCAGAGCATAGAAGAGGAAGCAACACTTGAAAATTCATTCTATGAAGCCAGCATAACGCTGATACCAAAACCAGGCAAAGACGTTACAAAAAAAGAAAATTAGAGACCAATATCTCTCATGAATATAGATGGAAAAATTCTGAACAAAATTCTAGCCAATAGAATTCAGCATCATATCAAAAAAATAATGCACCACGACCAAGTAGGATTCATACCAGGTATGCAAGGATGGTTCAACATTAGAAAATTAATCAATGTAATCCACCACATAAATAAAAGGAAAGAAAAGAATCACATGATCATCTCAATTGACGCAGAAAAGGCATTTGACAAAGTCCAACACCCATTCCTGATAAAAACTCTCAATCAAATAGGTATAGAAGGGAAATTTCTCAACAGACTAAAGGGCATCTATGCAAAACCAATGGCCAACATCATTCTTAATGGAGAAAGGCTGAAAACATTCCCCTTGAGAACAGGAACAAGACAAGCATGCCCTTTATCACCACTCCTATTTAACATTGTGCTGGAAGTTCTAGGTAGAGCAATAAGGCAAGAAAAAGAAATACAGGGCATTCATATTGGTAATGAAGAAGTTAAAATGTCCCTGTTTGCAGATGATATGATACTATATGTAGAAAACCCTAAAGACTCCACGAGAAATCTACTGGAACTAATAGAAAGATCAGCAGAGTAGCAGGATAGAAGATAAACATTCAAAAATCAGTTGGATTCCTATACACCAATAAGAAGAACGATGAAAAGGAAATCAGGAAAACAATACCATTTATAATAGCCCCTAAGAAGATGTAAAAGACCTATATAGGGGATGTAAAAGACCTATACAAAGAGAACTACAAAACACTACTGCATGAAACCCAAAGGGATCTACATAAGTGGAAAAACATACCATGCTCAACAGGAGACAGACTCAACATTGTGAAAATGACAATTCTACCCAAAGCAATTTACAAATACAACGCAATCCCGATCCAAATACCAACAACATTCTTCAAAGAGATGGAAAAACTAATCATTAAAGTTATATGGAAATGGAAGAGGCCCTGAATAAGTAAAGCACTACTGAAGAAGAATAAAGTTGGAGGACTCACACTACCTGACTTCAGAACCTACTATACAGCTACAGTAGTCAAAAGAGCCTGGTACTGCTACAACAACAGATACACTGACCAATGGAACAGAATTGAGAACCCAGATGTAAATCAATGCACCTATGGTCACCTGATCTTCGACAAGGGCCCAAAGTCCATCAAATGGGGAAAAGACAGCCTTCTTAACAAATTTTGCTGGCAAAACTGGATATCCATTTGCAAAAAAAATGAAACAGGACCCATACCTCACACCATATGCAAAAACTACTTCAAAATGGATCAAAGGCCTGACTGTAAAGCCTAAAACTATAAAGTTCATAGAAGAAGAAATAGGACCAACACTACAGGCCTTAATACACAGCATTAACAGGATATAAACCATAGCCATCAATGCACAAACCCCAACAGATAAGCTAGATAACTGGATCTTCTAAAAATCAAACACCTGTGGTCTTCAAAATACTTCACCAAAAGAGTAAAAAGAGAACCTACAGACTGGGAAAACAGTTTTGGATAGTACAAGTCAGACAAAGGTCTAATCTCCATAATCTACAAGAAAATCCAACACCTCTACACCAAAAAGACAAATAATCCTATTAAAAAATGGGCAAAGGAAATGAACAGATACTTCACCGAAGAAGACATTCAAATGGCCAACAGACACATGAGGAAATGCTCGCGATCACTAGCCATTAGAGAAATGCAAATTAAAACCACAATGAGATACCATCTCACCCCGGCATTACTGGCACGAATCAAAAACACTGGAAATAACAAATGTTGGAGGGGCTGCAGGGAGATTGGAACTCTTATGCTCTGCTGGTGGGAATCTAAAATGATGCAACCATTTTGGAAAATGATATGGCACTTCCTCAGAAAACTAGAAATAGAAATACCATATGATCCAGCAATCCCACTCCTAGGACTATATCCTAGAGAAATAAGAGTGGTCACTCGAATAGACATATGCACACCTATGTTCATGGCAGCATTGTTCACAATAGCAAAATGATGGAAACAACCTAGATGCCCATCAACAGATGAATGGATAAACAAACTATGGTACATACACACAATGGAGTACTATGCAACGAGAAAGAACAACAATGAATCTGTGAAGCGTCTCATAACATGGATGAAACTGGAGGACATTATGCTGAGTGAAATAAGTCAATCAAAAAAGGACAAATATTGTATGAGCCCTCTATTATAAAACCCTTGAAAAAGTTCACACATAAAATGTAACAATCTTTGTTGGTTACCAGGGATGGGAGGGGTGGGGGCAAAATACTAAATAGGCAATAAATAAGTGGTATCTTGGGTGAAGGGTGAGACAGTACCCAATACAGGGTGAAACTAGCACAACTTGTAGAAGGAAAGGTCATGGAAGCTCCATAGACACTTCCAAACTCCCTGAGGGACTGAATTGCTGGATGGAGGGCTGTGGAGACCATGGTCTCAGGGAACATCTAGCTCAATTGGCATAACACAGTTTATAAAGACAATGTTCTACATTCTACCTTGGTGAGTAGTGGCTGGGGTCTTAAAAGCCTGTGAGTGGCCATCTAAGATACTCCACTGGTCTCATCCCTTCGGGAGCAAGGGAGAATGAAGAGAACAGGATACAAGGAAATATTAGTCTGAAGGACTAATGGACCACAGCTACCAAGGCCTCCACCAGACTGAGTCCAGTACAGCTAGATGGTGCCCGGATACCACCTCTGACTGCTCTGACCAGGATCACAACAGAGGGTTCTGGACAGAGCTGGAGAAGGATGTAGAGCATAATTCTAACTCACAAAAAAAAAAGACCAGATTTACTGGCCTAAAGGAGACTGGAGAAACCCCGAAAATATGGCCCCCAGACACCCTTTTAGCTCAGTGGTGAAGTTATCTCTGAGGTTCACCGTTCAGCCTGGGAGTGGACAGCCCCGTAAAACCAAATGGGACTAATGAGGTACAGTAGTCCAGTGACAAGGGCCAGAAGGCAGAAGGGGACAAGGAAGTTGGTGATAGGCAACCTAAGGTTGAGTACAGATATTGTTGATGTGTTGTGAGATTGTTAACCATTGTCATAGGGCAACATGTGTAGTAACTGTGAAATGAGAAACTATTTTATTCTGTAAGCCTTCATCTTAAGTGAGAATAGCAGCACAATTGGAAGAGCGTAGTCAGTGTTACTGAACTGTGCATGTAGAAATTTTTGAAATGGTGTATCTTTGGCTATGTGTATTTTCACCAAAAAAAAAAAAAAGGTTGAGAAGTTAGAGGGTTGACATGTTGTGGGGTTGTTAACCAATGTCATAAAACAATATGTGTAGTACTGTTTCATGAGAAACTATTTGTTCTGTAAGCCTTCACCTGAAGTACAAAATAAATAAATAAATAAAGAGGGGGAAAAAAAAAATTCCTGTGGATCACAGTTCTACTCTCATATTCGTGGGGTGCACATGAGTTGGAAGCAACTTGACGGTACTGGTAGATTTGTATAAAACCAACAAATGGAAAGATATTGCTGCACGTTATTAAATTTGCCTTGAAAATTACCATAGTTTCACCCACATAAAATATACGTCTTCAATTTTTTTGCCAATTGCACCCTCCCCTGTCTAGGTATTTTCATAAGCATGCTGTTCTAATTTTTTTTGGAAAAAAAACTTCTTTGTAAAAATAATTGGCATAGCATGCTTACAAAATACCTTGAGGGGTAGGGCACGGTTGGCCAAAAAACATAGAACACGTGTCTTATTTATGTAAAAATACAGTCAATAAATCATAAAGCCTTTATTGCACTATCTGTGCTTTCAAGCATTTGAGGAAAAATTTTCACCCAATTTTTAAGGTAAATATATATAAATTATGCTTTTTTTTATAGGGGATAAATGGATTGTTAACTGTTTACAGGAAACTCACCATTCGTTGTACCAAACAATATTTTGTAAAATATTGTCAGTACATATCCTTGTATCATTTGCATAAAACTTAGAGTGATAGGGGTTGCAATGCTTAATAAAGGAGCCTAAATCTATAGAGTGCCTTATCTTTCATGAACCAGGAACAATAATGTATGGATATTATCAAACACCCTCTCTTCCCAGTAATCCCCATTTTCAATCCGATATGGAGAAAGATTGTTTCTTGGACAGCTCTAGGGCTGTTATATTTCTTGAAGTATAACTGATAGAAAAGTAAGTAAATTGATCTATCTAATGAAGAACTGAGAAAAGTGGGGGGAGGAGTAAACACTGGCTGACAAAATATTGGAAAAGTAAAAGTGAGTATATCTAGCACAACTGCCAGTTAAGAAAAAATTGGAAGGGAAGGAAAGGGAATGTCAAGTGTTACTTTAGAATTATGAATTAAACCACTTCTAATGTTCTTCAAGAAATGCAATTAATAATTACATTTAATTTTATTTGATGTACTTTTTTTTTCTAATTCAGCTTTACATTAAGCTTGGAGACAATTGAAAAAAAAATTCAACTGAAATGTTCCTTTTAAAATCTAAATCTATTTTCTCATAGTAGTCTTTCAAATACTTAACCAGGTTTTATATTCTTCAACATCTCCTCCAGAATATTTTTATCTTTCCCATTGAACATCTATTTCCTGATTCCTCATCATTTTTTTCAACATCATTTGGAAGTGTCTTAATGTGATTGAGACTGTCTTATATGCCCATTAATTGAAAGTGATTTTTCAAATATCATTGTTCCTTCATAGACCTATTTCTTGTTTTGACTGTGATACTCTGTACTAATATGCTTTGATTATACCACCAGCATACAACAGCACAGTAAATTCCAGCTCTCTCATAAGGAGATAAGGATCAATTAAAATCTTCATATTTTATAACAGCTGCAGACAAAAAAATAATGCTCTCTATCTCATTTAATTACATTTTTTGAATTTACATGAAAAGATATCAATTCATGTTAAATTACTTGTCAGAACATTATATTATTATTTAAAATATTAAAGCAATAAGCGATCAATCCAACTTGTGGCAGCTGCCATTTCTGTTGTATTAGACCAGTTTTGTCCCTGAAGATGGAATGGATTTTGCATTCTCTCTAGGTTATCCAACTCAGTTAATGGCAGCACAATTCACACAATTGTCTAAGTCCACAATCTAGAGACAGTCTCTATCCTTCCATCTTCCTCATCTAGTGCATTTAACTAATTACCAACCTCTGATAAATTTATCATCTACAAGGTCTTCAAATATATTTTTATAACAAATCTTGTTCAGGCCCTCTGGAAGAAAGAATATATTGCCTCCCATATTGCCTACAATATCACCCCTCTTAAACCCCGCATTTACTTACTGACAAATCATCTGTGATAAGACAATAACCAGAACAAGATCATTTTAAGTCATTTAATAGAGGATCTGAGTAAACAGACTTGTAGAAAAGATTATAGATGGGCTCTTTAATATAACAAACTTCCTATTACACTCATAAAAGTGTAATAGGAGTTCTGGTTGCATAGTGGTTAAGCGTTTGGCAGCTAACCAAAAGTTTGGTAGTTTGACTCCACCAGCCACTCCTTGGAAACCCTATGAGGTAGTTCTACTCTGTCCTATAGGGTCGCAATGAGTCAGAATCGACTCGACGGAAACAGTTTTTTTTTTTTTTTTTTATACCCATACTAATGGGAATGTTAATTGCAATTCATTTTAGAATATTAACAGCTTCACCCCATTCTCAAATTTAGATAATGTATAAACAACATAAATCTAAAACCAAGGGAAAAGTGTGAAGAAGTTGTAAGAAAACCAAAAGACAGCAATAATGGGAGACTTACCATGTATCAGTGCACCCTTAAGTGCCATAAATAATATGTTGGTGTACAGACAAAAAGATCAGACTCACAGAATAAAGAAGGCAGATGAGATACCACTCTATATGAAAAGCTAATATATGACAAAAACTATAGTTTAATTTAGTGGACAAAATATACTATTTAATAAAATGGGCTGGCACAACTGACAATATGGAGGAAAGTATTTAAAAAATCCATACCATTTTACAATTTTAAAGACATAACTATCTTAAGCATTTTCTCCACATACTAGGAGCATCACATCAGATGGTGCTATAATTTTTGTTTCTAACATCAAACATAATTTAGGATATTAATGAGAATTAAGACAGTCTATTGTATTTATCCTAATTTTACCCACTCTGATGTTGTTCTTTACTATCTGAAGTCCTAATCCTTTTTCTCTTATCATTTCCTTTCTGTTCAGAGAACTTTCTTTCACCATTATGTAAGAATAGATTTGATATTAACAAATTCTGTTAGTTTTCTTTTATCTGAGAATGCTTTTATTTCACCTTTATTCCTGAATAATTTATTGGTGGCAAATCTTTTCTTTCAGTACTTGAAGAATGTGCCATTTCTTTCTGGCCCCCATAGTTTCATAAAAGAAATCCACTATCATTCAAATTAAGTGATGCATCTTTTCTGACTGCTTTTAGTTTTTTTCTTTGTCCTTATTTTTCAGAAATTTAATTATGTTTATGACTTATGTTAACTTTATTTGAATGCTAATGTAAGGCTCTTCCTTAATAAGCAAAAAAAAAAAAAAAAAGGAAACTTTAGTCGTTTTTATACCTTAGTCTCTCTACTCTCCAAATCCTAGCATGCTGATAATATTGTATCTTTCTATCCTTGCTTATTATTAAAATATTTTCACTCTTTCTCTTTCTCGCTCTCCTTCTAAGCAGCAAAAATTTATCAAGATATATGAGCACTTTTATTTCATTTATATCATGTACACACCTATGATTTACCTCTCCACTACTTTAAATACTTCATCAAATCATGCTTTCAAAATGTTTTTGAAAGTTAAATCTTCTAATACTGAGAAAGAGTAGTTTTAGAATATTTCAATCATGCCTGTATATTTGAATTACTGGCTATAAAATTTTATGTTCTAAATTTTCTTGTTGCTCTTGTTGTTGAATACCAAAACATTAAAGAATTGATTGCCATATTGTACCCAATATTATTATTGAAAAATAATATATCAGTGTGATTAATTTTCTTCATAAATTTGTTCTTAAGGTTTTTCCTGTCTTCAATTTAATAATTTTAAAATGTTTATAGTTCAATTTTATTATAATGTGTATCGATTTCATATATATACACTCTACAGTGTTATCAAATATGAAATTGTTCATTTTTTATATATGAGAAACTTAACCTCATTTTTAAAAATATCCCTTCCACAATTATTTTTTTTTCCTTTGATTCCTATTAGATAGATGTTAACACTCTAGTTTCAGTATGCCCTTGCTTTTCTTTATGTTTTTTATGGATTCCTTCTTTTTCTTCTGGGAGATTTCTGCAGTAACAACTTAGGACTATGTAATTAGTTATTCAGCTATATCTATTCCCCTATATATTTTATCAATTGTGTTCTTTATTTCAATCTTAATATTTCTCCCAGGATTTCTTTTTATGTTATCTTGTTATTGTTTCTTATTTCTAATATCTTCCCTTTTTTATTTTAGTAGTTTTATTGGCGTATTTTTTCTTCATTTTTGCAAATATTTATCAAATTGTCTCAGTTCATTTAGTTTTTCTTTTTCATTGTACTTTAGGTGAAATTTTACACAGCAAATTAATTAACAATTAATACACATATTATTTTGTGACATTGGTTGCCAACATTGCGACCTGTCAACACTCTCCTCTTCTCAACCTTGGGTCCCGATTTCCATTCATTCAGCTTTCCTGTCCTCTCCTGCCTTCTTATCCTTGCCCCTGGGCTGGTTTGCCCACTTAATCTCATATACATGGTTGAACTACGTGTGTTATTGTTTGTTTTAAAGGCAAGTCTAATCTTTGGCTGAAAGGTGAAACTTAAGAGTGATTTCAGTACTGAATTAAAAGGGTGTCCGGGGGCCATACTCTCAGGGTTTCTCTGGTCTCTGTCAAACCAGTTAGTCTGGTCTTTTATTGTGTGTCAGAATTTTGTTCTACGCTTTTCCCCAGCTCTCTCCAGGGTCCTCTATTGTGATCCTTCTCAGAGCAGTAAGTGGTGGTAGATGGGCACCATCGCGTTTTGTTGGACTCTGGGATTCAGTCTGGTGGAGGCTGCGGTACTTGTGGTCCATTAGTCCTTTGAATTAATCTTTCCCTCGTGTCTTTGATTTTCCTCATTCTCCCTAGCTCCAGACAGTGTGGGACCAGTAGACTTACCTTAGATGGCCGTTCATAAGCTTTTAAGACCCCAGACATTACTCACCGAAGTATGATGTAGAACATTTTCTTTATAAACTATTCTATGCCAATCAAGCTAGCTGTCCCCTGAGACTATGGTCCCCAGCCCTCAGCCCAGTAACTTGGTCCCTTAGGGAATTTGGATGTGTCTATGAATATTCTGACTTTGTCTTGGTCAGCTTGCGCTGACTTTCGCGGTATTGTGTACTGGTTTACCCTTCACCAAAGTTACCACATATCTTTTGTCTGTTTAGTGTTTTTCCCTACCCCCGCCCCCGTAACCAACAAAGATTGCTTGTTTCTGTGTGTAAACCTTTTCGTGACTTTTTATAATAGTGGTTTCGTACAGTATTTGTGCTGTTGTGATTGACTTATTTCACTCAGCAGAATGGCCCTCCAGATTCATCCATGTTGTGAGATGTTCCATGGATTCATCACTGTTCTTTATCATTGCATAGTATTCCATTGTGTGTATGTACCATAGTTTGTTTATCCATTCATCTGTTGATGGATACTTAGGTTGTTTCCATCTTTTTATTTTTGTGAATAATGTGGCAATGAACAAGGGTGTGCATATGTCTGTTCATGTGATGATTCTTATTTATCTAGAATATATTCCTTGGAGTAGAAATATCACATATTTCTATTTCTAGCTTTTTAAGGAAACATCATATCATTTTTCAAAATGATTGTATCATTTTCATTTCCACTAACAGTGCATAAGAGTTCCAATCTCCCCACAGCTTATCCAACATTTGTTATTTTCTCCATTTTTTTTTAATCAGTGCCAGTAATTTTGGGGTGAGATGGTGTTTCATTGTAATTTTGATTTGCATTTCTTTAATGGCTGGTGATTGCAAGCATTTCTTTGTCTGTTAGCTGCCTGAACGTCTTCCTTAGTGAAGTGTCTGTTCATATCCTTTGCCCATTTTTTAATTGGATTTTTTGACTTTCTGTTTTAGAGGTGTTGGATTTTAGTATAGATTTTAGAGATTAGACCTTTGTTTGATATGTCATAGCCAAAGGTTGTTTCCCAATCTGTAGGTTCTCTTTTTACTCTTTTGGTGAAGTCTTTTGATGACCATAACATTGGCCTAATTTTTAAATCTAGATCCTTCTATTATAATATTTCTGCTTCTAATGGAATCAGTAATCAAAAATATTATTTTTAAAATAATTGTTTCTGGAGTTCCTTTTATTTTTGCCCATCAGCTCATTTTCTCCTGGGTGGAGGAGAATAACAGATAGAAATGAAAGAAATGTGTGCTAGATAAGATTCCCCTACTCAAAATCTTCCTGTAGTCAGTGGGCTTCTACATTGCCCTGATTGTATTCTGAGAAACTTTTAGCCAGGGCTCCAAATCATTGCAGATGTGGAGGTAGGCACTTTTCTCCCAAAGGGAGTAGCAGGAGGAGGAAGCAAGAGAAACATTCTAAACATATCTGTTGTTATTGTTGTGTGCTATCTAATCAATTCCAACTCACAGTGACCCTATCTGTACCATAGGTTTCTCTAGGCTGAAATCTTTATAGGAGCATATTGCGAGATATTTTCTCCCATGGAGCCACTGGTGGGTTCAAACTGCCAGCCTTTCAGTTAGCAGCTGATTGCTTAACTATTGTGCCACCATGACTCCTTCAAACATATCTAGCATGTTTTTCTAGTTGTCTTTCTGCCTCAGGCTAAAATCTTTCACCTCAAACACGAATTCAGATCAGTTCTTGTCACCTCCTGTGTTTTTCATAACGTTCTCCATTTCTTAGTGTTTTCTATGTCCTTTTGGGTTAGTCCTGATGCAGGGAAAAGGCAATAAAGCTAATTCTGAAGTTTTCTGAGAACCAGAGTATCATAATTTAGTTTTTAATCCCAATTTTCTATTATTTCATTTATTTTTCCTTGCTTAGGATGTTCTTCATGCAAAATTTTGTGACTAGTGAATCTTCAGAGAACTTCTATGTCTTTAAAAAATTATTTCACATTGATTTTTAGTATATAGTTTGGCTGTAATAAATATTTCAGTTTATAAATTGTTTTTCCTACCATTGCAAGACAGTATTGCATGGTTATCTTGAATCTATTATAATCATAAAAATCCAGTGTCATACTGCTTCTTACTCTGTTGTACTTAATCTGTCTATTCTTACTGGAACTTTTTAAGGTTCTTATATTTTCGTTGTTGTTCTCGATGTACTGAAGTTTCCCTAAAATATGTCAATAATTGTTACCATTATCTATTTATCTATTTTAATATTATTATTTTTATTATTATTTCTGCCATATATTCTAAATTTTCAGTCTGAGAACTCATACTTTCCAACAGTGTTGCAAACTCCTCACATGTTATGTCTTCACATATTGGCTTTCCACAATTGTTTTTTTAAATTTTTATGCACTATTTTTAAAAGATATTTGTGGCTTCCAAATATAGTCTCTTGGTTTCTTAATATTGTTCCATATTTTATTTCTCTTTATTATTTTGCTCTACATTCTAGAAAATTTCTTTTTGTGATTTTTCAGGTCATGATTTAGTGGTGTTTAGTAGAAGAGTATGTCTCTGTAGATTTTTTTCCAAGGGTTAAGTGTTTCCATGTCTTAGATGTATAATTACTTTTTATTCATATTATGACTTTTGGGTTTGATAATTAAAGAATACTTTATAATTCCTCGTCCCTTTTTCAACTCCTCAATTATGTTAAATTATTTATCTAAAATTATTTTCAGATCACTCTATGAACTTTATTTACTTTTGAATGAGTTATTCTCTTTACTGATTTTATGTTTGGTTTCTTGTGGTGTGGGTTTTCCTGACAAGCCATTTAATTCTCAGTTGTTAGTTAATTTTTTAAGGAAGATAACTTGGTGGGTTTCCAACAGCTATGGTGAATAAATACAGTCCCTGAGTTGGGTTCCTTTCCTTCCTCTCTGCCATGGTGAACCCCAGGTATGCTATTTCTCATATGTATCTTTTGCAAAGATTCCCAAGACAAGTCAAAGTAAAGCAGTATTTCTGAAGGCCTAAGCCTTAGTGGCACAGTGGTTAAGAATTCGGAGGCTAACTGAAAGATCTGCAGCTCCAATCCACCAGCTGCTCCTTGGAAACCTTATGGAGCAGTTCTTCTCTGTCTTATAGGGTCGCTGTGAGTCAGAATTGACTCTATAGCAATGGGTTTGGTTTTTTTTTTTAAGCCCCCTATAGTCAGGCAGCTCTGGCTTTGAACTTGAGTTGAATAATGAAACTGTTTAAATCCTCATTCACTGGTAGACAGATACTTTTGGATGATTAGCCATGTAGTTAACATGGATTTGGACCTTCATTCTGCTGTGTGGTGAGATCCTAATTGTACTATCATAAACTAAACTTTGGAACCCTGGCATAATGGGTGAATGTTTGGCTGTTAAGCAAAAAGGCCTACAGTTTAAATCCACCAGCTGCTCCTTGGAAACCTTATGGGGTAGTCCTACTCTGTCCTATAGGGTCTCTATGAGTTGGAACTGACTCAACAGCACTTAACAACAACAAAATAAACTTTTAGTTTCATTTCAATTCTATCTCAATACTTACAGATTCAGTTTTAACAATTTTCATGGTTTCTTTTTTACCCTTATTTCCATTATTTGAAGTTTTCTTTACCTAGTTTTTAAATGTAACTACACATTTAAAGAAATATTTCCCTATCCATGCTAGGTATTTAGGGTGGAAGGGATAGGTTTCAGTATGGGCTCAATCCACTATCTTGTTCTGTAAATATTCTCTATATTTATATCTTCAGGAAATCCTTAATAAATTATATTTTGGACAGGAGAAAAATGAGAAAATCAAGAAAAGACCTTTGTGGCAAGAGAAGAACAGGCTTTATCACTTGAGGTTACAATCTCAGGGATTGAATTTAGTATGACTCATTATTCATTGGGCACTATAATAATTTTGGCATGTTAGAAACAGGATTTCCAAAGTTCAAAGTCAAGAAACTAACATATAGAATCCTGAAAAAAAAACATTCTTCAGGAATATAAAATTCCCTTTTGTACACAGAACCTCATAATTTGAATGTGTGCCATTATTAACAATGATTTTGAAAATGTACTTGGTGATATAGTTTTCAGAAAGAAGAGCAAAAACATTTTATTTCAAATTATATACCCTTAGTTAAGGCTTTTTGACAATTTAATTATAAACTTCTCTTTTAGCAGGAAGCGAAGATGAAGGTGAAACTAAGTAAGAGTTTTACTAAGGAACTTATTAATAACAGAAATTATTTCATGTTTAAAATTATAATCTTTAGACTCTTTTTAAGCAGCCAAAAGGGATTTTGAATATTTCCATGTAAGTCATATTTGGAAATCACTCTGCTTAACTAAAATATCTCATCTATAAAAAGTTCGTATCATGCAAAAGACATTTCTCTGAGTATAATACATCCTATGCTTATTCTAGGTGCTGTTTTTCTTTGGGGTGTTAATGAAATTTCATACAAGATTTAAGACAAGTATTTTATAATGGCATTAGGTCATGAAGAAAGATACGTAGTAGAATTAAACATGTTGCATTCCAATCTAGTATATTTTTTAAAGTCTCTTAATAAATATCTACAATTAAAGGCAGAAAGTGATATTTTGTATTTGTATTTAATATTATATCATAGGTTAGTGAATTACTTACAGGATGTTGCAATTGGGATGACTTTATACAAAAAAAAAGACACTTTTTCGGCAAGCTTTAATGAATATGGCACACAAAGTTGGTAAAACTTATTTTAAGTACAGAAAAGATGTGAACAGCACTTGAGAGAAGTAAACCGGATGCTGTGGAAACAAATTCCGACTCATAGTAACCTTGTAGGACAGAGTAGAACTGCCCCATATGGTTTCCAAAGAGCACCTGGTGAATGCAAACTGCCGACCTTTTGGTTAGCAGCCGTAGATCTTAACCACTACGCCACCTGGGTTTGAGAGGAGTAAAGGTACTATAAATTGTTCAGTTTTGTTCCAGCATATGTTGGGGTAATGAAAATAACAGGAAAGCTACTGAGATTGTGGAGGACCTTAACTCTCAGAATATGAGTTTGGGCTTTATATTTGAGGACAATACAGAGGCATTAACAGTTTGGGTGTTTTTTTTGGTTGGGGAGGGAGTTCCTCTTGTGTATTGTTAAGTTAAAACTGGTAGATCTTTTTCTTTTTTTGGCGGTATGATTTTTTTTTATTGTACTTTAAATGAAGATTTACAGAACAAACAAGCTTATCATTAAACAGTACACATACTGTTTTATGACATTGATGAACAACCCCACTGCATGTCAGCACTCTCCCTTCTCAACCTTGGTTTCATTATTACCAGCTTACCTGTCCCCTCGTGCCTTCTAGTCCTTGCCCCTAGGCTAGTGTGCCCCTTAGTCTTGCTTTGTTTTTTGGGCCCGTCTAATCTTTGCTTGAAGGGTGAACTGCAGAAGTGACTTCATTTCTGAGCTAAAAGAGTTTCCAGGGGTTGTATTCTCAGGGTTTCTCCAGTCTCTGTCAGGCTAGTAAGTCTGTGTTTGTTTGTTTGTTTTAGTTAGTATTTTGTTCTACATTTTTCTCCAGCTCTGACTGGGACCCTCTGTTGTGATTCCTGTCAGAGCAGCTGGTGGTGGTGGTAGCTGGGCACCACCTAGTAGTACTGAACTCAGTCTGGTGGAAGCTGTGGTAGTTGTGGTCCATTAGTCCTTTGGACTAATCTTTCCCTTGTATCTTGTTTTCTTCCTTCTCCCTTGCTCCCAAAGGGGAGAGACCAGTGGAGTATCTTAGATGGCTGCTTGCAGGTTTTTAAGACCCCAGATGCTACTCACCAAAGTAGAATGTAGAACAGTTTCTTTATAAACTATGTTATACCAACTGACCTAGATGTTCACCAAGACCATGGTCCTCACAGCACTCAGCCCAGTAATTCGGTCACTCAGGGAGTTTGGATGTGTCTATGGAGCTTCCATGACCTTGCCTTGTACAAGTAGTGCTGGATTCCCCAGTATTATGTACTGTCTTACCCTTCACCAAAGTTACCACTTATCTGTTGTTTATGTAGTATTTTTCCATCCCCACCCCTCCCCTCCCTCGTAACCATCAAAGATTGTTTCTTTTTGTGTGTAAACCTTTTCATGAGTTTTTGTAGTAGTGGTCTCATACAATATTTATCCTTTTGTGACTGATTTATTTCACTCAGCATAATGCCCTCCAGATTCATCCATGTTGTGAGATGCTTCACAGATTAAGCATTGTTCTTTATCATTACGTAATAATCCATTACGTGTAGGTACCATAGTTGTTTTATCCATTCATCATTTTGCTATTGTGAACAATGCTGCAATAAACTTGGATGTGCATATGTCTATTCGTGTGACAACTCTTATTTCTCTCGGATATATTCCTAGGAGTGGAACTGCCGGATCATATGGTATTTCTATTTCTAGCTTTCTAAGGAAGCACCATATGGTTTTCCAAAATGATTGTACCATTTTGCAATCCCAGCAGCAGTGCATAAGAGTTCCAATCTCCCTGCAGCCTAACACTTGTTATTTTCTGTTTTTTTCAATTCATGCCAGTAATACGAGGATGAGATGGTATCTCGAGTGGT
Source organism: Dugong dugon (assembly GCA_030035585.1). Taxonomy (NCBI): domain Eukaryota; kingdom Metazoa; phylum Chordata; class Mammalia; order Sirenia; family Dugongidae; genus Dugong; species Dugong dugon. The sequence goes on along the minus strand of CM057473.1, from coordinate 31,666,882 downwards.
TTTAATGTGCATTTCTCTAATGATTAGTGATAGCGAGCCTTCTCTCATGTGTCTGCTAGCCACTTCAGTGTCTTCTTTGGTGAAGTGCCTGTTCATTTCCTTTGCCCATTTTTTTTTTTAATATTTTATTATACTTCAGGTGAAGGCTTCCAGAACAAAGTTTCTCATGAAACAGTAGTACACATGTTTTATGACATTGGTTAACAACCTCACAACATATTAACCCTCTAACTTCTGAACATTTTTTTTTTTTGTGAAAATAGACATAGCCAAAGATACACCGTTCCAAAAATTTCTACATACACAGTTCAGTGACATTGACTACGCTCTTCCAATTGTGCTGTTATTCTCACTTAAGATGAAGGCTTACAGAATAAAATAGTTTCTCATTTAACAGTTACTACAAATGTTGCCCTATGACAATGGTTAACAATCTCACAACACATCAACAATATCCTTACTCAACCTTGGGTTCTCTATCACCAGCTTCCTTGTCCGCTTCTGCCTTCTGGCCCTTGTCACTAGACTCCGGTATCTCATTAGTCCCATTTGGTTTTACAGGGCTGTCCTCTCCCAGGCTGAACAGTGAACCTCGGAGGTAACTTCACCACTGAGCTGAAAGAGTGTCTGGGGGCCATACTCTCGAGGTTTCTCCAGTCTCCTTTAGGCAGTAAATCTGGTCTTTTTTTGTGAGTTAGAATTATTCTCTACATCCTTCTCCAGCTCTGTCCAGAATCCTCTGTTGTGATCCTGGTCAGAGCAGTCAGTGGTGGTAGCTGGGCACCATCTAGCTGTACTGGACTCAGTCCCGTGGAGGCCTTGGTAGCTATGGACAATTAGTCCTTCAGACTAATCTTCTTGTATACTGTTCTCTTCATTCTCCCTTGCTCCCGAAGGGATGAGACCAGTGGAGTATCTTAGACGGCCGCTCACAGGGTTTTAAGACCCCAAACACTACTCACCAAGGTAGAATGTAGAGCATTGCCTTTATAAGCTGTGTCATGCCAATTGAGTGAGATGTTCCCCGAGACCATGGTCCCCACAGCACTCCATCCAGCATTTCAGTCCCTCAGGGAGTTTGAATGTGTCTATGGGGCTTCCATGACCTTTCCTTGTACAAGTTGTGCTAGTTTCCCCCTGTATTGTGTACTGTCTCACCCTTCACCCAAGATATCACTTATCTATTGCCTATTTAGTATTTCACCCCCACACCTCCCATTCCTGGTAACCACAAAGATTGTTACATTTTTTGTGTGAACTTTTTCATGGGATTTTACAGTAGAGGTCTCATACAATATTTGTCCTTTTGTGATTGACTTATTTCACTCAGCATAATGTCCTCCAGTTATGAGATGCTTCACAGATTCATCGTTATTCTTTCTCGTTGCATAGTACTCCATTGTGTGTATGTACCATAGCTTGTTTATCCGTTCATCTGTTGATGGGCATCTAGGTTGTTTCCATAGTTTTGCTATTGTGAACAATGCTGCCATGAACATAGGTGTGCATATGTCTATTCGAGTGACCACTCTTATTTCTCTAAGATATATTCCTAGGAGTGGGATTGCTGGATCATATGGTATTTCTATTTCTAGTTTTCTGAGGAAGTGCCATATCATTTTCCAAAATGGTTGCATCATTTTAGATTCCCACCAGCAGAGCATAAGAGTTCCAATCTCCCTGCAGCTCCTCCAACATTTGTTATTTCCAGTATTTTTGATTCGTGCCAGTAATGCCGGGGTGAGATGGTATTTCATTGTGGTTTTAATTTGCATTTCTCTAATGGCTAGTGATCACAAGCATTTCCTCATGTGTCTGTTGGCCATTTGAATGTCTTCTTTGGTGAAGTGTCTGTTCATTTCCTTTGCCCATTTTTTAATAGGATTATTTGTCTTTTGGTTGAAGAGGTGTTGGATTTTCTTGTAGATTATGGAGATTAGACATTTGTCTGACTTGTACTGTCCAAAAATTTTTTCCCAGTCTGTAGGTGCTCTTTATACTCTTTGGGTGAAGTCTTTTGAAGAGCATAGGTGTTTGATATTTACAAGATCCCAGTTATCTAGCTTATCTGTTGGGTTTTGTGCGTTGGTTATGGTTTGTATCCTGCTAATGCCATGTATTAAGGCCTGTAGTGCTGGTCCTATTTTTTCTTCTATGAACTTTATATTTTTAGGCTTTATATTCATGTCTTTGATCCATTTTGAAGTAGTTTTTGTATATGGTGTGAGGTATGGGTCCTGTTTCATTTTTTTGCAAATGGTTATCCAGTTTTGCCATCACCATTTGTTAAAAAGACTGTCTTTTCCCCATTTGAGGACTTTGGGCCCTTGTCGAAGATCAGGTGACTGTAGGTGGATGGATTTATATCTGGGTTCTCAGTTCTGTTCCATTGGTCTATGTGTCTGTCGTTGTACCAGTACCAGGCTGTTTTGACAACTGTAGCTGTATAGTAGGTTCTGAAGTCAGGTAGTGGGAGTCCTCCAACTTTATTCTTCTTCTGCAGTAGTGCTTTACTTATTCGGGGACTTTTCCCTTTCTGTATAAAGTTAATGATTAGTTTTTCCATCTCTTTGAAGAATTTTGTTGGTATTTGGATCGGGATTGCATTGTATTTGTAAATTGCTTTGGGTAGAACTGACATTTTCACAATGTTGAGTCTGCCTATCCATGAACATGGTATGTTTTTCCATTTATGTAGATCTCTTTGGGTTTCATGCAGTAGTGTTTTGTAGTTTTCTTTGTATAGGTCTTTTACATTTCTGGTCAGGTTTATTCCTAAGTATTTTACCTTTTTAGGGGCTATTGAAAATGGTATTGATTTCCTGATTTCCTTTTCATCGGTCTCCTTACTGGTATATAGGAATCCAACTGATTTTTGAATGTTTATCTTGTATCCTGCTACTCTACTGAATCTTCCTATTAGTTCCAGTAGATTTATCGTGCAGTCTTTAGGATTTTCTATGTATAGTATCATATCATCTGCAAACAGAGAAAGTTTAACTTCACTACAAATTTGGATGCCCTTTATTTCTTTTTCTTGCCTTATTGCTCTACCTAGAACTTCTAGCACAATGTTAAATAAGAGTGGCGATAAAGGGCATCCTTGTCTTGTTCCTGTTTTCAAGCGGAATGTTTTCAGCCTCTCTCCATTAAGAATGATGTTGGCCATTGATTTTGCATAGATGCCCTTTATTATGTTGAGAAATTTCCCTTCTGTACCTATTTTATTGAGAGTTTTTATCAGGAATGGGTGTTGGACTTCGTCAAATGCCTTTTCTGCATCAATTGAGATGATCATGTGATTCTTTTCTTTCCTTTTATTTATGCGGTGGATTACGTTGATTGATTTTCTAATGTTGAACCATCCTTGCATACCTGGTATGAATCCTACTTGGTCGTGTTGTATTATTTTTTTGATATGATGCTGAATTCTATTGGCTAGAATTTTCTTCAGAATTTTTGCATCTATATTCATGAGAGATATTCGTCTCTAATTTTCGTTTTTTGTGACGTCTTTGCCCGGTTTTGGTATCAGCGGTATGCTGGCTTCATAGAATGAATTTGGAAGTGTTGTTTCCTCTTCTATGTTCTGAAGTAGCTTGAGTAGTACTGGTACAAGCGCTTCTGTAAATGTTTTGTAGAAATCTCCAGTGAAGCCATCTGGGCCAGGGCTTTTTTTGGTTGTGAGTTTTTTTCTTACCTTTTTAATCTCTTCTCTTCTTATGGGTCTGTTCAGACTTTCAACATCACTTTTTTGTAGTTCGGGTAGGCCGTGTGTTTCTAGAAATTTATCCATTTCCTCCAGGTTTTCAAATTTGTTGGAGTATAGTTTTTCATAATATTCTGTTATAATTGTTTTTATTTCAGTTAGGTCTGTTGCAATGTCCCCCATTTCATTTCTTATTTGGGTTATTTGTGTCCTTTCCTATTTTCTTTTGTCAGTCTGGACAGTGGTTTGTCGATTTTGTTGATTCTTTCAAAGAACCAACTTTTGGTTTTGTTGATTCTTTCTATTGTGTTTCTGTTCTCTATTTTTTATTTATTTCTGCTCTGATCTTTACTATTTCCTTTCTTCCGGTGGTTGTGGGATTTTTTTGCTGTTCTCTTTGTATTTGTTTGAGTTCTGTAGTTAATGTTTTGATTTTGTCCCTTTCTTCTTTTTTGATATGTGAATCTATTGCTATAAATTGTCCTCTGAGGACTGCCTTTGCTGTGTCCCAAAGGTTTTGGTATGATTTGTTTTCATTCTCATTTGATTCTAGCAATTTTTTGATTCCATCTCTTATTTCTTCTATTTCCCAGTGATGTGTAAGCAGGGTATTATTTAGTTTCCATGTAGTTGATTTTTCTTCCTTGCTCTTTCTGTTGTTAATTTCTACCTTGATGGCATTGTGGTCAGAAAGGATACTTTGAATTATCACAACGTTTTGGATCTTGTTGAGGATTGCTCTGTGGCTTAACATGTGGTCTATTCTGGAGAATTTTCCATGTGAATTGGAAAAGAATGTGTAATTTGCAGCTGTTGGATGGAGTGTTCTGTATATGTCTATGAGGTCAAGTTGGCTGATTGTGCCCTTTAGGTCTTCTATATCTTTGCTGAGTTTCTTCTTAGTTGTTCTGTCCTTTACTGAGAGTTGTGTGTTGAAATCTCCTACTATTACTGTGGAACTGTCAATTTCTCTTTTCAGTGTTGTTAGAGTTTGTTTTATGTATTTTGGAGCCCTGTCATTGGGTGCATATATGTTTATTATGGTTATGTCTTCATGATGGATCATCCCCTTAATCATTATATAGTGTCCTTGTTTGTCTTTTATGGTAGATTTTGTCTTAAAGTCTATTTTATCTGAGATTAGAATTGCCACTCCTGCTCTTTTTTGGTAGTTGTTAGCTTGATATATTTTTTTCCAACCTTTGACTTTTAATAAATTCACATCTTTGTTTCTAAGGTGTGTCTCTTGTAGACTGCATATTGATGGATCCTGTTTTCTTATCCATTCTGTCACTCTACGTCTCTTTATGGGTGCATTGAGTCCATTTACATTCAGTGTAATTATTGATAGATGTGAGTTTGTTGCTGTTATTTATAGCGCTTTTTTTTTTGCGGTGCTGAAGTTTTCTTTGTTCTTCTTACTCTCTTGTGCTGAGTTACTTTTGTCTGTGGATTTTTTTTTTCATTTCTTTTGTTTCTGTATGTTTTGTTTTTGCCAAGACTTTATGTTTTTCATCTTTATTTTTATGAGTTGGTTTGTTAGCTTTCTTTGTGGTTACCATAAATTTTACCCTTATCCTTCTAAGTTTGAAGCAGTCTACCATTACTTGGTATCGCCTTGCCTTCCTCTCCGTTAGAAGGTTCTATACCTATGCCGTTTATTCCCTCTTTTATTGTTTTGATGTTGTTGTTATTTATTGATTAACTGCTCTGATTCCCTATTGTATTTCTTTTGGTTTTGGATAGTCCTTAAGAGTTCATTTCCTAGATTGGTATGTGGCTCGTACGATCCTGCGTCCTAGGTTCTGCCTGTGAGCTGAAGCTGTTTGTCCTCAGATCGAAGAACTGCCTTTAATAATTCTTGTAAGTTTGGTTTGACTTTTACATATTTCCTTAATTTCTGTTTATCTGGAAATGACCTAATTTCACCATCAAATTTGAATGAGAGTTTTGCAGGATATGTTATTCTTGGCTGGCAAGTTTTTCTTTCATGATTTTATATATGTCATCCCATTGCCTTCTTGCCTGCATGGTTTCTGCCGAATAATCTGAGCTTAGTCTTATTGTTTCTCCTCTGTATGTGACTTCTTGTTTTTCATGAGCTGCTCTCAGGATTTTTTGTTTGTCTTTGGTTTTGGCGAGTGTGAATATGACATGCCTTGGTGATTTTCTTTTGGGGTCTCTTCTATATGGGGTTCGTTGAGCTTCTTGGATGGCCAGCTTTTCATCTTTCATGATATTGGGGAAGTTTTCTGTCAGCAGTTTCTCAATGATCCTCTCTGTGTTTTCTGCTTTCTCCCCCTGTTCTGGAATTCCAATCACTCGTAAATTTTTGCTTTTTATTGTGTCCCACATAACTTTCAGGGTCTCTTCGTTTTTCTTTGTTCTTTTTTCTGAGTTTTCCTGAAACAGAGTTGTATCCAAGTGTTTGTCTTCAGTTCCTCTGATCTTGTCTTCCACGGTTTCAAATCTGCTTCTCAGCCCTTCTATGACATCATTCATTTCTGAAATCTTCTTGTTTATCTTTTGGATTTCTAATTGTTGTTTTTGTATAATTTCTAGTTGTGAATTTATTTTGGCATTTTGTTCCTGCATCATCTTCCTGAATTATTCCAATTTTTTTCTGTATTTTCCATGAATTTGTCTATTTTTTCCTCATGTTTGTCAGCTTTTTGCCTCAGTTCTTGTAGAATTCCGAGTATTAGAGATTTGAATTCCCTATTAGGTAGTTCTAGCACATTTTCTTGCACAGGAGAGTCATCTGGTGTTTTATTTTGGATGCCTACTGGAACTATCCTGTCCTGTTTTTGTAAATGTTTTGATATTGTCTGCTGTTTTCGGGGCATTCAGTAGTTATTTTTCTCATTTATTGACTGTAGATTTGATTGTTTCGTCGCTTTTCAGTTGTTCTGTCTCCCGCTGGATGCTCCGTAAGGCTGCTTTCTCGTACCCCATTTTGCTGGTCTCCAATAGGAGTCCAAGATGGTGGATCCGTGCTGTTTCAGCTGGTAGGGGACCTCTGCATGGATCTCCCCTCGCTCTCCGTTCTCTGTCTGTTTTCTCACTCCATTTGGTGCTTGGCTGAGTTCTTTATCTCTTCATTTGATGTTTTAGGGTTTCAGGATTGTTGTATTCTCTGTTTGGCTTAGTTTTTCAGATCTTTGCTGTGGAGGGACGGCATGGTGCTTCTGCCTAGAGCACCATTTTTCCGGAACTCTCCTTTGCCCATTTTTTAATAGGATTATTTGTCCTTCTGTTGTAGAGGTGTTGGATTTTCTTGTAGATTATGGAGATTAGACTTTTGTCTGACTTGTACTGTTAAAAATTTTTTCCTGGTCTGTAGGTTCTCTTTTCACTGTTTTGGTGAAGTCTTTTGAAAAGCATAGGTGTTTGATTTTTAGAAGATCCCAGTTATCTAGCTTATCTTCTGGGGTTTGTGTGTTGATTGTTATGGTTTGTATCCTGTTAATGCCGTGTATTAGGACCTGTAGCGTTAGTCCTATTTTTTCTTCTATGAACTTTATAGTTTTAGGCTTTACAGTCAGGTCTTTGATCCATTTTGAAGTAGTTTTTGCATATGGTGTGAGGTATGGGTCTTGCTTCTTTTTTTTGCAGATGGACATACAGTTTTACCAACACCTTTTGTTAAAAAGACGGTCTTTTCCCCATTTGATGGAGTTTGGGCCCTTGTCCACGATCAGGTGACTGTAGGTGTGTGGATTTATATCTGGGTTCTCAACGCTGTTTCATTGGTCAATGTACCTGTCATTGTGCCACTACCAGGCTGTTTTGACTACCGTAGCTCTATTGTAAGTTCTGAGTCAGATAGTGCAAGTCCTCCTACTTTATTCTTCTTTTAGTACTGCTTTACTTATCTGAGGCCTCTTCCCTTTCTGTATAAAGTTAATGATTAGTTTTTCCATCACTTGAAAGAATACTGTTGGTATTTGCATTGGGATTGCACTGTATTTGTAGATTGTTTTGGGTAGAATTGATATTTTCACAATGTTGAGTTTACCTATCCACGTGCATGGTATGTTTTTCTCCATTTATGTAGATCTCTTTTGGTTTCTTGGAGTAACGTTTTGTAGTTTTCTCTGTATAGGTGTTTTACATCCCTGGTTTGATTTATTCCTAAGTATTTTATTTTTTCAAGGCTATTATAAATGGTGATGTTTTCTTGATTGGCTTTTCGTCATTCTCTTCATTGAGGTATAGGAATCCAAACAATTTTTGTGTATTTATTTTATATTCTGCTACTCTACTGAATCTTTCTATTAGTTCCAGTAGTTTTCTCATGGAGTCTTTTGAGTTTTCTACATACAGTTTTATAATATCCATAAATAGGGGCAGTTTAACTACTTCATTACCAGTTTGGATGCCCTTTATTTCTTTTTCTTGCTTTATTGCTCCAGCTAGGACTTCCAGCACAGTGTTAAATAGGGGTGGTGATAAAGTGCATCCTTGTCTTGTTGCTTTCTCAAGGGGAATGTTTTCAGCCTTTCTCCATTAAGAATACTGTTGGCTGTTGGTTTGGTATAGATTCTTTTATTATGTTGAGGAATTTCCCTTCTATACCTATTTTATTGAGAGTTTTTATCAGAAATGGGTGTTGGACTTTGTCGAATGCCTTTTCTGCAATGATTGAGATGATCATGTGATTCTTCTCTATTCTTTTATTTATGTGGTGGATTACGTTGATTGATTTTCTAATGTTGAACCATCCTTGCATACCTGGTATTAATCCAACTTGGTCCTGGTGGTTTTTTTTTTTTTTTTTTTGATATGATGCTGAATTCTATTGGCTATAATTTTGTTGAGAATTTTTGTGTCTATATTCATGAGAGATAGTGGTCTGTAGTTTTCTCTTTTTGTAGTTTCTTTGCCTGGTTTTGGTATCAGGGTTACGCTCCCTTCATAGAATGAATTCAGAAGTATCGCTTTCTTTTCTATGTTTTGAAATTGTTTGATTAATACTGGTATAAGATCTCCTCTGATTGTTTGGTAGAATTCTCCAGTGAAGCCATCTGGGCCAGGACTTTTTTTGTTGTTGTTGGGAGTTTTTTATTACCTTTTCAGTCTCTTGTCTTGTTATGGGTCTATTCATATTTTCAACATCACTTTGTGTTAGTTTGGGCAGGTGGTATGTTGCTAGAAATTTGTCCTTTTCCTCTAGGTTTTCAAATTTGTTGGAGTATAATTTTTCATAATGCTCTGTTATGATGCTTTTCATTTCAGTTTGGTCTGTTGTAATAGCCCCCATTTAATTTCTTATTTGGGTTATTTGCATCCTCTCCTGTTTTCTTTTGTCAATTTGGCCAGTGGTTTGTCAATTTTGTTGATATTTTCAAAGAATTAACTTCTGGTTTTGTTGATTCTTTCTATTTTCTGTTCTGTATTTCATTTATTCCAGCTCTGATCTTCATTATTTCCTTTCTTTAGGTTACTGAGGGCTTCTTTTGCGTTCTCTTTCTATGTATTCGAGTTGTGTAGCTAATGTTTTGATTTTGTCCCTTTCTTCTTTTTTGATGTGTACATCTGTTGCTATAAATTGACCTCTGAGCACTGCCTTTGCTGTGTTCCATAGGTTTTGATAAGATGTGTTTTTATTCCCTTTTGATTCTAGGAATTTTTTTTATTCCATCTTTTATTTCTTCTGTTACCCAGTGGTTTATAAACAGGATGTTATTCAGTTTCCATGTAATTGATTTTTTTTCATTGCTCTTCCTGTTGTTAATTTCTACTTTGATGGTGTTGTGATCAGAGAAGATACTTTGTATTATCTCAATGTTTTGAATTTTGTTGAGGTTTGCTTTGTGGACTAAGATGTGGTCTATTCTGGAGAATGTTCCATGTGTTTTTGAAAAGAATGTGTGCTTTTCACCTGTTGGTTGGAGTGTTCTATATATGTCTATGAGGTCAGATTGGTTGATTGTGGTCTTTAGACCTTATGTATCTTTGTGGAGTTTCTTTCTGAATGTTCTGTCTTTTGCCAAGAGTAAGGTATTTTAGTCTCCAACTATTACTGTGGAATTGTCAGTTTCTCTTTTCAGTGCTGTTAGAGTTTGTTTTGCGTATTTTGGAACGCTGTCATTTGGTGCATAGCTATTTATTATGGTTATGTATTCATGATGGATCATCTGTTTAATCATTATATAATGCTCTTCTTTGTCTTTTATGGTAGATTTTGTTTTAAAGTCTATTTTATCTGAGATTCGTATTGCCACTCCTGCTCTTTTTTGGTAGCTGTTTGCTTGATGTATTTTTTTCCATCCCTTGATTTTTAGTAAATTTATTTCTTTGTTTCTAATGTGTGTCTCTTGTAGATAGCATATTGATGGATCCTGTTTATTTATTCATTCTGTCACTCTCTGTCTCTTTATGGGTGCATTTACACCATTTACATTCAGTGTAATTATTGATAGGTGTGAGTTTATTGCTGTCATTTTATAGTGCTTTTTATTTATTTATTTTTTTGTGGTGCTGATGTTTTCTTTGTTCCTCTTACTCTCCTGTGCTGAATTCCTTTCGTGCACGGATTTTTTTTTCATTTCTTTTGTTTTTGTAGATTTTGTTTTTACTGAGATTTTATGTTTATCTTCTTTATTTTGATGAGTATATTTGTTAACTTTCTTTATGTTTACCTTGAAATTTACCTTTATCGTCCTAGGTTTGAACCATTCTTTTATTTCTTAGTATCACCTTGCCTTCCTCTCCATTAGAAAGTTCTATACCTACACTGTTATGCCCTCTTTTAGTGTTCTGATGTTGTCATCATTTACAGATTAACTTCTCTGGTTCCTTGTTGTAAATCTTCTAGTTTTGAATAGTCCTTGAGAGTTCATTTTCTAGGTTGTTATCAGTCTGGTACAATCTTGCATCCTAGATTCAGGCTGTCATCTGATTTGGTTTGTTCTCAAAATGAAGGACTCCCTTTAATAATTCCTGTAAGTTTGTTTTGGTTTTTACATATTCCCTTAATTTATGCTTTTCTGGAAATGTCCTAATTTTACCATCATATTTGAATGAGAGTTTCGCAGGATATATTATTTTTGATTGACAATTTTTTTCAAGGTTGTATATATGTCATCTCATTGCCTTATTGCGTGCATATTTTCTGCCAAGTAATAGAACTTAGTCTTATTGTTTCCCCTGTGTATATGACTCTTCATTTTTCTCGAGCTGCTCTCAGGATTCTTTCTTTGTCTTTGGTTTTAGCAAGTGTGATTATGACATGCCTTGGTGAGTTTCTTTTGGGGTCTATCCTACATGATATTCATTGATCCTCTTGGATGGTCAGCTTTTCCTGTTTCACAAGAGTAGGGAAGTTTTCTGTCAGCAATTCTTCAGTGGTCCTCTCTGTGTTTTCCGTTTTCTCCCTTGTTTTGGAACTCTGACTACTCGAAAGTTCTTGCTTTTGATTGTATTCTACATCTTTCTCAGTTTCTTCATTTTTCTTTGTTCTTCTTTCTGATTTTTCCTCAAAGTGGTAGCCAAGTATTTGTCTTCAATTTTGCTGATCCTATCTTCCATTGTTTCAACTGTGCTCCTTAGACCTTCTATGACACTATCCATTTTTGAAATCTTGGTGTCTTTTGAATTTCTAACTGTTGTTTTCATATGATTTCTAGCTGTGAATTTGTTTTGACATTTTGTTCCTGTATTATTTTCCATAATTCTTCCATTGTTTTGTCTGTATTTTCCATGATTTTGTCTACCTTTTCCATAAATTTGTCTATTTTTTCCTAAATTTTGTTGCTTTTTGCTCCAACTCTTAGACAGCTAGACTATCAATGACTTGAATTTCCTATCAGGTTGTTCCAGTGCCTTGTCTTCTACTGGAAATTCAACGTTTTTTTATTGGGATGCCTACTAGAACCATGCTTACCTGTTTTTTTAATATGTTTTGATATTGTCTGCTGTCTTTGGGATATTCATTCAGTAGTTATTTTCTTAATTTATTGATTGCAGATTTGTTTGTTTGGTCCTGCATTTTAATTTGGTTATGCCTGAGTAGGTGGGTTGTACATTCTCTGCTGTTTTCTTGTCTGTGGGCATGATAATTTTCACCTCCTTGTCCAATGGGCAGGGCCAATCACTCAGCTATGGTCTAGCAGGGCAAGTCCAGCTGAAGAGGAGGGGCTGGGATGGATTGTTACTGGCACACACTGGGATTGATCAGGTGGGCTGAGAGTCAGTGCAGGGCAGGTTCTGGTAGGCCTTACTTGTGTTGCTTGGGGGTGCAGGTAGGCAGGAGGGAGGAGGGAAGTTGTAATGTGTGGAGTGAAGTTGGGTATGGGAAAGAAGAGAGAGAGAAGAGAGAAACAGGGGCAAAGAAAAAAAAAAAACTGCGGAGGAAGCCTGCAGGAGTGGGGAGATGAGAAACCAAGAAATGAATAATAACAAAAAGGACAAAGGCAAAATAAAAAATAAAAAGAAATAGAAATGCTCCCAAGGATCCCATTGGTGACCAAGAATGTGCTCCCAGGCCTCGGGGCACAACCCATCTAGAAGAGGCAGAGGTGGCACATAGCACCAGGTATTCAAGAGACTGAATAAGAAGGAAAGTAGAGACAGATGAGAAACTTAGAAATGAAGAAAGAAAAAAAAAAGAGAGAGAGAAAAGACTAAAGAAATAAAGAAAGAAAAAGAAAAAAGAAATGCCCCCAGGGATCCCACCAGTGACCAGGGAAGTGGCTCCCAGGCCTTGAGACCCAGCCCATTTAGAAGTGGTGGAGATGAAACACAGCACCATGTATTCAGGGGTCAGGAAAAAAAGGAAAGTAGAGAGAGATGAGAAACTGAGAAATGAAGAAAAAAAAAGAAGAAAGAGAAAGAAAAAAGTAGTAATAACAAATAAATATAAAACAAAATATAAAAGAAATGTCAGCAGGGATCTCTCCAGTATGGCTGTGCAGACCAGGAAAGTGGGTCCCAAGCCACACAGTACAGACTGGCTAGACGGGGTGGAGACGGCACACAGTTCCTGGTATTCAGGAGACAGAAAAAGAAGGTAAGTAGACAGAGATGAGAAACTGAGAAATGAAGAAAAACAAAGGAAAAAACAAAAAGTCCCCAGGGATCCCACCAGCATGGCGGCAAGGATCATGGAAGTAGTTAGCCAGTTGAGTGGCTCTTCACAGCCTGTCAGGGAGAAGCAAAGACGACTCCCAGAGCTAGGTGTTTGAGAGAAAGGAAGGGGAGGTGGTGGGAGACAGGGAAGAAACCAAAAGAAGCTGAATAAAGCAACACCAGCAGCAAAGAAATGGCACTGAAGGACTCAGCTGGTGTGGGCAGGGTGAATCCAAGTGGCACAGAGCCAACACCTCCCAGCCAAGTGACCACAGCCTGCTTGGAAGAAGCAGAGACCTAGCAGGGAAAGAAGGGTAAGGGAGTGGGAAAGTGCATATCACTGGTTACTGAGTGCTCTGTCTTCTGCTGGGAGCTCTGTGAAGTTATTTTCCTGTAATCCCTGTCTGCTGATCTCCGACAGGAGTCTAAGATGGCAAATCTGTGCCCCATTAGGTGATAAGGGACCTCTGCTCCATATCTCTCCAAGCTCTCTGTTCTCTGTCAGTTTCTTATTCCATTTAGTGCTTGAGTTCTTTATCTCTTCATTTGACACTTAGGGTTCCAGGACTGACATTTGTCTATGTTTTACCTAGTTTTTTGGGTCTTCGCAGTGGAAGGACAGTGTGTTGCTTCTGTCCATAGCGCCATGTTTGCTCCGCCTCTGAGGCATTAACATCTTTGATTAAAGCATAACTTAGTCCAATCTGTCTCTGTGAGATAACTTGGTAGTAGTTTACAAAATTAATTAGAAGAAAAGGAAAGAAATGGAGAGTGAAGCTTCCAAGACAGATTTTTTCGTTCTTTTGGAAGTCCATGGTATAGTCAATATTATTCACAAACATCACAATTCAAAGGTATCAGTTCTTCTTTGGTCTTCCTTATTCACCTAGTTTTGATGTTATCAAAGTCATAGCATTATAAAAACTTATGAAACCAAAATATTTGAGACCATTATTAAAAATAATCTTATTGACAAAAGCTGTCTTCTCATTAAAGAAATTATGAGGAACTTATAAATTATATCTTGCTTTAGATACTAAAATGTTAATGTCTTTATCACTGGATTTTAAAAAAAATGAAGTTTTTCTTTAAATAAGTTTTAGTATCAATAATATTTATCCTTCAAGTTCCATTAATATTCCATTGTAAATGACTGCTAACAACATCTAAAGACAAGAACCCCCAGTAATTATTTTTCAAAATAGTTCAATGTCTCTAAACCCACATTTAACAACTGCATTATCAGAGGGAAGAGTGGAGACAATTATTTTATAAAAGAATAATGAAAGACTCATGTAATAATTGAACTGGTAAGGGGCCATAGAAGTAATTTTTCCTAAATGTTTCGTGTTATAATAAAGTAACAGTTACAGACAGTAAGAAATTAAGACTTTTCTAAAGCCACAAATGCCAGATACAAATACCTTTTATATATTTAGCAAGATAGATATCTATTGGTTTACATACCAAAAAATAATATTAAAATATCAAATTTATGGTATCTAATTATCATTATCTAAAGACAGATGTTTTAACTGATGCCTCTGTCCTTATATGTCCATATCAGTATATTTATATACAGTGAAACCTGCGAGAACCAGAACTTGATGGGACTGCCTTGTTTTTCTGAGTCTTACCATTTTTCTATCGCTCTTTGGTAGTGGAAAATATTTGAGTTTTCCTTATCTGACAGGTTTCTCCCTTACAGAGTTTCCAACTTTCACAGGTTTTACTGTATCCTCAGCATTTTTTCCTTATGTGTTAAAAGTAGTAACCCTTAACGCAAAATTAAGCTAAGGATTTAAATATGCCTGGAAAGAAATATTTTAAAATTATTTCAGATAATATTGACAAACATTTACTGATATATTGTCAAAAAGCAAGTTTTACATTTTGCTTAAATTATAAAAACATTCTGAATTCACAAATCTCATTTTCATTTATTTTAAAATTTCTGTTCTTTTTAATATGATAGCTGTGTCCCTATCTTGAGACTGAATAAACAAATGGAATGATAATTTCACTCATTTTGGCCACAATCATAAATGGTTGATATAATCATTGTTTAGTTTAACAGCAGATAAAAACTAAGTAAGGTTTGTTTCATTCTGGTTATTTAGGCAACTTAATAAAAAATTATCTATTCTGAAAGTACCTAATTACCGTGATAAATGTATTTATAAATGTAATAAAAATAAACTAACGTTGAATACTACGATACGCTTTATTATTTGAAATTATCTTTGATACATTCATCATCTTTTTATTCTTTGTAGGTTGTATTCATTATGAATGGATTTCAAAACTACCTTCTCATATGAGTTATATAACTTGGCTCATTTGCAAGTCCAAAATGATTTTAAATATTTATTTTAGATAACAAACTACTATATTTTATTTGATTCTCCATAGATTCATGTGTTTTTAAACATACAGCATAGCTTTAATTTCAAATTTATTTTAGTTTATCACTTAAATAACAAAATCAAGTATCTAGCACTTGTTTGCTTTCTAAAGTATTGAAAAATCTTGTTTTTTCAGTTTTTTAAAATTATTTCATTACTAGATCTTTAGACAGAAAATATTAGAGAAATGACTGTTTATAAAGAAATATCCCCATACACAAATCAGATATCAAATAATTATCAAGCTTATATAATTGCTGATTTATTTAAAACATACTTCTTCTAGATTTCTTTTTAAAACTTTAATTATTATGAACCTTCTCACGTAATATACTTAAATTGGTTTTCAAAAAATCCATTACAATACCCACTGTTCTTATTCTAACTCAGTTCATGATCAATTCAAATTAACTTTTCATCCAATGTTTTTTCCTCCTGTTATATATTCTCAATAATAAAGAAGAAAGACATATATTCATTTCATTTAAGGGTCAAATTTTGAGTGGAATATAAATTTGGACATAACTCCCTTAAAATAAACTTGAAATTTCTTAATATTTTATTCTTACTTAATTTTATCAATATAAAATAGTTTTAATCTCTTTCTTTATTGGAAAAAGAAAAATATTCAGATAACAAAATGAACACAGCTATGTTTAAATATTATTATTTCCTTTTTAAAAATTACATTAAATTGCTAATGTTGACTTTTTCAAATTTGTCTTCCTAGATTATAAATCTTTATGTCTTCCATTTTTCTGTTCAGAGGAAACATGATCTTGAAGACCTCAAGGGACAACAGATATAGCATGTCACTTTAAATCAATCAAAACCAGTAGACATTTAGGAAAGTCAAAAATCCTCTCTTTTGGGGCGGGAGGGGCAAGATGGCGCTCTAGGCAGAAACACCACGCCGTCCCTCCACAGCAAAGATCCGAAAAACTAAGCCTAACAGAGAATCAACAATCCTGAAACCCTAGAACACCAAATGAAGAGATAAAGAACTCAGCCAAACACCAAATGGAGTGAAAATACTAAAAGAGAACGGAGAGCGAGGAGAGACTCAGGCAGAGATTCCTTACCAGCTAACGCAGCGCGGATCCACCATCTTGGATTCCTATCGGAGACCAGCAAACGGGAGAGCAGCCTTGCAGAGCATCTGGTCGGAGACACAACGACCGTCTCTCATCTGTACATTCCAACGACAAGCTCCCCTAGCATTCTTTTATGTTTGTACGCTTTTTGCTCCTCCTCCTCTCTCCTCTCTCCCATATCCAGCTTAGCTTCACACATAACCATCTTCCCGCTGCACCCTACCTACCTGCACCGTGCACTAGACATCACATCACCAAGCGGTGCAGGCACGCCCTATTGGAACCTGCCCAGCACTGACTACCGACCGTCCTGGTGGCTGCGGTGAGTGCCACAAGCAACCCATCCCAGTGGCTCCTCCTCAACTAGATCTGCCCAGCTGTACCACAAGAACGAAAAAAAAAAAAAATCTACAATCAATAGACGAGAGAAATATCTACTGAATGCCCCGAAAACAGCAAACAATATCAAAACATTTACAAAAACAAGACAAGATGGCTCCAATAGGCGTCCAAATTAAAACACCAGATAACTCTCCTGTGGAAGAAAATGCACTAGAAGTACCTGATACGGAGCTCATATCACTAATACTCGGAATTTTCCAAGAACTGAGGCAAAAATCTGACAAACATGAGGAAAAAATAGACAAATTTATGGAAAATACAGACAAAAAATTGGAATAATTCAGGAAGATGATGCAAGAACAAAATTTCAAAATAAATTCACAACTCGAAATTATACAAAAACAACAATTAGAAATCCAAAAGATAAACAACAAGATTTCAGAAATGGACGGTGTCATAGAAGGGCTGAGAAGTAGATTTGAAACCATGGAAGACAGGATCAGTGGAACTGAAGACAAACACTTGGATACAACTCTGTTTCAGGAAAACTCAGAAAAAAGAACAAAGAAAAATGAAGAGACCCTGAGAGTTATGTGGGACACAATATAAAGCAAAAACTTACGAGTGATTGGCATACCAGAACAGGGGGAGAAAACAGAAAACACAGAGAGGATCATTGAGGAACTGCTGACAGAAAACTTTCCCAATATCATGAAAGATGAAAAGCTGGTCATCCAAGAAGCTCAACGAACCCCATATAGAAGAGACCCCCAAAGAAAATCACCAAGACATATCATATTCACACTCGCTAAAACTAAAGACAAACAAAGAATCCTGAGAGCAGCTCGTGAAAAACAAGAAGTCACATACAGAGGAGAAACAATAAGACTAAGCTCAGATTATTCGGCAGAAACCATGCAGGCAAGAAGGCAATGGGATGACATATATAAAATCTTGAAAGAAAAAAATTGTCAGCCAAGAATAATATATCCTGCAAAACTCTCATTCAGATTTGATGGTGAAATTAGGTCATTTCCAGATAAACAGAAACTAAAGGAATATGCAAAAGTCAAACCAAACTTACAAGAATTATTAAAGGGAGTTCTTCGATCTGAGGACAAACAGCTTAAGCCCTCAGGCAGGACCTAGGACCTAGGATGCAGGTTAACATGAACCAGATACCATTCTAGGAAGTGAACTACAGAGGACTTTCCAAAAACAAAAGAAATACAACAGGGAATCAGAGAAATCAATCAAAGGATGACAACAACATCAAAACAATGAAAGAGGGAACAAACGGCATAGGTATAGAACCTTCTAAAGGAGAGGAAGGCAAGGCGATACCAAGTAACGGTAGACTGCTTCAAAATTATAAAGATAAGGGTAAAATTCATGGTAACCACAAAAAAAGTTAACAAACCAACTCATAAAAATAAAGACGAAAAACATAAAGTCTCAACAAAAACAAAAGAAATGAACACAAAATCCACAAACAAAAGTAACTCAGCACAAGAGAGTAAGAAGAACAAAGAAAACTTCAGCACCACAAAAAAAAGCACTACAAAATGACAGCAACAAACTTCCATCTATCAATAATTACACTGAACATATATGGACTCAATGCACCCATAAAGAGATGGAGAGTGGCAGAATGGATAAGAAAACAGGATCCATCAATATGCTGTCTACAAGAGACACACCTTAGAAACAAAGATGTGAATTTATTAAAAATCAAAGGTTGGAAAAAAATATATCAAGCTAACAACTATCAAAAAAGAGCAGGAGTGGCAATTCTAATCTCAGATAAAATAGACTTGAAAACAAAATCTACCATAAAAGACAAAGAAGGACACTATATAATGATTAAGGGGATGATCCATCATGAAGACATAACCATAATAAATATCTATGCACCCAATGACAGGGCTCCAAAATACATAAAAATAACTCTAACAGCACTGAAAAGAGAAATTGACAGTTCCACAATAATAGTAGGAGACTTCAACACACCACTCCCAGTAAAGGACAGAACAACTAAAAAGAAACTCAGCAAAGATACAGAAGACCTAAAGGACACAATCAGCCAACTGGACCTCATAGACATATATAGAACAATCCATCCAACCGCTGCAAAGTACACATTCTTTTCCAATGCACATGGAACGTTCTCCAGAATAGACCACATCTTAGGCCACAGAGCAATCCTCAACAAAATCCAAAATGCTGAGATAATTCACAGTATCTTCTCTGACCACAATGCCATCAAGGTAGAAATTAACACTAGAAAGAGCAAGGAAAAAAAATCAAACACATGGAAACTGAATAATAATCTGCTTACACATCAATGGGTAATAGAAGAAATCAGAGATGGAATTAAAAAATTCCTAGAATCAAATGAAAATGAAAACACATCATACCAAAACCTTTGGGACACAGCAAAGGCAGTCCTCAGAGGACAATTTATAACAATAGATGCACATATCAAAAAAGAAGAAAGGGACAAAATCAAAACATTAACTACAGAACTCAAACAAATAGAAAGAGAACAACAAAAAAAGCCTACAACCACCGGAAGAAAGGAAATAGTAAAGATCAGAGCAGAAATCAATGAAATAGAGAACAGAAAAACAATAGAAAGAATCAACAAAACCAAAAGTTGGTTCTTTGAAAGAATCAACAAAATCGACAAACCACTGGCCAGACTGACAAAAGAAAAACAGCAGAGGGCACAAATAACCCAAATAAGAAATGAAATGGGGGACATTACAACAGACCCAACTGAAATAAAAAGGATTATAACAGAATATTATGAAAAACTATATTCCAACAAATTTGAAAACCTAGAGGAAATGGATAAATTTCTAGAAACATACGGCCTACCCAAACTACAACAAAGTGATATTGAAAATCTGAACAGACCCATAACAAGAGAAGAGATTGAAAAGGTAATAAAAAAACTCCCAACCAAAAAAAGCCCTGGCCCAGATGGCTTCACTGGAGAATTCTACAAAACATTTACAGAAGAGCTCGTACCAGTTCTACTCAAGTTATTTCAGAGCATAGAAGAGGAAGCAACACTTCCAAATTCATTCTATGAAGCCAGCATAACGCTGATACCAAAACCAGGCAAAGACATCACAAAAAAAGAAAATTACAGACCAATATCTCTCATGAATATAGATGCAAAAATTCTGAACAAAATTCTAGCCAATAGAATTCAGTATCATATCAAAAAAATAATACACCACGACCAAGTAGGATTCATACCAGGTATGCAAGGATGGTTTAACATTAGAAAATCCATCAACGTAATCCACCACATAAATAAAAGGAAAGAAAAAAATCACATGATTATCTCAATTGATGCAGAAAAGGCATTTGACAAAGTCCAACACCCATTCCTGATAAAAGCTCTCAATAAAATAGGTATAGAAGGGAAATTTCTCAACATAATAAAGGGCATCTATGCAAAACCAACAGCCAACATAATTCTTAATGGAGAAAGGCTGAAAACATTCCCCCTGAAAACAGGAACAAGACAAGGATGCCCTTTATCACCACTCCTATTTAACATTGTGCTGGAAGTTCTAGCTAGAGCAGTAAGGCAAGAAAAAGGAATAAAGGGCATCCAAATTGGTAATGAAGAAGTTAAACTCTCCCTGTTTGCAGATGATATGATACTATACATAGAAAACCCTAAAGACTCCACGAGAAATTTACTGGAACTAATAGAAAGATTCAGCAGAGTAGCAGGATACAAGATAAACATTCAAAAATCAGTTGGATTCCTATACACCAGTAAAGAGAACGATGAAAAGGAGATCAGGAAATCAATACCATTTTCAATAGCCCCTAAAAAGATAAAATACTTAGGAATAAATCTGACCAGGAATATAAAAGACCTATACAAAGAAAACTACAAAACACTGCTGCATGAGACCCAAAGGGATTTACATAAATGGAAAAACATACCATGCTCATGGATAGGCAGACTCAACATTGTGAAAATGGCAATTCTACCTAAAGCAATCTACAAATACAATACAATTCCGATACAAATACCAACAACATTCTTCAAAGAGATGGAAAAACTAATTATTAACTTTATATGGAAAGGGAAGAAACCCCGAATAAGTAAAGCACTACTGAAGAAGAAGAATAAAGTTGGAGGACTCACACTACCTGACTTGAGAACCTACTATACAGCTACAGTACTCAAAACAGCCTGGTACTGGTACAACAACAGAGACATTGACCAATGGAACAGAATTGAGAACTCAGATGTAAATCCATCCACCTACGGTCACCTGATTTTTGACAAGGGCCCAAAATACATCAAATGGGGCAAAGACAGTCTTTTTAACAAATGGTGCTGGCAAAACTGGATATCCATTTGTAGAAAAATGAAACAGGACCCATACCTCACACCATATACAAAAACTACTTCAAAATGGATCAAAGACCTGAATATAAAGCCTCAAACTATAAAATTCATAGAAGAAAAAATAGGACCAACACTTCAGACCTTAATACATGGCATTAACAGGATACAAACCATAAACATCAACACAAAAAACCCAACAGATAAACTAGATAATTGGGATCTTCTAAAAATCAAACATCTATGCTCTTCAAAAGATTTCACCAAAAGAGTTAAAAGAGAACCTACAGACTGGGAAAAAATTTTTGGACAGTACAAGTCAGATAAAGGTCTAATCTCCATAATCTACAAGAAAATCCAACACCTCTACAACAAAAAGACAACCAATCCTATCAAAAAATGGGCAAAGGAAATGAACAGACACTTCACCAAGGAAGACATTCAAATGGCCAACAGACACATGAGGAAATGCTCCCGATCACTAGCCATTAGAGAAATGCAAATTAAAACCACAATGAGATACCATCTCACCCCGGCATTACTGGCACGAATCAAAAACACTGGAAATAACAAATGTTGGAGGGGCTGCGGGGAGACGGGAACTCTTATACACTGCTGGTGGGAATGCAAAATGATACAGCCATTTTGGAAAATGATATGGCGTTTCCTCAGAAAGCTAGAAATAGACGTACCATTCGATCCAGCAATCCCACTCCTAGGAATATATCCTAGAGAAATAAGAGTCATCACTCGAATAGACATATGCACACCTATGTTCATGGCAGCATTATTCACAATAGCAAAACGATGGAAACAACCTCGATGTCCATCAACAGATGAATGGATACACAAACTATGGTACATACACACAATGGAGTACTATGCAACAAGAAAGAACAATGAATCGGTGAACCATCTCATAACATGGATGAAACTGGAGGACATCATGCTGACTGAAATAAGTCAATCACAAAAGGACAAATATTGTATGAGACCTCTATTGTAAAAACCCATGAAAAAATTCACATGCAAAATGTAACAATCCTTGTTGGTTACCAGGGATGGGAGGGGGGGGGAATACTAAATAGGTAATAGATAAGTGGTAACTTGGGTGAGAGGTGAGATAGTACACAGTACAGGGGAAACTAACACAACCTGCACAAGGAAAGGTCATGGAGGCCCTATAGACACATCCAAACCCCCCAAGGGACTGAGTTGTTAGACGGAGGGCTCTGGGGACCATGATCTCGGGGAACATCTAGCTCAATTGGCATGACACTACTTATAAAGATAATGCTCTACATTCTACCTTGGTGAGTAGTGTCTGGGGTCTTAAAAGCCTATGAGCGGCCATCTAAGATACTCCACTGATCTCATCCCTTCGGGAACAAGGGAGAACGAAGAGAACAGGATACAAGGAAAAGATTAGTCCGAAGGACTAATGGTCCACAGCTACCAAGGCCTCCACGGGACTGAGCCCAGTACAGCTGGATGGTGCCCGGCTACCACCAATGACTCCTCTGACCAGGATCACAACAGAGGGTTCTGGGCAGAGCTGGAGTAGGATGTAGAGCATAATTTTAACTCCCCAAAAAAAAAAAAAAAAAAGAAGACCAGATATACTGGCCTAAAGAATACTAGAGAAACCTCGAGAGTGTGGCCCCCAGACACCCTTTCAGCTCAGAGGTGAAGTTACCTTCAAGGTTCGATGTTAAGCCTGGGAATGGACACCCCAGTAAAACTAAATGGGACTAACGATGTACAGGAGTCCGGTGACAAGGGCCAGAAGGCAGAGGGAGAGTAGGAAACTGATGATAAGGAACACAAATTGAATAAGGACACTGTCGATGTATTGTGAGATTGTTGACCACTGCTATAGGGCAACATTTGTAGTAACTATTAAATGGGAGGCTGTTTTGTCCTGTAAGCCTTCATCTTGGGCGAGCATGGCAGCACAATTGGAAGAGCATAGTCAATATCACTTAAATGTGTAAGTAAAAAGTTTTGAAATGGTGTTTAAATAAAATAAAAGTAAATAAATAAATAAATAAATAAATAAACAAATGAGACTAAAGAGGTACAATAGTCCACTGACAAGGTCCAGAAGACAGAAGGGGACAAGGAAGCCCCCTGGTGATAGGGAACACAAGGTGGAGTAAGGATATTCTTGATGTGCTGTGAGATTGTTAACCATTGTCATAGGGCAACATGTGTAGTAACTGTTAAATGAAAAACTATTTTGTTCTGTAAGCCTTCATCTTAAGTGAGAATAACAGCACAGTTGGAAGAGCGTAGTCAATGTCACTGAACTGTGAATGTAGAAATTTTTGAAACGGTGTATCTTTGGCCATCTGTAATTTTCATCAAAAAAAAAGGTTGAGAATTTAGAGGCTTAATACGTTGTGGGGTTGTTAACCAATGTCAAAAAACAACATGTGTACTACTATTTCATGAGAAACTATTTGCTCTGTAAGCTTTCACCTGAAGTACAATAAAATATATTTAAAAAAAAAAAAAAAAATCTTCTCTTTTACAAAATTCACAGAATCGAAGCCTGTTTCTGTAGGTTGCTGTGTAATAATAAAATATGATAATAAGGAAGTCCCTTTAAAATTAAGTGTCTTTTCTGGACATGAGAGCTTTTAAAAGCATGATGTATTTGAAGAAGTATATGCAGATGAGTGTGGCTCTGTTTTTAGTTTTCATCCAGTTGGCTCCAACTCATGGGGACCCCATGTACAACAGAGCAAAATGCTGACTGATTCTATACCATCTTCACAATGTTAGTATGCTAGATATGATTGTTGCAACTACTGTGCATATTTACCATCTTCCAACATAGGGGGCTCATCTTCCAACACTATATGGACAATATACTTTTGGGATCCATAGGGTTTTCACTGGCTAATTTTCATAAGTAGATCACCAAACTTTTTTTCCTAGTTTGTCTTAGTCTAGTGTCTCTGCTGAAATCTGACCACCATGGTGACCCTGCTGGTATTCAAAATACCAGTGACATAGCTTTCAGCATCATAGCAACATGCAAGCCACCACAGTACCATTAACTGACAGATAGCTCACTTCCCTTTCCTTTTGTCTCTTGTAAGATAAAAGGCGGTGCATGCCACACCCCAGGGAAACTATCTTTACATTGGATTAGGGATATGACCTGAACAAAGGTGTTACATGCCACCCTAATCCTCTTCAACAATCTTGACTCATTAACCACAGGCAGAGATTAGGATTTACAACACATAGGCAAATCACATCAGACAACCAAATGTTAGATAATCATACAATACTGGGAATCATGCTCTAACCAAGCTGACACATAATTTGGAGGGACACAATTCAATCCATGACAGATGGGGTCTACTGAAGGCTTTTCAGCAGGGGAAGAATTTGGTCAGATTTGTATTTATGAAAGATCATTCTAGCAGCAGTGTAGAGAATGGATTGGTTGTGAGCATGACTGGAGGCAGAAAAATTAGTTAAGAAACTTTTGCAAAGAGACTGTTGACATGACACTGGGAATACAAGGCCCTGATTCCGGCTCAGGCACTAATGCACTGTTACCTCTGGCAAATTACTTGGCCTCTCTGAGGCCCCACAGCTGCATGCTTGAAATGAGGGGTTGGACTGGTTGGTCTCTACAGTAGTTCCTGCACTGATACCATAATGGTAAAACAGCTTCCACAGTGTCTACTGTACTTTACAAGAAAGGAGCTGTGTTTTTCATGGGACGTTTGAGTCTTTCAAGATGACTGTTTTAATCGGCATCTTTATCATATGCAGAACACAAGTTGTTCATATAGAAATCAAAAAACTTCTTGATATCATTTAAAATTAATATGATAAATATGTACCTCTTGAGGAATTAGTTTACAAGTACTTCCCTTTTGAGGGTGTATTCTCACTTTATATTAAAATCTGTGTATCAGAGATCTTTGTCTAAAAGTGATGAATAAATTGCAGTTAGCAGTTCTTAGTTTTACAATAAAGCAGGGATTATTGTTTATCACATAATCTTTGTAATTCTTAAACTATTATGTATTCACAGAGCATGCTGGTTATTGCTAGGTGCCGTGAAGTATAGTGACACCATGTACAACAGAAAGAAACACTGCCCGGTGCTATGTTTGAGCCCGTTGTTGCAGCCACTGTGTCAATCCATCTCGTGAAGAGTCTTCCTCTTTTTGGCTGACCCCCTACTTTACCAAGCATGATGTCTTTCTCCAGGGACTGATCCCTCCTGATAACATGTCCAAAAGAAGTCTCACTATGCTTGCTTCTAATGAGCATTCTGGGATGTAGTTAAAATGCTCCTATTTATAAAAATACCAGGAAAAATGTTTTAAAAATAGTTGATAATACAAAATTTTCAAATGCATCTCTGAATTTGAGTAATTTTTTAGCACTTCACATTTTGTATCATATAGCATAGACATTCATTTTAAATTATTTCTCTTAAGTGTAAATTTTCGCTGTTGGGGAGTTTGGTACAAATTACTTAAATTTAGAGTAATAGGACCTTTGACACTGTAAAATAACTTTAATAAAATTTGTCATTATTTTCATTATTAAAGTCAGAGAAACTAAATATCGTATATTCCTCTTTCATCTGTAAAAGCTTGCTCATAATATTTGTTCTATCTGTTTTAAAAGGATCTACAATTGTCTTGAATCACATTCTATAACTGTTAAATGAGTTTACATACTGTTGATAAACTACTTATTTTTTTTAACTGCAATGTGAAAAATGGCAGAGTGTGATGCTATTTTTGTTTTACATTAAATGTGATAATCTTTGATAGTTCTAATATGGACGTTTATGAAGAAAACTAACTTTTTAAAAATAATTATTTTTGCATTTTCTCAAGATGTGCACATAGTCCTCTTTATAATGCAGCATATGTTTTCATGGGTACATTTTTTAAGGTATCATATCACCCTTAAGCTTATAACAACATCTTCCCTGGGTATCGGATCATTTTTGGCACTTCAAATTTCTTTGTTCTCATTACCATTTATTTCCTGCCTTGGTTTCCTGTGGGAACTGCTTATAGTGCCTTATTTGACAAGTCTGCCTTATTATGGCTTCTTTTCAGCTCTTGTTACTGCTCTTTGTAGTGTATTACTGGGATTAATGTACTATACAATAAAATGCATACTATATTTTACCTTATTATAAATGAAGTAAATATTTCACAGATTTTACATGCTTAATACAAGTAGCATATTAAATATTCTATATACATAAAAATAACCCCCAGACAGAATATTTCTGTCAACTGAGTACGCTCAGGGATTGTTCAAGGGAGCAAAAGCAGTCTTTGACACCACCACCCACATGACACTTACAGTGAAATTTGTACTGAAAAAAGGTACCCTGGAGGAAGTAGACCTCCTTCGCTAGTGCCTTAGTTGTAAGCTCCCTTAGTGCCTTATTGGTAAGGTGTAAGTTTAACTATATAATGGCTATTCAATGTACTCATCTTTAAACTGCGTAGGTTGGACTAGATGGTTTATATTTTACTGTTTTTCTTTAAATATTTGATTCTGAGTACTTACATTCCAAGACATAACCTTGTGCTTTCATAAAATTATCAATGCATTAGGCTTTTGTGGTTCAGTGGTAAAATTTTTCCTTTCCATACAAGAGACCTAGCTTTGATTCCAGGCCAATGCACCTCATGTGCAGCCACCACCAGTCTGTTAGTGGAGGCTTATCCGTTGCTATGATGCTGAGCAAGTTTCAGTAGAGCTTCAAGACTAACATGGACTCGGAAGAAGGCCTGGCAATCTATTTGTTAAAATCAGCCAGTGAAAACCCTATGGACCACAAGAGTCCAATCTGCAACCAATTATGGGGATGGCCCTGAACCAGACATTGTTTTGTTCCATTGTGCATGTGGTTGCCATGAGTCTGGGCTAACTGGATAGCAACTAACAACGAATAGGTTATATTAACTATTCAAATAAACCAAGCATAAATCTCTTACATGTATAACGAAGTTAAAGTTTAGTTTACTCTGGTGTCATATAGTTTTGAAAGAAAACTAATGAGAACCTAAGCTGCAGAGATCATCTAGTGTCTGTGCCATACTTGTTTCAAATACAAGTAGTCCCTGACTGACGACAAGGTTCCCTTCCAATGGCTCCTTAGTAAGTCGATTCTGACCTAAGTCGAGTACTTCTTTTTTTTTTTTTTCAGTTTTCATTGTTATTGCCTTTTATTATCAGTATCTTTATAAATCTTATCTTTGTCTTTGGGGGTTGGAAAAATTACATATAAACTTACAGATATATTCTAATATATCCTTAAAAAAATACACAAATCATAAAAATTTATTCCAAAGTTAGACAACATTGGCATTTTGTCAGTTGCACTAATAACTCCACTTGTGGAATGTTCTGGAACATCTGAATTACCTCTGGGAATGGGGATAGCATTTCTAGTCAGAAAATCAATGAGAGTTATCTGCATGGTCCTTTTCTTTTTTTCTTCATATTTCACTGTAACTTCTCAACACTTTCCAAATCTGCCAATCAGCTTTAGCAAAGTGATCAGCATCTGGGTCCATGTTTTCAAGTAACTGAAGACCCTAATCTACTTTAGAAAACACTTCAGCTAACCCTTTCATTGTAACTCATAACATTGAACACCAGTAAGTGAACATCTGAGAAAGACAATATCAGCTAATTACATGCTGCAACACTGTATGTAGTGCATATTACTAACAAAAAGATACAAAAAAACAGATGGTCATAAGTTTGATTTGTCGTAAATCAATACATCATAAGTCGGGGTCTAACTGTACTCCTATCTCCAGTAACCCTGACATTGCTTTAGTTCAAGTCTTTATCTTCCAAAAAGCATAGGTAGTTAAACATCTTTTATGTAATTCTACATTAACCTATATATATATCTCAATCCGCATCTCCATTAGACTGGGGCAGAAGAGTCTCTGATCTTGGCCAGTTCATCAGATGGCTCCACTATCATTACCACATACAAAAATAATTTAATAAAGTAAACTTGGGGTCACTCTAGATCCAAGAGCTCAGGGTTAATACAGGGTGATCATAACTCTAAATATCTGCTCTTGTGAGTAATGCCTTTCTAGCCCTGGGGAACCACTTCACTGCATCTCTTGCCCCACATCCTTGAGACAAAAGATGTCTGAATACTGAGAACATTTGTGGATTGTGCTGCTGCCTACATTACAATCTGCTCTATGACAGAGTGTGGAGACAATTTGAGCAACAGAAGCATTTAGATGAGAGAAAAGACAAATTAATTAACTTGTCAAATCCTTCCTCTCAGCATGAATGCAACAGATTCCTGCATAACCAAGTATCATTTCCCAGTAACACTGAAATACCTTTTATTTTATTTTTTTTTCTTCTCCTCTGTTTCACTCCATGGTGCCAGAAATACTCCAAAATTACATGGTATTCAGAACAGTTACACATGGTGTTTGAAAAACACATTGCAGCATTAAACAATCCCTCTTATTGTAAATATATGTAAATCTAGATGAAAAAATGCAAACCATAATATCAATTTTTTAAATCAGTAACAAGATGGATGGAAATTGACCAAAAGAATTTTGAGGTTTTATTTTCAAGAAATAAATTTATTTATTTATATTTAGTTAACTTTTCAAAAATGTAAACAACACAATTTTTCTCTTCTTTTGAACTTAAAGTGTTTATATGCTTTACTTAAAATGTGTCTTTGCCTTTTAATTTTAGTGAATAAAACAAACAAACAAACAAAAAACCTGCTGTCATTGCGTCTATTCTTTCTCATGACAACCCCGTGTGTTACAAATTAGAACAATTCCATATGGTTTTCTTGGCTGTAATCTTTACAGAAACAGATCTCCAGGCTTTTTTCTAAAGTGATTACAAAATTAAACTTCACGGAATAAGAATATAGTGATTTACTGAATTCTCTTTATTTTATTGTCCATCCAAATATTGCTGCCTCATCAATAAAACCTTCAAACATGTAACAAAAATATTAAATTGTGTCTGATACTTGGCTGATTTTCAGTCATATAATATAGCTTTTCACAAAATTTCCTTTTTTACTGGTGTGAAGGTATAATTATGATGATAGGAGTGGACATATTTTAACAGTTTGTTATGTATATTTATAACCTTTAAATATATAGTTGATGCTACATTATTTGTCCTTTCTTTTAGCCCCATAATTGTAAGGGAGGAGCCTGACCTCAACAGCAAACATCTGCCTATTACGATGAAATAATGTATTTCCTTCTTTCCCCTGGCTATTTTAATAAGAAACTAAACATAATCCATGCCCTGGCCAGCAAAACAAATGCAATATTCAAACAAAATAAGATGTTCTAGGCAACAAATGAGGCCCCAGCCTACAGTATGTTTATCATAGAGACCTTTAATCTCATGTAAGTTATCATCTAAAATCCTGAATCCAAGCCCAAATTCAATATCATTTGCTGCAGAAGTACCTCAAGTTCCCCTTTTGCCTCACTGAATGAACCTTGAATTTCGTTTTGAGGTTGCCATTTTCTAAGGTGGGAGCACTGTTGGTTCAGTGGTAGAATTCTTGCCCTCCATGCAGGAGAATCAGTATCAAACTCAGTTTCTGGACAATGCACCTCATGCACATTCACCATCCTCCAGACTAAGACAGGCTAGAAAGAAATGCCTGGGGATTCTGCAACCAATTATGAGGATGGTCAGGGGACAATTCAGCAGCAGCTCACAATTTTCTGAGACACTTTTTTCATTAACTCTGGACCTGACCTACCATATTACTGGCCAAGGCTTGTTTCCTGACTTTCTTGACAGCAAGGGTTACCTTGTAAATAATGGTCTCCTTGGTGGAGGTGGCTTGTTCTAATTTATCTTTGTATTTATAGTATCTAGCTCAGTGATTAGCACATAGTGAGCACCCAATACATACAGACTTGTTGAATAAATAAACGAATGGATGAATGAATAAATTAGAGACAATGCTCTCTATTTTTCTTCTTTTAGGCTACATCTATAGGTTTTTATTTTCAGTATAGAGCCCACATTTTTTTTTTTTTTGACAGTTTTTTTTTTTTTTTTTTAGGGCCTAGGGAGTTTTAAGAGGAAAATTATACTTTGAAAGTATTTGAAGCTTTCCTTAACAAAATGACTTCTTAGCTATGTGTACAATCTTTGTGTTCTGATTCTTGGGTAATAAAGCTAACAATAATACAGTCTTCCTCAGTCCCAGGCATTGGTCTTAGCAGTTTTACATGTAACTTATTTTATCTTCATAATAATCCATTAAGGTAAATACTTCTATTATCTTCATGCTACAGATGAGGAAACAAGCAAAGGGGATGTATACAGCAAGCTCTCAACTGCTATGCACTTTGACTCTCTCTTGTTTGGTTTCTTGTTTTTTTGTTTACTTGTTTTCCTGAAAGGGATAAATATTAAAATTGCAGTCATCTGAAGGAGAGGAAGGTGTTAAACAGTAAATAAAAATCAAGAGAGACAGCTTTTAGAAACTGGGGAAGAAAATAATCTGCCTTTGCCCAAGATTTGCTTTCTTATAAATAGACTTTGAAGAACTTATATTTAAGGTATGGGTTTTTGGTTTATAGGACATTGTATGACATCATAAGATGTAAGAACATCAGAGCCTCAATTAACATAGTGTGGGCAGCCTCAGAATGCAATTTCAATTAAAACTAGATTATCCAATTACATGCTATGCTGGCTCTATGATATCTGAGATTTTATTAGTTTTCTTTAAATATTTCAGTATTTTCTTATCTGTAATAAATGATGGCAATGAAAAGGTTATGTGTCCATAACTGACCCACAGCATTATGTTAGCACAGTGTAATTAAGGATATATTCTGTCAGTAAAGAAAATCACTGGAGACCAAAGGAGTGGTTTGATATAAAACCACTTTAAAATGTTCTGTAGTCTAGATAGAGGGGTGGAGGGTGGTCAACAACTAGAAAACATGGTTTTAAAAGAAAGTTGTCTACCTTTCTTACATATGCTTATATTATACAGACACTGAATGAAGAAATTTTATATTTCTTCTATGTAGTTTCACTGGAGAAAAGATCCACAAACTAAATAATTAAATGTTTTAATTACAAACCATGCTTCCTTAATAGTGTAGAGTCTTTTAAACTTTTTGGGAAATCATTTTAAAGAAAAATGAAAAGTTATTATTAAAGATTCACGTTCTTACAAAATCTAGACTTACTGGATCTATTGAGACTGGAGAAACTTCCTAATCAATTGCTCTGTGATAATCTTCAAGCCATGAACCAAAATTATTTCCTGAAGTCATCTTTAAGCTAAGCAACTCTTTAGCTAAACTAGTAAAGAATGTGCCATGAGACTTGCACTTTTAAAGAATTACCTATATGACATCAAATTGTCAACAGTAACTCTAAAGCACAGATGAGAAGTTTAGGGAGTAGTAATTCTAAATAAATGGTGGTCAAACAATATGGGTAGAGATAGCAAGAATGGTGGATGAAGAATGAAGAACATAGCCAATGCTATTGAACTGTAGCTGTAGAAATTTATGCGTGGGCATATGTTTTGCTATTTATATTTTTACCAAAATTAATATTAAAAATGTGATTAAAGAATTTTGCACAGGTGAGTGAAAAAGATAAGTTTTGCATTAAGCAAAAAGATAAGTTTTATATTATAAAAGAATGGATTGCATATAGGCAACACTGGATTCAGGAAGTCCAACTAAGAAGCTTTTGCAGCAGGCACATAATAAGGGATTATGCCCTAGACTAGAGTAGTTAACAGACTTGCAGAAGAGTAGATGGAATCAAGCTACATTTAGGAGGTAGCAA
This sequence comes from Dugong dugon, assembly GCA_030035585.1. NCBI lineage: Eukaryota > Metazoa > Chordata > Mammalia > Sirenia > Dugongidae > Dugong > Dugong dugon. The sequence goes on along the minus strand of CM057473.1, from coordinate 31,635,010 downwards.
CAATATTTTGATAGAGTTGGTATGGGTTGTGAGGAAGAACGAGGAATAAGGATGGGACACAGGTTTCTTGTTGGGGCAATTAGGATTCAAAATGACAAATGTGTAGTTTGAGATGACCATAAGACATATACGTGAAAATAGTGTGTCTGGAGTTGGGTATTTCTTTAGGGCTACTCAGTGTATTAAGTCATTGAGCAAGTAGATATTGAGTGCTGAGTATGTGTCAAGCCAGCTGGTTATCACTGAGATAATAGTAGAATAAAAACCTAGTGCTACTTTTCCTAATATGTCAGTTTTAGTGATAAAGATACATAGTAGAAGACATTATCTAGTCCTGATGGTCAAGGAAGATTTTCCAGAGAGAGGAACATTAAGACTGAAACCTGTTACTCAATAAGGTTGCATTAGACATTGAAAGAAATCCAATGTGACTATAGCTCAAAGAAGAAGAAAGTGAGTAGCATAATATATGATTTATGAGGTTGGCAAAAGCCAGATGACACTGGTTGCTAATGATATATCTTAGCTTGGAAATGAGTTTTTCTATATTTTAAGACTTTAGCTGCTGTGAATAGACTGTACTGGGATTGTGAATGGATGGACAGACAATGTGGATATCAAAGCTCATTTAATCCCTGTAGAAAACTGATATTGATAAAACCATATGGACTAAGATTTTTTGTAGTAGAATTAAATGAAAAAAGAATCTAAAGATATTTGAGAGGTAGAATTTATAGGAATGTGAAATATATTGAAAATGAAGATGGTTAGGGAGACTCCCCAAAATTCTGACTTGAAATGTGTATATTGTCACTGAAAGGAGAAGAAACATTAGGGAAAATGCAAATTTTTTTTCTGGGAAGAAAAGAGTTAAAGGATCCACACTAGATATGCTAATTTAATGGAACTCAAAAGTTCAGTTGTATAACTTTCTATACGGATATACCAAAACCAAACCAAACCCCTAAGGTCAAGTTGATTCTGACTCGTAGCGATCCTATGGAGCACTTCTACTCTAAAAGAGTGGCTGGTGGATTTGAACTGCTGACTTTTGGTTAGCAGTTGAGCTTTTAACCACTGTATCACCAAGGCCCCCTTTGGATACAGTGTTTAGGGAAAAAGAGGGGAGGAAGTGGTGAAGAAAAAACCATCAATAATCTGGAGGTCCCATTGAGGTCATATAATACTTTGAGTGGGACTTATTGATCAATCGAAGTGTCATAGGTGAGATGATTAAGATTGCAGAATTAGATGTTTGAATCAGTAATCTCAAAAGTATGATAATTTTCAGATGATTTGATCAACGGTTTTTATTGATTCTGGGCCCGAAGTGAATGAGGATAAGTAGTGAAAGAATGTAAAAGAGAGAAGAGAAAATATCTCAGGACAAAATCCTGATCAATTAGAACTTAAAGTTTGATAATAGAGGAGGAATGAGAGAAAAACCTCAGGAGGAGATGCAAGATAATTTAACAAAAAAACAAACAAATAAACCATTAAAACAAGTGATTGTATTTCCCTGCAAGCCAAAGGTCAAGAGATTTTGGCCAAGGGAAATATGGTCAGTATCTTAAAGCTACTGAAACAGGCAAGCAGAAGAAGACTGAAAAGTAATATTTGGATTTCTGACTTGAGTTTAATACTAAATGGCATAGCTAAAAGGAAGAAATGGACAGAATTTTCATGAGTAACTGAATGAGTTTTTGTCACTCATGAATAATATATAACTACAATTATTATATTAGGCAATATGAATACGCAAATAAACAAATTCCACACCTTCCATTTAAATATAGGATATTATGATCAGTTCTCTCCACACATCTGTCAGTTTGCCGTACCGTAGGGGCTTGTGTGTTGCTGTGATGCTGGAACTATGCCACTGGTATTCAAATACCAGCAGGGTCACCCATGGTGGACAGGTTTCAGCTGAGTTTCAAGACTAAGACACACTAGGAAGAAGGACTGAGCGGTTTACTTCTGGTAAGAATTAGCCAGTGAAAACCTAATTAATAGCAGTAAAATATTGTCTGATATAGTGCCAGAAGATGAGCCCCTCAGGTTGGAAGTCACTCAAAAGACGACTGGGGAAGAGCTGCCTTCTCAAAGTAGAGTCATCCTTAATGACATAGATGGAGTCAAGCTTTCAGGACCTTCATTTGCTGACGTGGCACAACTCAAAATGAGAAGAAACAGCTGCAAACGTCCATTAATAATCGGAACATGGAATGTATGACGTATGAATCTAGGAAAACTGGAAATCATCAAGAATGAAATAGAACACATAAACATCGACATTGTAGGCATTAGTGACTGAAATGGACTGGTACTGGCCATTTTGAATTGGACAGTTATGTGGTCTACTATGCCAGAAATGATAACTTGAAAAGGAATGGTGTTGCATTGGTTGTCAAAATAGAACATTTCAAGATCTATTCTGAAGTACAAGACTGTCAGTGATAGGATAATATCCATACGCCTATAAGGAAAACAGTTAACATAACTATTATTCACATTTAAGCACCAACCACTAAGTCCAAAGATGAAGGAACTGAAGATTTTCACCAACTTCTGCAGTTTGAAATTGATGGAACATGCAATCAGAATGCACTGATAATTACTGGTAATTAGAATGAGAAAGTTGGAAACAAAGAAGAAGGATTGATAGTTTGTAATATGGCCTTGGTGATAGAAACGATGCCAGAGATGACACGACAGAATTTTACAAGACCAATGACTTCATCATTGCAAATACCATTTTTCAACAACATAAATCGTGACGGACCTCACTTGATGGAATACACAGAAATCAAATCTACTACCTCTGTGGAAAGAGACAATGGAAAAGCTCAATATCATCAGTTAGAACAAAGCCAGGGGCCAACTGCAGAACAGATGATCAATTTCCTATATGCAAGTTCAAGTTGAAAGTGAAGAAAATTAGAACATGTCCATGAGAGCCAAAGTATGACCTTGAGTGTATCCCACCTGAATTTAGAGACCATCTCAAGAACAGATTTGATGCGTTGAACCCTAATGACCGAAGACCAGAGGAGTCATGGAATGACATCAAGGACATCACACATGAAGAAAACAAGAGGTCATTAAAAAGACAGAAAAGAAGGAAAAGTCCAAAAATGGATGTCAGAAGAGAAGCTGAAAATTGCTCTTAAGTAAAGAGTAGCTAAAACAAACAGAAGAAATGATGAAGTAAACGAGCTGAACACCATATTTCAATGGACAGATTGAGAAGACAAAGTAAAGTATTATAATGACATGTGCAAAGACCTGGAGTTAGAAAACCTAAAGGGAAGAGCACGCTCGGCATTTCTCAAGCTGAAAGAACTGATGAAAAAATTCAAGCCTCGAGTTGTAACATTGAAGGATTCTATGGGGAAATGCTAAAAAACACAAGAAGCATCAAAAGAAGATGGAAGGAATACACAGAGTCACTATACCAAAAAGAACTGGGCTGTGTTCAACCATTTCAGGAGGCAGCATATGGTAAGGAACCATTGGTACTGAAGGAAGAAGTACAAGCTGCACTGAAGGCATTGGTGAAAAACAAAGCTCCAGGAATTGACAGAATACCAATTGAGATGTTTCATCAAAAGGAGGCAGCGCTGAAGTGCTTCCTTGTCTATGCCAAGAAATCTAGAAGACAGCTACCTGATCAACCAACTGGAAGAGATCCATATTTATGTCTATTCCCAAGAAAGGTGATCCAGTTGAATGTGGAAATTATTGAACAATAGCATTATTATCACGTGCAAGTAAAATTTTGTTGAAGATCATTCAAAAGTGGCTGCAGCAGTATATCAACAGGGAACTGCCAGAAGTTCAAGCCAGATTCAGAGGAGGATGTGGAACCAAGGATATCATTGCTGATGTCAGAAGGGTCCTGGCTGAAAGCAGAGAGTACCAGAAAGATGTTTACCTGTGTTTTATTGACTATGCAGAGGCATTTGACTGTGTGGATCATAACAAATTATGGATAACATTGCTAAGAATGGGAATTCCAGAAAACTTTATTGTGCTCCTGAGGAACGTGTACATAGATCAAGAGGCAGTCATTCAAATGGAACAAGGGGATAGTGTGTGGCTTAAAGTCAGGAAAGGTGTGCGTTAGGGTTGTGTGTTTCACCATACTTATTTAATCTATACTCTGAGATACTAGACTATATAAAGAAGAAAATGGCAACACGATTGGAGGAAGACTCGTTAACAACCTGCGTTATGCAGATAACACAACCTTACTTGCTGAAACTGAAGAAGACTTGAAACACTGATGAAAATCAAAGGCTACAGTCTTCAGTATGGATTACACCCCAATATAAAAAAACGCAAATCCTCACAACTGGACCAATAAGCAACATCATGATAAATGGAGAAAAGTTCAAAGTTGTCAAGGATTTCATTTTACTTGGATCCACAATCAACACCCATGGAAACAGTAGTCAAAAAATCAAAAGATGCATTGCCTCAGGCAAATATGCTGCAAAAGACCTCTTTAAAGTGTTAAAAAGCAACGATGTCACCTTGAGGACTAAGGTGTGCCTGATCCAAGCCATGGTATTTTCAATAACCTCATATGCATGCAAAAGTGGATGATGAATAAGGAAGACCAAAGAAGAATTGATGTCTTTCAATTATGGTGTTGGGGAAGAGCATTGAATATACCATGGACTGCCAAAAGAGTGAACAAATCTGTCTTGAGAGAAGTACAACCAGAGTGCTCCTTAGAAGCAAGGATGATGAGTCTGTGTTTCAAATACTTTGAACATGTTATCAGGAGAGATTAGTCCCTGGAGAAGGACATTGTGCTTGGTAAAGTAGAGGGTCAGCGACAAAGAGGAAGACCCTCAACGAGATGGATTGACACAATGGCTGCAACAATGGGCTCAAGCATAATGACTGTGAGGATGGTGCAGGACTGGGCGGTGTTTCTGTTGTACACAGGTTCATTATGAGTCTTAACCGACTCGAAGTTACCTAACAACAACTACAATGATTAGTTCCAGTTGAAAGTTATCTGCATAAAGCAAATGCTGAAAACACTTTATCTGCTTAGTTTTTTGCTCCAGATATTGCAAAATGAGTGTAACATGTTTGAAACAGCACGGTTTCAATTCCTCACTTGTCAGTTTTCGTACTGTGGTGGCTTGGTTGTTGCTATGATGATGGAAGCTATGCCACCAGTATTTCAAATATTAGTATTGTCACTTATGCTGAAAAGGTTTCAGTGGAGCTTCCAGACTAAGATAAACTAGGAAGAAAGGTCTGGTGATCTACTTTTGAAAATCAGTCAATGAAACCCTATAAATCACAACAGAATATTGTCCAATATAGTGCTGGAAGACGGGCCCTCTAGGTTTGAAAGTACTACACAATAACCACAACAATATACTCAAACATACCAATGATCATGAAGAAGCAACAGTGCTACTGCGTGGAAACCCCAGGTACTTACTTGGTATAATTCATATTCACCAATAAACGAGAGTTTGAGGTGGGAGAACAAGAAACGCAGCTTCACTTCGTTGTACAAGGAAATGGAGCAATCGGAGTTGTTGCTGTCAAGACTGCTCACCGGGGGACAGGGAGGCTACTTTTAAAGGGGTTTACAAGTACAGAGTTCATACAAGTTAAGTCAGCAACATTCTTAATCATGCTATGTAGGCACAATGGGGTTTACATATACCCTCCAAGCAAAAGCAAGATTCCAATGCAAAGCTGGGGGCGGGGAGAGCCCAGCAAAGGAAATGATTTTGCAACACAGCAGGGTAGGGGAGAAAGTCAGGTAAAGAATACAGCACTGTGGGGGTTTGTCTCACTCCTCCCATTTCTTTTTTGACATCGGTCATTCAAGACCAGTGTCAGTTTTGAACTACAGCCCGGCTCAGAATTGTTTGGCATATTTTTGGAGAGGGGCGTATATCGGACCTAGGCCTTTCATTGTGGCTACTGACCTCTTGTCAGTTTATAATTATTTACTAAATATTAAAAGAAAAAAGAGTGGCTCTTATGCCCTGTTTATGTGAATGTCTCCCTAATAGATTCTTTTCTTTTTCTTTTTTTTTTCAGATTCTTAGCTATTGTCTTTATACCTTAGGGCTGGGCTTAGTTAAGTTCCTAAATGGTGGCCATTGCAGAATCTTTAAACTCACGGTGCTAGTTTTCCACCAGATACCATTTGGCTCTTCACCAGGATATTAAGTAAGAACGATATTCTCAATCTCATTGCTGGAGAGGGCAGACTCAGTGTGCATTAATGTTTTAGCCCGAAGCCTTCTTTTACCCTTTAGGTGTGTAAGACAATAGAAGATAAATTCTATTATGCCTAATACTATCAGGATGCAGACTAAGAATATTACTACCCCTTGTAGTATTGATCTAGCCCATGTACTTATTTTTGATGGTAGCCAACCAGACAAATCTTGTGTTTGTAAGGGTGTTACACTGTGAAACCAAGTAGCTTGCTGTCTATTCTATGCATACCCTGTCTTACTTCTCCTGTGTTATTTATCTAAATGCAGCAAGAGGTATTTGCTACAGCACAGACTACACTTTCTTGGGCTAATAAAAAAATATTAAGGCTATTTTTTGTTATCTCATGTCATTTTGGCTGATGAGGTTAGAGATTACTGTTGTGTCTTTATCTCATTAACAACTTTGTCTGTTATTTGTCCCATAATGATTCATAAATTTCATAAAGATTTCTCTAATTCAACTATACTGTAACTAGGAATTAAAGCTACCAACTATACTCTGAGTATCGGTCCAATGGCTTTCTTTTTGACTCTCGTTTTATAGTGTGTAACAGTTTAACATTACCTTTTAAGTATTTACGAGTATCATTACTATGAATATCTAAAGGTAATCTTAAAATTCTCAAAGTGCGTTGCCCATGCATTCTCCAGGAATCTAAACAAGAGATTCCCCATGTAAACTCACTGTCAGTTGGAAAGGGATTATTTAAAACCAGTATAGTTGGATTCACCACACACAAGATTTGTCTAGAGGAAACAGAAGGTATGGAAAAATTCACATGTGACAACCAGACTCTCATTAGAGAATACATGATTAACAAGATAATATAGGATGGACCTCTCCTATTAGAGGTCTTTAGTTAATCTGTTTAAAACATACTAAGTGTTCTCCTCGAGGGCCAGCTGTCCCTCCTTGGTCTATTAACAGTCATGGGTCACTTTCCCAGAAGAAGTAGTGTCACAAAACTGTTTTTATGAGAGAAGAGCTTCTAATTCAAGAGCTACAATATCTAAACCTGCTAGTTAAATAATTTAGGAGAAAGGAAAATGGTTTCTTATGTCTAGAAAGTAGAACCTTAAAATAACAGCAATATTCTCATATAAAACCCATAGTTTCCTTTTGTTTACTCAGTCTTATGTAGTTAATTTCTGTTCTGTGTGATTTTGGATCTGCCAAAGTCAACTTCTGCATAAGAGTTCTGGAAATCTTGACTGAGTTTAGTCACAGTCCTTTTCCTGAGTCTAATATAGTCCATCTTTTTTTTTTTTTTGGCTATATTCTGGTCAAACATTTTCAGAAAATCAGCAAAATAAAACCTTATCTGCAGATGACAAAGCTTAGTATGGCCACAATTAATTTATAAAAATATTCTTAATAGTGAAAGACCTGATAGAAATTAATTACAAGCATAACATAAAGGCCAAATAAAATCAGTTAAAAAAAAACTTTAGATAAAAATATATTTAAATATAACCTTTTAACTGTATTTTGAAAGAGCTTCAGATATAACACATAATAATCTTGAGACATAATACCAGGATATAGCAAGTCAGGATATACCAAAAATATACCAAGATTATCAAATCTTTAAATACCTGAATAGTAATAAAAGAAAACTTCATAGGTAAATGATGTGAGTCAATCCACTAGCTTTGATAAAGTTGTGACCAAGTTAGCAAGTAAGAAACAATAATAAAATTATGACATAATATTGTGCGTTTGCTGTCTAATACTAGGCAAAAACACAAGAGGCAATACTAACATGTAAATCTTAACCTAAAGAGAATCAGACGTTTTTCTTGATTTTAACAACACCTTTCACGTAATTTATTAAATAAAACTTTTTAGCATTTTTCCTTTATAAAATTTTTTTTGTGGCTTTCCATGAAGTTTCAGAGTTGTCAGGAGTTTATTACAGGTCACAGTGAAACAATAGTTATTTAACCAAAGATCTTAAAGTAAAAACCTTGGCTCTTCCCCCGCCCCCAAAAGCCATGTGGCTGGGTTTTGGCCCAAGAATCTTATTCTAATGAGAGGCCAAACCTCTGCCTTCGAGGCAGATTACACAAAGAATAAATTAACCCTTCAACTCAAAAATCAAAGAAAAATTTTTTATCTTAACGGCAGGAAACCCAATTCTTTGTTTTATATTTTATTTAACATTAAAGCTCCTAAAAATCTCGTAAATTAAACCATTAAACTTTAGTCAGACAGATAAAACTTTTGACCATATCAAATACATTTCTTTTTAGTAAACTTCTTAAACGTTGTCTTTGTTGTATACCTCTTATGCTGCATCTCTTTAAATGGCAAAAATGAACACTCTTATTAGCAGACCCAAATTGGCAAAACAGAACACTATTTTCCAGGTGTTCTCTGAGCCACAAAAAAGAAACCTAATAAGAAATGCCATGGGGTTTGGACAGTGTTTTGCTTAGACCATGTGTACCTTTACTGCAGGAGCATTATCTTGTGGGTGGCAGGCAGCCTAGTGCTCTAGCCTGTCTCGCGACCACCTTATCCTGTCACTGGAGTCTTTAAGGCTCAAGATGAGCACCAGTGACTACTCTAATGGCTTTTACTGGGCAACTCTTGCCAGAATTTTTGTGGCTTATAGTGGCTCAGAGCTCTTTGAAAACAGAATTACCTCTTTAATGTTTCAAACGCCCAAATATGGACTTAAACTGCGGTTCACCAGATACCACTCTTAAAACAAGTGATCAGTCAAAAATCTAAGATTCTCCTTAATCAAACAACTGATTTTTCAAACAAATATGCAGAACAAAACTTAAGAAAGCACGAGAAAAAGAACAAGCAAAGGCTCGTTTTCTGAAAGCACTTACCCTGTGGGTGTCAAAGGGTTGTGGAATGTGAATGCTTGGGTCCAAAAGATAGGACCTCTCTTTTTGCCACCTTCTGCTCCCCAGCCCAGGTCTCCTTGAGGTCGACTGGACTTGTGGTTTTAGAATCCCTGCAGCAACTAACTCTTGTAGAGTGAAAGCACCACAAAGCTTAGTTAAGCAAAAAGAAAGGTTTTATTTGGCATATGTTCAAAAAGGCAAAAGTGGGAAGCAGACAAGCATGCTGCCAGAGCCATGTCTTTCCGAGTCTCTGTTCCCAGCTCTTAAGGCTGCATCTTAGAGGGCTGCATTTCGGGATCCTTTGAAAGTTCTCCATTCTCTACATACACACACACACACAATGACACAACCTAATCCGGTGCACAAACTTAACAGGTACCTGAGCCTTTTGTGCCCTCAGCGGTCAATTCCTCCCGCTTCTTGGGACTCAATTCTAAGGCCTTACCTAGGAATTACCCTGTTACTTTTCAATAACCTCAGATTCCTAATGCCCTCAACTGTCAGTTTCTCCCGCTTCTGGGGACAGTTTCAAGGCCTTACCTAGGCACTTAGCAAATGACCCAGGTGTGTTTCATGTCTGTCACAGAGCCGTGGTTTGGGTTCCGGGGTGGAGGTGGGGGGGCCGCTTTGGATCGGCTTTCAGAGCTGCTCCAAGGTCTCTAGGAGAAATTTCCTGGTGGCGCCAGAAATCAGAGCTGTTCTGCTTTCTGATCCCCGTCAGGAACTGAGCAGATGCCTCCTGGCCGGGTCGCCAGAAATGTTACCGGGTGGAAACCCCAGGTTCTTACTTGGCATGACTCGTATTGGCCGATAAACGAGAGACCGAGGTGGGAGAACAAGAAAAGCACCTTTATTTCATTGTACAAGGAAATGGAGCAGTCCGAGCTGCTGCCGCCAAGACTGCTCACCGAGGGCTGACAGGCAGGTTACTTTTAAAAGGGTTTACAAGCAGAGAGTTCATACAAGTTACGTCAGCAACATTCTTGATCACGCTACGCAGGCGCAATAAGGGTTTACGTATAACCTCCAACCAAAAGTAGAATTCAAATACAAAGCTGAGGGATGTGCTAGAAACCCAGCAAAGGAAATGATTTTGCAATACAGCACTGCAGGAGAGGAAGCCAGGTAAAGACTACAGCACTGTGGGGCTCTGTCTCAAGAGGGCGGGCAACGATTTGTTCTGTTGTACGTAAGATTGCTATGAGTCGAGCAACTAAGAACAACAACCATTTCGATGTATTCATGGTATTCACTGCCACATTATCCTATACCTAACTCTCTTCTTCTTTCCTTCAAATATACTTATTTAAATACCGATCTGTACCTTAAAACATATATTATTTAACAATAGTAAATTATTACAAAGTACATACAGTAGTATTTTGGAATACACTACTATTTATATAGTCTATTTTAGTAAAACAATATTATATTAAATATATCTTATTTCCACAACGGAATATGTTACTCAAGGTCATACAAGAAATCAAATATAGAGTTGTGTATTTCCTTGTTTACTTGAAAAACAGCTTTTTTTTTTTTTTGAATCGAAATTTTTTTCATCATGATACAGTTATTGCTTGTGCTCTTATCACTCAATTCTCCTTTATCCTGTGTTGAAAAATATTTGTTGGTATAAACTGTGTGTTCCCAGAGATGGTTAAGATCAATAAAGGCCAAAGAAAGAATAGTCTTCCAAGAAGAAATCAAAGACAATACTTAGTATTTTAGAGCTTCCTAGGGGAATTGGGAATTAAGACTACTCCAGGTGGCTCTTAAAATCATCTAAAAGTTTCATAGTAGGGCAGTGTGCCAAGAATGTCATAAAAATTCAGTGCATGCTAGATGCTTTTTTGTTTGCTAATATTTTGAACATTCAGCCCATTAAAGGAGACTGTGTCACTTTTCATTTAAATAATGTTTAATAACAACCATCTGATAAAAATTCCACATATCATACAGCCTGCAGTAAAAGTAATTTCTCATGTCCTCATCAACAGTGAAACTGTCAAAGAAGTAAATAATCTCACTGAAGAAGACAATGTATTTACCATCTCAGGGTCTTTGTTCAATTTTAACATTGTCGTTGTTTCATATGACACAATTGTAGAAAAAAACGGTGAAAATAAGTTGAAATATTTTGTTTTAGCTTGTGAATGACAATACATGTCACCAATAGTTTGTTATTATTTTTATTGCTCAATTTGCATACTAAACATTTTTCTTTTCTCCTTTCTTCTAGTAGCAGATAAACATTTTCTTCCAGGTTAGATAAGAGTTCGAGATAGCATTCATTAAGAATAGCGAACACAGAGAGAAAAAAACTATATGAGTAAAATCTGATAATCATTTTCAAGATGTATTTTTCACTGAAAGATGAAAAGTCTTGACCAACAATGACACTAACCTTACTGTCCTTTACTTAAAATTCTAAAATATATTCTGACATTCTCATAGCCATCAGTAACTTCTTGGTAGCCTCTTTGAGGAAAACCATAGAACCAAAAAAAATAAAACAAAACCTTAAATTGTTCTTAGTCTTTAATATATATATATGTTTATTTTCTTTCACTTCACTAACCACTAATATAACATTGTCAAAAAAAAAAAAAAAAAGAGTAGCTCTTCTTGATATTTTCCTGACCTTATTTCAATTCTGGATTGGTTGACATTTGGTTCTTTTAAGTCTTCCCCTTTGGCTAGATTATCACCCAGGATGGTGAAAACAGTTTGTGCTCATCTGTGGTTTGAATTCACCCAGGGAAGAAAGGCCTGACAATCTGCCCCTGTAAATTTTACAGCCAAGAAAATCCAATGGAGCAGTTCTACTCTGTAACATATGGGAGTGCCATGAGTCAGAATCAACTTCATGCAACAGTTTTTGTTTTTTATTTTACTTGAAGTAAAATCCAAGCGAATTTGTCTCTAGTCTTTTCTGTGCTTAATTGTATCATTTGTGTATATTTATTTATATACATATTATTGCAAGATAGTGCTCAGTGCAAAGGAAACTTTCAACTAAATACTGATATATGGATCATTTATCACATATTTAATAGCTGATTGCATGTGATGTCACTATTGTTGCTGTAAAGTGAATTCCAACTCATGACTACCCTATGTGTGAAGATTAGAACTGCTTCAGAGGGTTTTCAAGGCTGTGACCTTATGAAGCAGATCACCAGATCCGTCTTCCAAGGTACCTCTCTGTTTCTTTTCCAGTTACCAACCTTCCAGCTAGTAGTCCAGTGCTCAAATGTTTTCTCCACTCAGGGCTGTCTACCTTAGTGAGAAAAGCAAACATCTGCCCTCCTTGTAGGAATCTTATATGAAAAAAAACCCAAAAAACCTAGTCTGACACATTATGGCAGTAAATGATTTTTTACTGTAATCATCATAATAGCATTGGAGTCATAGGAAAAACTCACAAGAGCATGTTACCATTAAAAAGTAAATCTCTGAAATCAATTCCTGTTTAAAAGCTCAACCTACTAAAGGGATGTAGCTCTGAAGGAAATCTAATATGTAAAATTCAAGAAGGATAAAGCAGAATAAGGATTCTTTCTTTAAGTGTCAACACCAAAAGAGCTTTCAATTTGATAAATCATAAAAATAAAAATAAAAAAAATTCCAGGAAAATGTATGTTAACAAAGCAAGATTCATTTATTTGACTCCACCCTTGTGTTCTACACCACTAAATTCCTGAAGTGTAAATAGTAGGAAAGATCTTAGGCCTTTTTAAACAAGGAATTTACAGTAGCATAAGTTACAGTCACAAACTTTGGAATAAGATTTCCCAGGTGTAAAAATCCGGTGCTCTATCCATCTGTCTCATTTTTTCCCCCTCTATATAGATATAATGCTTTGCTCTGTGTTTATAACACTTAGTTTATAACTAAGTGATTATAACTAACACTTGACTCCTAAATATTTGTTATGTTTTTTCTAAGGAAAAAAAAAAGCGTTCTAATATTTTGGTTCTTTCTGATTGTTTTGCCTGGAACTACAGTGTTGGTAAGCTTGTGATCTGCCCTCCAATTTAAAACAGGCAATAATTTTTTTTTTCAGAAATTATAAATTTTGTTTGCATTACATTCACTTTTTTGCTTAACAAACAACTTCTCAATACCTAATGTATTACAGACCCTATCCTATGCATCAGGGATACAGCATTGAGTAAGACAAGTTGTGTGCCCTCTTGGAATGTTTAGTGGAAAAAACAAAAATATCAATATTTACAAGTTGGTATAAGGACTGTACTAAAGATAAATTCACTAGTACAGAGCCCAGGTATCCATATAAGAAAGATATTTAGGCAAATCTTTTTTTCCCTCCTTATTTATTTATTATTGTACTTTGGATGAAGGTTTACAGAACAAACTAGCTTCTGATTAAACAGTTAGTACAAATATTGTTTTGTGACATTGGTTACCAACCCCACGATAAGTCAACACTCTCCCCTTCTTGACCTTGGGTTCCCTATTACCAGTTTTTCTGTTTTCTCCTGATTTCTAGTCCTTGCCCCTTGGCTGGTGTGCCCCTTTAGTATTTTTTTTTTTTTTTTTGTTTAATGGGCCTGTCTAATCTTTTGCTGGAGGGCAAACCTCAGGAGTGACTTCTTCAAAACCATATGGTCTACCCACTCAAAAGTCTGAATCATTTAGGTTATGATATTCCACTCCAAATTTTATTTGTCAAAATTTCAAACCCACTCACCAGATGCTATGGTACATAATTAATAAATAGCATTTCTGTCTTTCCAGAGAGAGGGAGATTGATTTTGAGATAGAGAGAAACTGTACAGATAGATAAAAATACAAATTTCAAGTTGGAGGTCATGATATGGGATTTGAATATTATTTTAGCACCAAGTGGAGGCCTTTGTAGGGGTTGAATGTACATAATATAATACAAGACTTGAGAAAATCACTTTGGAGAACAGATTGAATGGGCAAGTATGTAGGTAGTGACAACCCATAGGAAACTTTTTCAGTGATTCAGGTACAGGTGTTGGTGGCTTGGAAAAAATACTGCCATGGAGAATGGAAAAAGATTAAAGTTGGATTTTATTTAAGAAGCAGTACTGACAGCACAAGAATACTGATTAGATGCAAGAGTTCAAGGAAAAGAAAGCATCAAAGAAGACTCCCAGTTTTCTAGAAAAAAAAGATTAAGGGGTGATGACTAAGGAAGGAACAAATTTACATGGGGCAAATGTAGTGACTGATCATGTTAAATTTGAAATACTTATTAGATATACACTCTGAGATTTCTAGGCAATTAGATATATGATTCTGAAGATCAGGAACCAGGCCAAGATTATAGATGTACATTTAGAGATAATAAGCACAGGGATGCTATTAAAATCATGAGACTTGATGCGGCCAACCAAGGAAAGTATATAGGGAAGACCAGGTTATAGTGAAGATAAAGTCCAGTGTTAGAGTGTAAGCAGTGGCATGAGCCAAGAAAGAACATTGGTAAGAAGCTGATAGTGAGGTAGTAGAAATAAGAAGAAAGTGTGGATTCATTGAACTAATCATATCTCTTAGAATAACATGTTTCACCTTGGAGTAAGTGGTAAAATCTATCAAATGCTGCTGAAAGTAAGGTGAGTAGAGTTAATAACTATTGGTTTGTCGAAATGAAAGTCAATACAGACTTTGATAAAAAGTCATTTCAGAGGAAGTATGGGGACTAATAGCCAGTTGGAACAGTTTGGGGAGAGAATGAGAGGTGAGAAGTATAATAGCAAGTGTAGACAACTCTTTTGTAAAATTTATGACTGGGCAACAGGGGACTTAATCAGTGGTCATGAGATCAATGAGACCTTCTTCTCTTTTTTTTATAGTTTTTTTTCTTGATAGTAATTTATGTGCCCTGTTTAAGAAATCTTTACCACATCAAAGAGCAAAAAATATTCTCATATGTTTCCTTGTAGAAGTTTTATTGTTTCACCTTTGACCTTCAGGTATACAATCCATCTGGAATTAAATTTTGCATAAAGAAGTCAAATTCGTGTTTAGAAATGAAGTTTCAGTTTCTTTTCAGATGTATATACTATTGACCCAGCATTCTTTAGTGGGGAAAAAAAAAAAAAAAAAAAAACTGCCTTGCCTCCAATACTCTGCAACTTTGCCTAAATCAAGTGTCCATTTATGAGTGGCTCTCTTTCTGGGCACTGTTTTTGTTTGTTTGTTTGCTTGCTTGTTTTTGTCTTCTTTTTATTCTTGTCTAAGGATCACATTTTCTTAATTATTGTAACTTTATAGGAAGTCTTGATATCCAGTAGGGCAGATATGTCCACCTTGTTCATTTTCTTTAGCAGTGCCTTTACTCTGAGCCTGCTGTATTTCCATATACGTTTCGAGTTGAAGCTTGTTACCATTTCTCAAAACATAAACACACACACGCACACAGTTTGTAGATACCCACAGAATGCACTACACATATTTTGGAGTCACAATTTTCAATCTTAGAATGACAACATTTATCTAATTATACCTGTTACTCGTTGCTGTCTAGTTGATTCCAGCTCATAGCGATCCTGTAGGATGGAGTAGAACTGCCCCATAGGGCTTCCAAGGGCTGTAATCTTTATGGAAGCCAACTGCCACATTTTTCTTCCACAGAGTGGCGGTGGGTTCGAACTGTCGACCTTTAGCAGGCTAGCACAGGGTGCCTTTATCTAATTATAAAAATCCAAAAAACTGAGACTGTTGCCGTCAAGTGGATTCCGACTCCTAGCAACCCCATAGGTCAGAGTAGAACTGCCCCATAGAATTTCCAAGGAGCGCCTGGTGGATTTGAACTGCCAACTTTTTTTGGTTAGCAGCCCTAGCACTTAACCACTATGCCACCAGGGTTTCCTTATCTGATTAGAGATACCTGAAATTACACAAGCAAATCCTATGTTGTCATTTATTTACATTTATTTATTTAAATACATTCTTAAACTCTTTTGAGA
This sequence comes from Dugong dugon, assembly GCA_030035585.1. Taxonomy (NCBI): domain Eukaryota; kingdom Metazoa; phylum Chordata; class Mammalia; order Sirenia; family Dugongidae; genus Dugong; species Dugong dugon. Next base: position 31,618,911 of record CM057473.1, on the reverse strand, counting down.
ACTGTGGACAGTTAGAAGATGATGAAAATGAATGAAATTTCTCCTTAGAACAATAAACGTATGTCCCAAATTATGCAAACAAAATTCAAGAATTCAAGGACATAACTGAAACCCTCACAAGAACGTCTGTTAAAAATATCTGTTTGAGATGTATTTTTATGTGTCTTGTTTCATTAATAACTTGCTTTTATTAAATACATACTTACATCAACTAAGTATAAAAAGGAGAATCCTCATTAATTTCTTGCTTATATTTCTAGATATAAACATTACATTTCAAGTAACCTGTAACTCCACACTTGATTCTAGGAGGGCTACCATGTGGTTTTGATAAACGTGCAACAACAGAAAGAACATATTGTGAGATATTGTAGAAAAACTTGTATGTCAGTCTTTCCTCTGCAGTTGAAGGGTCACTGGCCAGAATGTGTAAGGAAGCTTCTCATCGTTGACAATTTATACTGAAGACTGACTGACAGTACAATACTATCATTCTGCTGGGCATCATATTAGGTGTCAAAGTCCAGCAAAAATCCTAACTTCTTTGTACTATGATTTTGAAACCAATACAATTAGCTCCCTTCAGCCTTTTGGTTGACTTTTAAAGGCTCTTTCTCTCTCTGTTTTTTTTCTGCATACATAATAAAACTAATACAGATTTTTTTTTTAAACTATTGTTAGTACTATAATTGTACCCAGATCTTTGTTTTAATTAAACTTCTTAGGGGACAAAAATATCTTATTGTCTCCAATAGTGAAGTAATTATATATATATATATATATATATATACATTTATACATACACAAATGTATATAAAACACACATATTATGTACCTGTGTGTGTGTATATATAAATTATTAATTTTGGCTTAAATCAATGTAAATATTATAGTTAGATCACTTATATTAAAATATACTAATTATATAATATTTGATCAGTCATGTTAAATATATTAATGTCCACTGACAGCTTTCTTATTAATACATATGTTTAAAAACAACCTCATTTTAAAGTATTAGGTAATGTAAGATGTTTGAAGAATTGCAGGAGGTGCCAGAAATTGCAGAAGAAATGTTACTGTATATATGAGGACAAATCTCTCTGGTCATATTTCTTTTTATTGTAAGTCATATGATTTTTTTTCTTTTTAAATTGTTTTTTAAATATAAAAGTGATGTATATGTGTAAGATCAAACACAATGAATAAAAAAGCAAAGGAATAAAGGTCTAAAAGCAGTATCTAAACCATATAAAGACTTGATAGTGTCTGATAGTCTGTGTTCCACCCACTCCCCAAAGGAAGATATTGTTAAGAGTTGACATGTATCCTTCCAGAATTTGTATACGTAAGCTTGTGCTTATCATTTTTATTATTTTGAAAGTGCACTTTCTGTTTTATAATTTCTGCTGATGTTGCGAAAATATTATATTGTACTACCAGAATAATATTTGTGTTTAGAAGTTTGTATGTGTATGTATAAATGGATTCTTTTATACAGTGGACTTTAATATATTTAATATGACTGATATCATAATGTTTGTTATATCAGGGAATTTTTGTTTCATATGTTTCATTGTTTTTTCTTATGAAGAAATGGTTGTTAAACTGAAAGCCTCTTCAAATTAACATTAAAAAGATCAGTTTCATATGTTGGAAGCTATTAATAGATTATATGAATAGAATTTCTAATATTAAAATACCCTTTAATTCTTACAATAAACCATAATTGGTTAAAAAAAAAAAGCATTACTATTTTGATATACTGCTACATTATGCTAGAATTTATTGAAGTTTTTTGCTTCAGTATTCAAAATGAGATTTTTATGTCATTTGCCTGTGTGTATTTTATGAGATGTTAGTATCTGTGTTATCCTGACTTTATATAAAGCTTGAGGTCTGTTTGGTGTGTGTCAATTTAAATAGATTTGTCAAAGACTGCGTCTTGCATACTTGATATGATTCATAAGTGAAATTATCTGGGCCTGCTGATTTTGGAAGGGGCAACACTTTGATGGTTTTTCCTTTTACTGTCATAGCAAGTGAATAGTGTGAGTTTTACAGCATCCTCAAGCTCAATGTTGTATATTTTCTTAAAGAAGTGTATATTTTATTAAAATACTCAAATTAATGAGCTTAGTTTATATACTTCCTTCACTGTTCTACTTATAAATGTATGCATTGTAGTTTTCATCTTTCTTTTGATCAGATAGCTCTTAATATACATATTTAATGTTTATTTTTAAAGAGGTAGATAGTAAAATTTTTATTTTTTTTCTGTTTTACAGATTATTTCTTTACATATATTTATAATATACCTAAGGGTTATTCTGTTGTTTTATTTTTTTCAGCTTTGGATTTTGCTCTTTTTTAGGTAATAAAGATGTTTATCTTGTTTTCAGTCTTGCACTGTCTTTTTCACACATACACAGATGTAGATACACATACACATATTTCTATTCCCATAGGGAGAAGACAGGTATAAATATAGATTATTATGGAGATAATAATCATGGTTTGGCTATTCTTCCATTCTATTACTTTTTTTTTTAACTCAACCATATACCATGTTATTTTATTTTTTTATATGCTTTTATTGCCACCTGTATGTTTTTTGAATATTTTATTGTATTTTAAGCGAAAGTTTACATAGCAGAACAATTTTCCAATCAATGATTCTTACACAAATTGTTTTGTGACACTGGTTGCAATAGACTCTCCCCATTTCCTCCCTGGGTTCCCTGTTTCCATTAGTCTGGTTTCCCTGTCCCTCCCTACCTTGTCATCTTTGATTTTGGGCATAGATTGTCCTTTTGGTCTCTTATAGTTGATTGCTCAAGAAATACATTCTTCACAGGTGTTACTGTTAATTTTATCACCCGTCTATTATTTGGCTGAAAGGTGGCCTCCGGGTGTGTCTTAAGTTTAAAGTTTGAAGATTGTCTTAGGGCAATAGTCTCGGGGGTTCCTCCAGTCTCTTTCAGATCAGTCTCTCTTTTTTTTTAATTTGAATTTTTTTTCTACGTTTTTTACCCATTCTAACCAGGACATTCTATTTTGATTCCGGTCAGAGTGGTCTGTAGTGGTAGCCAGGCACCCTCTAGTTCTTCTGGTCTCAGGTTAGAGGAGGCTGTGGTTCATGTAGGCCATTAGTCCTTTGGATTAATTGCTTCCATGAGTCTTTGGTTTTCTTCTTTTGCTCCAGGTGTGAAGAGGCCAATAGTTGCTTCTTAGATGGCCACTTGCAAGGTTTTTAAAGCCCCAGATGCAATTCAACAGGCTAGGATGTAGAACATTATCTTTATGAACTGTGTTTTGCCAGTTGACCTAGATGTCCCCCAAGAGTATGGTTCTTGGCCATCAAGTCCAATAGTTCAGTCCAAATATCCAAGTAGTTTCTGTAACTGTGCCTTCTATGTGCTCTAATATATATACGTAAGAGTATACATGGAGTATTTATGAATATGTATATAGAAATATCTACAACCATACCTATATACTTACATGGGTGTACTCCTATATGACCTCCCTCATCTATTAAGCATACATATTAGCCTATATATCAACTCACAAATTACTGTTTGTTATTACTGTTGCTGCAGGATTGTATACTTCATAACATTTACCATAGTTGCCCTTTATTCTAAGTACCTCTTAGAGCCTTCCTTTGCCTTGGTTATGTCATACTGACTTACTCCATATTATATATTGCTTTTCCCTTCACCAAAATTAACGCTTGTCTACTATCTAGTGGCACAGTGGTTAAGAGCTCAGCTGCTAATCAAAAGATCGGCAGTTTGAATCCACCAGTCACTCTTTGGAAGCCCTATGAGGCAGTTCTACTCTGTCCTATAGGGTCACTATGAGTCAGAATTGACTTGATGGCAACAAATTTAGTTTGGTGTACTATCTACTTCGTGATTCTACTTCACTCCCCCTCTCATCCCTGGTAATCATCAAAGAATGTTTCTTTCAGTGTATAAACCTATCCTTGACTTTTTATAACAGTGGTCTCATACAATATTTGTCCTTTTGTGATTGAGTTATTTTATTCAGCATAATATCCTCCAGATCCACCTATGTTGTGAGGTGTTTCATGGATTTATCATTATTCTTTATCACTGCTTAATATTCCATTGTGTATGTGTACCACAGTTTTCTTATTCATTCATCCCTTGATGGGCATTTAGGTTGTTTATGTCTTTTTGCTATTGTAAATAATGCTACAATGAACATGGATGTGCATATGACTATTCATGTTACAGCTTTTATTTCTCAAGGATATATATCTAGGAGTGGGATTTCTGAATCATATGCTATTTGTATTTCTAGCTTTGTAAGGAAGTGCCATACCATTTTCCACAGTGGTTGTACTTTTTAAAAACTATATATTTTATTGAGTTTTTGGTGGCAGTTTACAAAGCAAGTTAGGTTCCCATTTGACAATTTCTATACAAATTGTTCCATGACGTTAGTTACATTTATCATAATGTGGCAACAATGTATCTTTAATTTGTTCTGTTTGTTCCATTTCCAGTACTCTGTTTTCTCTGCCCTCTCATCTTCTCATCTTTGCTTTTGATCAATTGTTGAACTTTTGGTTTCATAGAGATGGCTTTTAAGTACAGCACCGATCTTACAGGTGATATTCTTTATTCTGGGTGCCATTCTGCTATTTCACTAAAAAGTGATCTCAGGGAATAGGCTCAGTTCTAGGTTTAAAGAGTGTCTCAGGGCAAAGGTCTAAGGGAATCCTCTGTTCTCTACTGTTCCAGTTTGACTAGCTTTTATTATTATTATTATTATTATTAAGGATTTGAATTCTGCTCCACATATTTTTCCCATTCTATCTGGGATCATTTATTGTGTCCAGGTCAGAAGAGTCAGTGGTGGTAGCCAGGCATCATCTAGTTCTTCTATTGTCAGGGTAGATGAGGATATGACTCATGTAGATTTGTTGTTTTGCTCCTGTTGTGTCTTAGGTGCCTGCTCGAAAGCTTTTAAGATTGCAGTGCTACTCACTTCACTAGGATGCAGCTCATGATTTTTTAAACTATGTTACGCCGATTGACTGATTGTTCTATAAGACTATGGTCTTAAGTTTTCAAACCCAGAAAATGAATCTTGGAAGGTGTTTGGTATGTCTGAGGAATATCTGTATTTGTGTCCTCAGTGAATATATGTGCCTGCACCCATATATTTGTATTTATATGTACCTATAGATACTCCTATCTCTTCTCACATATGTACATGCATATACCTACCCATATACTAATATGCCTATACTCATCCGCCTGTGCTCAATCACTCTTTTTTACTTTGTTTGTGCTGTGCTCACTATATCCAACCTTCTGTGCCACTTTTTCTATCACCAAAAATAACAAGTCTCTATGATCTAAAATGTATTTTCCCTTCCCCCCTCCTCTCCCTGATAACCACCAATGAACATTGGTCTCTCTCTATATATACATATTCTTGTATTCTATATAAAAGAGGGATTATGCAATATTTATCCTTATATGCTTGACTTATTTCACTTAGCATTATGTCCTCCAGGTCCATCTATATTATATGTTTCACAGACGCGTCATTGTTCTTTATGGCTGTGTAGTATTCTATTGCATGCAGGTACCACAATTTGTTTATTCATTCATCTGTTGATGGGCACTTAGTTTGTTTCCATTTATTTGCTATTGTGAATAAAGCAGCAGTGAACGTAGGTGTGCATATGTCTGCTTGTGTCTTAAGTTTTAGGTCTCTAGGATACATACCGAGGTGTGGGATTGTTGAGTTACAGGGTGGTTCTATTTCTAGTTTTTTGAGAAAGTGTTACTGTTTTCCATATGTCTGTTCATGTCTTTATTTTTAGGTCTCTAGGGTGTATACCTAAGTGTGGGATGGTTTGGTTATAGGCCAGTTCTAGTTCTAGTTTTTTGAGGAAGTGTTACCAGTTTCCATAGCAGGATCCAATCTCCCAACATTCTTGTCAACATTTATTTTAATCTATTTTCTTTTTATTTTAATCAGTGTTACTTTAGCTGGGATAATACGGTATCTCACTGTAGTTTTGATTTGCATCTCTCTAATGAGTTGGGATTCACTTGACGGCAACTGGTTTAATGGCTAATGATTGTGAACATGTTTTCATATGTTTGTTGGCTGTTTGGATGTTCTCTTTGGTGAAGGTTCCATTCATGTCCTTTGCCCATTTTGGGATTGGGTTGTTTGTCTTTTTGTTGTTGAGTTGTTGCAGTTTTCTATATATTTTAGATATTAGACACTTATCTGTTAAGTAGTTTCTGAAGATATTTTCCCAGTCTGTAGTTTGTCTATTTACCATGAGCGTAAGTTTTTAATTTTCATGAGGTCCCATTTATGTATTTTGTCTTTTATCCATGCATTTGTTGTTAGGTTTGTTATCCTATTTTCAAAAAAAAATTAGGTCCCATAGTTTTCTCCCTATGTTTACTTCCAGGAATTTTATGGTTTTAGGTTTACCATTTAGGTTTTTGATTCATTGTGAGTTAGTTTTTGTGTATGGTATGAGATGTGAGTCCTGTTCCACTTTTCTGCAAGTGGATATCCAGTTTTGTCAGCACCATTGATTAAAGGAACTGTTTCTTCCCCACTGAATGAAGTTTGACCACTGGTTGAAAATCAGTTGCCTCTAGATGGCTGGGTTTAATTGTGAATTTCAATTGTATTCCACTAGTCTGTTTGTCTATCACTGAACCAGTATCAGACTGTTTTGATTACAGTAGCTGTACAGTGTGGTTTTTTGTTTGTTTTTAATTGTACTTTAGATGAAGATTTCGGGAACAAACTACCTTCTCATTAAACAATTAGTAAATGTTTTGTTTTGTGACATTGGTTGCCAACCCCATGACATGTCAACAGTCTTCCCCTCTCAACCTTGGGTTCCTTATTACCAGCTTTCCTATCCCCTCCTGCCTACTCATCCTTGCCTCTGGACTGGTTTGCCCATTTAGTCTCATTTTGTCTAATCTCTGGCTGAACGGTGAATGTCAGGAATGGACTTCATTACTGGGCTGAAAGAGTGTCTGGGGGTCATATTCTTGAGGTTTCCTAAGTCTCTGTCAGACTAGTAAGACTGGTCTTTTTATAGGGGTTGGGGTGAGGTGGGGTTAGAATTTTGTTCTACATTTTTCTCTAGCTCTGTCCAGGACCTTCTACTGTGATCCCTGTCAGAGCAGTCAGTGGTGGTAGCTGGGCAGCATCTAGGTGTGCTGGACTCAGTCTAGTGGAGACTATAATACTTTTGGTCTATTAGTCCTTTGGACTAATCTTTCCCTTGTATCTTTGGTTTTCTTCATTCTCCCTTGCTCCCGAAGGGGTGAGACCAGTGGAGTATCTTAGATGGCTTTTAAGACCCCAGACACTACTCACCAAAGTAGAATGTAGAACATTTTCTTTATAAACTGTGTTATGCCAGTTGAGCTAGGTATTCCTTGAGACCATGATCCCCACAGCCATCTTTATTGTATGTTTTGATAACAGGGAGTGTGAAGCCTCTTACTTTGTTATTTTTCTTCAATATTGCTTTGGCTGTTAGGAATTTCTTTCCTTTCCATATGAAGTTGGTTATTAGTTTTTCCATTTCAGTAAAGAATGTTGTTGAGATTTATATTGGGATTGCATTGTATCTGTAGATAGCTTTAGGTAGAATTGACATTTTCAGTATATTAAGTCTTCCAATCCATGAGCATAGGATATCTTTCCATTATTTATTTGTCTCTTTTAGTCTCTTGTAACAGTGTTTTACAATTTTAATTGTATAAACCCCTGGTGAAATTAATTCCTAGGTATTTTATTGATTTGAGGACCATTGTAAATGGTATTGTTTTCTTGATTTCTTTTTTAGAGTACACTTTGTTAGTGTAGAAGAATCCAACTGATTTTTATATGTTGATTTCATACCCTGCAATGGAGTAAAATTCTTCTATTAGTTCCAGAAGTTTTCTTGTGGAATCTTCATGGTCTTCTATGTATAGGATCATGTCATCTGCAAAAAGAGATACAGGCAGTCTCCATAGGTAATGAACAAGATCCATTTCTCTTTCTTTAAGTAGCTAAGTCGAATCTGTACTTCAGTTAGAACAGTTATGGTGGCATAGTGGTTAAGAGATACGGCTGCTACCCAAAAGGTCGGCAGTTTGAATACACCAGGTACTCCCTGGAAACCATATGGACCAGTTATACTCTGTCCTATAGGGTCACTATGAGTCAGAATCAACTCGATGGCAATGGGTTTGGTCTCTTTTTTTTTAGTTCAAGAGGAGCCCTAGTGGCACAGTGGTTAAGGGCTATAGCTGCTAACCAAAAAGTCAGCAGTTTGAATCCACCAGTCGCTCTTTGAAAACTCTGTGGGGCAGTTCTACTCTGTCCTATAGGGTCACTATGAGTTGGAATTGACTTGACAGCAATGGGTTTTTTATGGGTTAGTGCAAGAAAAGGCTCAAAGTCTTTTCAATAATTTAAAAGTTGTACGTGCAGCGTACAGATGCTACTTTGAGGACTAAGGTGCACCTGACTCAAGCCATGGTATTTTCAATCATCTTATGTGCATGTGAAAGCTGGACAATGAAGAAGGAAGACCGAAGAAGAACTGATGCCTATGAATTATGGTGTTGGCATAGAATACTGAATATACCATGGTCTGCCAGAAGAATGAACAAATCTGTCTTAGAAGGAGTGCTAGAATGCTCCTTAGAAGTGAGGATGGCAAGAATTCATCTCATGTACTTTGGACATGTTATCAGGAGAGACTAGTCCCTGGAGAAGGACGTCATGCTTGGTTAAGGAGAGGATCAGCAAAAAAAAGAAGACCCTCAACAAGATGGATTGACATGGTAGCTGCAAAAAAAGTCCCAAATATAGCAACGTTTGTTACTATGGTGTGGGATTTGACAGTGTTTTGTTCTGTTGTCCACAGTGTCTCTATGAGTTGGAACCGACTCAAGGGCACCTAACAACAACAACAACAACAAGGGGTTGTTCAATCATTTCAAAGTGAGGGCAAATTCATGTAACATTAAAGGGCAAGTAGAAGTTGTCTAGACAAGTTGGACATTTGTAACCCAAGGACTACCTGTAGTTTTGCTTCTTTTTTGATTTGGTTGCCTTTTCTTTCTTTCTTTTCTTATTTCTCTGGCGAGGACTTCCATTACAAGGCTGAATTAAAAACAAAAAACAAAAACAAAAACAAAACAAAAAACCCACTGCCATTGAGTCAATTTCGACTGATAGTAACCCTATAGGACAGAGTAGAACTGCCCCATATGGTTTCTAAGGAGTGGCTGGTTGATTCAAACTGCTGACCTTTTTGTTGGCAGCCATAGCTCTTAACCACTGCACCACCAGGGCTCCAACAATGTTTAATAATAATAGTGTTAATGGGCATTCTTGTTTCATTCTTATTCTCAAGGGAAGGCTCTCGACCTTTCTCCATTGAGTATAATGTTGGCTGTTGATTTTTCATACATACCCTTAATTATATTGAGAAATTTCCCTTCTATTCCTCTTTTGCTGAGAGTGTTTGTGAGGAAACAGTGTTGAATTTTATCAAATGCTTTTTCTGCATCAATTGATGTGATCACATGGTTCATTTCCTTTACTTTATTTATGTAGTGGATTATATCAATTGATTTTCTAATGTTGAACCACTCTTGTAAATCTGGTATGAATTCCTTTTGATCATGATACATGATTTTTTGTTGATATGTTGCTTAAGTATGTTGACTAGTATTTTATTTAAAAATTTCGCATCTATGTTCATAAGCGATAAGCCAAACCAAAACTAAGCCCTTTGCCATCAAGTCGATTACGACTCATAGCAACCCTATAGGATAGAGTAGAACTACCTCATAGGATTTCCAAGAAGCGGCCGGTGGATTTGAACTGCTGGCCTTTTGATTAGCAACCAAGCTCTTAACCACTGCACCACCAGGACTCCTTCTCATGTATGGATATGAGTATTTATTTAATGCTCTTGCTTTTCTATTTGGAGTACTCCCTTGAATAATACTTGCAAAGCTCGTCTTGTAGTCCTAAATTCCCAGAGTTTCTGTTTGTTTGAGAATGTCTTGATTTTCCCTCATATTTGAATGACCATTTTGCTAGGTAAAGAATTCTTAGTTGGCAATTCTTTTTGTTCAGGATTTTATATATATTTCTCAATTGTCTTCTGGCCTCTAGAGTTTCTGGGGAGAAATCCACACTGATTTTTCTGAAAGATGCTTGGTATGGTGTATTACCTTTTTCTCTTGTTGCTTTCAGAATTCTCTCCTTTTCTTTGGTTTTCAAGAATTTTACTAGGATATAACATGGAGTTGATCTTTTTATGTTTCTTCTAATTGATGTTCGTGTAGCTTCCTATATTAGCAGGCTTAGTTTTCTCTTCAGGTCTGGAAAATTCTCTCTGATTATCTCTTGGAAAATTGTTTGTTTGCCTTTATTGTTGTCATGCTCTGGGATTCCAAGAATTCTTATGTTAGATTTCTTAATTGCATCCCACATTTCCATTTGGGTTTGTTTGCTTTTCTTTGTTCTTTTCTCTTGTTTCTCTTGAGACTTGATAAATTCAGTAATTTTGTCTTTGATTTCATTTATTCTACCTTCTGTCTGTTTGACTTTTTAATTGAGTGTTTCTCTTGCTGTTTCTAATTCGTTTGCTTTATTCTTCAGTTCCAGTAGGTCTCTTTGTTTTTTGTTTTGTTTTGTTTGATATTTCCAATTTCCTTGTTGAATCTCTCATTTTGTTCCTCGATTTGTTTCTTGATCTCTGCTAATTTGTTTCCTGTGTGCTTGTTGAATTCCTTAAACATATTTAACACCATAGTCTGAAAATTATAAATTCTTTCCATTAGTCTGGCCTCCATAGTAGAGATTTCTTCTTCTTCATGTTTTGGTTTTGATTGGTTCTTTTACTCTTGTGATTTGTGTGTTTTACTAACTTTTGTTGAACTTGGGCCATTTTTTTATTTTAAATTTTGTATTCTGGTTTTTGTGGGAAAATGTTCTGATTTTCCTCCCTTGTTGTGCTGTGGCTAAGTGCCCAACTGCCAACTGAAAGGCCAGAGCCCATACCAACCAGCTGCTCTGTGAATAAAAGATGTGGTAGCCTGCCTATGCAAAGACTCATAGCCCTGGGAACCCTGTAAGGCAGCTCCACTCCACCCTACTATGTCTATATGAGTCAGAATTGACCTGGCAGCAGTGGGCTGCTGAGAATCACTAAATGGAACTCTTATACTTAGTATTTTTTCAGTGTTGACTCAGGAGTGCTGGATGCTTGATTTCTGGCATTCAATACACATGTGTGTGTGTCGGGTGGGTTAGCTGGTAGCAAAAGCTGATGTAATCGGCAAGGCTCGAATTTCCTGTGGTGAAAGTGGGATTTCCCTATGTCTTTCCCTCATGGTGCCCCTGCACAAGCTCTCCTATTGTGTCCTGCTGTAGGCAGGGAAACAGCTGTTTTTCTCTGTGCTGCCTATCTGTCCAAAGTATTTCCCTCACTCTGCTGCTGTTGCAGTTCCTCTTGGTCCCAGTGTCCATCTGTATCAGACCATAGTGATGTTCCACAGCCCTCTCTTGCAGCACAACGGTCTCCCTTTGCCCCCTCCTAATTGTGTAGGCCTTGAACTTCCATGGTCAATCTGTGTCACCTTAAAAAATTACACCACACATTCCTCAGATTAGCTCATTTTTGTGTTCCTTGTTTGTGGGTTTCCCAGCTGTGTCCCAAAATGGCTGCAATGAGCAAGTGCTCCAGATATTAGCAGTAGATTCTCCCAACTTCTTTTCCATACCCACTTCTCCTGTCCCCTGCTTTGAGACTTATCTCAACTTTCCAACCCCTCAGCTGCTGTCTGGAGTTCTGAAATCTCAGTCTGTGCTTGTTTTATTCGTTGTTCAGAGGGTTAGTTACTAGGAGAGTAAAGTCAAACATCCACTTCACAATCTTGCTCTACCCTTCATTCTATTTCTTTTTAATGTTCATTAATTTATTGTAGCTCCAAAAAGAATAAATGCATTATTTTCTATTTAAGAAACAAAAGTTACAAATATAAACTCAAATAATTTCAGAACGAATTCGATATTTTTTGTGATTAAACACAAAAAAGGTCCATATCTACTTTTTCTTTTTTAAAAATATATTACCTAGCTCTGTTTATAAAAAAGAGCCTAGAAGTAATGATGCCTTTATTGAAATAAGCACACATAATGCCGTATCTTGATTTTTAGAACATCATACCCTAACCATACCGCACTAAAAATTTCAGCGCTCTTTAGATTCTTGGTCTGGGGCAGGGAAAAATTCAAGGAAATTTGTGGGTATTTTGTTGTATTTTAAAAAAAAAAAGGTGTGTTCAAGGAATAATGGAAGTGAAACAAAGAAACAAAAAAATAGATTTGAAACCCAATCGCCAAATTTAAGACAATGTGAACATCAAAATCAATGATTTAATTTATTGCAAATATTGAATAAATGAAAATTCATGAGTCAATCATGAGGCTCAAATAAAATAAGAAGTTGCAATTGCATTTATCTCTGGTTTAGTTGACACCTATACCAAAACTTTACTGGTAAAATTGCTAATTAGAAGAAAAAATTAAGAATGTCCTCTGGTTTTAGGAGAAATTTTTGTCATCAGATGTGATGAAGAAAAGCTCTGTTTTATATAGAAGAATCTCAAATAGTGAATATTGAAAGAGGGAAAGATTTATCAGATCATTCCCTTGTCATTTTCAATAGCTATATATCCAGCAAAGAAATATCAAAGGATAATAACGTTTTTTGATGTAATATGGTGGGAAAGAGGATATTTCCATAGTTCTGAATTATCACCGAATAGACTACTTGTAAATTGCATACTAGTTCAAAAAATAATTGTGGGAAACCTCTTATGTCCTCTGATGTGCTGCCATATGAACTATAGAGCATCACTTAATATTATTGCAAAAATACTTTTCTTAAGTCAAATCAAGTCTTTAGACAAACCTTCCAGACAACAGTAAATCTAGAAGATGGAATATTTTACAAGTAAGCACGCATGACTTCACAAAACGCTCAGTGTTGTTTTATAAAAGGTGGGAGGGGATCACAATTCTAGATTAAAAGAAATTAAAAACATATAATAGCAAAGGCAACACAGTAGGCTTAATTGTGTGTTCGATTAAAAAAAGATACTACGAAACACATTTTAAGCACAATTTTGGAAATTTGAATATGGTTAGCATATCTAATATTAAGAACTATTATTATTTTTCTTAAGTTTAGTAAAAATATTGTGTTTATGTAAGATAAATGTATTCTGTTTACGATATGCATGCTGAAGTATTTAGGAAAGAAAAGCCACTTTGCCTTTTTCCCCCAAATACTTCAACAAATATATATGTGCATGTGTTTGTGTAGGTACATACACAGATACAGACACACACACATATCATAAAGCATGTATATGTGTCTGTGTGTATGAATGTACACATACTACATATATATAATAACAGAATATTAACAATTGTTGAATCCAGGTTATTGCTGTATGGATTTCATCCTTCTTTCTATTGCAGGTACTTGAATGCATTCTATTTAAAAGTTGGAAAAAATAATTTGAGCTAAAGGCGTATTCTGATTTTTTAGGGAGAAGTCTGTCTTTGTTAGCATTAGATGTTAGAATTCTAGGTTGGGAATTGAGTTTTGCAGTCCTTTCTGGTTGAGTGGTAGTGATTTTGTGTTTGGTTTTGTTTTGTTCTTTTAGCTGTTGTTTTCCTATTGTCTTAGTTATCTAGTGCTGCTATAAAAGAAATACCACAGCTGGATGGTTTTAACCAAGAGAAGTTTATTTCCTCACAGTCAAAGTAGGCTAAAAGTCCAAACTCAGGGCATCAGCTCCAGGGGAAGGCTTTTTCTCTCTGTCGGCCTTCTTCTCTTCAGTGTTCCTCTGGACTAAGAGCTTCTCGGCGCAGGGACCCTGGTCCAAAGGACGCGCTCTGCTCCTGGCGCTGCTTTCTTGATGGTATGAGGTCCCCCTGTCTCACTGCTCACTTCTGTCTTTTATATCTCAAGAGATTGCCGCAGGACACAATCCCGTCTTGTAGATCCAGTCCTGCCTTACTAACACAACTGCCAGCCATCCTCCCTCATTAACATCATAGAGGCAGGTTTACAACATACAGGAAAATCACACAGTACCAGGCATCATGGCCTAGCCAAACTGATACACACTTTTTTGGGGGGACATAATTCAAACCATGACACCTATCTTTTTCTTGGTCTTCTTATAGTTTTCTAATTTTGTGTTGTCTTTTCCTGGTCCTGGGTTTCTGTCCTAATCCGTGTGTTTTAATCTCAGGTTGTTGCTCCTGTTTAACAGTGTTATTTGGGCTACAAATTTATCTATTGACCTAGAAGGAGAACTGTCTCAGCTCTTGTTTACAAAGCTGCTTATTTGTCTCCCACTATCTAGAGTCTCACAATTTATTCTAAAGCCAGAGCATCAGCTCTAGTGTTAGCAGCCTTTATTTTTCAGCCCAGTATGAGTGGAAGGAACCTAGGTGGCAAAAATGGTTTGCAATCAGCTGTTAACTTAAAGGTTGGCAGTTCAAACCCTTCTAATGGCTCTATGGAAGAAAGACCTGTAGAATCGCTTCAAAAAAGATTACAGCTGAGAAAACTTTATGGAGTAGTTTTACTCTGTGACACATGGGATCACCATGAGTCAGAATCGACTTGATGGAAACAGGCTTTCTGTTTGTTTTCAGCCTTGAGTAGATGCAACTCACATGGGTTACTGACTTTCAACTCAAGCATTGGCTCCAGGCTTTCATGTCATGCTGAGCATTTCCAGTCCGACAATCCGAATATCCTATCTCATCCAGCCCCTGTCTTTATGAGGACCTAGAGCTCAACAGAATTGAGTGTATTTTACCCACAACTTTGAATTTTGTTTCTTTTTAGGCAATAAAAATATATATCTCATTTTCAGCATTGTGCAATCTTTTTTAAATTTATTTATACATTTAGCTATCCTTGCTGTGTGTGCTTGCTATTTAGTATAGTCAACAACAACAACAAAAAGTATTGTCGTCACATGGAAGGTTATTAGAAATGAAGAATCTTAGGTCCCAGTTCAGGCTTCCTGAATCAGAATTTTCAATTTAACAGGCTACCCAAATTTCTCAAATGAAATGTTGCCTGGTCTTACACCATCCTCACAATTGTTGCTATGTTAGATCCTATTTTTCCAGCTGCTGTCTCAATCCATCTCGTTGAGGGTCTCTCTCTTTTTTGTTCACTTTCTTCTCTACCCTTAATTTTTCAGAGGCAGTGGTTTAGAGAAGAAGGATGTATGGAAGTGGGATCACACTACATCTTCTTGAACAAAGATTTGAGAACATATCACAGAGGACCTGAAAATTAGTATATTATCTGAGTGGTTGGAACAAATTCCACTCTGTAGTGTTCATGTGTATTTTTTATTGATTGTTACAGTTATTGAGATACAAACATGATGCTTACAAGTGAAAGATATTTATTTTCTTTTCATTTGTAGTTTTTAGTACTACACAGGATAGACCTAAAACTACATGGTACTGTTATTTTTGTATTTAATTTTTTTCTTACAAGATTTTTTCTTCTTTCTCTTGGAATTTTTTTTTTTTTTTTGCTTAAATTAGAGTAAACATTATCAATTTACAGGTTTAGATATTTCCAGCAAAAAAAGTATTTTTTCCCATACGATATTGATTACTGTTATTGTACTGTTTGTTCTAAATACATTATATAGGATTTCAATTTTTTTTAATTTCTTTTATGTCTTGTAAAACCTGAATTATGGGTCAATATAGAAGCTGCAATTATTTTTTATTATTTTTAAAAGTCAACCAGAACATACATGCTTTGTCTCACAATGATGGTCAATTGTGATGTAGATTATTTAAATAATTGTGCAATGCAATAAGTTTATCTTTGGGAGAAAATTATATCGTTCAAGTAGTATAGAAGCCTTAGTTTTCCAAGACTATATTTAAGTGTATAGACTCTAAGTTGTAACTACATAGAATAGATACAACTTTATGTGAATGGATTGAACAGAAACCCTGTTTGCAGTAGTAAAACATAAAGGATTTGTCTCAGGGTACACTGCTCTGAAAATGAGACAGTGATGTGATGAGCCAATGGAACTCGTTCTGTAGCAAGAGATCAGATTTCAGATTGAGTGATTCATAAATTTATTCATCTATGGCCGTGGTTTTCAGTCACTGCTTTAGGTGTTGTTGATTTAGCAGTAAACAAAACTCTCAAAGTTTCCTACACTTACGTAGCATATATTTTAATGAGAGGAAATAGATCATAAAGAAATAAGGAGATGAAATATATCATTTGGAAAGAGAAAGTAAGTGCTATGGAGAAAAACAACCATGGAAGAGGAATAGGGGGCCAATTATTAATAAAATGGTCCAGGAAAGCATCACTGATAAAGTGCCATGTAGTAGCCTTTGACTTAGGTGTTGGTGAACAATACTGAATATACAGTGGAAAGCCAGAACAACAAAAAAATCTATCTTAGAAGAAGTACAGCCAGAATGCTCCTTAGAAGCAAAGATGGCAAGACTTTATCTCATGTAATCTGGACATGCTGTCAGGAGGAATCGGTCTCTGGAGAAGGGCATCTTGCTTGCTAAAGTAGAAGGTCAGTAAAAAAAGAAGATCCTTGTACATAGGATCACTGTGAGTCGGAAGTGACTTGACAGCACCGCACAACAACAGTAGCCTTGTAGAAAGTTGAAGGAGTGAGGCATTCAATATGGATGGCAACAAGGGAAAAAATGTTCCATACAGCGAAGATGGCAAGGGGAAAATTCTTAAAGGAGAATTGTCCTGACATTTGGAGAAACAGTAAGTAGGTCATGCTGAAGACGAGTAGTTGGAGGTAAAATTGGAAAGTTGTTATTCTTGTTGTTAGGCGCCTTTGAGTCAGCTCTTACTCGTAGTGACCCAGTGTATAACAGAACAAAATGTTGCCTGGTCCTTCATCGTCCTCACAATCATTGCTATGTTTGATCCCATTGTTTCAGCAGCGGTGTGAATCCATCTCATTGAGGGACTCCCTCTTTTTTGCTGACCTTCTACTTTACCATGCATGATGTCTTTCTCCAGTGATAATGACAAGTCAAAAGTAAGTGAAAGTCTCTCCATTCTCTTTTTCTAAGGAGCTTTCCGGCTGTATTTCCTCAGAGATGTATTTGTTCATTCTTCTGGTAAACCCATTGTGTTGAGTTGATTCTGATGCATAGCGACCCTGTAACACAAAGTAGAATGGTCTCATAGAGTTTCCAAGTAGCTGCTGGTGGATTTGAGCTGCTGACCTTTTGGTTACTAGCTGAGTACTTAACCACTGTGCCACCATGGAATATTCAATACTCTTCAACAACATTACAATTTGAATGCATAAAATCTTCTTCAGTCGTCCTTTTTCATTGTCCAGCTTTTGCATGCATATGAAACGATTGAAAACACCATAGCTTGGATCAGGCACATCTTAGTCCTCAAAATGACATCTTTGCTTTTTAACATTTTAAAGAGATTTTTTGCAGCAAATTTGCTGGGTGCAATGTGTTGTTTGATTTCTTTACTGGTCCTTCCATGGGTATTGATTGTAGATCCAAGAAGAACAAAATCCTTAACAACTTTATTTTTTTTTACCATTTACAATGATGTTGTTTATTGTTCCAGTGTAAGGCTTTTTGTTTTCTTTATGTTCATGTATAATCCATGCTGAAGGCTGAACCTTCATCAGTAAGTGCTTCAAGTTCTCTTCACTTTCAGAAAACAAGGTTTTGTCTTCTGTATATCTCAGGTGGTTAACAGTCTTCTTTCAGTTCTGATGCCACATTCTTCTTCATATAGTCCAGCACCTTTTCCAATTTTAAACAACGCAGTATCCCCTTGTTCTATTTGAATTACTGCCACTTGATCCATGTATAGGTTCCATAGAAGTGCAATTAAGTGTTCTGGTATCCCCTTTCTTCACATTGTTATCCATAATTTGTCATGATCCACACAGTCAAATGCCTTCGCTTAGTTGATAAACACAGGTAAACAGCTTTTTTATATTCCCTGCTTTCAGCCAAGATTCATCTGGCATCAGCAATGATATCCCTTGTTCCAAATCCTCTTCTGAATCTGGCTTGAATTTCTGTCAGTTTCCTGAAAATGTATGGCTGCAGCCATTTTTGAATTATCTTCAGGAAAATTTTGCTAGCATGTGATAGTATTTATATTTTTTTATCATTTCCACATTCCATTTATTTTGTCTTTCTTTGGGATGGACACAAATATGGATCTCTTCCAGTCAGTTAGCCAGGTAGCTGTCTTCCAAATTTCTTGACATAGTTGAGTAAGAACTTACAGAATTGTAACTGTTGGTTGAAGCATCTCAATTAGTATTTAACAATTCCTAGAGCCTTGTTTTTCACCAGTGACTTCAGCATGGCTTGAACTTGTTCTTTCAGTACCAGCAGTTGTTGATCATATGTTACCTCCTGAAATGGTTGAACATCGACCAGTTCTATTTGGTACAGTGCTCTATGTATGCCCTCCATCTTTGATGCTTTCTACATCTTTCAACTTTTTGCCCATAGAATTCATCAATATTGCAACTTGAGGCTTGAATTTTTAGTTCTTTCAGGTTGACAAATGCTGAGTGTGTTTTTCCTTTTTCGTTTTCTAACTCCAGGCCTTTGCATGTTTCATTATAATACTTTATCTTGTCTTCTCAATCTGTCCATTGAAATCCTGTGTTCAGCTCCTTTACTTCATCATTTCTTCTGTTTGTTTTAGCTACTCTTTACTTAAGAGCAATTTTCAGCTTCTCTTCTGACATTCATTTTGGACTTTCCCTTCTTTCCTGTCTTTTTAATGACCTCTTAATTTCCTAATACATGAAGTTCTTTATGTCTTCCCACAACTCTTCTGGTCTTCAGTCATTAGTGTTCACTGCATCAAAGTTATTCTTGAGATACTCTCTAAATTTAGGTGGGATATATTCAATATGCTCTTTGGCTTTTGTTGACTTGCTTTGATTTTCTTCAGCTTTAACTTGAACTTGCATATGAACAACTGGATTTCACCCTTTGTGTTGTACAGTTTTATGAATTTTGATAAGTGCATAATGTCATGGGTCCACTATTATGGTATTACACACACAATAGTTTCAGTGCCTTAAATATCTCCTGTGTTTCATTTATTTATTCCTCTTCCCTGCCATCATCCAAATCTCTGGAAACCATTGATCTTTTCACTGTCTCTTTAGTCGAGAGTTTTACCTTCTCAAAAATGTCATATAGTTGAAATCATACACTATATAGCCTTTTCAGAATGACTAATTTTCATATAGAAATATATATTTAAGTTTTCTACATGACTTTTCACAGTTTGATAGCTTATTTTTGTCTCTGAATAATAGTCTATCTTATGGCTGTACCAGAGTTTATTTACCCATTCTCCTATTGAAGGACATCTTGGACAACAATGTCTTTCATGGAACTGATATTTTTAATTTTAATGGAGTTCAACTTATAATTTTATTTCATAGATCATGCTTTTTGTGTTGTAGCTAAAAACTCAATGCCAAATCCAAGGACCCCTAATTTTTCTCCTACGATATCTTCTAGAAGTTGTATATTTTTGCATCTGTCATTTAGGTCTATGGTACGTTTGGAGTGAAGTTTTGATAAATTTCTAGCCAGGCTAACTGAGAGAGAGAGAATACACACAAATTATTATTATCAGAAATGAAAGAGAGTTTTTAACTACTGGTTTCATAGACATTAAAAGCATAATAAAGAAGTAATTTGAGCAACTCTATGTCCACAAATCTGATAATTTAGATGAAATAAACCAATTCCTTGAAAGACACAATATACTAAAACTCAAAGAAAGGAAACAGATAAATTTAATAGGCCTTTACCTATTAAACAAATAAATCAGCAATTGATAACCTTCCAAAACTGAAAGCTTAAATAGTTTCATTGATGAATTCTATGAAACATTTAAAAAAGAATTAACACTACTTATTTTCAAACTCTTCCAAAAAACAGAGGAAGAGGCAACGTTAACTATCTCATTCTATGAGGCCAGAATTGCCCTATCACCAAAACTACACAAAAATATTATAAGAAAAAACACTAGAGACCGTCATACAACTGATGATCATAAATGCAGAATCCTCAACAAGATACTCCCAAATCAAATCCAGCAATGTGGATTATATATCATAACAAAGCAGAATTATATATCATAACAAATAATTATATATCATAACAAAGCAGGATTCATTCCAGATATGCAAGCCTTGTTCAGTATTTAAAGAACCAATCTTTGGTTTCACTGATTTTCTCTATTTTTCTATTATCAGTTCTACTGTTTTCTACTTTGTATTGTATTACCATTATTGTTATATATCATAATAAAGAATTATATATAATAACAAAGAATTATATATAATAACAAAGAATTATATATCATAACAAAGCAGGATTCATTCCAGATATGCAAGCCTTGTTCAGTATTTAAAGAACCAGTCTTTGGTTTCATTGATTTTCTCTGTTGTTTTTCTATTATCCATTCTATTGTTCTCTTCTCTGTATTGTATTAGCATTATTGTTTTATTTATATTTAATTTGCTCTTAATTTCCTGGTTTCCTAAGGTGGAAGCTTAGATCATTCACTGATTTTAGATATTTTTTCTTATATATGTAGGGTCTACTTCAGAGTTCTTTCTTGTGTTTTATTGACCTATTTGTTTATTCTTTCACTAATAATACATTTAGTGTATTTTAGTAATATCTTAATATCTTAACAATAGGATCTGATTTTCTTTCAATTTTCTAATTACAATTTTATTTCTACAAAGCAGTATCTCAACCATATTTTAAACTAAATACTGCCAAAGTAAACATGTTCTAAGAAATTCCAGTTATAAGAGTGAAGGGTAAAAAGATTATTTCTATCAATTAGAAGTATGGCATGACTACTATTTGAATAGAGTTTAGTATTTATGTCTATATACGCTTATTTAAACTTACCAACAGTTATGTAAGAGTGATATTATTGTATTATTTACTTATTTAGTAGATGCTTACTACATTCATGTAACTGACAAGTAACTGAGCAACATCTTTTAAAAAAATAATCTATTGTGTTTCCAGTGAAAATTTACACTGCAAATTAGGTTCCCATTCAACAGTTACTAGACAAATTTACAGTGACATTAGTTGTATTTTTCACAATGTGTCAACATTCTCATTAATTTTGTTCTGGATATTTCATTTCCAGTAATTTGGTTTCCTTGTCACCTTACCCTTTCATCTTTGCTTTAAAGTAATTGTTCACCATTTGATCTCATATTTGATTTTTTAAAGATGTGCAGCCCTCACAGGTATTACTGTTTATTTTATGAACCAATCTGTTATTTAGGTAAGGTGATTTGTATATTGCTCCAGTTTGGGGGGGAACAGTTTGCCCTGTGACCTCAATTATTTGAAGGAATATTTTTAGTTTGTTCAGCTTTTTTCTTGTTGTAAAGATAGGAGTGACAACTTCCAAGCTCTTTCTTTACATGTGGGATGAGAAACCAGACGTCTAATTGGTATTGTTTTAAACCACTGCATTTTGTAGTAATCTGTTAAGGCAGTAAATAGAATGTTTATACATGAAAGTCAACATCATTGTTGATGGATTCAACATTAAGTGTGAAAGAAAGAAATGAGTGAAACGAAAACTTCAGGGATTGAGAAGACTAAAGTAGAAGTAAGTTTTGGAGGCAAAATAAAATATTTTTGAACACCTTAAGTTTGTGATAACCATCAGCAATCCAAATAGAGCTGTTGAGATGATTACTTGACGTATGGCTGTGGATGTGGGGGCTGCTCTAGATTGAGAATACACACAGGGAAGTTGTTTTATCTGGATGGCATTTAAAGTCATGAGAAGGGATGAGAGAATATCTGTGGAGTAAGTTTAGAAAGAACAGAATAGAAATAAGGTCTGAAGTCGAGGACACTCTAAAGTTTAGATGCTAGGATGATGAAGAGAATTCTGGAAAGAACACTGAAAAGGTTATCAG
This sequence comes from Dugong dugon, assembly GCA_030035585.1. NCBI lineage: Eukaryota > Metazoa > Chordata > Mammalia > Sirenia > Dugongidae > Dugong > Dugong dugon. Next base: position 31,596,760 of record CM057473.1, on the reverse strand, counting down.
TGAAGCGAGAAAAATTGTTTTCACAGAAGCCATGTGAAGAAAGCATTTCAAGAAGAAGGCTGTGATCAACTATGAATTGCTGTTAGAACATGTAAATCGACTGTTAACTGACGCTTACATATAGCAATGTGAAGTGCATAGGTGGCATTAAAAAGAAGAATATTTGCTAGATGAGAAGGAAAACATTTTGGGTATATAATTCTTACCACATATTCATATGCTCATTTCTTTCTTGATTTTTGGTGATTCTTTCCTTTTCTGACATTTTTAGGATTTTTTAAAAGAAATCTGGCCAAGGACTTCTCTGGTTCTTATATTAGTGCTAGTTTCCAAACAAGTTGTAGAATGGTTTCTTCTATTAACAATGGATATGATATTCAAAGTCAGTAATTAAAAGGCACATGAACAATACATGTAGTAGTGGGTATTTGCTGTATCATTTAAATATTAAAAAAACCCATTGTCATCAACTTGATTCCAACTCATAGTGAACCTATAGGACAGAGTAGAACCACCCCACAGGGCTTCCAAGGAGCGGTTGGTGGATTCGAACTGCCTACCTTTTGGTTAGCAGCCTGCGCTCTTAACCACTGCACTAACAGGGCTCCATCATTTAAATATCAAAAGCAATGTTAACTCTCTATAAAATAATGAAAATAAAGTTATCCCCAGCCTTAATATTTAGTTATATTTTATAAGGAATTTTGAGTACATGATTTTAAAGAATGTTATAATGTTAATAGTATTCCTTTAAAATAAGACAGTCTGGCATTTGAAAGTGAAATAAGCTTTCCCGCAAATTGAAAGCAGACACAATACATTATGGAGTGGAGCTTCTGCAACCTACATGAGAAGATACTTGGAGTGAAGATGTGTTATTAAGAGCTTGATGCCAGCTCTTCACTTTCAACTTTCTAGTTTTCACTGGTCTAACAGATTTGTAGGATTTTAATTGGTAGAAAAAATGCCCTTAAAACTACCAAGGACCGTTTTACTCCCAGACTTGATTACGGAAACTGTGAGACAACAGGTTTACCTATTTGGTATCACATCTAATAATAGGTGTCAGCAGGCTATCTATTACATGAACAGATCTCACTCACATTTGTTATTGAAAAATGTACAGAATTACTTTCAGGTTTAAGTGTGATGAATTATTCTACTGTCAAATATTACAAGAATATAATGTATTGTTTTTAGGAATAACTGGAGTCCATTCTTAACCTCAACTATGTCATTTTCTCAAATTTTAAATGCCATCAACTTAATAAGAATAGCATTTATAGAATTAATGACAAAGTAACTTTAATGACTGTAAATGATTGGGAATATACATTTCTAAAAGTTGAGAGGAGGTAATTTGATGTTGGAAATTTAAAGAAAATAACTGCAATTCTAATACTGACTTTAAGGAAGACAGTGTTGAGGGTGCATGTCTTAAGAAACAAAAAGAGAAAAACGTCTACATAATATTCAGGAAAATTGGTCTGCCAAGTGGATGAAAATTATTTTTCAATTGTCATTTGGAAAACTCAATTATGTGAATAAAAATTTTAAGAAATGGGAAAGAGGTGCTGGCATTTTCATTTGAAAAAGACTATGCAGCTGTTCCAAAGTCTCTGTTGTTTCTTGTGACTTTATCCTCTGGATACCTTGGTAATTGTGGTTCTCTACAACACAAGAGACTAGAGGCCATCACCCATTCCAACTTCATGAGGAATGAATTAAGTGTCCTGTTTTGATTTACCTTCCTGCACAATACCCTGTAAATTGCCTCCTGGCAGAAAGCCTTTCCTCACCCCTTTCTTATCCCCTTTATCAGATATATTACAGTGCTGCTCTGCTTTTTGTTGAGTGTCTTACAATAGACGTTTCTTATACTTTGTCCAGCTTCTGGCAGAATATAGTCTAGTACTCCCTCATAGTTTAAAAAATAAGTCTAATTAGTTTTAACTAAGTATTAAAATTTGGAGTATTCCACTACCATGCAGGTTATATAATTTTAAATTTGTAATTAAACATTACAGGCAATTTGTGATGGAGACAATAACTTGGTTTAGAAGTAGGAGGAATAACTTTTCCTCTGGCTAAAGAACAGGTGTGATGTTATCATTTTTGGCTCTCAGTTTTTTGTTTTTGTTTTCTGAGATGACTGACTGTTTTTTTTAAAGGTCCGTGTCAGTTTTATATTTACTTTTCTTAAAGTATGTATGCCTGTTCACAAAAGCATAAGTGCTATAATGTGTGACTTTGAGGTATGAATCATAAACCGCTTGATATAACTAAAATATCTTAAAATCCAATACTCATTAAGCTAATTGTTGTCCTCAGAAAGTTTATGTTCACATTTTCTTTGAACTATGCAATTAGACCTTAAGCTTCCCATATATGGTTGCTGGTTTAATTGTTTTGATCACTTATACTAGTAAGCTACAAAATGTCTAAAAAACAGTTGAAAAGATTTTGTAATCATAGCCATAACACAAATATTATTTTTTGTTTCTTTTTTAGCTACACTACCTTAAGTTTCAGGGCCTTAAGATTCAAAAATGGTTTTACATTTTATTGAATTAGTCAAAAGAGTTTAAGTATCCACTAAATATCTATATTGCATCATAATAAATAATGTAAAAATAAAGTTAATAATTACATAGTAATTGACACATGGTTTTTAAAATTAAAAAACAGCTGTTGTGTATCATAAGACATCTGGAAATATAATTTCATTCTATTAAAAATCCTTGCTCATTGTCAAATCCAAATCCACACACAGTAAATATACTAGCAATATAAACACAAAAAGTCAAAGATAAGCTTATTTCTAAGAGCAAAATTCATTCAGTTTTGTGGGCCCTTTGAGTGGTGTTGAGACTTCTTTTTCTATTGGATTGCATTGATAATGACATCATGGGCCACATATCATAAAAACAAGAAAAACAAAACAAACCTGTTGAGTCGATTCTGACTCATAGCAACCCTATAGGACAGAGTAGAACTGCCTCATAGGGTTTCCAAGGAGCACCTGGTGGATTTGAACTGCTGACCTTTTGGTTAGCAGCCGTAGCTCTTAACCTCTACGCCACCAGGGTTTCCATCATAAAAACAAGGAAAATTAATATTTGTGAATATGAACTTTTGAAATTTTATCAGTGACTGCTTTCTCCATGTTTTCTGATGAAAAAAAGACTAAAATAATAGTGACATTTTAGATCATGGGTGATAATTTTATTCAGCACATTTATGAGAAAATTTATGATGCTCAAATCAAAACCCAACCCTGGAGATACCACAGAAGAGAGAGACAGGTTAGTGCATCCCTAAATAAATACAACCAATTTGAGAAACCCTCGGACAACCAGGTGTCATATTCCGGTATGAGTGAATGAAGAGGGTGCAGAAAGTGATGATCCATTCTTCTGCCACTGCTGTACATGGAACTAACTCCAGATCACCATAAGAAAGCATGAAGAAACTAGGCTCCAGAAATACAGCTACTTTTTAAAAATTCTGTCTTTGTTTTTTTCAGAAATAGATTAACATGTGTGTCTTCCTGGTCGTAGGTGCCTCTAGGTGGACTCAAACTTCCAACCTTTTGGCTAGCAGCTAAGCACACTGTTTTGCACCTCAGGGACCTTTTATGGACCTATAGGTTTTCCCAAAAAGGAATAATTCAATATCCTGCCTAGAGTGTATAGAGCTGGTTGCCAGCATTCTGACTGTTGAGTACAAGAAAACAATCTTCCATGTCTAAAGGCTGAGTTCTAGACTTTCACTTAAAACTTCCTGCTTTGAGTTACATCTTTCATTCCACCTCTCAGTTGTTTTCTCTGAGTCCGGAAGTGTTTGTCTTCCTTTATAGAGTAGGAAGGTATCTGGGGCTCTAATTGCATAGTAGAAGTACTTTTTATTTGTATATATATTTTTTCTTTTCTTTTAATTGTACTTTAGATGAAGGTTTACAGAACTAGCCTCTCATTAAAAAGTCAGTACACATATTGTTGTATGACATTGATTAACAACCCCATGGCATGTCAACACTTTCCTGTCTCCATCTTAGGTTCCTTATTAGCAGCTTTCCTGTCCCCTCCTGCCTTCTAGTCCTTGCCCCCGGGCTGGTATGCCGTTTTAGTCTCATTTTGTTTTATGGGCCTGTCTAATCTTTGGCTAAAGGGTGAACCTCAGGAGTGACTTCATAACTGAGCTAAAAGGGTGTCCAAGGGCCATGCTCTCAGTGTTTCTTCAGTTATTGTCAGGCCAGTAAGTCTGGTCTTTTTTTGTGAGTTAGAATTTTGTTCTACATTTTTCTCCAGCTCTGTCTGGGACCCTCTACTGTGATCCCTGTCAGAGCAGTCAGTGGTGGTAGCTGGGCACCATCTACTTGTACTGAACTCTGTCTGGTGGAGGCCGTGGTAGTTGTGATTCATTAGTCCTTTGGACTAATCTTTACCTTGTGTCTTTAGTTTTCTTCATTCTCCCTTGCTCCTGAAGAGGTGAGACCAGTAGAGTATATTACAGGGCCACTCACAGGATTTTAAGACCCCAGACACTACTCACCAAAGTAGAATGTACAACATTTTCTTTATAAACTGTGTTATGCCAGTTGACCTAGATGTTTCCCGAGACCATGGTCCTGATAGCCCTCAGCCCAGCAATTCAGTCCCTCGGGGAGTTGGGATGTGTCAATGAAGCTTCCATGACCTTGCTTGTACAAGTTTTGCTGACTTCCCCAGTACTGTGTACTGACTTCACCAAAGTTACCACTTATCTACTGTCTAGTGTTTTTCCATCCCCATCCCTTCACTTCCGTTGTAACCATCAAAGATTTCTTCTTTCTATGTATAAACCTTTTTGTGAGTTTTTATAGTAGTGGTCTCATACAATATTTGTCCTTTTGTGGTTGACTTATTTCACTCAGCATAATACCCTACAGATTCATCCATATTGTGAGATGCTTCACAGACTCATCATTGTTCTTTATCATTGCGTGGCACTCCGTTGCGTGTATGTACCATAGTTTGTTTATCCATTCATCTGTTGACAGGCATCCAGGTTGTTTCCATCTTTTTGCTATTGTGAACACTGCTGCCATGAACATGAGTGTGCATGTGTCTATTCATGTGACAGCTCTTATTTCTCTAGGATATATTCCTAGGAGTGGGATTGCTGGATTATGTGGTATTTCTATTTCTAGCTTTCTAAGGAAGCAACAAATCATTTTCCAAAATGGTTGTATCATTTCGCATTCCCACTAGCAGTGCAAAAGAGTTCCAATCTCCCCGCAGCCTCTCCAACATTTGTTATTTCCTGTTTTTTTGATTCATGCCAGTAACGCTGAGATGGTATCTCATTGTGGTTTTGATCTGCATTTCTCTAATGGCTAGTGATCCCGAGCATTTCCTCAAGTGTCTGTTAGGCACTTGAATGTCTTCTTTGGTGAAGTGTCTGTTCATTTCCTTTGCCCATTTTTAATTGGATTATTTGTCTTTTTGTTGTAGAGGTGTTGGATTTTCCTGTAGATTTTAGAGACCTTTGTCAGATTTGTAATAGCCGAAAATTTTTCCCAGTCTGTAGGTTCTCTTTTTACTCCCTTGATAGCATAAGTGTTTAATTTTTAGAAGATCCAAGTTATCTAGCTTATCTTCTGGAGTTTGTATGTTGTTAGTTATGGTTTATATCCTGTTAATGCTGTGTAGTAGGGTCTCTAGCATTGATCCTATTTTGTCTTCTATGATCATTATAGTTTTGGGTTTTATATTTAAATATTTGATCCATTTTGAATTAGTTTTTATGTATGGTGTGAGTTATGGGTCTTGTTTCATTTTTTTTGCAGATGGACATCCAGTTTTGCCTGCACCATTTGTTAAAAAGGCAGTCTTTTCCCCATTTGATGGACCTTGGACCCTTGTCAAAGATCGGGTGACCGTAGATGGATGGATTTACATCTTGGTTCTCAATTCTGTTCCATTGGTCAATGTATCTGTTATTGTGCCAGTACCAGGCTGTTTTGACTACTGTAGCTGTATAGTAGGTTCTGAGGTCAAGTAGTGCAAGTCCTCCTACTTTATTCTTCTTCTTCAATAGTGCTTTACTTCTCCGGGGACTCTTTTCTTTCCAAATAAAGTTAATGATTAGTTTTTCCATCTCCTTAAAGAATGTTGTTGGTATCTGGATCGGAATTGGTGTGTATTTGTAAATTGCTTTGAGTAGAATTGTCATTTTCACAATGTTGAGTCTACCTGTCCATGAGTACGGTATGTTTTTTCACTTATGTAGATCTCTTTCGGCTTCTTTTTTTTTTTTTTTTTTAATATATATTTTATTGTACTTCAGGTGAAAGCTTACAGAGCAAATAGTTTCTCATGAAATAGTAGTACACATGTTGTTTTTTGACATTGGTTAACAACCCCACAACGTATTAAGCCTCTAAATTCTCAACCTTTTTTTTTGATGAAAATTACAGATGGCCAAAGATACACCGTTTCAAAAATTTCTACATTCACAGTTCAGTGACATTGACTACGCTCTTCCAACTGTGCTGTTATTCTCACTTAAGATGAAGGCTTACAGAAAAAATAGTTCTCTTTCGGCTTCTTGCTGTAGTATTTTGTAGTTTTCTTTGTATAGGTCTTTTATGTCTCTGGTTAGATTTATTCCTAAGCATTTTATTTTTTTAGGGGCTATTATAAATTGTTTTGTTTTCCTCATTTCCTTTTCATTGTTCTCTTTATTGGTTTATAGGAATCCAACTGATTTTTGTATATTTATCTTGTATTCTAATACTCTGCTGAATCTTTCTATTAGTTCTAGTAGTTTTCTCCTGGAGTCTTTTGGGTTTTCTATGTATAGTATCATATCCACAGATAGGGACAGTTTTACTTCTTCGTTATCAATTTGAAAGCCCTTTATTTGTTTTTCTTGTCTTATTTCTCTAGCTAGGACTTTCAGCACAATGTTAAATAGGAATGGTGATAAAGGGCATCCTTGGCTTGTTCCTGTTCTCAGGGGAATGTTTTAAGCCTCTCTCCATTAAGAATGATGTTGGCTGTTGGTTTTGTATACATGCCTTTTATTACATTGAGTAATTTCCCTCCTATATCTATTTTATTGAGAGTTTTTACCAGGAATGAATTTTGAACTTTGTCAAATGCTTTTTCTTCATTGATTGAGATTTATATAGTGGATTACATTGATTGATTTTCCAGTGATGAACCATCCTTGCATACCTGTATGAATCCTGCTTGGTCGTGGTGTATTTTTTTTTTGATATGATGCTGAATTCTATGGGCTAGAATTTTGTTGAGAATTTTTGCATCTATATTCATGAGAGATTTTGCTCTGTAATTTTCTTTTCTTTTTTTTTTTTTTTGTGGTGTCTTTCCCTGTTTTGGTATCAGAGTTATGCTGGTTTCATAGAAGGAATTCAGAAGTATTCCTTCCTTTTTCTATGTTCTGAAATAGTTTAATTACTATTGGTGTAAGTCCTTCTTTAAATGTTTGATAAAATTCTCCAGTGAAGCCATCTGGGCCAGGGCTTTTTTCAGGGGGGAGTTTTTCTGTTACCTTTTCAATCTCTTTTCTTGTTATGTGTCTGTTTAGATTTTCAACATCGCTTTTTGTTTATTTAGGTAGGTAGTGTGTTTCTAGAAATTTATTCATTTCCTCTAGGTTTTCAAATTTTTGGGGGTATAGTTTTTTATAATACTCTGTTATGATCCTTTTTATTTCAGTTGGGTCTGTTGTAATGTCCCCCATTTCATTTCTTATTTAGGTTATTTGCATCCTCTCCTGTTTTTCTTTTGTCAATTTTGCAAGCGGTTTGTCAATTTTGCTGATCCTTTCAAAGAACCAACTTTTGGTTTTATTGATTCTTTCTATTGTTTTTCTATTCTCTATTTCATTTATTTTTGCTCTGCTCTTTATTATTTCCTCTCTTCTGGTGGCTGTTAACTTCCTTTGCTGTTCTTTTTCTATTTGTTCAAGTTGTGTAGTGAATGTTTTGATTTTGTCCCATTCTTCTTTGTTGATGTGTGCGTCTATTGCTATAAACTTACCTCTGAACACTGTCTTTGCTTGTCCCAAAGGTTTTGGTATGATGTATTTTCATTCTCATTTGCTTCTAAGGATTTTTTGATTCTATCTTTGATTTCTTCTATTAGTGCTTTTATAGAAGAATGTTATTCAGTTTCAATGTAATTGATTTTTTTTTCCTTGCTCTTCCTGTTGTTAATTTCTACTTCAATGGCATTGTGGTCAGAGAAGATACTTATTATCTCAATATTTTGGATTTTGTTGAGTGTTGCTCTGTGGCCTAAGATGTGGTCTATTCTGTGGAACATTCCATGTGCATTGGAAAGAATGTGTACTTTGTAGATGTTGGGTGGAGTTTTCACTGTATGTCTATGAGTTCAAGTTGGCTGATCGTGTAATTTAGATCTTCTGTATCTTTGTTGAGTTTGTTTCTAGATAATCTGTCCTTTACCTAGAGTGGTGTTCTGTAGTCTCCTACTATTATTTTGGAACTGTCAATTTCTCTTTTCAGTGCCATTAGAGTTTTTTTTATGTATTTTGGAGCCTTGTTATTGGGTGCGTAGATATTTATTATGGTTATGTCTTCATGATGGACTGTCCTTTTAATCATTGTATGATGTGTTTCTATGTCTTTTATGGTGGATTTTGTTTTAAAGTCTATTTTATCTGAGATTAGTATTTTCACTCCTGCTCTTTTTGGTAGCTGTTTGCTTGACATATTTTTTTTCCATCCTTTGATTTTTAATAAATTTACATCTTTGTTTCTAAAGTGTGTCTCTTGTAGACAGCATATTGATGGATCCTGTTTTTTTATCCATTATGTCACTCTCTGTCTCTTTATGGGTGTATTTAGGCCATTTACATTCAATGTATTGATAGGTGTGAGTTTATTACTGTCATTTTGTAGTGCTTTTTTTTTTTTGTAGTGCTAACATTTTGTCTATTCTTCTTACTCTCCTGTGCTGAATTTCTATTATTTGAGGATTTTTTTCATTCCTTTTGTTTTTGTAGATTTTGTTTTTACTGAGACTTTATATTTTTCTTCTTTATTTGATGAGTAGCTTTGCTAACTTTCTTTGTGGTTTCCTTGAAATTTACCCTTATCTTTCTAGGCTTGAACCAGTCTATTATTACTTGGTATAACCTTGCCTTCCTCTCCATTAGAAAGTTCTATTCCTACACCATTTATTCCCTCTTTTATTGTTCTGATGTTATATTAACCTCTCTGGTTCCTTGCTGTAAATTTTTTGCTTTTGAATAGTTCTTGAGAGTTCATTTCATAGGTTGGTGTCTGGCTAGTGTGATCTTGCCTCCTAGATTCAGGCTGTTGTCTGAAGTTTGTTCTCAAACCGAAGGACTCCCTTTAATAATTCTTGTAAGTTTGGTTTGGTTTTTACATATTTCTTTAATTTCAGTTTATCTGGAAATGTTCTAATTTCACCATCATGATTGAATGAGAGATTTGCAGGATATATTATTCTTGGTTGGCAATTTTTTTCTTTCAAGTTTTTAAGTATGTCATCATATTGCCTTTTTGCCTGTATGGTTTCTGCTGAGTAATCAGAGTTTAGTCTTATTGTTTACCCTCTCTGTGTGACTTTTCTTTTTTTTTTTGAGCTGCTCTTAGGATTATTTCTTTGTCTTTGGTTTTAGCAAGTGTGATTATGATATGCCTTGATGATTTTTTGGGGGGTTTGTCCTATCTGGGGTTCGTTGAGCTTCTTGATGGTCAGCTTTTCATGTTTCATGATATTGGGGAAGTTTTCTGTCAGCAGTTCTTCGGTGATCCTCTCTGTGTTTTCCATTTTCTCCCCTGTTCTGGAACTCTGATCACTTACTAGTTTTTGCTTTTGATCGTATCCTACATCGTTCGCAGGGTTTCTCCATTTTTCTTCATTCTTTTTTCTGATTTTTCCTCAAGGTGGTATCCAAGTATTTGTCTTCAGTTTTGCTGATCCTGTGTTTCATTGTTTCAAACCTGCTTCTCAGACCTTCTATGACACTGTCTATTTCTGAAGTCTTGTTATCTTTTAGATTTCTACTTGTTGTTTTTGTATGATTTCTAGTTGTGAATTTATTTTGACACTTTGTTCCTGTATTATTTTCTTGAATTTTTCTATTGTTCTCTCTGTATTTTCCATTATTTTACCTGCTTTCTCCATGAATTTTTTCTAATTTTTCCTCATTTTTATATCTTTTTGTTTCAACTCTTAGATAGCTCTGAATATTAGAGATTTGAATTCCATGTCAGGTAGTTCCAGTGCCTTTTCTTCTACTGGAATGTCATCTAGTGTTTTATTTTGGACACCTACTGAAACCATGCTGTCTTTTTTTTATGTTTTAATATTGTCTGCTGTCTTGGGGACATTCAGTAGTTATTGTCTTTGTTTATTGATTGTAAATTTGTTTGTTACATCCTGCTTTTTTGTTTTAATTTGGTTACGTCTGAGCAGGTGGGCTTTGTGTTCTTTGTTGTTTGCTTGTCTGTGGGCATGATACTTTTCACCTCCTTGCCTAATGGGCAGGGTCAGTTGCTCAGCTATGGTACAACAGGGCAGGTCCAGCGGAAGGGGAGGACCTGGGATAGGTTGTTTTTGGCACATCCTGGGGCCAACAGGGAGGGCCAGAAGTCAGTGCAGGGAAGGTACTGGTAGGCCATGCCTGTGCTGCTCAAGGATGTGATGCTCAGCATACGGTGCAGGTAGGCAAGAGGGTGGAGGGAGGTTGTGGAGCTAAGCTGTGTATGGGAGAGAAGAGATACAGGATAGATAAACAGGAGCCAAAACAAAAAAAAAAAGATGCTGAAGGAGCCTGCTGCTGGACTGGAGAGATGAAAAACTGAGAAATGAAGCAAAACAAAAAGGAAAAAAGAAAAAGAGAAAAAATAAGTAGATAAAAGTAAATAAAAAAAAAAGAAATGCCCCCTAGGGATCCCACCGGTAGCTGCAAGTCACTCCCAGGCCTCAAGGCACAGCCCATTTAGAAGGAGTGGAGATGGCACACAGGGCTTAGTATTGAGGAAATAAGAAAAGAAGTAAAGTAGAGAGAGATAAGAAACTGATAAATGAAGAAAAACAAAAAGGAAAGAAGAAAAACAAAAAGGAAAAAAGAAAAAGAGAAAGGAATAAATAAATAAAGGCCCCCAGGCATCTCACCAACGTAGCTGCACAGAGTGGGGAACTGGCTCCCAAGCCTTGCAGTGCAGCCTGGCTGGAAGGGGCAAAGATGGCACACAGCATCAGGTATTCAGGAGACAGGAAAAAAAGGTAAGCAGAGAGAGAAGAGAAACTGAGAAATGAAGAAAAACAAGAATAAAAAACAATAATTAAAAAAAAGTCCCCATGGATCCCACTAGCATGGTGGAGTGGACGGGGGAAGCAGTTCCCCAGCCAATGGTGTTCAAGAGAAAGGAGGGAGAGGAGGTGAGAGGCAGAAGCAAAAAAAGCAACACCAGCAACAAAGAAATGGCACTGAAGGAGCTGGCCAGTGTGGGCAGGTCATATCCAAGCTGCATGGCGCTGGCGTCTCCAGGCTAGCTACCTCAGACAGCTGTGAAGTGGTGGAGGCCAAGCAGGGGGAAGAAGTGTGAGGGGGTGGGAAAGCAAATATCACTGGTTACCAAGTGATCTGTCTCCTGCTGAAGCTGCTTTCCCATATTCCCTGTGCACTGATCTCTGACAGGAATCCAAGATGCGAATCCATGCTGTATTAGCTGATAAGGGACCTCAGCTTTTATCTCTCCTAGCTCTCTGTTCTCTGTCAGCTTCTTATTCCATTTAGTGCTTGATTGAGTTCTTTATCTCTTCATTTGACACTTAGGGTTCCAGGACTGACGTTTGTCTCTGTTTTACTTAGTTTTTCAGGTCTTTGCTATGGAGGGATGGCATGGTGCTTGTTTCTATAGCACCATGTTGGCTCCACTCTCCTTGTATAAGTACTTTTAAATGGCACTTGTCTTTTCAGCCCCACCTCACATCCTGTATTCCGACGTTGCTGGTGTCTCCAACCCTTAAGCCTTTGTGAGTTTCTGCAGTATGAATTCACCTTCTCTCCTTAGATCCTTCCCATGATTAGTTTTTTGTTTTCTCCGTTCTGGGAAATCATTCACCAAGTTCCAGCTTTATACCTTCTCCTTTATTTTGTATATTTTTTCATTTATACCCTATAAACCCTTTGCAGTCAAGTTGATTCTGACTCATAGAGACTCTATAGGACAGAGTAATACTGCCCCATGGGGCTTCCAAGGAGCTGCTGGTAGTTCAAACTGCCTACCTTTTGCTTAGCACCCAAGCTCTTAACCACTATGCCGCCAGGGCTCCTTATACCATATACTGATGTTTTAATAAGGTTTCCAGGGTAATGGAATTAAATATATGTCTTCAATGCACCCTACTTAAGTGATTAAAACCATCATGCTCACATGAAGCCAGATTAAGTTTTAAAATTAAGTATTTAATTAAAATAGATACAAGAAATAAACAGGTATTAGAATATAAAAATATATGTTGTTGTTGTTGGGTGCCATCAAGTCAATAGCAACCCCGTGTGACATAGTAGAACTACCCCATAGCATTTTCTTGGCTGTAATCATTACAGAAGCAGATCACCAGGTCTTTCTTCTTAGGAGCCCCTGGGTGGGCTCATATTTCTAACCTTTCAGTTAATAGTCAAACACTTACCCTGTTTTGCCACCAGGGCAAAACGATAACAGCACAAAGTATTTGTCATGGAAACACATATACGGGCATATATTAAATGCATTAAAGTCAATTTCTATGTGATAGGGGCAAAAAATAAATAGAAAAAAAAGTGAATATTTCTTTCTTTTTTTTTTTTTTTCTCACATATGGTTGGCCAGATATTGGAACAAATATACCACCACTACCTAGGCCAATTCATATTTTTAATAACATTTCATATTTATACATAAATGTTATTTTATATTTAAAAAGTAGTAAATATAATACTACTCTTTAAGTTACATACTGACCTCTATCTTTGCCTCTTTCATTTGGACCTTAGAAATTGTTAAAAAGTATAATTTTCTTTTCTGTGTTACTTTTCTCTCATTCTTTATCAGTCTTAGGGTTAACATAATGTTATGCATATACTATTAATTCATATCATATAAAATAATATATTAACTTGATTCTAAAGTGCATTATTGTGAAAATACTTTCCTCATTAATTATTCTTTCATGACAGTCCTTTTATTTTTCTAAATCTGGTATCCGTTAGGGTTTGTACTCTAAAGTTATAAAAACAATTTAGATAAATCTGAGATACTGCCATTAAGCTGCTCTGTTGGGGCCTTTTTGTATAACACATTGCAGATGGGCTTCTGATTCAATTATGTTTGGGATGTTCATATCCTTACTGTTGATTTCTTTCCTATGATATGACCTAATCTTTTTTTAAAAAATATTATTGGTTTATGTTTCTATGCTAAATTTAAAAAATTCTTATACGTTGTATAAAGATAATTTTTTTTTTTACTTTTTCGCTATTCCAAGCTTTATTTGGCCACATAAAATTTAAATTAAGACCTTAAAAGCAATATACGTATGTTTATCAAATTACATTACTTTGCATCACTAAAAAAAGAGAATGATAATTGTGAATTTTCAGATGTTGTTAAACATGGGGCTTCCTAACATTTATAAATAGAAAATTGCTAGATTTTATTGCCAAAGCATGCGCAATCTCCTAGAATTATCAAATAGTATAATATACGAAAGAACTTCAGAAAAATGGGATCCCTATGATCAGCTTAGTTAGACTTTCTACAATATTAAATGTTTCTCTGCAAAATAAACTATGATTTCAGAGTTCAACCTAGCATAACTCAGAAATGCAGTTCATATTTGGGAAATATATTGCAAGTATTGTGTATAAATGAAAATGGATTTGTACTGAAAGCCACCAGTTTACTTTATATAAACTTCATTAGAATTTGGAGTCATGTACAACAGTTGTGCTAAGTAGAAACTGGTAACAGAATGAGTGCAATATTCTATTATCAGTACTAGTAAAAATTATTTGATACCCAATATAACAAAACTTTTGACATGGCAAGAAACATCCCAGTGAAAACTATCATTACACAATAGATGCGAAATTGTTTCTCCATTTAGAATAGGTCTCCTACTATGGAAGAAATATATGGTAAGAAAAAATATTCTGTATACTATTTTTATACAGAGAACATTCTTTTTAAATTACTCATTATTTCTGGTAATGATCCTAGGAATGACATTAAGGAATGTTTATTCAGAAAGAAATATGTAATTTCAGTTCTTGATTCTCTATACAGTGTGTCATTCAGAAACGTGTAAGGGCAATTACTCTTTTAAGTATAATTTGATTGTAAGGGTATATTTTTGTAATGACCAAGGTATTACATTTTTTAGAGAGAAATTATTTATGCTTAAAGTATACAGTATGCTATTATGACTTTTCCCTGCCTTCATTTTTATTTCTATTGCCTTAATTTTTGATGATTCAAATAACACGTGCTTGCTCTAAAGAATTCTTAATATAGGTATGTGATGACTTTGACTTATTACTTAGTATTTTTTCAGAATTTAAATTACTATTTCCCATCCATTGTTGTGATGTAGTTAATTTTTATTTGCCATTCAGTGGACTAAGTGTTTACTTTTATGTTAATATCCAATCACTTTATTAGTTATCTATTTACTTTTCTATTCTCTAGTACTTCTTCCAGGAAGAGCTCAAAAAGTAATATCAATAAGTTAGCTTTGTCCATATGTTTTTCAGATGCCATATTACAACTATCCATATTTTAAAGAATAGTGTTTATGACTTGAGTACAAAGGACAAATTCCTGTCTTTATTTTCTCTTTAATTCCAAAGAAACAAATTGAAGTATTATTGAATGAATTATTATTGAATGAATCCATCATCCTTGTCACATCCAAAATCCTTTATTTTCTTCTAGTAGCTAGGTTTGAAGTCATAGGTAGGACATGAACTCCTAGGCTTAAGCCTTTTGCTCTATGACTACTCTTCATTGATAGGCTTATGACAAAGTCAGGGCCAATGAGAGATATTTTTTGTTTGTTTGTTCTTTATGTAAATGCAGTTGCTCATATCCACAAAGAAAGACTTCATCTGTGAATAAAGCCAGAAGAAAAAGAAAGAGAAAAAATAAATGGGTAAGGGAAACTGGTCTTGATATTTTTGTTTTTATCACTGTATCCAGCCAGGCCTAGAATCCAAAACTTCATCTTTCAATTCTGTGAACAAATACACTTACATTTGATTTAAACTAGATTTTCTCTCACCTTTAACAAAAAATCAGAAGTTAATTGACTCATTAGCATGATTCTTTAGCTAGGTTTAAATAAATTATTTCCTCAATCTTAAAGCATGAGCTAAATCTAACTAATTTATGGCAGAGAAAACATAATATTATTGGGTTTACTAAAATTTTAATGTATATTTATGAAACAATATGATAGGAAACAGTTTTCCCAAATATAAACGTCATGAAACCAAAGACAGTTTTCTCACAGCATCTTTTCAAAAGGAAATATATTACATATGGAAATATTTTAGATGGAACTTGACTCAATATCTTACATATGAAAAGAGAAACATTCAAAGAATTTGAATTGGTTGTTTGCAGTTGAAACACATTTTTTGGTATGTGTACATCTAAAATATTAAATAGAGAAATTGAATGCTTTAACCTTCATTGAATAGGTCCTGTTTTAATTATCCACTAAAAGTCATTTGAATATTATATTAAATTACAGATTAATATTAAAACTTTATATTAATTATTCTCCTTTAGGTTTTAAAAGGAAACTATCTGAAGTAAAGCTGGCCTTTAAGTAATTATATTGAGATTTAGCTTTAATAAATTACAGTTATATAACTGCCAGTAAATTTTTTAATTTTATGCAGACCTTGCTGACGTGACACCAGCATTTATTGTAAAGTACGTTTACACTGGTGGCAAATTTCTTGTTCTTAAAACATCATACTTATTATTATAAAACAAAATCTTTTGAATCTGTAAAAAAAAATCACACATATTTCAAAAATAGATATTGCTTTGGTGCTTAAATTATTCCTTTCTTTAGGCATCATCAAATATAATGCATAAAACTTTAAAAACTCCCTTGATAATATTTTTATTAGTTTTAGATAATAGCACCTAACTTCAACTATTATTATTACAACCAATCTCATAGGTTCAAACAATATACATTTCCAGTATCTTATAATATAAAGTAGTTCAAAAAGAGCTCACACAGAGGCATTTCAGAAATGAATGATCCCCTAGACTAGAGGATGGCAACCTTTTTCTACAAAGGGCCAGAGAGTGAACACGTAGAATCTTTTGGCTATCCAAGATCTGAGGGAACTACTGAGGTCTGCCATTGTAGCATGAAAGTAATCATAGGTAATACATAGATTAAAAGGTATGAATGTGTTCTAATAAAACTTAATGTATATAAATAAGTTGTGAGCCTATTTTAACCCAGGAAACAAAGTTTGTTGAACCCTGAGCTAAACCAGTTCAAAATAAAGCCTGAAATTCATATGAAAGTTTACATTCTAAAAAAATAAAATAAAACCATTTTAAAGAATACTGTTAAAAGAAAAAAGTTATTATGAGGATAACTAGGTAAAAATTTTTCCTCTTGCCTAAATATATTATTTATTTATTTTTAAAGATTATCCATTTGGTGCCAATGCAAAATGGTTAATACTTTTAATAACTTGTTGATAAAACTGGATCTATATTTTTCCTACACCCATTATCATCTTTATCACAATTTATTTATGTTTTCTGAAGACAAACTTAAGTTAAAAAGGAAAAAAAAAATCTAAATGATGGAAGTCGTAGGTACACCTCTATAATTTTTTGTTTTTTATTTTATGTCTCTTTCTCTTCATATTCTGCTTGACTAGCATTTCCAGTAAAGCACTGAAAGCAGCACCTCTTATCACAGACTAAGGCACAAAGAATGAGAGATTCAGAGACAACGTACTGTACACTCCATGTAGGGTTGACACGGAGACCTGTTGGTCAGACCAGATGAAATGATACAAGTGTGGAAATGGCCTGGCAAATAAGAAGATGAACTCATCCATCAAGCATTCCTGGCATTTGTGGAGGTCAGGTACTAACCATCCCAGACCTTGTCTCACTGTGAATGACATCTTTGAGATGGTGTTGTTTGGCACATTTGCACATCAGGGAAGGCATAATCTGAGAACTCTATTAGCTTCAAAGGACTCATATCATAAATGCATATTTCAAACGACACAGTGTTCAGGTCAAAGTGTCATAAAAAAAAAAAAGAAAAGCTGTCAAATAGTATTCCAGGGGTACACAGAAATCTAGGCATCAATCTTACTTCAGTTCTAAGGATTCTGAATCAGTTTTTGAAAGCAGACAAATGACACACCTTAAAAAAAACAAAAAAATACAAATTCACAGTAAAAAATACTGAACTGGGTTTTATGCCACTATAAACTTTTAAAATCAGCAGTTTGCACTGTGCTTTTGAGGTAATCTGGATGTTGTATTTATATGGCACCTTGTTCTAATGAATTCCAGGCAGTTTATGGATTCCATTCCATTCAATATATGCTAAACATTCTATATTGCATAACCCTTGACTAACTGTTATTCAGTTTTATAATAAAAAACCGATGTACACAAACATAGTCCAAGAGAAATAAAACAAATATACAAATATAGATATATTAAAATTATCGTTCTTGTGTGCTATCAGTTCCGACTTATAGTGACACTATAGGACAGAGTAGAACTGTCCCATAAGGTTTTGAAGGAGCAGCTGGTGGATTTGAACTGCTGACCTTTTGATTAGCATCCTGAGCTCTTAATCACTTCGCCACCAGGGCTCCACTTAAAATTATTAGGTATATTAAAATGTAGACATATTAAAATATATATGCGTGGTAATATTAGTTGCAATAATATAATAGTATCTTAATCATCCAGCATCATTTTGGAATAACTATTTATAAAGAAATGCAATATTTTAATGACTAGATAGTTTTGTTTCAGGACATTCTGATAGAAATGCATCAGTATTTCTCAACCTGAATATGTAATAAGACTACTTTTATTTAAAATTTAGTATTTAAACAAACTAAAATTTTTTTGAGTTTGGTGTAAATCCTGGAACTGATTTTCTAAATTCAAAATTATAACAACAACAACACTGAGGTAACAATATTTTCTTGTGCTTTATTCTTTTTTAAAAATTAAAAAGTGTTGTATCAGGAATGAATTTTTATAAAATAAGTAAGTAAAAAACTGAAGCAAAATTTTTTATCTTTTTTTTTTCTTTTATTTGTATTGTGTATCTATTGTTTAAATCAATCAGTATCTATACCCTCCCCCATACTCTGGTAACCCCTTCCCATTTCACTTTAGAAAATGTGCCTTCTTCCATTTTGAGCACTTCCTTGGGTCTGCTAATCAATGTGCCCTTCCGAAACAAGTGTGTACACTGAATCTGAACTTTACCGTTTAGATTCTGTATTCTTGAACATGCACTTGGATATACACAAAGATAAACACCCGTTGGAACTGAATTATCCAGACAGTGCCATCTCATATAGATCATCTGTTAGACCATGTGCCTACATCTTTGAGATGCCCAGTTTCCATCTTTTCTTAAACTTGCATTGTCAATATTTTTTTAAATCTTTTTGCACTACCCCATAGTCTCCAGTACATTCATTTAATTATGCCAAATTTTAAATTTTGTTGCTTATAAACAAAGAATCCTAATGTATAGGTCAGTGGATGGAACAAACCAGCCCTCTGCTGGAGAAAGATCTACCATTCTGCTTCCATAAAGATTTACTACCTTGGAAATCCTGTAGGGAAGTTCTGTTCTGTCCTATGGGGTAGCTATGAGTAGGAATCAGCTGGATGGCAATTGCTGGGTGGTGCAATGGTCAAACACTTGGCAGCTAACCTACAGGTTGGTGGATTGAACTCTCTCTGTAGCTCCTAGGAGAAACACATGGTGTCTCAGTCATCTAATGCTGTTGTAACAGAAATACCACAAATGGGTGGCTTTAACAAACAGAAATTTATTCTTTCAAAGTTTAGGAGGCTAGAAGTCCGAATTCAGGGCACCAGCTCCAGGGGAAGGCTTTCTCTCTCTATTGGCTCTGGGGAAAGGTCCTTGCCATCAATCTTCCTCTGGTCTAGGAGATTCTCAGAGCAGGAACCCCGAGTCTAAACAAAATACCCCGCTCCCAGTGCTGCTTTCTTGGTGGCATGAGGTTCCCCTATCTCTCTATTTGCTTTTCTCTTTTGTATCTCAAAAGAGATCGATTTAAGACACAGCCTAATCTTGTAGATTGAGTCCTGCTTCATTAATATAATACCACTAATCCTGCCTCATTAACATCATAAAGGTAGGATTTACAACACATGGGAAAATGACATTAGATGACAAAATGGTAGACAATCACACAATACTGAGAATCGTGGCCTAGACAAGCTGACACGTATTTTTGGGAACACAATTCAATCCCGGACACTTGGCAATAAGAAAACCCTGTAGATCAAAATTGACTCAACTGCACCTAGCAACAACAACAACATGGTCTGTTTTTTTAAGTTATTGAAATAAATATTACATAATTATTTAACAGTTTAGTAAATTCTGGGTTCATTGTGGCACCTAGTAACTCAGAAGACTGAGATTCTCCATATTGTTAATATATATAATAATAGGTGTAGATAATGTATTTAAAATTGTGGTTAATATAATTATTATAAATATTTTCTGTTAGTATCATTATTTTGTGCTACCAAATACAGGCCTCAGATTCGTAAAATTACATTTGTGCTTCAAATTCCTCATCTTTAAACTGTGAATTTAAAACATACCTACCTCAAAGGTCCATTAGAAATATTAAGTGAGTTAGGAAGTAAAATGCTTAGAACAGTGCTTAACATATAATCAGTGTTCAACAGTGTTGATCAACTGAATAGTAATGGCTTTGTTAATAAGGGTAAATCTCTAGATTAATAAGGAGAATTTTAAATGTTAAAGAATGCCATGTACGTCATGATTTCTAGATCCAAAAATATTACTTGCTTGGGAACTGATAAAGTCACACTATATTGAATGGTTAACTATTTCCCAATCATACACTTTTAGTGTGGTCATGTTAATTTTTTATTTGCTCCTGGGTGGCACAAACGGTTAAGCACTTGATTACTAGCCAAAAGGTTGGTTGTTCAAACCTATCCAGAGGCACCTTGATAGACAGATCTGCCTGGCAATCAGCTCCCAAAAGGTCACAGGCTTAAAAACCCTACAGAGCAAAATCGACTTGACGGCAACTCACAACAACCAAGACAAATTTTTTGTAGGTGGTTTGGTAATAACTGTGTCACGGCAGTTTTTTTGAAATCACACATATCTTTCAACTTGTTGAAGACTGAAATATATAAAAAGGCACATACAGCAAATGAAGGTCCCAAAAGCCTTATGCCATCTATATCATTAAGGTCGACTCTACTTTGAGGAGGTAAGACTTTCCCAGTCGTATTTTGAGTGTTTTCCAATCTGATGGGCTTGTCTTCCAGCACTATATCCAACAATGTTCTGTTGCTGTTTATAAGGTTTTCATTGGCCAATTCTCTTCAGAAGTAGACTGCCAGTTCCTTCTTCCTAGTCTGTCTTAATCTGAAAGCTCCGCTGAAACCTGTCTCCATGGGTGACCCTGCTGGTATTTGAAGTACTGGTGACATAGGTTCCAGCATCACAGCAACAAGCAAACCACCACAGTACAACAAACTGACAGACAAGTGGTGGACTATACATTTAGGTGAGCACAATTTCCCTCTTTTGTATTGGCAAAAGAAAAGAAGAAGAAGATAGAAATATTGCAAACAAAGGGTGGTGTATCTTTATTTTTGCTTTGGGTGCTGACAGGTATTGATATAGACAATAGAAATTTATTTAGTTACTAAGACCAAAATTAAAAGGGATGTAATACTTATCGTGCATCTGGTATGTGCCATGTATTTTTGTTTATATTATGTCAATACTCAATGCAATCTTGTTAAGTAAAAATTACACTCTTGTTTATTTTACATTTATTTCTATGAGCTTTAGAATGACAGATGATGTTCCCAGAGATTAAACCACTAGTGGATTTGATTCTACCAACACAGGAAATTTAAAAACAAAATAAGATTAGGGGTAGGGAGAAAAATTATACAATTAAAAATTTTATTGGATTATAACATGCTTAATGAAATACATATGATGCATAGTTGTACAGCTCATTGCAAGTTAACAAAGTGAATTTACTCATGAAAGCAGCAAATATGTCAAAAATACTACTAGCACCAAAATTTGTCCCTACTGCCTCCTTCCTGGCACCATCCTTTAGTATAACTAATAACCTGGCTTTAAATATGACAGAGTTGTTTTCCTGTTTTTATATTTTATATAACTGGAATCACACCGTATGTGCTTTTTAAATCTGTTCCTTTTGCTCACTGTTGTGTATATGGAATAAATTTATGGGTTTTTTTTTTTGTACAGAGATAGTTAATCTTCAGTGGTTGTTGTTGTTGTTGTTAGGTGCTATCTAGTTGGTTCTCTGACTCATAGTGACCCCATGTACAACAGAAGGAAACACTGCCCAGTCCTGTGCCATCCTCACAATCCTTGTTATGCTTGAGCCCATTGTTGCAACCACTGTGTCAATCCATCTCGTTGAGGATCTTCCTCTTTTTCACTGACCCTCTACTTTACCAAGCATGACGTCCTTCTCCAG
This sequence comes from Dugong dugon, assembly GCA_030035585.1. Classification (NCBI taxonomy): domain Eukaryota; kingdom Metazoa; phylum Chordata; class Mammalia; order Sirenia; family Dugongidae; genus Dugong; species Dugong dugon. The sequence goes on along the minus strand of CM057473.1, from coordinate 31,574,905 downwards.
GGACTGATCCCTCTTGATAATGTGTCCAAAGTATGTGAGAGGTAGTCTCACCATCCTTGCTTCTAAGGACCATTCTGGCTATGCTTCTTCCAAGACAGATTTGTTGGTCCTTTTGGTAGTCAATAGTATATTCAATTCTTCGCCAACACTATAGTTCAAAGGCATCAATTCTTCTTCGGTCTTCCTTAGTCATTGTCCAACTTTCACATGCATATGAAGCAATTGAAAACATTCTATGGCTTGGTCAGGCGCACCTTAGTCTTCAAGGTGACATCTTTGCTTTTTAACACTTTAAAGAGATCTATTGCAGCTGATTTGCCCAGTGCAGTGTGTCATTTGAGTTCTTGACTGCTGCTTCCATGGGTGTTGACTGTGAACCCAAGTAAAAGGAAACACTTGACAACTTCAATCTTTTCCCCGTTTATCATGATGTTGCTTATTGGTCCAGTTGCGAAGATTTTTGTTTTCTTTATGTTAAGGTGTAACCATACTGAAGGCTGTAGTTTTGATCTTCATCATCATTAAGTGCTTTGAATCCTCTTCATTTTCAGTAAGCAAGGTTGTGTCTTCAGAATAACGCAGGTTATTAATGAGTCTTCCTCCAATCCTGATGCCCCGTTCTTCTTCATATAGTCCAGCTTCTTGGATTATTGGCTCAGCACACAGTTTGAATAAATGTGGTGAAAGGATACAATCCTGATGCACATCCTTCCTGACTTTGAACCACACAGTATCCCCTTTTTCTGTTCTAACTACTGCCTCTTGATATATGTACAGGTACTGTACAACTTAGTGTTCTCAATCCCCATCTTCACAATTTATCCATAATTTTTTATGATTCACACAGTCAAATCCGTTTGCAAAATCAAGAAAACACTGGTAAACATCTTTCTGATATTCTCTGCTTTCGATCAGGATTCATCTGATATCAGCAATGATATTCCTCATTCCACATCCTCGTCTGAATCTGGCTTGAATTTCTGGCAGTTCCCTGTCAATGTACTGTGCAGCTACTTTTGAATGATCTTTGGCAAAACTTTACTTGTGTATAATTTTCAGTGGTATAATGTATTTGTTAATTTTACTGTTGATGGGCAATTATGTTGCTTCTAGTTTGGAACTATTATGAATACTATTTCTATAAACATTTTTATACTTGTCTTTTCTGAGTCCCTGGGTGATGTAAATGGTTAACACACTCACCTGATGCCTCAAAAAAAAAAAAAAATCTTGGTGATCTATTTATGAAAACTTAGCCATTGAAAACCCTATGGAGCAAAATTCTCCTCTTTTGAGGAGGGCTGCCATGAGTCTTAATCAACTCAAACACAACTGTTCTTTTGTGGTAGGTTTTTTTTTTTTTTAACATAGGTGTGCATTTCTATTCAGGATAGTTAGAAAAGGAGTTGCAGGGTAAGAAGGTAAATATATTCAGCATTTATTAGCAAATGCCAGATATTTTTCCCAAGTGATTGTAATAAATAACACTTCCATTGACTATGTGTATGTGAGTTCCAGTTTCTCCATGACCTTGTTCAAATAATATTTTCTATCAATTTTTTCTCATTGTATTCATCCTGATGGGTATAGGAAATATAGATAGATATCTTTTGGAGGGTTTAATTTCTACTTCCATGATAGCTATCAAGTCAAGCACCTATGTATATATGCATTAGGACATCTTGTTTTGAGAAATTCCAGTTAAATTTTTTTATCCTAAAGTTTTTTTTTTTCTTTATGGATTGCCATGTTTATATCTTGTTTAAGTAATCTTTGCTTATCCTGAAGATATGTTGATAACCCCCTATGTTTTATTCTAAAATATTTATTTTTTACTTTGGTATGTAGATATATAGTCCATCTGCAATGTATTTTCATATTTGACACACATGGGGTCACTATGAGTTGGAACTGATGAGACAACAATGAGGTTTATTTATTATTTTAATATACATAAAGTATGTGTCAAAATTAAATTTTTAAAAATATGGTTGTCTAGTTGGCTAAACAGGAGAACCTGGGGTCAACTCCCGGTGGTACCTCTGCTATTTCATCTGATTTGGAGCCCTGGTGGCTCAGTGATCAAGAGCTCGGCTACTAATCAAAAGGTCAGCAATTCGAATTCACCAGTTGCTCCTTGGAAGCCCTATGGGGCAGTTCTACTCTGTCCTATAAAGTCACTATAAGTTGGAAGACTTGTCAGCAATAGGTTTGTTTTTTTTATTCACACAGAGCCATTGTTTGAAAATGCCTGTCTTTCCCACTGCACGGTAAAGTTGACTTTGTCATAAACCAGGTAAACATGTATGTATGGATTTGTTTCTTAAATATCTGTTGCTCTATCTTTACCTATTTCTCCATCAAATGTCTTCATTGTATATTGATAATAGAGTTTGTGTTTATTAATATAAGTCTTTCTGATTTGTTCTTCTTCGCTAGTGTCTTGGTCAATGGTAACTTTTTAAATTTCCATAGAGAAACTTCTACTCAATTTCCGCAAACAACTTATTGGAATTTGGCAGCAGTGGAATGATTCTGTTGCTCAATTCTAGTTTAACTGACATCATTACAATACTGAGTCTACCAATTCATGAACTTGAGATACCTTTCCATTTATTTCTCTGTTAATTTTACAATATTTTATTTCTCTAAGGGCAGATGTCTTGTAAATCTTTCATTTCACCTATTTCTGTATTTTATTTTTTAAATGATATTTGAAATGGTATCTTTTATAGAAGTCATTTTCTATTTGAATTGTTTCTAGTATTTGGAAATATAATTCTTTTCTATATGATAATGTATTCAGCAAACTTAAAAAATGATTTGTTAATACTAATAGGTAAGTTAATTGTAGTCTCTTGGATTTCGAATACAAACGTTCACACCATCTGCAAATAATGACATTTTGTGTATTGTCTTCTGATCCTCATTATCTGTATTCTTTTACTTGCTACATAGTACTAAATAGGGCCTTAACGAGAATTATGAATAGAAGCGGTGAGGGAGCATCCTTTTCTTATTCTCTAACTCAGGAGTAAAATTTCGGTGTTTTACTATTGAGCATGATTTTTGCTGTTATTATTCAAATTTTTTATTGTTGTTAGATGTTAAGTTTATTTTTTTAATTAATGGATACTGTGTATTATCAAATGATTTTTCTGCATGTATCAAGATGATGATATGGTTTTTGCTTTGTTCTGTTTATGAATTGTCTTAGGCTAGGTTCTCTAGAGGAGTAAAAGCAGTGAGACATATATATATATATATATATGTGCATATACATATGTACACACATATATTATTGAAGTTGCCAAAGATTTCATTTTACTTGGATCCACAATCAATGCCCATGGAAGCAGTAGTCAAGAAATCAAACAACATATTGCAATGGTCAAATCTGCTGCAAAAGACCTTTTTAAAGTGTTAATAAGCGAAGATGTCACTTTAAGGAAGGAGGTGCATGTGACCCAAACCATGGTATTTTCAATCACCCCGTATATATGCAAAAGCTGGACATTGAATAAGTAACACAGGAGAAGAATTGATGCCTTTGAATCACAGTGTTAGCGAAGAATATTGAATATACCATGGACTGCCAGATGAAGGAACAAATCTGTCTTGGAAGAAATACAGCCAGAATGCTCCTTAGAAGGGAGAATGATGAGACTTCGTCTTATGTACTTTAGACATGTCATCAGGAGGGACCAGTTCCAGAAGGACATCATACTTGGTAAAATATAGGGTCAGTGAAAGAGAGGAAAATCCTCAATGAGATGGATTGACACAATGGGCTCAAACATAGCAATGATTGTGAGGATGGCACAGGCCAAGCCAGTATTTTATTCTGTTGTACATAGGGTCGCTGTGAGGAGGAACTCACTCAATTGCACCTAACAACAACATATATATATATATATATATATATATATATATATATATATATATATATATATATATATATATATATATATGACTAGAGAGAGATTTACTTCAAGAAAATGGATCATGGAGTTGTGGAGACTGGCAAGCCCCAAATTCATGGATCAGGCAACAGGCTGGAAACCTCTGCTGGCTCATTGTATTACAGGATCTGGTGAATTCAAAATCTGCAGGAAAGGTAAGAGGCCAGGGATTTCTTCAGGGTGACATCTCAGGAATCAGAGGTCAGGTGACAAGAAAAGTGCAGGGTCACAGGATCAAAAGAAAGAACAAGATTTACTGGAACATCCATTTATATACTGGAGGCAAGCCACACCCTAAGGAAACTCCCCTTTCAGCTGGTTGGTAGATCTCATCAGATCCTATCAGGGAAGATGATTACATTAGATTATATTGTATTGTACTGTACTGTATTGTATTGTGTTCCGCTGCACTGTGCTGTGCTGTCTTATGTTATGCTATATTATTATGTTACACTATATTATATTATGGAAAAAAATCAGTCCGGTGCCTGCCAAACCACTGAGAAGCATAGCCTAGTCAAGTTGACTCATAACATTAACTATCACATGAGTAAAATTAAATTAATTCCTTTTTGAATGTTAAAACATCTTTGTATTCTTGAAATAGAGTTTGTGCACATTCCTTTTATATTGCTACCTTAGATTTTATTTTCTAAGGATTTTTGCAGCTATGGTCATAAATATACATTGTACAGTCATTTTCCTTTTTTTTTTTTTTTTTTTTAAAACATCTTTGACAAGCTTTGGTATATACCTCTTAAAATGACCTAAGAAGTATTCCCACTTTTTCTACTCCTTAGAAGATGTTTAGATGCAAGTCCAGAGAATATGTCTTTAATGTAGAGAGTCAATTTGTTAAACTTATATGTAGCAGTATTTGGATTTTCTGATTTTTTTTTCTTATTTCAGTTTTGTTAAATTGAATTTTTCCTAGTAATGTGTTCATTTCATCATATTATTACATTTTATGACATAAAATTGTTGATAATTTTTGTTAATGCATTTTAATACATGTAGAAATGTTTGTTGGATAAAGTACCTCCCTTTCACAGCACAAGTCATGGTTGCAGTAAAATACCTGTGAAAACATTTTAAAAGTATGTACTTCGAGTGGAATAATGCTCTACACGCCAATCAATATGCTCTACTCCAACTGAAGGCACTAGGATATGCACTATCTGACGCAGCCAATTGTGCCAAACACTACATCTCCAATAAGTGCCAAAGATTTTTCTCTCACCTGTCGCATAGTTACGTGCAATCACAGGTCTTCCCCAGGGGAAAAAAGCCACGTTGGCAGTACTGATCAGTATTGCCTTTTTCTACTCAGGGTATATTGATGTGAATAAAGTCTTATAGAGTATCAACCTCGTGAAAGGCAAATCAGTTTATTACGTACAAATTTTCTTCACATCTTCTTTCCTAGCTTATATTCATTTCATCTCATCTTCTATGTCCTGACATTGTTGCAGCTGCTCGTTATCGTTACTAGTTTTTTGTTGTTGTTGCTTTGCTTTGTTTTCTGTTTGTTTTTTAAGACAGAGGACCTCTAAGTATTCAAGATATTGAATCATAGATGTGCTTCCTTTCATCCAGGCTGAAATTTATCTTATTTAGTTACAATAGCCAGAATATTATTTCAATTAAAAAAATAACAGTAGCAGAATCATTAGTCCTTTTCAAAAACACTCAGGTTTTACAGGCATAGTTTTTATTGATTGATATTTAACTCACAACATGTTTGTGAGCTAGAACTGGGAGTGTAATTATTTTCTAATTATAAAGATTTTAAATCTGAACAGGTTAGAGCTTGCTTTATACCAAACATCAATTTAGTGGATGATTTGAATTGTCAATGTATGTCTTTATTTCCAAGCTATGCTTCTTTCTAACAACTTCAACAGTTATGGTATTGATGATTTTTCTATTTCAAACAAGGTGAATTTTTGGCTTTATTGTTAATTATTAAATTACTTAATTTAAAAAGTCTATTTAACCTTTTCTTAGTGAAATAAGAACTCTTAGGTTAATCGTAAACAAAATCAAACAGTGCAAAAGAAAGTGTAAAACAAAGCAAGTATTTCTTAATCTCTATAAACACTCCCCATCTCCAATGGCTATCACAGTTAATAGTTTCTCATCAACTCATATGGAAGTACATATTGAAAGCTAGATAGGCAGAAATATATACAGAGAGATTAGTTGATAGTGTAAGTACTTAAGCATTTTTTATTTCTACTTCATTAATTTTCAGGATTGCATGTAACACCTAATCCTTCTGTTTTAACTGTTTCATGTAATTCATTGCCTTGTATGGTACTCAGTCACAAATAAATATGTGGGCTTTGTAGGTAATTCCTCAGCTTACTGATTATTGCATACTTAAAAGCTTCATACAGTCACTGTAAAAATCAACCCATTCCCTTGCCAAAAGGAACCTTCTTACAAGTATGTTATGTTAAATGCTTAAAAATCCACTCTATAGAGGTGATTTATAGTGCAATTTTCACGTATTATAATACCTACTGTAAATATTTGGCCTATAATAATTTTATTTGTATTTCACAAGATCCTCAAAAAAATTTTGGGAAAACCATGGAATTGTAAGGCGTGTGGGGAGGAGGGTTATTTTGTTGGCATGTGCACACATCAAACTACACAACTATGACAAAGCTATTCCCTTATTTGTGACTACTAAAACTTATAATAGCTATTTAACTCATAACATCAAACATCTGCTCTCCAGGTATATATTTTAGGGGATATGTAATAAAAATCATCACTCACACACAACATACTTTGGGAAGGATTATTTAAAGGATAATATCTTTCTAATTTTTTAGATCAGAGTTAGTTAACTCAAATGCTTTTAAAAGCTACGCAGGAAATATTTATAAATGAGTAAAGTAGGTAGGTTCAGGATAATAAACTGCAAAAGAATGCTTTCCTAGTGGAAGAGCATATATGCCAAATAAACAGGGTATCAAATAGATGTTTCCCGCTACGAGTAATAAACACCTCACTCAAACAACCTAAGTAATGTAATTTTTTTAACATGACTGAAAGTTCAGAAGAAGGCTCAGTGTCTGTTCCAGTGTTATCAAAGCTTTGTTCAGTGTCTCCCAGCCCCTCCCCATCTCTGTGTTGACATTGTGGCCTACTTAATGGTAATGCATAACTCATTTTAATGTTTAGAAGAAAAGAGAGAAAGAGAAGCGACATCTTTCCTTTTCTATAAAGCTCAAATAAAAATCCTTTCCTTCTCTGGCTTGGGTCACTTTAGTCCACATGCCCACTTTCTGGCCAAAACAGTGCCCAGATTAATATCATCTGTTAATCAGTTTAAACTGAGTTTTCTGAACTAATCAATGTCAAGAGGGGTTTGATTACCAGGATTGTCCAAAGTTAACCAGGACCACTCCTGGACCTGAATAAAGAATCAGTTTCTCTTGAGTTCCATACACTGCTCAGGCAAAGGCTGACTATCTAACTAAAGTTAAAATTCAGCTCAAAAGACATAAAGAAAAAATAGATCTTGGTGAGTAATAAAGAATACCCACTAACGTGGTATTTGATGTTCTTTCCCAGGGTTTTATAGGACCACAGATCCAGTATTCTCAAAACTTTTATTTATTTGTTTTTTAATTTTTATTAGATAGCTGGAAATCTGTGTTCTTTTGTGAAATGACTCAATAGTGTAGACAAATCAAATTTAAAGCACTGTGCAGGAACAACATAATTAAGTTCAGGACCAACTCAGCATGTGCAACAACAGGTTTGCAAATTCTACTTTAGTATCTCAAAAGTATTCTTGGATTAAGCCAGACCACATACAGTATCAACAGTTAATTTTTTACATTTATTTCATGCAGATCCATAGAAGGTAGAGATCATGTCTATATGTATGGGAAGGACAGCAAGTGTATATTCCTTACACTCAATTCTTCCTTTTTCTATGTGTTTATGGGATAATTATGCTGTGTGTTATTTTTTTTCACTTTGTGTCCTCTGTCTATTGTCTAATACAGAACATTGGAATATAGAATATAAAAAAGTGTTGGATTATAGATTATTAAAAAATTCATATTTATAATTGTCAACACTTTCTTATAGTCTAAATACCAACATTTTGTGTTATAGCAGCAAATAGACATTCAATGGTTAAAAGGAAACATAAAAAAGATTGTCAATACCTAATATTACCAAAAGGTGTCCTAGTTACACAATGGTTAAACACTGCACTGCTAACCAAAAAATCTGTGGTTCAAACCACCAGTCACTCCACAGAAGAAAGATATGGCAGTCTGCTTTCATAATGCTTATAGCCTTGGAAACCCTATGGGCCAGTTCTCCTCTGTTCTATACAATTGGACTCAACAATAACGGATAACAGATAGTGCTACCAAAGATGTGGAATAACTGCAACTTGCTGGGGGGAGCGAAAAATGAATCCTTTACTTTGGAAAACAGTTTGGCAGTTTCTTATAACCTCAAGCCTAAACTATGACACAGCATTCCACACTTAGGTTTACCCAAGAGAAATGAAAATATGTGTTCATAAAACATGTACAAAACTGTTTATAAATAACATTACCATATATTATGGGAATAACTCGCACCTTCTAGGTGTGTTTGCCAACTGTGCCCTCTCTCCATGTGGTATTGTTGTAAGTGTGCTATGCTATTTTTTCACAGCAATATGTAAAGAAAACAACAACACAAAAATACTGGCACAGCAGTGATTGTGAAAATACCTTGCGGGGGAGGGCACGGTTGGCAAATGGACTTAGAAGGTGTGCATTATTTCCGTAAAAATACAATACTCGTAGCAGTCAAAGAGAAGAAGTAGCCCAAATGTCTGTCAATCTGAGAGTTGATATGTAAGTTGTGGTATATCTATACATCCATATAGTGAAGTACTACTGGGCAATAAGAAGAAACAAATCACTGATACAACAGAAAGGATGAATTTCACAGATGTTACTTTGAGCTAAAGAACCCTGATACTGAAGAGCACATGTTATATGATTCCATTTACATGAAGCAAAATTGATCTGTAGTTTTCAAAATCACAATTCTGATTGCCTATTATGTGTGGGAATTGACTTGGAAAGAGGCAGGAAGGACATTTCTGTAGTAACGGAGATGTTCTAATCTTGACTGCAAACTTGGGTTCCAAAGGCAAATACATTAATCAAAAGGCATCAAAATGTATACTTAAGATCTATGACTTTATTTGCATTTAAATTATAAATCAATTAAAAAGAAAGAAAAAAAAGTCCAGGAATATTTATTAATTGGGGAAAGGGTTCTGATTCTTGCATTTAGATAATCTATTTTAGAAAGATTTAAAATTTGTCATATCTTATATTCTTACTGTGTCTGCTAAGTTTATTTTATTGAACAAAGGGCATAAGAGTCTCTCTCTCTCTCTCTCTTTTCCTGGAAATACGTAGATAACAGAATGAGAGACATTCCTCAATTCATCCTTATTTTCTCTTTCTAGTTTACTTTCATAATTTGTAGTTAACCAGGCTCTAGCTTGATAGGCATTTTAAAATATATCCATGGAAATATATTGGTCATCTCAGTTTAGTTTCAAATAATGTTACAGTTCATAAACTGCAATCATCTTAATTTTGTTATTAGATAAGTTATGCAATTATCTTTAACACTTTCATGACCACACATACAATTCAAGCTTACTTTAATTCACTTTTAAGTAATTAATCATGGCAATGCTGTAAAATTTACTTTAAATTACACAGGCCTCTTTATTCAAAATATCCATTGTGATAGGTTATTTCTAACTTTAAAAATAAATTATTTGACCAGAAATCATGATGTGTCTTTAACTTCACTTATTTTATTGTTTGGGACATGCACATATTACTGCTTAAAATAAAAATATTAGCTGATATATTCTATTACATTTTGTGGGGATATATGCCATTTAAACATGGCTGCACTATTGACAACTGCAGCCCCCATAGGCCTCTATGCTGCACAGCATGTTGAAACTTGCCTCCAACATGTTGAGACTTGTCACGATTTGTATTCCCAAACCTATTGTCCCTTTACTGATTGGCTTGTTTACCTGAATTCCTTCTCCCTTGCCCACACCCAAAGCCCATCGTTCTGTTAATTGCTTTATTGCTTGCTGTATTGACTATAAAATAAACTCCTGGGACTGAAGCTGGGTCGACTCCTCAGAGTGACCCTCCTGGCCCCACTTCTCTGTAAGAGTTGTGTTTGGTTACTGTCTCCGCCGTCCCGACCCGACAACTGTCGCCGCTGCGACACAGGTGCCCCGTGTGAGGAGCTGCGACAACATTTTGTATTTTTCAAACTTTAATATGTATGTTCAAATTATTTTAGAGTTTTCCTGCTATTCATTTCTTGTCTTTAAATGTCATTGTCTAATCATCATGAATGTATTCCATTCAAGCACCCTTAGACTAATACATATAACTCACATGAACGCTATTTTGGTTGTTAGTTATGGTGAATTATTTAAGAAAGAAATATTTAATAACATTTTTTGTAAAGTACAACCAAAATAAAAGGGAACAGGCAAAATAAAATAATTGTACTGACTTGTCAGGTATCCAAAGGGAAGGAGATGTACACTCAACCTGTCAATTTAATAAAGGACTATTTTCAAAGGTGTGGACAATCTAACAAAATCAGGAAGAGAAAGTTCACCATAACAGAAGGGAAATTTATCGCCGCTGGCATTTAAATGGCAAAGAAAACATGCAGCTAGGAGAACATAGAGAAGGTGACTGAATGAAGAAGAGCTGCCTAACAGGAATGGTAGCTCTCTCGAAAGAGGCAGGTGCAACCTGAGGCAACATATTGGTGGAGAACCCTGGAAACCCTACACTCATTCTCCTCCCACCCTCTGATCTTTTGTAGGCTTCAATGAGCCAAAAACAACTGGAATCCACAGGACAAGGGAGCCTATTAATGCTACCCATAAGGTTCAGTCTCTCAGGCTTTAGTACAAAGTGGAGAAAAATAGGGAGTGAGTGAATAAAAAGTGACAAATAGAAGATATCCAAAGATACATTTGTTTGTTTCTTTTTAATTAAGTAAATATTGGTTTGGTTTTCTTCTAATTAATGCAACTCCATTCTCTTGACTTTGGATTTAAAAGACATTCAGGAATCTATTTCCTTCTTTTGAAGATGAATTTCAGTTTTAGTTAAAACCACATATATACCACCATCCTTAGTATATAACATTTAAACTCTGCCATTATTTGACTAGGAAGAAAGGCCTGGTGATCCACTTTAGAAAATTAGCAAATGAAAACCCTCCAGATAACAACAGAATATTGTCCAATATAGTGCTGGAAGACAAGCCTGCTAGGTTGGAAGGTGCTAGAAATGCACAATGACCACAACGATGAGCTAGAGCATACCAAAGATCATGAAAATGGCACAGAACTGAGCAACATTTTGCTCTCTTGTACCTGGGATCATCATGAGTATGAACCAACTGAAAAGCAGCTACTAACAACATTGTCAAATATTGAATAGCCTAAAATGTTGTTGTTGTTAGGTGCCTTAGAATTGATTCCTACATAGTCACCCAATATATAAAAGAACAAAACACTGCCTAGTCCTGTGTCATCATCACAATCATTGCTATGTTGGAGATTATTGTTGGAGCTACTGTGTCAATCCATCTTATTGAAGGTCTTCTTTTTCCACTGACCCTCTACCTTACCAAGCATGATATCTTTCTCCAGACTGGCCCCTCCTGATAACATGCCCAAAGTATGTGAGCGAAGTCTTGCCATCCTCACTTCCAAGGAGCACTCTGGCTGTACTCTTTCCAAGACAGATTTGTTCTTTCTTCTGGCAGTCCATAGTATATTCAATATTCTTTGCCAACACCATAATTCAAAGGCAACAATTCTTCTTACATCTTCCTTATTCATTGTTCAGCTTTTGCATGTATATATCAGGCAACGGAAAATATCTTGGCTTGGTTCAAGCTTACCTTAGTCCTCAGAATAACATCTTTGCTTTCCAACACTTTTAAGAGATCTTTTAGTGCCGATTTGCCCAATGAAATACTTCTTTTGATTTCTTGACTGCAGCTTCCATAGGCATTGATTGCAGATCCAAGTAAAATGAAATCCTTAACAACTTCAAAATTTTCTCCATGTATCATGATGTTACTTATTGGTCCAGTTATGAATATTTTTGTTTTCTTTACATTCAGGTGTAAATCCATACTGAAGGCTGTAGTCTCTGATCTTCATCAGAAAGTCCTTCATGTCCTCTTCGCTTTCAGCAAACAAGGTTGTGTCATCAGCACAATGCTGATGCTACGTTCTTCTTTCTATAGTCCAGATTCTCGGATTATTTGTACAGCATACAGGTTGAATAAGTATGGAGAAAGGCTACAACCCTGATGCACACGTTTTCCTTATGTTAAACCATGAAGTATCTCCTTGTTCTGTGCAAATGACTGCCTCTTGGCCTATGTACAGGTTCCCCACGAGCACAATTAAGTGTTCTGAAATTCCATTCAAAATGTTATCCATGATTTGTTAAGATCCACACAGTCAAATGCCTTTGCATAGTCAATAAAAGACAGGTAAATATCTTTCTGGTATTCTCTGCTTTTGGTCAAGATGCATGTGACATCAGCAATGATATCCCTTGTTCTATGTCCTCTTCTGATTCTGGCTTGAACTTCTGGCAGTTGCCTGTTGATGTACTGCTGTAACATTTTTGAATTATCTTCAGCAAAATTTTACTTGTGTGTGATATTCATGATACTATTTGATCATTTCGGTTTGATCAGTTTTCTCTGCAATGGGTACAATTATAAATCTCTTATAATCAGTTGGCCGGGTGGATGTCTTCCAAATTTCTTGGCATAGATGACTGAGCACATCCAGCAACGCATCCATTCGATGAAACGTCTCAATCTGTATCCTGTTAATTCCTGGGGCCTTGTTTTTTGACAATGCCTTCAGTGCTGCTTGGACTTTTTCCTTCAATACCATTGGTTCTTGATCATATGCTACCTCCTTAAATGGTTGAATGACCAATTCTTTTTGGTACAGTAACTCCGTGTTTTCCTATCATCTTTTGATGCTTCCTGAGACATTCAATATTTTGCTTATACAACCCTTCAGTACTGCAACTCAAGGGTTGAATTTTTTCTTCAGTTCTTTCACCTTGAGAAATGCCAAACTGTCAGTGACAGGATAATATTCATAAGCCTATAAGGAAGACCAGTTAATGTGACTATTATTCAGTTTTACTCACTAACCACTAAAGCCAAAGATGAGGAAACTGAAGGTTTTTACCAGTTTCTGCGGTCTGAAATTGATCAAACATTCAATCAAGAAGCATTGATAATTACTGGTGATTGGAATGTGAAAGTTGGAAATAAATAAGAAGGATCAGTAGTTGGAAAATAGAGTCTTGGTGTTAGAAACAACACTAGAGATGGCATGATAGAATTTTGCAAGACCAACGACTTCTTCATTGCAAATACCTGTGTTCAACAACATAAGTGGTTATTATACATGTGAACCTCACCGGATGGAATTAACAGGAATCAAACTGAATACATTTGTGGAAAGAGACGATGGAGAAGTTCAATATATCAGTCAGAAAAAGGCCAAGTGCTGACTGCAGAACAGACCATCAATTGCTCATATGCAAGTTCAAGTTTAAGCTGAAGAAAATTAGAACAAGTCCACAAGAGCCATAATATGATCTTGACTACATCCCATCTGAATTTAGAGACTATCTCAAGAACAGATTCGATGCATGGAACACTAATGACCAAAGACCAGACGAGTTGTGGAATGACATCAAGGATGTCACACATGAAGAAAGCAAATGTCATTAAAAAGACAGGAAAGAAAAAAAAGACCGGAAAGAAAAAAAAGACCTAAATGGATGTCAGGAAAGACTCTGAAACTTGCTCTTGAAAGCAGAGTAGCTAAAGTGAAAGGAAGAAATGCTGAAGTAAAAGAGCCAAACAGAAGTTTTCAAACGGCAGCTCGAGAAGACATAGCAAAGTATTATATTGCAATGTGCAAAGATCTTGAGTTAGAAAACCAAAAGAGCAGAATACGCTCAGCATTTCTTAAGCTGTAAGAAGTGAGGAAAAAAGTCAAGCCTCAAGTTGCAATACTGAAGGATTCTGTGGGGAAAACATTGAACAATGCAGGGAGCATCAGAAGAGGATGGAAGGAATACAAAGAGTCACTGTATCAGAAAGAGTTGATCGACATTCAACCATGTCAGGAGTTAGCAAATTATCATGAACTGATGGTACTGAAGGAAGAAGCCAGAGCTACACTGACAGCATTGGTGAAAAACAAGGCTTCAGGAATGGACAGAATACCAGTTGAGATATTTCAACAAATGATGCAGTGTTGGAGGTGCTTACTGCCTATGTCATAAAATTTGGAAAACAGCTTCCTGGCCAACCAACTGGAAGAGATCCATATTTGTGCCCATTCCAAACAAAGGTGATCCAACAGAATGTGAAAATTATCGAAAAATACCATTAATATCACACACAAGTAAAAGATCATTCAATATCAGTTGCAGGAGTACATCAACAGCGGAGGGCCAGTAGTTCAAGCTAGATTCAGAAGAGGATGTGGAATGAGGAATATTACTGCTGATGTCCAGTGTATCTTGGCTGAAAGCAGAGAATACCAGAAAGATGTTTACCTGTGTTTTATTGACAAAGCAAAAGCATTCGACTGTGTGGATCATCACAGATTATGGATAACGTTGTGAAGAATGGGAATTCCACAGCACTTAATTGTTCTCATGAGGAACCTGTACATAAACCAGAAGGCAGTTGTTTGAACAGAATAAGGGGATACTGCATGGTTTAAAATCAGGAAAAGTGTGCGTCAGGGTTGTATCCATTCACCATATTTATTCAAACTGTATGCCGAGCAAATATTCCAATAAGCCGGACTATATGAAGAAGAACATGGCATTAGGATTAATAACCTGTGACATGCAGATCATACAAACTTTCTTGCTGAAGTGAGGAGGATTTGAAGCACTTACTCATGAAGATCAAAGACTATAGCCTTCAGTTTGTATTGCACCCGAACATAAAGAAAACAAAAATCCTCACAACTGGACCAATAAGGGGGCCCTGGTTGTGCAGTGGTTAAGAACTTGACTGCTGATAAGAAGGTTGGTAGTTTGAATCTACCAGCCACTCCTTGGAAATCCTATGGGGCAGTTCTACTCTGTCCTATAGGGTCACTATGAGTTGTAATCAACTTGATGGCAACAGGTTTGGTTTTGGGTTTTGGTTTTGACCAATAAGAAACATCACAATAAATGGAGAAAAGATTGAGATTGTCACAGATTTCATTTACTTGGATCCACAATCAGTGTTCATGGAAGCAGCAGTAAGAAGTCAAAGGATGCATTGCATTGAGCAAATCTGCTGCAAAAGATCTCTATAAAAGTGTTAAAAAAAACAAGGATGTCACTTTGAGGACCAAAGTGCACCTGACTCAAGCTGTGGTATTTTCAATTGCCTCGGATGCATTTGAAAGCTGGAAAATGAATAGGAACACCAAAGAATAATTGATGCCTTTGAATTATGGTCTTGGCCAAAAATATTGAATATACTGTGGACTGACAGAAGAATGAACAGATCTGTCATGGAAGAAGTACAGCAGAGTACTCCTTATAAGCGTGAATGGAGAGACTTCATCTCACTTAGTTTGGACGTGTTATCAGGAGGGATCAGTTCCTGGAGAACTATGTCATGCTCGGTATAGTAGAGGGTCAGTGAAAAAGTGGAAGACGAGATAGATTGACACAGTGGCTACAACAATAGGCTGAAGTATAACAATGATTGTGTGGATGGTCAGGACCGGGCAGTGTTTTGTTCTGTTGCAGTTAGTGTCTCTGTGACTCGGTACCAACTCAATGGCAGCTAAAAACAAACAAAAAATAAGAAACTAAAACACGTGGGAAAAGGTTTTGTATACTGGAAGAAAAGTTACCAATAGTCTATTAATGTTCAAATTCTAAAAGATTGTGTGCTTTTCATATTTCTTCTTTGGAGAGAAAAAATGGAAATTTTATAAGTTGAAACTTAGAGAAAAAAAGTAATACAAACAAGCTTTTCAATATGTAGCAGTCCTTAAAACAAAATAAAATAAAAACCAATAACAACAACAACAAAACAACATTTCATAGCCTTGAAGAGCATCTCTGGAAATTCAGAGCAATGTTAGAACAACTGGCTCAGAACAGAGGTGCCATCTGTTCTTTCTCACCAATCCATACCGGATTGTCCTTTTGTCTGTTTGTTGTGTTTCTTTGATTGATTTTTTTGGTCAGCAATACAATGTATCCTCAGATATAAGTTTTGGCATAATTGTAAAAAACGATTTTACTTATAAATTAGCATTCCACTAATACTATGATCCAAGATTGTTTTTTTTTTCCACTACCGGGTTCTCAGTTTATTTGTGAAGAAAATAGAAAGATATTCTCAAAGCTACAGGGCCAAAAACAAGCAAGCAATCAAATAAAAAGTATACTACCCACATATCTTACTTAAACACAGTGCTTTAAGGAAAAATGAGATCATCATTCAGAAATAATAAAGCAAGACTGGAATAGTTACAGTCCAGAGTATAACACTAAAGGATGACAGAGGGCAGATATATTTTGTGAATTTCATTATAAAATTAAATATTAAAAAGTGTATAGAAGATGATATATAATAATAATCTCATAAAATAATCGGGTATTAATGTGTGTTTTATTTTTAATGAGATACCAGAAATTATATTCAAACACATGATTAATTTTTAAAAGATTATTAAAAACTAATTTTCTCCATCAAATTATCAAAGATAATTAAAAGTAAAAGTTTTCATAATACTAGGAAGACAAATTCTCACACATCATGGTAGGAGTTTTAATTAATAAAACTATGTAGGAAAGGAGATTTTAAAGATAAGTGTCTTTTGACTTTTTAATTCTGCCTTTTGGAATACTTATAGATGTACATATTACATTTAAAAAGATGATAATCCATTATGATAAATTCATATGATAGAAGTTTTATAATCATTGAGGTTTTATTGCAGATAATTAATATTGACATAATTTCCTAGCATATACAAATGATAAATTAAGCCATCAATATATACAAAATGCACATACATGTTATTAGGATCAAATACATGTTGTTAATACTTCCCTTTAGTTTATGTCTAAACTGGTCTATATTATTCTTATAAACAAAAAAATAAATTTACTCAAATTTCAATCCAACTGCTATGTATATTCAAGATAAGAAAATATTTGGAGAAAATTATATGAAGTGTAATTGTGTAGAATTATTATTTGCAGATATGTTTCAACAAAACAGCTTTATGTTTAAAAGTAAAAATTTTAAAGGTAAGATTTGCACTTGGCAAACTTTGTAAATGATGTAAAGCATATAAAATAAAATAAAAAGTAGATTTCATATTTCCTCAGATTTGTGGTTTTATTCTCCTGAGAAACCCTTCTATAGCCTTTCTGTACTTTAACTAAAATATTCTATTTTTACATAGTATTAATTTTCAAACTTTGCATGCAACAGAGTACCAAAATATTCTGAAAAAGCTTAACATGTATATCTCTCATTCCATTATAGCCCATTAATGGATCCATAATATTTTATTAAATCAATCACTATTTGATGGAAATTTATTACAAGTACATTCATCCAAAGTAACCTGTACAATAAATGACTGGAATTGTCAATACTTGAGGAAAGATGAATGTATTTTGAAATTTATATAAAATGCACCAAATTATCTTACAAAAATGTCACTGGAGTTTATAATAGGGGATTATTTCCCCCACACCATTACCAGAATTGGAAATTAAGAGCTATTTTAAAATTAATATTATGATAATATTCTTGTTCGAATATTTATTTATTTACTTATAAATGAGGTTGGTCTAACATTTTATTTTTACATACTATTTTATTTTTATTTCCTATCCATGGCTAAGGAGTCCTGGTGGCACAGTGGTTAAAGTGCTTGACTGTAACTGAAACGTCAGTGGTTCAAATCACCAGCTGCTCCACGGGGGAAAGATGTGGCAGTGTGCCTCCAAAGAGATTTACAGCTTGGAAAACACTATGGGGCCACTATGAGTCAGAATAGACTCCAAGGCGGTAGGTTTGGTTTTTTGGATTCATGCCTGTTTCCTGATCTTTGCCAGTTTTCTTTTTAAACATTCTGTCTTAGTTATCTAGTGCTGCTATAATAGAAATACCACAAATGGGTGGCTTAAAAAAAAAAAAACAGAAATTAATTTTCTCACAGTTAGAAGACTAGAAGTCCATATGCAGGGCTCCGGCTCTTAAAGGCTTTCTCTGTCAGCTCTGGGGGAAGGTCCTTGTGCCACAATTCAATCCATAACACATTGTATCTTTCTCCTAATTATTTTGTAAGAGTATTTTATATATTAAAAAAATAAGTCTTCTGTTAGCCATATGTCATAAACACTTTCTCAGTATTTTACTTGTCTTTTCTATACTATTATAAAGAAATATACGTATATATGTATGTATGTATGGAATTCTGATGGTATAGTGTTAAGAGCTCGGCTGCTAACCAAGAGGTTAGCAGTTCGAATCCACCAGGGGCTTCTTAGAAACCCTATGGGGCAGTTCTACTCTGTCCTTTGGGGTCACTATGAGTCGCTATGAGTTGGAATTGACTCAGCAGCAATGTTTTCTTTTTTTTTTGTATTTATGTATATGTATATTCAAATAATTTTTCTGGCTTCTGAATTTTTGACATGGTATATAGTATCTCCTGTGGTTCTTAGTATTTGGCCTTTTAGGGCTTCAACTTTTACAGTTATATAAGACTTCTATGGAATATAGATTGTTTTAAGGAAAAATATGACTATGGCAAGTCAGTGTTTGGTAAATGGTGTCAGAATGACAGTATGCTCTTTCTCTATAACTTAAGTATGTAAATCTGGATACCTATGGATTTTAGAATATGATTGTCAAAGATCTCTCTCTTCTTCTGTCTCTCTCTCATACACACACACCATTTGACTTATCTTTGAGATATCATAGAATTTATGGAGTATAGGCAACTTAGAAAAATTGTGTCAATTCATGAGGATAATATGTATTGTTGTTAGGTACCGTCAAGTGGGATCAAACTCATAGCAACCCTATAGGACAGATGACAACTGCCCCATAGAATTTCCAAGGAGCGGCTGGTGGATTTGAACTGCCGAACTTTTAGTTGGCTGCCAAGCTCTTAACCGCTCTGCCACCAGGGCTCCAAATAATATGTGTATCTGTCAATTAATTTGATCTGTTCTTTCTTGTTGCTTTTTACTAAGATGTTATAGTTCTTGTTTTTTCATAGGTATTTTTGTTTACTCTAGTTTGATTCTTGGCCAATGCTCCTCATGTATAGCCACCTCCCGTCTGTCAGGGGAGCCTTGCATGTTCCTATTATGCTGGACAGGTTTTAGCAAAGCTTTCAGAGTAAGAAGAACTAGGAAGAAAGGCCCAGTGATCTACTTTTAAAAAATCAGCCAGTGAAAACCCTGTGGATCACAATCATCCGATCACTTTGTACATGAGGCTGCCATGAGTTGGAGGCCTTGACAACAGCTAACGACAAAAACAACCACAGCAACAACGTATGTCCATTTTGTTCCCCGCTACTTTAATGCTCTTGTGAATGTATCTATTTTTATCTTATAGATTCCATTTTTTTATTGTTGAAAAGTGATTGATTTTGTTTAGTTGATATTGTATCTCGCTCAGTTGCTTAATCTTATTTTTCCTTCTAAAAGTATGTCTCTTGGTTCTTTTTAGAGTTTTCATGCTTGATGAATATATCACTTGCAAATAATAATGGTTTTGTTTCTTACTTACAATCTTCATACTCCTTATTTAATTTTCCTATATTGGGGTTTTTGCTAGAATCAATTTTATACTGAATAATAATATCAAAACAGATTTTTATTTTTCTCCTGATTTTCATAGTAATACTTCTATTATTTCAAGGTAAATATGTTCCGTATTTTTGGCATATTCCCTTTATCAAATATTAAAATAAAACTTTTTGTTGTATTTCAAGAGTTTTCATTATTTTCATGAAGAAATGATCCTGGCTTTCTTCAAATCATGTTTTGCTGTTTATAAAATGAGCATTTTCCCCCCAATAATCAGCTTTCTAATTTTGATCTAGATTCACCTCACTGTCTTGTATTCCTGGAGTAAATACATTACTTGTTTATAATATACTATTTTTAAAATGTGTTACTGTATTAAATTTGCTTATAGTTTCTTTGAATTTTTGTATCTAAAAGTTAAAAGAGAAATAGTTTAGTTTCATTCCAGTTGTGTTTCAGATCTAATCTGAGAGAGTCTTGATTACAGAATTAGTTATAGAACATAGTGCTTGTTGTTGTTGTTGGGTGTCATTGAGTCTCTTCTGACTCATAGTGACAAACACAGTAACAAAACAAAATGCTACCCAATCCTGCGACATCCTCACAATCGCTGCTATGTTTCAGCCCATTGTGGAAACCACTATGTAAGTCCATCACATTGACAGTCTTCCTCTTTTTTGCTGACCCTCTGTCCACTAAACATGATGTTCTACTCCAGGGACCGGTCCATCCTGACAACATGTCCAAAGTACGTGAGACAAATTCACGCCATCTTCACGTCTAAGGAGCATTCTAGCTGTACTTCTTTCAAGACAGATTTGTTCCTTCTCCTGGCAGTCTGTAGAATATTCAATATTCTTCGCCAACACCATAATTCAAATGCATCAGTTCTTCTTTGGTCTTTTTTATTCATTGTCCCGCTTTCTCATGCATATAAGGCATTTGAAAATACCATGGCTTGGATCAGGCCCACGTTAGTCTTCAAAGTGACATCTTTACTTTTTAACACTTTAAAGAGTAAACTATAACGAAATGTGCAAAGACCTGAAGTTAGAAAACCAAAGGGGAAGAACATGCTTGAAATTTCTCAGACTGAAAGAACTGAAGAAAAAATTCAAGGTTTGAGTTGCAATTTTGAAGGATTCTATGAGCAAAATATTGAATGACACAGGAAGCATCAAAGGAAGATGGAAGGAATGCACAGATTCACTGTACCAAAAAGAATTGGTCAATGTTCGGCCATTTCAGGAAGCAGCACCTGATCAAGAACCAATAGTACTGAAAGAAGGAATTCAAGTTGCACTGGAGGCATTGGGAAAAAAACTAGGCACCAGGGTTGACAGAATATCAATTGAGACGTTCCAACAAACAGATGCAGCCTGGAAGCACTCACTTGTCTATGAGAAAGTTGGAAGGTTGCTACCTGGCAGAGATCCGTATACATGTCCATTCCAAAGAAATGAGATCCAATGGAATGCAGAAATTATTGAACAATATCATTAATATCACATGCAAATAAAATTTTGCTGAAGATAGTTCAAAAATAGTTGCAGCAGTATATCAATGGAAAATTGCTAGAAATTCAAGCAAAATAGATTAGAAGGAGTATTACTAGATCTAATTTATTTCTTACTCTGTCTAACCGTCTTTTTATCTTTTTTTCTTTCTGGGATAAGGTGCAGTTTTTGCTTTTAATTTAATTTTGCATGATTTCAGAAAACTTATTATATTTTATATAGTAAATCAATATTTTATATGTAATAAACGTGAATACATTTTTGCCACAATAAAATGATAAATTGCAGGTCTTCTCTATAGGGTAGATGTCACTGCACCCAAGTGTTGATATAATTCAGTTACAAGTTGGAGTATTTTCTGAATCAATTCATAAATATATATTTGTAGAAATGATTTTATGATTTTTAGCCAATATAGAGGATAATATGAGCTCTGGTGGTGCAGTGGTTGGGAGCTACAGCTGCAAACCAAAAGGTAAGCAGCTCAAAACCACCGGTCACTCCTTGGAAACCATATGGGGCAGTTCTACTCTGTCCTATGGGGTCTCTATGAATTGGAATCCATTTGACAGCAGTGGGGCAATGCATTTATAGGGGATAACTTACGTATTCATTTTTAAGAAGCTTTTTTAAAAATACAATAATTATAAAGACAATTGAAATAATTTAGAGGATCAGTACTTACAGAAAAAAGTAAAATATAAACTATAAGTAAATTTTACAATGTATTTACATGTGGGTAACAATCTTAAGTTGTCACAAATATGCAAACACTTCATAATATTTTTTAGGAGATTTCCTACAGTTAGTTTGGTGTAGAAAATTCAATTCATTGATTTTTACTGGATCAAGAATTTTCCAGCTATGACATAGAAGAACATTTTTTGTTGTTTTTGCTCTATCCCATCCCCAGTGGCGTGAAATTAGAACACTCCCCATTTGTAATGCTGCCTATACCATATGTATTTAAAACAGTATATACTTTAGAGTTTTTTCTTATCTTGAAAAGCCATAACAAATAATATTTTCCAAGAATCTTTATCAAAAAAAGCAATGATAAATTAAATCACACTTCATTGATTAGAAAAACAGTAAGGGTGATTGCAGGAAAAGATGTTTAGAAATCACAACTACCAAGGAAAACGATACAATTCACACCACCATATCATTCATTAAATGATATGTAGACTGGACAATTACCACAAAGGGCAAGAATATGCTTATCTCACCTAGGTATGGCATAATATTGATAATGCTTATATAAGAAAAAATATTTTCCAGTAATATGTAAGACTACAGACTTATAAAAATGGAACAAGAGATATTTTTGAATATTAAATACTTGCTTCAGATGGTGTTTTATATTCCGTTACTTAATATCAATAATAGAGTTACAGATTTATACTTGTTTTAGTTGCTTCAACAATGAAAATATGTCCGCAACTTACCCTGTCAAACATTTTCTTAACCTAATGTAGATTTTGAAACAGTTACATCCAGTAGTAGCTGCACTTTCTTTCCAGTCTCTGAAATATCCCCATTAAAGCGTAACTCATTTAAAGATATGATCTTATAAAAATGGTAGAAAAGCAAATGTAGTTATACCTTTCAGTGGAGAATTGAACCAACTTGAGAAATTTTCTGCAGAAATACGTTTGTGTTCAGTTTATTTCTTAACTTAAACTCTAGGTGGTAGCTGTAGAAAAGTTGACTCTGAAATTATTCTCTAAGGGTAAATTTTCATCTTTGCTTTGCTTGGTCTGAGATTCTGTCAGGTAAAAGGCCACCTCAACTTACTGCTTGGTTATCCTTACACCTTTAAATGGGGTTCTCTTTGGGATTAAAAGAGAGAATTTTAGAAGCCACGGAATGATTCCCTTTTTATTTTGTTTTGTCTGATCATGTGTTAGTGATGACCTCTAGTAAAGAAAAGTAGAAAATTTAATGGCCAGGAAAATATTCAAAGTTGTAGTTATGTTTCTGCAAAATTTGTCAGTGCCTTCTTCTGATTACAGAACTTAAAACCTTCATGTTTAGTTTATCAAAATTTAGTAAGTCTGAGAACTTTTATTCACATTATTCCAACTAGTAAGAAAGTACTTAATATCAGAATGTCGATATCATTATTTATAAAGGGAAATCTCTCTTTATAATAGAAAACACCACCCAGAAAACCAAATTGATATCATAATTCTCACATTCTGTATTTTCACAGAAAATTAAAATCAAGTACTATATCTTGACTCATATAACACACACCTTTTACGTTTGTTTGCCAACCACTCCCTCACTCCCCCCACCCCCGCCAGGTATTTTCATAAGTGGCTCTATGCCAATTTTTTTTTTTACATTATTGCTGTAAAAAAAAAAAAATTAGCATAGCAGCGATTGCAAAAATACCTTATGGGGGAGGGAGCAGTTGGCAGCAAACATAGAAGATGTGTGCTATTTGCATAAAAATATGGTAATCCAAGGGGTTTTCTTTCCTTTAGTATGACTTAAAGCCACATTACAATTTTCTGCACACAGTTCTAAAGATATTCTCTCTCTTACCCCCAACAGAGTCTGTTATTCTGGTTTCACCAAACCTATGTCCAAATTCCTTAATTATCTATTTCCCTAAAATTTGTTGTAGCATGTCCTGAAAGAAAAAAAAAAAGAGTATGTTTAACTCAGCAAAAATATTGGCAAATCATGTACAAAGAAATGCACTATGTGCTAGGGATAGAAAGATGAATAGGGCCAAGCTCCAGCCCCCAAGAAGCTTGCAATCTAACTATATTACAGTGCTATGTTGTTGTTGTGTGCCATCAAGTCAATAGCTACCCTATAAATCATAGGGTTTTCTAGGCCGTAATCTTTACTGGAGCCAATTGCTAGGTTGTTTCTCTCATGGAGCCACTGGTAGGTTGGAATCACTGACCTTTGGGTTAGCTGCCAAGTGCTTATGCATTGCGCCACCAGGACTCCTTGTACCGTGTTATTCTACCATGTAAATTAAGCATGAAGAGTGTACCTGTGAAAAAGTTCAAGTCAATTCTGGGTAAATGTGTCTAAAAACAACTAAGGTTATGTTCAACAGGGAAAGGGGCTTTTGCATTACTATTTAGGATCTATGGGATTCCACCATGTCTTGAATTAGAGAATGAACATTTTATAGCAAGGCTATAGGATCAAATATGTTCAGTAGTGATGGTGCTTTGCATATATTATTAATCCAAGAACCATTTATTGAGTTTCTATGAGTTGTCACGGAATGTACAAAACTCATGAATGAGAAGGATAAGAAACCTACCTTCAAAATCTCCTAAGAAGATAGAGATAACAGAGTTCAATAAGAGCCCCACTAGAAGTGTAAGCATGCGGCTATCAGAAAAGATATTTAACCAAGTCTGAGCAAATAAGGCGAGGTTTCGAAAAAGAGAGGGCAAGTTTACTGAATCTCAAATGAATATAAAATTAATTACAGTGTAGAAACATGCTAAAGATAATAACCTCAATTCAAAGAAAAAGTCTGTTTAAAGGCATAAGTACGTGCAACAGCACAGCATAGTAAATTTGGTAAACAGATACAAGGAAAAGATACACGGCTTCCACCAGACTGAGTTCAGTACAGCTAGATGGTGCCCGGCTACCACCACTGACTGCTCTGACCAGGATCACAACAGAGGGTCCTGGACAGAGCTGGAGAAAAATGTAGAACACAATTTTAACTCACAAAAAAGACCAGCTTTACTGGCCTGACGGAAACTAGAGAAACCCTGAGAGTATGGCCCCCAGACCCCCTTTTAGCTCAGTAATGAAGTCACTGCCGAGGTTCACTGTTCAGCCAAAGATTAGACAGCCCTATAAAACAAAATGAGACTAATGGGGCACAACAGTCCAGGGACAAGGACTAGAAGGCAGGAGGGGACAAGAAAGCTGGTAATAGGGAACCCAAGGTTGACAAGGAACAGTGTTGTGGGGTTGTTAACCAATGTCATAAAACAATATATGTACTAACTGTTTAATGAGAAACTATTTGTTCTGTAAACCTTCATCTAGAGTACAATATAAAATTTTTTTCTTAAATTTTGGTAAACAGAAATTAGTTCATTATGACTATTGTAATGAGGGACAATATAAAGGGCCTCAAAAGAGAGAGAGAGAGAGTTTTTGATGATGGCAAGAGAAATCCAGGTTGGAATATGGCAGATCTGATTATGAAGTTCAGCATATACAGTTATGAGATGTGTTCCTCAAGCATATTATCTGCAAAATAACTTTTTTCATGAGTTTAAGGAATGATAAATAGGGTGTCCTTAACCTAGGTAATTGAGAATATTAATTCATTATAAAATATTTATTGATTGTCTACTATGTTTCATGGTCAATGTTGAGATACAATTTCCCCTTCCTCAACACCTTTACTAACACATTGCAGAGATAGCCATGTACCGAAAAAAGTAGTTTAGAGTGAGTGAGTTTAAAACAGTCTCATGGCATGAGGAAAGCTTAGTGCAGAGGACATGCTTTATTTAAACCTCTCGAGTAAGTTAGTCAGCAAAGTGTAGGGGTGGGCTGAGGAAAATAAACATTCCCAAAGTTGGTGCTATGATGTGCAAAGGAACAGAAGCAAGGAAAGTGTGGAACTTCTGAGGGTATTTCAAGAAAGTAGAAGACATTTAGAAGGAAAAAAAGTAAAAAGGGAGAGGTAACCAGAGCCAGATGGAGCTGGAGCATAACAAAGAATAAATCCTGGAAAACCTTATAAATTCTGACAAGGAGTTTCATATTCATTCCCAGGGAAATTAGGAGCTATTGAATGTCATGAATTAAGGGAATGCCATTATAATATCTGCATGCTAGGAAAGGCTTTTCCTACAGTGTAGACAGAAGCTACTAATAAATACAGGGAGCCTATTTGGGGGCTATTGAAATAATCCAGAAAAGAAAAGAAAATGGTAGTCTACACTAGGGTAATGGGGTTTGAGATAGAAAATTACTAACAGAATTACTAATTATGATTTGCTCATTAATTTAAAGAGGAAGACAAGCTGAAACTGTAAATCATGTCTGGAACAACTAGATGGGGTCATGCCATTTACTGAATGCAGGGAAGAACAAGTGGAACAGGCTGCATAAGCTCAATTACCACCATTGCTGAATAATTGATTCCCATCATTACTAACCCCTGCTTTGTCTCGTGATATTTCTTCTTCTTTCTCCCTCCTCCTATTCCAGTCCCTATAAAAGTTTAACTAAAGTTTCTCCTTGGAGGGTGGCAAAACAAATTGATGACCCTGAAAGATTGCCAGTAACAGGATTAACTGATCTGTGACATGACAATCATGACTAACAGCACCAGATAACCTTCAAGGATTGCCAGTAAGAAGCTAGATCATCTGGGACTTGCAAATAGTGACTACCGTGAAGAGAAACTATAAACCTGTCCATATAAAACCTTCAGCCAGTCCCCAGATGGGGAGACAGGTTTTTTGGAGGAGCTCCTTCCCCTTTGTCTCCTGTATATGGATATACAATAAAACCCTCTTGCTGCTCACCTCACCCCTGTCTCAGTATCGTCTTTTGCAGCAGGTGGCTCAAATCCGCGTTTTGCAGTAACTCAAGTAGAAAGTGAAAAATAATAAATATAGTTTGGATGTACTGTGTTTAAGATACATAGGCAAAAGAAGGAAACATAAGGAAATAAAAAAAAAAAAGTAACATTAAGGAGGGAAGTGATAAGATCATAATGACATTTTAGAACTATACATTATAAAGTAACAATGGAATAGAGAGGGACAGTGGTTCAAACAAGAAATCACAATAAATTTTAAGGTTTTGGATCAAGGAAGCATAGGTAGGGATGGAGTAGTAGGTTAGAGAGGTGAGGATTGTTAAGGAGGTACTGGTTACAGGGTTTTGTGATCAGTTGAATATGGGACATGAGCAATAGGAACAGTTAAGATTAACTCTCAGTATAAGATAATGGACAGTATGGAGATGAATGAATAGAAAGGTTGAGGGAGAAGATAAGAAGTTCTCATTAGACCCTATTTAGTTTTGGATACCCTCAAGGCAGTATATAGTTCACAAGTGTGGAAGCTAAGGAGATTCCTGGACTGGGAATTTATTGTATTCATTTACTAAACCCTTAGGAAAAGATCAGGTCAGTCAAGGAGGATGTATAGGTGAATTCAGAAGACAGTCAAGACAGGATCAAGATTAAAGCCTCAACGGCCTTGTAATTAATGTCCAGCAAAGGGAGGGAAAAAAGAAAGTATCACTGTGCCTTAGAAACCAAAGAGGCACAGAGGTTTCAGAAGCAAGCCTTAGTGACAAATGTAGATGAAATATCTAGAGAAATAAAGGAAATAAAATGACCCTTGCACTTGGGAAACATGGGGTCATTGGTGACCTTGGCAATAGTAATTACATTGGAATGGTGGGAGGAGAATCTAATGTGAAGGAAATATAAGGAAATTTATTTTCAATAAATTTGGTTATGAAGGGAGAGTATAGGAAAGAAGAGGGAAGGAGCTCAAGAGAGAAGAGATAGGGCAAGGATATTGATAGACTTCAAAAGAAAGGAGTCATGAAATATATTTATATTCTAAAGCAAAGAATCAATAGATAAAATTGAGAGGGGTAACTTCAACATGATATTTGAAACTCTGTGGTTAAAACATTTCTATTTATCTTATTTTGACAT
Organism: Dugong dugon; assembly: GCA_030035585.1. NCBI lineage: Eukaryota > Metazoa > Chordata > Mammalia > Sirenia > Dugongidae > Dugong > Dugong dugon. Next base: position 31,546,761 of record CM057473.1, on the reverse strand, counting down.
CCTCACTATGCCAAACTGTGTCTGTGTGAGAATTTATTTCAACAACCAAAATTAAGATAGAAATTAAGCCACTTGAAGCCATATAATTGTTGTTGGTGGTTGCTATTGAGCCCAATCCCAAATTATGGTGACCCCATGTGGGCACGGTAGAACTTATACTTCATTGGTTTTCAAGGAAGTAACCTTTCAGAAGCAGATTGCCAGGCCTTTCTTCTGAAATACTTGGGTGGGTTCTAACTGCCAACCTCCCAGCTAGTAGTAGAGTGCTTAACTGTTTGTGTCACCCAAAGACTCCTAAATCCTATAATTCCTATAACATATTACTCCTAAACCATATAATTAACAGTAGATGACTGGTATATTCATCTAATAAAACTACTCATTATATTGGAAAGTAATTGAAATACAGTTTAGCCTGTGATTTTCTCCCAAAAAGAAAACACTTTTTTTTTTTTTTTTTTTTTAATGGTTGGTACCAAGGAAAATCTATCAAAGATGTTTTAAATAATTTAATGCTGGCTCCTGGAATTTATTGATGTTCATAATTTTTATGAGACAACTCAGTATAGATAGTTGAAAACGATCATTTGGAAGATAATAGTTAATGCATATGAAAACCTTGCAAAACAAGAGGGACTGATATAGCTGCATAGACAATAATGTAAAATCTTTCTGGTCCCATAGGCAGATACCCATCATATATTAACAATATAATAGTATGAATTATTAATTAATTAACAGTTGATTAATAAAATACATGAATAGATGCTTACTCAGTTCTTCATCTAAAACTATTCTCCTTTTGTCCATAAATTTATAGGATAAGATTAGTCTGAAAAGCACACTTTCAAAACTAGGGTATGGCATGCCGTATGGATTATACAACTGGCATGATTTTTCTTCAAATGGTAGCGATATGAGCTCTAATATTATAAATGAGGATATTTATTTTGAAGTAAATTAAAATTGGATAATGTATCTTCATTTTCTTCCTTAAATAAATTACCAAATTTTTTATAATTTAAAACTGTTTAATTTGTTTTAATCATAGTATTCATCTATTTTTATTTTTAATTAATTAAAAATAAATTTCTTAAATGGTGTATTCCAGGTACAAAAAAACAAAAAAATTGAAGATTTGAAGATAAGATATACAATCTTCCTTTGTAACAGAAAAGTGAATTACAATAACAATATTATCTTTGAAATACAGAAAATCTAAATATGACTTAAAAAACGTAAAATTCTCTATATAAAGAAATAAATAAAGCTGCATGACCACTGTTTTATGAACTGGGAAATTCAGTAATATTTTTGTGCCAGTAAGAGCCCTGGTGATGCAACGGTTAAGTGCTTGACTGCTAATTGAAAGGCTGGTGGTTCAAACCCATCCAGTGGTTCTGAGCGAGAAATACCTGGTAATCTGCTCCCATAAAGATTACAGCCTAGAAAATCCTATAGGGCAGTTCCACTCTGTCACACAGAGGTCTCTATGAGTCGAAGTCGACTCTACGGCGCCTGAACAGTAAACTAGACATGAAAACAGCACTACCTCATGATGTTGTTTTGAGGACTGAGTCTCTCTCTGTCTCTCTCCCTCTCTTTCTCTAAAAAAGTACTGAGAAAATGGTAACTTCTATAGAAGTGTTAGCTATAATATAGCTTTATTATTGCAACGTAAATGAATATTAAGCACATTTTTGCTATTTAATCTTTTATCTGTTTTATACTCAGTCTTAGTTATGTTAAATGAACATTAAATACAGCCTTTCATTTTATTTTTTTTTCCATTTTGTATAATTATAATCCCTTCAGTGTTACATTTACTACATTTTATGATTTCCACAGGAAAAAAAAAATCTATTTGTGGACTCAGTGGCATTTGAAATGCCTAAAAAAATAGGCGTTTGATTTTCTCGTGTTTCTTATTTTTACACTTTTAAGTAATTTTGAATGCTTTTTTTTGGACTAATTTAGCAGAAATTTTAAAAAATATGAGAAGAAAAAATGGTATGCTGAAACTTTGTTTTGGAATGATTAATGTTATAAGGAAATTACGTAATTTAAAGATGTTAAGGAGAAACAAAATATAAATGGGATTGTCTATAGTTTTTAAAGTTGAATATCAATGTTTATGTAATCAAAGTAGTAAAATATGATGTCAAATTATAATAACAATATGGTAGTTTTTCACTGAACATATAAAGACTATGAATTTGCATATATATAATTCTGAATCTAACTCTACTACTAACAAAGATGTATTTTTAGTAGTTTATTTCAAACCTCAAATTACTTGTTATTGTTGTTGCTGTTTTGTTGTTGTTGTTTCCATAAGAGAAATAATAATAGCTATCTTACCCCCTTGTGTAAAATGTTTTTTGGTGAATAGTTAAGTAAGTGAAGTCATTACACAAATATTCACATTTATGTATTTCTCCATTTTGAATATTGAAAGCTCATAAAATTGCATATCTGGAGATTAAACTCTCAAACCAAAAATCTAAAAGTATAAATGTAAGTGTACACATGGGCACCTTTATCTGCCAAAAGCAGGTACTATGGTTATTCCCATTGTATAGATTAGAAAATCAGAGTGGTTAATGATTTTTGATAGTCATATCTCTGATATATGGCAGTCAGGATTACAAGTACAGGCTACTTGTAAGAACACCTTCTGTTTCAATCCCATGATCAAGTCATCCTCCTGAATGGATCCATCTTCTATCCTTTTCAGTCATTATATATTTTCAAATATCCTGCTAAACACCTAAAATGGATTTCTATTGTGATTCCTGGCTCACAATGTTGTTGGATCAGCTATTAAATATGAAAACCTGTCATATGGCAGGGATGTATAATATATATGACTAAGTGAGGAAAAAACATGACACCTGTTTCCACTTCTCATGAAAGATAAGTGATGACATTTGGGAACAAGTGAGAATTGCTTATGAAATGTGAAAATCGTTCAATGCTGCTAGGAGAAGCTGTAAAAGGCAGATATCAGTGTTGACTTTTTGATAATAATTAAACCACGGAATTCAAGCAATTGATGTTCCCAAAACTGTTCGTATTTTCTATTATTCATTCCAGTGACTTGAAGAATTATTAAAATGTGATTGGGTGTACAAGAAAAGTACCCAAGTATATACAAACAAAGTCACAGGTACACATACAAAGGAAAGGTAAAAATGAAGAGATCTAAAAGATACAGCAAACAAATGTTAAACAAAGACAGCCTGTGTAGCAATATTAATATCAGACAAAATCTAAAACAAAGAAGTTCTGTACATAATAATAAAATGAATAATCCCCAAAGAAAATTTAATAAAATTATAAATGAGACCTTGAAACAAAATAAAATTGAAAATTTATGTGAACACATATTAACAAATTATATAATATGCAATTATGTGAATGTACCATAAAAAGATAACTGACACAAAGAGATTTTGGAAGAAATACAACTGACATTTATTGCCCATTCAACTAATTTAGGCAGTTGAGAGCAAATATCAAGAAAACACCCTACTAGCTGAATTTATATGTTTTGTAGGCAGCAGAAAAACACTGTTAATCCAGAAATTTATATTTTGGATGTTTGTTAGGAGAGTTTTCTGCTTGTTTGTTTTTTGTAAATAGAAGTATGATATACAGATAATTAACTGATTAAAATATGTGGGACAGAAGTTAATTTCTACTCATGAAGCCTGGTTCTCATTCCTCCTGGGCTCACAGCTAGACTACATTTCCCAGTCTTCAATGCAGTTTGATTCATCTAATGTGCCCAAGTTGTTAATGAAGTATGTAATGTGGTTAGAAGTAATGTATACCATTTTAGTTCAGACCTGTGAAGACTCCTGGTTTACTCTCTACATGTTGGCACCCAGGGAAAACTTGAAAGCCACATGTTGACTCTATCATATCCTCCTCCATCAGCCTAGTGGGGCAGAGCTACCACGTGGAAGTAGTGTGAGTGAGAAATTATTTCCTATATGGGTTTTGGACTTTAGTCTATAATGCAGCAAGTGATTCTTAACTACTTGTGTTCGACGGTATTCTAAGATGGCCCTTAAAATACTAATATAATGCCCTCCTCCTGAAAGTGGAGGAAATTTATGGGCTGTGAGTCAGAATCAACTGGACAGCAATGGGTTTGAGTGGACTTTCACTTCCATAATTAGGTTACATTATATGTTAAAGATGGAGAGATTTTGCAGATGCAAATAATATCCCTGATCAGCTGATTTTGAGTTACCCAAAAGGAAGGTTATCCTAAGTGCGCCTATTCTAGCCAAGTGATTCCCTGAGAGAGGGTGCACTCTTTCCTTGAAGGAGAGATACGAAAGTAGCAGAAGATGTATTTTTTTTAGCCTTAAAGAAACAAATGCCAATGTTGTGAACTGCCTATGGAGAGGGCTGCGTGACTGGAGTCTGAGAGCGGTCTTAGGAATTGAGGGCATTTTATTCTACTGAATTATGCCAACAACCTATGACATTGAAAGGAGAGCTTGACCTCTATATGAGAAAAAAGTCTGACTGGTACCCTGATTTCTGCATTTCAGCATTGTGAGACCTTAAGCAAAGAACCAAGTTGAGCCATGCCAGACTTGTAATCTATACAAACTATGACATAATAAGTAGATGTTGTTTAAAACAGTTTTTCTTTTTACTATTTTATTTAATTTTGTTGTTAAAAATATACACAGAAAAAACATACACCAAGTTTCTACATGTACAATTTAGTGAAATTGATTACATTCTTTGAGCGGTGCAACCATTCTCACCCTCTTTTTCTGAGTATTTCCTCTTCCGTTAACATGAACTCACTTCCTCCTGAGGTTCCTATCTAATCTTTTGAGTTACTGTTGTCAGTTTTATCCCATATAGATAGATCTTAAAAGAATATAATGTGCAAGACAGACATATTGTTTGATCTTAAGATTTCAGGGGATATTTTTGGTTTATTAATGTGTTTAGTGCTTCTGTTCTACCTCCTAATTTGTTGATCAGTGGCCAGAGTTTTAAAAGCTTGCAAGCAGCCATCCAAGGCACAGCAAATGTTCTCTATCTGCCTGAAGCAGTAGAGGGAGAAGGAGAGTCAGAAATAGGAGGAGGAAATGGAGTATGTGGATAATTGTCTCTATGAACAACTGCCTTCTTTGTCATGAGACCAGAAGAAGTGGATGGGGCCGGCTACCATTACTTAATATTTTGATCAAAAATTTTATAGAAGAATCCTGATCAAAAGGGGAAAATGTACAAATGAATTTCAAATTCTCATGGAATCCATATTTTCTGGGCCATGGATGCTGGATGAACCCAAGAAACTATTGCCCTAAGATAATCTTTAAACCTTAAAGCAGCTAAGTTTTAATAGTTAAGTAGCAATACTAAACTTTCTTTATTCATATGACTAATAACTGGAGATACCCCAAAGGCGCTTTGTAAGAGTATAGCTCTGCCATGACTTCAGGAGGAGGAATACTGACCTCTGCTGGGGCAGGTGAGAGTAGGAACTAGCAACAGAGAAGCCAAAATCACAGACAAAAATCTCCCCAATTTCTAGCACCTATGGAATTTCTTTAGCCTATAAAATCTCTGGGCTATCATCACTGTGGGTTTAGCCTATAAAATCTCTGGGCTATCTTCACTGTGGGTTTGCTAAGACAAAAACGATGCTAAAGACATGACCAGGTCACTGGAGTAAAGAGATCTATGAGTACCTAAATGAAAACAATGGTGCTCAGCTAAGAGACTGAGAAAAACCAAGCAGAACACCTAGGTGGGTCAACTTTCATTGAAATACAGCAGCAGTAAAGGAGCGATTGGATTTCAACATAAAAACAAACTTAAAACAGTCAATTACAAGAAAATATTTTCTTAAAATTGAATTTTGAGTTGTTTAATTCCAATTAGTATACTGATAAAAGGTTATTTTTTTTTAGAACTGAATTATTAGCATGAAAATACTAAAGTAAAAATTACTTATGTACAAATAAGTAATGTGCAAATCTAAAAAAGACATTATAGTTATAAAGCATGGAAAATAAAAGAAAAAAAGACTGAGAATCTTTTTCTGATGAGAATATAAGTTCCAAAATGAATATACACCAACTTTGAGAGAGCACACAATAAAGAAAATAATTACATCTATAGTTTGAAATAATAATTCACCAAGATCTAGACAAGATGGATTAAGAAAAAAATAAAACAGATAATTTGAGGGTTTTTCGACCTGATAAAACAAATCAAATGATTTTAAAAGAATATATGACAACTAATTTTTCACTTACAGCACTACAGAGAAATCAGTATAGTAGGAGCTGAAAGCTACCGATATAAAAGGACAGTGTTACTACAGTCCTATACCTAGCTAAATTATCACTGACTTACTAGGGTTAAAGACACTAGCTGATATGTGAAAATTGAGAGAGTACATCATGCTTATATGGCATCCAAGAGAATTATTCTAAACAAATACCAAATTAGTGAACTGTGACACCTCAAGAAGAAATTAATGGTGGAAGACAGTGCTGATTAATGTACTTTAAAACATATGTTGTTACATATAAACAGAAAATGATTGTATATTGATATTCTTCAGCTCATTGCAAGGAAAACCTTACCACCTAATAGCTAGGAAAAAAGTATTAAACCTCAATAACCTAGGCTTATGGAGACAGAAACGGAGGAGTAGGGTAAGAAGGAAGTGTAGAGAATTAAAACACACACTTTCTAACAGAAAGGAACCATATATACATGTATATATGTAATACTTTGGTAGTAATTGGATTGGGGACATAAATTTAGTATTTTTTTAGGTAATAGTAATAATAAAGGAGGCCTAGTGGTACACTGGTTAAGTGTTCACCTGCTAACTGAAATGTTGGTGATTCGAACCCACCAGCCGTTCCGTGGGAGAAAGATGTCACAGTTTGCTTCTGTAAAGACTACAGCTTTGGAAACCCTATGAGGCAGTTTTACTCTGTCCTGTAGCATTGCTGTGAGTCACAATTAACTTGACAATGGGTTTTAATAGTAATAATAATAATAAAGATATATATTTCATAAATGGGAACATAATCACTAGTAGAATTGAAATGTAGAGTTAAAAATGAACACAACAAAAACCAAAATACTTAATATCTTGTAAAGAAGTGAAAAAAATGAAAAAGGAGAAACTATTTTAAAAAAGAAGAAATAAATAGGAAACTATAGGAATCAAATTAAGTGTATCTGAATAAATGACTCCATTCATATATTACTAGAGATGAACTGACCAAAGAGAAATGGAGTACTTTTTCTTTTTAGGACGTGTTCTTAAAAAATAGTATTGAAGAGGTCTGAAAAATACAGAGATAGGCAGAAAGATACCAGCCAAATATTAGCAACAACAGTAACGAACATGTTAATTTTAGATAATGTGAAATTTATCAATCTATTGTTTAAAGCACAAAACAGACTGATTAGGGAAAATATTTTATCTCAAAAAGATAGTTTGTGAAACATATAATATGTTAAACCATGATTCATGTATAGAGAAATACCAGTTAAAATAATAGTGACTGTTTTCAAAAAGTGTATTGGTCAATATTTAATTTCAAAAGATTGATAATATTAATGCTGTTAAGTGTTCTAGTGTATGTGGAAATACATATTTGCATTCATACTTGTGGTAACTGAATTCAATGTAATCTTGTTGGAGCAGAATTACAGAGTACCAACTCTTAATAATTTTACTCTTACTGTATTCTGTAGAATAATTTCTACTCCATATAATTATCCACAGGCTTGAACACAGACATATAGATAAGTATTTTCTTGACAATATTTTTGTAAAAATAAATTGGAAATTATCTAACGTTCTTCAGTAAGGAGATCCATAAACACCTGGGAATAATGATCAGGGATTAGAGGAAATGAAGATTTCCACAGACACCAGCAATGAAAAGACTTTAAAATACATTTTAAATTAAAAATAATCTATCTCAAGTTTTATTTATAAATGTACACACACGTATATAAATTATTTGAAAATGTTCACCTTGAAATTGTACAGAAAAGAAAGGAATTAGTATCAAAATAAGGAGGTGAGTTGAAATCTACCTTTCCTTTTTACTCTGTATTTCTTCCTTGTTCAATTTACATCATTCTTGTATTATATGTGCAATTTATAGAGTTTAAAAAGAAATAAATTGCCAAAAGAAAACTTTTAAGATGATGTTAACACTTAGTAATATACTATTATATCCACCCACTCTTATTTTTATTTCCTTAAGTATAATGAATCTCAATAAACTAATACATTGCAGATTTGATTTTCTCTTGTTAAAATAATATGCCTTTATTAGACATAGTGAGTCATTCATTTCTGTTATGATTTATGGGATTGCATAGAGGTCACTGATTATACTAGTCACTGGATTGATTATAGTACCCCTTCTCCTCACTTAATGATTATCTCATTATCCAACAGTTTGTACTTCCAACAATAGTAGAAAATCAACTATTTGACTATTTTGTGCATTAGTGATGTAAGTCTGGCAGTATTGAACGCCATGGTGTGAGGCAAGAGTAATGCTGCCTTTGATAGTTAAGGTTATGTGCCAACTTGGCTGGACCATGATTCTCAGTGGTTTGGCAGTTATGTAATGATGCAATTTGGCAGTTATGTAATGATGTAATTTGGCGGTTATGTAATGATGTAGTCATCCTCTATTCTGTGATCTGATGTAGTCATCCTTCATTTCCGTATAACACTGATTTTGCATAACAACTTGGTCTTTGAAAACTAACCAAGTCAGTAAGTGAGGAAAGAGTGTATTTTTATAAGTTGCAACTATTTTTTGACAATTTTAATAAATAAAGTGTATTTCTTCATTATTTTATGCATGCTTAATTCTACTCTATCATTTAGTATAGAAAATTCTTTCCAAGGAAGAATAATGCATAGACTGTGGTTACTTAAAGTGGGAAGAGATTAAAAAGAAATCTGGTAAGCTCAATATCAAGATATAAATATATAATATATAACCAAACAAAAAACCAACTCGTTGTCATCAAGTTGATTCCAACTCATGGCAACCCTATAAGACAGAGTACAACTGTCCCGTAGGATTTCCAAGGAGCAGATGGTGGATTTGAACTGCGAACGTTTCAGTTAGCAGCCGAGCTCTTAATCACTGTGCCACCAGGGTTCCATATATGTGTGTATAGATGTATATACACACACTCACGTATATAGATATATATGCATATATACATGTGTATGTACATATATAAATTTTTTTTCTGAGAATCTGTATGACATTACTAAAGTTATTTTCTTTGTTTTCTGTGGACCAAAAAATTTAATAAATTGAAGGGCAACAGATAAGCATGCAAATACGTTTAGAATCTCCTTAATAAATTGTGTATTCACAAAGTAAATACTATCTACATGTGTAGCTATGGAAAGAAGTTTTGGTTTACTCAGATCCTCCTTCTGGTAGATAGCCAATTACGCTTAACTTGAATGACCTAAATATTCAGCAGCAATGTATTTATTTAGTATTCTATTTTAGGTGAAAGTTTACAGCACAAATTAATTTCTTATTCAAAAATTTATACACAAATTGTTTTGTGACATTAATTGCAATTCCCACAATGTGTCGGCACTCTCCCCTTTCCCTTTATACCCCAAGTTATCTACGTCTATTTGCCCAGCTTTCCTGTCCCTTCTTGCCTTCTCATCTTTGTTTTCAGGCAGGTGTTGCCCATTAGATCTCCTATATTTGATTGAACTGAGAAGCACATTCCTCACATATATTATTGTTTGCTTTATAGGCCTGTCTAATCTTTGACTGAAAGGTGAACTCTAGGAGTGGCTTCAGTTCTGAGTTAGCATGGTGTCTGGGGGGCCATAGTTTTGGGGGCCCTTCCTGTCTCCGTCAAACTGGTAAATCTGGTTCTTTTTTTCTGAATTTGAATTTTGTTCTACATTTTTCTCCCGCTCTCTGGAATCCACTATTGTGATCTCTGTCAGGTGGTTGATAGTTGTAGCGGGGCATCATCTATTTTATTCTGGGCTCAGGCTGGAGGAGGCTGTGGTTCATGTGGTGCATTCATTTTTGGATTCATATTTTCCTTGTGTCTTTGGTTTTCCTTATTCTCCTTTGCTCTGAACATGATGGGGCCAACAGATGTATTTTAGAAGGCTGGTCACAAGCTTTTAAGACCCAAAATGCTACTTACCAAAGTAGGATGTGAAACATTTTCTTAATGAACTACGTTATGCCAGGTGACCTAGATGTCCCCCCAAGACCATGGTCCCTGGCCTTCAGTCCCAGTAATTCAGTCCCTCATGGTGTTTGGATGTGTCTAGGAAACTTCTATGGCTTTCCCTTAGTCAAGTTGTACTGACTTTCCCTATATTGTGTGTTGCCTTTCCTTTCACCAAAGTTAACACATGTCTACTATCTAGTTAGTGATTTACCCTTTCTCACCCCTCCTCTCCCTCGTAACTATCAAAGATTGCTTTTTTCTATGTGAAAACTTTTTCTTGAGTTTTTATAACGGTGGTCTCATTCAATATTTGTCCTTTTGTGATTGACTTATTTCACTTAGCATAATGCCTTCCTGATTCATCCATGTTGTGAGATGGTTTGCAGATTCATCATAGTTCTTTACCATTGTGTAGTATTCCATCGTGCTTATGTACCGTAATTTATTTATCCATTCATCTGTTGATGGACACTTAGGTTGTTTCCATGTTTTTGCTATTGTGAATAATGCTGCAATGAACTTGGGTGTGCATATGTCTATTTGTGTGAGGGCTCTTATTTCTCTAGGATATATTCCTAGAAGTGGGATTGCTGGATCATGTGGTATTTCTATTTCTCACTTTTTAAGGAGGTGCTATATGTTTTCCATAGTGGTTGTACCATTTTATGTTCCCACCAGCAGTGCATAAAAGTTCCAATCTTCTTGCAACCTCTCCAACATTTATTATTTTTTGTTTTAATAATTCATGCCAGTAATGTCAGGGTGAGATGGTATCTCATTGTCATTTTGGTTTGCATTTCTCTAATGACTAACAATCGCAAGCATTTCCTCATGTGTCTGTTAACCACCTGAATGTCTTCTTTGGTGAAGTGCCCATTTTTTAACTGGATTATTTGACTTTTTGTTGATGAGGTGTTGAAGTATTCTATTGGTTTTAGAGATTAGACCTTTGTCGGATATGTTGTAGCCAAAATGTTTTCCCAGTTTGTAGGTTCTCTTTTTATTGTTTTGGTGCAGTCTTGATGAGCATATGTTTAATCTTCAGGAGCTCCCAGTTATCTACTTTATCTTCTGGTATTTGTGCATTGTTAGTTATGGTTTGTACTGAATTTATGGCAAGTATTAGGGTACCTAGCATTGTTCCTAATTTTTCCATGATCTTTATTGTTTTAAGTTTTATATTCAGGTCTTTGATCCATCTTGAGTTAGTTTTTGTGTATCATGTGAAGTATGGGTCCTGTTTATTTTTTTTACAGATGGACATACAGTTTTGCCAGCATCATTTGTTAAAAAGACTGTCTTTTCCCCATTTAATGGACTTTGACCCTTTGTCGAAGATCAGTTGATCATAGGTGGATAGATTTATAACTGGGTTCTTGATTCTGTTATATTGGTCTATGTGTCCGTCCTTGAATCAGTACCAGCTTGTTTTGACTACCATGGCTATATAGTAAGTTTTGAGATCAGGTAGTGTAAGGCCTCCTACTTTGTTCTTTTTCTTCAATAACACTTTGCTTCTCTGGGCCTCTTTCCTTTCCATATAAAGCTGATGATTAGTTTTTCCATCTTGATAAAGAATGCTGTTGGTTTTTGGATCAATATTGCACAATATTTGTAGATTGCTTTGGATAAGATTGACATTTTCACTATGTTGAGCCTTCTTATCCATGACTATGGTATGTTTTTCCATTTATGTAGGTCTCTTTTGGTGTCTCACAAGATTGTTTTGTAGTTCTCTTTGTACAGGTCTTTTGTGTCCCTAGTTAGATTTGTTCCTAAGTATTTTATCTTTTTAGGGGCTATTATAAATGGTGGAAACCCCAGTGGCATAGTGGTTAAGAGGTCAGCTGATAACCAAAAGGTCGGCAGTTTGAATCCACCAGGCACTCCTTGGAAACCTTGTGGGGTAGTTCTACCCTGTTCTACAGGGTCACTGTGAATGGGAATCAACTCAATGGCAATGGGTTTTTTTTTTAATAAATGGTATTGTTTTCCTGATTTCCTTTTTGAAGTTCTCTTTGTTGGTGTATAGGAATCCAACTGATTTTTGTGTAATGATCTTTTATCCTGCTACTCTGCTGAATCTTTCTATTAGTTCCAATCATTTTCTTGTGGAATCTTTGGGATTCTTCATGTATGGAATCATATTATCTGTGAATAGGGATAGCTTTACTTCTTCCTTTCCAATTTGGATGCCTTTTGTTTCTTCTTCTTTGCCTTATTGCTGTAGCTTAGACTTCCAGCACAATGTTGTTCCATTTCTCAGGGGGAATGCTTCCAGTCTCTGTTGAAAATGATGTTGACTGTTGGCTGTTGTATATATGTCCTTTATTATGTTGAAGAATTTTCTATCTATTTCTATTTTATTGAGGGTTTTCATCAGGAATAAGTATTGGACTTTATCAAATGCCTTTTCTGCATCAACTGAAGCAACAGTATATATAAATGTGCAAGTTAAGGGTTTGTACTCTATTTCGCTTCTGTTGGCCTTCACCAAGGACCTTCGTTATTCCTATTTAAAAAAAAATTAGGTCTTATTTGCGGAAAATTGTCAAATTTATCTACTAGGAACCAATGATAGCAATATCTGTTAAGGTTATAGGTTGAAAGATGTACTTAACAAAAGCTGCTAAGGTAGTGTGTGATTAGGGAGGGACATAACTTCTGTTGATGAAGATGCATTATATTATCCTAATATCTTGAGGAAGAATATAAATTATTGACTTTTCTAATGTATTATCCACAAAGGATATAATATTTCAACTTTTAATAGAATATATAGAAGGCATAGAAGCCTATTAACTCTTGGTGGAAAATTTAACACATTATAGGGAAAACTAGTACCTTAAGGAGAGAAGTTTATATAATTTAGGTTTTAATACTGGGAACTAATATTTTCCAACTATACTTACATATTTTGAAATGACTGATATTTTTGTAGCTCTATAAGAGTAGCAAATTAACATTAAATACACATGCTATATTTTTCATATGATTTTTAATATATTGGTACAAATTGTTCCAGTTCCTTTACATTGTTGACATAGATTTTTTTAACCTATGTTAATTTACCATATATTAAAGACTAGTCAATAATAAATCAAGACTGTTAATTTTACTGTTAATGTCTGCTATTAACACTCATCCATAAGTATTATGTTAAATTTTTTCTTATATATATATTTTAGAGACATACAAGCAGGTAAGTAGGAAAAAGACTAGAGGAGCCTCACAGGTTTACTTTTTGCTGTTTTAAATAGACTGTTTTTCACTTTCGTTATTTCAGTAACTTTTCATTTTTTTTCCCTTTAGTTTTGATTTTCAATAGGAATGTCATTTTAGAATGTAGAGTAAATATCTGTGACTGAACTTAAAGAGTAAGCCACCTGGTGGGACTGCAACATAGCACAGGGAAGCACAAGCATGCTAAATAAGGGCAGAATGTATAGAATTTCATCTATGTTTCTTTTCCTCTATAATTATGTAATAAAGGAAATGAATCTTCAGAATATGCACCTTCTGTAAAAACTAGTTTAACTTACTAAGTGATATTATATAAAGGCACACTCCCCATGAAATGCATGCTGTGTAGTTTCAGTAAATATTTGATAGTGATGATGGTCATGACAGGTGCTATATGCTTCCTATAAAAGTATTTCCTATGACTACTGTCTGAGAGCGTTAAAAATAACAAGATATGTTTGGGTAATATTATATTAATAGCCTTATAAAGAGAAAGAAATTGAACAATTAATGATGAAATCAAATATTAATGCAACATTTCATACTCTTTTACTCTCCTTCATTATATTTAATCCTAAAAAGAATGATTTTTGACAAATAGTAAAATCTTTCATGATGCCAGTTTTAGAGACTAGACATATACACACTTTAAACTAGTTGTAGTAGTCATCATTGGTGCCTCATGAGGAGCGCAATTACAGGGAAGATGCATCTTATCTCCCAGCTATTTTGATTATTGGCTGCTAATAATTTACAGCTGCACTTTTCCCTGAGACTGGCTCTCCATCAATGGGCGTGCTTCATCTGGAAATGCCTATGTGCAGCCTGAATGAGTGACTGCTTGATCCTGAGGCACAAAAGTGCTCACATCTTTGTCTAGCTCCCCCCACCCCCATCCTATCTTGCTGCCCAAATTCCCTTACAGGTTACCCATGAGAACATCTGTCAATACAGCACATGCATGAGAAACTCTCAGGCTCGGCTTCTAGGGATCCCAACCTAAGACAATAGTCATACTATGCTTCTGAAGGGTTTGTGATTAATCGACTTGAAAAATATGAACACAATGATTAAAAAAAAAAGTTGCTCTCCAGCAAAACTTCTGGCCATGTGCTTAATTAACCTATGTGAGATTCCATAGATTATTATAGTACTTAAGTCACTTATAGCTGGATAAATCATGATAATTTCTCTATGCGCCATGAGATCTATGTTCCACCCTTCACTATGCTATGGACTGCATGAATATCCTCTTGTTTCTTGTTAGGTGCATCCTGTTTCATTCGGTAATAGATTAGAGATGGGAGGTAAGTGAGGTCAGGATATTTATTCTCAGTTTTCGGCTTGTTGATATGCTATGGGTTGGCTGTCTCCTTCTTTGAAGGCTATCGTTCCTTTCTCAGGAGCTTAACCCTGCCATCCCCTCTGCAAGTTCTGGAAACTGATCTCCTTTTGTTTCTGCAGACATAAGGATGACAAAGATTTCCTATATTGCTAATCTCAGGGTACTGCATATCATTTGTTGGTTTCTCTGAACCCTAACCACACTTATATACTCAATACACAATTTATTAAAGACTCCTCAAATTACATTGTTTAGGAGGGTCATTTGTATTTGTTGGGGATACAATCAATACACTTGAAGATTCCAATGGAATTACATTCAAATATGCTTGGAAAATAATAATAGCAAAATGAAGCATATTGTTTTTATTTATTTCTTTGTTTTTAATAGGGTAATCTGCTACTCTATATAGCAATTGCTCACAACATTATCAACAACACAACATTATCTCTATCTTCAAAGGTTTTTCACCATAAAAACTTCTTGAAAAGATAATCTAGAACAAAAGCCTGTCAGTGCATCTGCCCGCAAGATGTGCAGAAATGTGAGAAACCCCTGGAAAATTGTCTGTCATTATGCCTATATTCAAATATCATTTTACACATGTGAGTTTATAATGGTAAGATAAATTTCCAGTAGTAAAACTGTTGAGTCATGTATAAGCAGTTTTAACTTTGATATGTATATTTCCAAAATTGTCCTATAGAGATTTATAGTTTTCACTCTCACCAACAATTTTAAGCGTATCTATTTCACAATCTGCTGACCTACTCAGCAATTTATCCAGCTTCTTAATATTTGAAAATCTTATGGATGACATATTATTTTCATAAGTGTAAAAGATGTTTTCCTCTGTGGGTGTCCAATATAACATTTGTTTCATGTCTGAGAGACATTTATGTTATATTTGCTACATCTGTTTCTGATTTATATTAATTTTATTGTATGATTGTAAACATTTTTCCTACTGATGTTAGGAGATTTTGTATATTAAGGAAATTAGCACTTTGTTGTGTGACATGAGTTAAAAATGCTTTCCTTTTTTGTAATGTGTCTTTTGATTCTTTTTACAGTCTAGATGATTGGATTTTGTGTTTCCAAAATATCCATTATTTTCAAGGCAACTGAGTTATGCATTATTTTTATGAAGGGCTTCTACAATATTCATTTCTAAGTTATAATAATTTATTATCTTATTTTTCATAAGATAATACTATTTGAGTACTACCTTTATGAAATGTATTTATCTCATTCCTCATAGAGAGAGAGATAGCCTTTTTTTTTTCTCTTCTATTCCAATATATGAAGAGCCCTGTTGACACAGTGGTAAAGAGCTTGGCTGCTAACCAAAAGGTCAACAGTTTGAATCCACCAGCCACTCCTTGGAAACCCTATGGGGCAGTTTTACTCTGTCCTACAGGGTTGCTATGAGTCGGAATCAACTTAATGGCAATGGTTTTCTTTTTTTTTTTTTGGTTTATTCCAATATATATGCAATTTTTTTTCTTGTCTTATTACACTCTCTTGGACCTCTGGTACAATGTATAATGGAAGTGCTAAGAGTGTACATTCTTTCCATATTCCCAATCTTAAGTGTGAAGTATTCAGTTTTTCATTATTAACTATGATCGTAATTGCACAGTTTTCATAGATGCCCTTTATCAAGTTGAAAAAGTGTTTTACTTCAATTCCAATTTTTCTAAGATTTTCTTATTAAATAGATGTTGAACATAGTTAAATGCTTCTTCTGAATCTATCAAGATGATAATGTAATATTTCTCTTTTATGTTGATGATATGGTCAAACACATTGATTTTCAAATGTTGGACTACCTGCATTTCTAGGACAAAATCTATTTGGCCATACTCTATCATACTTTTATTTATTGTTGGATTCTAAATGCCAAAATTTTGTCAAAAATTTTCATATCTAATTTCATGAAAGATATTTGAGAATAATTTTCTTCCCTTGTGATGTCTATGACTAGACTATAGGGTTGTTATGAGTTGAAATCAACTTGACGGCAGCAGGTTATGGGTTAGTATAGGGCAAAGATAATGCTGGCCCCATAGAATGAATTGTGAAGTTTTTCCTTCTCTTCTATTTTCTAAACGGATTTAGGTACAATTGCTATTATTTCTTTCTTAAATATTTGGTAGAATTCAACAGCAAGCCATCTGGACCTAGAGCTTTCTTTACGGAAAAATTTTTAACCAAAAATTCAATTTCTTAACAGATACAGGGTTATTCTTGTTACTCTTGATTGAATTTCTAGAATTTCTCTTTTTAAGGAATTTTTTCTTTGCATTGAAGTTGTCAAACATACCAGTATAGAAGTGTTCTTCATATTCCATACTTTTATTTTAATGTTGTCAGGAATTTCTAGTATGTAGGTCTTTCCACTCTAGCTTGTGGGATCGTACACTAGTCCTAGTCCTATATATCTTCTAGGAATTTGTGTGCATGATCCTTTCCATGTGATCTTTTCAAGGCCTAGTTTGTTTTTTCACGTGTATGTACTGATCTGTGCTCAGCTGAAGACAAGACAAGAGCCCTCCTCAGATATTTGGAGCTCTCTCTACGTGCAGGCCTCTTCTCTACAGTACTCTGCCCTGGGACTTTTACTCACCTTGGCCTCACAGAACTCTGTCTCTTTTACTCATAGAAACAGCTTGTTTCTGTATGGATACCCCTTCTTTTTATCAAGGAGATCCTGGGTGAAGAAAATGGTTAACAACTCAGCTACTAACTGAAAGGTTGGTGGTTTGAACCCACTTAGAAGTACCCATGGCAGAATCAACTAGATGGAATTTTTTCTTTTCTTTTTTTTTTTTTTTTTTTTGTCCCCTGTACCAAAGACTAGAAGCTCTCTTCTTGTCGGGGCTATTGTAAGGATCACTTTATTTCTTTCCCTTTTTTCAGAGATAACTCTCTTGTTGCCTGAGATTTAATATCTAAAAATGTTATCTCACATACATTGTCTTCTTTTTCCCTTTTTAAAGTCTGTTCCCTGTCACTTCATCATGACTGGAAAAGGAGGTTAAAACGTTTGTTTTTTATATAGGAATAAGTAGACTGGCCAGTTCAGAAACTGTTCAGGAGCATTGAAAATTAGTTTTATCTCTTCGGTTTTCTAAGGTTGTTCTTTTTATTCACATTAAATATTTTAAATGTTTAGTGTGGTTGTTAATTTTGTCATTTGTGTGTGGTTTTTTTTTTTTTTTTTTTTTTTTGGTCTGGGGTATTAGATTTAATTCAAAATTAATATAACATACGATAAAAGAAGAGTAGTTTAAAACATCTCATAATAGTTGAAGGAGAATACAAAATCTTGGAAAATATACGTAATTCTATTGCAATGTATTACATGACAATTTTATAGCAAGTTTCAAAGTTTATTGGAAATATAACAGACCATTTGATCCACTGATTTATATTATATTTTAGTAAAGGAGAAAAGTAGAGATGTTTTGGACTGTAGTTCAGAGCTCAATTAACTTTGAAAGATTTGAAAATAATTTCCAAGGCCATAGAAATATCTAATGAATCAGCGCCAAGGGAGGTGAAAGAGCATGAGCAAGAGATAATAATAAACCTCCACGCTTTTGACCCACAAATCATGGATGACTTTCTTTAGTCTAGTAAGTAGGACAACAAATTTTCATGCTCAAGATCAAAATAACTCAAATAAATATAAAAATAATAAGGGTATACCTTGTAAAATAAATAGAACAAACCTTAAATATAACAAATTCATTTTGAATAATTAAAGTTCCTATTTATCAAATGGCTTTGCTCTAACATTCTTTTATATCTTGTTAGAGTATAAAATTATTAGCTGAAGCAGCTGGCATGACCTTTTTTTTTTTTCTATCACTCCACCCATGCCACCCCAGAAAGTATGAATGTCTGTCAAAAATTAATTAGTTTTAGTACTGTGATGTTCTTTTAGATGGCTTGGCAATATCCTCCTAATGGGCTTAGGGTTTTTTAAACAAATCATGTAAGTTCTCTGTCTTCTCTGCCCACGTTTTACTAAAATCTGCCCAATATTATTTTGAAATAAATAAAAATATTGCCACTTTTACTCCATACTATGATACATCACAGTACGAGAACACCCCAGCCTGTATGTCACATTTCTGTCCCATGTTATTTTGTTTACTATCTATAATTGCTTATAAAACTAATCATTATTGTCATCAAAAATAACTTACACTGGAATATTATAGGAAATAAAGTAGTATATTTTTAAATTATAATATGATACATTAATTGATATATTCATCATCAGTCAGAATTAAATACACATTTGTTGTTGTTGTTAGTTGTGGTCAAGTTGATTCTGACTCATGCAATCCCATGTATGCAGAGTAGAACTGCTCCATAGAGTTTTCAAGGCTATGACCTTTCAGAAGCACATCACCAGGCCTGTCTTCTGAGGCATCTCTGGGTGGGTATGAATAGCCAACTTTTCAGCTAGTTGTTGAGTGTTTAAACATTTATTACACTTAGGAACTCCTCTCTAAATATACATTTAGCATCAAAAATTGTTTGCACTGAAATATCTAATAAAAAAAAAGTAGAATTTTGTCTAGGGTAATACATTAGTTAATAAGTTGATCAATGATTTGAATTAAATATATATAAGACCAAGAAGCTGAAGAAAATTTTAGAATAAGTCCACCAGAGCCAAAGTATGACCTTGAGTATATTCCAACTGAATTTCAAGACCTTCTCAAGAATAGATTTGATGCAATGAACACTAATGACCAAAGATCAGACAAGTTGTGGAATGACATCAAGGATATCATACATGAAGAAAGCAAGAGGTTATTAAAAAGACAGGAAAGAAAGAAAAGACCAAAATGGATGTTGGAAGAGACTCTGAAACTTACTCTTGAATGTCAAGTGGCTAAAGCAAAAGGAAAAAATAATGAAGTAAAAGAGCTGAACAAAAGATTTCAGAGGGCAACTTGAGAAGACAAAATAAAGTAGTATAATTAAATGTGCAAAGACCTGGAGATAGAACACTAAAAGGGAAGAACATGTGAGGCATTTCTCAAGCTGAAAGAATTGAAGAAAAAATTCAAGCCTCAAGATGCAATATTGAAGGATTCTATGGGCAACATATTGAACCTTGCAGGAAGCATCAAAAGAAGATGGAAGGAAAACACAGAGTCAATATACCAAAAATAATTGGTTGACGCTCAACCATTTCAAGGAGGTAGCATATGATCAGGAACTGATGGTACTGAAGGAAGAATTTCAAGCTGCACTAAAGACATTGGTGAAAAACAAGGCTCCAGAATTTGACAGAATACCAAGATGTTTCAACAAATGGATGCAGCACTGGAAGCATTCACTCATCTATGCCAAGAAATTTGAAAGCTATCTCCCTGGCCAACTGGCTGGAAGAGATCCATATTTACACCTATTCCAAAGAAAGGCGATGCAACTGAATGGGGAAATTATCAAACAATATCATTAATATCACATGCAAGTAAAACTTTGCTGAAGACCATTCAAAAGTGGTTGCAGCAGTGCATCAACAGGGAACTGCCGGGAATTCAAGCCGGATTCAGAAGAGGATATTGAATGAAGAATATCATTGCTGATGTCAGATGGATTCTGGCTGAAAGTAGAGAATACCAGAAAGATGCTTACTTATGGTATATTGACTATGCAAAGGCGTTTGACAGTGTGGATCATAGCAAATTATGGATAACAGTGCCAAGAATGGGAATTCCAGAACACTTCATTGTGCTCATGAGGAACCTTTACATAGACCAAGAGGCAGTTGTTAGAACAGAGCAAGGGGGTAATACATGGTTTAAAGTCAGGAAAGATATATGTCAAGTTGTATGCTTTCACCATACTTATTCAATCTGTGTGCTGAGCAAATAATCCGAGAAGCTGGACTATATGGAGAACGTGGCACCAAGATTGAAGGAAGACTCATTAAGAATCTGTGTTATTCAGATGACACAGCTTCCTTGCTGAAAGTGAAGAAGACTTCAAGCACTTACTGATGAAGATCAAAGACCACAGCCTTCAGTAGGGATTACACCTCAACATAAAGAAAACAAAACTCCTCACAACTGGACCAAAAAGCAACATCATGATAAACAGAGAAAAGACTGAAGCTGTGAAAGATTTCATTTTACTTGGAGCCACAATCAATGCCCATGGAAGCAGCAGTTAAGAAATCAAACAACGATTTGCATTGGCAAAATCTGCTGCAAAAGACCTCTTTAAAGTGTTAAAAAGCAAAGATGTCACCTTGAAGACCAAGGTGTGCCTGACCCAAGGCATGGTGTTTTCAGTCACCTCATATACATGAAAAAGCTGAACAATGAATAACGAATACCAAAGAAGAGTTGACACCTTTGAATTATGGTGTTGTCGAAGAATATTGAATATACCACGAACTGGACTGCCGGAAGAACCAACAAACCTGTCTTCGAAGAAGTACAGGCAGAATGCTCCTTAGAAGCAAGAATAGAGAGACTTTGTTTCAGGTACTTTGGACATGTAATTAGGATGGAACTGTCCCTGGAGAAGGATATCATGCTTAATAAAGTAGAGGGTCAGTGAAAATGAGGAAGACCCTCAATGGGATGAATTGACACAGTGACTGCAAAAATTGGCTCAGGCATAATAATGATTTTGAGGATGGTGCAGAACCAGGCAGTATTTCGTTCTGTTGTACAAAGGGTTGCTATGAATCAGAACCAACTAGACAGCAACTAACAACAAGATCAAAGACCTTCATAGTTTTTTTAATATCATTGAGAAATAATCAAATGTATGTCTGATTAACTTATAATGGGAATCTAATCTTCCATCTTAGAACTGAAATATTGTAGATTTGGAAGAGTGACTTGAATCACGGTGAACATGGATTTTTTTGTAACTTAATGTTTGACTTTGAAAATTCAGTCCTGCTTCTATAAAGTATATGTTATCAAGGTTGTTAAAGTCACTAGGTTCTTTTCTCTCAGTTTATCTGGGTTTGTGGCAAACTAGTCTTTAGTCTTTTAAAAAGCCTCCTAGATAAGAAATCTTCCTGAATAGATAGTATCAAACCAAGTTTTCCTTGAAATTCTTTCTTTCAGGTTTCACTTAGCCTGTTAATGTACATTTTGTTTTTTTATTTACACATCTCTCAGCTGAAATAATTGGAGTTCGAAAAATGTTGTTCACATGTTGTTCTAACGCCTTTCGGTCAAACTTAGATTCATTAAAAATTAACTTTTTTATTAGTATGTGGTAAATAAAAGAAACTGCAAAGTGGCATCCACAGAACACACTTGGACTTCCTAGTTGGTCTACGCATCATCCAATGAGGTAGGAACAAACAGACATCAAGTATGTAATTAGAATAATAAAAGAGTATAAATTAGATATAGCTTCCTTTAAATAACTAAAACATTGCTTTTTTGGGGGATATGTTATTGGAGAAAAATAAAATTATTTGATAAAATGTAATATATTCTATATACTTAACGAAAATTGTTATTTAAGTCCAAAGGCTATCTTTTATTGGAATTGTAATAATAAGCTAGAAATTACCGAGAATAAATGAATCAATTAAAACAGATTTGAATACAATAGTTTTAGAGAGAACCTGCAATTAAATATATTTTTAATAAAACCTCCCTTTTGAGGTACCTCAGAAAGAGACCTCAGAGGTTTATTTCAGCAATAGAAGCCCATTCTCCCCATTAACATTCATTATGCATCAGTTATTAAAAACCTAGATTGCTATTAATACCTTGAAATTTAATTCACAAGTATAAAACTTTCTCACATTAAAAAAACACGTGTAAAACTTCCGGCAAAATGGTGCTTTAGGCAGAAGCACCATGCCATCCCTCCACAGCAAAGATATGAAAAACTAAGCTGAACAGAGAAAACAACAATCCTGAAACCCTAAAACTTCAAATGAAGAGATAAAGAACTCAGCCAAGCACCAAATGGACTGAGAAAACTGACAGAGAAACAGAGAGCGAGGAGAGATTCATGTAGAGGTCCCCAACCAGCTAATGCAGCACGGATCCACCATCTTGGACTCCTATCGGAGGCCAGCAAACGGGGTAAGAGAAAGCAGCTTCATGGAGCTTCCAGTGGGAAACAAAACAACCAGTAATTTGTGATATACGCTTTCCCACACCCCATCCTTATTCACCCCCACTTGGGCTCCTCTGCTTCCCGTGGCCACAATTTCTTGTCCAGGAAAAACCGGCTGCTTGGATTCCACACACCCAAATGGGCCGGCTCTCTGAGTTCCATTTGTTGGCTGCTGGTGTTGCTTTTTTCTGCTTCTTTTGATTTCTTCCTTACCTCTCACCACCTCCCCCTCCTTTCACTCAAATACCTGGCTCCGTGCGCCATCTTTGCTTCTTCCTGAGGGACTGCAGAACTCCTGTAATTTGTGATATACGCTTTCCCACTCCCTACCCTTCTTCACCCACTCTTGGCCCACTCTGCTTCCCGCGGACACAGTCTTTTGTCCAGCAAACACCGGCTGCTTGAATTCGACCAGCCTGCACTAGCTGGCTCTGTGAGTGCCATTTGTTGGCTGCTGGTGTTGCTTTTTTTTCTGCTTCTTTTGATTTCTCCCTTACCTCTCACCACCTATCCCTGCTTTCGCTCAAATACCTGGCTCTGTGCACCATCTTTGCTTCTTCCTGAGGGGCTGTGGAGCTCTGTTCGAGTGTGGAGCTGCTTCCTGGTCTGGGCTGCCGCACTAGTGGGATCCCGGGGCTTTTGTTCATTTGTTTTCAATTGTTTGTTTGTTTTCTTTTCCTTTTCTTGAGTTGGGAGCACTTTCTGGCCAGGCGGTGCTGCGTGGTAAGGAGACTACCTCCTCGGCTTGAACAGACATGCAGAGGGATCCCTGAGGACATTTCTTTTTACGTTGTTTTTTTTTTTTTTTCCGCTTTTTGGGGGCTTTTCTTGTTCTTTTTTTTTTTTAAATTTGTTTTGGTTTTTTTTTCCCTCTTTTTCCATTTTTCTCTTTCTTCATTACTCAGTTTCTCTTCTCTCTATATCTTCCTTCTCTTTCTGTTCCCTGAATAACTGGCATTGTATACCACTATGCCTTCTAGTCAGGCTGTACTGCAACACCTGAGAGTGACTTCCCCAGACCTCATAGCTGCACCAGTGGGATCCCTGGGAACTTTGCAGTTCTTTAACCTTTCCAATTTTTATTTATTCATTCTTTTCTTTTCTTTTCTTCTTCTTTGCTTTTCTTTTTTTCTCCATTTCATACTCTCTCATCTCTCCACTCCAACAGCGAGCTCCACTAGCATTCTTTTTGGTTGTTTGTATGTTTTTGACTCCTGTTCCTCTCTCCTCTCTCCCATATCCATCTTAGCTCCACACATAACAATCTCCCAGTTACATCCTGCCTACCTGCACCGTGCGCTTAACATCACACCACCAAGTAGCACAGGCACGGCCTACTGGAAACTTCTCTGCACTGATTACTGACCCGCCCTGGTAGCTGTAGTAAGTGCCACAAACAACCCTTCCCAGTAACTCCTCTTCAGCTACACCTGCCCTGCTGTACCATATCTGAGTGACCCACCCTGCCAATTGGAGAAGGAGGTGAAAAGTATTGTGCCCACAGTTGAGCAAACAACAAAGAACACACAGTGTGCCTGCTCAGACGTAGTAAAATTGAAAAAAAAAAAGAGACGAAACAAACAAATCTACAATCAATCAATGAGAAAAATAACTGTTGAATGCCCCAAAGACAGCAGCCAATATCAAAACATTTACAAAAGCAGGACAGGATGGTTATAGTAGGCGTCCAAAATAAAACACCAGATGAATTTCCAGTAGAAGAAAAGGCACTAGAACTACCTGATAGGGAATTCAAATCTCTAATACTCAGAATTCTCCAAGACCTGAGGCAAAAAGCTGACAAACATGAGGAAAAAATAGACAAATTCATGGAAAATACAGACAAAAAATTGGAAGAATTCAGGAAAATAATGCAGGAACAAAGTGCCAAAATAAATTCACAACTAGAAATTATACAAAGACAACAATTAGAAATCCAAAAGTTAAACAACAAGATTTCAGAACTGGCAGTGACTTAGAAGGGCAGAGGAGCAGATGTGAAACGGTGGAAGACAGGAACAGTGGAATTGAAGACAAACACTTGGATACAACTCTGTTTCAGGAAAACTCAGAAAAAACAACAAAGAAAAATCAAGAGACTCTGAGAGTTATGTGGGATACAATAAAGCAAAAAATTTCGAGTGATTGGAATTCCATAACGGGGAGAAAACAGAAAACACAGAGAGGATCATTGAAGAACTGCTGACAGAAAACTTCCGCAATATCATGAAAGATAAAAAGCTGGCCATCCAAGAAGCTCAATGAACCCCATATAGGAAAGACCCCAAAAGAAAATCACCAAGGCATATCATAATCATACTCGCCAAAACCAAAGAGAAACAAAGAATCCTGAGAGCAGCTCATAAAAAACAAGAAGTCACATACAGAGGAGAAACAATAAGATTAAGCTCAGATTATTTGGCAGAAACAATGCAGGCAAGAAGGCAATGGGATGACATATATAAAATCTTGAAAGAAAAAAATTGCCAGCCAAGAATAATATATCTTTCAAAACTCTCATCAAATTTGATGGTGAAATTAGGTCATTTCCAGATAAACAGAAATTAAGTGAATATGTAAAAGTCAAACCAAACTTACAAGAATTATTAAAGGGAGTTATTCAATCTGAGGACAAACAACTTCAGTTCATAGGCAGAATTTAGGACGTAGGATCATACCAGCCAGATAGCAATCTAGGAAACGAACTCTCAAGGACTATCCAAAACCAAAAGTTATACAACAGGGAATCAGAGTAGTTAATCAGTAAATGACACCAACATCAAAACAATAAAAGAGGGAATAAATGGCAAAAGTATAGAACTTTCTAATGGAGAGGAAGGCAAGGCGATACCAAGTAATGCTAGACTGCTTCAAACTTAGAACGATAAGGGTAAAATTCAAGGTAACCAAAAAGAAAGTTAACGAACATACTCATAAAAAAAGAGGAAAAACGTAAAGTCTTAGCAAAAACAAAACCTACAAAAACAAAAGAAATAAAGAAAATCCACAAGCAAAAGTAACTCAGCACAAGAGAGTAAGAAGAATAAAGAAAACTTCAGCACCACAAAAAAAAGCAGTACAAAATAACAGCAACAAACTCACATCTATCAATAATTACACTGAATGTAAATGGATTCAATGCACCCATAAAGAAATGGAGAGCGACAGAATGATAAGAAAACAGGATCTATCAACCTGCTGTCTATAAGAGACACATCTTAGAAAAAAAAGGTGAATTTATTAAATGTTAAGGGTTAGAAAAAAATATATCAAGCTAAAAACTACCAAAAAAGAGCAGGAGTGGCAATTCTAATCTCAGATAAAATAGACTTTAAAACAAATTCTACCATAAAATACAAAGAAGGACACAATATAATGATTAAGGGGATGATCCATCAGGAAGACATAACCATAATAAACATCTACGCACCCAATGACAGGGCTCCAAAATACAAAAAACAAACTCTAACAAAACTGAACAGAGAAATTGACAGTTCCACAATAATAGTAGGAGACTTCAACACACCACCCTCAGTAAAGGATACAACAACTAAGAAGAATCTCAGCAAAGATACAGAAGACCTAAAGGACACTATCAGCCAACTTGACCTCATAGACATATATAGAACACCCCATCCAACTGCTGCAAAGTACACATTATTTTCCAATGCACATGGAATGTTCTCCAGAATAGACCACATCTTATGCCACAGAGCAATCCTCAACAAGATCCAAAACGTTGAGATAATTCAAAGTATATTCTCTGACAACAATGCCATCAAGGTAGAAATTAACAATAGAAAGAGCAAGGAAAAAAAAAATCAATTACAAGGAAACTGAATAATACCCTGCTTACACATCACTGGGTAATAGAAGAAATCAGAGAGGGAATCAAAAAATTCCTAGAATCAATTGAGAATGAAAACACATCATACCAAAACCTTTGGGACACACCAAAGGTACTCCTCAGAGGACAATTTATAGCATTAGATGCACATACCAAAAAAGAAGAAAGGGACAAAATCAAAACATTAGCTATAGAACGCAAGCAAATAGAAAGTGAACAGCAAAAAAAGCCAAACACCACTGGAAGAAAGGAAATAGCAAAGATCAGAGCAGAAATTAATGAAACAGAGAACAGAAAAACAATAGAAAGAATCAACAAAACCAGAAGTTGGTTGTTTGAGAGAATGAACCAAATTGACAAACCACTGGCCAGACTGACAAAAGAAAAACAGGAGAGGACACAAATAACCAAAATAAGAAATGAAATGGGGGTCATTACAACAGACCCAACTGAAATAAAAAGGATTATAACAGAATATTATGAAAAAGTATACTCCAACAAATTTGAAAACCTAGAGGAAATGGATAAATTTCTAGAAACACACGGCCTACCCAAACCACAAAAACGTGATGTTGAAAATCTGAACAGACCCATAACAAGAGAAGAGATTGAAAAAGTAATAAAAATACTCCCAACCAAAAAAAGCCCTGGCCCAGATGGCTTCACTGGAGAATTCTACAAAACGTTTACCGAAGAGCTTGTACCAGTACTACTCAAGCTATGTCAGAGTATAGAAGTGGAAGCAACACTACCAAATTCATTCTGTGAAGCCAGCATAACGCTGATACCAACACCAGGCAAAGACATCACAAAAAAAGAAAATTACAGACCAATATCTCTCATGAATATAGATGCAAAAATTCTAAACAAAATTCTAGCCAATAGAAGTCAGCATCATATCAACAAAATAATACACCACAACCAAGCAGGATTCATACCAGGTATGTAAGAATGGTTCAACATTAGAAAATCAATCAACGTAATCCACCACATAAATAAAAGGAAAGAAGAGAATCACATGATCATCTCAATTGATTCAGAAAAGACATTTGACAAAGTCCAACACCCATTCCTGATAAAAACTCTCAATAAAATAGGTATAGTAGGGAAATTTATCAACATAATAAAGGGCATCTATGTAAAACCAATGGCCAACATCATTCTTAATGGAGAGAAGCTGAAAACATTCCCCTTGAAAACAGGAACAAGACAAGGATGCCCTTTATCACCACTCCTATTTAACATTGTGCTGGAAGTTCCAGCTAGAGCAATAAGGCAAGAAAAAGAAATACAGGTTATCCAGATTGGTAATGAAGAAGTTAAATTGTCCCTGTTTGCAGATGATACGATACTATACATAGAAAACCCTAAAGACTCCACGAGAAATCTACTGGAACTAATAGAAAGATTCAGCAGAGTAGCAGGATACAAGATAAACATTCAAAATCAGTTGGATATTATACACCAATAAGGAGAACAATGAAAAGGAAATCGGGAAAACAATACCATTTGTAATAGCCCCTAAAAGATAAAGTAATTAGGAATAAATCTGACCAGGGAAGTAAAAGATCTATAAATAAAACTTCAAAACACTACTGCATGAAACCCAAAGGGATCTACATAAATAGAAAAACGTACCATGCTCAGGTATAGGCAGACTCAATGTGAAAATGACAATTCTACCCAAAGCAATTTACAAATACAACACAATCCCAATCCAAATACAAACAACATTAGTCAAAGAGATGGAAAAACTAATCATTAACTTTATATGGAAATGGAAGAGGCCCCAAATAAGTAAAGCACTACTGAAGAAGAAGAATAAAGTTGGAGGACTCACACTACCTGACTTCAGAACCTACTATACAGCCACAGTAGTCAAAACATCCTGGTACTGGTACAACGACAAATGCATTGACCAATGAAACAAAAGTGAGAACCCAGATGTAAATCCATCCATCTGTGGTTACCTGATCTTCGACAACGGCTCAAAGCCGATCCAATGGGGAAAAGACAGTCTTTTTAACAAATGGTGCTGGCAAAACTGGATATCCATCTGCAAAAAAGTGAAACAGGACCCATACCTCACGCCGTATACAAAAACTACTTCAAAATGGATCAAAGACCTGAATTTAAAGCCTAAAACTATAAAGTTCATAGAAGAAAAAATAGGACCAACAATACAGGCCTTAATACACAGCATTAACAGGATACAAACCATAACTATCAATGCACAAACCCCAATAGATAAGCTAGATAACTGGGATCTTCTAAAAATCAAACACCTATGCTCTTCAAAAGACTTCACCAAAAGAGTAAAAAGAGAACCTACAGACTGGGAAAAAATTTTTGGACAGTACAAGTCAGGCAAAAGTCTAATCTCCGTAATCTACAAGAAAATCCAACACCTCTACAACAAAAAGGCAAATAATCCAATTGAAAACTGGACAAAGAAAATGAACAGACACTTCACCAAAGAAGACATTCAAGCGGCCAACAGACACATGAGGAAATGCTTGTGATCACTAGCCATTAGAGAATTGCAAATTAAAACCACAGTGAGATACCATCTCACCCCAGCATTACTGGCACAAATCAGAAACACTGGAAATAGCAAATGTTGAAGGGGCTGTAGGGAGATCCGAACTCTTATGCACTGCTGGTGGGAATGCAAAATGATACAACCATTTTGGAAAATGATATGGCTCTTCCTTAGAAATCTACAAATAGACATATCATTCAATCCAGAAATCCCACACCTAGGAATATATCCTAGAGAAATAAGTCATCACTCAAATAGACATATGCACACCTATGTTCATGGCAGCATTGTTCACCATAGCAAAACGATGGAAACAACCTAGATGCCCATCAACAGATGACTGGATAAACAAACTAGGGTACATACACACAATGGAGTTCTATGCAAGAAGAAAGAACAACAATGAATCTGTGAAGCATCTCATAACATGGATGAAACTGGAGGACATTATGCTGAGTGAAACAAGTCAATCACAAAAGGACAAATATTGTATGAGACCTCTATTGTAAAAACCCATGAAAAAGTTTACATGCAAAAAGTAACAATCTTTGTTGGTTACCAGGGATGGGAGGGGTGGGGGGGAAATACTAAATAGGCAATAGATAAGTGGTATGTTGTGTGAAGGGTGAAACAGTACACAATACAGGGGAAACTAGCACAACTTGTACAAGGAAAGGTCATGGAAGCCCCATAGACACATCCAAACTCCCTGAGGGACTGAATTGCTGGGTGGAGGGCTGTTGGGACCACGGTTTTGGGGAACATCTAGCTCAAATGGCATAACACAGTTTATAAAGACTATGTTCTACATTCTACCTTGGTGAGTAGTGTCTGGGGTCTTAAAGGCCTGTGAGCAGCTATCTAAGATACTCCACTGGTCTCATCCCTTCGGGAGCAAGGGATAATGAAGAGAACAGGATACAAGGAAAAGGTTAGTCTAAAGGACTAATGGTCCACAGCTAGGAAGGGCTCCACCAGACTGAGTCCAGTACAGCTAGATGGTGCCCGGATGCCACCACTGACTGCTCTGACCAGGATCACAACAGAGGGTTTTGGACAGAGCTGGAGAAGGATGTAGAACAAAATTCTCACTCACAAAAAAAGACCAGATCTATTGGCCTGACATAGTCTGGAGAAACCCTGAGAGTATGGCCCCAGACACCCTTTTAGCTCAGTGGTGAAGTTATCTCTGAGGTTCACCGTTCAGCCTGGGAGTGGACAGCCCCATAAAATGAAATGGGATTAATGAGATACAGTAGTCCAGTGACAAGGGCCAGAACGGAGAAGGGGACAAGGAAGCTGGTGATAGGGAACCCAGGGTTGAGTAAGGATATTGATCTCTTGTGAGATTGTTAGCCATTGTCATAGGGCAACATTTGTAGTAACTGTTAAATGAGAAACTATTTTGTTCTGTAGGCTTTCATCTTAATTAAGAATAGAAGCACAATTGGAAGAGCATAGTTAATGTCACTGAACTGTGCATGTAGAAATTTTTGAAATGGTATATCTTTGGCCATGTGTATTTTCACCAGAAAAAAGGTTGAGAAGTTAGAGGGTTGACATGTTGTGAGGTTGTTAACCAGTGTCATAAAACAATTTGTGTACTACAGTTTCATGAGAAACTATTTGTTCTGTAAGCCTTCACCTGAAGTACAATTAAAAAACAAAACAAAAAAACAAAAAATAAACACATGTAAGCTGCACAGACACACGGAAACTCCCTGAGGGACTGAATTGCTGGGAGGAGGGCTGTGGTGACCATGCTCTCGAGGAACATTTAGCTCAACTGACGTAACACAGTTTAGAAAGACAATGTTCTGCATTCTACCTTGGTGATCTACCTTGGGATCTTAAAAGCCTGTGAGCAGCCATCTAAAATACTCCACTGGTCTCACCCCTTCAGGAGCAAGGGAGAATGAAGAGAACAGGATACAAGGAAAAGATTAGTCCAAAGGACTGCTGGACCACAGCTACCAAGGCCTCCACTGCACTGAGTCCAGTACAGCTAGATGGTGCCCAGCTACCACCACTGACTGCTTTGACCGGGATCACAACAGAGGGCCCTGGACAAAGCTGGAGAAGGATGTAGAACAAAATTCTAACACACACAAAAAGACCAGATTTACTGGCCTGACATAGTCTGGAGAAACCCCAAGGGTATGGCCCCCGGACACCCTTTTAGCTCAGAAGTGAAGCTACTTCCAAGGTTCACCATTCAGCTGGGGATTGGACAGCCCCATAAAACCAAATGGGGCTAATGAGGCACAGCAGTCCAGGGACAAGCACTAGAAGGCAGGACGGGACAGGAAAGCTGGTGATAGGGAACCCAAGGTTGAGTAAGGACAGTGTTGATGTGTAGTGAGGTTGTTAACCATTGTCATAGGGCAATATGTGTACTAACTATTTAATGAGAAACTGTGCTATAAACCTTCATCTAAAGTACAAAAAAAAAAAAAAAGAATTATCTATATGAGATCAAATTGACAACAGCAACTCAAAAGGTTTGATGGGAAGCCTAGGGAGCAGTGAGTTGAAGGTAATGTTGATGGAATAATTTGGAAAAGGACAGTGAGAATAGGAGCACAACTGTAAGAATGTAATCAATTTCACTGAATTGTACATGTAGAAATTTTTAAAATAGTGTCTCTGGTTATGTATATTTTCACCAAAAAAGAAAAAAGGTCCTCCAAAGTCGAGAAAGAAGAGAGCTGACATGCTGTGGGATTGTTAACCAATGTCATAAAACAATACACGTACTGACTGTGTAATGAGAAACTATTTGCTCTGTAAACCTCCACCTAAAGTACAATTAAAAAAAAAAAAATGTACAGAAATTCAGCTTCTTTAAGAGGCACTCATCCTATGACTAGTATTTAGAGATTTATTACATTAATATATTTATTGATAGATGTTTATAAATAAGGGTTTATACCTGTTAGTCATATGTATGAGTATGAGGATAACACTAATTATCACAAGTATATGTGTCTTTTACTGAACTTGTAAATAAATACATTGAGTTCATGTCAATAAAATGTCTTAACCACATTGTAAAGGAAAATTTGTTCACATGACCTTGGTAGTAAATTTCTCTATGTTTAGAGACCTAAATTGAATCTTTGACATACTAGACTACTAGTCATATTTTATGCAGATAAACCAAAAACCTTTTCCAAGACTTGGGCAGTAAATTAAAAAGGTTCTGATTTTACATATTGACACTCCCTGAGAAATTCTCTCATCCTTTTCTCTCAGTTTCTGGAAAACTTGTTTATCAGAAATGTGTTCTGTAGTGAAAAGTTCATCACATTTGAAAATGAAATTTTCTTAAGATTATGAAACCTAGTATTTATTTATGGTGGCACTGGGCAATCCCTGTCAGAACTCCACACTTTAGCTCATCTTGCACTCTATTTTATTTCTGAAATTTTAAAACATTTTAATTTATAGCATGTAAAACTATAATGAAATAAACTGTTGTTAATAATTACTGTTAAAAAGTCCAACTTGTCTATAGCATATAGAAAGTATTCTTACATTTGACATTCTTGAAATTATTTTTTTAAATTGTATTTCAGGTGAAGGTTTACAGAACAAATAGTTTCTCATTAAACAGCAGTGCACATATTGTTTTATGACATTGGTTAAAAACCCCACAACATGTCAACCCTCTCCCTTCTTGACTTTTTTTTTTTGGTGAAAATATATATAGGCAAATATACACCATTTCAAAATTTCTACTTGCACAGTTCAGTGACATCGACTGCACTCTTCCAATTGTGCTGCTATTCTCACTTTAGATGAAGGTTTACAGAACAAAATAGTTTCTCATTAAACAGTTAGTACACATGTTGCCCTATGACAATAGTTAACAACCTCACTACACATCAACACTGTCCTTACTCAAACTTGGGTCCCTATCAGCAGCTTTCCTGTACCCTTCTGCCTTCTAGCCCTTGTCCCTGGACTGCTGTGCCTCATTAGTCCCGTTTTGTTTTATGGGGCTGTCCAATCCTCAGCTGAACGGTGAACCTCGTAAGTGACTTCACCACTGAGCTAAAAGGGTGTCTGGGGAGCATACTCTCGGTGTTTCTCCAGTCTCCTTTAGGCAAGTAAATCTGATCTTTTTTCTGTGTGTTAGAATTTTGTTCTACATCCTTCTCCAGCTTTGTCCAGGACCCTCTGTTGTGATCCTGGTCAGAGCAGTCAGTGGTGGTAGCTGGGCACCATCTAGCTATACTGGAATCTGTCTGGTAGAGGCCTTCATAGCTGTGGTCCATTAGTCCTTCGGACTAATCTTTTCCTTGTATCCTGTTCTCTTCATTCTCCCTTGCTCCCGAAGAGGTGAGACCAGTGGAATATCTTAGATGGCTGCTCACAGGCTTTTAAGATCCCAGATGTTAATCACCAGGGTAGAATGCAGAACATTGTCTTTCTAAACTGTGTTATGCCATTTGAGCTAGATGTTCCCTGAGACCATGGTCACCACAGCCCTCCACCCAGCAATTCAGTCCTCAGGGAGTTTGCATGTGTCTATGGAGCTTCCATGACCTTTCCTTGTACAAGTTGTGCTGGTTTCTCCAGTGTTGTGTACTGTCTCACCCTTCACCAAAGATACCACTTATCTATTGCCTGTTTAGTATTTCCCCCCCACCCCTCCCATCCCTGGTAACCAACAAAGATTGTTACTTTTTGCATGTAAACTTTTTCATGGGTTTTCACAATACAGGTCTCATACAATATTTGTCCTTTTGTGATTGACTTATTTCACTCAGCATAATGTCCTCCAGTTTCATCCATGTTATGAGATGCTTCATGGATTCATCACTGATCTTTCTCCTTGCATAGAACTCCACTGTGTGTATGTACCCTAGTTTGCTTATCCATTCATCTGTTGATGGGCATCTAGGTCGTTTCCATCATTTTGCTATTGTGAACAATGCTGCCATGAACATAGGTGTGCATATGTCTATTCGAGTGATGACTCTTATTTCTCTAGGATGTATTCCCAGGAGTGGGATTGCTGGATCCAATGGTATGTATATTTCTAGCTTTCTGAGGAAGCGCCATATCATTTTCCAAAATGGTTGTATCATTTTGCATTCCTGGCAGCAGTGGATAAGAGTTCCCATCTCCCCGCAGCCCCTCCAACATTTGTTATTTCCAGCGTTTTTGATTCATGCCAGTAATGCCGGGGTGACATGGTATCTCATTGTGGTTTTAGTTTGCATTTCTCTAATGGCTAGTGATCGCAAGCATTTCCTCTTTTGGCCATTTGGATGTCTTCTTTGGTGAAGTGTCTGTTCATTTCCTTTGCCCATTTTTTAATAAGGATTATTTGTCTTTTTGTTGTAGAGGTGTTGGATTTTCTTGTAGATTACGGAGATTAGACTTTTGCCTGACTTGTACTGTCCAAAAATTTTTTCCCAGTCTGTACGTTCTCTTTTTACTCTTTTGGTGAAGTCTTTTGAAGAGCATAGGTGTTTGATTTTTAGAAGATCCCAATTATCTAGCTTATCTATTGGGGTTTGTGCATTGATGGTTATGGTTTGTATCCTGTTAATGCCGTGTATTAAGGCCTATTTTTTTTGCCATGTATTGTTGGTCCTATTTTTTCTTCTATGAACTTTATAGTTTTAGGCTTTAAATTCAGGTCTTTGATCCATTTTGAAGTAGTTTTTGTATACGGCATGAGTATGGGTCCTGTTTCACTTTTTTGCAGATGGATATCCAGTTTTGCCAGCACCATTTGTTAAAAAGACTGTCTTTTCCCCATTGGATCGGCTTTGGGCCCTTGTCAAAGATCAGGTGACTGCAGATGGGTGGATTTACACCTGGGTTCTCACTTCTGTTCCATTGGTCAATGTATCTGTCGTTGTACCAGTACCAGGCTGTTTTGACTACGTAGCTGTATAGTAGGTTCTGAGGTCAGGTAGTGTGAGTCCTCCAACTTTATTCTTCTTCTTCAGTAGTGCTTTACTTATTTGGGGCCTCTTCCCTTTCCATATAAAGTAATGATTAATTTTTCCATCTCTTTGAAGAATGTTGTTTGTATTTGGATTGGGATTGTGTTGTATTTGTAAATTGCTTTGAGTAGAATTGTCGTTTTCATAATGTTGAGTTTACATATCTGTGAGCATGGTATGTTTTTCCATTTACGTAGATCTCTTTTGGTTTCTTGCAGTAGTGTTTTGTAGTTTTCTTTGATAAGTCTTTTACATCCCTGGTTAGATTTATTCCTAGGTATGTTATTTTTTTAGGGGCTATTATAAATGGTATTGTTTTCCTGATTTCCTTTTCATCATTCTCTTTATTGGTGTATAGGAATCCAACTGATTTTTGTATGTTTATCTTGTATCCTGCTTCTCTGCTGAAACTTTCTAATGTTTGCAGCAGATTTCTCATGGAGTCTTTAGGGTTTTCTATGTATAGTATCATATCATCTGAAAAGAGGGACAGTTAACTTCTTCATTACCAATTTGGATGCCCTTTATTTCTTTTTCTTACCTTATTGCTCTAGTTGGAACTTCCAGCACAAAATTAAATAGGAGTGGTGGTAAAGGGCATCCTTGTCTTGTTTCTGTTCTCAAGGGGAAATTTTCAGCCTTTCTCCATTAAGAATGATATTGGGCATTGGTATTGCATAGATGCCCTTTATTATGTTGAGAAATTTCCCTTCTATAGCTATTTTTTTGAGAGTTTTTATCAGGAATGGGTGTTGGGCTTTGTCAAATGCCTTTTCTGCGTCAGTTGAGATGATCATGTGATTCTTTTCTTTCCTTTTATTTATGTGGTAGATTACGTTGATTGATTTTCTAATGTTAATCCATCCTTGCATACCTGGTATGAATCCTACTTTGTCATGGTGTATTACTTTTTTGATATGATACTGAATTCTATTGGCTAGAATTTTGTTGAGAATTTTTGCATCTATATTCATGAGAGATATTGGTCTGTAATTTTCGTTTTTTGTGACGTCTTTGCCTGGTTTTGGTATCAGCAGTGTGCTGGCTTCACAGAATGAATTTGGAAGTGTTGCTTCCTCTTCTATACTCTGAAATAGCTTGAGTAGTACTGGTACAAGCTCTTCTGTGAATGTTTTGTAGAATTCTCCAGTGAAGCCATCTGGGCCAGGGCTTTTTTTGTTGGAAGTTTTTTTTCTATTACTTTTCAATCTCTTCTCTTGTTATGGGTCTGTTCAGATTTTCAACATCACTTTGTTGTAGTTTGGGTAGGTGGTGTGTTTCTAGAAATGTATCCATTTCCGCTAGGTTTTCAAATTTGTTGGAGTATAATTTTTCATTATATTCTGCTATGATCCTTTTTATTTCAGTTGGGTCTGTTGTAATGTCACCAATTTTATTTCTTATTTCAGTTATTTGCATCCTCTCCTATTTTTCTTTGGTTAGTCTGGCCAGTGGTTTGTCGATTTTGTTCATTCTTTCGAAGAACCAAGTTTTGGTTTTGATGATTCTTTCTATTGTTTTTCTGTTCTCTAGTTCATTTATTTCTGCTCTGATCTTTATTATTTCCTTTCTTCCTGTGGTTATGAGCTTTTTTTTTTTTTTTTGGTGTTCGCTTTCTATTTGTTTGAGTTGTATAGTTAATTTTTAGATTTTGTTCCTTTGTT
The DNA here is from genome assembly GCA_030035585.1 of Dugong dugon. NCBI lineage: Eukaryota > Metazoa > Chordata > Mammalia > Sirenia > Dugongidae > Dugong > Dugong dugon. The sequence goes on along the minus strand of CM057473.1, from coordinate 31,509,752 downwards.
CTTTTTTGATATGTGCATCTATTGCTATAAATTGTCCTCTGAGGACTGCCTTTGCTGTGTCCCAAACATTTTGGTATGATCGGTTTTCATTGTCATTTGATTCTGGGAATTTTTTTATTCTGTCTCTGATTTCTTCTATTACCCAGTGATGAGTAAGCAGGGTATTGTTCAGTTTCCATGCAATTGATGTTTTTTCCTTGCTCTTTCTGTTGTTCATTTCTACCTTGACGGCATTGTGGTCAGAGAAGATACTATGAATTATCTCAATGTTTTGGATATTGTTGAGGATTGCTCTGTGGCCTAAGATGTGGTCTATTCTGGAGAATGTTCCATGTGCATTGGAAAAGAATGTGTACTTTGCAGTGGTTGGATGGAGTGTTCTATATATGTCTATGAGGTCCAGTTGGCTGATTGTGCCCTTTAGGGTCTTCTGTATCTTTGCTGAGTTTCTTTTTTAGATGTTCTGTCCTTTACTGAGAGTGGTGTGTTGAAGTCTCCTACTATTATTGTGGAACTGTCAATTTTTCTTTTCAGTATTGTTAGAGTTTGTTTTTTTGTATTTTGGAGCCCTGTCATTGGGTATGTAGATGTTTATTACGGTTATGTCTTCCTGATGGATCGTCCCCTTAATCATTATATAGTGTCCTTCTTTGTCTTTTATGGTAGATTTTGTTTTAAAGTCTATTTTATCTGAGATTAGAATTGCCACTCTTGCTCTTTTTTGGTAGTTGTTAGCTTGATATATTTTTTTCCAAACTTTAACTTTTAATAAATTCACGTTTTTTTTCTAAGATCTGTCTCTTGTAGACAGCATATTGATGGATCCCGTTTTCTTTTCATTCTGTCACTCTCTGTCTCTTTATGTGTGCCATGAGTCCATTTACATTCAGTGTAATTATTGATAGATGTGAGTTTGTTGCTGTCATTTTGTAGTGCTGACATTTTCTTTGTCCTTCTTACTCTCCAGTGCTGAATTACTTTTGTTTGTGGATTTTTTTTTCATTGCTTTTGTTTTTGTAGGTTTTGTTTTTACTGAGACTTTATGTTTTTCCTCTTTATTTTTATGAGTATGTTTGTTAACCTTCTTTGTGGTTACCATGAATTTTACCCTTATCTTTCTAAGTTTGAAGTAGTCTATTATTACTTGGTATTGCCTTGCCTTCCTCTCCGTTAAAAGGTTCTATACCTACACCGTTTATTCCCTCTTTTATTGTTCTGATGCTGTTGTCATTTATAGATTAACTGCTCTGATTCCCTGTTGTATTTCTTTTGGTTTTGTATATTCCTTGAGATTTCATTTCCTAGGCTGGCATCTGGCTAGTACAATCCTGCGTCCTAGATTCAGTCTGTGAGCTGAAGTTTTTTGTTCTCAGATTGAAGAACTCCTTTTAATAATTCTTATAAGTTTGGTTTGGTTTTTACATATTCCCTTAATTTCTGTTTTTCTGGAAATGTCCTAATTTCACCATCACATATTTGAATGGGAGTTTTGCAGGATATATTATTCTTGGCTGGCAATTTTTTTCTTTCAATCTTTTATATATGTCATCCCATTGCCTTCTTGCCTGCATGGTTTCTGCCAAATAATCTGAGCTTAGTCTTATTGTTTCCCCTTTTGTATGTGACTTCTTGTTTTTCATGAGCTGTTTTCAGGATTCTTTGTTTGTCTTTGGTTTTGGGGAGTGTTATTATGATATACCTTGGTGATTTTCTTTTGGGGTCTTTCATATATGGGGTTCTTTGAGTCTCTTGGATGGCCAGCTTTTTATCTTTCATGATATTGCAGAAGTTTTCTGTCAGCAGTTCTTCAATGATCCTCTCTGTGTTTTCTATTTTCTCCCCCTGTTCTGGAACTCTGATCACTCAAAAATTTTTGCTTTTGATTGTATCCCACATAACTCTCAGGGTCTCTTGATTTTTCTTTGTTGTTTTTTCTGAGTTTTCCTCAAACAGAGTTGTATCCAAGTGTTTGTCTTCAATTCCTCTGATACTGTCTTCCTCCATTTCAAATCTGCTCCTCAGCCCTTCTATGATAATGCCATTTCTGAAATCTTGTTTTTTATCTTTTGGCTTTCTAATTGTTGTTTTTGTATAACTTCTAGTTGTGAATTTATTTTAGCATTTTGTTCCTGCATTACTTTCCTGAATTCTTCCATTTTTTCTCGGTAGTTTTCATGAATTTTTCTGCATTTTCCATGAATTTGTCTATTTTTCCCTCATTTTTATTGGCTTTTTGCTTTAACTCTTAGATAATTCTGAGTATTATAGATTTAAATTCCCTATCAGGTAGTTCTAGTGCCTTTTCTTCCACTGTAAAGTCATCTGGTGTTTTATTTTGGATACCTACTGGAACCATCCTGTCCTATTTTTGTAAATGTTTTGGTATTGGGGGGTGGGAAAGCATAAATCACAAATTACTGGTTGTTTTGTCTCCTTCTGGGAGCTCCATGATGCTGCTTTCCCCCACCCCCTTTTTGCTGGTCTCTGATAGGAGTCCAAGATGGTGGATCCGTGCTGCGTTAGCTGATAGGGACCTCTGCATGAAAACATGTCCCATAAGTTCAAATGACTTTCTTAAAAGGATAAATTGCTCAAAATATCTTGACAATTACTATCAGCACTGAGGATGAACATCAATAATTGCACAATGTTATGAAAATAAAATAAATTAAAAGAAAATTTTTATTAAAATAAAAATTTCTAAAGCCCTGCAAATGTATGGCATATTACACAATAAGAAGTCATTGATAGGAAGTAAAGTTATATATAGATATTACATTATCTAATTATGAGGCTGGCTAAACTGCCTATTTGATTTCTTCAAATAAATTTGACAATTTTAGTGTCAAAGGCAATGTGTTCTTTCACTGTGACAGTATGTATGTGTGTGTGTGTGTGTATCTGTGTGTGTCTCTGGGAGTTAAAATAAAGATAGAGTTGCCATGGAATTCCTGGAGCTCTAGTTCCAAAAGATCACAGACATTGAAAACCCTATGGAGCACTGTTCTACTTGCACACATGGGGTTACTGTGAGTCAGAATCAACTCAATGGCAACTTTTTTTTTTTTTTTTTTAATTATAGAGGCACACGTATGCACATTTTTTTTCTCTCACTTTCTTCCTGGATTAGTTGTCATTTAATCAATTAAGCAGGATTGCAACTAAGCCTTCTATTACAATATATTGAATTTAACTCATAACACTGATTAAGAGATAATCAATTACTATTTTATATCACATAGAGATATATATTTTATGAATATACTCACTAGATTTGATGAGGATATGGATAGTAGCTATTGTTCTCATTGCCTTTCTTGTTTTTGGAAATAAAATAGGAAGAACTACATAGTTCCCTTTTAACAGGGAAAAACAATGCCCATGATACTTTTATTCATCAATCCAAGTTTAGATAGATTTGACATATAATCACCAAACAATGGTTCAGCTCATAGGCTTAATGTAATTGAATTATAACTTGTTAATGATCATAACAAAATATGTAAGTATGGTGAGTATAGCAATGGTCAAAAATCACAAATTAGATATTTTCTTACCAACATTACATGTGTGTTTGTTAGGCTACTATTTTTACTCTTAACTGTATTTTTTTGTTTTTTTTGTCTTAACAGAGATCCGTTATGCAAAAAAAAAAAAAAAAAAAAAAGTGAGTTTACTTCTAGGTTGTCACCTTAGGTAATGAAATTTGCGCTCAGATATTCAGAATAATTGTCATAGTGACTTGCTCAAAAGAACCACCAAAGGAGTTTACAATAACTGCACAGAGTTATTGGTAGGAGAGATACACATTTATATGCCTAGAACTAGAGGTCTTTTTTTCCATTAATTAGGTTCTTTGTACAGACATGCACTGCATAACGTCCACTCGGACAACATCTGACTGCATATATGTCCATCGTCCTATAAGTTCAGAAATCCCAATTGGAGAACGGGACGTAGCAGATGTAGAGCACACAACAGCTTCCTGTATGCAATAAACGTATCTCATGTCTCTTGTATACAAAGCTATTGCCTTGTCAGGTGCCTGTTTGTTATTACAAACCATTGTATGTACCTCAGATTTTTCATGGAAAAGGCTTTATGGGGGTTCGTTGGTAACTACAGGTTGTACATAAGTTGGACATTCGTAACCTGGGGACTGCCTGTATATAATATGGTGTTTGCACAACATCCAAATCACATAACATCCTATGTCACAGAAAATATTGTGGATCTTAAGCAACACATGACCGTATTATTTTCAACTCTTTCTCTACCAGTATTATTTGGATAACAAAATACACTCACTATGTACCTTTTATACTGTCTTTTTGATATTTTGAAATGTGACTTTCTTGCTGATGACTGTTTCAAATCTGGAGGGGCAATACATATGGTACAAGATTGACAACTTTCTGAAACTACAGACGTGCATGTAATTTATAAATATGAATTTTTTATTATCTTCAAACATCAGAAGTTCTGTTTTCTTGTTAGATTGAAGTTTCTAATTGAGAACTTGAATGAAATTCATATGTTTATTGTATCAGCAAATTTCCATGGTTCTATTTGTGTTTCAGACTGTGTAAGCCACATGATCATTCAAATATTTCATATCATACTTTCAGGAATAGTAATATCATGCACCCAATAGTGTGCATTTGATTTAAATTTCAATTGAGCATATTTAGAAACAATACATTTTAAAATCACATATACAATTTCAATGTTGAAAACTTTTCTTCTTAGGGAAATATGAACATCATTGGTCTAGTGTTTCAAATACAGAGAAAAATTCAACAAACAATATGTAAGTACTGGTAAATAGATGATGTGTCACTTATTTCTTTGAAGTTGTTATTTATATCACAAGAACTAGTTGTACTGTAGTAAAAGAAAGACAAGAGGGAAAGTAATTCTCTGTAATTTTAAAATTGAAACCAAATTCATTTGAAATGACCACAGAATTGAAGTATAAGTAATATTTAGACTCTAATCTTGAGGGGTCTTAATTATTTATTTCATGTTGAAAAAATATATTGTTAAAAAAAATACTGAAAATTTGGGAACAAATTATTTATTTTTTCTCTGTGTCCTGAGAAAATAGTGAACATAAAAAATCCAGATACACATTTATTTACCAACACATATTTTGGGCACCTGCTACATATAAATTATTCATTTGGTTACTAGTAGAACTAAAAGTTCGATCAACTATGCATATTTCCAATAGAGAGTATAGCTCAGTAAGAGAGGATAAAAGTCTAAAAAAAAAAGTGTTACAAGGAAACAATATGTCTCAAAGGAAGCACAGTGATAGAAAAAAAATGCTGAGCAATTTCAAAGAAGGAAGAAATATTTGTATTTGAGGAACCAGGGAAAGATTAATTGGAAGTTCAAACTTGAACCAAAATGTAGAGAAATTCTTTGAGTCATGGGGAAACAAAGAGTATATTATTTAACTATACAGGACAATGATAAGACAATATACAACAACAAGAAACTACGTACCTCCCCAAAATAATAGATCATCATTTTTAACACTTTAAAACGTCTCCTATTTGTTAGTCGGATATACTTTAAAAATAATTTGTGAATGCATATTGAACTAATATGCAAAACCCTTGCTAGGGACTCACATTCTCAATTTGTAAACATTGTTTCTTTTATACTTTTAAATTCAAAATATAAAATGAGTTATTTAATCAAAAAGAAATAATATTAGGATATAAACTTCAAAATATGTTTATTCTGGACTACCAGATAATGAGGCAAAGAGGAAAGGGGAGGGAATGGAAGGGGAAGGAATGGAATGGAAGAGAATAGAAGGGAAGGGAAACTAGGGGAAAGCAAAGAAGATATTGTAGACCATATTTTAACAACTTTTGCACATACCTTTTCACGTGGGATAATAACTGGTATTTTTCTTTAGATATGAATGTTTCTTAAAAATACTGGATTCTTAGTTCTAATTTTTATATACTGTATTTTGAAAATTTACAAGTAAGTATCTAAAATTAATTCTGTTCTTTTTCATATTGATATGTACGTACATGTTCATATATATTTCTAGTTATTTACTATTAGAGTCAATGCTTGAAAAAATAACATAGATAATTAAAACATTGATTATCTTGAGAGTTGACTCCATAATAGTTCAAATGTATTACTAAAAGAAAATGTAGTATTCAATTTTAAATACTACAGCCATATAAAAATCTTGATTAAAAAGAAACATGCAGAGTTATTGTTTTGTTAAATTAGAACCTTAGAAAATCCTACCTAAGAAAACTTATTTACTGACTAGTAATTCTAAAAATAATTACACGAAATTTGTTCTCAGGAAGAATTTATAAGACCTAATTAAACATTATTCCTGTTTTTGAAATGCAAGTTTTTTTCATGCTGGTTTATAATGAGTTTGCAAAATAGAAATAATAAACTAATTCAAATGCATGTTTGAAAATAAAGTTTGAAAAAATGGTTTGAAATAGAAGTATGACATTTTATAACCACTGAAAGACTGGTTGCACAATTGTTTTGCCATTTTTTTCTTTTTAGGTTATTGTTCTGTATTGAAACTTATACTACAATCTGAAAATACATAAACTGGATTTTTAGGGGGGCATATATACATATTTTAAATAGCATTGCACCTATAAAGTGCCATGAGAAGCAAAATGACTATTTTACCTTTTTATATTGTTAACCAAAAATAAATAAAGAACATCACTGCTATTACTTTGGATTTTAAATGTATTTTTTTTTTTCTAAATCCAATTAATTCTGTTTTCTCAAGTCTGTAGGCTTAAGCTCTCAGAGCAGTTTCAAGTGTCAAGAGGAACCAAATGAAAACCATATCTCGTTTACTTGCTCTGGAGTCAAGAAACTTTCTTACTTCCTCTGTTTTCCACTCATATTAAAGTGTTTCTTCCTAAATCTTGACTCTCTTGGATTTTCATCTTGATGACCCTTTCTTATTTTGATCCACCTGGCTTTGAATCAGGGCCAGATTAAGGCAGGTGAGGACCCTAAATACTGATAATCTGTTGATCCCCCTCCTCTGCTTACTCACACATTCAACCAGGATATATGGGTTATATATAAACATGTAGTGTGTGTGTGTGTGTGTGTGTGTGTGTGTGTGTGTGTGTGTGTGTGTGTGTGTGTGTGTGTCTTAGCTATTCATGATATAACTTGATTTTAAATGTGGCTATAATATTAGTGATTGAACGCAAAAGTGGAGTATGCAATTTTAGCGGAATGAGATGAACTAGTTTATAAAATTTTTAGTGGATGAGGGGTACTAAGATTTTTACTATATACCATGTTTTCTACAAAAAGAATATTCCACATATTCTATAACACAGAAAATGAGTGAATGAACTTAGTTGTTTCAACAATCAATATAAAATTCTGTTTTTCTCCCACAACAAAAAATTGACTTTCACCAATTTTGCTTGAAATGGCTCCTTTTCAATTTTGATGATTTTTTTCGGTAATAAATGCTATAACCATAATGAACACGTGAAAAGATGTCATACAAAATTTAATGATCATTTATAACCTAATTATTCATGTAATTTATTTCCTTGAGGAATTTTCAATTTCCTTACACAGAGATACATAAATATTCTGATAAAACGTAAACATAATATTCTGATAACACCCTTTGTTGCTTTCTTGGCAGAAGAATTTAGAAACACACTCCTTGTTACAAAACAGAAACATATTTTGCACAATAATAAATATTGAATTTTGTGTTCTCTTAATGTCCCCAATAACTCATTTATATACATATATAGAGTAATATCAAACACTGTGTCCCACACAATAGTAAGTAAAAAACTTAGCTCACTGATACATAAATTAAAACTTTTCATGGTAGATTAATATTTCTAGCATTTTTTGGATGTTTGCTATGTCTACTGTTATTGTTAGGTGCCTTTGACTCTGTTCCAACTCATAACAACCCCGTGTACAACAGAAGCAACACTGCTCGATTTTGGGCCCTTCTCATAGTTGTTGTTATGCTTGAGTCTATTGTTACAACCGCTGTGTCAATCCATCTTGTTGAGGATCTTCCTCTTTTTCACTGGCCCTGGACTCTACCAAGCATGACGTCCTTCTCCAGGGACTGATCCCCCCGATAATATGTCCAAAGCGTGTGATACATAGTCTCGCCATCCTTACTTCTAAGGAATACTCTAGTTGAACTTTTTCCAAGACAGATTTGTTCCTTCTTTTGGCAGTTCATGGTATATTCGCTATTCTTTGCTAACACCACAGTCAAAGGCGTGAATTCTTTTTCAGTCTTCTTTACTCATTGTCCACCTTTTGCATGCATGTGAGGCGATTGAAAACACCATGGCTTGGGTCAGGCGCACCTTAGTCTTCACAGTGACATCTTTGCTTTTCAACAAATTAAAGAGGTCTTTTGCAGCAGATTTGCCTAATGCAATGTGTCTTTTAATTTCTTGACTGCTGCTTCTATGGGTGTTGATTGTGGATCTAAGTAAAATAAAATCCTTGAAAATTTCAATCTTTTCTCCATTTATCCTAATGTTGCTTATTGGTCCATTTGTTATGATTTTTGTATTCTGTATGTTGAGGTGCAATCCATACTGAAGGCTGTACTGTTTAGTCGTCATCAGTAAATGCTTCAAGTCCTCTTCACTTTCAGAAAGCAGGACTGTGTCATCTACATAATGCAGGTAGTTAATGAGTCTTCCTCCAATCCTGATGCCCCATTCCTCTTCATATAGTTCAGCTTCTTGGATTATTTGCTAAGCATACAGATTGAATAGGTATAGTGAAAGGATACAACCTTGACGCACACCTTTCCTGACTTTAAACCACGCAGTATCCCCTTGTTCTGTCCGAACGACTGCCTCTTGATCTATGTACAGGTTCCTCACGAGCACAGTTAAATGTTCTGGAATTCCCATTCTTCCCAATGTTATCCATAATTTATTATGACCACATAGTCGAATGCCTTTGCACAGTCAATAAAATACAAGTAAACTTCTTTCTTGTACTCTGCTTTCAACCAGGATCCATCTGACATCAACTATAATATCTATGGTTCCATGTCGTCTCCTGAATCTGGCTTGAATTTCTGGCAGTTCCCTGTCAATATACCGCTGCAGTTGCTTTTGAGTAATCTTCAGCAAAATTTTACTTGCATGTGATGTTAATGATATTGTTTGATAATTTCCGCCTTCGGTTGGATCCCCTTTCTTGAGAGTAGGCATAAATATGGATCTCTTCCAGTCCGTTGGCCAGGTAGCTGTCTTCCAAATTTCTTGGCATAGATGAGTGACCACTTCCAGTGCTGCATCCATTTATTGTATCATCTCAATTGATATTCCATCAATTCCTGGAGTCTTGTTTTTCATCAGTTCCTTCAGTGCAGCTTGGACTTCTTCCTTCAGTACCGTCGGTTCCTGATCATATGCTACCTCCTGAAATGGTTGAATGTCAAACAATTCTTTTTGGTATAGTGACTCTGTATATTCCTTCGATCTTCTTTTGATAATTCCTGTGCCATTTAACATTTTCCCTGTAGAATCCTTCAATATTGCAAATTGAAGCTTGAATTTCTTCTTCAGTTCGTTCAGTTTGAGAAACGCTAAGTGAGTTCTTCCCTTTGGTTTTCTACCTCCAGGTCTTTGCACATGTCATTATAATACTTTATTTTGCTTCTTGAACTTCCCTTTGAAATCTTCTGTTTAGCTGTTTTACTTCATGATTTCTTCCTTTCTCTTTAGCTATTCAATGTTCAAGAGCAAGTTTCAGAGTCTCTTCTGACATCCATTTTGGTCTTTTCTTTCTTTCTTGTCTTTTTAATGACCTCTTGCTTTCTTCATGTACGATATCCTTCATGTCATTCCACGACTCGTCTAGTCTTTGGTCATTAGTGTCCAGAGTGTCAAACCTATTCTTGAGATGGTCTCTAAATTCTGGTGGTATATGCTTAAGGTTGTACTTTGGCTTTTGTAGATTTGTTCTAATTTTCTTCAGTTTCAACTTTAACTTGCATATGAGCTGCTGATGGTCTGTTCCACAGTGGACCCCTGGCCTTACTCTGACTGATGATATTGAGCTTTCCCATCATCTGTTTCCACAGAGGTAGTTGATTTGATTCATGTGTATTCCATCTGGTGAGGTCCACATGTATAGTCACCATTTATGTTGGTGGAAAAAGGTATTTGCAATGAAGAAGTCATTGGTCTTGCAAAATTCTATCATGTAATCTACATCATTGTTTCTATCACCAACACCATATTTTTCATCTACCAGTCCTTCTTCTTTGTGTCCAACTTTCGCATTCCAATCACCAGTGATTATCAATGCACCCTGATTGCATGTTTGATCAATTTCGGACTGCAGAAGTTGGTAAAAATGTTCAATTTCTTAGCCTTGGCCTTAGTGATTGGTGCATAAATTTGAATAATAACTGTATTAACTGGTCTTCCTTGTAGGCGTATGGATATTATCCTATCACTGACAACATTGTACTTCAGGATAGATCTTGAAATGTTCTTTTAGATGATGAATGTAATGCCTTTCCTCTTCAATTTCTCATTCCTGGGATAGTAAACCATATGACTGTCTGATTCAAAATGGCCTATACCAGTCCATTTTAATGCCTAGGATGTTGATGTTTATGTGTTCCATTTCATTTTTGACCATTGCCAGTTTTCCTAGATTCATTCTTCCTACATTCCACTTTTCTATTATTAACGGATGTTTGCAGCTGTTTCTTCTCATTTTGAGTCATGCCACATCAGGAAATGAAAGTCCCAAAAGCTTAACTCCATCCATGTCATTAAGGTTGACTCTACCTTGAGGAGGCAGCTCTTCCCCAGTCGTCTTTTGAGTGCCTTCCAACCTGAGTGACTCATCTTCTGGCAGTATATCAGACAATGTTCTGTTGCTATTCAAGAAGTTTTCACTGGCTAATTCTTTTCAGAAGTAGACTGGTGGGTCCTTCTTCCTAGTCTTTCTTATTCTGGAAGCTCAACTGAAACCTGTCCACCATGGGTGACCCTGCTGGTATTTCAATACCAGTGGCATAGCTTCTAGCATCACATGTTGATATTACAATATGCTAGTATTATAATAAATTATTACCTGTCTTAGTATTATATTAAATGTATGCTACCTTGTGTTCACATGTAGGCCAAACGTATTTTAAAGTTATAAATATCATTGTTTACAAACCTAGGACATAACTCTGTATGTAAATGCTATAAGTTCAAAAGTAACTTGACTGAATTCATTGCAATGATCGACTTATTCGAGTTCCCTTGCTTTTGAGCATCATCTGGGACTGGAGTTTCCATTGGCTGTTGACCAGGACAAGCACAAGGGCATACCCTTATGTTTGTATCATGGCAAAGAGCATTGCTGGTCTTCCTGGCTGGGGTTGCTGAATCAGCAGTTGTGGAGGTACAAGATGGTTCTCTCAAAATGAATCAGAGAATTGTTATCTACTAGTATAATCCATCCTGGCACAGTAACGCTCATGTTGGGTCCAGTTGCAGACTGGGTGAATGTAGCAAGAGTTGGACTCGACAGCCCACCCCACCTCTTGTTTATTAGAAAGAAATAGTATACTCCCAAAAGACCTGCGGAGATAAGGAGTTTCAATTACGTGGAAGGGGACTATAGGAGACTGATGTCAATGAAGATGTTGAAGTGGTAGGGGTCTCATAGTTTAAACAACCTTGCATGTCAGGGCCCTCCTGATTCTGCTCACACTTTATTTCTGGCTGGCACATTCTCACGAACTGGAGCTGGTATAAATTTCCTTTAGTGTGCTTCCAGTTCCCTTGCACTGCATCGCTCATTTTTCCTTCTATCCTGTCTGCTGTGCATTTATGGGTCTTTGCTTTGGGCAAATGGTGCCCCTGTTTTGTTGATACCCTAAACATGTGCTTACCTTGCTAATTGGATAATTCATCCCTGGTTTTAAATAAAAACTAGTACTTAGAATATATTACTGACTAAGTATCAATGTAGAGTCCTTGGGTGGTGCAAATGGTTAAAGAGCCTGCTTGCAAACCAAAAGTTTGGAGGATTGAGTCCACCCAGAGACGCCTCAGAAGAAAGACCTAGCTATCTGCTTTCAAAAAAAAAAAAAAAAGAGCAGCATGTTAGTATTATATATTAAATGTGTGCTAGATTGTGTTCATGAGTAGGCCAAACATCTTTTAAAGTTAAAATATGTTTCTACTCTGACACACATAGGGTAGCCATAAGTCAGAATCAGCTCCACAGCACCTGGTAGCATCTATAGATGAAACTATTATAGAGCCCTATGCTATGCAGACAGCCAAGAAGTTCTGCATCACTGCTCATCAGAGGTTTTCAAGGTAACTGTAACATCTGCCCTCCCATAGTGAAACCCACGTACACTCACGCTAGCATTAATTCCATCATTGCCGCCACTTTTCTATTGCAAGATGTATTAAACATTTATAAATATCATATATTTTAAAAGTTTTATAATGCTTACGTAAATAATATAACTTTCCACTGGCCCCAGACTGGGCAAAAGAAAGAAGTCCTATTAAATGAAGTAAAAAAGAACACACATTATATGGAAAATTTAACATGCTGTCAGAAATGACCTTGATAAGGTTTTAGGTGCAATCAATCTTATTGTCTGTAGTTCTTAGTTTCAACTTTGGTTTCTATAGTCTTTTCTAGTAGACAATGAATTTTAAATGTGTGCCAGTAGTAGTTGGCACAAAGAAATGGATGGATGCTTTTCATATTTTTTACTTGAACTGTCATTGTCCCTTTTTCAAAGCTGTATTTTCCATCCCTGGTTAGAAAACCAAAGGGTATAATGCTCAAGTTTTGATTTTGTCTTTGCACTATACCTCTCTTGAGCATATGGTGGTGGAGAGCTCTATAACCTTGTAAATGTAGAATTCACAATTAAATGGCCCATTCCAATATGTTGCCAGAATTTCCCTACATATCTCAGAGAATTCATATCTAAAGTAAGGTTTTGAATTCAAAATAGTTAACGTTTCATAAAATCATGAAATATTAAAGCCAGAAGGGATTGGAAAAAGAATCTACCCTGATCCTTTGTTTTATCTGAAAGAATAGAGTTTCAAATTGACAGAGTCTTGCCCAAAGTCATAATGTCTGGTAGCAACTGGAGGACAGTAACCCAGATCTCCTGATCTGACATAACCTTTTGTAGCTAATTGGATACAGGATCTTCCATGTGTCAATGTAGCATTGGTATAACAATGTATCATCCACCATGATTAATGACCATAATGAAAGGCTTTGCTTAACATAGTGGAAATAAATGCAGTGTGCAGATTTATTTAATCGTAAAAGCTGAAATGTTTTTCTACCCGTGCTCTGCATTTAGTGCAGCCATGATCTTTTTCATCTGCTTAGATTATAGTCACCAGGCCAGTGATACCTGGTCATTAAGGTGGGGTGAACAAGAAAAACAAACAATCAGCCAAGCAAACAAACGAAAACTTCAAAGATGAATAATTATGTTGAAAAAGTAAGTAGTTAAGAGAAAAGGCAAATCAGAGAAAAATGTATGTGTGTGTGTTTATGTTTTGTTTATATATGTCATAAAGGAAAATTCTCACCATATGTTCATTTGGAAATATTGAAAATAAAACAAAGTGAAGGAGAACTGGGGAAAAAAAAAAAAAACCCACAACTTGGCTTTACTAAATAAAAGTAGTTTTAATTTTAGACATTTGTAATGGCTCATTAACATTCATATCTAATTATAATGGCACTGCCATCACACGTCTGTCAGTTTGTTGTACTGTGGTGGCTTGTGTGTTGTTGTGATGCTGGAAGCTATACTACTGGTATTTCCAATACCAGCAGGGTCACCCATGGTGGACAGGTTCCAGCGGAGCTTCCAGTCTAAGACAGACTGGAAAGACCAACCTCCTGGTCTACTTCTGAAAATATTAACTAGTGAAAACCTTATAAACAGAAGTGGAACATTGTCTGATATAGTGCCAGAAGATGAGCCAGGTTGCAAGGCACTCAAAATACGACTGGGGAAGAACTGCCTCTTCAAAGTAAAGTTAGCCTTAATGACATGGATGGAGTCAAGCTTTCAGGATCTTCATTTGCTGATGTGGCATGACTCAAAATGAGAAGAAACAGCTGCAAACATCCTTAATAATCAAAACATGGAATGTACAAAGTATGACTCTAGAAAAATTGGAAGTTGCCAAAAATGAAATGGGCTGCATAAAGGCAGATATCCTAGGCATTGGTGAGCTGAAATATACTGATACTGGCCATTTCGAATCAGACAATCACATGGTCTGCTATGCCAGGAATGACAAATTGAAGAGGAATACGTCACATTCATAGTCAGAAAGAACATTTCCAGATCTATCCTGTAGTACAATAGTGTGAGTAATAGGATAATATCTGTATACTTAGGAGGAAGAACAGTTAATACAACTGTCTTAGTCATCTAGTGCTGCTACAACATAAATACCACAAGTGGATGGCTTTAACAAAGAGAAATTTACTTCTTCACAGTAGGCTAAAAGTTCAAATTCAGGGCGTCAGCTCCAGGGAAAGGCTTTCTGTCTCTGTTGGCCTTCTTGTCAATGTTCCCCCAGACTAGGAGCTTCTCCACACAGGGACCCTGGGTCCAAAGGACATGCTCTGCTCCTGGCACGGCTTTCTTGGTGATGAGTTCCCCCCGTCTCTCTGCTCACTTCTCTCTTTTATATCTCAGGAGATTGCCTCAGGACACAGTCCAATCTTGCAGACTGGGTCCTGCCTTACTAACACAACTGCCATCCACCCTCCCTCATTAACATCATAGAGACAGGAGGTAAAACATATAGAAAATTAGAGAGCAACATCCCTCATGAGTATAAAAAAAAATTCTCAACTAAATTCTGGACAACAGAATTCAACAGCATATCAAACAAGTAATACATCTTAATCAAGTGGGATTCATACCAAGGATGAAAGGATGGTTCAACATTAGAAAATCAGTCAGTGGGATCAACCACATAAATAAAACAAAGAATCACATGATTATCTCAACAGACACAGACAAGCATTTGATAAAATCCAACATCCTTTCCTCATAAAAACTCTCAATAAAATATGAATAGAAGGGAAATTCCTCAACATAATTAAGGGCATATATCCAAAACCAACAGCTAACTTTATTCTCAACAGAGAAAGATTGAGAGAATTCCCTTTGAGAACAGAAACAAGACAAGGATGCCCTTTATCTCCACTGTTATTTAATATTGTACTGGCAATCCTAGCTACAGCAATAAGGCAAGAAAGGAAATACAGGTATCCAAATTGGAAAGGAAGAAGTAAATCTATCTTTATTAGCAGATGACATGATCCTATACACAGAAAATTCCAGAGACTCCACAAGAATGTTACTGGAATTAATACAAGAATTCAGCAAAGTGACAGGTTATAAGATTAACACACAAAAATCAGTTTGGTTCCTTTACACTATCAAGGGGGACTCTGAAAAGGAAATTAAGAAATCAATATCATTTATAATAACCCACCAACGGATAAAATACCAAGGAATAAACTTCACCAGGGATGTAAAATACTTATACAAGGAAGACTATAAAACAGTACTGCAAGAAACTAAAAGAGATCTACAAAAATGGAAAAACATTCCATGTTCATGGATTGGAAGATTTAACATAGTGAAAATGTCAATACTATTGAAAGCAGTCTATATATGAAGCAATCCTGATCCCAATCCCCACAACGTTCTTTAGTGAACTGGAAAAACTGAAGTCCAACTTTATATGGAAAGGAAGGAGGCCCTGAATAGCTAAAACAATCTTAAGCTCCAAACTTACTATACATCCACTATAATCAGAACAAGCTGGTACACATAGACCAGTGGAATATACATACAATGGAATTCTGCACAACTATAAAGAATAATGAGGAGTCTATGAAATAGCTTTTAACATTGATAAATCTGGAGGACATAAGTTGAGTGAAATAAGTCTATCACAAAAAGACAAATATTATATGGTCCCATTATTATAAAAGGTCAAGAATAGTTATAAATACAGAAAGCAAAGTTCTTTGATGATTACCAGGAATGGGAGGAAGAATCACTTTCTAGATAGTAGACACTTGTTAAATTTGGTGATAGGAAAGACAATCCCAAATATGGGTGAAGTCAGCACAACTTGATCAAAGTAAATAAAGACACTAAGAAGTACACCAGAAGAAGGGACAATTTCAGTAAATGCTGTAACATACACAATTTTGCAACAACAGTAAAAACAATCAAAAATATGTATGTGGTTACGTAGGTAGATATGGATGCATATATGTGTATAGGAAGGCATATGCAACTAAATGCACACAGAAGTATAGGTGTATCTGTACACATGCAAGGACAGGTGTATCTTTAAACATATATATACACGTTTGTGTTTGCTGCACATATATACACATATATAGCAAAACACATGGGGGCATGATGACAGACATGCAAACAATGGGGTTGGTTTACTGGGTCAAAAGGCTTGGGATCATAGTGTCAGAGTTAAAAATTATTCAATTGTCATAACATAGTTCACAAAGATAATGTTCTACTTCCAAATTTAGTGAGTAGTATCTGGAGTCTTAAAAGCTTGTGAGTGGTCATCTAAGACACAACTATTGGTCTCTACTCGAATGGAGCAAAAGAAAATGAAGGAAATCAAAGGCTCAAAGAAGAAACTAGTGTATGGGGCTAATAGCCCACAGAAACCACAGCCTCATCTAGCTTGAAACCCAAGAACTAGATGGTGCCCAGCTACCATTACCAGCCATTTTGACCAGGGACACAATAGAAGATCCCAGACAGAATGGAAGAAAAACAGAACAAAACTCAAATTCCTAAAATAAGCTAGACCTACTGGACTGATAGAGACTAGAGGAACCCCCAAGACTATCACTCTAAAAATACCCTTTGAAGTTAGAATTGAAGTTATTTCTGCAGGTCACCATTCAGCCAAATAATAGATTGGCTATTAAATAAGGAGTATCACCCATGAGTCATGTACTCCCTTGAACAATTAACTATGAGACCAAACGATCAGCAGTTACCCAAAAGCAAAGATGAGAAGGCAAGGAGGGGAAGGGAACCTGGATCAATAGAAATAGAACAAACAGAATGGAAGAAATGAGAATGCTGGCACACTGTAAAAATTGTAAACAGTGGCACAGGACAATTTGCATAAAATTTGTTCGAGGGAATCTAATATGTTGTGTAAACTTTCGCCTAAAACAAAATAAATTATTTAAACAAAATTGTATGTTCTTCACTTTAGAGGTGGTATATAAAATGTGGACATATATGCTATCGGTAAGGGAATAAGCACAGAGAAAATTGACCATTGGCACCGAGTCCTGGGAAATTCAGTATTTTATGGTTGGGAAAAGTAGAAAGAGTTAATAAAAGAGACTAGAAAATGGGAAGGAGAAAACCAGTAGGGTGTGAGATTTCCATGCAATCCCTAGCAATGCTTAATTTTTTTCTGGAGCTTTCCTTGATATATGGGGTGAAAATGGATACATTTCTGCTTTAGTCTCTCTCTCCATCCCCCTAAAGTCTCTCCCTTCCTCTCCCTCTCTCATCTCTTCCCTCTCTATGTGTATGTGCTTCTGCATACTTGTGTGTGGGGGGAGGGGTGGGGTGGGTGTGGGTGGGGTGGGTATGGGTATAAGTGCTTGTGTATTTACACATACCCATAAAACCCACTGCCATCGGGTCAATTCTGACTCATAGCGACCCTACAGGACATAGTAGAAGTGCCCCCATAAGGTTTCCAAGGAGCAACTGGTGGATTCGAACTGCTGACCTTTTGGTTAGCAGTCAAATGATTAAACAACTACGCCACCAGGGCTCCAATGCACATGTACACTGGGTAAAAATGAAAATGCTGTCATTGTAAAAATATTTTAAAACCCACTTTACAGTGCTTACCTCCTAAATCTCACATATTTGTCCTTCATCATGAAAACATATACGAATCTCTGATAAGCTAAATGCATTCTTTGATTATTTTAGTCTTAGTTTTTCTTTTAATAGACACCAGGATTAGTGAACAATGTTGACTATTTTAGAGATAACTTGAATCTCACATTTTCGTCAATAAATGGGTATCAACTTAAAAAAGAGGCTATTTTTTTATCATTTCCTTCTCCATTGTTTATGCCACAGGCCATTGTCCTTCAAAGTACACTCTTCCCCTTCATGTAGCATGGAGTAAATGTCATAGAGTATATATTCTTGCCACTATTGTGTCTATGTGGGTTACATTTTCCAGAAAAGACAATTTAAGTATGGAATTAGATTTAATTTCTTATACATAATACATGCTATTATGTCTTTGGGGACTAGAGACAACATTCATATTCTGCATATTAATACAACACAAAGATTATCCCCCAAGGTTGATATACTTTGGACTTAACTTATAATAGATAAAATATTCAAGATTTCTTAAAAATCAATTAAGAACATTCACAAATTATATCACCCTTATTTACATGTCAAAGAATATTCTCAAATGAATTCATTTTGAGAAAAGTCAAAAGTAGAAAATCGTTATCCAGGAAAATTTTCTTGTGACTTTCTTTTCAGCAGTCTAAACATTTTTGTAGATAAAATCAGGGTTACGTAACCAATTTTATATCATCAGTCTATGGTTGATTAGATATAATTAAGATCAAATTGAATGTTTCATCAGGAATATTTTCTTCATATGCATAATTTCATTTTTCATGGTGATTTCTATAACTGTGTCTATCTTTTATGGGCTTAATATTAAAATATTATTATATAGTAGAATTAGTATTAAATTGAAATGAGAAGGTAAACTGTTACTAGAATCATAAATTCCTCATTTTTTTGTCATAAATGTTTTTTATCTGTTTACATATGTATATGCTATTTTATACAATTCGAAAATCATTTTTTTGAGACTAAATACATAGAAGCAAGTTATTTAAAAAGGAATAACAAACATATGGATGCTTACACTATTTTTATAATGAACTGACATTCAAACAATTTTTGAATGCATGTTATGTGTAAACTACAGTAGTTTCTTCTAGAAATACAAAGATGAGTAATATATGGTCCCTGACATCAAGGATATCAAAATTAGGGAATAATGTATGTATGTATCTAACCATATCTCACAATGATAAGGGTTATGCCAGTGAAATGAACAAAGTTTGATGGAATGCAGAGGTGAAAATAATTAGTTGTTGTCTTTGATATTTGGAAATGTCTTGCAAGAAAAGGCAGTTCTTATAAATGAATATCAATTCACTAGTCTGAAATGGAGAGGAGAGCAATAAGGAACAGCATGAGTCATACAGATATAGGATACAGGACCGTGACTTATTATTAGACGTTACTTATATAATTCTAAGTATATACAAATATTCACAAAAGTCAATGTATTAAGATTGCAAGATCACTAAGACAGAAACATAGAAAAGGAACTAGGGGTGGGGCAATAAGGGTTTGAAATGAGAGAAGAGCTAAGAAAGTAAATTAGTGTAACAGTTTTATTGCCATTAAGTTCTCTGTTAAGGAATTTAGACCTCTGTAACCAATATGAATAGATATCATTACGAAGAATGGGAATTCCAGAATACTTAATTGTGCTCATGCAGAACTTGTACATAGATGAAGAAGCAGTCACTGGACTGAAGAAGGGGATAATAGTCCCAAATTGGAAAAGTTATGCAGCAGGGTCATATTCTTTCACCTTACTTACTCAGTCTGTATGCTGAAAATTAATCCTAGAACTTGGACCATATGAAGAAGAACACGGCATCAGGACTGAAGAAAAATTCATTAATAGCCTCTGATATGCAGATGACAAATTCTTGCTAAAAATGAGGATGACTTGACTCACTGATGAAGGTAGAAGACTACCGTCTTCAGTATGGATGATACCTAAACATGAAGAAAATGAAAATCCTCACAACTTAGCTGATAAACAACATCATGATAAATGGAGAGAAAATTGAAGTTGTCAACGATTTCATTCTACTTGAATCAACAATCAACACCTATGGAAACCACAGCGAACAAATCAAATAACATATTGCATTGGGCAAATATTCTACAAAAGACCTCTTTAAAATTTTAAAAAGCGAAGATGTCACTTTGCTGACTAAGGTGTGCCTGATCCAAGCCATGATCTTTTCAGTCACCTAATACGCATGTGAAAACTTGACAGTGAAAAAGGAAAGGAGAAGAAGAATCGATGCGCTCAAATTGTAGTGTTGAGGAGAATATGAAATATACTATGGACTCCCAGAGCAAATAAATGAATTTGAGGAGAAATACAACCAGAATGATCTTTAGAAGCCAGGATAGTAAGACTTCAGCTCATTTACTTTGGACACGTCATCAGGAAAAACCAATCACTGGAAACAGACATCACGTTCGATAAATTAGAATGTCAGCAAAAACAAGGGAGACTCTCAACGAGATGGGTTAACTCAATAGCTGTGAAAATGGACTCAAACTTTGCAACAATCATGAAGTTGGCACAGGAATGGGCAAAGTTTCCTTTGTTATACATAAGGTCAGCATGAATTGGAGCCAACTCAACAGCAACTAACAACAGGCAGTACTAAGTTCTATAACGTTTTTAAGTTGAGTGTTTTAAATGATCATATCTATGGAAGATTTAGGAAAAGAAAAGGTGGACATGGCTTGCACAATGCAAGACAAAGGACTTGTGGTTTTAAGGAGACTATTACAACTCCAGTGTGAAATTTAGACACAGGCAATTAAAGAAGGAAGGAGAAAATAAAGTCAATACATGTGTTTTGAGAGAAAACCAACAGGAAATTTTTTCCTGAAGCATTGAATGCGTTTATTTAACAAATATGTTATCAGCTTTTATAATACGCAAGAAAATTGTGCTATAATACATAGTAGATATGTAATATGTTACTGCTAGCCTCTAGGAACAAAAATCTGTTACAAATTTACAACCTAGCAAATCTCAAATTATATCAGAAATTGATTTTAATTATTATATTTAGAACTTTTTTTTAATTATTATATTTTAGAACAATCAGATTGTTCTTTTATTATATTTCCTTTATATACCTGATCATTAAATTGTATCTGAAA
This sequence comes from Dugong dugon, assembly GCA_030035585.1. Taxonomy (NCBI): domain Eukaryota; kingdom Metazoa; phylum Chordata; class Mammalia; order Sirenia; family Dugongidae; genus Dugong; species Dugong dugon. Next base: position 31,488,562 of record CM057473.1, on the reverse strand, counting down.
TCCTTTACAATGTGAGCAAATAATAATAAAGACTGTCTTATCATTGTAGCATATACAGCAATATATAATACAATGCCAAGTGCAGCTACAAAGTAATGGAAAATGTATAATCAGACCAATTGTCCTAAGGGAAACAAATCAGGTAATGATTTTTGAGAGTTTGTCTTCTTTATGCTCACTTAAACAGTTTTCTTTAGTGGATGCTCTTGCTATTTTGGAAACATCAGATAGGACTAATGTATACATATATATGCATGCACACATATGTGTGTATGTGTTTTACATATATATACAGAGATATACCTATACATATACATATACACCTATATGCATTCAACCAAAATATTAGGAGATGCTAGTTTTCCCTTCAGTACCATTTTCAGTTCTCTTTGATCAAGCAAACATGAATTACAAATATTGAAGCTGGAGAATTTTTAGTTTTCTTTGATAATTGATATTCAGATATTTTATTATAAAAATTTTGTATAACTAGTAATATTTTGGTGTTTCTCCCTTTGAAACAAATGTGGGTTGTTTATTAGTTCTGGTATAGCCCTCTCACAAGGATTTCTCAGAAATTGTTTAACATGTGAGATAACGACATCACAGTTTGATTTTCTAGAAATCTGATTTTGTATTTTTATTTTATAGCAATTAAGTCTAAAAAATATTACAAACTTTAAAATAGTGAGCTTCTGAATCTTCTCTTCAGCACAAAGTTGTCAGTGTTTTTTGTCTTCCTTTCCAAGGGTTTGCATTGCAATGATTCTATAAATCTTTCTTAACTCTTGCAAGGATGGTTGATTTTTAGAATGCCAATGAAAATGAACGTGTGGAGCAGGTAATTCCTGTGTGGCAAACCTATTTGCACACTGCCATCAGTATGCAGTGACAAGACATAAAAACTGTCAAAGCAATTCATGTGAAGAGCATCACACCAAATAACATCATAGAGGATCTATGTTGCCAACAATAATACTTTTTTTTCCCTGATCTCTTTAATGCTGTATGTGCAATAAACTATTCACTTGATTGTATACTATTTAAAACTACACTTTATTTAAACCATGCCATGTGTTACTATAAAAACTAAACACATACACAAACATACACACTAATTTCCAGTACATTAAATTCTAATGAGAAGAAATATGAGTTACAGACAGAACTGGAGTCTTCCTGATAGAAGCAAACCTTTATTAACCCATGGCACCAGTGTAGTCGTTCTAGCCAGCAATTCCACAGACACTTAAATCTAAATCAGCTAATGGTCCTTGTCAGCAGCCTGCAGTTATAGGGATGCTGCAAACTATTTCTTTCTTGCCGTCACAGAGAGCCTTGGCTGGAGTGAAGGATGTTGAGAGAGTAGGGCATGTGTCATCAATGAAATATATCGGATTTCTAATGTACATCTCCTAGAAACCGTTATTAGTCCCAAGTTTCTCAGTCTAAAAGTGTAGTAACTGCCAAAAGGAAATATTGGTAGTGGCAGTTAAAGCAACCTAGGCTTAGAAGGTAAATTTTCTCCAGGCTTAGACAGTTGATTGTTAGAGATAATACAAAAAAAAAAAAAAAAAAAACATTTAATGCAATGTCTTTGTTCCAATAGCATAATATTTAACTAAACATTAGAGTTTAATTACATGTGTGTATTGAAACAAAATTATTTAGAAGTTTAGTGATATCGGGCAAGTTACTAAACATGTTTGACTCTAGTTTCATCTGTAAAATAAGGATAATAGTGCATACTTTCTGGGTTGTTATGCTTAAATGAGTAAATATTTTGAAGTTCTTAAAATACTGTCTGGCACATAATATGCATGGTAAGGGTGCATGGTAAATACCTAAACTAAAGATCAGAGGCATAGGGAGGGTAAAAAAAGCCCAGGGGCAATTTCCAAGTGTATGTCACTGTCCCCATTGACGGGGTAGGTGGGGTGGGTGCGGCGGGGTGTGGGGGTTGGGGATGTAATTCAGCCAAAGGGGGAGAATGATTAGAAGGACTTACACATGGGAGAAAATAGCCCCCTGCCCTCCCCCCCCAACTATGCCTCTGCTAAAGTTAGAATTAAAGAAAATTAATCACAGCAAGTTCTATTTAAATGCCTGCTTAACTAAGCAGATGGATTGAGGCAGATTCCAGCCCTCTCATTTACAAGCTCAGTGTTCTTGAACAGATTGTTTAACCTTGCTAAACCTCACCTGTGAAATGGAAATCCTATTTGGTTCATAGAGATAACTCTGGGAATTAAAGGAGTGAGTTTGTGTAAAGTAGTAGATTGAAAAAATAAATGTTCAGTTTAGAAGAACTAATGTTATCTAGCTTCTCTTGTCACTAATTAGTGCTGGGCTCCTGTCTGGCTTACTTTCCACTTGTCATCCATGTGACCTCTGCTAAACCTCATTCAAACTTCTAGCCATGCTTTGATAGCAAAAGCCTTTCTAGATAGTGCTTATGTAGTGCAGGCCTCATGGAAATGAAACTGGCAAAAAGAAAAACCTCAGGGTGCTACAGCCAGAGGCATGCCTGAACATATAACCTACGAAGTTACGTAGAATCAATTGGTTTTGAGAAGTAGACAAGACTTCGAATTTGACTTAAAGGTTATTCTTTTCCTACCAAAAGCAGGGACCAAATAAGATTTATAGAATGAATGTGATGCATTTCTATACGGTACAAAACTATAGAGGTACAGTTGATGAAGTCTACATTTGAGGTCTGAAGAGTGAGCAATTACGGACCGACAGAATGAAGTTAGTGTCCAAGCACCAACATAAGAAAATGACCGTTTGGACACAGACCAGTTTGCAATACTAAAAAAGATACTAAAAAACATCAGTGGACGACAGAGAGCATGGATGTAAAAGAAGATATGCCATAGAGGACCAGATAAAAACATTGATCTTAACCACGTCTAAGTGAATCCTATCAGTTTCTTATATGTAAAGAGCTGTGTGTTAACATGATAGTCATACTGAATATTATGTTGTCATGTTTAAGTAAGAAATTGTGAATATTTATACTGTGTATATATGTATTGTATGCATATGAGATAATCTTTAAACCTTAAAACAAAACTATCTCCCAAAGTCTTCTTTGAACCAAATTACGGCTTATTTTAATTAGCAAAGTAAGTCTGCTTTGAGCATTGTGCTCTTTTAAGGAATTGCCTATGTGAGATAAAACTGACTAAGGCAACTCCAAAGGTTGGATGGGAAGTAATGGTGGTGACTAATTGGAAAAGCGTAATGAGAATGACAGTAAAACTTGAAGCATGTAACCAATGCCATTGAATTGCACAGGTAGAAATTGTTGAAATGTTGTATCTTTGGCCGTGTATACTTTCACCAAAATAAAAAATCAAAGAGAGAAGGTATACAGCATGTAATGATCTGTGTAAAGTAAACAAACATAGAGTAACATTGACTATTTAAAAATACATTCAAGGGTATATATCAACCACAATAAAATAGGTTGTGGATTGGGGACAGGAAAAGGAATCAAGAATGAAGGATAAAACCAAAATCAAATGAGACAGTCCTGTATTCACTGATAAAAACAATGGGATATGACTTGAGAAGTGTGATTAATTTGACTTTCCTGTTTACTACTCTTGAAGTAGGAAAAAAACAGTTTAAGAGAAAAGAATAGAGGAAAAGGGAAACTTTGGAGGAAGAAGTTACACATTAAGCTTTGGACAGGCCCGGTAGAAAGTTTAAAACTCTGGGCAGGACTCAAGAAAATCCTTGACTCCAGTATCTTCATCGGCAGTGAGAAAACACCATACATGGTGTGAATAAATTATGTAGTATACATAAAAATGCCAGTCCTGCCCCTAACACATAGCTCAATGAATGCTAACCTTCCTTACTATTCCCAAAGTTTTTTTTTCCTGTGATATCTGGTTGTGCATTGACAAACTGAAAATTCCACTATCAGACTGAAAAATTTGCCTTATTCCCAGTAATTAGTATTCTTGAACTTGCTGTTTAATATTGCCCAACTTTTAATTTATTTTTTTACCTGATCTAGTTCTGTACAAAGGACTTTACTGGCCTTAGGCTCTTTGTTTTTGCTATTACCTGATCATTTCAGTCAATTCACCACAAGTTTTCTCCTTACTGTCAATTGCCAACAAACCATTTGCCTTAATTACCGAAACTAATCACTTAATCAACGTATCCCATGTAAAGCTTCTAAAAACCAAAACAAACCCGTTGCCATCGAGTCGATTCAGACTCATAGTGATCCAATAGGACAGATTAGAACCATCCCTTAGGGTCTCCAAGGCTGTAATTTTTACGGATGCAGACTGCCGTATCTTTCTCCTGTGGAGCTGCTGGTGGGTTAGAACTGCCAACCTTTTAGTTAGCAGCTGAGCACTTTAGCCCCTGCATCACCAGAGCTCCTTCACATTAAGCTTAGAAACCTGAATTTTTTGCTGGGGGAAATATGCCATTCTCCATGCAATTTCCTGGCTTGAAGTCACTGGAGTTTCAGTTTCCGGTCACTTCTGGTAGTTAACAAACAAAGTAGAAAAATGATAGATTCCTAAGATTGTTGTAAATCATTTAATATAAAGAAGATAAAACCAGGTCTCTGAAAAGGAAATTCTTAGAAGTTAAAGCAGGGGCAATGCCTCAGGCCCAGCTTTTGACAATGGATTATCTAAAATTAATTAATTAACAAAAGCACAAACAAAAGACAAAGTAAATGGGACCTCATAAAAATTAAGAACTTTCGTTCATCAAAAGACTTTACCAAAAAGGAAAAAAGACAAGCTACATGCTGGAAGAGTATTTTTGGAAACCATGTATCTGACAAGAATCTAATAACCAAAACGTATTTAAAACTTTGGCAATTTAACAACATAAAGACAAATAATCCAATCATAAAATGGGCAAAGAACTTGAACAGATATTTCACTAAAAAGGACATTTGAATGGCTACCAAGTACATGAAAATATGCTTAGCATCATTAGCTGTCAGAGAGATGCAGACCAAAATCACAATGAGATACCATTTTACTCCCACTAGGATGGCTAAGATAAAAAAAATAACATACATAGGCGAGGATGTGGGGACATTAGAATCCTTACCCATTGCTGATGGGAATGCAAAATGGTACAGCTGTGGTGCAAAACAGCGTAGTGGTTCCTCAAAAAACTAAAAATAGAACTATCATATGATCCAGAAATTCCACTTCTATGTATATACCCAAAATACTTGAAAGTAGAAACTCAGACAGACACTTGTACACCAATGTCCATTGCAATAATTTTGCAACAGCCAAAAGATGGAAACAACCAAAGTGTCCATCAACAGATGAATGGATAAACAAAATGTGGTACATACATACAATGGAATACTACTCATCTAGTAGGAGAAATGAAGTCTTTAAACACATAATGATATGGATGGATCTGGAAGACATTACGGTGAGTGAACTAAGTTAATTCAAAATAACAAATATCGTATGACGTCACTTGCATAAAAAGACAAGAAAAGGCCAATGTATAGAGAGCAAAGTTTATTAGTGGTTACCAGGGATGAGAGGGAGGGATAAAAGTGGGGATTAACATTGATGGAAATATCACATTGATAAAGGATAGGATTGCTCAACCAATTATTGTAATTACTGTCAATAAATTATACACATGTAAAAAGTTAAATTGGCAGAAGTTATGTGATAGATATATTTACAACAATGACAAAAAAAAAAAAAAAGAGTAGCTGCTGAGTCTGCTTTTGTACAACCGAAAAACTCACGGGATTTGGTTTCTTGGTTTGGAAGTTTAGAGAGATGGTTTCAGGGGATATCTCAGTTAATTGGCCTAATAACATACTTAGTGCCTCTGTTCTACCTCTTAGTTCGATGTGTAGCGTCTAGGGTCTTAAAAGCTTGCAAGCAGCCAATCCAAGGCATGACAATTTAGATAACAGAGGAAGGAGGAGAGTCAGGAATAGGAAGAGGGTATGGAATGTGTGGCTAATTGCCTCTATGACCAACTTCCTCCTTCTCCATGAGACCAGAAGAACTGAATAGTGTCTAGCTACCATTACTGGAAATTTTGATCAAAGATTCCATACAAGTTTCGATCAAAAGGGGGAAAATGTAGAACAGAATTTAAAATTCTCAAGGACTTCAGATTTCCTGGAGTCATGAATGTTGGATGAACCCCTGAAACTATTGCTCTGAGATAATCTTTAAACATTAAACCAAAAATATCCCCTGACATCTTCTTGAAATTAAACAATAGTTTAGCTTAACTAGTAAAAAAGTTATGCCTTGAGCATTATGCTCTTTTAAGAACTATCTATATAGGATCAAACTGACTTCAGCAACTTGAAAAGATTAGAAAGGAATCTGAGGCGGCAGAGAATTAATGTTAATGAGGGAGGAACAATACCAAAAAGGAGGGTGAAAATGGTTATACAGCTTAAAGAATGTAATCAATGTCACTAAAATGTACATGTATAAACTGTTGGTGTATGTTTTGTGTGTATTCTCAACAACAACAAAAATAAAATCATATCTGAAAAGTAAATGATATATTTAAAGTGCATGTCATACTCAGAAAATAAAAGATATCTATTATCTTTTTTTCAGGTTACGATAGCCTCTTTTTAGTTTGTTTTGATGTCACATAAATTTATCTTGGTCATAATTTCTTCTCAGAGGATGGTCCAATTCCAACAACAGCATTTCAGGCCAAAATGGCCCATGTACTACTTAGAAACAGTGCATTGAAGAAAGATATCAGACAGGAAAGCCAGAAAGAGACCACACAATTAATAATGCAGTTGTCAAGACCACCTTGAGAGGTCCCAGACAGCCAGAACATGGTACCATATTGTTTTTTGTAATCTAGACTAGCTGACATACATTTTCTTTTCAAGGCAAAGAGTTAAAGACAGAAATTGAAACTGCAATCTGTGAGAGAACAGGAAAAGAGATTGGGATTGAGATGCTGACTCATATGACTATTCTTATGATTTTAAGCAAAAACTCATAAATTCTAGCCCATCCTTTCTGTCCCCCCCCCCCACACACACACACACTATACAAGATCACCTAGAAGGGAAATCCATCTATATCTAAGGAAAATTTGCCATTCCCATATAATTTAGATCCTTCAGAAAGGGAGTGGTCTGGTGTTAGATGGAATCTACTCTCCTAGGGCAGCAGTTTCCATTTTTGCTGCTATGACTGATATTAAGAAATATATTCATATTTGAGTGTACAGACACATGTAAATAAGTATATGACTGAAACAAAAAAATGCATGATTTATCTTATTTTCTGTTTTATTTTTTCTTTACCTCTTTTATTCCTCTTTTATTTATCCTTCCCTTCCTTCCTCTCTCCCTTTCTCCCTTCCTTACTTCCTTCTTTCCTTTTTCTTTCTCCTTTCCCTCCAGTCATCCTTTTTTTCCTTTGGTATCTTTCTATCAATATTCATTAAACCCAACCATAAGTTTCATAACACATATAGATCCATCATGACCCTCACGAAAAAAACAAAACAAAACAAAATCATTGTTCTAGGGACCTGATTAGGTAGAAGGTGAAATTTTTACCCAGTAACCAGGTAAAAGAAGAAGAAGAAAAAAAAAATAGAGCACTTAAGGAATAAAGAAAAGGATTTGGGTTAAAGATATAGCTCCCATTTTCTTGTGGGAGGATGATTCCTGAAGCTAAAGAATGTGTTCAGATAGAAAGATTTACAATAAAGAGAGAATAATTGCAGATACCACACTGATACATTTTATTTTCACCTTTAATGAATGTTCTTTTACATCCTTCCACCAATGAGGCTAAAGCCTGAAGTTTATCCCTCCAGGGCTGAAGAACACGGGATTGTGATCTCATTAGCAATGGACTTGAAAATCAATCTTTAAACAAAAAAAAAAACTCTAATTTACTCAAATGCTTCTTTAGTAAATCTAAAACTAGATTTATGACCAGAATAAGTTATATATATCTTTTAATATAAAGAAGATACCTGTCTGCGGTTCAATATTAACCATGGAGTTTGAGTGGTGAAGAAGGAAGACATAAGAAAACTTCCTCCTGCTATATCTGTGACTTTGGACAGGAAAAAACTTCGAAAATAATGAGAAACATGGTGAATTTTAGGTCAAATCCTTCCTGTACGTGCCTTGGTACTCAGAAGACCTCTGTTCATAGTTTCAGTACAACATCGAACAAATTCCAAAGAATGTGACTAGCACAGCACAGATAAGAAGGTGAAGGAGTTTGGATGAACAGACCTTCAGAAGATGAGACACATAATCCTAAAACTGATTTGTGTCCTAGGTGTCTCAGAAGCAGAGTTTAGGTACAGAAAGTCTACTATTTAAATTTTTATGGAAGTGGATATCCTCGGCCAAAAAAAAGAATAATGAGTTTTAAAGCAGAATTGTGCTCAATAGGATTTCCACGGCTGTGACTTTTTGAAATTAGAATTCTGAGACGACTCTGGATGAGTTGGAACCACTAGCCTTTATGTTAGTAGCACAGCTTTTAACTGTTTGCTCTACCCAGGGAGTTCCTAACCTGAACCAAAGGAATGGAAAGAGAACACTGTAGAATAGCCCTATTAGAACTGAGGAAAGACCATGACTTCCAAGGGCCAAGCAAAAGGCTCTATAAAGCTGAGGGAGAACACTTAACAGAAGTCCCAGATATTAACAGTGAACAGCTATCAATCTACCTACAGTGGCACTCAAATTACTTACACCCAAGGGCCAGGAAACAGCCTTGGAGTTCCCTATCGCCAACATCACTGGATCATAAAAGCCCTTTCTACATTCCCTTGGAAGCCAGCTTGGAGAAAAGCAGGAACAATTATTCTCCAAAGACTAACAGTTGCACAAAGCAATATTTAAAATGATTAACTTCAGTAGAATTTTATATTGAACATGTCTTAGGCTGGGTTCTCTAGAGAAGCAAAACTAGTAAAATGTATAAATATATATATAGAGAGAGAATTGTATCAAAGAAGCAGCTCGCATGATTGTAGAGGCTGGAACGTCCCAACTCAGTGGCTCAGGATAGAGCCTTCTCCTGATTCATGTAGCTGCAGGGGCTGGTGAACCCAAGATCAGCAGGTCAGAGAGCAAGACTCTTGCTCACAGGTTGTGAAGATCTATGAATCCTAAGATTGGCAGGTAAGCTGGTAGCTGAAGTCCCAAGAACCAGAGGTCAGATGAACAGGAGGCAGCCATAAGATCCAGAGTGAGCAAAAAGCCAGAACATCAGCTTATCTTCAGACGCAGGCCACACCCCCAAGGAAACTCTCTTTCAACTGATTGGCTATTCACATTATATTCAATCATGGGAATGATCACATATAAACACTGAGAATCATTGCCCAGCCAAGTTGACACACAATCTTAATCATCACAGAACAGAACTAAATTACACTCCAAACCCAAACAGGAGGTTTCTGAATTTTAAATCAATTATAGTCAAGATAAAGGGACCAGAAATTTCTCTGTATATGCAAGTTGTAGTATAATTAATTCTGAAACTTCACACATAGTCATAGAGTTAACATTTGTAGATCACATACAACACCCAAGCCCACACACCAAAGTTAATAATGCAGAAAAAGCATTCAGACCCATTGTCATTTTCAATTTCCTGTTGTTAATTAAGCTAATACCATAAATGTATAAATTCTCCATTTAGCATGTTTTTCCCCTAAATAAAAAGGATTACCTTCAAGGCTGCTCAAATGGCTAATCCACTTATATTGGGTTTTGCTGCTAATCGTTTGCTTATTTTCTTGCCTGTTCTAAGAAAAATACTACTTCATAGAATTATACCGATGGAAGGGATTCTAAGAAGTCATAGAGTAATTTCCTTTGCCTTCAGACAAGACTGAAAACATATTTTAAAACAGACATTTCCCAGAATTATTAAAATATATAGAGTATATTTACCAAAATTTATAATACATTAATTATGCTACTGTTTTTGCTTACAATTTTAATATAAAAGTACCTGAAAATGAAGTAAATAGCCCCTTTCTGTCCTTCCACATTTCATCAGTTTATTAAACCAATGTTTTCTAATTGTTGCTAATTATTTAGTATTTTTTTGTTTTGTTTAAACATGGCCTTTTCCCAAAAAATATAACCTGAAAGTTCATTGTCTCTTATTCTTCATTTTGAATCAAAGAGTGACAAATTCATTACTTACGACATCCGTTTAAGACAAGAAAACTTCCAAGTGCACACATGCAGAAACTTACCTGAGAACCCGTACAGTGAACTCCAAAAGTTCACATCCAGATGAGTTGTGAGACGGGGATTGCAATATTAGTTTCTGTGACCAGAAAAGGCAATAGTGAGAAGGTTAACATAGAAGAAACGTGTTGAAGTTGATGAAGGAACAAAACATCTGGGGCATTCTACGCAAAAGAAAATGCAAACCCAATGGGCCTGAGATGAGAGTATGGCTAACCTGCCTCCACCCCAGAAAAAATAAAAAGCAAAACAAAACTCACTGCCTTTGTGCCTTCAAGTCAATTCCTAGAGTGTGGCTAATGTGTTTGAAAATTGGCAAGAAGGCTAGTGTTGCTGGAGTGGAATAAGAGAGAGACTGGCGAGATCAGACAGGTAACTAGAGGCCAGATTGTGTAGGCTTTTATTACTGTGAGTTATTCAGCTTTTACTCTCAGTAAGATGGGAAGCCACTGGAAGGTTCTGAATAGAGAAGTAACATCAGCAGGCTTATATCTTATTATGATAAATGTGACGGTTTTCTTGAGAAAAGATTGACGTTTAAAAACCAGGATGCTAGAAATGCCATTGCAGATTACAAAGCATTGAAGAGAGTCTGTTGGAAAGCTAAGGTGTTTATCAGTTGCTGTCCAGTAGGTTCTGACTCATGGCAACCCATGTGTGGCAGAGTAGAACTGTGATCGTCCATAAGGTTTTCAATAGCTGATTTTCCAGCAGTAGATCACCAGAACTTTCTTGCCAAGTGCCTCTTGGAGGAATCAAACCTCCAAACTTTTTATCAGCAGTTGAGCTAGTTAACCATTTGCACCACCCAGGCTCTCTCTAAGGATGTTACCCGTTACCATCAAGTTGATTCTGACTCATAGCGACTCTAGAGGGCAGAGCAGGAACTCCCCACAGGGTTTTCAATGAACAGCTCATGGATTCGAACTACCGACCTTTTTGCCTTTTGGTTAGCAGCTTGTGCTCTTAACCACTGCACTGCCAGGGCTCCATAAGCCTGTAATATTTAGCTTTTCTTTTTTTAAATTTAAGAAATCTATTCGCTAAACTAGATTAGTTTAATGATCATCAGATTTTGCTAGGTATATACTCCTGAAACAGAATAAACATGGCGGCTGTCTTCAGTGACATTACAGATTAGAGTAAAGGAAGAACAAAACAAATATATTCACACTATATACCAGGTGCAATGACTGCATTCCATAGGGTTTTCATGTTTGTGAATTTTCAGAAGCAGATTGCCAGACCTTTCTTCTGAGGCACCTCTGGGTAGGTTTGAACCACCAACCTTTAGGTTAGTAGCCACGGGCTTAAACTATGAGTCAGAATTGACTCAATGGCAATGGGCTTGGTTTTTTTGGTTATATACCAGGTAATGACCAAACTATAGGAAATTTTCTTTCTTCTTTTTTTTTTTTTTTTAGCAAGTAAATTGATTTAGAGACGAGTAGAGAGACTATCAGTCTAATAGTGGAGACAAAAATTTTCAGGAATTTGAAAGAGCAAGTACAAAGACTCAGAGAGGGAAAAGATATTTGTGCATTCCAGAAGCTAAAAGAAATCAAAGTGACCGTGAGCAATGCGTGGAGTAAGTACAGTGTTGGATATGAAGACAGGGATCAGACAGCGCAGAGCATTTAGATTAGCGTGTTGACTTTTTGCATTTTATCCCCAAAAGAAAGCAACTCATCAAAAGGTTCTTTCTAAGAGAGTAGTATTGTTCCATTTATATTTTGAAAGGATTACTCTCAGAACTATTTGACGAATTGAACTGAGATGCTGAAGAAAGAGTAGAAAAGAGTTAATGCGATCCTCTAACTAAGAAATGATGGTGACTAAAATTAGGATATTAACAGGGCAAATAAATAGGTTTGTTATATGACGTGAAGAAACCAAAGACTTGAATGTGAGTTGCATGTAGTGGGGAAAACAGAGGAAGGAGTCAGGATAAATTATTTTTCTTTCAGTACTGTACACATATTGGGTCATGATGCAATTCATTGATATGGGAAAGTGTGAGGGGAAAAAAGCTATAAAATCTGCATACAATACTTGTGTGGACATGGTTTCATTTCTCTTGGGTATATGCCTAGAAGGAAATTATTGGGTCATATGATACTTGTACAAGTAGCACTTGAATAAACTACAGAATTGTTTTTCAAAGTGGCTGTATCATCTTGCGTTCTCACCAGTAAGGAATTAAGAGTTCTTGTCTTTGCAATCCTTGCCAACACTGGGTATTATACTTGGAGCCCTGGCGGTGCAGTCATTGAAAGATTCTCTGCTAACCAAAAGGTTGACAGTTCAAACCCACCAGCTACCCCTTGGAAACTCTATTAGGCAGTGCCACTCTGTCGTGTAGGGTCGCTATGAGTCCTGATTGACTCCATGGCAACAGGTTAGTGAATGTGTTGTAATATCTCTTGAGATTATAATTTACTAATTTAATTTAATTTGGTAAATTAATTTAATTTAATTATAAATTTGTGTATTTGCAATTCACACATTTTCTTTGGTGAAGTGATGATTCTAATCCCACCCCCCTTTTTTAAACTCGATTGTTTGCCTTCTTATTTTTCACTTTTAGTTTTATTTTATGAGTAGTGTCTATTGAGGAGAAAAAGCTTTTATTTGTAACAGTTTTAATTATAATAGTACGATTTATTATATTCTTTTGCATTTTACAGTATGTTCCTTTAAATCATACGCAAGAATAAACGGAGGACACAAATCTTTTCCCTATATTTTCTTCTAGAATTTTGTAGATTTAGCATTTGCACACGTATCTATGATCTATTTGTATTTAATTTTTGAGTATGGTATGATATAAAGGTTGGGCTTCTTTTTGTTGTTGTTTTGCATAGGAATGTTATTACTGATAATACTGAGACTTCCAATTCATAATATGGTATATCACCGCATTTGTTAAATCTTTTTTTTCTCTCTCTCTCTCTTTCTGTAATGTTATGTAGACTTTAGAGTAGAAAGACTTTTTTTTAAAAAACAACAGCATGGCTTTTGTTAAATTATTCTGATTTATTCCGTTTTGTGACGCTGTTGTCCATATAATTCTCTTTTACTTTCACTTGAATTTTTATTACTAGTATATTGAAACACCATTGACTTTTATATATTTATTTTGTGTACTTGACCTTACTAGACTAGATTACGAGTGCTAATAAAATTATGTGTTTTTTGTTCCTTTTTTTTGTGTGTGAATTTTTTAGGACCAGATCATGTCATTTAGAAATAAAGAAAATTTTACTTCTTTTTAAAATTTTTTTATTGTACTTTAGTTGAAGGGTTACAGGACAAACTAGCTTCTCATTAAACTGTTAGTACACTTATTGTTTTATGACATTGGTTAACAACCCACAACGTATCGACACACTCCTTTCTCTACCTTGGGTTCCCTACTACCAGGTTTCCTGTCTCCTCCTGCCTTCTGGTCCTTGCCCCTGAGCTGGTGTGCCCCTTTAGTCTCATTTTGTTTTATGGGCCTGTCTAATCTTTGGCTGAAGAGTGAAACTCAGGAGTGACTTCATTACCAAACTAAAAGCATGTCTGGGGACTATACTCTCAGGGTTTCAACAGTCTCTGTGAGTCCAGGAAGTCTGGTCTTTTTTTGTGAGTTAGAATTTTGTTCTGCATTTTTCCCCAGCTCTGTCCAGGACCCCAGTTGTGATCCGTGTCAGAGCAGTCAGTGGTGGTAACCAGGCATCATCTACTCGTACTGCATTTGGTATGGTGGAAGCCATGGTAGTTGTGGTCCACTAGTCCTTTGAACTAATCTTTCCCCTGTATCTTTAGTTTTCTTCATTCTCCCTTACTCCCAAAGGGGTGAGACCAGTGGAGTATCTTAGATGGCCACTCACAGGCTTTTAAGACCCCAGACGCTACTCATCAAAGTAGAATGTAAAACACTTTCTCTACAAACTATGTTATGCCAGTTGAGCTAGATGTTCTCTGAGACCATGGTCCCCACAGCCCTCCACCCAGCAATTCAGTCCCTCAGGGAGTTTGGTTGTGTCTATGGAGCTTCCATGACCTTGCCTTGGACAAATTGTACTGGCTTCCATAGTATTGTGTAATGTCTTACCCTTCACCAAAGTTACTACTTATCTATTGTCTATTTAGTGTATTTCCATCCCCACCCCTCCTCTCCCTGGTAATCATAAAAGATTGTTTCTTTTTGTGAGCAAATTCTTTCATGAATTTTTATAGTAGTGGTCTCATACAATATTTGTCCTTTTGTGATTGACTTATTTCACTCAGCATGATGCCCTCCAGATTCATCCATGTTGTGAGATGCTTCACAGATTCATCATTGTTTTTTATCATTGCTTAGTACACCATAGTGTTTATGTACCACGGTTTGTTTACCCATTCATCCATAGATGGGCATCTAGATTGTTTCCATCTTTTAGCTACTGTCAACAATACTGCAATGAACACGGGTGTGCATATGTCTATTTGTGTGACAACTCTTATTTCTCTAGGATATATTCCTAGGAGTGGGATTGCTGAATCGTATGGTATTTCTATTTCTAGCTTTCTAAGGAAGTGCCATATCATTTTCCAAAATGGCTGTATCATTTTGCATTCCTACCAGCAGATTATAAGGGTTACAATCTCCCAGCAGCCTCTCCAGCATTTGTTATTTTCTGTTTTTTCGTTTGTACCAGTAATGCTGGGGTAAGATGGTATCTCATTGCGGTTTTGATTTGCATTTATCTAATGGCTAGTGATCGTGAGCATTTCCTTATGTGTCTCTTAGTCACTTGAATGTCTTGTTTGGTGAAGTGTCTGTCCATTTCCTTTGCCCATTTTTTAATTGGATTATTTGTCTTTTTTGTTGTAGAGTTGTTGGATTTCCCTGTAGATTTTAGAGATTAGGCTGTGTCAGATTTGTAATAGCTGAAATTTTTTCCCAGTCTGTAGGTTCTCATTTTACTGTTTTGGTGAAGTCTTTTGATGAGCATAAGTGTTTAATTTTTAGAAGATCCCAGTTATCTTCTGGAGTTTGTGTGTTGTTAGTTACGGTTTGTATCCTGTTAATGTCATGTTTTAGGACCTCTAGCTTGATCCTATTGTTTCTTCTTTGATCTTTATAGTTTTTGGCTTTATATTTAGGTCTTTGATCCATTTTGAATTAGTTTTTGTATATGGTGTGAGGTACGGGTGCTGTTTCATTTTTTTGCAGATGGACATCCAGTTTTGCCAGCACTATTTGTTAAAGAGACTGTCTTTTCCCCGTTTGATGGACTTTGGGCCCTTGTTGAAGATCAGGTGACTGTAGGTGGATGAATTTACATGTGGGTTCTCAATTCTGTTCCATCAGTCAATGTATCTGTCATTGTACTAATACCAGGCTATTCTGACTAACATAGTGGTATAGTAGATTCTGAGGTCAGGTAGTGAGGGTCCTCCTACTTTATTCTTCAATAGTTCTTTACTTATTCAGGACTTCTTCCCTTTCCATATAAAGTTATGATTAGTTCTTCTATCTCTTTAAAGAATGTTATTGGTATTTGGATCGGAATTGCATTGCATTTGTAAATTGCTTTGAGTAGAATTGTCGTTTTCACAATGTTGAGTCTGCCTATCCATGAGAATGGTATGTTTTTCCATTTATGTTGATGTCTTTGGTTTCTTGCAGTAGTGTTTTGTAGTTTTCTTTGTATAGGTCTTTTACATCTCTGGTTAGATTTATTCCTAAGTACTTTATTTTTTTAGGGGCTATTATAAATGATATTGTTTTCCTGATTTCCTTTTCATTCTCTTTATTAATGTATAGAAATCCAACTATTTTTGTATGCTTACCTTGTATCCTGCTACTCTGCTGAATCTTTCTATTACTTTCAGTAGTTTTCTCATGAAGTCTTTTGGGTTTTCTATGTATAGTATATATCATCTGCAAATAGGGACAGTTTTACTTCTTCATTACCAGTTTGGATGCCCTTTATTTCTTTTTCTTGCCTTATTGCTCTAGCTAGGACTTCCAGCATAATGTTAAATTGAAGTGGTGATAAAGGACATCCTTGTCTTGTTCCTGCTCTCAAGGGGGAAGTTTTCAGCCTCTCTCCATCAAGAGTGATGTTGACCATCAGTTTTGTATAGACGTCCTTTATCATGTTGAGGAATTTCCCTTCTGTACCTATTTTATTGAGAGTTTTTATCAGGATTGGGTGTTGGACTTTGTTAAATGCCTTTTCTGCATCAATTAAGATGATCATGTGATTTTTTTCTTTCTTTTATTTATATAGTGGATTATGTTGATTTATTTTCAAATGTTGAAGCATCCTTGCATACCTGGTATGAATCCTACTTGGTTGTGGTATATTATTTTTTTGATATGATTTTGAATCTATTGGCTAGAATTTTGATGAGAATTTTTGCATCTATATTCATGAGAAATACTGGTCTGCAATTTTCTTTTCGGTGTCTTTGCCTGGTTTTGGTATCAGGGTTATGCTTGCATCATAGGATAAATTTGGAAGTATTCCTTCCTTTTCTATTCTCTTTAATAGTTTTGGTAGTACTGGTGTAAGCTCTTCTCTGATGTTTGGTAGAATTCTCCAGTGAAGCCATCTGGGCCAGGATTTTTTCCTGTTGTGAATTTTTTTTTTTTTTAATTACCTTTCAGTCTCTTCTCTTGTTATGGATCTGTTCAGATTTTCAACATCATTTTATGTTAGTTTGGGTAGGTAGTGTGTTTCTAGATATGTACATTTCCTTTAGGTTTTCAGTTCTGTTGGAGTACAATTTTTCATAACACTCTGTTATAATCCTTTTTATTTCAGTTGGGTCTGTTGTAATAGCCCCCATTTCATTTCTTATTTGGGTATTTATGTCCTGTCCTGTTTTTCTTTTGTCAGTTTGGCCAGTAGTTTGCCAATATTGTTGATCCCTTCAAAGAACCAACTTTTGATTTTGTTGATTCTTTCTATTGTTTTTCTATTCTCTATTTCGTTTATTTCTCCTCTGATCTTTATTATTTCGTTTCTTCAGGTGGCTGTAGGCTTCTTTTGCTGTTCTGTTTCTATTTCTTTGAGTTGTTTAGCAAATGTTTTGATTTTGTCCCTTTCTTCTTTTTTGATTTGTGCATCTATTGCTGTAAGCTGACCTCTGAGCACTGCCTTTTCTGTGTCCCAAAGGTTTTGGTATGATGTGTTCCCATTCTTATTTGATTCTAAGAATTTTTTGGTTCCAGTTTTTATTTCTTCAATTACTCAGTGGCTTTTAAGCAGGTGTAATTGATTGTTTTCCTTGTTCTTCCTGTTATTAATTTCTATTTTGATGGTGTTGTGGTCAGAGAAGATACTCTATTATCTAAATGCCCTGGATTTTGTTAAGGTTTGCTCTGTGGCATAAGATGTGGTCTATTCTAGAGAACATTCCATGTGTGTCGGAAAAGAATGCATACTTTGCAGCTGTGGGGTAGAATGTTCTATATATGTTTATGAGGTCAAGTTGGCTAATTGTGTCCTTGAATCTTCTATATCTTTGTTGAACTTCTTTCTAGATGTTCTGTCCTTTACCAAGAATGGTGTTTTGAAGTCTTCCATTATTGTGGAACTGTAAATTTCTCTTTTCAATGCTATTAGGATTTGATTTATGTATTTTTCAGCCTGTCATTAGGTGCATAGATATTTGTTATGTCTTCATGATGGATTGTCCCTTTAATCATTATATAGTGCACTTCTTTGTCTTTTATGGTGGAGTTTGTTTTAAAGTCTATTTTATCTGAGATTAGTATTGCCACTCCTGCTCTTTTTTGGTAGCTGTTTGCTTGAAATAATTTTTTTCTATTCTGATTTTTAATAAATTTACATCTTTGTTTCTAAGGTGAGTCTCTTGTGGAAAGCATATTGATGGACCCTTTTTTTTAAATCCATTCTCTCACTCTTTGTCTCTTTATGAGTGCATTTAGGCCATTTAAGTTCAGTGTAATTATTGATAGGTGTGAGTTTATTGCTGTCATTTTGTAGTGCTTTTTTTTTTTTTTTGTAGTACAGATATTTTCTTTGTTCCTCTTATTGTCCTGTGCTGAATTCCTTTTGTTTGTGGGTTTTTCTTTTCATAACACAGGCATTCTGGAGTTGATTTCTATACTCTCTTTAGTTCCATTCATTAGTTGTATATCCTTGCACTAATGCTACAGTGTTTTAGTTTATATGCTTTATAATAACTTTATAAAGTTATAAATATTTTTAAATTATTCTAGATGCTTGGTGCTGTTGAATATGTAATATTTGACTTACACATTCAATAAAGCTGGCCAAACGAAGATATATTCAACCTTACCTTCTTTTACTAAAGAATTCGTATTATTTTTAAGTGTACATGGAAAATTATTTTTTAAATGACCAATAGTCTAAAGACAAACAATTTAATATGAATTCCAACAACCTATATCATATAGAACACTTCTCTGAGCGGAGTTCAGTAGAGTTTAAAAGTAACAACAAAACAAAATTGAGATTTTATTCTGGAGAATTCAACCACAAGGTTAAATAATTTTTGAGACAGAACATATTTCAAAGGGAGTAGTAAAATGTGTAGATTTGAATAATAAGGAAAAGAATAAATATCAAAATGTATAGTGTGCATCCAAAGCAGTAGAGGTATTTAGAAGTATGTATAAATATTACATAAATAAAATGTAGAAAGGATAGATTAGATTTAAATGACCTAAATGTTAAAATAATTAGAAAAACAAAAATCAAAAGCAAACCCTCTAAAAATAAATGGAAGTTCAAAATAAAGTGGAAAGCACCCACTAATTCTGTGGAAAACCAAGAATCATTCAGGGGGATGAAAGCAATCAGAAGTGAATTTGTTGAATCAAGGAATCGTCACAAACCCCTGTGTAATGTGTGCCCCTCTTAACAGGGGAGAAAAAGAAAACCTGAGCCTCAGAAATATATTGAGTCAATTAAAATAGAAGAGTAGAAGCTGGTGTAAATATTCAAAAGTAGAATATAGATCTTGTCACTAAGTAGAAATTCTTAAAAAAAAACCCACAAACTGAATCTACAGCAATGTGTAAAATAAGCAAATAAATAAATAAAATGTGGATAAGTACTATTCATCTGAGAAATATGAAGATTTAAAGTTTAAAATCTGTTAATGAAATTGACCTATCTATATAATATCCTGTTAAATACATAATTCTACTATCACAACATCCTTGAGGTTTGCAGACCAAATGATGCCACTTTATTGTCAGCTGTGCTTTGATGACAAGTCACAAAAAAAAAAAAAAACCAAGTCAAGGAAACTAAATTAATGAAGGAAATTTATTGTCAAACATAGGTGAAAACTTCTAAAGAATATGTAGATACAGTAAAGCTGATCTAATGGCTGAGCTGATGCCCCCAAAACTCGATCTTTCTCTTTGTCTCTGATCTACTTTTCACTTTTTGCTTCACTCTCTGACTCCAAAATATTTGTTTCTCTGACAATGCCACAATGCCAGGACCTTTTTTTCCAGACAGAGAAATACCTGCAGCTGTTCCAGACCCAAAATTCCTCTACCAGGACATCCAGATATAAAGACAGAGTCCAAGAGAGGCCAAAAGAGATAAGATTAGGGGGAGAGAGAGGCAGAGACAGAGAGAAAGAGACAGAGAAACAGACATGGAAAGACAGAGAGGTAGTGACTATACACACATATGTATATATATGTATAGGAGCCTTGGTGGCACAGTGGTTAAGTGCACTGCTGCTGACCAAAGGTTGGCAGTTCAAACTCACGAAATGCTCCACAACACCTATTCAATCTGTATGCTAAGGAAATAATCCGAGAAGCTGGACTATACGAAGAAGAACGTGGCATGAGGATTGGAGGAAGACTCATTAACAACCTGCATTATACAGATAACACAACCTTGCTTACTGAAAGTGAAGAGGACTTGAAGCACTTACTGGTGAAGACCAAAGACCCCAGCCTTCAGTATGGATTATGCCTCTACATAAAGAAAACAAAATCCCTCACAACTGGACCAGTAAGCAACACCATGATAAGCGGAGAAAAGATTATAGTTGTCAAGGATTTGATTTTACTTGGATCCACAATCAACACCCATGGAAGCAGTAGTCAAACATCAAAAGATGCACTGCAGTGGGCAAATCTGCTGCAAAAGTCCTCTTTATTTATTTATTTATTTTTCCAGTCAACTCCAACTCATAACGACCCCGTAGGACAGAACAGAACTGCCCCATAGGGTTTCCAAGGAATGGCTGGTGGATTCGAAATGCCAAACTTTTTTTTTTTATATATATATATTTTATTGTAATTCAGGTGAAGGCTTACAGAACAAATAGTTTCTCATGAAACAGTAGTACACATGTTGTTTTATGACATTGGTTAACAACCCCACAACATATCAACCTTCTAACTTCTCAACCTTTTTTTTTTTGGTGAAAATACACATAGCCAAAGATACACTGTTTCAAAAATTTCTCCACACACAGTTCAGTGACATTGACTGCGCTCTTCCAATTGGGCTGTTATTCTCACTTAAGATGAAGGCTTACAGAACAAAATAGTTTCTCATTTAACAGTTACTACAAATGTTGCCCTATGACAATGATTAACAATCTCACAAGACATCAACAATATTATTACTCAATCTTGTGTTCCCTATCACCAGCTTCCTTGTCCCCTTCTGCCTTCTGGCCCTTGTCACTGGACTCCTGTACCTCGTTGGTCTCATTTGCTTTTACGGGGCTGTCCACTCCCAGGCTGAACAGTGAACCTTGGAGGTAACTTAAACACTGAGCTAAAAGGGTATCTGGGGACCAAGTTCTCGAGGTTTCTCCAGTCACCTTTAGGCCAGTAAGTCTGGTCTTTTTTTTTTTTTTTTTTTTTGTGAGTTAGAATTATGCTCTACATCCTTCTCCAGCTCTGTCCAGAACCCTCTGTTGTGATCCTGGTCAGAGCAGTCGGCGGTGGTAGCTGGGCACCATCTAGCTGTACTGGACTCAGTCCGGTGGAGGCCTTGGTAGCTGTGGTCAATTAGTCCTTTGGACTAATCTTTTCCTTGTATCCCGTTCTCTTCATTCTGCCTTGCTCCCCAAGGGATGAGACCAGTGGAGTGTCTTAGATGGCCGCTCACAGGCTTTTAAGACCCCAGACACTACTCACCAAGGTAGAATGTAGAGCATTGTCTTTATAAGTAGTGTCATGCCAATTGAGCTAGATGTTCCCCGAGACCATGGTCCCCACAGCCCTTTGCCCAGCAACTCAGTCCCTCGGGGAGTTTGGATGTGTCTATGGGGCTTCCATGACCTTTCCTTGTACAGGTTGTGTTAATTTCCCCTGTATTGTGTACTGTCTCACCTTTCACCCAAGATACCACTTATGTATTGCCTATTTAGTATTTTGCCTCCAACCCTCCCATCCCTGGTAACCAACAAAGATTGTTACATTTTTTGTGTGAACTTTTTCATGGGTTTTTACAATAGAGGTCTCATACAATATTTGTCCTTTTGTGATTGACTTATTTCACTCTGCATAATGTCCTCCAGTTTCATACATGTTATGAGATGGTTCAGATTCATTGTTGTTCTTTCTCGTTGCATAGTACTCCATTGTGTGTATGTGCCATAGTTTGTTTATCCATTCATCTGTTGATGGGGACCTACGTTGTTTCCATCGTTTTGCTATTGTGAACAATGCTGCCATGAACATAGGTGTGCATATGTCTATTCGAGTGACGACTCTTATTTCTCTAGGATGTATTCCTAGGAGTGGGATTGGTGGATCGAATGGGATGCCTATTTTTACCTTTCTGAGGAAACATCATATCATTTTCCAAAAAGCTTGTATCATTTTGCATTCCCACCAGCAGTGCATAAGAGTTCCCATCTCCCTGCAGCCCCTCCAACATTTGATATTTCCAGTGTTTTTGATTCGTGCCAGTAATTCTGGGGTGAGATGGTATCTCATTGTTGTTTTAATTTGCATTTCTCTAATGGCTGGTGATCGCGAGCATTTCCTCATGTGTCTGTTGGCCATTTGAATGTCTTCTTTGGTGAAGTGTCTGTTCATTTCCATTGCCCATTTTTTGATAGGATTATTTGTCTTTTTGTTGTAGAGGTGTTGGATTCTCTTGTAGATTATGGAAATTAGACCTTTGTCTGACTTGTACTGTCCAAAAATTTTTTCCCAGTCTGTGGGTTCTCTTTTCACTCTTTTGGTGAGGTCTTTTGAAGAGCATAGGTATTTGATTTTTAGAAGATCCCAGTTATCTAGCTTATCTATTGGGTTTTGTGCGTTGATGGTTATGGTTCGTATCCTGTTAATGCCATGTATTAAGGCCTGAAGTGTTGGTCATATTTTTTCATCTATGAACTTTATAGTTTTAGGCTTTATATTCAGGTCTTTGATCCATTTTGAAGTAGTTTTTGTACACGGTGTGAGGTATGCGTCCTGTTTCATCATTTTTGCAAATGGATATCCAGTTTTGGCAGCACCATTTGTTAAAACGACTGTTTTTTCCCCATTTGATGGACTTTAGGCCCTTGTCGAAGATCAGGTGACCGTAAGTGGATGGATTTACATCTGGGTTCTCAATTCTGTTCCATTGATCAATGTATCTGTTGATGTACCAGTACCAGGCTGTTTTGACTACTGTAGCTGTATAGTAGGTTCTCAAGTCAGGTAGTGTGAGTCCTCCAACTTGATTCTTCTTCTTCAGTAGTGCTTTACTTATTCAGGGCTTCTTCCCTTTCCATATAAAGTTAATGATTAGTTTTTCCGTCTCTTTGAAGAATGTTGCTGGTATTTGGATCGGGATTGCTTTGTATTTGTAAATTGCTTTGGGTAGAATTGCCATTTTCACAATGTTGAGTCTGCCTATCCGTGAGCATGGTATGTTTTTCCATTTATGTAGATCCCTTTGGGTTTCATGCAGTAGTGTTTTATAGTTTTCCTTGTAAAGGTCTTTTACAACCCTGGCCAGATTTATTCCTAAGTATTTTATCTTTTTAGGGGCTATTGAAAATGGTATTGATTTCCTGATCTCCTTTTCATTGTTCTCTTTACTGGTGTATAGGAATCCAACTGAATTTTGAATGTTTATCTTGTATCCTGCTACTCTGCTGAATCTTTCTATTAGTTCCAGTAGATTTCTCGTGGACTCTTTAGGGTTTTCTATGTATAGTATCATATTACCTGCAAACAGGGACAGTTTAACTTCTTCACTACCAATTTGGATGCCCTTTATTTCTTTTTTTTTTGCCTTATTGCTCTAGCTAGAACTTCTAGCACAATGTTGAATAGGAGTGGTGATAAAGGGCATCCTTGTCTTGTTCCTGTTTTCAAGGGGAATGTTTTCATTCTCTCTCCATTAAGAATGATGTTGGCCATTGGTTTTGCATAGATGCCCTTTATTATGTTGAGAAATTTCCGTTCTATATCTATTTTATTGAGAGCTTTTATCAGGAATAGGTGTTGGACTTTGTCAAATGCCTTTTCTGCATCAATTGAGATGATCATGTGATTCTTTTCTTTCCTTTTATTTCTGTAGTGTCTTACGTTGATTGATTTTCTAATGTTAAACCATCCTTGCATACCTGGTATGAATCCTACTTGGTCGTGGTGTATTATTTTTTTGATATGATGCTGAATTCTATTGGCTAGAATTTTCTTCAGAATTTTTGCATGTATATTCATGAGAGATATTGGTTTGTAATTTTCTTTTTTTGTGATGTCTTTGCCTGGTTTTGGTATCAGCGTTATGCTGGCTTCATAGAATGAATTTGGAAGTGTTGCTTCCTCTTCTATGCTCTGAAATAACTTGAGTAGAACTGGTAGCAGCTCTTCTGTAAATGTTTTGTAGAATTCTCCAGTGAAGCCATCTGGGCCAGGGCTTTTTTTGGTTGGGAGTTTTTTTATTACCTTTTCAATCTATTCTCCTGTTATGGGTCTGTTCAGATTTTCAACATGACTTTGTTGTAGTTTGGGTAGGCCGTGTGTTTCTTGAAATTTATCCATTTCCTTTAGGTTTTCAAATTTGTTGGAGTATAGTTTTTCATTATATTCTGTTATAATCCTTTTTATTTCAGTTGGGCCTGTTGTAATGACCCCCATTTCATTTCTTATTTGGGTTATTTGTGTCCTCTCCTGTTTTTCTTTTGTCAGTCTGGCCAGTGGATTGTTGATTTTGTTGATTCTTTCAAAGAACCAACTTTTGGTTTTGTTGATTCTTTCTATTATTTTTCTGTTTTCTATTTCATTTATTTCTGCTCTGATCTTTACTATTTCCTTTCTTCCGGTGGTTGTAGGCTTTTTTGCTGTTCTGTTTCTATTTGTTTGAGTTCTGTAGTTAATGTTTTGATTTTTTCCCTTTCTTCTTTTTTGATATGTGCATTTATTGCTATAAATTGTCCTCTGAGGACTGCCTTTGCTGTGTCCGAAAGGTTTTGGTATGATGTGTTTTCATTCTAATTTGATTCTAGGAATTTTTTGATTCCATCTCTGATTTCTTCTATTACCCACTGATGTGTAAGCAGGGTATTATTCAGTTTCCATGTAGTTGATTTTTTTTCCTGCTCTTTCTAGTGTTAATTTCTACCTTGATGGCATTGTTGTCAGAGAAAATACTTTGAATTATCTCAACGTTTTGGATCTTGTTGAGGATTGCTCTGTGGCCTAAGATGTGGTCTATTCTGGAGAACATTCCATGTGCATTGGAAACGAATGTGTACTTTGCAGCAGTTGGATGGATTGTTCTATATATGTCTATGAGGTCCAGTTGGCTGATTGTGCCCTTTAGGTCTTCTGTATCTTTGCTGAGTTTCTTTTTAGTTGTTCTGTCCTTTACTGAGAGTGGTGTGTTGAAGTCTCCTACTATTATTGTGGAACTGTCAATTTCTCTTTTCAGTGCTGTTAGAGTTTGTTTTATGTATTTTGGACCCTTGTCATTGGGTGCGTAGATGTTTATTATGGTTATGTCTTCATGATGGATCATCCCCTTAATCATTATATAGTGTCCTTCTTTGTCTTTATGGTAGATTTTGTTTTAAAGTCTATTTTATCTGAGATTAGAATTGCCACTCCTGCTCTTTTTTGGTAGTTGTTAGCTTGATATATTTTTTTGCAACCTTTGATTTTTAATAAATTCACATCTTTGTTTCTAAGGTGTGTCTCTTGTAGACAGCATATTGATGGATTCTGTTTTCTTATCCATTCTGCCACTCTCAGTCTCTTTATGGGTGCATTGAGTCCATTTACATTCAGTGTAATTATTGATAGATGTTAGTTTGTTGCTATCATTTTGTAGTGCTTTTTTTGTGGTGCTGAAGTTTTCTTTGTTCTTCTTACTCTCTTTTGCTGAGTTACTTTTGTTTGAGGATTTTGTGTTCATTTCTTTTGTTTTTGTAAGTTTTGTTTTTGCCGAGACTTTATGTTTTTCCTCTTTTTTTTATGAGTATGTTTGTTAACTTTCTTTGTGGTTACCATGAATTTTACCCTTATCTTTCTAAGTTTGAATCAGTCTACCCTTACTTGGTATTGCCTTGCCTTCCTCTCCATTAGACGGTTCTATACCAATGCCGTTTATTCCCTCTTTCATTGTTTTGATGTTGTTGTCATCCATCGATTGACTTCTCTGATTCCCTGTTGTACCCCCTTGGTTTTGGATAGTCCTCGAGAGTTCATTTCCTAGATTGGTATCTGGCTCGTCCGATCCTGCATCTTAGGTCCTGCTTGAGGGCTGAAGCTGTTTGTCCTCAGATCGAAGAACTCCCGTTAATAATTCTTGTATGTTTGGTTTGACTTTTACATATTCCCTTAGTTTCTGTTTATCTGGAAGTGACCTAATTTCACCATCAAATTTGAACGAGAGTTTTGCGGGATATATTATTCTTGGCTGGCAATTTTTTTCTTTCAAGATTTTATATATGTCTTCCCATCGCCTTCTTGTCTGCATGGTTCCCGCCGAATAATCTGAGCTTAGTCTTATTGTTTCTCTTCTGTATGTGACTTCTTGTTTTTCACGAGCTGTTCTCAGGATTCTTTGTTTGTCTATGGTTTTGGCGAGTGTGAATATGATATGCCTTGGTGATTTTCTTTTGGGGTCTCTTCTATATGGGGTTCGTTGAGCTTCTTGGGTGGCCAACTTTTCATCTTTCATGATATTGGGAAAGTTTTCTGTCAGCAGTTCCTCAATGATCCTCTCTGTGTTTTCTGCTTTCTCCCCCTGTTCTGGAATACCAATCACTCGTAAATTTTTGCTTTTAATTGTGTCCCACATAACTCTTAGGGTCTCTTCATTTTTCTTTGTTCTTTTTTCTGAGTGTTCCTGAAACAGAGTTATATCCAAGTGTTTGACTTCAGTTCCACTGATCCTGTCTTCCACGGTTTCAAATCTACTTCTCAGCCCTTCTATGACACCGTCCGTTTCTGAAATCTTGTTGTTTATCTTTTGGATTCCTAATTGTTGCTTTTGTATAATTTCTAGTTGTGAATTTATTTTGGCATTTTTTTCCTGCATCATCTTCCTGAATTCTTCCAACTTTTTGTTTGTATTTTCCATAAATTTGTCTATTTTTTCCTCATGTTGGTCAGCTTTTTGCCTAAGTTCTTGGAAAATTCTGAGTATTAGTGATTTGAATTCCCTATCAGGTACTTCTAGTGCATTTTCTTCCACAGGAGAGTTATCTGGTGTTTTAATTTGGACGCCTACTGGAGCCATCCTGTCTTGTTTTTGTAAATGTTTTGATATTGTTTGCTGTTTTCGGGGTATTTGGTAGATATTTCTCTCGTTTATTGATTGTAGATTTGTTTGTTTTGTCCCTTTTAAAAAAAAATTTTTTTGAGTATGTCTGAGCAGGCGGACTGCATGCCCCTTGTTGTTTGCTTGTCTGTGCGCTCAATACTTTTTGCCTCCTTCTCCAACTGGCCAGTTCAGTGACTCATATGTGGTACAGCAGGGCAGTTCTAGCTGAAGAGGAGCCTCTGGGATGGGTTGTTTGTGGCACTCACCACAGCCACCAGGGCAGTCGGTAATCAGTGTTGGGCAGGTTCCAATAGGCCGTGCCTGCACAGCTTGGTGGTGTGATGTCAAGTGCATGGTCCAGGTAGGCAGGATGCAGCGGGAAGATGGTTATGTGTGAAGCTAAGCTGGATATGGGAGAGAGGAGAGAGGAACAGGAGCCAAAAAACATACAAACAAACAAAAAAGAATGCTAGGGGAGCTTGCCATTGGAATGGAGAGATGAGAGACTATGGAATGGAGAAAAACAAGGGGAAAGAGAAAGAAAAGAAAAGAATGAACAAATGAAAATCAGAATGGTTAAAGAACCGGAAGGTTTCCAGGGATCCCACCGATGCAGCTATGAAGCCTGGGGAAGTCACTCTCAGGTTTCGTAGCACAGCCTGGCCAGACGGCACAGAGGCATACAATGCCTGGTATTCAGGGATCAGAAAGAGAAGGAAGAGATAGAGAGACAAGAAATTGCGCAATGAAGAAAGACGAAAGGGAAAAAGTGGGAAAAGAAAACAAAACAAATCAAAAAAAAAAAAAAAGGAACAAGAAAGGCCCCCCAGAAAAATAGGGAAAAAAAAAAAGCAACTAAAAAAGAAATGCGTTCAGGGATCCCTCTGCACATCTGTGGAAGCTGAAGGGGAGTCTCCCTGGCACGCAGCTCCGCCTGGCCAGAAAGGGTTCCCAACTCAAGAAAATGCAAAGAAAACAGACAAACAATTCAAAATGAACAAACGAAGAAAAGCCCTGGGATCCCACCAGTGTGGTAGCCCAGACCAGGAAGCAGCTCCACACTCGAATGGAGGTCCGCAGCCCCTCAGGAAAAAGCAAAGATGGTGCACAGAGTCAGGCACTCGAGCTAAAGTAGGGGGAGGTGGCGAGAGGCAAGCAAGAAATCCAAAGAAGCAGAAAGAAAAAAAAAAAGCAACACCAGCAGACAACAAATGGCACCCAGAGAGCCAGCCAATGCAGGCTGGTGTTTCTGGACAAGAGCCTGTGTCCGTGGGAAACAGAGGAGGCTGAGTGTGAGTGAAGAAGGGTGGAGAGTGGGAAAGCATATATCACAAATTGCTGGCACTCAGGGGCCCCTCAGGAAGGAGCAAAGATGGCTCACGGAGCCAGGCACCCGAGTGAAAGGAGGGGGAGGTGGCAAGAGGCAAGCCAAAAACCAAAAGAAGCAGAAAAAAAAAAAGCAACACCAGCAGCCAACAAGGGGCATCCAGAGAGCCGCCCACCCGGGTGCACAGAATCCAAGCAGCCGGCGCCCCCGGGCCAAGAGACCGCGGCCGTGGGAAGCAGAGGAACAAATGAACAAAAGCCCCGGGATCCCACCAGTGCGGCAGCCCAGACCTGGAAGCAGCCGCACACCCGAACGGAGCCCCATAGCCCCGCAGGAAAGGGCAAAGACGGCGCTCGGAGCCAGGCACCCGAGCAAAAGGAGGGGGAGGCAGCGAGAGGCAAGCGAGAAACCAAAAGAAGCAGAAAGAGAAAAAAAAAAAAAAAAGCAACACCAGCAGCCAACAAACGGCACCCAGAGAGCTGCCCGCCCGGGCGCACAGAGTCCAAGCAGCCAGCGCCCCCCAGCCAAGAGACCGCGGCCACGGGAAGCAGAGGCGAAGAGGGGTGGGGGGTGGGAAAGCACACACCGCAAATTACCGGCTGTTTTGTCTCCCACTGGACGCTTCGTGAGGCTGCTCTCTCGAACCCCGGTTGCTGGTCTCTGATAGGAGTCCAAGATGGTGGATCCGTGCTGCGTTAGCTAGTAGGGGACCTCTGCATGAATCTCTCCTCGCTCTCCATTCTCTTTCCGTATTCATACTCCATTTGGTGCTCGGCTGAGTTCTTTATCTCTTCATTTGATATTCTAGGGTTTCAGGATTGTTGATTCTCTGTTTGGCTTAGTTTTTTGGATCTTTGCTGTGGAGGGACGGCGTGGTGCTTCTGCCTACAGCGCCATCTTACCAGACTCCAAAAGTCCTTTTTAAAGTGTTGAAAAGCAAAGATGTCACCTTGAAGACTAAGGTGCACCTGACCCAAGTCATGGTGTTTTCAATCTCCTCATATGCATGCAAAATCTGGGAAATTAATAAAGAAGACTGAATAAGAATTGATGCCTTTGAATGGTGATGCTGATGAAGAATATTGAATACTCCATGGACTGCCAAAAGAAAGAACCAGTCTGTCTTGGAAGAAGTACAGAGAGAATGTTCCTTAGAAGCAAGGATGGCGAGACTACGTCTTACATACTTTGGACACATTATCAGGAGGGATCAATCCCTGGAGAAAAGCACATCAGGCTTGGTAAAGCAGAAGGTCATCGAAAAAGAGGAAGACCCTCAACGGTATGGATTGACAGTGGCTGCAACTATGGGCTCAAGCATAACAATGATCGTGAGGATGGTTCAGGATCAGGCAGTGTCTTGTTCTGTTGTACATAGGGTGGCTATGAGTCGGAACTGGCTCCATAGCACCTTACAACAACAACATATATATGTATATACATGCATAAATTGCTTGAAAGAAATGTTTAATTGGGCATCTCCATCAATATCACTATCTAATAAGCAGACATCATCAATATATAAGAGGTCTAATTTTTTTAGGGTTTTAGGAAAGAGGAAATATTGCTAATATCCCTTAAGAGCAAATATTATCAATGATAATTCCTCTTTTGAAAAAATTCAATTTCCAGCAAAACATTAGCTGAAAAAATATCAGAGCAGCACACAGAGACAGACATGTCTTTGCAAGCACACATGTAAAATCTTGCCCTGATTTTATCTTCTCTGAACATGATGTCTTCTGATACGGGTGATGATGTTTAACACACTATAAAGCATTGATAACTCATTACAAATAGTATGACACCATAGAATAAACAGATAAAACATTTTATAAACATTCTTTTGTGAAGACAGAGTAAACTTGCAAATGATCAGCTAAAAATAAGGCTGAAATTGAATATTTATCATGTTTATAGCTAAAGGAATTAATATGTAAATAGTAGACAGCTACAAACAAACAAAATAAATCAGAGCTTTATGAATCTCAGGGACAAGTAAAGAGAGTCAAACAAAACAAGTGCTAGTGGTTTAGTGAGACTATGCCCAAATGATGATGTATAAATTAAGTGGTATATAGGCCTAGATTGTTGTTGAAATCACTGGTATGTAGACACTGTATTTTAAGTAATGCTGAGAAAAAATAATACATACACACAAACATACATCAAATTTCTTTGGAAACAATATACACCAGATAACTTAATGACTGTATTCAAATATGCTCTAAAATATAATCAATCAGGTAAAAGCAAACTATATATGTTAAAAGATAGGAATTCACATTCTAGTTCTATTTTCCAAAATAGGATTAAAAATTATATTCATTCAGCTTTCAAGGATCTCTCCTTAAACTAAAATACAGAAAAAAAATTCACATTAGAAGTTAATTTTAAACGATTTATTTAGAACTTCATGTCTAGAAATTCAAGATACTAGATGATTTCAGTAAATAAAATGAGAGTCAAGTTAGAGTAATCACCACCAGTTGCTGTCGAGTGGATTTCAATTCATGACAACCCCATGTGTGTCAGAATAGAATTGTGCTCCATATGGTTTCAATGGCTGATTATTCAGAAATAGATTACTAGGCCTTTCTTCCAAGGCCAGGATTATTTATAGCCTCTCTTAAAATTCTCCTCAAAGAGATTACCCCATCTCATAATATTCATTTTTATTTTGACCATAAATTTTCTACTCGAGGACATTAAGCGCATATTTGTTAGAGCTTTGCTTAAGTGTTTCCTTTAAAATTTAGTGATGAGGAATTAAAATTGAAAATGTAAAGTTACGGCCCAAACATTTCTTAGATTACGATACGACATAGTTCTTCTGAAAATCTGGTCACTAAGGAGGCTATAAAAATAGAACTACCCACTCTCCTATTGTGAATTTACAAATTTATTCTATTGTTGATAAAAAATGAGTTTAATTCCTCTTCATTATTTCCATTCATATGAGTATAAGCCTTTTGTAATTATGTGTATAACTGAATCAGAGATGTTAATTCCAGCACACAACATTAGAAAGAGTCAATTAAGTAGGCTAAAGTATAAACTTATTGAGGGCAAATGTTTGAATTGAGTCAGAGGAGCTTTATAATATTGATTACAAGAAAATGAAAGTAGTGGGATGAAGAGATATTTTATGAAATCTCACTCAGGAGGCTATAAAGCCAAAAGAAGCAAAAGGAGAAGAGGAAGAAAGAAGAAGAGGAAGAAAAAGACGAAGAAGAAACTAAGAAGTTACTTCCTTTAGCTGCTCAAAAGGGTAAAGCAAGTAGGATTACACATTATATTATACCTACAAAAAAATGAAAGTGCATTCAGTTATAAAGAAGTATTTGTTCTAGTGTGTTAGTAATGACACAACTGAAAAGAAGGTGGAGCCATATAGGAGGAAAATGGCTCCTCTATAGAGAAAAATGTTTCCGTCACCTGTTGTAATTTCTGAAACTCTTTCCTACAAGAGCAGTATAATGTGTCCTTCTGAAAACTGTCCATTACAATTATTCTCACTCTTTTAAACCTAACTTTTTCTCATAAAATTTTCTATTTTTTTTTTTTTTGATTAATCAGAGATTCACAGCATATTCACCCTTTTATCCTCCCTTCAATGTGTATGTTCCTAATTGGATTTATCTTAACATTCTTTAATAGTTGACTTAATGATGTTCTCAGAATGCTCAATGCAGAGCTCCAACCAACCAGCTCATCCCAATTGATTGATGAGGCTACATGGTCCTTTACACCAGCTGCTTCATGTTGCTCCTCATCAATGGAGTCAACAATCTGCCTCTCCAACTATATGCAAACTCTAAGTGGTAAACTTACACCTTGCCCTTTTAGCTCAAAGCTTACATTTTAATGGATGTGCAATAAAAAATTATTAAACAATAACGCTTATGGAAAGAATTGGCTAAGGCTCAACAGCAATTGTATTTTCCTCACATTTTAAGTCATGTTGTATCACTATTGCTGACCACCAAATGTTTCTGGTTCTCCTCAGAACACGTGGTAAGATTGTATATCCCCACTTCTTTGAAGTGAAGTTTACCATGTGACAAGGTTTGTCTAATGCAGTGGTTCTCAAACTTTATGGTGCAACGAAATCTACGGAAGGGATTATTAAAACACAGGTTGCTTGGCCTGACCCTCCAAATTACAGATTCAGTTAATCCAGGATAAGTATGAAAAATGTAT
Organism: Dugong dugon; assembly: GCA_030035585.1. NCBI lineage: Eukaryota > Metazoa > Chordata > Mammalia > Sirenia > Dugongidae > Dugong > Dugong dugon. The sequence goes on along the minus strand of CM057473.1, from coordinate 31,456,044 downwards.
ATTTTTAACAAGTTCCTAGGTCATTTTGATGCCTCTGGTCCAGGGAAGACACCTTGAGAACCATTGGTTTAATAAAATGTGAATGGAAAGAGCAGAAACTTTGAGCCACTGAGTGATTTGCAAGTATCTCTTCTTTTTTCCCTCATCTTCTGTGGAAATCTACAACATTTCACATCTTCTCCATTAGCCTGGGTTCTAGCTTGAGGACATGGAGCAGAGACCATACAATGGAAGACACATAGAATACACGTAAAATGAGTGAGAACTAATCCTTGATGCTTCCTGCAACTAAGATTTTCGATTTGTTTTGTTACATTTTCATAGCATACATAAATTAAACCAATCTCACTGAAAAATTTGCTTTACAATTATTTTTTAAAACCAATATTAGAAAAAAATATATTATAAGCAGAGAAAATATTTTCTATATTTCTTTACTTTCCTTGATTAAGCACCTCAGAAATAAATTTGCATTCATTTCTTGTTTTTAACTGTGTTCAACATCTTTGTATCCAAACTTAAAAGCATATAAGAGTTTACTAGGTAATTATGCATATTAAAACGAATGATTTATTTCATTTTTACAAATCATGGTTGAAAATTTTGGTAGTATTTTTTAAAATCTCATTTGCATAACTAAAAAAGTGTGGTGACTAGTTGTTTGCACTGACTAAGATTATAAATAATTTCTTAACAGTAAATGCATGATGCAACTAGTAACCATAATATTACATACAAGACTAATGATATCTAGGAAATAAGTGAATAACTGTTTATTTTCTAAATATGTAAATTCCAATTGATGAGTGAATTTAATGTTGAGTTTAAAGAAAGTTATTCTGTATTTTCTCAAAGTTATCCATCATCTGCTGTTGTTGTTGTGTGCTGTCAAGTCGAATTTGACTCACAGTGACCCTATATGACAAAGTAGAATAGCCCCATAGGATTTCCAAGGCTGTAATCTTTACAGGAGCAGGTAGCCAGGTATTTTCTCCTGGGGCGCCACTGGATGGGACTGAACCACTGACCTTTTGATTAGCAGCTGATCACTTTACCTTTGTGCCATGAGGGCTCCTTCATCATCTACTAGAAATAATATATCCCATAAATAAAACATGCTAAAAACATAAATAAGGGTAGCATTTTTAAATGACTCCAGAGTACTGGCTATTACTTTTTTTAAGCCACAATCTTTATACTTTAGAAATACAAAAACAAAAAATTCTTCAAATCTCATGTTCTGTATTGTCATTCAGATAAGAGCACTGGAAACATCTGAGCTACTATATAGAAAACATCCTTTAAACAAATTTTACTTGTCATATCTTGAAAAATCAAATTACACATATGAATCAGATAAATGTATCTTAAATACCCTCCAATTTCTTACAAGATTATATCAGCACTATGAGATCATTCAATTCTAAAAGATTAAACGATAAAGACCCACAAATTGAAAAGATCAGACAATTTTTCATCGTTAGATCTCTCTGATTGAAGTACAACAAACTACCCATCTAAAATTGTATAAATGACTGTTGAATGAAAGATAGAATACTTCTCTTTTTCACTTAGTGAATTACTCAATTGTTTTGTTTTTTAAAATCATTGCTTTAGATAATCTATGTATATAAAAATTTTTCTTGACAATTTCAATAATATGATATTAAAATAGTATTGTTTATGTAAATAAGATATACACACGTGTGTGTGTCCATATGATATGTATCACTTATATATCATAGTTTTCTCGAGTGAGAGCTCTTAACTCATGAAATATCTTTCTTGAAATAAGGCAGAGCATTGTAACAACAAATGAGAATTCAAGTAATTTTGAAAATCTGAGATTCATAGGGATGCTAGTTGTTCACACTATTTAATTTTGGAGAAAGGGAAAAGTGCCCATCTTTACCAATTTTTAAACCGTTTATTTTTATTTCTTCATACTTTAGAGACTGAAGAAGACAATCATGAGACTTTACATGTCATTTTTCCATGATAAACCTCCTATAAATCAATGAAAATAATTTAGTATAAAATTTTACCCTAAAAAAGGAAACATTAATTTTACAACTCTAAATGTCAATATATGTCAAAAGCCTCACAAAGAACTGTGTGAGTATAATTCCTGTGTGTTTACACATGCACATACATATAAATCTACAGATGTATAGATTTATATGTATTTATATATTATTTATGTATGCCTATATTAAAAAAAAATCTGTTGCCATCGAGTCTTTTCTGACTCATAGGGACCCTATAGGACAGAGTAGAACTGTCCCATAGGGTTTCTAAGGAGCGGCTGGTAGATTTGAATTGTCAACCTTTTGGTTAGCAACCCTAGCTCTTAACCACTGCGCCACCTATGGGGCAGATCTACTTTGTCAGACGGGGTCACTGTGAGTCAAAATCTACTTGATGGCATCCAACAACAATAACATATATGCGTGAGGAGTCTCTTGGTTGCACAGTTAAGCTCCGGACCACTAATTGAAAGGTTGGCAGTTTGAAACTACCCAAAGACGCCTTGGGAGAGAGGCTTGGTGATCTGCTTCTGAAAAGTCACAGCTGTGAACACCCTACGGAACTAGTTCTACTCTGACACACATGGGGTCGCCATGAGTCTGAGTCTACTCCACTGAGTCACAATCAACTAGAAAGCAACTAATAACAACAACAACATATGTGTATGGAGTCCCTGGGTGGTATAAAAGGTTAATAAACTCAGCAGCTAACTGAAAGAATGGAAGTTCAAGTCCACACAGAGGTGCCTCAGAAGAAAGGTCTGGTGATCTACTTCCAGAAAATCAGCCATTGAAAACCCTATGGCGCACAGTTCTACTCTGATACATGTGAGGTTGCCATGAGTTGAAATCTACTTGACAGCAACTGGTTTAACTGCGTGTGTATGTGTATATGTATGTGTGTGTATATATAAATGCACATTTACGCATACGCCTGTATCTTATACCTGTATTATACACACAACACACACACACACACACACACACGTATGTACAGCTTTATTTGGCCTTTGAATAAATATATAAATTCTGGTTCCCATATATTCTTATAAAGTATATATACTTTGTGAGGCATTTTTTTGGTATTCTTGTTTTTGTTTTTAGTACAGGCTTATTTTTATTCATCCATTTGATATTTTTCCATTTATCTTCTACTCATTATAAATACTCTACATGGGAGTTTGCCTAATACAGCTTGTCTAACACAATTTTTAATGTGTGAGATAGATGCAGCTAAAATTTAAATATCCCATATTTTATATGGGAACCCTGGTGGTGTAGTGGTTAAGAGCTACCCTGCTAGCTAAAAGGTCGGCAGTTCCAATCTACCAGGAGCTCCTTGGAAACCGTATAGGGCAGTTCTACTCTGTCCTATAGGGTCGCTATGAGTCGGAATTGACTCTACAGCAATGGGTTTGTTTTTCTTTTTTATATATATTATTCATTAAATTTGTATCCACTTCAGAAATGTTATTTTTTTTTTTTTAATTTTTCTCTAAGGAATATACTTAATAATTTTACTTCTGGAAAAGTCTGACTCCTGGCTAAAAACCTATGTGTGTTTTTTCAGGTCTGACCATAGGCAATTACTAAGGCTTTACCTGGCAGGCCTCAGGAGGAAAACTGCCCTCCTCACATCAGATTTAGGGCAAAGCCACCAAATCACAATCTCTGAAAAAGAGTTTCTGTCAGGGATTATGGCCCCCACCAGCCAAGTTCCTTCGAATACCTTCATTCCTAGTCTGCACACCTCATACAGAGGCTTCTCTTTAAGGAGGTATTGGGCAGAAGCCTTCCACAGGCTCCTCTGCTAAAGCCTCCTTATCAGGGGAAACTGGGGGAGAAACCTCATACTTTTCCCCGTTCTGACTCAGCATTTTGTGCTTTTCCACCCCTAGCCCTTGTCCCAGTTCTGTCTCCCAGTCCCTGGGGCCCATAAAACTGCAGGAGCCTTTTGTTCAGGGCTCCCTGAACGCTGAGATGGGTGCCCACATCTGTGCTGGTCCACGTTGTTACTGTTACCTGGATGCTGTTCCTGGGAAAATATGGAATAGAGGGGAGGCAGCACCTTCTCTGGGTTTAAGCTCTCAGTTGTACTATCACAGTAATTGGTTAATGGCTTGAGCGTTGCTTTCAGTTGTGTCATTGCCTTATTTGGCTGCGTGGATAACTGAGAGCTAATCTCAGATCTCTCCAGCTCAGCTCAGCTCCAGAACAATTCACAGCTAATACGAATAGCAACTGCAATCCCATCTATTTAGTAAAATATATTGCAGACAATTCTTATCTTCTGATGTAGCTAGACTTTCCAGCAGATTAAATGGAGAAAATTAGGATCAACTCAGTACAGCCCAAGTGTAGCTAGACTTTCCAACAGATTAAAAGGAGAAAATTAGGATCAACTCAGTACAGCCCAACAGAACTGTCCAAAGTAATACTTTCAAGACATAATTAGTGGTTATTAAGTATCATATAAAATTTTGAGGAAAGTTAAAAAAAAAAACTTTTTTTTTAACACCATCTGTATTTGAAAAACAGTAAGAATAATGTCACTTATAACTTACAAAGATTGAGGTGAACATACCTAATATGGATTTCCTTTTAATTTATAAATATAAATAAAATTACTAGTTATTTTTTAAATGTTTGTGTTTTAACAAAAAACATAAGTTGACTTTTAAAGCAAATATTTACATTTTCAACTGACCTTCTTAACCTAGTTAATTCAAGTTTTCTAGCATTTAAATTTTCCATCCGTTTTAAAAAGTCTGTACTCTAACTGTACAGAACTTAAAGCCAAAAACAAAAAGACCATGATTAATTAATGTGGATATATCTAATTACAAAGAGTCGCCAGGTAGGTTTGTTCTTAGATTTTATCTTGAGGCACATTACACTGAGAAATTCAAAGTGAATTTAGATTAGTTAAAAAAAAAACAAAAAACCAAACCCATTGGCGTGGAGTTGATTCTGACTACTTAACCACTACACCACCAGGGTTTCTGATTAAAAGAGTATCATAAATGGAATTAAATATGCAGTTTTCTAAATGGTAAAATATTTACTTATTTAGTCCAAGTTTGTCCACAAGCTCCCTAGTAATTTTTTGGATATTTAATACTGTATATGCTATATTTTTAGAAGTTATTTCATTAATTTCTGTCTTGGCTTCATTTTAAAATCATAATTCAGAATAGTGATTATTATTATTTAAAATTGTAGTTTTCATGTGTACATCCTTTTAAAGTTAAATTATTTTCTTAAGTGAATTAAAAATACCATATCTGTTTTGGGAAGATACAAGTCTTTGCTGAGTTGACAGGCCATGCTACTTAAAAATAAAATACATATATGTATGTATATGTACATATATACATACATACATATATATATGTGAGCATGTATCATTTGAGAATTGAAAAATCAGTTAATGATAAATTCCAATTGAATGATACATTAACTTCCCTATAATTATGCAGTTTCTGAATGATAAAATTAGGTTTCATGTTCTATTAACATTATTATACCTGATACTTTACTAGGCTTTTTTTTTTTTTTTAATTTTTATTGTTGTACTTTAAGGAAAAGTTTACAATTCAAGGTAGTCTCTCATACAAAAATTTATACATACATTGTTATGAGATCCTAATTGCTCTCCCTATACTGTGACAGCACACTCCTCCCTTCCACCCCTGATTTCCCGTGTCCATTCAACCAGCTCCTGACCCTCTCTGCGTTTTCATCTCACGTCCTGACAGAAGTTGCTCATTTAGTCTCATGTATCTACTTGAGCAAAGAAGCATACTCTTCACGAGTATCATTCTATGTCCCATAGTCTAGTCTAATCTTGTTTGAAGAGGTGGCCACGGGAATTGATTTAGCTCTGGGTTGGCAGAGAATCCAAGGGACATGCTTTCTGGGGTCCCTCCAGTCTCAATCAGACCATTAAGTCTGGTCTTTTTACTAGAATTTGAGTTCTGAACCCCACCTTTCTCCTGCTCTATCAGGGACTCTGTACTGTGTTCCCTGTCAGGGAGGTCATTGGTGGTAGCCATCCAGTTCTTCTGGTCTCAGGTTGATGGAGTCTCTGGTTTATGTGGCCCTTTCTCTTTGGCTAATACTTCCCTTGTGTCTTTGGTGTTCTTCATTCTCCTTTACTTTTTATTCCAGTTGTGCTGACTTCCCCCGTAGTGTGTGCTGTCCTTCCCTTCACCTAAGATAATTCTTATCTACTATCTAGTTAGTGAATAACCCTCTCCCTCCCTCTCCACCCTCATAACCATCAAAGAATGTTGTCTTTTGTGTTTAAACCTTGTCTTGAGTTCTTATAATAGTGGACTTATACAATATTTGTCCTTCTGTGACTGACTAAATTCACTCAACATAACGCCCTCCATGTTATTTGATGTTTCATGGATTCATCTTTGTTCTTTATTGCTGTGTAGTATTCCACTGTTCAAATATACCATAATTTCTTTATCCATTCATCCATTGATGAGCTCCTAGCTTGTTTCCATCTTTTTGCCATCATGAACAGTGCTACAATGAATACAGGTGTGCATACATCTATTTGTGTGATGGCTCTTATTTCTCTATGATATATTCCAAGGAGTGAGATTTCTGGATCGTATGGTACTTCTATTTCTAGCTTTTTTAAGGAAGTTCCAAATCGATTTCCAAAGTGGTTGTACCATTCTACATTCCCACCAACAGTGTATCAGTATTCCAGTCTCTCCACAACCTCTCCAACATTTATTATTTTGTGTTTTTTGCATTAATGCTAGCCTTGTTGGGGTGAGATGGTATATCATTGTAGTTTTGATTTGCATTTCTCTAATTGCTAATGATCGTGAGCATTTCTTCATGTGTCTGTTAGCTGCCTGAACGTCTTCTTTGGCGAAGTGCCTGTTCATATCCTTTGCTCATGTTTTTATTGCATTATTTGTCTTTTTGTTGTTGAAGTTTTGCAGTATCTTGTAGATTTTAGAGACTAAACACTGATCAGATTTGTTGTAGCCAAAAATTTTTTCCCAGTTTGTAGGTTGTCTTTTTACTCTTTTGGTGAAGTCTTTTGATAAGCATAAGTGTTTGATTTTTTAGGAGCTCCTAGTTATCTAGTCCCTCTTCTGGTGCTTGTGCATTGTTATTTATGGTTCCTATTGTGTTTATGCCATGTATTAGGGCTTCTAGAGTTGTCCCTATTTTTTCTTCCATAATCTTTATCATTTTTGATTTTATATTTAAGTCTTTGATCCATTTTGAGTTAGTTTTTGTGCATGATGTGAGGTATGGGTCTTGTTTCAGTTTTTTGCAGATGGATATCCAGTTACACCAGACCATTTGTTAAAGAGACTGTCTTTTCCCCAATTAACAGACTTTGGGCCTTTGTCAAATATCAGTTGCTCATGGATGGATGAATTTATGTCTGGATTCTCAATTCTGTTCCATTGGTCTATGTATCTGTTGTTGTACCAGTGCCAGGCTGTTTTGAGTATGATGGCGGTATAATAGGTTCTAAAATCAGGTAGTGTGAAGCCTCCCACTTTGCTCCTCTTCTTGAGAAATGCTTTACTTATCTGGGGCCTCTTCCCTTTCCATATGAAGTTGGTGATTTGTTTCTCTATCTCATTAAAAACTGCAGTTAGAATTTGGATCAGGATTGCATTGTATCTGTAGATCACATTCGGTAGAATTGACATTTTCACAATATTGAGTCTTCCTATCCATGAGCAAGGTATGTTTTTCCATTTATGCAGGTCTCCTTTGGTTTCTTGCAGTAGTGTCTTGTAGTGTTCATTGTATAGGTCTTTTACATCTCTGGTTAGATTTATTCCTAAGTATTTTATCTTCTTGGTGGCTATTGTAAACGGTACTGATTTGGTGATTTCCTCTTGGAAATTTGTTTGTTGGTGTAGAGAAATTCAACTGATTTTTGTATGTTTATCTTTTATCCTGATACTTTGCTGAAATATTCTCTTAGTTCCAGTAGTTTTCTTGTGGATTCTTTGGGATTTTCTGTGTATAAAATCATATCATCTGCAAATAGATGATAGTATTTCTTCTCTACCAATTTGGATGCCCTTTGTTTTTTTTTCTAGCCTAATTGCTCTGGCTGTGACCTCTAGCACAATGTTGAATAAGAGTGGCGATAAAGGGCAGCCTCATCTGGTTTCTGTTCTCAAGGGGAATGCTTTCAAAGTCTCCCATTTAGGCTGATCTTGGCTGTTGGCTTTGTATAAATACTATTAATTATGTTGAGGAATTTCCCTTCTGTTTCTATTTTGTGGAGAGTTTTTATCATGAATGGGTGTTGGACTTTGTCAAATGCCTTTTCTGCATAGATTGGTCAGATCACTTGGTTCTTGTGATGGATTACATTGTTTTTCTAATGTTGAACCATCCCTGCATACCTGCTATAAGTCCCACTTGATCTAGATGAATTATTTTTTTGATAGTTGCTGAAATCTAATGGCTAGAATTTTGTTGAGTATTCTTTGTGTCAATGCTAATGAGGGATATTGGTCTGTAATTTTCTTTTTTTTTTTTTTTTTTTGTGGTGTCTTTACCTAGTTTTGGTATCAGGGTTATGATGGGTTCATAGAATGAGTCTGGGAGTATTCCACCATTTTCTATGCTCTGAAATACCTTTAGTAGTAGTGGTGTTAACTATTCTCTGAAAGTTTGGTAGAATTCTCCAGTGAAACTCTAAGGGCCAGGGCTTTTTTTGTAGGGAGTGTTTTAATTGTCTTTTCAATTTCTTCTGTTGTTATAGGTTTATTTAGTTGTTCTACCTCTGTTTGTGTTAGTTTAGGTAGATAGTGAGTTTCTATAAATTTGTCCATTTCTTCTAGGATTTCAAATTTGTTAGAGTACAATTTTTCATAGTAATCTGTTATGATTATTTTAATTTCAGTTGGGACTATTGTGATGTCAAGAATTGCATTTCTTATACAGGTTATTTGCTTCCTCTCCTTTTCTTCTTTTGTCAGTTTGGCCAAAGGTTTATCAATTTTGTTGATCTTTTCAAAGAACCAGCTTTTGGTCTTCTTAACTCTTTCAGTTGTTTTTCTATTCTCTATTTAATCTAATTCTGCTCTAATTATTATTATTTTCTTTCTTTTTCTGCTCGAGGGCTTCTTTTGCTGCTCTCTTTCTACTTGTTCCAGTTGTAGGGTTAATGTTCTGATTTTGGCCCTTTCTTCTTTTTGGATGTGTGCATTTATTGCTATAAACTTAACTCTGAGCACAGCATTGCTTTTGTTATGTTCCAAGGCTTCTGGTAGAATGGGTCTTCATTCTCATTTGATTCTATGAATTTCTTTATTCTGTCCTTAATTTCTTCTATAACCCAGTAGTTTTGAGCAAAGTGTTGCTCAGTTTCCATGTGTTTGAATTTTTTTGCTTGCTTTCTCTGTTATTGATTCTACTTTTATGGTTTTATGGTCAGAAAAGATGGTTTGTAATGTTTCATTGCTTTGGATTCTGTTAAGATTTGCTTTATGGTCTAATATGTGGTCTATTCTGGAGAATGTTTCATGTGGTTTGGAAAAGAAAGTATACTTGGCTGCTGTTGGGTGGAGTGTTTGGTATATGTCCATTGGATCAAGTTGGTTGATTGTAGCATTTAGATCTTCTGTTACTTTCTTGAGCTTCTCTCTGGATGTTCTGTCTTTCACCAAAATTGGTGTGTTGAAGTCTCCTACTACTGTTGGAGAGCTGTGTATCTCTCTTTTCAATGCTGTTAGAGTTTGTTTTATGTATTTTGGAGCCCTGTCGTTGGGTGCATAAATATTTATAATAGTTATGTCCTCCTGGTATATTGACCCTTTCATCATCGTATAGTGTCCTTCCTCATCCTTTGTGATGGATTTTAAAGTGTATTTTGTCAGAGATTAATATTGCTATTCCCGTTCTTTTTTGAGTGTTGTTTGCTTCATATATTTTTTTCCATCCTTTGAGTATTATTTTATTTGTGTCTTTAAGTCTAAGGTGTGTCTCTTGTAGGCAGCATATAGACAGCTCATGTTTTTTATCCAATCTGCCACTCTCTGTCTCTTTATTGGTGTGTTTAGTCTATTTACATTCAGCATAATTATTGATAAGAATGAGTTTTAGTGCTACCATTTTGATGTCTTTTTTTGTGTGTTGTTCACAGTTTCTTTGTTCCACTTAATTTTCTGTGCTGAGTCATTTTTCTTTATGTATTTTCTTCTCGTCTTTTTCATGGTTGTTGATTTTGTATTTGCTGAGTCTTTATATTTTTCTTCTTTTTTATTTTTATGTGTAAGGCTGTTAGTTTCCTTTGTGGTTACCTTAATATTTACCCCTATTTTTCTAAGTTTAAACCAGTCTTTTATTTTTGTGACCTTAACTGCCTCTGTACATGAAAAATCTATGACTACATTTTTTAGTCCCTGTTTTGTTTTAATGTTGTCATCTTTTACATATTGACACCTCTGCTTCCCTATTTTCAGTGTTTTAGCTTTGATTTATTTTTGTGACTTCCCTGTCTGGGTTGATATCTGGTTCTTCTGTCCTGTGTTCTAGTCTTGGGTTGTTATCTGATGTCATTCATTTTCTAACCGGAGGACTCCCTTTAGTATTGCTTGTGATTTTGGTTGGTTTTTGCAAATTCCCTAAACTTCTGTTTATCTGGAAATGCCCTAATTTCACCATTATATAGAGAGACAGTTTTGCTGGATATATAATTCTTGGCTGGCAATTATTTTCCTTCAAGGTTTTACGTATGCCATCCCATCGCCTTCTTGCGTGCATGGTTTCTGCTGAGTAGTCCAAGCTTAGTGTTATTGACTCTCCTTTGTAGATGACTTTTCGTTTCTCACTAGCCACTCTTAAAATTCTCTCTTTATCTTTGGTTTTGGCAAGTTTGATTATAATATGTCTTGGTGACTTTCTTTTGGGATCTACCTCATGTGGGGTTCAATGAGCATCTTGAATAGATATCTTGTCATCTCTCAGGATATCAGAGATGTCTTCTGCCAACAAATCTTCAACAATTCTCTCTGTATTTTCTGTTACCCCCCACCCCCCATTCTGGTATTCCAGTCACTCGTAGGTTATTCCTATTGATAGAATCTCACATGATTCTTAGGGTTTCTTCATTGTTTTTAATCCTTTTATATGATTTTTTCTCAAATAAGTCGGTGTCAAGTGCTTTATCTTCAATATCACTAATTCTGACTTCCATTGCCTCAGTTCTGGTCCTATGCCTTTCTATTGAGTTGTCTAATTCTGAAATTTTATTGTGAATCTTCTGGATTTCTGATTGCTGTCTCTCTATGGATTCTTGCAGCTGTTAAATTTGTCATTATGCTCTTCTCTAATCTTCTTAAGTTCCTCTGTTGCTAAGTCAGTGTTTAGCCGGATCTCCTTCCTGATATCTTGAAGAGTTCTGTATATTAATCTTCTGTATTCTGCCTCCAGTAATTCCAAGAAATTGTCTTCCTCCAGAAAATTAGTTGATTCTTTATTTTGAGAGCCTGCTGAAACCATCATGGTCCATCTCTTTATGTGATTTGATATTGTTGTCAGCCATCAGTATGTTATTATACTTATTTATTTTATGTTTGCTTACTGTGTCCGAGCTTCCTGTTTTGTTTTGTTTTGATACGCGTAGATAGGCTGCTTATGTGTGCTAGCCCTATCACCAGCGCCCCTGAAGCACCAATGTCCTGTCACCAGGTGGCCAGGCCTGCCACTAAGTATGTGAGCCCAAGAGTCTGCCCACTCCTCCTGTTTATGGTTCAACTCAGGTGTCCAGGTAGTTTGCCACCAAGTGTTTGGTGCAGGCTCTCACCTACAGTTCTAGACAGGCATGGGTGATTGGTGTAGGCACAGGCATCTGGCTGTAGCAGGGGGACACACACTGAGCAGGGCAGGGGGCCGACAGCTGCCCCTGAGTGTGAGGAGGAAAGCGTGTCCCTGTTCCCTAGAGTGTATAGGTGGTTGGGTTTTGCAGCCTGACTATGAGCACTGTATACTCTTGGCCGTAAGGACTGGGGGGCACTTCTTATTCTTGGGTCCCTGTCTCAGGTGCCTAGGTGGTGTGTTTGGAGCCACCAGTCCTGAGGCCCCTGATGTGGGTAGGTGAAGACCCTGCTTAATGGGTAAAGCAGTGTCATATGTCATGAACCTGCCACTTCAGAGCTGAAACAGTTGAAGTTAGACTTCAGTTATATACCCTGTTGTACTGTGGTAGTGAGTGCCTATGCTGTTGAAATGGGCCCACACAAGTCTATGCAGGGGGAAAAGCACTCAAAGACCATGGAGACCTTATGGTTGTGCCTAGGCCAAGGAGCTGTGCCCACCCTGAGATCCTGGCTTAGGGGAGCCAGCAGACTATTTTTTCCCCAGTTTGTTAACGCTTTCCCTCTCCAAGGCCGGGAGAATGGCTCAGGGTGAATGAGGGTTCCTACTTCTGGCCCAGGGGACTCAGCAACCACTTAAGCCATCCCAGACCCAGTGCAGAGCAGGTAGAGGGGAGGTAAATGGAAGAGAGTTTTTTCCCAAAGGTGTAGCAGGTGTTTTTGATACACACAGTAGGTCAGATGGAAGTACTTATCATTTACTGATCAAGGGCTGCTTCTCACTGGTTCTCGACGGCCAAGTAGACTCTCTGCTGCTGAGTCTCTCCTGATGTGGAAAATGCCCCCCAAGTGCCACTGCTTGCCTCACCACACACCACAAACTGATCCTGCCTGAAGGGCTCCGTTTACTGCCGGGTCAGGTCTGGCAACTCCTTGCTGCTTCCGAACCGTCTCTCCCTCCCGCTGCTACTCAGTGTGATTCCTCAACTTTGTCTTTGATGTTCAGGGTGCGTAGATTGTCGTATGTAATTGATTCACTTGTCTTTTAAGGTCTTTGTTGTAAGAAGGACCTCTGGAAGCATCTGCCTACTCTGCCATCTTGACCCCGCCTCTTCACTAGACTTTTGAAGTTTCATCTTATTTGGGCCCAGTATTTACATTCCTCTGTGAACTCTTCTATGCTTCCTGACCCTGTAGTTTATGAAGTATGTCTGGGGATAGGTTATCAGGAGGGACCAGTTCCTGGAGAAGGACATCATGACTGCTGAAGTAGAGAGTCAGTAAAAATGAGGAAGGCCTTTCAGGAGATGGGTTGACACAGTAGTTGCAACAATGTTCTCAAACTTAGCAAGGACTGTGAGGATGGCGCAGGACTGGGCATGTTTTGTTCTATTGTACACAGAGTCACTATGAGTTGGAACCGACTCGACACAGCCTGAAAACAAGTGGATTCTTTAAATTATTATCAGATTTATTTGACTTTTCAACATCCTGAAGACAATCTATCACTCTCACTCTATTATCTTACCTTGTTTATTTTTAGTTCACCATTGCATACATTTTTATTTGAATTCTTCACTCAGGTTCATTTCATACACCTCCCGGTGCACCTGTACCCATTATATTTTATTAAATTTGACAATTGAAAGCAAATGGTATTGACAGATCCTTGTTGAATGTAATTAATTAACAAGAACGCTCTTGAATCAATTAATCATGGTTTAACTCAAATTTAATTTTCTGATGCTCCAGGAAAGTAACCATTCATAAGTTTTAAGAGAAGACGGTGCATCCACATTAGTTGACCGTTTTGCAGTGATTTTGCTCAATTACTTTGACAAGTGTTATATCTTTTTTGATTAGCATCACTCTGAGAATTAAGGTTGTATAAATCCTAAACGCATTAACACTTGCAAAAGTAGGGAACACTAATGCCTCAATTTAATCAAATACTTTTCATGATGTATTTTGTCCTTCAATACTCCTGCAGAAAGCCTAATTTTTAAAGTAAAATTTAGTACCTGAAATATTGAACATTTTTAATGATATGACGTAGATTGTACTAAAAATGAATGCAAATGGTAAATTCATAACTCAGTATATTGATTTAAGCCTGCACTTTCATTCCAAACACATACCTGATTGTCATAGTTTAACAGTTAATATAAATGTGGTAACTCTGTTGCTGTTGATACAATTTCAACTCATAGTGAACCTATAGGACAGAGTAGAACTGCCCCAGGTTTCCAAGACTCTAATCTTGATGGGAGCAGATCTCCAGGTCTTTTCTCCCATGGAGCGGCTGGTAGATTCAAACTGCAGACTTTTTGGTTAACTGCGGAGATCTTAACCTTTGCACTACCAGGTAGCATCAGTAATATAAAAATCTAATATAAGATTTTTGTTGGCTTCATGAAGAATAGCTACAAAGTTTCAAGTTTTTAACATTGTATGATTTGTTTGTAAGCATAATTCTAAATAAGCATTCATGTTTGTTCTACATCTTAAATGATTAGAATGATAACATATTGTGTATTTTTTCCCATTGCTTTTTCATATACATAAACCATGTATAAATTATTTAATTTAAACTTGTCATTTTAAGGAGTTCTGAAACTATTCTATCATAACTAAAGAAGAAAACACTGTATTTTACACAACAAAACAAAATAAAAAACAAAAACAATGTCAACAAGAAATATTTTTTTCTGTTATGAGACAGAGGAAATTATCTGAACTTAATAAAAATAAATGGAAAACTAAACATTTGCTTTGTTCTAAATTAGATTCAAAATGGTGAATATAAGGGCAAATATAATTAGACTTTTATACATATTACTCATGTTGACTGCTTTTTGGTGACTGACTTAATAATTTCAAACAAGTGCTTTTCTGAACTTACGTCAAGCAACCTATGCAATTGTTTGAATTTATGGAAAACAAACTTTTTTTTTAAGAATTGGTAAAATTATTACCTCTGAATTTCTATGTAAAACCAAAATATATAATACCCCTGAATTAACTGAAAAGATAAAACAGGGGAAGCAGAAGGCTTTTAGGGTTATTTTTGGCTCTCAATTTCTGTTAGATGTTTGACTCTTCCAAGTGGTTAAGAGTTTTAAGATTCAAACTGCTTAGTTTGGAATTGGAAAATAAAAACTCTTTGATCACATGTTATTAAATGAAGAATTTATGTTTGGCTTCCTGCATTTTGAGTAAGAAATGATAAAATGAAATTAAAGTCCATAGAAAATGAATTTGCCATCCAGAATAGTTTAAAACAATTTTGAAGTTAAATTATTTTTTTTAACTTGATAAGTTTAAAACATTAGGTTACAATTCTCCCAGTAATCTCAATATGAATTAATCCCTCAGAAAATCTATGAATTCATTTAAGTAATTCTACATTAAAATTAATGTATAAAATATTCCCATAATTTTTTCCATAACGTGTTTATTGTTGTGTATTTCATGTATTATGCACTGCCTATGTGCTGAGCAATATGCTAAATTCTTTCAATGGATAATTTCCTATAATTCTTACAATAACCTCATGAAATAGATATCCTTACCCTCAACTGATATCTGGAAAAGTTGAGCCTTTAAGAGTTTGTCATCTGTCTTATATCACATGGCTATTAAGTGTCAAACTCAGGAATCAAACCCTGATACTTTACTGGGCTTTTAAGGCTTTAGCTCATTTGGGCCAAGTTTATACATTACTCTGTGACCTTTTCTATGCCTCCTGACCCTATATTTTTTGAGGTATGTGTCATGGATTAGACTATGTTCCCCAAAAAATGTGTGTAACAATTTGGCTGGGCCATGATTCCCAGAATTGTGTGCTTGGCCTCAATTTTGTGATTGTAGTTTTATGTTAAAGAGGATTAGGGTGAAATTGTAACACCACCTTTACCCAGGTCACTTCCCTGATCCATTGCAAAGGGAGCTTCCCTGGGGTGTGGCCTGCACCACCTTTTATCTCTCAAGAGATAAAAGGAAAGGGAAGCAAGCAGAGAGTTGGGGACCTCATACCATCAAGAAAGCAGTGCCAGGAACAGAGCGCATCCTTTGGACCGGGGTCCCTGTGCCGAGAAGCTGTTAGTCTGGGGGAGCACTGATGGGAAGGCCTAGAGAGAGAGAGAGCCTTCCCGTGGAGCTGACACCCTGAATTTGGACTTTTAGCCTACTTTACTGTAAGGAAATAAATTTCTCTTTGTTAAGCCATCCACATGTGGTATTTCTGTTGTAGCAGCACTGGATGACTAAGACAGTATGTCTAAGGAATGTTCTGCAGTGTACAAAGTGAAATATTTAAATTATTTACTACTAAATTGGTATTTAATTATTATTAACTAAAGCTCATATTTTTTCACCCTAAAGGAAAGCACTGCTAATCTTCTTAAGAGAGTAGATCACATTTGATGTCTCTGTTTCCTCCCTTCATATTCTTTCCTCATTTATTTTAATTCCTCTGTCCTGATGTCTATCCTGATGTCAATCTAGGGCAAACTTTGTCTGTATTGTTTACCCAGGGCATCTGCTTTAAAAATGACCTCTACAGTGTCCTATCTACTAACACTTACTGTTACATTTGACTTAGTTGATCACTCTGAAGAATACTTTTTCTTTTTTAAATATTTAGTTCTCTCTTTTTTCCAATTACATTAATATATTATCTACAGTAAAGTATGAAACATACATAAAAATTAAAGAAAATGCTTCCAACGTTTTATTTTTATTTTTTATTGTATTTCAGGTGAAGGCTTTCAGAACAAATAGTTTCTCATGAAACAGTAGTACACATATTGTTTTATGACATTGGTTAACAACCCCACACCATGTAAACCCTCTCCCTTCTCGACCTTTTTTTTTTTTTTTTTTTTGCTGAAAATATACATAGCCAAAGATACACCATTTCAAAAATATCTACGTGCACAGTTCAGAGACATTGACTATGCTCTTCCAATTGTGCTGCTATTCTCACTTTAGATGAAGGCTTACAGAACAAAATAGTTTCTCATTTAACAGTTACTACAAATGTTGCCCTATGAGAATGGTTAACAACCTCACAACACATCAACACTATCCTTACCCAACCTTGGGTTCCCTATCATCAGCTTTCCTGTCCCCTTCTTCCTTCTGGCTCTTGTCCCTGGACTTCTGTACCTCATTAGTCCCATTTGGTTTTATGGGGCTGTCCACTTCCCGGCTGAACGGTGAACCTCGGAAATGACTTCAACACTGAGCTAAAAGGGTGTCTGGGGGCCATACTCTCGGGATTTCTCCAGTCTCCTTTAGGCCAGTAAATCTGGTCTTTTTTTTGTGAGTTAGAATTATGTTCTACATCCTTCTCCAGTTCTGTCCAGACCCCTCTTTTGTGATCCTGGTCAGAGCAGTCAGTAGTGGTAGCCAGGCACCATCAAGCTGTACTGGACTCAGTCTGGTGGAGAACTTAGTAGCTTGGTCCACTAGTCCTTTGGACTAATCTTTTCCTTGTATCCTGTTCTCTTCATTCTCCCTT
This sequence comes from Dugong dugon, assembly GCA_030035585.1. Taxonomy (NCBI): domain Eukaryota; kingdom Metazoa; phylum Chordata; class Mammalia; order Sirenia; family Dugongidae; genus Dugong; species Dugong dugon. The sequence continues at coordinate 31,438,666 of CM057473.1, read as the reverse complement.
GCTCCCGAAGGGATGAGACGAGTGGAATATCTTAGATGGCTGCTCAGAGGCTTTTGAGACCCCAGATGCTACTCACCAAGGTAGAATGTAGAACATTGTCTTTATGAACTGTGTTATGCCAATTGAGCTAGATGTTCACTGAGACCATGGTCCCCACAGCCCTCCCCCCAGCAATTTAGTCCCTCAGGGAGTTTGGATGTGTCTATGAAGGTTCCATGACCTTTCCTTGCACAAGTTGTGCTGCTTTCCCCCGTATGGTGTACTGTCTCACCCTTCACCCAAGATACCACTTATCTATTGCCTATTTAGTATTTCCTCTCCACCCCTCCCATCCCTGGTAACCAACAAAGATTGTTACATTCTTTGTGTGAAATTTTTCATGGGTTTTTACAACAGAGACCTCATACAATATTTGTCCTTTTGTGATTGACTTATTTCACTCAGCATAATGTCCTCCAGTTTTACCCATGTTATGAGATGGTTCACAGATTCATTGTTCTTTTTTCTCATTGCATAGTACTCCATTGTGTATATGTACCATAGTTTGTTTATCCATTTATCTGTTGATGGTCATCTAGGTTGTTTCCATTGTTTTGCTATTGTGTGACTTTTAATAAATTCACATCTTTGTTTCTAAGGTGTGTCTCTTGTAGACAGCATATTGATGGATCCTGTTTTCTTATCCATTCTGTCACTCTCCATCTCTTTATGGGTGCATTGAGTCCATTTACATTCAGTGTAATTATTGATAGACATGAGTTTGTTGCTGTCATTTTGTACTGCCTTTTTTTATTGTGCTGAAGTTTTCTTTGTTCTTCTTACTCTCTTATGCTGAGTTACTTTTGTTTGTGGATTTTTTTTTGATTTCTTTTGTTTTTGTAGGTTTTGTTTTTGCTGAGACTATGTTTTTAGTTTTTATTTTTATGAGTATGTTTATTAACTTTCTTTGTGGTTACCATGAATTTTACCCTTATCTTTCTAAGTTTGAAGCAGTCTACCATTACTTGGTATCGCCTTGCCTTCCTCTCCATCAGAAGGTTCTATACCAATGCCATTTATTCCCTCTTCTATTGTTTTGATGTTGTTGTCATTTACTGATTAACTGCTCTGATTTTCTGTTGTATTTATTTTGGTTTTGGATAGCCCTTGAGAGTTCCTTTCCTAGATTGATGTCTGGTTGGTACGATCCTGCATCCTAGATTCTGCCTGTGAGCCAAAGTTGTTTGTTCTAGATCGAAGAACTTCCTTTAATAAATTCTTGTAAGTTTGGTTTGGCTTTTACATATTCCCTTAATTTCTGTTTATCTGGAAATGACCTAATTTCACCATCATATCTGAATAAGAGTTTTGCAGGATATATTATTCTTGGCTGGCAATTTTTTCTTTCAAGATTTTGTGTATGTTATCCCATTGCCTTCTTGCCTGCATGGTTTCTGCCAAATAATTTGAGCTTAGTCTTACTGTTTCTCCTCTGTATGTGACTTCTTGTTTTTCACGAGCTGCTCTCAGGATTCTTTGTTTGTCTTTTGGTTTTGACGAGTGTGATTATGATATCCCTTTTCTTTTGGGATCTCTCCTATATGGGCTTTGATGAGCTTCTTGGATGGCCAGCTCTTTATCTTTCATGATATTGGGGAAGTTTTCTGTCAGTAGTTCTTCAGTGATCCTCTCTGTTTTCTGTTTTCTCCCCCTGTTCTTGAACTCTGATCACTTGCAAATTTTTGCTTTTGATTGTATCCCACATAACTCTCAGGGTCTCTTCATTTTTCTTTGTTCTTTTTTCTGAGTTTTCCTGAAACAGAGTTGTATCCAAGTGTTTGTCTTCAATTCCACTGATCCTGTCTTCCACCGTTTCAAATCTGCTTCTCAGCCCTTCTATGACACAGTCCATTTCTGAAATCTTGTTGTTTATCTTTTGGGTTTCTAATTGTTGTTTTTGTATAATTTCTAGTTGTGAATTTATTTTGACATTTTGTTCCTGCATTATTTTCCTGAATTCTTCCAATTTTTTATCTGTACTTTCCATGAATTTGTCTATTTTTTCCTCATTTCTGTCTGCTTTTTGCTTCAGCTCTTGGAGAATTCTGAGTATTAGAGAGATTTGTATTCCCTATCAGGTCATTCTAGTGCCTTTTCCTCCACTGGAAAGTCATCTGGTGTTTTATATTGGATGCCTACTAGAACCATCCTGTCCTGTTTTCGTAAATGTTTTGATATTGTCTGCTGTCTTTGGGGCATTCAGTAGTTATTTTTCTCATTTATTGGTTGTAGATTTGTTTGTTTTGTCCCCCTTTTTTTTTTTTTTTTTTTTAATTTGGCTATGTCTGAGCAGGCAGACTGTGTGTTCTTTGTTTTTTGCTCATTTTGGGCACAATACTTTTCACCTCCTTCTACAACTAGCAGGGTTAGTCACTCAGATATGGTACGGCAGGGCAGGTCTAGCTGAAGAGGAGTTACTGGGATGGGTTGTTTGTGGCACTTACTACAGCCACCAGGGTGGGTAGGTTATCAGTGTAGGGCAGGTTCCAGTAGGCCATGCCTGCACTGCTTGGTGGTGTGATGTTAAGCACACCTCGTAGGTAGGCAGGATGTAGGGGGGAGATTGTTATGTGTGGAGCTAAGATGGATATGGGAGAGAGGAGAGAGGAACAGAGGCCAAAAACATACAAACAAATTAAAAAGAATGCTAGGGGAGCTTGCTGTTGGAGTGGAGAGATGAGAGTCTATGAAATGGAGAAAAACAGAAAGGGGAAGAGGAAGAAAAAAAAGAAAAGAAAATAATGAATAAATAAAAATTGGAAAGGTTAAAGAACAGCAAAGTTCTCAGGGATCCCATCGGTGAGGCTATGAGGTCTGGGGAAGTTGTTCTCTGGTGTTGCAGTACAGCCTGGCTAGAAGGCATAGAGGTATACAACGCCAGGTATTCAGGGAACAGAAAGTGAAGGAAGATATAGAGAGATGAGAAACTGAGTAATGATGAAAGACAGAAAGGAAAAAGAGGGAAAAGAAAACAAAACAAATAAAATAAAAAAGAACAGGACAAGTCCCCCCAAAAACAGAAAAAATAAAAAAAAAAAACTGACGAAGAAAGAAATGTCCTCTGGGATCCGTCTGCACATCTGTGCAATCTGAAGGGGTAGTTCTAAGCCATGCAGCACCACCTGGCCAGAATGGGCTCCCAACTCAAGAAAAGGAAAAGAAAGCAAACAAACAATTCAAAACAAACAAACGAACAAAAGCCCTGGGAACCCACCAACATGGCAGCCCAGACCAGGAAGCAGCTCCACACTCGAACAGAGCTCTGCAGCCCCTCAGGAAGAAGCAAAGATCGCGCACGGAGCCAGGTATTTGTGCGAAAGGAGAGGGAGGTGGTGAGAGGTAAGGAAGAAATCAAAAGAAGTGGAAAAAAGCAACACCAGCAGCCAACAAATGGCACTCAGAGAGCTGGCCTGTTTGGGTGGGTGGAATCCAAGCAACCAGTGCTTCCCAGACAAGAGATTGTGGCTGCGGGAAGCAGAGGAGGCCGAGTGGGGGTGAAGAAGCGTGTGGGGTGGGAAAGTGTATATCGCAAGTTACCGGTTGTTTTGTCTCCCACTGGAAGCTCCATGAAGCTGCTTTCTTGTACCCCTGTTTGCTGGTCTCCGATAGGAGTCCAAGATGGTGGATCTGCTCTGTGTTACCTGATAGGGGACCTCTGCATGAATCTCTCCTTGCTGTCCGTTCTCTGTCAGTTTTCTCACTCCATTTGGTGCTTGTCTGAGTTCTTTATCTCTTCATTTGATGTTTTAGGGTTTCAGGATTGTTGTTTTCTCTGTTTGGCTTAGTTTTTCGGATCTTTGCTGTGGAGGGACAGTGTGGTGCTTCTGCCTAGAGCGCCATTTTGCCAGAAGTCCCTCTGCATCCAACTTCTGCAATTTGATTAATTTTATTTCCTACAAAGTGGACTTTCATGAAATTGATGTAAGAATAGACTGGGAATCTGCAGTCCTGGGTCTAATTTGAATGGTCAGTAATTAATGGCTTAATAAACAGGAAAACAACCTCTCATTTTCAGCCTCAAAATGATACAGAAATTTTTATCACATACAAAAAAATGATATCTAAGGAAGTTTCCAACTTTATAAGATTTGCAGAATACAGGTATGTGTTAACAACCACAGCACATTCTGTGAAATAGGACATCATGTGATTTGACTGTTGTGTGAACTCGTGGGTCCGCAGGTTGTGGGACTACTACGTGAATGGCTGCTGTGCAAAGCCTGGCAGGGCAGCACCCACTGCCGATGCCTCAAGTGAGCGCTAGTCCAGGATTCACCCAGCTGTCACTGCCTTCTCTGCTAAGCCAGCTGCAGGGACGGCCACTTCGCCCATGATAACCTGTCTGGGGAGGGGACAGAGCAAGCCAAGGGGCCAATGGCACTGGAGCCAGGGCTGGGGTTCTTGGGGTGTAGCCATCGGAGCCCTGGGACACCACATCGGGCAAAGCACGGGGACTAGACCCACTGAGTTACCGGAGCCAAGGGGGACCGGGTCTGGGAGTTTGGGCCTGGGTCTCCATGGCTGCAGACTAGGTGGCTTCTGGGTTGCACACATGTAGCACATGGGCAAAAGTGGGGCTCTGACCTCAAGACAAGAGTCTGGCATCTTGGCACTCAGACATCTGGGTGCACCGGTCCGTGGACATATATACTGTCGGAACTGACCGAACAGATGTTAAGCAACACATACCTTCACTAAAAATCAATCAATCAATAATGAACCAAAACGTGTCTATTTGAATCTGTCATGGAATTGTACATTTGAAAAATCAGTAAGCATACGTAATTGTATAATTTTAGGTCCACTTGATCTTCCAAACATATTAATCACTTAAAATATGGTAATAAAAATGTAATATGGTGAAAACAAATATCATTTGTCTTTACATCAGTATCTACTTGTATTTTTATGATTTGCCCGTTAGTCATTTAGCCTGTCTTTGGAATCCTCAGCTATGAAATATAAATAAAATCATAAGCACTTGGCTGTGGGCTGACATCCCCCACTAAAATTATTTGAAAAAACATGAACTCTTATTTTTTTCTCAGTTGATATCTAACATGTCAACATAAATATAAACACTGCAATTTTAGCATATTTTAAATATAAATCTTTAAACATAAAACTATTGTATAATACTTTTAACATACAATTTGAAAGCTACTATTAAACATTTTAAATATACATCAAAAAGCTCATCTTTAACTGTAAGAAATTTTACTTCATTCAACAATACTTAAATGTATGTATTTATTAAAAAAACTTTATCATAATGTAATACATTTTCAAACTTCATAGTTTTATGCTAATTTCCCTGTCATAATTCTCTCCCAAGTATGAATTTAAAATTAAAATTTACTTTAAAAAAGTATTGTTCTACAAGGTTCTACGTGTCAAAGATTTTTTTAAAAAAATGAGGCATTAAAATTATTAGTACACAACTGATCAAACATATAAAAATATTTTAAATAAAATATAAACTTTTATTGGAAGTGTATCTCTTACTGGACAAATATTTTATTAGCTATTTTTAATTAATTATTACCTGTGGATGAAAGTTATCTAATGCTAAATGAGATAGTGTTCATCCTTTTTTTTGAATTTTATTGTGCTCTAGGTGAAAGTTTATAGCTCAAATTAATTTCTCATTAAAAAATTTATATACATATTGTTTTGTGACAGTGGTTGCAATCCCTACAATGTGAAAATATGCTCCCCCTTTCCATCCTGGGGTTCCCTGTGTCCATTTGTCCAGTTCCTGTTCCTTCCTGCTCTCTATTCTTGCTTTTGGACAGGAGTTCCCCTTTTGGTCTCATATATTTGATTGAATTAAGAAGCACATTCCTAATGCGTGTTATTTTTGGTCTGTAGTCATGTCTAATCTTTGTCCTAAAAGTGGGTTTCAGAAGTAGTTTCAATTCTGAGTTAGCAGTGTGTCCAGGGGCTGTAGTCACAGGGGTTCCTTCGGTATCTGTCAGACCAGTAAGTCTGGTCTTTTTTTGTAAATTTGAATTCTGTTCTACATTTTTCTCCCATTCTGTCCAGGACTGTCTGTTGTAATTCTTGTCAGTGTGTTGCCTGTGGTGGTAGCCAGGCACCATCTAGTTCTTCTGGGCTCAGGCTGGTTGAGGCCAGCAGAGTCTCTGATTCATGTGATCCTTTAGTCCTTTGGGCTAATATTTTCTTTGTTTCTTTGGTTTTCTTCATTTTCCTTTGCTCTGGATGAGATGATGACCAACAGATGTATCATAGATGGCTGCTCACAGCCTTTTAAAACCCCAGATGCTACTCACCAAAGTTGGATGTAGAACATTTTCTGTATGAACTATGTTATGCCAATTGATCTAGATGTCTCCTGAGACTGTGGTCCCAGTCTCCAGTCCCAGCCAATCAGTCCCTCAAAGTGTTTGGACATGTCAAGAAATTTCTATATTTTGCTTTGGTCCAATTATGCTGACTTCGCATATATTGTGTGTTGTCTTTCCCTGCATGAAAGTTGATGCTTGTCTACTGAAATAGTGTTCATTCTTTATTCCTATTTTTATTGTAGTCCTATGTTTCATTGTATAGTGTTAAAAAGTGAAAAACTTCTTTTCACTTAAATAAGTATTCAGGAATGAAATTTTTATAGTCCTGTCATTCAATTCTTTGAGTTGCTTCTGTGATGCCAGCCAAAAATAATACAGTGATCTAACGTTAAAAAGCAGTGTAGATCTTCCTTTAATTTTGCTGAAAGAATAGAAAATTTTCAGATTTTCAAAAGATTTTGTTATTCAATAATTAGTCATTCACTTTTCTAATTTCTCCCTTCTCAATTGCCATAGGAAATAGCTATTAATGCCTGCCACGTACAACCAAAGGCATGGAAGAAAGCATTTGAGAGGCCGTGCTATCTGCGGTCAGGTAAAGTCCAGAGAGGTGGGAGGGACAGGAGCTGGGCTACACAAATAAACCTGGTTTCCTATTCCACACTCATGGTTATTAAAATGATTATCCACTAGGAGGATGTATGATTGGGTCGAGAGACGCCAAGGGTATTATACCACTGGAAGTATCATGCAGATAATGCTATTATTTTCTTAGCATTAACTCAATAGTACATTAACATTTTCTTAAACTTTTCATTATAGAAATTAACCTGTGCATAGTTGAGCTTATTTTATCTGAGTTCATATACATATCTATATCAATATTAGGCCACTTACTTTTTTTTCCCTAATATATTTTGAAAAGCATCTCTGGGTGGTGAAAGCAGTTTGTCATTGTCTACTAACCTAAAGGTTGGCTGTCCAAACCCACTCAGTGGCACCGCCTAAGAAAAGCCTGACAATCTGCTACATAAAGATGACTGCCAAGAAAACTATGGAGCAGTTTCTATTCTGTAATGGTAGCCAAGAGTCAAAATCAACTTGATGGCAACAGGTTTGTGTTTTTTGGGGTTCTATATCAACATACACACTCTTTTTCCATGTTATTTTCCATTTCATGACATTCTTTCTCAGAATTGTCTTAAGTGTCCATGTGTTTAAAGCAAATGGGGACAATGTGTTTAAGCAAAATTGATATTACAATTTACTGCATTGAATTTGTTTTTCATTTTTGTAGCATAATTACTTCCCAAGGTAATTTTTCCTTTTATTTCTTTCCTGAAGTTCTCTAACTCCTTCTCATCTCACTTTAATGTTTTACCGTCTATTACTGTTATCTTGTAATTTTTCTTTGTCTCTACATTCTTTAACATTAGGATAACTTTTTTTTCCCCGGAAGTGTATTATTCTGATTCCTGTAGCAATTTATTTTCCAATAAGTATTCTTCATCTGGCTCACTTTTTAGATTATTTTCTTCTTCTCGTCATACATAGACTACGACCTAAATGGTTTTCAGTTATTTTTGTTCTCATTTATCCTTCAATATTTACTAGAAATCCAAGTAATCATTAATAAAATATTCTTAATTACCCAGTACCCTCTCCTCACTCTTCTGAATTTTACTTTTAAGAAAGTAATAACATAAACTTTTCATTTTTATACTAGACTTAACTAGGAAAAAACAATATATTTTTGCAGCAAATATTTCTTTGACTTTTGAAGTCTCATTCAATCATCTAAATGATTAACTATGTAACTCTGTCCCATAGGGTTTCCAAGGAGCTGGTGGATTTAAACTGCTGACCTTTTGGTTAACAGCCTGAGCTCTTAACAACTTTGCCACCAGGGCTCCACAATGTATACAGTGGAATTAAAATATCCTAATATTAGTAATTTTTGGTAATTTCAAAATTTTCATACATGATATCAGTGTGAAGTTCTACCATATCCCTGTGAATGAACTCAATTGGTGTTATTGGTTTTCCTTAGTTGGCCCACTATTCAATTTATTCATTAGAAGTTAAAGCCTTCTATTCATTAATTTATCTTATGTCTTATATTTACTCAGTGTAACTAATTTCTGAGAGCAGCCTTGTAAACTATAAAAATATATATAAAAGACCAAAAAGAATATGATCTATCTGCTTTAATCTCATCATCTACATTACTTGCTCTTTCTGGGTAGCCTTAAAAATGAATACCATACTAATATTTATTCTCTTCTTTAATTGATGATATTTTTATCATACCTTCTTGTTAATTTATCTTAGTAAATTTATGCTTGCAGGAGTTAATAAGAATACTTAGTACACATTATATCACATATATTGCCAAGTTTTATTACGGTTTATTTAAAAGAATAAAAGGCATAGACTGGCAATTGCTGAGATTGTGGATTTCTTATAAAATGATTCATGTTTTCCTAATTAAATGAAGGTTTACCCAAGGGTATTTTCACTGGCTATTGTGGTTAGGTTAGTTACTATTACCTACTGAGCAAAGCACACCACAATTATTTCTATATTCCTCAAGCTACACAAGTGCTTGTTCTAACATAAGAAGAGATCAAGAGGTTTATGAGAATGTTTCTTTTACAATTGTGGGTTTTAAAGTTTCTGAAAGAGTAAATGAGTCTGCTAAATATTGCTTTAAGTGCCTGTAATAGGTAATAAATCAGTTCTAATTTAACAAGTGAATAACCAAAGAGACCGCCATCTTTAGTATGTTTATATTTAATTCTTTTCTCTTATTAATGCTGTGTATAATTGCTAAGAAAAAGGGTGGTTGTAAAGTATTTATTTTATATACATCCTCATTATCAGAATTTACACACTTGGGCTATATTCCTGTTTAATTATATATAATGGGTTAGAACATTTGAATAAAACACAATTATACATAATATTTACTTTGCAAATGTTGCTATTTTATGAGAACTTTTATAGCATCTAATTCGACTGCTTTTTTAGTTTAATGGCGTTTCTGCTATGATAAATCTGTGATGTGTGGTGCAACAAACAGAAATAAATATATATATATTAATCCTGTAAAATCAGTTTAAATTAAATACTATAACCTTGTCAATTATAGGAAAATGAGTTTATAGTTCATGCCCCATCAAAAAGAAAGGGTTTTCTTAACACAATAACAAATCAATTAATTAGGGCTCAGGTGAATGTCTGAAGAAAATATAAAATTTTCTATATGGCATTACATAATGCTCTATTAAACTGTACAAAGAAATAATAAAACAAGAGAATTTAACACTGGTAAGGAATAGTGTAGCTCTTTGTACAGTAGTTGAAAATGTGGTATTAGATCCATGTTCTATTCAATTATTGTAATTGTTCATTTTATATAATGCCTAGGTGAGACATTTTGGTCACCTAATTGTTTCTCCCTCTTTATATAGTGAGAGAGAGAAAGCCTGTACTTTTGCAGGAGTGTGAGAGAGAGAGGCACGATCATTTCTTGAAATCTTCTTCAGTAATCATAACTTTATATGGATTAAATCATTATGTGATTATTCATGAGTTCAGCTCACAGATTAATTGCATCACTCACTTTTTAATCACAGAAGGGGGGATTATCTTTACTTCCTAAGGAAATAATATTTAAACGATTATTCTTGTTGTTTCTGTTAGTTACCCTCCAGCCATCTACCATTGGTGGCCACCTTATATAAGATAGAACAAAATGCTGCCCAGTCTCTGCCGTCTTCATGATCTTCAGTCTGCTTGAGTCCATTGTTGTTGCTATTGTATCAATCTCTTTGAGCGTTTCCCTCTTTTTTGCTGACCCTCTACTTTACTAAACATGATGTATTTTTCTAATGATTCATCTTTCCTGATGATGTGTCCAAAGTAAGTGAGCAAAAAATCTCACCATTCTCCCTTCTAAGAAGCTTTCTGGTTGTATTTCTTCTAAGACAGATTTGTTTCTTCTTTTTGCAGTCCACAGTATATTCAATATTTTTCACCGGCACCATTTGAATGCATCAAGTCTTGTTCCTTTTTCACTGTACGGTTTTTGCATTCATGTGAGGCAATTGAAAGGATCATGACTTGGTCAGGTGCCCCCTTAGTCATCAAAGTGACGTATTTGCTTCTGAGCAATTTAAATAGGTCTTTTGCAGCAGATTTGCCCAATGCAATACGTCGTTTGATTTCTTGACTGCTGCTTCCGTGAACATTGATTGTTGATCGAAGAAAATGAGATTCTTCCCCGCATCAATTTTTTTCTGCATCTATCATTATGTTCATTGGTATAGTTGTGAGGAGTTTTGTTTTCTTCACATTCAAAGTAATTTATAGTGAAGATTATAGTCTTTGAACTTCATCAGTCAATGCTTCCACTAGTCTTCATTTTCAGAAAGTAAGGCTGTGTCATCTGCATGTTGCAGGTTGTTAAAGAATCTTCCTCCAATCCTTATGCTGCTTTACTCATCATATAGTCCAGTTTCTCAAATTATTTGTTCTGTATACATATTGAGTAAGTAAGGTGAAATGATACTACCCTGCCACACATCGTAATGATAGCCATAATTTGTTATGATTCACACAGTTGAATGTCTTCAGGAAGGTGACTAAAACATAGGTAAACAAATATCTTTCTAGTATTCCCTGTTTTTGGCCAAGATCCATCATCAGCAATGATATCCCTTGTTCCACATCCTCTTCTGAATCTGGCTTGAACTTCTGTCAGCTCTCTGTTCATGTATGGCTGCAGTCATTTTTAAATTATATTCAGCGAAATTTTGCTAGCAAGTGAAATAATGATATTTTCTGAGAATTTCCACATTCCATTTGATCTTCTTTCTTTGAAATGGGCACAGATATGAATCTCTTCCAGTTTGTGGGCCAGGTAGCTGTCTTCCAACATTGCGTCTATTTGCTGAAGTAACTTAACTGGTATTCCATCAATTCCTGGAGCCCTGGTTTTTGCCAGTGCCTTAAGCGCAGCTTGAACTTTTTCCTTCAGTATCAGCAATTCTTGATCATATGCTATCTCCTGAAATGTTTGAACATCGACCAATTCTTTTGGTACAGTGACTCTACGTATCCCATCTTCTTTGCTTCCTACATCTTTCAATTTTTTGCCAGTAGAAACTTTCAATAACGCAACGTGAGACTTGAATTTTCTCTTTAGTTCTTTCAGCCTGAGACATGCTGCTAGTGTCTTTCTTTTTGGTTTCTAACTTCAGGTCTTTGCACAGTTCATCATAATAATTTACCTTGAATATTCTTAGAATATGCTAGATAATATTAAGCAAGTGTTTCAGAAAAGATTGATTAGAATGTGTATATGGAAATAGATATCTATTTCTTGGTATTGAAATAAATTCCTTCCTATAAAAGTGTCATCAAGTATGTTTGATGGCAATGTAAAGTGGTATAAACACTTTGAAAGAGAGTTTTTCAGTTTCTTATAAAAATTCACACATTCTATGATCCTAAATACCACTTCTGAGTGTTTACTCAAGAGAAATGAAAATATTTTTATACAAATGACATGTTACGATGTTTATGACAGTTTCATCCCTAATAACCAAAAACTATAAATAATCCAGATATACAGCAATGGGTGAATTTATAAACAAATCATGGTATATTTATAAAATGTGTAGCTGAAAAATAATAAAGAAATAGTGATGCATGCATCAACTTGATGAATCTTAAAATCATTTTGTTCAGAAAAGAACAAACTAGACACAAAAGAGTATGTACAGTGCGATCCTATTAAAATTAATTTTTAGAACAGGTTAACTAAGCTATGTTGCTAGAAATCAGGGCAGTGGTCGAATGTGAGTAAAATGTTGATGGAAAAGGAGCAGAAAGGAATTTACTAGGATGAAAGAATGTTCCATATCTTAACTGGGATGATACACTGATAGATACATTTGTAAAAACTCATCAGACTCACTCTTGTCTCTCCTTCCTTCTGTCTTTCCTTCCTTCCTTCCTTCCTTCTTATCTTTCTTCATAATTTAGTGAAAAAGCCATTAAGCTGTAATACATGGGATGGCATCCCAGTAAAGTATGGAGATTTGTTACATACAGGGAAATTGAATAAATCAATAAATAATTAAAGCCACATTTTTCACCTGAAGAGGGATTTTCCAAGATGAAAAGTGGGAAAGTTAGAACGAATCTTACAGTATTAGATTGAAATCTCCAATAGCAATAAGAATACTTAGAACTCCGACCTTGGTTATAAGTATCATTATCTGCTCATAAGAACCACTGCTCCTTGTGAAAATGATTGATTGTGAGGGCAGGCGGGAGGGTGGGGACAATGAAACCGAAACGTTTTGTACAAGAAAGCAAGGAAATGCTCAAAGAATGAAAAGGACGTATCTTAAGGACACTAAAGCTTGTTTAAAGAGACTCTCACTGTCACTGGCCAAACAGAAACAATTTGAGTGCCAGATTAAATCATGATCATGATATACAAACACACAAACACATATTTATACAACATTGAAAAAATCGGAATGCGTGAGTCTACACTGATATACATACACAAATGAATAAATAAAGAAAAAAAAAGATTTTTTTGTTTGTTTATTTTTACAGTAGAATGAAAACTAACAAACATAGAAGCAAAAGAATTAGAAAATCACCCGTTTAACAACCATCATCATAATAATTAAATTCAGGCAAGTGACATTAATGGATGCAAAAACAGTGTCTGAAAGCTGGTGAGAAGTAGGACGTATAGCAGTTGGAATGTATCTCCCCCTAAACTAGTTATTTACTGAAAACCGAAAAGGAGCGATTTTGCACTCAAGAATCCTTGCTGACACTACTTTCTCAAGTGATCAAATCGAACATCATAAATGATGGAACGAATTGAGAATGTCAGCTATGCAATGATAAGAATACAGCAGTATTTTGTGCTCTATCTGCCCAAAAGGCATAACATAAACATAATAATGAGGAAATATCAGAAAAATCCAAATTAAGGGACAATCTAATAATTACTTGATTGTAATCTTTAAAAAATGTGTTGGGCATTAAAGTCAAGAATGGCTGAGAGATTGTTCTGGACTGAATGGCATCTAATTGCAATATGTGATCCTCAGTTGCATTTTTTTGATGTAAAGAATATTATTGAGACTATTTTTGAAATCTGAATGAAGTATGTGGATGAAGAGTAAACGGGGCATTTTTACACTGCTCTTGAATCCTTTCTGAATCTTTGAAACAAACTTTAGTAAAAACAAAATAAAATAAAAGATCAGAAAAATATATTGAACTGTGCATTGTGCTGTATGTAATTATATATCATTATTTTTATTTCTTCAAAAATGTAAAGAAGTGGAAAGTATAGCAAAAAATATCATGAAATTAAAAAATCAGAGTAAGCAGATTATTAAACAGTTTATAGAAAATAAGTGACAAACAGCCTATAAACAGTGAAAAGATATCCAATTTTACATATGCTTAAGATAATATGTCTGTTAACATTTATTGGATTGAAAAATATTTTCAAATTTGAGAATACTCAGTATCTTAGTTATTTAATGGTGCTGTAACAGAAATATCACAAGTGGATGGCTTTAACAAACAGAAGTTTATCCTCTCACAGTCCACATTCAGGGCGCCAGCTCCAAGGTAAGGCTTTCTCTCTTTGTCACCTCTAGGGAAGGTCCTTTTCATCAGTCTTCCCCTTGGATGGGTCTAGGAGTTTCTCAGCAAAGGGACCAAGTCCAAAGGACATGCTCTCCTCCTGATTTTTTATTCTTGGTGGTAGAAGGTCCCTCTCTTCTCTGCTCAATTCTCTCTTTTATATCACGAAAGAAGATTGACTCAAGATATAACCTAATCCTGTAGATTGGGTCCTGCCTCATTAACATAACTGCCTCTAATCCTGCCTCATTAACATCATAGAGGTTAGGATTTACAAAACATAGGATAATTACATCAGATCACAAAATTGTTGAAAACCACACAATGCTGGGAATCATGGCCTAGCCAAGTTGACATACATTTTTGAGGGATGCAATTCAAAACATAACACTCAGTAATGTGAGGATATATATAAACTACATATTGTCTATACTTTGGTGAGTGTGTAATATGGACTATTATTATTAAATATCAGTTGGGCAATAGCTATGACCAGTTGTTATTAGTTTTGAGAGAATTTTTCTGCTGTGCATTTTTTAATCCCAGCTTTCCTTTTGCTGATAGTGTCTTTTCCTATGAGGATTTTTTTACTTCACTGTAGTCAAACTAATTAGACTTGTCTTTTTTGTGATTTATTTTGTTTGCAACAGCGAAATGTATAATTATATTCCTATATCCAGTATTTTCCAATTATAAAAATATCTTCTATTTCAAATGTTGACTGTGAATTCTGTGCCTTTTATTTTGAAGTCTTATTTAGTAAAATCTGTGACACTCTTTATTTTCTATATCCACATTTTTCTGCCATATAGATTTTTCTCTTAATTTTATCCCATATCCTAATATGCTTCCTTATCATATATTCAGTGATTTGATTTTCCTCAAGTGTTTATTATAGTTTTAACTGCTTCTAGGAGTAGAGACTTTAAGTTATATAACTCTCTGAGAACAGATTTTAACATTTTAAATTTTGTTTATATATTTTTAACTCTGAGATTTTTATGCTATATTCCTCTTTTGATTTTTTTTATCAGTTAGTATTTATGTATCTTTTTTTTTAGCTTGTTCTTTCTCAAACTACTATTTGTTACTATTGAAAGTTAGTTCTGAATATATATAAATTTATTTATATATCTGCCAATAGAGATCAAATGAGATTTAGTCACCAATATTGGTCCGAGGACCTCAAGCTATTTCATTCTAATCCATAAATCCAATGATCAAGTTCAGGTGTAGGTATTATCTCACATACACATAGTACATCAATTCTCACCATATTTTCAGGCCCATCCAAATTTCAATTTCTTATTGGTGTTCTGGTATATTGGACAGTTGAAGGAATTCCCACAGTTCACATGGGGCAGCTCAACAAGACCCCAAGCAAAGTCTCAGTACATTGATCATCTTTGTCCCTGTGAGACAATCACCCAGAGAGCTCCCAAGAGAAAGTTATCCCTAACCTTAAAACAGCTAAGATAGCCCTTAACCCGTTGCCATTGATTCTGACTCATAGCGACCCCATAGGACAGAGTAGAACTGCCCCACAGGATTCCCAAGAAGTAGATGGTGGATTTGAACTGCCAACCTTTTGGTCAGCAGCCTGAGCTCTTAACGACTGCACCACCAGGGTTCCAAGATAGACCTTTAAGGAGGTAAAAACTAAGTGACACTCAAGTGAAGGCTAAGCAGCCTGTAGAATACAATTCAGTTCCCAGAAGTTTCTGCTTTCTCACATGATAGCATTTTTTGAGGCCCATTGCTGATATCTCAGCTGAATCTGTTCCTTAGGATTATTTTATTTTATCCACATTCTTCTTTCTCATCTCCTTTCCATAAACAAATATTATAAAGTTTTCTGTGTATCTTTCTGTGGTACGCATGCTGGGAATATATGTACTGTTGTTTTATGTGGGTGAATTTTTAATTAATGGTTACAATATGTTATATACCTCATTCTATTTCTTAGATTTTGTTTCTTCAATACTACCTTTTAAAGATCCATCCATGTTGTTATATGTATAACTAGCTAGATGTTTCTGATACGTGCTAATCTATGATGTGCCTATGCTACATTTCAATTATTCACTCTTCCCATGATGGACTATAGATTGTGCACTTCTTGCACATATCCTTTGACGAACCCATGAGAATATCTTTGGAAACATAGATCAACGTAGGAATTCCTGGGTCATTGGTTTATTTGCATTTAATTTGACTAAGTAGAGCTGGATTCGTGCCCTGGTGGCACAGTGGTTAATAGCTTGGCTGCTGATCAGTTAGAATCCACCAGCTGCTCCTTGGAAACCATATGGGGCAATTTTATTCTGTCCTGTATGGTCGCTATGAGTTGGAATCCACTTGATGGCAATGGGTTTGGTTTTTGGATTTTTAGAACCAGATTGCTTTTGAGAATAGCTGCATAAGTAGTTCACAAGGGGCTCTATATCCCCAAATCTCAGCAACAATCACCATTGTCCTATTTAATAGGGTTAAAGTGATATTTTATTATTGTGATTCCCTTTTATCTAATTACCATTGAATTATGAAATGTAATATGCTTATTTTTTGTTTCCTCTTCTATACGTTACCTATTTGTATCTTTGGCTTATTTAACTGTTTGGATTGCTCTTTTTTGTTTGTTTTTTTCTAGTTAATTTGCATTGTCTGAGCATATATTTTCATAAAATCCCTATATTTCATATATTAATCCCTTATTAGTTTTACACATGATTTAATCTTTGATATGTTTTCATGGTATCTTGACTGAACATCATTTTTTCCCACATCTTTTTTCTTTGTTTGGTTTCATGCTTAGTCCTTTCAAAATCTGGTTTGAGAATTTCCTCATAGTTCCTTAGTAACAGAGCTAATCTTTAACATTTTTGTTTATTGACTTTATAGTTTTACTTTTCATTAAATTTTAAACCATCTGGAGTCCACCTTTCTACGTGGAGTTAGGTAGAGATCCAAGTTTATTTTTTTCCATGTAATGAGCCAATTTTCCCCACACTATCTAATCAACAATCTGTTATTTCTGCATGGTCTTGTGATGCCACATTTATCATGCATTAGGTTTTCGTATATTCATGAGCATGACTCTGAGAAACATTGCAATGTTGGCAAAATTTGTGATCCAGGGGAAAGAAGTGGAAAAATAAATGTGGATGCCTGGTCAGGCCACACTAGTTGCTTCAATTTCACCCTTGGAACAATTCTAATGTTATTCCTGTTGCCTCAGATTGCTAAAATAAGCAGTCAGACAATAAAAGAACAGTGAAATTGAAAATGTTTCTTCCAAAGTATTCTCTCTCTGCTGCTCCCAATCAAATTCTTCCGCCACCAGTCTCCCCAAATACACTGATTCTAAAGAGAATTCAGTCTCTTCAGAGATTTCTCAAGTTCATTTCAGGTGTTGCTGACATTACTGGCATCTACATTTACCTCTAGCTTCTGTGGTTTCTCCTGGCTTGTTTCTCTTGGCAGAGCAAGCTTGCTTGTTGTTTTAGCATGAACCAGAAACTCCTCAGTGGCCTCTTCCTATGCCTTCCTCTCACTACCATCTTCCAAAACACTATCTCTATCATCCTTTCTTCTATTCTGCAGCCCAAAGATTTTCTCTTATGAATTTACCAGACACCATTTCTTGTCCACTCTATTTTTTTGGTGGACTTAAAGCTTTTGGAAACAAAGATCTGCTAGGAATATTCTCTGAGATAAGAAACAGGACCTGCTACCTGATTAAATGGTAAACAGAAAAAAAAAAAAAACCTAACATTTTTTAAAAGACATTTTCCATATGTATATTAATTAGAATTAAGGTGCCACATCACAAAGCTACACTAGGAAGAAATTGGCTGCAACATATATTTATAAAATGCTTTATAATCTACCAATACTTATACATGCACTGAATCATGGAAAGCTAGGCTAGTAAAGTATATCCATGTCAATAATGTATGCCATCCAGTCAGTACCTCATAAGACAGGGTAAGTTGTCTTGATTTCTCCAGCTTTTACACACAGTAAGCTTTCTTTATTATCAACCATTTTCAACTGTCCACATATGGATGTACTGCTTAAGGAATTTTTCATGTTAAGTAACGAAACTGCCTGGTTTTCCCTTATCACATATTATTTTACTGAGCTACCAATTATTATGCCCTGAGGAAAGAAAAAAAAAACTAATTTTATTATTAGCACAGGTACAACACAACTAGGAAGTGAAATCTACTACAGAAAATCACTGCATATAAATTCTTTTAAAATTAACTGCACTTTGAGATTATTCATGCCACTGCTTCCCTCCAATAGCAAGGATAAGTGAAAGTTGATGAAATTGCTAAATTGAGTTCTTCAGAAGAGCAAACTCGAATCTTTCCAGGAAGTTAACACTTTTCTTGATTGAAGATCGAATCATTTATTTTAAGGAATAGTCTCTTCACAGTATCACCCCAGAGCATTTGAACTGGGGGTTTCAAAATCACAGTTAGCAGTTTCTCATTTCACCAACTCCCATATCGAAGCTAGGGTCAAATATATTGAAGTTATGAAACAATATACTCTATACTAGAACCCTCCTGCTGCAATAAAAAAAGAGAGAGAGAGAGAGAAAAAAAAAAGTGGAAGTTGTAAGAAAGTCAAGCAAATGCAAGCCTGATTTCTTTTTTCGTTTTGCAGACTTTTAAACTTTAAAAGGAATGACGTCTCCTGAAATCTGTAAATCTTGTCATTTTTAAAAGACATCTAAAAGCCTTTTTGGAAGGGTATAATTTTTTGATAGTTTTGATGAAATTATATGAACAATTAAAAAAACTAACTGATTTGGCTGTGTTGAAATGACTGGCTTGTGGGTTGACTAGAAAAAATGATTATTTATTTTGAGGCAGTATAGGCAGTCAGCTTATATTGCTCTGTACTGATTCTTTTGGCATTTCAAAATTAGATCACAATTATATCACAGTCCTAGTGATGCAGTGGTTAAAGCGCTCAGCTGCTAACCAAAAGTTTGGCAGTTCAAACCCACCAGCTGCTCTGAAGGAAAAGGATGTGGCAGTTTGCTCCCATGAAGATTTACCGTCTTAGAAACCCTATGGGACAGTTCTACTTTGTCTTATAGCATTGCTGTGAGTCAGAATCAATTCAATGACAGTGAGTTTGGTTTTTTTGGTTTGGCTAGTTTTGTCAACATCTTAGTTTCCAAATAGTTTTAATAATTTTGATTAATTTTAACTAGAATATCCCTCCGCTTCTCTGGTAATTCAACTCAAAGGCACAGCTATCTCCCTCCCATTGGTGGTTTCCTAGTAGAGTCCCTCTGTTGATACATCTCCCCATGAAGTGCTTTCCTGGCACCATACCAGTACCTGTACAGTTGCCATCCAGTCAAGTTCTACTGATGGAGACCTCATGTGTTATAGAGTAGAAGTGCATTCCTTAGAATTTTCAAGGCTGTGACATTCTGGAAGCAGATTCCAGGCTTTTCTTCCAAAGTACCTCTGGGTGTGTTCAAACCACCAACCTTTGAGTTAATAATCCAGTACTAAACTCTTTGTGCCATGAAGGGATTCCTTTGGCACCCTAGAAGGTAGATTTATGGCAAGTTTTAGAAGGGACTTTTCCAGCAAGTTCTGCAGGCAGCCCTCCAGTGAGCCAAGATTTTGCTTTTTCAATAAGGTCTGAAACTAGCCCTAGGGGATCCCCTCCCTGGATGGTCTATCTCAGTCCTAGGAGTAGTAGTTGCTCTTATATCTGATACTACTGTGTTATCTAGAGTCTTCTTTAATTCTTACTACCTGAGACTTTACTACTTCAATCATCCCTGTTAATAATTCTTTATATTAAACTTTCCCTTCTCAAATTACTGTGTGTGTCTTCTGCCTCCTAATCAGATCCTGACTGATATACATGGAGATGAGGATAGGGTGAGGTTTAATGAGATTTTCATTTTCTTTTGATAATCACAAATAGGTTAATCTTAAAAAATGATAAACACTAATAGATTTTATTTTCATAGAAAACAAGCACCCTCCCCCCAAAATATGGTGGTGCTTAAAATGGAGAAGAATGGAGACAAATTACAAGCTCAAAGACTAATATGATGGAATAAACAGGTGGTCAGAAAATACCCTGTGTATTTACTATTTTACCTTAAATAATTTCCCAATGATTAAAATAAAAATCTTTAAAACAGAATTTAATGAGCAATAGTTTCAGCAATTTTGTTTCAAGCATACATTCTGCTGCATTGGTTCAACAATTAGTGACACTATCTTAAAGGATATTATATTTTAAAATAGAATATATTTTATGTTTGAGAAGATAGCCATTTTCCACATAATTGGTTTATTTTACTAAATTAGAGAGTGTTTGGTTAGTAAGGATAGTATCTGATCAAGTAATTAAAAATGGTCCAATTCATTATGGGAAAAATTGACTTCCACCTAGATAATCACTATTATTTCAATTTAATTTCCTAAGCACAAATCTAGGAATATACTTTGAAGATACATGGATATTCAGGAATGTAATTGTTTTTAAACTTTGTAATGAATTCACATGAATTACTACCATATTAATGCCCTAGGGCTGCTTTAAAAAAATACCACAAACTGAGTGGTTCATAACAACAGAAATTCATCCTCTCACGGCTCTGGAGGCTAGATGTCTGAAATTAAGGTGTTGGCAGGGACATTATCCCTCTGAAGACTCTAGGAAAAAGTCCTTCCTTGTTTTTCCCTAGCTTCTGGTGGTGACTAACAATCCTTGGTGTTCCTTGGCTTCTAGCTGCATCATTCCAATCTCTACCTTTATCTTATCATGGCCTTCATCCTTATGTGTCTCTCTGTGTCTCTGTGTCTAAATTTCCTTCTCCTTTCTCTTAGAACACCACTAGGCATTGAATTTGGGCCCACGCAACTCCAGTAAGAAACCTTGGTGGAGTAGTAGTTAAGAACTATGGCTGCAAACCAAAAAGTCAGCAGTTTGAATCCACCAGGCACTCCTTGGAAACCCTGTGGGGAAGTTCTACTCTGTCCTATAGGGTAGCTATGAGTTGGAATTGACTCCACGACAATGGGTTTGGTTGGCTTGGTCTACTACAGTAAGACCTCATCTTAACTTTATTACATCTGCAAAGACCCTATTTCCAAATAAAGTCACATCCTCAGGTACCAGGGTTTAGGACTTGAACATATCAGTTTAGAGGAGAAGGCACAACTCAACGCACTGCAACTACTGATGTAGAATTTAACCACAGCAACTAGATTGCATTTTGTCCAAGAGCAGCTCTGCATCTGATGTATTCCTTAGAAACTGTTCTACTAGTAGTATAACATTGTTTCACTGTAAGTATAACTCTATAGATACATAAATTCTACTCGTCCCTATGTCCTAACAATTGAGTTCAAAATAATTTTTAATAGGAAATACTCCTTCAAACAATGTGGTTTTTCATGAGACTTATCAATAATATTGACTCTCCCACTAATTGCCATCTCCTGCCCTTAGTCATCAGGATGGACACAAGCTCCAAAAGGTCAAAACAAAATTATTTTCTCTTTTTCTCCCACCTATGTGGATGTGAGTACTGATCTTCTCAAAGTCTTATTTCCCTCTTAATTCTTTCCAGTTTAAGCTAATTTAGATTTGTTTCTGTAATTAACAATAAAATATTCTGACAAATGCACTAACACCAAATTCTTTCAATGTCATCACCCCTTCAATGTCAATAATCATTATTTCTACTGTATCTACTCCTATGTTTCTTCAGGACTTTCATAGTGTTGGAGAATAAACACCAATAGTACTAATATCTCTAATGTGTCATTGGTTCAGTGCAGGACTGCAGGAGATGAATATATAGTACTAGGCAAGAAGCATTAAGTCTCAAAAGGTGGGATTTTGAGGAAGTAGTTTTGGTACTTACCAAGTAGGACTTGGATTCATTGTGATGGTCATGGATTCATCGTAATGCAGTAGAGTTCCCATGCACACAGATAAGTTAGGGGTTTTTGATCAGCAACACAGACACAGGGAAGAAGAGGGAATAACGGAAATTGAGAAGACAAAAGTTTGTGATCACTTTCTGAGATTTCTTAATTTTCGTTAAGCAGGAGGAAGAAACTTGGACAACATTCAATAATAAATTATTTGTAATAGGAAAATCATGGAAGAAGTGATGAATTGTTATTGAGCTGTCCCATTGTACTTCCAAACTGGTAATGTTTTAAGGAACAATATTTTTACAATTTATTTATAAAGGGTCACTTTTTCTATCATTTCAGGATTATAGAAAATAGTGGCTTTCAATATAGTAAACTATAGGTGTAACTGTAGCACTTTATATGTTCCTTTCCTTGTTACACTGTTTTGGCAGTTGTTTAGCCACTTTGAACAGTTGGTAAAGTATATATGTATAAGCCCTTCTATTATCATGCCACCAGTGCAGGTACTCAAGGCATAAGGCATTAAAGGGGATGCATTAGATAAAAGATTATGAATTCAGGACAATAAAATTACTAATGACATTTGTTGAGTAGATAAAATTACGGCGTGTGACTGACTTCTGAACATTGATAGCAGTTTCATGTAAAACTATAATACTATAAATACTTGTATTTGTAATACTTGTAATATTCTAAAATTACTTGTAAAATTATAATTATGCAGTTGAAAGGTTTGATATAGCATTTAATATTTGTTTAGCATCTTATTCGTAGAAAATGTTGTATAATATTATGGCAGTTTGACATCTTCAACTTATCCGACAGGAATTCTGTTTCTTTCTTTTTAAAATCTTACTACAAAATTATACATACAGTTCCTGAAGAGGGAAAAATAAATAGGTCATAAAATAACTTATATTCTTAGAGAGGTTAAGGTTTCCTAATAATGGCAATTCTTTTTTTTTTTATTGTTGTAGTTTAAATGAAGTTTACATTTCAGGTTAGTCTCCCATACAAAAAGTTATACATACATTGTTATGTGTGACCCTAATTGTTCTCCCCTTACTGTGACAGCACACTACTCCTTTCCACCCCTGATACTCCATGTCCATTTAACCAGCTCCTAACCCTCTCTGCCTTCCCATCTCACCTCTGGACAGAAGCTGCCCGTTTAGTCTCTTGGATCTACTTGAGCTAAGAGTCACACTCCTCATGAGTATCACTTTATGTCCCACTGTACAGTCCAATCCCTGTCTGAAGCGTTGCTCTCGGAAATTGTTTTAGTTCTGGGCTGATAGAGAATCTGGGGGCCATGCTTTCCGGGGTTCCTCCAGTCTCAGTCACACCAATAATGGCAATTCTTGAGTATTATTGTTATAAATATATATTTTTTAATAATATAGTTATCTACTAAGCTGTCAAAAATTATTAAAACATCTAAGAAAATAACGAAACATTTATAATTCATTAAATTTTGTTTTAATTATTACCTTGAGATATTGTTCTTGTCATCGAGTCAACTTAGACTGATGTCACCAGAACTGTGACCTTTCTGAAACAGATTGCCAGGCCTCTCTTCTGAGGCCCCTCTGGGTGGGTCCTAACTGCCAACCTTTCATCTAGTAGTTGAGCACTTGACCATTTGCACCATCTAGGGACTCAACCCTTGAGATATATCTGCTCCTTAGTTCTGTGTCTACTTATTTTTATTTCATACTAAAAACATATCTATAATTTCATTTGCTTGTTACCACTTACGAGTTCATTTTTTTCCCATTGAGTTAAAAAAAAAAAAAAAAAAGCTAAAGTATAAAATAACTCACTGCCATCTAGTCAATTCTGACTGATTGTGACCATATAGGACAGAGTAGATTTCCCGGGAGTGGCTGGTGGATTTTAATTGCTAACCTTTTGGTTAGCCGCTTAGTTTTTAACCACTACACTTAACAAAAGTTATTATAGGAGATATAAACTTAACAGTTACTCTACTTACTAAATCAATTAATTTTTTGCTGTCTGTGAAACGTTCTTTTTTATAAATTCACCAGAAGGATCCACTGAAAGTTCTGTTAGGATGATTTAGGAACTAATCAGTTTACTGGTATAGCTTCTGTAATCTTAGCATAACCAAATGAAACTGATGTAGCCCAACAATATCTGTAATCTGAAACCAACATAGAATTGCAGATAGAAAAATGATTGAGAGAGTTTGAGAAGCAGATAATAAGAATTCTAGGAAATATTCTATTCAGTATGAATGAATAGTCCTGGAACATGGAAGGCATCACAGAGATAGATTTCACTAGCAGAATATTATTTAGAGGAAAAATTAACAATTCTTCTATATTCATTGATCTATGTAAGTTTCCTTCATCTCTTTGTATCTGTTTTGATACTTCATATTTTGTTAGGAAACAATTTTTTGCATTGGGTTTTTAAATTGGTCTTCAGTAGTTGGAAGCTTCTAAAATAGCTCCCAATCAATCTTGCCTCCTGTTATTCATGCTCTTGTATAACCACCTCCCTTGAGTGTGAGCAAGACCTAATGACTTGTTCCTACAGAGTTGACTAAGACAAAAGTGATGGGATGTCACTTCTGGCATTAGATTTTAAAAAGTCTTTGTCTTGAGTCTTGCTCCTACTCCCTCTCTCTCTGGCTGTTCTTGCTTGGTCATCCTCATGAAGCAAGCTTACATATTGTGAGCTATCCTATGGAGAGACCCATATGGATAGAAGCTAAGGAAGGCCTGTTGTGGATAGCTGTCAGGAGACTGAGAGGTAAGTGTTCAGTAACAGAATATAAGTTAGAGGGAAAACTAAAAGTTGTAACAGCACCAAAGTCCTCAATGAAATAAGATGTATCTAGTTAAGAAACCAGAACATGGAACAAATATTTTGGGATAACATGGTGAAGCAGAGGGTTAGCTAAAACCAGGGAAACCCTTAATGAGTTGGTTGACACAACGGCCCCAACAACGAGCTCAGACCTATAAAAGATCGTGGAGATAACACAGGACTGAGCAAAGTTTCCTTCTGTTATACATGATATCGCCATGGCAACTAACAATAATAACAACACTAGAGGGCAAGAATCTTGGGAGCCATCCCATAGTTCTGCCTACCATAATAATGTTGGTGACATAATATGAGTTGCTAGGGAAAGCCAAAAGAAAAGCTGAATAAAATGCAAATATTGTTATTTCTTCATTATAAAGAGTTGTATTAATAATTTGGGTACACTGAAACATGAAATATTTTAAATTTTTTTTTGCCTCAGTCCTGTGTAATGCAGACAATTAAGCTTTAGTGTGTTAAAATACTGCAGGTAGCTAAAAGACTTAATTTATGCCCAATAAACCCTTTACTCAAAATAGTGTATGTCATTATCTGCATGATAATTGAAATAAAATATTCCCATTAGAGAACCAAAACTATTTCTCTGCTTTGTTTGAATCTTTCTGAAAAGAAGTATGTATCTGAGCTAAAAAATAAATGAAAGTAAATAATATATTATGCAGTTTCACATCCCGTTACTTTACCCACAGAAAAGTCCTTCAATCTCTTAATTACTCTTATTTATCAAATCTCCAATTTTATCTGATAAGATATTTACCTTTTCTTTTTAATTCAATTACTATTTATTTTCCTGAGCAATACATACTCGTGAAAATTTCAATGTTTCAGAAATACAGAGACGGAATATACTCTTTCTTTAATGCACACTATCTTGTCTTCCCAAAGGTAACTATTGCAAATTTTAGCCAATTTGTTTATACACTAATATCTGAAACGTGATTTTTTTAGAGTATCAAAATCATCATACCCCATTTTATTAACTAAAATGAACAATACAGTCAAGTGTCAAATAGATATTTTATTCTAGGCACTGCTCTAGGGATTGGGGATACAGTAGTGAACATGCAGAAAAGTCTCTAGCAGCATGGATCTTATGTTCTGCTGGGGTGGGGAGAGAGGAAACAACTAAATGAATGTTAAAATAATCACAAAGAGTAGCAGGAATAGTGACTTAAATAAAATCAAATGATGTGATAGACCACTCTAGCTTTATTAGATCACATTGTTGTTAGAATAGAATTGTGTCCCCCAAAAACGTGTATTGGCTTGGCTAGGCCATGATTCCCAGCATTGTGTGATTGTCCACCATTTTGTTGTCTGATATGATTTCTTACATGTTGTAAATCTGACCTCTATGATGTTAACGAAGTGGGATTAGTGGCAGTTATATTAATGAGGCAGGACTCAATCCACAAAATTAGGTTGTGTTTTATGTCAATCTCTTTTGAAATATAAGGGAGAGAAATGAGCAGAGAGACAGAAAGACAGACACCAAGACAGTAGACCCAGGATTGGACATCCTTTGGACCTGGAGTCCCTGTGCTGAGAAGCTCCTCGACCGGGGAAATTTGAAGACAAAGACTCTCCCCCAGAGCCAACAGAAAGAGAAAGCCTTTCCCTGGAGCTGACATCCTGAATTTGGACTTCTGGCCACCCTCCTACACTGTGAGAGAATAAATTTCTCTTTGCTAAAGTCATCCACTTGAGGTGTTTCTGTTATAGCAGCACTAGATGACTAAAAAAGGTGCCATTGAGGAATTTTTAGTCTTTTTTTTGTTTGTTTTTCTCCTCAAAGTTTGGTATGGATCGCTTAAATAACTTGGAAATATGTGAAATAAGTTATATATTACTCAAGAAACACTGGCCCAGTAATATTTATTTAATCATATTTGAAATCAATCTTCTATTTTAATTGGTCTACTTAAGTTTTCTACTTCTTGTGAGCAAGTATTTGACACCTTAGAATATTTTAAGCAAGCTAACAAGTGTAATGAAATTGGTTCGTTGTTCCTAACTACACTGAATGAAGTGAGGAAAGAAAGGGATGAGCTCAGGGCTTCAAATTCCCAACTCAACTTCTGCAAAAATGTCCTGAAATTGTCTATGTCCACCCTGAAAGAAGCCCTCATTTCCTATAGCCACAGAGCTGAAATTACGGAAAATGAAACTCAGAGTCTTGTCCTGAAAGTGGATGAATTACAACACAAATTGAATTCCTGATATTATAGTGTATCTGATGTTAAAGTGAGGCCATTGATGGGAAAGGAATGGGATCCTGAAAATTGTAATGGTGACACATTGGCATATACTAACAAAGCTGGGTACATTGGACCCCTAAATTTTGCTACGTCTTCTTTGCCAGTAAAAGCATCCCTCCAACAACTGTCTGAAAAGTTTAACCATGCTTTACCTGAAGAACTTTAATAATCTGTTCTGAGGTAATTGCTTAACATTGGTAATTTTTATCAGGACCTACCCATGGCACTCTTCTTTGCTTCAAATTTATAACAAGACAAATCTCACCAGTCCCCTAAAAGTGAGATACAAAGATTCAATCTTGTAGTTTAAGGGGCTAGAAAGAGATCTAAGAGTTTGTTTATTGGTTGGTTTGCTGATACAGGCACAAAAATGTTCTACAATAAAGGAAACTGAAATGCTGGAACTGGCTTGACATACTGCAGAGAACGATATCTAAAGTCTTAAAGGTATTGGAATATTAGACTGCATATATCATGTAAGATCTGCTTACATACCTTGGGAGGGTCCAGAGTACATATTTTTCTCTAGGACTGTAGGAAATTAGTGTGTGAGGGCAGCCCCAGCATCCCTGAAGAGCTTCGTGATCACTCTTCTCTGCAAGTTAAACATTAGAGTAGGAACTGCCACCAAGAAACTGGAATTCTTACTTACAATGGGAATAATTGGGTTCTAGCCAAGTGGTAGCCCTTAACTGCTAAAACAAAGAGTCATGGCCCCTCAGTCAATTCCCAGACTTGTGCCAGCTTACAGACCCACAACCTTTTGAACCAAGGAGAGGCCAGCTTCCCTGAGGAAGGACCCCACTACTCTGACAAAAAATAATACTTAGATTTTCTCCCAACCTTTCCCAAGGACCTACAGCATTTTATCTGAATGACTGTGATTGGGTAGAATGGAAAAATCAGACTTTTTGTGGATTACTTGACACTGGCTCAAACTGACATTAATTCTAGGGGAACTGAAATGCAACGTGATCCACCAGTTGGAGCTGGAGCTTGTGTTGGTCAGGTTATCAATGGAGTTTTAGCTTAGGTCTATCTCACAGTGGATCAGTGGGTCCCTGAACCCATCCTATTGTTGTTTCCCCAGTTCCAGAATCATTACTGGAATAGACATTCTCAGCAATTGGTAGAATCCCCACATTGGTTCTCAGACCTTGAAGTGAAAATTATTATAACTGGAAAGGCCAAATGGAAGTCACTAAATCTCCCTCTATGTAGAAAAATACTAAACAAATGAAATACTGCATTCTTAGAGGGATTGCAGAGATTGGTGTCACCATTTAGGACTTTAAGGACACAGAGGTGGTGATTCTAACCAGATTCCTATTCAAAACACCTATTTGGCCTGTACAGAAAACATGTAGTTCTTGGAAAATTACAGTAGATTATTGTAAACTTGGAACCAAGTGGTGACTGCAATTGCAGTTGCTGTCCCAGATGTCGTTGGCTGACCAAACTGATACATCATTGGCACATTGTATGCAACTATTTATCTAGCTAATGATTTTTCTTTGATATCTGTTAGTAAAGACCATCAGATGCCATTTTCTTTTAGCTGGCAAGACCAGTAATACACCTTCAATGTCCTCTCTCAAGGGTGTATTAACTCACCAGCCCTACGTCATAATTTAGTCTGTAGGGAACTGATCGCAAATCCCTTCCTCAAGAAATAACACTGGTCAATTACATTGATGACATTATGCTGATTAGACCTAGTGAGTAAAAAATAGCAGCTACTGTTGACATATTGATAAGACATTAACATGTCAGAGATGGAAAATAATTTTTAAAAAAATCAGATGCCTTCTAATGCAGTAAGATTTCTAGAGGTTCAGTGGTGTGGGGTATGTTGAGATAGCCCTTCTAAGATGAAGGATAAGTTGTTGCATTTGGCACCTCCTACAATCAAAACAAAACAAAACAAAACAAAAAAACAAACTCACAGCATTGAGTCAATTCAGACCCATAGTAACCCTATAGGACAGAGTAGAACTGCCCCGTAGGGTTTCCAAGGAGTGACTGGTGGATTCTATCTGCAGACCTTTTGGTTAGCAGTCAAACTCTTAACCACAGGGCTACAGTCAAAAGGAGGCACAATGCCTAGTGGGCCTTTTTTGGGTTCTGAAGGTAACATAGTCTTCATTTGGATGTGTTACTCCATCCCATTTACTGTGTGACCTGAAAAGCTGATAGTTTGAGTGGGACCCAGAGCAAGAGAATTCTCTGCAACAGGTCCAGGTGATTATGCAAGCTACTCTGCCACTGGGCCATATAATCCAGCAAATCTGATGGTGTTTGAAATGGCAGTGGCAGATAGTGATGCTGTTTTGAGACTTGTCAGGCCCCTATAAGTGAATTGCAGCATAAACCCTTAAATTTTTGAACCGAAGCCCTACCATCCTCTACAGATAACTACTCTCCTTTTCAAAAATGGCTTTTGGCTTGCTACTGGGCCTTAGTAGAAACTGAATCCTCAACCTCTGGTCATCAAGTCTTCATGACACCTGAGTTGCCCATTGTGAACTGGGTGTTGTTTGACCCAATATGTCATAGAATTGAGTGTTCGTATTTCATCAAATGGAATTGTTATATATTAGATCAGGCTAGAGTAGGCTCTGAAGGCATAAGTAATTACATGAGGAAATAGTTGAAATGCCCATGGCCCCTAGTTCTGATGCATTACCATCTCTCCTGGACTATACCTGTTGCCCATGGTGAATTTCCTTTGATCAGTTGACTCAGAAAAATAAAACTCTGGCCTGGCTTATAGATTGTTCTGCACAGTATGTACATACCACCTGAAAGTGGATAACTGCAACACTACAGCCCCTTTCCAGAAAATCCCTAAAGGACATCAACGCTTTCAATATGCAGAATTTTGAGAAGTGTATCTGGTTGTTCATTTTGCTTAGAAGGAGAAACGGCTAGAGGTACAAGATTAAACTGATCCATGGTTTAGCTTTGGTCAATCATTTGGCTGGGTGGTCAGGGACTTGGAAAAAAACATGATTGAAAAATTGATGACTAGGAGCTCTAAGGAAGAGGTATACGGATAGACTTCTCTAAATGGGCAAAAAGCATGAAGATACTTGTGTCCCATGTGAATACACATGAAATAATATCGCAGCAGAGGAGAATTTTAATAATCACATTGATAGGATGACTTTTATGTGGATACCAGTCAATCTCTTTCTCTGGCACTCCTGTCATTGCCCACTGGGTTCATGAACAAAGTGGCGATGGTGGCAGGGATGGAAGTTATGCATGGGATCAGCAACATGGACTTTCACTCACCAAAGCCAACGTGGATATAGCCACTGATGAGTGCCTGATCTGCATGCATCAAAGACCAACACTGAGTCTCCAATACAGCACCATTTCCTAGGGTTAACAGCCAGCTACCTAGTGGCAGGTTAATTACATCTTCCATCATGGAAGAAGCATTACTTTTATTTTACTTGAGTAGGCACTTGGAGTCAGATTTGCCTTCACTCACTTACTTTGGATACAGGTTTGTCCCCCCTCACTTACTCTGGGTAAAGATTTGCCTTCCCTGCACTCAAATGTTCTGCCAAAACTATTATCTGTGGACATATAGAATGTCTTATCCACCATTATGGTACTGTACACAGCATTGCTTCTGATCAAGAAACTCACATCACAACAAATGAAGTGTGACTATGAGCTCACAATCATGAAATTAACTAGTTTTACCATGTTGCCCAACATCTTGAAGTAGCTATCTTGATACTCTAATGGAATGGCCTTTTGAAGACTCAATTACAGTGCCAGCTAAGTAGCAATACCTTGTAGGGCTGGGGAAACGTTCTCCAGAAGGCTGTATATGCTCTAAGTCAGCATTAATTATATGGTGCTATTTCTCTCCTTGCCAGGATTCATGGGTCCAGGAATCAAGGGGAGGGTGGAAATGGGAGTGGCACCTTTCACTTATGATCCTCCTGCACAATTTTTGTTTCCTATTCCCACAAACTTATGCTCTACTGGTCTAGAAATCTTAGCTCCAGAGGGAAGAGTGCTTCCACCAGCAAACACAACAATGATTACACTGAATTGTGCGTTAAGACTGCCACCTAACTTGTTTGAGCTCCTCATGCCTCTGAATCACTAGGCAAAGAAAGAAGTTACAGTATTGGCTGGGGTGATTGATCCTGAGTGTAGAGGATCTTGAGCTGCTACTACGGAATGAGTATAAGGAAGAGTATGTCTAGAATACAGGATATCCCTTACAGTATCTTTTAAAACTACAATGCCCTGTGATTAAAGTGAATGGAAAACTACCACGACCCTATTGAAGCAGAACTACTAATGGCCTAGACCCTTCAGGAATGAAGGTTTGGAGCATACCACCAGGCAAAGAACCATGATCAGCTGAGGAACTTGTTGACAGCAAAGAATATATAGAATGCAGAAATGAGGACTGTATATCTTATCAGTATTTCTTCTTCATTTTATTATAGATACAGTATAAGTAAAATGAGAAAGATGTGACAAACTGCTTCCATAAAAATTACAGCCTTGGAAACCCTATGGAGCAGTTCTACTGTGTCTTGTTGTTGTTGTTGTTAGGTACCGTCGAGTTGGTCCCGGCTCATAGCGACCCTATGTACAACAGAACTAAACACTGCCTGGTTCTGTGCCATGTCCACAATTGTTATTATTGAGACCATCATTGCAGCCACTGTGTCAGTCCATCTCATTGAGGGTCTTCCTCTTTTTTGTAGACCCTGTACTTTACCAAGTGTGATGTCCTTCTCCAGGGACTGATCCCTCCTGACAACATGTCCAAACTATGTAAGATGTAGTCTCACCATCCTTGCTTCTAACGAGCATTCTGGTTGTACTTCTTCCAACACAGATTTGTTTATTCTTTTGGCAGTCCATGGTATATTCAATATTCTTTGCCAACACTACAATTCAAAGGCATCAATTCTTCTTAGTCTTCCTTATTCACTGTCCAGCTTTTGCATGCATATGAGGTGATTGAAAATACCATGGCTTAGATCAGGCACACCTTAGTCTTCAAGGTGACATCTTTGCTTTTCAACACTTTAAAGAGGTCTTTTGCAGCAGATTCGCCCAATGCAATGCATCTTTTGATTTGTTGACTGCTGTTTCCATGGGTATTGATTGTGGATCCATGCAAAATGAAATCCTTGACAACCTCAATCTTTTCTCCATTTATCGTGATGTTGCTTATTTGTCCAGTTGTGAGGATTTTGGTTTTCTTTTTGTTGAGGTGTAATCCATACTGAAGGCTGTGGTCTTTGATCTTCATCAGTAAGTGCTTCAATCCTCTTCACTTTCAGCAAGCAAGGTTGTGTCATCTGCATAACGCAGGTTATTAATGAGCCTTCCTCCAGTCCTGATGCCCCGTTCTTCATATAGTCCAGCTTCTCGAATTATTTGCTCAGCATACAGATTGAATAGGTATGGTAAAAGAATACAACCCAGTCTTACAGCTTTCCCGACTTTAAAGCATGCAGTATCCCCTTGTTCTGTCCAAACAACTGCCTCTTGATCTATGTACAGTTTCCTCATGAACACAATTAAGTGTTCTGGAATTTCCATTCTTCAAAATGTTATCCATAATTTGTTATAATCCACATAGTCCAATGCCTTTGCGTAGTCAGTAAAACACAGGTAAACATCTTTCTGCTATTCTCTGCTTTCAGCCAGGATCAATCTGACATCAGCAATGATATCCATGGTTCCACGTCATCTCCTGAATCCTGCCTGAATTTCTGGCAGTTCCCTGTCAATATAGTGCTGCAGCTGCTTTTGAGTGATCTTCAGCAAAATTTTACTTGAGTGTGATATTAATGATACTGTTCGATAGTTTCCACATTCAGTTGGATCATCTTTCTTGGGAATAGGCATAAATAGAGATCTCTTCCAGTCAGTTGGCCAGGTAGCTGTCTTCCAAATTTCTTGGTATAGATGAGTGAGACCTTCCAGTGCTGCTTCTGTTTGTCAGAACATCTCAGTTGATATTCTGTCAATTCCTGGAGACTTGTTTTTCATCAATGCCTTCAGTGAAGCTTGGACTTCTTCCTTCAGTACCATATGTTCCTGATCATATGCTACCTCTTGAAATGGTTGAATGTTGACTAATTCTTTTTGGTATGACTCTGTGTATTCCTTCCATCTTTTGATGCTTCCTGCATCGTTTATATTTTCCCCATAGAATCCTTCATTATTGCAGCTCAGTGTTTGAACTTCTTCTTCAGTTCTTTCAGCTTGAGAAATGCTAAGTGTGTTCTTCCCTGTTGGTTTTCTATCTCCAGCTTTTTGCATGTCATTATAGCACTTCATGTCTTCTCAAGCTGCCCTTTGAAATCTTCTGTTCAATTCTTTTACTTCATCATTTCTTCCTTTTGCTTTAGCTACTCGAAGTTCAAGAGCAAGTTTGAGTCTCTTCTGACATCCACTTTGGTCTTTTCTTTCTTTCCTGTCTTTTTAACGACCTTTTGCTTTCTTCATGTATAATGTCCTCCATGTCATTCCACAACTCTTCTGGTCTTCAGTCATTAGTGTTTAACTTGTCAAATCTATTCTTGAGGTGGCCTCTAAATTCAGGTGGAATATACTCAAGGTTGTACTTTGGCTCTTGTGGACTTGTTCTAATTTTCTTCCGTTTCAACTTGAACTTGCATATGAGCAATTGATGGTCTGTTCCACAGTCGGCCCCTGGCCTTGTTCTGACTGATGATATTGAGCTTTTCCATTGTCTCTTTTTACAAATGTAGTCGATATGATTCCTGTGTATTCCATCTGGTGAAGATCACTGTTTATGTTGGTGGAAACAGGTATGTGCAATGAAGTAACTGATCTTGCAAACTTGTATCATGAGGTCGCTATGAGTCAGAATCAACTTGAAGGCAATGAGTTAAATCTCCTTTATCATACAAAATAAGATGTGCTAATTATAGTTAATTACACATCACAGTATTAAAGTTGCAGAACATCAAGAAGTAGAGTGAACTTCAAGCTAGTTGGGGGATATTTTTTTAAATGTGGTTTAATGTCTATTTTATTTTCCATTTTTTCTATAATTATTCCTTTAAGTATCAAGTCTGTTCTGCTGTTTTGTTTTTCTTTGTCAGCAACTCCAAATATTGATTTTTTTTTGTACCTTCATTTCTTGTCCTCTATCTTTATCAATTTCTATCTGTACATTTTACTTCTTCATGTGTTTGGTTTAATTTTCTGGATCTTTTTATTTCTAAATCTATTTTCCTCACTAAGCTTCTAATCATATTTAATCTTTACTTCTGAGAATGTTTTGTTTTTTACTTTCCTGAGTTCAGTCAGTTCCCATTTCAAGTCTCCTTTTGATTTTCCTTTTTTTACACTGCGTTTTTGAATTCTAATTTGTATGTAGTGTTCTTTTACATCTGACTATTGTTGTTGTTGTTAGGTTCTCTCGAGTCGGTTCCCACT
This sequence comes from Dugong dugon, assembly GCA_030035585.1. Classification (NCBI taxonomy): domain Eukaryota; kingdom Metazoa; phylum Chordata; class Mammalia; order Sirenia; family Dugongidae; genus Dugong; species Dugong dugon. Next base: position 31,404,106 of record CM057473.1, on the reverse strand, counting down.
CATAGAGACCCTATATACAACAGAACGAAATACTGCCTGGTCCTGGTCCTGTACCATCCTCACAATCTTTGCTATGTTTGAGCCCATTGTTGCAGCCACTGTGTTAATCCATCTGGTTGAGGGTCTTCCTCTTTTTTGCTAACCCTCTACTTTACCAATCATGATGCTCTTCTCCAGGGACTGGTCCTTCCTGATAACATGTCTGAAGTATGCGAGACAAAGTCTCACTTGCCATCCTCGTTTCTAAGAGGCATTGTGGTTGAACTTATTCCAAGACAGATTCATTCATTCTTCTGGCAGTTCATGATATGTTCGATATTCTTTGCCAAGACCATGATTCAAATGCTTCAATTTTTCTTTGGTCTTCCTTATTCACGATCCAGCTTTCACATGCATACGAGATGATTGAAAATACCATGGCTTGGGTCAGGTGAACCTTAGTCCTCAAGGTTAACTCTTTGGTTTTTAATACATTAAACAGGTCTTTTGCAGTAGATATGCCTAACGCAATGCATTGTTTGATTTCTTGACTGCAACTTGCATAGGCATTGATTTTGGATCCAAGTAAAGTGAAATCCTTGACAACATCAAACTTTCCTCTGTTTATCATGATATTGCTTATCAGTCCATGTCTGAGACATCTAGTGCTGCTGTAATAGAAAAAACACAAGTGGGTGGTTTTAACAAAGAGAAGTTTATTCTCTCAAAGTCCAGTAGGCTGCAAGTCCAAATTCATGGCTCCAGTTCCAGGGGAACGCTTTCTCCATCGGATCTGGGGAAAGGTCCATGTCATTAATCTTCCCTTGGTCTGGGAGCTTCTCTGCACAGGAATCTCAGGTCCAAAGGATCCGATCTGCCCCTGGCAGGGCTTTCTTGGTGGTATGAGGTTCCTATGTGTCTCTACTCACCTCTCTCTTCTATATTTCAAAAGAGACTGGCTTAAGACACTATCCAATCTTGTATACCTCATCAGTATAACTGCTGCTAGATCATAGTGATTGAATTTATAACACATAAGGAAATCACATCAGATTACATATCAGATTACACAATTATACAATACTGGGAATCATGACCCAGCCAACTTGACAGATATTTTTGGACACAATTCAATCCATGATAGTCTAGTTGTGAGGATTTTTGTTTTCTTTATGTTGAGGTATAATCCATACTAAAGGCTGTATTCTTTGATCTTCATTCAGTAAGTACTTTATGTCTTCTTTGCTTTCAGCAAGCAAGGTTGTGTCATCTGTATATTACAGGTTGATAGTGAGTCTTCCTCCAATCCTGATGTTCTTCTTCATATAATTCACCTTCTCTGATTATTTGCTCAGCATACAGACTGAATAAGTCTTGTGAAAGGATGCAACCCTGATACACACCTTTACTGATTTTAAACCACACAATATCCCCTTGTTTTGTTAGGTGGTCTATGTACAGGTTCTGCATGAGCACTATTAGGTGTTCTGTTTTTCTCATTCTTCTCAATATTTTCCATAAGTTGTTTGATCTACACAACTGAATGCCTTTGCATAGTCAATAAAACACAAGTAAACATAGTTCTGGCATTCTCTGCTTTCAGCCAAGATCCATCTGACATCAGCAATAATTTCCCTCATTCCATGTCCTGTTCTGAATCCAGCTTGAATTTCTGGCAATTCCCTGTCGATATATTGCTGCAATCATTTTTGAATGATCTTCAGCAAAATTTTACCTGCATGTTTTATTAATCATATTGTTCAATAATTTTCCACATCCCATTGGATCACCTTGCTTTGGAATGGGCACAAATTTTGATAGCTTCCAGTTGATTGGCCAGGTAACACCAATTTTCTTGGCAAAGATGAGTGAGCACTTCTAGCAATGCATCTGTTTGTTGCAACATCTCAGCTGGTATTTGTCAATTCTTGGAGTCTTCTTTTTCACCAATGCCTTCAGTGCAGCTTGGACTTCTTCACTACCATCAGTTCTTGATCATATGCGACCTCCTGAAATGGTTGAACATCGACCAATTCTTTTTGGTACAGTAACTCTGTGTATTCCTTTCATCTTCTTTTGATACTTCCTGTGACATTCAATATTTTGCCCATAGAATCCTTCAGAATTGCTACTCTAGGCTTGAATTTTTTTTTCCACTTCTTTCAGCTTGAGAAATGTTGAGCATGTTCTTCCTTTTTGGTTTTCTAACTCCAGGCCTTTGCACATTTCTTTATAAAACTTTATCTTGTCTTCTCGGGCCACCCTTTGTAATCTGTTCAGCTCTTTTATGTCATCATTTCTTCCATTTGCTTTTGTTATTCTACCTTCAACAGCAAGTTAGAGAGTCTTTTTTGACATCTGTTTGGGCCTTTTCTTCTTTTCCTGTCTTTTTATGACCTTTTGCTTTCTTCATGTATGATGTCCTTGATGTCATCTCCCAATTTATCTGGTCTTCAGTCATCAATGTTCAATGAGTCAAATCTATTCTTGAGATGGTCTCCAAATTCAAGTGTGATATACTCAGGGTCACATTTTGGTTCTCATAGACTTGTTTTAATATTCTTCAGCTTCAGCTTGAACTTGCATATGAGCAATGATGGTCTGTTGCACAGTTGGCCCCTGGCCTTGTTCTGACTGTGGATATCGAGCATCTCCATCATTATTTTTCACAGATATAGTTGATTTATTCCTGTTTATTCCATCTGGCAAGATCCACCTGTATAGTTGCCATTTATGTTGTTGAAAAAAAAAATATTTGCAATGTCTAAGTCCTTGGTCTTTCAAAATTCTATTATATGATCTCCAGTGTCCTTCCTATCACCAAGGCCATATTTTCCACCTACTGATCCTTCTTTCTTGTTTCCAACTTCGATATTCCAATCACCAGTAATTATCAATGTATCTAGTTGCATATTTCATCAATTTTGAACTTCAGAAGTTGGTAACAATCTTTTATTTCTTTATCTTTGGTCTTAGTGGTTAGTACATAAGTCTGAATAATAGTTGTATTAACTGGTCTTCCTTGTAGAGATATGGGTATTAGCCTATCACTCACAGCATTGTATTTTAGGGTAGATCTTGAAATATTCTTTTTGATGATGAACGTGACGCTATTTCTCTTCTATTTGTCATTCTCACCATAGTAGACCGTATGTCTGTCTGACTCAAAATGACCAATACCAGTTCATTTCAGCTCACTAATGCCTAGGATATTGATGTTTATGCATTCTTTTTCATTTTCAATGGCTGCCAATTTTCCTAGATTCATACTTTGCACATTCCACATTCTGATTATTAACGGATGTTTCCAACTGTTTCTTCTCATTTTGAGTCATGCCACATCAGTGAATGAACATCCTGAAAGCTTTACTTCATCCACATCATTAAGGTCGAGTCTACTTTTAGCAGTTTGCTTTTCCCCAATTGTATCTTGAGTGCCTTCCAACCAGAGGGGCTCATCTTCCAGCACTATACCAGATGATGTTCAACTGCTATTCATAAAGTTTTCACTGGCCAGTTCTTTCAGAAGTAGACTGCCAGATCCTTCTTCCAAATCTTTCTAATTTTAGAAGCTTCCCTGAAATCTGTCCACCATGAGTGACTCTGCTGGTATTTGAAATACTGGTGGCACAGCTTCCAGCATCACAACAACAAGCAAGCCAGTATAGTAAGACAAACTGACAGACCAGTGGTGAGTCTGACTATTGGTTAATTATATTAAATGTATATCAATAAGTTTGATTAGTTTTCTAAATCACACAGTTATTAAGGTAATAGTGTTTTCATAAATACTTGTTTTAATTTTCTGTTCTTAAAATAACTACATTTGAAGAATTTTGTGTGTGTGTGTATGTGTGTGTTTTCTCCTGTTGACAATTATTGTGTTAGTTACCTAGTGTTGCTGTAATAAAAATACTACCATGTGAATGGCTTTAAAAACCAGACATTTATTTTGTCACAGTTCTGAAGACTAAATGTCTTTGCCGTGTATATTCTTTCTGTAGGCCTCTCTCCTAGTTTCTGGTGATTGCTGGCAATCCTTGTCATCCTTTGCTACTGATAGATGCATCTATGGTATCTTACCCTATGTGTGTGTTACTTTGTCTATTCTGCTCCTTTTATGAGACACTACATAGAAGGAATTAGATTTTAGTTCCATGCTACTCTGGTATGTCCTCATTAATATGACAAAGAAAACTCCTTTTCCCAAACTGGATCATATTTACAGGTACAGGGACTAATACTTCATCATAATTTTTGGGGACACAATTCAATCAATCCATGACAATTGTTATTATTTTTATTTTATTTTTTTCTAAAACAATAGCAAGCACACCTGTGAGAGGTGAGGCAGATGGCTTACTATGTTTCTTAGTTTAAATCTCACTTTCATATTTCTAGAGTAAAGTGCAGTGTCTTTCATAAGTTATGCCCTTATGTTTTCTATTTTGAGTTTTTAAAATACTTTCTTATTTCAGGTGTGACCTATATAAGATTAGTTGATCTTGTTCATTTGAACTTTCCAAGCCTCTTACTTCCAACTCTGTTGCAACCAGTGTTCTGATTCACCAGGTCTCAGAACTATTCTCAGCACAGGTAGTCCCTGGTTTATCATGTGTTTGAGTCATGAAGAACCATGCTTATGACCTTACATTTTTTTGTCTGTTTCTTTGTTTTGTATATCTTATCATTAGTAATATGTACTGCATGCAATGCTGCAGCACGTAATTTGCTGATGTTCATCATTCTCATGCCAACACCCAAAGACAAATTAAGATCAGATTTATTAAGATACTGATAGTAAAAGGCAATAATAATGAAAACCAAAAACCAAAAAAAAGAGGTGCTCCACTTATGTCAGAACCAACTTAAAATGGAATCATCTGAAGAACCCAGATTTAAGTTGGGGACTATCTGCGTTTTCCTTCTCAAAATGAAAATCTTTCCTGGGAGTGATTTTAGTTGATAGTATTTATGTTCTTCCACTGCACCTTCCTCTCTTTTTCACAATCTTTGCTTCTGTGTTATGCTGTGAACTTCAGACCAGGAACCAAATCTGTTAATTTCTGGCATGTATTTCCCAATGTATATGCAAATTAAAGTCTATAACTTCCTCTTACTTATTCTGTAGGTATGGGGTGAATTTACTGGTTTTCCTTTTTGTACAATATGCTAATTTTGATGCTATATGGAGTAGTTTGAATTTCAATAACTACCTATATCTTAAGAGGAAACTCTCCATAGTGAATATGTTTCAACGAGGGGGGTGTCAAAGAGGAAAATTTTATATGCTAACAGTTAAAGTCTATCAAGGTAACAGTAAAGAAGTCATATGCTTTCATATACCTAATAACAGCAATGAATAAGTAAAGCAAAAGTAATTATTATTACTAGACTTTGATAAATCCATGATCAAAGACAATTTAAAACATCTCATCTCCTCATAGGAAAGTTTAGGTAGATAAAATCAAGAAAGAATTTGGACAAACAAATTAAGCAATTAATAACCTTCGTTTGGAAATCTAGTGTTTCAACATAAAGTGAAAGAATATTCTTTCATAATTTCCTTTATCTTGTTTAAAATATATGTCTTTGAAATCTAGTTTGTCTAATTTATATTGTCACTCCTACATTCTTTTTAATTGCATTTGTCTGTTATATTTTTGTTTACCCTCTATTTTCAGACTTTCTTAACCATTACATTAGGTTGGTTTTCTGTTACAGAAGTGCTGATTTTTTTGTTGTTGTTGTTTCCTAACAATATCTCAAAATATATCTTTTAACTGAGGAATTTAAAGTACTCTTACTTATTATGATTATGATGTATTTTGTCTCTTTCTTTAAATATTTTTCCTTTTTTTGGTTTGCCATTTTTTGCCATTTCTCTCACCCCTCCTTTTCTAACTAAGCTGACTAATTTTTTCTTTTTTCTCTGTCATTCTCTAATTATGTGAATATTATAAACCCTAATTTTTATAATTTAATAGAAATAAAATAAGCAAATAGAGTAGAGAAGTCTTCGTTAGCTATTACCATAGTTTTTAATCAATTCCCCAGATGACAAACAAAGTTCCACTCCATTCTATACTGCCAATAAACTTACATTTTAGGGGCCTTCAGATTTGGTATAGTGTTCTGAGTTTCTCAGTCCTTTGCTTTGTATTTTCTAGAAATTATTTGCTGTCCTGGTGTTATGTCACCCCTCTTCAGTTTTCAGTGCTGCTTTGATCCCTTTTGGCTTTTATATTTCTCATAAAATTTTAGAGAGAGTTCAGGTAGAAAGAGATGTAAGTATGTATGCCCCACCTATCATGACGAACCTGATGAACCTCAGCACTCTTTTTGTTTCAAGATTTTCATTAAATGTTACTTACTCTGTCTACTTTCAATGGACCTGACCCAAGGAATATGTGTCTTCAACATAATCTTTTTATAGGCCTATATTTTCACTTACTGTATAATATGATAAGATATCATAGCTGCATCTCCTATAAAGAAAGCTAAGATCATGTCTTAATTACTTTTGGATTCTTGTAACATAATGTAGTTTAAAAAATAAGTTAAATAAATAAATGTTCACCCTATGGCCAATATCCTGAATAGTATATCTTGCCATATTAAAAAAAATAAAGTAAAATTCTCAGAAAATGCAGCTTTCAATTCTGGAATATCATGTGAATAAATAGTAAATAGAAGATGCAATAAATTTAATGAGTACATGCCTACATCAAAGTAATTAATATACGATACAGAAAACCACTTAGTCCTTGTGAAAGAGTTGAATTTAGTAAATATATGATAATCATTTAAATTTTCTGAGACTTAGTTTATCTATGTATAATCTGAGAAAAATGATGTCAGCCTACTTTCCTTCATTTATTTATATGCATTTTTCATCAACAATATACCAGATCCTCTGGTTTGTTTTTTAACACTGATAAAATAATCCAGTAAGCCACTATCATTACACTCAAGAGCCACAAAAAAAATAATAAAAGTGAGAATCAAATGATATAAATCATTTGAAAACCTGAAGAATACATTCAGACTAATAAGCAAATGCAAAAATATCCTTTCAAAAATAAGTTAAATATAAAGGTTGTTGTTATTAGGTGCCTTAGAGTAGGTTTCAACTCATAGTGACCCTATGTACAACAGAAGGAAACAACGCCTGGTTCTTCACCATCCTCACAATCGTTATGCAGCCACTGTGTCGATCCATCTCGCTGAGGGTCTTCCTCTTTTTTGCTTATCCTCTACTTTGCCGAGCATGGTGTCCTTCTCCAGGGACTGGTCCCTCCTGAGAACATGTCCAAAGCATGTAAGATGAAGTCTCGCCATCCTTGCTTCTTAAGGAGCATTCTGGCTGTACATCTTCCAAGACAGATTTGTTCGTTCTTCTGGCAGTCCATGATATATACAATATTCTTCACCAGCACCAAATATAAAGGTAAATTATGTTATATCCTGCATGATTGTTTCAATAATCAGAACGAAAAGAGCTTTTTTGTGTCTATTATTTTTGCTATTGAATATAAAAGTAATTTATAATGAAGACAGTATTTTCTAATAAAGAAAGTAGCAATATTTCAGCCTGGGAGTGGACAGCCCCATAAAACCAAATGAGACTAACGAGGTACAGGAGTCCAGTGACAAGGGCCAGAAGGCAGAAGGGGACAAGGAAGCTGGTGATAGGAAACCCAAGGTTGAGTAAAGATATTGTTGATGTGTTGTGAGATTGTTAACCATTGTCATAGGGCAACATTTGTAGTAACCGTTAAATGAGAAACTATTTTGTTTTGTAAGCCTTCATCTTAAGTGAGAATAACAGCACAATTGGAAGAGCGTAGTCAATGTCACTGAACTGTGCATGTAGAAATTTTTGAAACGGTGTATCTTTGGCTATGTGTATTTTCACCAAAAAAAAAAAAAAAGGTTGAGAAGTTAGAGGGTTAATATGTTGTGGGGTTGTTAACCAATGTCATAAAACAACATGTGTACTACTGTTTCATGAGAAACTATTTGTTCTGTAAGCCTTCACCTGAAGTACAATAAAAAAAAAAAAAAGAAAGTATAGCAATATACTGTAATTTATATCTAATTTGACTTGTAGTATTCAGATGTTAACGACTCGCTTAAGGAAAGAATGGCCTTCTAGGGCAGAGGTAAACAAACTTACCATCGGTCAGATTTAGCCTGCTGCCTGTTTTTGTAAGGCCTGAGAGCTAGCAAAGTTTTTTATAATTTCAAAACTTTGAGAAAAAATTTAAAAGAAAAATAATGCTCAAGACACCTGAAAATTATGTGAAATTCAAGTTGTAGTGTCTAGAAATAAAAGTTTAGTGGAAAACAGCCATGCTCATTTGTTTATGTATTGCCTATGGCTGCTTTGGAAACCCTGGTGGTGCAGCGGTTAAGTGCTACAGCTGCTAACCAAAAGGTCGGCAGTTTGAATCCAACAAGTGCTCCTTGGAAGCTCTATGGGATAGTTCTACTCTATCCTTTAGGGTCGCTATGAGTTGGAATCTACTCGACGGCAACCGGTTTCGTTTTTTGTTTTTTTTATGGCTGCTTTTGCTCTCCAAAGACAGAGACGAAATGTTGAGACCATAAGCCTGCCTGGCGAGTCTAAAATACTTACTATTTTTCCCTTTACAGAAACAAGTTTGCAAAATCTTGGTCTATGGAAGGGGAAGATCTATACATTAACAGAGAGGAACCTGGGTGATGCAAATGGTTTGCATTCACAGCTAACCTAGAAGTTTTCAGTTTGTATTGACCCAGTGGCTCCATGGAAGGAAGGCCTAGTGAATTGCTTCTGTAAATATTGCAGCCAAAAAAAGCCCATGGAGCAGTTCTACTCTGTAACACTTGGGGTCACCATGAGTCATGGGCTGACTCAATGGCAGCTAATAACGACAATATACACTAACAGAGAAATTAGTGTAGTATTGTGAATTTGGAAAGACTGTTTAAAAAATGTTTTAAATATTGACTAGAGAAACCCTACAGAAAAGTAAATTTTCTCTCCCTCTCTCTCTTTTTTTTTTTCTTCTGTTTTTGAAGCATGAAGGAAAATGAAGGTGGCTCTAAATAAGTTAGGGTTGTAACTTTAACAGCTCATGTGTAAAACAGTTTCTTAAACTTACCTGATAATAGTGAAAAACTGATTACTACTTTCATGGTAGAACGGTAAAAATGTTGAATGGTTAAGCACAAAGTTCTAAGAGATAATTTTGATGCTGCCATATTCGAACTGCTTAAGACATGTACCATACTGAGGATTGTTGTCAAAGAAAGATCCCAGTGAATCCAAGAGAAAAATAGTAAAAGAAATCTAAAAGTAAGATGACATGTTAGATTAAATTGTGTTAATTATAGTTAAGCGTTAACGACAAAAGCAGCAATAGTACTGGTTTTGCTCTCACCAAGTCGTTTTTATTTTCTTGAGAATTGGAAGAAGTGTAAAAAATAATGTGAGAAAATGTCAGTTCAACTTTTCTGGTGAAATTTGAGAAGATGATGTATCTCAAGGGACCACAGTAGGTATAAAGTGTTGCCAATGCCTGGGCCTTCCAAGGAGAGAAAGAAGACTTTCCATGTCTCAAGGGAAGGAGGTGCATAATAAAAGGGAGCTTCCTTGCCAAAAACTGTTGGATTTGGTTTCCACGGCTTTGTTCAGTACAAAAACAAATTGTAGGCAATAACCTAGGCCTCCAAGCAACACAGACACACAAGAGGATGTGAAGTTCCATTCCATGAACTCACACAATTAAATGCTCTAAACAGTTGTGTTCTTATTCAGTGTGGAAGGTATAAACAAACAGGTATAGTGCCGTCGTATTCTTGTGCTCTATAAATGGATGCCACTACTATGTGCCAGGTTCTCTATTATATCTGGAATGTAGGAAAATGAAGCAATATTCTTGTGCTCATGTAGGTGATAGAAACAGAGGCTATATAATTTTCTTGAACCAATGAAACTGCTAAAGTAATCATAAAATGAGGGTTTGGTAGAGGCACTATTACAGTAAAACCTGCAAAAGCCGGAATCTGTGTAAGGCAGAAATTTGTCAGAGAAGGAAAATTCAAATATTTTCCACTAATAGAGAGCAATAGGAAAGCGGTAAGACTGCACCCTGTCAAGGGTAGAAAACCTGTGAGACCCAGATAAACAAAGCAGTCCTGTTGTGTTCCATCTCTCACAGGTTTCACTGTATAAGAGAAAGTATTTAAAAATTACTTAAGAATTATAGGAAAGCCCACAAAATTGCGGCTAAATTACAAGAACCCTAAATGGAGACTCATTTTTAGATTCGCTCTAATACACACCTGAATCCCTTGGTGCAAACAGTTAATGCACTTGGCTGCTAACTGATAGGTTGGAGGCTTGAGTCTACCCACAAGCACCTCAGAATAAGTACCTGTGATCTAATTCCAAAAAATCAACCACTGAAAACCTCATGGAGTACAGTTCTACTCTGACATACGTAAGGTAGTCATGAGTCAGAAGGGACTCCATGGCAATTGGTGTTAACAACACCTAACAGCTGTCTATGAGTCAGAATCGACTCAACGGCACACAACAACAACAACAACAACAACAAGAGCTGTCTGGAATACAGCTATTCAAGAACAGCTTGGTGATAGACAAAGGTGAAAAGAGAACTACCAATCCGTTAATGTAACTTATGTCATACGCTCCAGATTGTCAACACATAGACATTTCAGCATGTATGTGGGAGGAAAGGATGTATCGTATTTAGATACGCTTCATATGGAAGAATAACCATAATTTGATAGGCATACTGCATGCTATTTTTTTCCCACAAATGTATTCCCTATGGATCCGTCAGCCAGAAGCTAGAATGTGTGAGACATAGTCATCGCATAAAATAGAAACTGGGGTCTTGAACGATGATCTTTTTTTAATGAGGAGAGGATGGTCAAAATTAGCTTTCCACTTTCCATGTCATGAAATCAGGACTATCAACTCCTCTATCTGTTAAAGTAAATTATGTTCTAAGACTAAGGGAATTTCCTTTATATTTTATCCTTTACAATTAAACACATTGAATTTATATTTTTAGAAAGCTCTTATGAGACCTTATAGCTCAGGTGCTACAGTGGATGCAGAAGCTCTGCACCTCTGCATTCCTGAGTAGTTTAAGGTAGACAGAGACTGAACGTTCCTATGTTCTAATACCGTGCTGTTTTACTTAAGATAATTCAGTCTTAAGTGTTTTCTTGTCATGTCACCACATTTGCCACTGCTTCTGACTTAGAATGGTTGTCTGTTGTTTTCATAGTAATATTAAGTATCGTATTTACCTGAAATACAACCTAGCCTCATATCCTAAAAGTAATTCCTTCAAATAAGATTCAAATTCAGATGAAAGAGCTCAATCTCATCTTCACTGCTACCCTAACCCCTAAGGTAACAGTTTGATGGCTCATCGTCTTTTTTAGGCATTAAAACTTACAGTGACTAGAAAAAAACAGGTGCTGTTTAATTGGTCTGCTCTTTATTTTAAACTGTTTTTTCAGTTAATTTTGTTCATCTGTTTCATTATCTGTCATTGTTTAGGCAGTTTTAATCATTTTACCTCTTTTTGCTTTGTTAATATAAATGGTAATGTCACAACTTTTAATAATAACCCTAACCAGATCTCCAGCTAGAAAACCTGAAATCTCGTCTGGTGATCTAGAGCTACACCTTTACATATGATTAAAAGAAGGAAGGCAGAAAAAAAAAATCAAGGACAAGGAAAGAAAGAAGAAATGAACAAGAAGGGAAGGACAAAGGCAGGGAGGGTAAAAACAGAAAGAAAAAGAAAAAAAGAATGAGAGTTTAATATTATGGAAAATCTAGCAACTATCAGATGTTAGGTTCATTTGCCTTAGGATTTATGAAGCATAACTAAACGCTGTTAAATGGTTAGCTATGAGAGTGGCTAAATGTAGATTAACCTATCAGAAATAGTCATTGGATCATATTTATGTTTATTTAAATAACATCTAGAAATATATATTCATGTCAGGTGGATATTGTTCTAACATTTTAAATGTGTGTGTGATTCGGGTGATTTCAAATGCAATTGACTCATTATAACACTTGTTAATTGCCGTCAAGTCGACTCCGACTCTAATTTGTTACCAATATATAATCATGTACCTTATATTGTAGAATTAGTCATTTCCTTCCTTTTTTCCCACTCACTCTTCTTTTTTATCAATCCATTTATCTTTTCTTCTCCCCTACACGGTGGTTAAGAGCTTGGCTGCTAAGCAAAAGGTTGTCATTTCGAATCCACCAGCCGCTCCTTGGAAACCCTACGGGGCAGTTATATTCTGTCCTGTAGGGTTGCTATGAGTTGGAATTGACTGGACAGCAATGGGTACATAAGAACAAAAGATTCACAGCACAGGTCCTACAGAAATTGCTTACAGTACTATTAGCATTGAGGGAGAAGATATTTATGGATAGACTTTTTAAAATGGCCCTTATACATTATAAATTCAAATTTAGATGTCCATAATATTATAGATGCAATAAGCATATTACAGATTTTCCAAGCATTAAATAGATATGTGGGTGGATATTTCCCTTGGTAATAAAAAATTATTATAATGTGCATTATGCAAAATGCATAAACCAGAGTTCTAGATAGTGCCCTTGACACTAAGAATTCTGAATCATTACCTGGGCATAGATGGAAGATGTGTATCCCCTACCTCCTTTATCATCCAGGTTTATGCCTCAGGGAAATTTATACATTATTAGTCACTGCCAAGGTCCATTCACTCAACTGTGTGGTAGAACAAAGTGGAAAGTTTTGTCTGTGACATTTTATAGTCCACTGGTTCTATGCTTTGCTTTAGGTCTACACAGTGGAATAAACATTTTTCTTCCTTTTCCTTGGGCCTTATATTTCACGAAAAATGTATTTCTTCCATCTCCTCCATCTGAGTAAGACTTTGTAAGAAATGTAGACAAAAGAAAATGACCTTGAGTCCATTTGAATGACTGGTCCTGAACTGTTGGCTTGCTGTTTTCTGCTTTCACTGTGTCACATTCTTTACGCTTAGTCTCGCATACAAATTTAGATGCTGTCTTCTACTGTGCTTCACTCATACCAATTAGTTCCTCCAGACAGACCTCAGTAAGCTGGCTGTTATGGAAGTAGGTTGGATTCAAATTGCTTCAAAGGGCTAGAGTACAAAAGTCTCAGGTATTCAAACTTATTAAATAGAGGCACTGAAATGAGCAAAATGCTGTTGTTCTTAAAAAATGACAGAAAGAAAATGCAATAAAGCAGGAAATCCAAAGTAAGAGGGGAAGTTATCATCAATGTGCAGTAGTCTGAAGTATCTGTGACTAACAATGACTACAGATATGAGTTCAGGAATGACTCAGTATGCAACAGTTCAATACAAAGAAAAAAACAGCAACTGTAGTATAATAGTTGTGAACAAAGTCAAATAGATAAGAAATAGTATTAATATAAACTCCTAACATTTGATATACCTTTCTCAGCATGCATTTGTCACTGCCTGAAAATACAGATGCTTATAATTGTGTCAATTGTTTGCAGAAGAATAAATCTGCTGCCAGAAAAAATGGACTTAATTCCATAAGTCAAAAATGATCAACGTGGAATTATAGAGGCAGAAATATTTAAGAAGACCCTTTCAAACGGTCAGACTCTTTCAAGCCCTTTAGAAGGTTTGAATCAGGTATCTGAGAAGGAAGTTGCTAATAGAGATAAACAATAGTTATTAAAATTCCAGTGAAGAAGTGACGGTCCTTCTGTTCTGTATTTTATAGTCCTTCTCATAACAGAATATAGGCCTGCTTGATCATTTTTAGCCTGAAATAAATTTTCCTAATATCCTTTCTTTTTATACTTAAGATTTGCTGTATCATTATTACAGAACACGATAACAGCAGAAAGTGCATTTTGTTTCAAAATTCTTGTTTTAACACTATGATATAAAATTATTAGGATTCTTTTTCATTGACTTATCCACCTGTCCAAAGAGGTACACATATAGGCTTCCTTGCTGTGGTGTGAAATCTCAGGACATGTTATGACCCTGATCTTTTATTTGACACATATAAGTCATAGACTTGCAATAAATCATTTTTGTGCCTTATTAGTTGGAATATCTGCCATGCTATATGTGAGTAAAAAAAAAAAAAAAATTTTCTGTTACCTCTTTGTTTCAGGATAAGTCCAAGTATCTTAACCCTACACACATGACCCATCATGACCTGGCTCCGTACTTGCCCTGCCTTCTATTACTGCTCTCATATCATATATAGATGTCTCCTATACAAAGTTCTCACAAAGTGATATTTTTACTTTCCTTCTCAAACACTTCCACAGTCTTTTCTTTTTAACTAGAAAGGTTGTTAAATCTCTGTTTGGGCTTAATTTCTTCAAAGATTTCTTCCCTAAGTCTCCAAGTCTAGTTCTCTGTGGGTTCTCATGACACCATGCACTTAACTCACAGTTACTCTTCCGTATCACCTCTACCTGAATATTTGATTGCATGTCTCTATCACTAGTGGGTCATGTGTTCCCTGAGAATAGTAAAACTGTGTCTTGTTCACCATTTACCTAAGCATTTAGCATAACACTCAAAACATATTTTTCTAGTTTCTTGCCCATTATTCTGTTTCATCCATGTCTGTCTGGATAACTTCCTGTCCCCATAGCAGTCTACTCTCATCCTGATACAATTTAGCTCCACCTCTCTCCAAGTCATCTGCATTTTCTCTGTTACCTTTAGAGTTATCTGTTGGGTTCAATGCTCCCCACCCCTTTTTTTCTAGTCCACCTCCAATCTACTCAAAGATATGTGAATTCCTCATTATATTTCCTGACATGTTTGGAATTTTAATTTTTCAATGAGTAATACTGATTAAAATTGTCAAAGGAAAAAAATAAGGTAACAGAAATGTGAATTGTTAGAAGAAAATCTCAAATGGTTACATTCAAAAACAAAGTCTAGAGATTAAAAAGAGTAATTTGAGCAAGATTTAGTCACTCTTAAGATGGGTTATTTAGAGAAGCAAAACCAGTAAAACACATATATGTATATATATATATATATAAAAATATATAAATATAAAAAAAATAAATATATATAAAATATATATAATATATGTATTATATATAATATGTATATTATATATAAAATATATATATATATACACACATAGAGAGAAAAAGAGACAGAGAGAGAGATTTATCTCAAGAAAATTGCTCACATGGTTGTAGAGGCTGGCAAGTTCCAAGTCCATGGGTTAGGCGTCAGGCTGTAAACTTCTCTTGACTCATGTAGCTGCAGAGGCTGACAAACCCAAATTGGCAGGTCAGACAGCAGGCCACTGGCTCATAGGCTGGGGAGGCTGACAAATCCAAGATTGGCAGGTAAGATGCCAGGCCACTGTCTCACAGGCTGCACAGGCTGACGGATCCCAAGATCGGCAGGCAATATGGCAGTATCCTGGCTCAAGTTCCAAGAACCAGAGATCAGATGATGACAAGATGGATACAGGATCCAGAGCAAGCAAGCAAGCTTTGCCAGAACATCCATATATATATATGTTAGGTACAGGCCACATCTCTAAGGAAACTCCCCTTATAACTGATTGGCTGATCACATCAGATCATATCATGGAGATGATTACATCATACTACTTATGGGAGATCACAAAATGGAGGATAATTAAATAATACTGAGAATCATGTTGACACATAACATTAACCATCGCAGTCATCTTCTTTACAAACCACTTCTATGTATACCTTATTAAATTACTATATATAAAAAAAAAAATTAAGTATATATAAGTGACCAAAGTACTATAGAGGCTAACTTGTCCATGGCCACAGAGTTGCGATCTGAATCCTGTTCCACATGCCTCGCATCCTATATTGTTTACATGAAGAAAGATGGAAAGGCAAAGGGAATTTTTCTAAATTAATATTGGTGGAAGCTATGTTGGTAAGAGTGAACGGCTAATATGTAACCAGAAACAGCACATGTGGATTATTATATGGAAAAGTTGAGGATGATGGCATAGGGATAGCAGAGTTGAATGACACTCTATTTTTTGTACTTAGAGATAAAAGACAAGGGTAGAAGGAAAACTAAAGGGAGAAAAATGCACATGACTGAGAAAGCAAGAGACTAATAAAGCAAGAGAGAAAAATAGGTCCTTTCATAAGCCTTAGATGTGAAAAGACTCAGATGAAATTCAGGAAGAGAAGAGGAGGAAGCCACATGAAACAAGCAGAGTAATTTAGAAATACTGTAGAGAAGAGTTAATGATGTTCTTTTTTTGTAATATGTATCAGATGAGGTATTCTGCTTTGTGAGAAGATTAGGAGAGAACTTGAGTGACTGAAAACCTCAGAAGGTTTTGGAGCATAGATCATAGACCATGAGAAGTTCTATAGACGGAAAACTTTTTAACTTGATTTAAACCACACTGTAAACTTTGGCTGTGGGGATTTTTTTTTTTTTTTTTTTAATCTGTCTTTCTGTCTCTCTTTCTTTATGGAACAAATCTTCCAAAGAATAAAGAGCCTATGAAACCCATCAATCTATTATGATAAATATTGGCATTAAATTTTGATTGTTAAGTTTTGGTATTACAGCTATGTTATATTTATAAAATAAAATAGAAAGTGTTTTATGTGTTCTAGAACAGTTGGGGAAATGTAATAATCCCTTCATTGAAGAGTTGATATCACTTATCTTAAGACTATGTGAGTATCCATCTTTGTAGACAGAGCCTGAAAACATGGGTTCTTCCCAGGATGAAGGGGGAGAGGCTGCTGCCTTAACTAAGGCTGATGAGCTAAAAATGTATATAGATTTCTCTATGGCCAGCCTAGTAATTTGTACCCCAGCCTCACCAAAGGTCCAATCTGAAAGCCTTAAATTTTAACAAAGTCAGCAATTTGTTTTAACTTTTTGGTCTATAAGCAATGATTACATTGTTTTTGTAATTTGATTTTTCTAGAAATATTATTTCATCAGTATTTTCTAATTTATTGGCTTTTAGTTGAATATTGCAATCTCTTTCCAAATATTTCTTCTTTAATTTTGTTTTTAACTACTTTTTTCCTTCTCAATATTGTGTTCTCTCTCTTTTTTCCTGCATTGAATGTAACTTTTTTTTTTTCTATTTTTACTTGTTATATGAAAGAATCACCCCTTTGTTTTATGGATCAATTCTCATAACTTTATGCTGTATTACTTAATTTATTTCAAGTCTAGTAATATTATTATTCTATTGAATTTGTTTTGTTGAATACTTAGCTAAGTTTCAAATTTATGTATTAATACAAAGACATATGTTCAGGATTATCTTTAATTATAATTTGGGTTTCATACCACTAAATTTAAAAAGCTCAATTTTCATTTCTTAAAGCTTCTGTCATTTAATTTTCCCTAAGTGAATCATTAAAATGTTTGATTGATTTCAGTTTATCTGTTTCTTTTTTTGTTTATTTTCACTTTCAAAATCTATCTTGATTGTATTGTTTTCAGAGGTCAACTCTTACATTATTTTTATGGGTTACTAAGATTTTCTTTTTGAATCAATTAATAAAAATGTTAGTAATTGTTTTAAAATATATTTTGTAGCTATCAGATAAATATATAAAACATGCCTATTTAATAAAACTTCCTAGTTCAATTATTCTTATCCTTTTTTATTTTTATCATTTTGGTTTCATTAACGTACTGATTTCTAAAAAGAAAAGTGATGTAAACTCTCAATTTAAAATGTCACCCATAATTTTATTACATGTATACAAGATTTTCTTCAATATATTTCTATATTTCCCAAGTAAATATTTCTTTAGTGGATAGAAACCTTTAGTAACATGCGGCTTTTATCTGTCCTGGTTAATGACTTGCTTTGAATTCAAACTTGATAGTCATACTGTCTCATTTGCTTTGCTTCATTTTTAATATCTATGGTCTCTTAATGAACACCAGGTAAGACTTGTTGATCAAACACAACTGACTTTATTAACTTAGTGCAGCAGTAGAGAACATCAACTTGACATTCTCCATGGTGTGTCAAGGAGGGAAAGTTAGAGAAGAATATTTATAGGATTTTGGAATCTGGAGACAAGAAGTTTAAGATAAGTCTTTTAATGAAGTGGGCTGGGCAAAATCTTCTTTTTATTGGGCAAAATCTTTGTATTTTTTTGATTGAATTTTGCCACATAAAAAGATACGTTGAAATTCTAACTTCCTTACCTGTGAATGTGACCTTGTTTGTAAAAAAGGCATTGGAGGATGTTATCAGTTAACACGAGGTCATACCGGAGTAAGGTTAAGCCCTAATCCCATCTCAGTGGTGACCATATAAAACAGGAGAAGAAACACAAAGACACACAGAGGAGGAAGATGCCCACGTGAAGACACATCTATAAGCCAAGGAACAAAAAACAAACAAAAAATGCCTGGAGTTGTTAGCAGCTGGAAGATTACAGGGAAGAATCTTCTCCTCAGGGAAACAGAGCATAGCCCTGATGATTCCCTGGATTTTAACTCTCAGCCTGCATAAGTGTGAGAAAATAAAGTTCTGTTCTTGTAAGTCCCCTAGTTTCTGGTATTTTGTTATGGCCAACCTAGGAAACTAGTACAGTTTATGCAAGTTTAAAATAATGTCATCACTATTTCTAGAAAGTTTGTTCATAGTGGGTATTTAATGTATTATTTTTGTTAATCAAAAAATAGCGGGTCAAGATTATCCTCTTCTGTAATAAATATGATAATATACATTATAAATACTAACCATCTGAATATCTCAAAAGTGAAATCCTATAACCTGTTGGTAATATAAATATTACTTAATAGATTCTACTGTATTCTGACTTGATTATTCAGAGAAGAATTAAAAAGAGATATAATAAATATGTATGCTGAGCCTACAATTCTGCAAATTGTATTTTTAAGGTATGCTGAGGAGATATCAATAGCATTAATCTGCATCTTTAAATTTACTCAATTCCTGTTGCTTCTATTCCGCAGAAAAATCTCATTTACCTTCACTTAATTGTTGTTGTTATTGTTAAGTGCAGTCAAGTCAGCTCCAACATATGTATACCAAAAAAACCCAAACCTGTTGCGGTCGAGTCAATTTTGACTTATAGCAACCTGTAGGATAGAGTAGAACTGCCCTATAGAGTTTCCAAGGAGGACCTAGTGGATTCAAAGTGCTGACCTTCTGGTTAGCAGTCGAACTCTTAACCACTACACTACCAGGGTCATTGCCCTGTCCAGCGCCATCCTTACAATTTTTACTATGTTTGAGCCCATTGTTTCAATTGGTATGTCAATCCATCACATTGAGGGTTTTCCAGCCTTTTCGCTGACCCTCTACTGTACCAAGCATGATGTCCTTCACCATCGATTGGTCTCTCCTGATAACGTGTCCAAAGTAAGCTAGACAAAGTTTCACCATCCTCGCTTATAAGGAACCTTCTGGCTGTACCTTTTCCAAGACAGATTTGTTCGTTCTTCTGGCAGTCCGTGGTGTATTCAATATTTTTTGCCAATACCATAATTCTAATGCATCAACTCTTCTTTGGTCTTCCTTTTTCATTGTCCAGCTCTCCGATACATATGAGGTGATTGAAAATACCACGGCCTGAATCTGGTCTACCTTAGTCATCAAAGTGATACCTTTGCTTTTTAATACTTTAAAGAGGTCTTTTGCAGCAGATTTGCCCAATGTGATGTTGTTGTTAGGTGCCATCGAATCAGTTCATACTCATGGAGACCCTATGTACAACAGACTGAAACACTGCCCGGTCCTATGCCATCCTCACAATCATTGTTATGCTTGAGCCTATCGTTGCAATCCATCTCATTGAGGGTCTTCCTCTTTTTCACTGACCTTCTACTTTACCAAGCATGATGTCCTTCTCCAGGGACTGACCTCTCCTGATAACACGTCCAAAGTATGTGAGACTACTTGCTTCTAAGGAGTATTCTGGTTGTACTTCCAAGACAGATTTGTTCATTCTTTTGGTAGTACATGGTATATTCAATATTCTTTGCCAACACCACAGTTCAAAGGTGTTAGTCTTTTTTCAGTTTTCCTTATTCATCTTTCTGCTTTCGCATGCATATAAAGTGATAGAAAATACCATGGCTTAGGTCAGGCACACCTTAATCTTCAAGGTGACATTTTTACTTTTTAGCACTTTAAAGAGGTCTTTTGCATCAGATTTACCCAATGCAATGCTTCTTTTGATTTCTTGACTGCTGCATCCAGGGGTGTTGATTGTAGATTCAAGTAAAATGAAATTCTTGACAACTTCGGTGCTTTCTCCATTTATCATGATGTTGCTTATGGGTCTGCTTGTGAGGATTTTTGTTTTTTTATGTTGAGGTGTAATCCATACTGAAGGCTGTGGTATTTGATCTTCATCAGTAAGTGCTTCAAGTCCTCTTCACTTTCAGCAAGCAAGGCTGTGTCATTTGCATATCGTAGGTCCTTCATGAGTCTTTCTCTAGTCCTGATGCCCTGTTCTTCTTCATATAGTCCAGCTTCTCAGACTCTTTGCTCAGACACGGTTTGAATAAATATGGTGAAAGGATACAACCCCGACATACACCCTTCCTGACTTTAAATCACACAGTATCCCCTCGTTCTGTCTGAACAACTGCCTCTTGATTTATGTAGTTTCCTCATGAGCACAATTAAGTGTTCTGGAATTCTCATTCTTCTCAATGTAATACATAGTTTGTTATGATCCACACATTCGAATGCCTTTGCGTAGTCAATAAAACACAGGTAAACATCTTCCTGGTATTCCCTGCTTTCAGCCAGGATCCATCTGACATCAGCAGTGATATCCCTGGTTCCATGTCCTCTTCTGAATCTGGCTGGAATTTCTGGCAGTTTACTGTCAGTGTACTGCTGCAGCTGATTTTCAATGATCTTCAGCAAAGTTTTACTTAAGTATGATATTAATGATATTGTTCGATAATTGCTACATTCAGTTGGATCATCTTTCTTTGCAATAGGCATAAATATAGATCTCTTCCAGTTGGTTGGGAAGGTAGCTGTCTTCCAAATTTCCTGACATAGATGAGTGAGCACTTCCAGCACTGCATCTGTTTGTCGAAACATCTCAACCAGCATTCCATCAATTGCTGCAGTCTTGTTTTTTGCCAATGCCTTCAGTGCAGCTTGGACCTCTTCCTTCAGTACCATCGGTTCCTGATCATATGCTACCTCTTGAAATGGTTGAACAGCGACCCATTCTTTTTGGTATAGTGACTGTGTGTTTCTTCCATCTTTTTTTGATGCTTCCTGTGTTGTTTAATATTTTCACCATGGACTCTTTCAATATTACAACTTGAGGCTTGAATTTTTTCTCCAGTTCTTTCAGCTTGAGAAATGCTGGGCATGTTATTCCCTTTTGGGAACGTGATATGTGATATGTGATATATCCTTTGATTTATTCTGTGGAAATTGATTGTTGATCCAAGAAGAATGAACACTTTGATGATTCAATCTATTCACCATTTATCATGATGTTGTTTATTGGTCCAGGTATAATGATTTTCATTTTCTTTATGTTCAGATATTAAAAAAAAAAAAAAAAATCATTGCCATCGTGTTGATTTTGACTTATAGCAACCCTATAGGACAGAGTAGAACTGCTGCATAGGGTTTCCAAGGCTGTAATCTTTATGGAAGAATACTGTCACATCTTTCTCCTGCTGAGTGATTGGTGGGTTCGAACCACCGACCTTTCAATTAGTAATCGAGTGCTTTAACCGCTGAACCGCCAGGGATGCTTAGCAGTAAAATAATGTTAATTTAAATTAATAAAAGAACATATTCTTGTCTAGTTGTTGATATTTAGGTAAAGCCTTCAGTCTTTTACTATTTAGTGTAATTTTAGCTGAAGCTTTTTCATAGATATTCTTTTTCAAGGTGAGAAATTTTTATTCAAATTTTAGTTTGTTGAGAGTTTTATCATGAATTATTTCTGAATTCATTAAGATGTTTTATTTCTGCATCTATAGAGATGTACATATGGTATTTATTTTTTGATAAGTTAATATTGTAAATTGATTCTTAATGTTTAATACTGCATTTCTGGAATGAAACTCAACTTTGTCACGATGTACTACAGCTTTTATAAACTGATGAATTCCATTTGCTGAAATTTTGAGGCTTTTGGGGTCTCTATTCATGAGGGATATTGGTTTGTATTTTTCCTTTCTTGTAATGTCTTTGTTTTTGGCATCTGTGTTGGCCTCATACAATGACTTACCTCCTCTCATCTTCTATACAAGATTGGATGGAATCTGCATTATACTTTTCTACAAATCTTAGATAGGTTGTTTTTAACTGTGAATTCAATCTTCAAGCAGATGTCACATGCTGCTCAGATTATTTCTGTCTTCTATAGATATTTTTGTTACTTTGTGTCTTTCGAGAAATTTGTTCATATATAACTTACTGAATTTATTGACATAAGCATTTCATAATATTCCCTTAATATTCTTGTAATGTCTTCAGCATCTGTAGTGTTGTCCCTTTGTCTCTATAATAGGTCTCCTCTCTTCCCTTTTCTTTTTTTTTCCAGACCAATGTGGCAACAGCTTTATCAATTCTTATTGTTTAAAAAGAGAGAGGAAACAGTTTCAGCTCACTGATTTTTCTTCCATTTTCTATTTTATTGATTTCTTGTCTTTATTAATTTCTTTAATTTTTCTTTCTTTAAGCTTAGTTTTCTCTTTTGTTTTCTAGTTTCTAAGGTGAAAATTTTGGTCTCTACTTTTCTAATGTGCTCAGTGCTGTAAATTTTTCTCTAAATACTGCTCTAATTGCATCGCACACATTTTAATTTTGAAAAAAATCATTGTTTAAAATATTTTAAAATTTTCATTTAAATTTCTTGGATCCATGGATTATTGTAAAGTTTGTTGATTAATTTTCAAATGTGGAGATTTTCCAGATAGCATTCTGTTATTGATTTAATTCCATTGTGTTTGGAGAACTTACATTATATGACTTCACTCCTTTTACATTTATTGAAACTTGATTTATGGCTCAAAATATGGTCTACCTGAATGAATATTCCATGTTTACTTGGAAAAGCTAAACGTGTATTCTGTTATTGATTGCAGAGTTCTATAAATGTTAATTAGGACAAGTTGTTCAAGTCTTCTATATCCTTACTAGTTTTCTGTCTACTCTTTTTGTTAATTTTTATGAGAGGAGTTCTGTTTGGGTTCTCCATCTCTGCACTACTGGGGTCTGAAAAGTCCCTTCAGGCAGTTAGGTGTTAAAATAATAGGACTTATTTTGGTTTTTGTTTTTGTCTGTTTTCCCTCTTCTCTTAGAGACTCACAGTTTGGTGCTGCTTGTTATCTAATATCTGCTATCTATTATCTTGTTGTCTTTTTTTTTCAGGTATGTTATCTGGATTTCTATTGTTTGAAGCAGGATGATAAATGCAGCTTCTGGATGTCTATCTTGTTTAGAAGCAGAATAAATTTACTTTTTTGTTTGTTTGCTTGATTTCTTCTTTCTTTCTCTGGTATAAGATTCAAAATTGTTAACTATGGTTTTCTTAAGAAGAAGAGATTACAAGAGACATTTACTTTTCTTCTTTCAGTCCATGTATTATAGCATTTTTACAATATGATAATATTTAGACAAATACAACCTATTTTAAAGGTAGTAGATATTTTAATATTTTTAATTCTCGTTTGAAAAGAGAAGAAAAAATTATATGAAGTGTCCCAATTTGCAAAAGATGAACCTGAGCCTAATAGATTATTTAAGTTGTTTAAAGGCATCATTTGTATTTACAGTCAGAGGTTTAAAATCCACTTCTACTGGATCTTGAGTAGTGTTTTCTCCATTTGTGATGGTTAATGTTAGGTATCAACTAGCCTAGGCTATGATTCTCAGTGGTTTGGCAGACACTATGTAATAATCAGCTTCTATTTGGTGATCTGATGTGAGCAGCCAATTAGTTGAAAGAGATAGTTCCTTGGGGGGTGTATAGCTTGCCTCCACTATACAAAAGGATGTTTTTGCAAAGCTCTCTCTCTTTTCTCAACTCTACACTCTTCTCATCTCCTGACCTCCATTTCCTGGGACATAAGCCTGCAGAAATCTCCTGTCAGTCTCCTGACTTGCAGATTTTGGATTTCCAACCCCTGCAACCCTGTGAGCCAGCAGTGGCCTCCAGCTTGCCACCTGACCTTCAGATTTTGGATTCATCAGCCCCAGCAACCACATGAGCCAGCAGAGGTTTTCAGCTTGTCACCTGACCCACAGATTTGGGACATGCCAGCCTTCACAATTGCATGAGCATTTCCTCACAATTGCATAAGCAATTTTCTTGAAGTAAATTTATTTCCTTATGTATTTATTTATGATTTACTGGTTTTACTCCTCTAGAGAACCCAGACTGAGACTCCAATAGGGACCACTTCTCTACTTCGCATTATTTGTTTTGAATACTCACTTATATAACTACTGCATTTTCATTTTAGAAAATCAGAGTCACCCTCAAGGGAAGAATAATTGCTACAGACACAATATTTATATGAATTAAAAAAAAAAAAAAAGAAATACAAAGTTGAAAAGTTACAAGAATATTATTGGATTTAAATCTTCCTAGGATGACTATTTTGAACTCTTGTTCTTTCTTGATCATTTCTTTAAAACTATAACTTTTCACTCATATTCATTGACATTAAAATAATATTTAAATCACAAATATAATTTATAAACTTAACCATCACTTCTACAGATAAAAAGAGCCAGAAATCAAAATGCACTGTTATGTTTTCCACTGTCCTCTAGTGAAGCTCACAGAGAAACTTTCCAGAGGGAGGGCATATAATTAGCAAATCAATGGGTTAATTTAAAGATGTGTGATTTTCAATAATAATGAGGGTTAACATTTCTTATGGGAACTGGCTTAAACTGGGTTATGGGGAGGTATGAATAGGTGAAACAGATTAATTATCTTTCAAGTCTGGGAAATTGAGATTGAATAAAATGCTTTTAAAAACGCTATTAAAATATCTTTGTGTGTGCAATTCAGGTCATAGATCTCATTTTTTTACATTCGTTTTTTTCCCCCCAAATTCATATTCTAAACCACTTTAATGTAAACCATTGAATGAAAGTGATAGTTTATAGGATTCTTGCCAAAGACACTGAAAATATATATGTAGTTTTATACATCTTGTATAGATAGATTGAGAATTCTTGAACAAGCAAAGTTTCTTCAGAAGCAATTCCATTTCTTGAATATACATATTTTTTTTGCCAGTTATTTTGTAGATCCAAAATTTAAAGTTAGGTGTCAGAAGCAGTACAACAAAAAATTTTATTAATCTAGATTCATTTATTTGTTCATGTAATTATCAAGTTCAATTTCTCAAATAGGTTTAATATTAGTTGCTCTGATTTGGAAATTGTATTAGCCCTCTATGCTTTACATAATAATTCTAAGAAGTTAATAGTAATTCACTTATATTTTTGTGGTTTCTATTTTTCTGTACCTACCTATTGCTGCAACATGTATAGCGGTACACTTTGTACTTGGAAAGCTGGCAAATGGCTGTCTTCCAAAACTTCTTGCCAATATAAATTAATATGTACCATAAGAGCTACCCCCAGTAGTAAAAGAATACAATCTCCAGGGTAATTTTTATGAAAGAAGCTTGAAGCAAAATTGAATACCTTTGGCTCTCATACAGCATACATGAAAACACTTGTGCTTTTAATGTTATCCCTGATGATATGTACTAATTCATTCTAAATTCTTCTAGCTGCTATTTTGGGAAAAAAAAATGGAGAATGAGAAAAACGCATTCCGTGTGTGGGTATATGTATGTGTGTTTTTGAATACAAATGTATATAGGATATCCATATCTCTATCTGTCACCTATCTATCTATCTATCTGTCTACCTACCTACATACCTACCTACCTGTCTCTGTCTCCACATAGAACCTTAAACATATATTCAAATTTGTATCAGAAGGCCATCTTTGCACACCATTTCTTCACTCTAAGAAAAAATAAATACTAAATTCTTACTAATTATTATATCTTCTTGAATTATGAATATTTTTCTTGAAATATCACATTTTCTTCTTGAATTTTAAATTATTATTATTATATTAATGTTGATTTTATCATATGTCATATACTTATGTTTTGTAGAAAGATAAACATCCATTTTTCTTGGAAAAAGAAAGATATGGTAAAATATATTTTAAGATCATAGGTGAATTTTGGATATTAAAATTTCATTCTTAAAATATTTTCAGCAAATAAATAACATCTAAGAGGAGGCTGCCTTCCATACAGCTCTTTGACTATAGTTACTCTCTGCTCTCCCTCTCCTGGTATCCTTAGGCCTGAAGATCAACAATGGCCCGTCCTAAAGTCTGATGTACTGTCCAGATCAGCAGCAGGGCTAAAGTGGTGAAATTCCACCTGGTACCCAACTGTGGAAAAATCTGCTGAAGTGGGCCATGTGGCCTCTGGAATATAAAATTGTCTAGGGAAGGGACTTTCTAGTCCCTCACCTATGATGCAAAGTGGGGGCACTCACAGAAGAGCTTCCCTCTCTGCCAGGACGGCTTTTGAGCCAGGAGGGACCACTAACCACGAAACTGTTCCTGTTGCTTGCTGTTTGTTTTCTACGAGTAATTAAATAGATTTGATTTGCCCACACTTTTTGAGTGTCTGTGTGTGCGGCTCCATCAGACTAGATGGACATAGCACCTGTACAGGGGATGATACTACTGGTTGAAGTCCTTATCCCAGTAGTCTTGTGGCTGTTTAGGATCTCAGAACTGACTCTGAGACAACCTGCATTTGTTACACAGCCACTTCACCCAAAACACCCATAGCATGCTAAAACTCAAAATATCCACACATATATACAACCTTATATAAAAAAATGTAAATGATCTTTTAAAAGATGATTTTTGTGGGACATGAACATATCAAAAAGTAAAATACTTAAAAAAAAAAGAAAAGAGGAGAGTTTGGAAACCAACCTGATGGCTGTATTTGGCACTATCAGGATATAATTGTAGTTGTTTACATATATTTAAATGGCACATCCCTAGTAATATATTTTACATATTACTAAAAGTAGAGAAAAACATTATAAGCTTTCTCTTTACCACTTAGATTCTTTCTTAAGTCACACAAAGTTTTTTTTTTTTTTTCCATTTTTTTTTTATTATATTTTATTGTACTTCAGGTGAAGGCTTACAGAACAAATAGTTTCTCATGAAACAGTAGTACACATGTTGTTTTATGACATTGGTTAACAACCCACAACATATTAAGCCTCTAAATTCTCAACCTTTTTTTTTTTTGATGAAAATACAGATAACCAAAGATACACCGTTTCAAAAATTTTTACATACACAGTTCAGTGACATTGACTACGCTCTTCCAACTGTGCTGTTATTCTCACTTAAGATGAAGGCTTACAGAACAAAATAGTTTCTCATTTAACAGTTACTACACATGTTGCCCTATGACAATGGTTAACAATCTCACAACACATCAAGAATATCCTTACTCCACCTTGTGTTCCCTATCACCAGGGGACTTCCTTGTCCCCTTCTGTCTTCTGGCCCTTGTCACTGGACTACTGTACCTCATTAGTCTCATTTGGTTGTTTTTTTTTTTTGACACCATTTCAAAACTTTTTGCTTACACATTTAAGTGATATTGACTGTGCTCTTCCAATTGTGCTGCCATTCTTACCCAAGATGAAGGCTTACAGGACAAAACAGCCTCCCATTTAATAGTTACTACAAATGTTGCCCTATAACAGTGGTCAACAATCTCACAACACATCGACAGTGTCCTTACTCAACTTGTGTTCCTTATCATCAGTTTCCTACTCCCCCTCTGCCTTCTGGCCTTTGTCACCGGACTCCTGTACCTCGTTAGTCCCATTTAGTTTTACTGGGCTGTCCACTCCCAGGCTTAACATCGAACCTCGAGGTAACTTCACCTCTGACCTGAAAGGGTGTCTGGGGGCCACACTCTTGAGGTTTCTCCAGTATTCTTTAGGCCAGTGAATCTGATCTTTTTTTTTTTTTGGAGGGGGGGTAGTTAAAATTATGCTCTACACCCTTCTCCAGCTCTGTCCAGAACCCTCTGTTGTGATTCTGGTCAGAGCAGTCGGCGGTGGTAGCCGGGCACCATCTAGCTGTACTGGACTCAGTTTGGTGGAGGCCTTGGTAGCTGTGGACAATTAGTCCTTTAGACTAATCTTTTTGTTGTATCCTGTTCTCTTCATTCTCCCTTGCTCTCGAAGGGATGAGACCAGTGGAGTATCTTAGATGGCCACTCATAGGCTTTTAAGACCCCAGACACTACTCACCAAGGTAGAATGTAGAGCATTATCTTTATAAGTAGTGTCATGCCAGTTGAGCTAGATGTTCCCCGAGACCATGGTCCCCAGAGCCCTCCGTCTAATAACTCAGTCTCTTGGGGGGTTTGGATGTGTCTATAGGGCCTCCATGACCTTTCCTTGTGCAGGTTGTGTTAGTTTCCCCTGTACTGTGTACTATCTCACCTCTCACCCAAGGTACCCCTTATCTATTGCCTATTTAGTATTTCCCCCCCCTCCCCTCCCATCCCTGGTAACCGACAAGGATTGTTACATTTTGCATGTGAATTTTTTCGTGGGTTTTTACAATAGAGGTCTCATACAATATTTGTCCTTTTGTGATTGACTTATTTCACTCAGCATAATGTCCTCCAGTTTCATCCATGTTATGAGAAGGTTCACAGATTCATTGTTGTTCTTTCTCGTTGCATAGTACTCCATTGTGTGTCTGTACCATAGTTTGTATATCCATTCATCTGTTGATGGACATCGAGGTTGTTTCCATCGTTTTGCTATTGTGAACAATGCTGCCATGAACATAGGTGTGCATATGTCTATTCGAGTGATGACTCTTATTTCTCTAGGATATATTCCTAGGAGTGGGATTGCTGGATCAAATGGTATGTCTATTTCTAGCTTTCTGAGGAAACGCCATATCATTTTCCAAAATGGTTGTATCATTTTGCATTCTCACCAGCAGTGTATAAAGGTTCCCATCTCCCCGCAGCCCCTCCAACATTTGTTATTTCCAGTATTTTTGATTCATGCCAGTAATGCCGGGTGAGATGGTACCTCAGTGTGGTTTTAATTTGCATTTCTCTAATGGCTAGTGATCGCGAGCATTTCCTCATGTGTCTGTTGGCCATTTGAATCTCTTCCTTGGTGAAGTGTCTGTTCATTTCCTTTGCCCACTTTTTGATAGGATTGTTTGTCTCTTTGTTGTAGAGGTGTTGGATTTTCTTGTAGATTATGGAGATTAGACCTTTGTCTGACTTGTACTGTCCAAAAATTTTTTCCCAGTCTGTAGGTTCTCTTTTGACTCTTTTGGTGAAGACTTTTGAAGGGCATAGATGTTTGATTTTTAGAAGATCCCAGTTATCTAGTTTATCTGTTGGGTTTTTTGTGTTGATGTTTATGGTTTGGATCCTGTTAATGCCATGTATTAAGGTCTGAAGTGTTGGTCCTATTTTTTCTTCTATGAATTTTATAGTTTGAAGCTTTATATTCAGGTCTTTGATCCATTTTGAAGTAGTTTTTGTGTGTGGTGTGAGGTATGGGTCCTGTTTCATTTTTCTACAAATGGATATCCAGTTTTGCCAGCACCATTTGTTAAAAAGACTGTCTTTTCCCCATTTGATGGACTTTGGGCCCTTGTCGAGAATCAGGTGACTGTAGGTGGATGGATTTACATCTGGGTTCTCAATTCTGTTCCATTGGTCAATGTCTCTGTTGTTGTACCAGTACCAGGCTGTTTTGACTACTGTAGCTGTATAGTAGGTTCTGAAGTCCAACTTTATTCTTCTTCTTCAGTAGTGCTTTACTTATTCGGGGCTTCTTCCCTTTCCATATAAAGTTAATAAGTAGTTTTTCCATCTCTTTGAAGAATGTTGTTGGTATTTGGATCGGATTGCATTGTATTTGTAAATTGCTTTAGGTAGAATTGCCATTTTCACAATGTTGAGTCTGCCTATCCATGAGCATGGTATGTTTTTCAATTTATGTAGATCCCTTTGGGTTTCACGCAGCAGTGTTTTGTAGTTTTCTTTGTGTAGGTCTTTTACATTCCTGGTCAGATTTATTCCTAAGTATTTTATCTTTTTAGGGGCTATTGAAAATGGTATTGATTTCCTGATCTCCTTTTCATCGTTCTCTTTACTGGTGTATATGAATCCAACTGGTTTTTGAATGTTTATCTTGTATCCTGCTACGCTGCTGAATCTTTCTATTAGTTTCAGTAGATTTCTTGTGGAGTCTTTAGGGTTTTCTATATATAGTATCATACCATCTGCAAACAGGGACAGTTTTACTTCTTCATTACCAATTTGGATGCCCTTTATTTCTTTCTCTTGCCTTATTGCTGTAGCTAGAACTTCCAGCACAATGTTAAATAGGAGTGGTGATAAAGGGCATCCTTGTCTTGTTCCTGTTTTCAAGGGGAATGCTTTCATCCTCTCTCCATTAAGAATGATGTTGGCTGTTGGTTTTGCATAGATGCCCTTTATTATGTTGAGAAATTTCCATTGTATACCTATTTTATTGAGAGCTTTTATCAGGAATGGGTGTTGGACTTTGTCAAATGCCTTTTCTGCGTCAATTGAGATGATCATGTGATTTTTTTCTTTCCTTTTATTTATGTGGTGGATTACGTTGATGGATTTTCTAATGTTAAACCATCCTTGCATACCTGGTATGAATCCTACTTGGTCGTGGTGTATTATTTTTTTGATATGATACTGAATTCTATTGGCTAGAATTTTGTTCAGAATTTTTGCATCTATATTCATAAGAGATATTGGTCTGTAATTTTCTTTTTTTGTGATGTCTTTGCCTGGTTTAGGTATCAGCGTTATGCTGTCTTCATAGAATGCATTTGGAAGTGTTGCTTCCTCTTCTATGCTCTGAAATAGCTTGACTAGCTACAAGCTCTTCTCTGAATGTTTTGTAGAATTCTCCAGTGAAGTCATCTGGGCCAGGGCTTTTTTTGGTTGGGAGTTTTTTTTATTACCTTTTCAATCTCTTCTGTTATGGGTTTGTTCAGATTTTCAATATCACTTTGTTGTAGTTTGGGTAGGCCGTATGTTTCTAGAAATTTATCCATTTCCTCTAGGTTTTCAAACTTGTTGGAGTATAGTATTTCATAATATTCTGTTATTATCCTTTTTATTTCAGTTGGGTCTGTTGTAATGTCCCCCATTTCATTTCTTATTTGGGTTATTTGTGCCCTCTGCTGTTTTTCTTTTGTCAGTCTGGCCAGTGGTTTGTTGATTTTGTTGATTCTTTCAAAGAACCAACTTTTGGTTTTGTTGATTCTTTCTATTGTTTTTCTGTTCTCTATTTCATTGATTTCTGCTCTGATCTTTACTATTTCCTTTCTTCCAGTGGTTGTAGGCTTTTTTTGTTGTTCTCTTTCTATTCGTTTGAGTTCTGTAGTTAATGTTTTGATTTTGTCCCTTTCTTATTTTTTCATATGTGCATCTATTGCTATAAATTGTCCTCTGAGGACTGCCTTTGCTGTGTCCCAAAGGTTTTGGTATGATGTGTTTTCATTTTCATGTGATTCTAGGAATTTTTTAATTCCATCTCTGATTTCTTCTATTACCCAGTGATGTGTAAGCAGATTATTATTCAGTTTCCATGTGTTTGATTTTTTTCCCTTGCTCTTTCTAGTGTTAATTTCTACCTTGATGGCATTGTGGTCAGAGAAGATACTGTGAATTATCTCAGCATTTTGGATCTTGTTGAGGATTGCTCTGTAGCCTAAGATGTGGTCTATTCTGGAGAACGTTCCATGTGCATTGGAAAAGAATGTGTACTTTGCAGCGGTTGGATGGATTGTTCTATATATGTCTATGAGGTCCAGTTGGCTGATTGTGTCCTTTAGGTCTTCTGTATCTTTGCTGAGTTTGTTTTTAGTTATTCTGTCCTTTACTGAGAGTGGTGTGTTGAAGTCTCCTACTTTTATTGTGGAACTGTCAATTTCTCTTTTCAGTGGTGTTAGAGGTTTTTTTTATGTATTTTGGAGCCCTGTCATTGGGTGCATAGATATTTATTATGGTTATTTCTTCATGATGGATCATCCCCTTAATCATTAAATAGTGTCCTTCTTTGTCTTTTATGGTAGATTTTGTTTTA
Organism: Dugong dugon; assembly: GCA_030035585.1. Taxonomy (NCBI): domain Eukaryota; kingdom Metazoa; phylum Chordata; class Mammalia; order Sirenia; family Dugongidae; genus Dugong; species Dugong dugon. Next base: position 31,371,813 of record CM057473.1, on the reverse strand, counting down.
AAGTCTATTTTATCTGAGATTAGAATTGCCACTCCTTCTCTTTTTTGATAGTTGTTAGCTTGATATATTTTTTTCCAACCTTTGATTTTTAATAAATTCACATCTTTGTTTCTAAGGTGTGTCTCTTGTAGACAGCAAATTGATGGATCCTGTTTTCTTATCCATTCTGCCACTCTCTGTCTCTTTATGGGTGCAACGAGTCCATTTACGTTCAGTGTAATTATTGATAGATGGAAGTTTGTTGCTGTCATTTTGTAGTGCTTTTTTTTGTGGTGCTGAAGTTTTCTTTGTTCTTCTTACTCTCTTGTGCTGAGTTACTTTTGTTTGTTGATTTTGTGTTCATTTCTTTTGTTTTTGTAGGTTTTGTTTTTGTTGAGACTTTAGGTTTTTCGTCTTTATTTTTATGAGTTGGTTTGTTAACTTTCTTTGTGGTTACCATGAATTTTACCATTATCTTTATAATTTTGAAGCAATCTACCCTTACTTGGTATCGCCTTGCCTTCCTCTCCTTTAGAAAGTTCTATACCTATGCCGTTTGTTCCCTCTTTCATTGTTTTGATGTTGTTGTCATCCTTTGATTGATTTCTCTGATTCCCTGTTGTATTTCTTTTGTTTTTGGAAAGTCCTCTGTAGTTCAGTTCCTAGAATGGTATCTGGTTCATATGAACCTGCGTCCTAGGTCCTAGGTCCTGCCTGAGAGCTGAAGCTGTTTGTCCTCAGATCGAAGAACTCCCTTTAATAATTCTTGTAAGTTTGGTTTGACTTTTGCATATTCCTTTAGTTTCTGTTTATCTGGAAATGACCTAATTTCACCATCAAATTTGAATGAGAGTTTTGCAGGATATATTATTCTTGGCTGACAATTTTTTTCTTTCAAGATTTTATATATGTCATCCCATTGCCTTCTTGCCTGCATGGTTTCTGCCGAATAATCTGAGCTTAGTCTTATTGTTTCTCCTCTGTATATGACTTCTTGTTTTTCACGAGCTGCTCTCAGGATTCTTTGTTTGTCTTTAGTTTTAGCGAGTGTGAATATGATATGTTTTGGTGATTTTCTTTTGGGTGTCTTCTATATGGGGTTCGTTGAGGTTCTTGGATGGCTAGCTTTTCATTTTTCATGATATTGGGAAAGTTTTCTGTCAGCAGTTCGTCAATGATCCTCTCTGTGTTTTCTGTTTTCTCCCCCTGTTCTGGTATGCCAATCACTCGTAAGTTTTTTGCTTTTAATTGTGTCCCACATAACTCTCAGGGTCTCTTCATTTTTCTTTGTTCTTTTTACTGAGTTTTCCTGAAACAGAGTTGTATCCAAGTGTTTGTCTTCAGTTCCACTGATCCTGTCTTGCATGGTTTCAAATCTACTTCTCAGCCCTTCTATGACACCGTCTGTTTCTGAAATCTTGTTGTTTATCTTTTGGATTTCTAATTGTTGTTTTTGTATAATTTCGAGTTGTGAATTTATTTTGGCATTTTTTTCCTGCATCATCTTCCTGAATTCTTCCAATTTTTTGTCTGTATTTTCCATAAATTTGTCTATTTTTTCCTCATGTTTGTCAGCTTTTTGCCTCAGTTATTGGAAAATTCCTAGTATTAGTGATTTGAGTTCCCTATCAGGTACTTCTAGTGCATTTTCTTCCACAGGAGAGTTATCTGGTGTTTTAATTTGGATGCCTATTGGAGCCATGTTGTCTTGTTTTTGTAAATGTTTTGATATTGTTTGCTGTTTTCAGGGCATTCAGTAAATATTTCTCTTGTTTATTGATTGTAGATTTTTTTTTTTGTTTGTTTCGTCCTTGTGGTACAGCTGGGCAGATCTAGCTGAAGAGGAGCCGCTGGGACGGGTTGTTTGTGGCACTCACCGCAGCCACCAGGACAGTCGGTAGTCAGTGCTGGGCAGGTTCCAATAGGGCGTGCCTGCACAGCTTGGTGGTGTGATGTCAAGTGCATGGTGCAGGTAGATAGGGTGCAGCGGGGAGATAGTTATGTGTGAAGCTAAGCTGGATATGGGATTAAGTCACACAAAGTTTTGATAAGCTATTATAACATTAATCTTTATGATTTCAATTTAATAGCTCTTAAATAAATTAAGAAGTCATAAAATAAGATAGAATAAAAAACAAACATAATATTGTTATTGATTACTTTAGCTGTATAGATATTCTATAGATATTTAAGGATATTTATTTTCTTTGTATAGATTCATTATCTTAACAGAGCACTTTAGTTATTTGTGCTTGTATAATATGAATATCACAAGTGGATGGCTTTAACAAACAGAAATTTATTCTCTCACATTCTAGGAGGTTAGAAGTCCGAACTCAGGGCACCAGCTCCAGGGGAAGGTTTTCTCTTTCTGTTGGCTCAGGAGGAAGGTCCTTGTCATCAGTCTTTGGGTCTAGGAGTTTTTCAGTGCAGGAACCCCAGGTCCAAAATGCATTCCACTTCTGGCTCTACTTTCTTGGTGGTATGAGGTCCCTCTCCTTTCTGCTCAATTCTCTCTTTCATATCTCAAAAGAGATTGACTCAAGATACAACCTAATCATGTAGATTGTGTCCTACTCCATTAACATAACTGCCTCTCATCATGCCTCATTAACATCATAGAGATTAGGGTTTACAACAAATAGTATAATTAAATTAGATCGCTAAATGGAGGACAACCACACAATACTGGGAATCACGGCCTAGCCAAGTCAACACACAATTTTGGGGGACACAATTCAATCCATAACACTCAGACCTCGTGTTCTCTTAATTGTGCACTTGCCAAAGGTACATGTGACTACTCAATAACATTTATTCATATTCTTTTTTCAAAAGACTGTTCCACTGATGCCCTATTTTCAAAATCCCAAAAGCTTCTTGGCAGACAACTTCTTCAATATCCATGGATTGCCAAGACACATCTCAAAACCATCACTGGTATTAGGAGTGAGCTGGGAAATCAGTGAGCTTGCAAATGAACGGATACATATATATTGTGAGCAACACGGCATTGATATCAGTAAATCTGTCAAGCTGTTTAAGCAGAAAAAATAAATGGTGAATCTGATTCACAGGCATTATCCTATATTTTATATAAAAATCTATATACTTACAGTTTCTAAATTTTTTTCCTGAATTCAACATTTTTTTCTTCTAAACAATGGATTAAAGAAACTACTGCGTAGAAAGTATAACTGTGGAAATAAATTGTAGTATGCTTATCTCCCTACAAATTCCATATCATCGATGATACCATTCTTTAACATCATGAAGGATAATTGAGATATAACTACTAAACTAATGACTTATCTTTTCTTGTTATGGATTGGATTGTGCCCCCAAAATAAATGTGTTTGGGAATGAGTTGTTTTTGTTTTGTTAATGAGACAGGATTAGTGTAGGGTATGTTTTAAATCAATCTCATTTGAAATATAAAAAATCTTAAACAACCAAGCGAAAGAGGTAGAAATGGGGAAAGAGAGATGCCAAGCCACGTGAAGATCACCCAGGAACAGAAGCTCAGAAGAGACAAGGACCCTTCTCCACAGCTGACAGAGAGAGAAAGCCTTCTCCTAGAGCTGGCAACCTGAATTTGGACTAGACGCCTCCTAAACTGTGAGAAAACAAATTTCTGTTTGTTAAAGACACCCACTTGTGGTATTTCTATTATAGCAGCACTGGATAATTAAGATATTTCTAATGATTAAAATTAGAGTAATTAATAGTATAAAATGTAGAGATTATTATTTTCGTTTTTGTTCATCAGCTCAATTAATGCTGATTAGTTCCAAATGTGTTACCTCAGCTCCATCAAATATTTGTTGTGTGCCTACCTTAATGGAGACATCTTCCAAAAGCTTATGATAGTGAAGTCTCATCTCTCACCGTTCTTCTCTTCTAGTGAGAGAAGAAAATACAAATTAATAGTTACATTTGATGTGTCAGTTGATAAAAACTGTTGTGTAAAAAAAAAAAAAAAAAAAACCCTGAGACCTGAATATACTTAGGCAACAAAATATGGAGATATGTGAGGAAAATATGTTCTAGGAAAAGAGAATAGCTTTAGGCTGTTCTGTTTTAAAAGGCTATTGCTTTCCTGAGGCAGCTTTAAAAATTATCAAAAACTCGGTGGTTTAAAACAACAAAATTTTATTCTCTTACAGTTCTGAGGGCCAGAACTCCAAAATCAAGGTGTCAACAGGCCTGCTGCCTCTGTCAGCTTTAGTGGAGAATCCTTCCTTCCCTTTTTTCACTTCTAATGACACAAGGCTTTCCTTGGCTTGTGGCTGTATAACTCCAATCTCTTGCCTCCATCTTTACATAGCCTTCTTCGTCTGTTTTATTTTCTATTCATCATTATAAGGGCATATGTGTTTGGATTTAAGGTCCATCAGGGCAATCCATGATCATTTAATTCCTAGATTATTAACTTATTTACATCGTCAAGGCTCCTTTTTCCAAATAAGGTCAAATTCACAGAGACCAGGAATTAGAGTGTGGACATGTCTTTTGAGGGGCCACCATTCAACCCACTGCAGACTTTAAGGCAAGGCACACTAAGGATACTCCAAGACTGCTGTTATGCTGTAGTAGCATGTGCAAGGGGAAACTGAGGTTAAAAAACAACAACAACAAAATAATTTAGCATCAGCATATACTGAATTAGGGGCAGATAAATCTTGAAGACAAAGTATGTCCATTATGGAATGAGTTTGGCTGCATACAATAGGAAACTCAACTAGAAATAATTTATTTTTTAAGTTTTTTTTTTTTTTTGAACTTTCTCAAATAACAACAGGTCCAGGACTGGTATGGCATCTCCACTTTGTCATTAAATACTTAGATCTTTCTAGCTTTCTTCTATATCATCCATAACATGTGGACCCCATTTCCATGCTTAAAAGAGAGCTGCCAAGTTTAAACCACACACTCACTCTCCAGAATTCTGGAAGGAGGAAAAACCAAGGGAATAAAACAGGAATGGCAGCTGAACCTGCTGCAAATATAGGAGAATTCCTGAAAGTACCACACAAAAACTTCTGCTTGTGTATTATTGACCTCTATCTTAGTTCTTGGAATTGACTTGATGGCAATGGGTTTGGGTTTGGTATCTTACTTCTGCCTGTAAATTATGTTAGAAAATGTAGTTTTTGGAATAAACACTTACACTAAAATCAGAATTCTATTAGTAAAGAAGAAAAGTAGAATAGGCAAAATGGATATTGGGTTGCCTCTGCAGTACTATGATACGGATTTGGAATTTTATGCTGATAAACAGTAGACACCATTTAAGACCATTTTGAAAAGAAGATATCAAGAACTGGCCTACTGTAAAAGGTTGACTCTGGCTCTTACCAGGTGGAAACCCTAGGTTCTTGCTCGACATGACTCATATTGGCCAATAAATGAGAGACCGAGGTGGGAGAACAGGAAAAGCACCTTTATTTCATTGCGCAAGGAAAAAGAGTCAGTCAGAGCTGCTGCTGCCAAGACTGCCCCCCGAGGGCAAGGGGAAAAGTTACTTTAAGGGGTTTACAGTAGGGAGTTCTTACAAGTTACGTCAGCAACATTCTTAATCATGCTACTCAGGTACAATGGGGTTTACTTATAACTTCCTGGCAAAGAAAGCAGGATTTGAATGCAAAGTTGTGAGAGAGGAAGCCCAGCAAAGGAAATAGGATTTTTTTTTTGAGTTTTTAAAAAATTTTATTTTATATTTTCCTGTTGTTGTTGAGACTATACACAGCAGAACATACACCAGTTCAACAATTTCTACATGTACAAGTCTGTGACACTGACTACATTCTTTGAGTAGTGCAATCATTCTCACCCCCTTTTCGAATTGTTCCTCCGCATTAACATAAACTCACTGCCCCCCTAAGTTTCCTATCTAATCTTCTGAGTTGCTGTTGTCAATTTGATCCCATACAGATAGTTCTTAAAAGAATAAAATTCTCAAGGCAGACGTTCTTTACTAGTTAAGCTAAACTACTGTTGGTTTTAAGAAGACTTCAGGGAATATTTTCCTTTTAAGGTTTAAAGATTATCTCAGGGCAATAGTTTCGGGGGTTCATGTAGCCTGCATGCTTCTAGAAAGTCTGGATTCCATGCGAATTTGAAATTCTGTTCTCCATTTCCCCCCATTTTGATCAGCATTCTCCTGTAGAATCTTTGATCAAAATATTCAGTAAAGGTAGCCAGGCACCATCCAGTTCTTCTGGTCTCAAGTCAAAGGAGGCAGTTGTTCATGGAGGCAATTAGCCACACATTCCATTTCCTCCTCCTATTCCTGAAATTGAATTTTTTTATTTATTTTTTATATATTTTATTGTACTTCAGGTGAAGGCTTACAGAACAAATAGTTTCTCATGAAGCAGTAGTACACTTGTTGTTTTATGACATTGGTTAACAACCCCACAACATATGAACCCTCTAACTTCTCAACCCTTTTTTTTTTTGGTGAAAAGGAAATAGGATTTTTAATACAACACTGTGGGGGAGGAAGCCAAGCAAAGAAAATAGGATTTTTAATGCAAAGGTGCTTGAGGCTCTGCCTCATGGCTGTATCATTGGGTATAGACTAATGAAGAGCAAGGATAAGAGCAGGGAGAATAGGGCATATCGGCAAGAGATGACAGTGATTTCAACTAAGATGCTAGAAATGTAGGTGGACTAAACTAGTGGTTTTTGATATATTTCAAAGCTGATAATGGCAAAATTTTCTCACAGTTTTAATCTGGAGTATTCAGTAAAAGAAGGAATCAAGGATGACTGCAAGATATTTGATTTGAGAGACGGAAGGCTGGAGTAGTCATTTGCTGAGATGGTGGCTACAGTGGAAAAAATAGGTTTGATAGTAGAAGTTAAAGGTTTTGTTTTGTAATGATAGGTTTGAAAAGCCTGTTACAATTTTAAATATAGATATCCAATAGAACAATGAGTTTATGAGACTGGAGTTTAGAAATACGTCAAGGTTTGTAATCTGTATTTTGGAATCATTATATAATAGTTTTTTTTGTTTTATTGTTTAGCATTTTGTTAACATAAATATGCTAAAACGAACATGAATTTGCAAAAATACAAATATAAAAATTTAAGTTATTCACATTATTGTCATTAATATTTGAATAATGATGTCCAGTCATTCTCCATGCATTGAGGAATGCATAAAATATATTAATATGTGATATACATACAGAAATTTGTCTTTAATATATAAATGACTATTTTTATAAATTTTAAACAATGTATTTTGCCATAGAAAGTGTCAAATTCTCTTTGAAAGCCAGATCAGAAAAAAAAATTCCATGAAAACTTCTATTTATTAGAATTATCTAAATTTGATATTGTAAAAGACAAATCATATTCTATTACTGAAGCTAGTTGTTTAATTTACAAATAAGATTATCTTGATTTTCTTTACCCTCATTTTCATGACTACTACTCTCTAATACATTCCATTTTAAGTTGAGTTTCTGCATCATTTTAGTTGTTGCTTAATTGATGGTGTTTCTCCTCCTGACATTTTCCTATGCTGCCTTATAAGGGATAGATTTTCAAGCAGTTAAGGTCTTCACAAATTATCCTAAGAGTTACAAAAAAATCTCTTCTGCCATTTTGGATTTTTTCCTTGGCAGGAAGAGTGAAGGTTGTGATTTCTTTGCAGTTCAGGCAGTTGATCTTCAGTAGGAGCAAATGCTCACAGAAACCATGAAACTTGAAAAGATTATTGTCTGTACTCAAATATACCTTTTCATACAAAAACAAAGCTTCTGAATACTACAGATAGCTTCAGGGATTTAAGATGTTTTTGAAATAAACCTAATTTAGTAGCTACAAGCTATGAAGGGAGCGTATAGGGAGTATCATTAGGGAGAGTCCTTCATGAAGATTTTATTTTTTCATCACTTTCTGTAGAAGAGAGACTTATAAGAGCAGTCAGCCAAAAAAGTAAAGAAACATAAATGTTGTATACTGCAGCATTATCAACACATTTTAATTACTTGTAAAACTGAATAGAAGCCCTGGTGGTACAGTGATTAAGAGCTTGTCTGCTAAACAAAAAGTTGGCAGTTCGAATCCACCAGCTGCTCCTTGGAAACCCTATGGGGCAATTCTACTCTGTCTTATAGGGTCGCTATGAGTTGGAAACTACTCGATGGCAATAGGTTTGTTTTTGGTTTTACAACTGAATTGTTTCAGTTCATTTCAAATGACATTAAAATAATAAGGAAGTTATTTTCATGAAATTTTGTAAGAACTTATTTTATTTATTTTTATTGTTGAGAATATACACAACATAACATACACCAATTCAACAATTTCTACATGTACAATTCAGAGACATTGATTGTATTCAAGTTGTGCAACCATTCGCACACTCCTTTGTTGACTTGTTCCTCCCTCATTAACATAAACTCACTACCACCTCAATTTCCTATCCAATATTTCGAGTTGCTGTTGTAAATTTGATCCCATATAGATAGTTCTGTAAAAGAGCAGAATGCTCAAGGCAGACATTCTTTACTAATTAAGCTAAACTATTGTTTGGTTCATAAAAGACTTTAGGGTATATTTTGGTTTAAGGCTTAAAATCTAAAGATCATTTCAGGGCAATAGTTTTAAGAGTTCATCCAGCCTCAATGGCTCTAAAAAGTCTGGCGAGCATTAGTATTTTAAATTCTCTTCCACATTTTCTCCCCTTTTGATCAGGATTCGGCCATAGACTGCATGATAAAAAGATTCTATAAAGGTAGCTGAGCCCTATCCAGTTCTTCTGATCTAATGGTAAAGGAGAGAGTTGTTCATAGAGGCAACCAGCCACACAGTCCATTTCCTTCTCTTATTTCTGACTCTTCTTCCTCTGTTGCTCCAGGCAAATAGAGACCAATTGTTGTACCTTGGATGACCACTTGCACGCTTTTTAAGACCCCAGGCACTATGCAATGAACTAGGAGGTACAACAGAAACAATAAACAAGATATTAGGTCAATTAACTGTGATGAAACCATGACCCTGAACCTGCAAACCAAGAAACCAAATCCCATGTGGTGTTTGGTTGCACATAAGCAGCCTCAGAAGCTGCTTTTTTTGTTGTTGTTGTTGTTAATTGCAACAAATTTAATATAAAATTTGACTGAATCTCAGAAATTCTACATAAGTGAGCTTTGGCTTTAAACAAACATGGATGATATTTTTGTAGGGATACTCTTCTATTGTTGAAGTAATGCTAGCATCCTTTTCAAAATAATAACTTGAAGATATATATTTCTAATAATTTAACAGGCAATTTGGTATAATATGATAAAATCGTAAAAGAAGTCAAATGATTTGTGAATTAGTTTGTTCCACTATTACTTGTGGTTGAACAAGTCATTTCAAATGCACATCCCTTTTTTCTTTTCTATATTTGTAAAATGAAGGAAGTGATACATGATCTTTAAAAATCTTCAGTGGATCTCTACATGAGTCCTCAGAATGAAGTTACACTTGCTTTTTGGTGTGTATGTTCAAGAAGAGTCAATTAACAGAGTTGTGGTTGATTCTGTATGGTGCATCTAATTTCCTTTTAGGATAATTGTAATTATGAGTGCTGAGTGTGTCATTTGACAACCTCCTGGAAAGTATTTTAAGGCTTAAAAATAGAAACAAAGATTATTGTCATAAAACATTGGGGTTCTACTTATTACTATTATTATTTTCATTGTTGCTGTTGCTCTACTTTAAGTTACCTATGTAGAAAGGAGACCTGGTGGTCCAATGATTAAGCACTCAGCTGCTAACCAAAAGGTTGGCAGATCAAATCCACCCAGAGACTCCTCAAGAGAAGGATCTGGTTATCTGCTCCCATAAAGATTATAGCCAAGAAAACCCTATGCGACAGTTCTACTTTGTCACATGAGGTTGCTATGAGTCAAAAATCAACTCGATGGCACCTAACAACACCATGTAGAAAGAACTGTTTATGAGGGTAAAGGAAAATAAAGTCAGCAAAGTAAATGAATGATTAGACAATTGACTAGGGAACTGAAAAGATAATGATAGGCACACTAGAACCTAAACCTTGCAAATTATATTTAACCTGAAATTGCATTTTTAGGTAACCTTATGAAATGATGTATTCTCTTTTGCCTATTAATAAGTAGGATTATCTTTTTCTTTCTTTTTTAAAAAAATATTTTCTTTCTAGATTTTAATGACAAACTGTGTTTATGGTAGATAGAAATCACTGAAAACGTGAATAATACAAGCTTTGGAATGAGAAACCGATCAGGTATCAAAAAGAAGAAACTGATAGTTTTAAAATCAGAAGGCCTAAATCCAATTATCATTTCAAGGATCATCTACAAAACCAGAAATCTCAATCATTTTCTGCCCAGTTGATTATTTTACTACCAAAAAAAAAAACAAACCTAAAACCTAGAATTCTCGCTTTCATTATACAAGTAGTTCTAATTTGTACTACCTATGTTCTATGACAGTGGTCAGTAAGTTTTCCTATAAAGCATCAGATAGTAATTACTTTAGACTTTGTGGGCCATGCAGTAGCTCTCATGAATACTCAACGCTACTGAACTCTGTTGTTGTAACACAAAATCAGTTATAAATCCTACATAAAGAAACGAGTGTGGCTGTGCTCTGGTAAACTTTATTTGTAAAATAGGAGGTAAGCAATATTTGGCCCATAGGCTTAGTTTACTGACTGACCCTGGGTCAATGAGATTTAGATATCACAATCCACAACCTCCCCTGGCATACATACGTATATACATTAGTAAACAAGCAAATATAAAAGTACGCAAATCAAGCTATCAAGGGAAAATAAAATCTGTGGTCTGTGCCTCATTGACAACATAAACATGCATAATAAAAAACTGTAATTATGCAACGATATATGATTAGGCAAGTCATAAAAAACAGCACAAAGTGACAATAAATATAAGTAATAACAGTAATAGTTACAAATTGTCATGTTATTGTAAATTAAAGTAACAATGAGATAATGCTTTACAATGTTAGTCTGGTTAAATTTTTTGATTACTACTTTTCTGGTAGGAACAACAAAATTTTCATAAATTGCTTTTATAGAGTGATTTAGAATAGCCTTTTTGGAAGGCAATGTGGAAATTACACGTTAAAATTAAAAATACATGTTAACCTCAATGCCATGCACTCAAAAAGTTATTGATAGGATGAATAGCCCTAACTATCAAATAAATTGAACTCATAGTTAAAAACCTTCCATCAAAGAAAACTTAATACCCATATGGGGTATGTTCATGAGGACTATTGATCTGTAGTTTTATTTCTTGTCATTTCTTTGTTTGACTTTGGTGTTAAGATAATATTTGTCTCTTAAAATCAGTAGGGAAATATTTTTTATTGCTCTACTTCCTGGGAAAAAAAGTTGTGTAGAATTGATATTATATCTTCTCTAAATAAATGAAAAGATACACCATGTTTATAGACTGGAAAATTCAGTATAGTTAAGATGTCAGTTCTCTCCAAATCAATTTATAGATTCAAAGCAAACTCAATCAAAACCCAGTAGATTTTTTTTATAGTGATAAGCTATTTCTGACTTATATATGGAAGAGTAAAGAAATTAAAAGAGAAAAATAAGTTTTGAATAAGAAAAAAAGTCAAAAGACCCACACTATTCAGGTATCAAGACTTAGTATGAATATATATTAATCAAGACAATGTGGTGCTCATGAAAGGATAAACATACACAATGGAACATAAGAGAGTATCTAGAAACAGACTCACACAGACAAGGTCAGCTGATTTTATTTTTTCTTATGAAAAATGTTATATAACTAAAGGAGCCTTCCTAGGAATAGTTAATTGACTTTACACACACACACACACACACACACACACACACACACACACACACACACACACACAAAGAGGCTGGGATGCACAAAAGAATGAAATGTCAATGCTCCTAACCACTTGGTACACATCAACATAAAGCCACACTGTCCTAGCAGAGGTGCCATAGGCAAAAGGACTGATTATATCATTAAAACAGGCATTTAAAATTTGTGGTAGTTCAACAATGGTCTTATTTCTGACTGAGCTTACAAACCGTACATAGATTGTGTCAAGGATTTAATTGTGTCCCCCCAGAATACGTGGCAACTTGGCTAGGGCTCAATTCCCAGTACTGTGTGGTTAGCCTCCATTTTGTGATCTGATATAATTATCCTCCATTTTGTGATATGTGTTGTAAATTCTACCCTCTATATGTTAATGAGGCAGGACTAGGGTGGGTTGTATCATAAGTCACAGCCTTATAAGAGTGTGACTCAAGTCTCACTCTTACTCAACTCACTACCTTACTCAAGTACTCAGTCATACCCTTACTCAAGTCACAACCCTTACTCAAGTCACATCCTTGCTTGAATCATACCTTTTATCTTACAAGAGATAAAAGGAGAGAGAAGTGAGCAGAAAGGAGAGAACTGACTACCACCCAGAAAGAAGAGCCAGGAGAAGAGCACGTACTTTGTACCCACGGTCCGTAGCTAAGAATCCCCTAGACCCAGGGAAAGATTAATGTCAAGACACATGGAGATCTCCAAGGAATGCTGGGCCTGCAGATGTTGAAACGAGCCAGGATTTTCCACTACAGCTGACACAGAGAGAAAGATTTCACCTAGAGCTGTCACCCTGAATTTGGACTTCTCCCCTTTTAAACTGTGGACTGACTCAAGGGGACCTAATAACAACAACAACAGTCAGATGTAACTAATACTTTTCCCTGGAGAAGGACATCATGCTTGGTAAAATAGAGGGTCAGAGAAAATGAAGAAGACCCTCAAAGAGATGGATTGATACAGTGCCTGCAACAATGGGCTCAAGCATAACAAAGATTGTGAGGACGGTGCAGGACCAGGCAGTGTTTCCTTCTGTTGTACGTAGGGTCACTATGAATTGGAACCAACTCAATGGCACCTGACAACAATACTTTTGGAAGTCTCAAGTTCATGAAAGACTAGGAAAGACTAACGAGCTGTAACACATTGAGGAGACTAAGAAAACATGCAAGCTAAATGTAATTTTGGACTCTGGAGTATGAAAAGAAAAAAAGGCAGTGTAAAAACTGGTGAAATCTAAATAATGTCTTTATTTTAGTCATTGTTGTTTCTGTTAGGTGCCATCAAGACGGTTCTGACTCATAGTGACTGTAGGTACAACAGAATGAGACACTGCCCAGTCCTGTACCATTCTCATGATTGTTGCTGTATCTGAGCCCTTTGTTACAGCCACTGTGTCTATCCATTTCGTTGAGTGTATTTCACTTTTTCACTTACCAGCTACTTCATCAAGCATGCTGTCCTTTTCCAGGGACTGGTCCCTCCTAATAACATGTTCAAAGTATTTGAGATGAAGTCTCGACATCCTCAATTCTAAGGAGCATTCTGGCAGTACTTCTTCCAAGACGGATTTGTTTATTCTTGTGGTAGTCCACTGTATATTCAATATTCTTCACCAAAACAATAATTTAAATGAATCAATTCTTCTTTGGCCTTCTTTATTCATTGTCAAGCTTTCCCATATATATGAGGCAATTGAAAATCTTATGGCTTGGGTCAGGCGCACCTTAGCCTCAAGGTGACATCTTTGCTTTTTCACACTTGAAATATTAGTTTCAGAGCAGACTTGCCCAATGCAATACTTTGTTTGATTTTGTGACTGCCGCTTTCTTGGATGTTTATTGTGGATCCAAGTAAAATGAAATACTTGACAACTTCAATATTTTCTCCATTTATCATGATGTTGCTTATTGGTTCAGTTGTGAGGATTTTTGTTTTCTTTATGTTGAGGTGTAATCCATAGTGAAGGCTTCAAGTACTCTTTGCTTTCAGCAAGCAAGGTTGTGTCATCTGCGTATAGCGATTGTTAATGAGTCTCCCACCAATCCTGATGCCAAGTTCTTCTTCATATATTCTAGCTTCTCAGATTATTTGTTCAGCATACAGTTGAATAAATATGGTGAGAGGATACAACCCTGACACACATCTTTCCTGGTTTTAAACCATGCAATATCCCTTTGTTTTGTTTGAAGGACTGCCTCTTCGTCTATGTACAGGTTCCTCATGAGCACAATTAAGTGTTCTGGAATTCCCATTTTTTGCAATGTTATCCATAATTTGTTATGATCCACAGAGTCAAATGCCTTTGCATAGTCAATAAAACACAGGTAAACATCTTTCTGATATTCTCTGCTTTCAGCCAAGAGCCATCTGACATCAGCAGTGTTATTCCTCCTTCCACGACCTCTTCTGAATCCAGCTTGATTTTAAGGCAGTTCTATGTTGATATATTGTAGCAACCATTTTTTAATTACCTTCAGCAAAATTTTACTTACGTGTGATATTAATGATATTGTTCGATAATTTCCACATTCTCTTGGATCACCTTTCTTTGGAAGGGGCACTAATTTTGATCTCTTCCAGTCAGTTAGCCAGGTGCCTCTCTTCCAGATTTCTTGGCATAGATCAGTGAGCACTTCCAGTGCTGCATCTGTTTGTTGAAACATCTCAATTGATATTCCACATGGCTTTGAACTGGTTCATTTCATATCGACCCTGTGATGGTTAAGATTGTGTGTCAACTTGGCTAGGCCATGATTCTCAGTGTTTATATGTGACCACCCCCATGATGGGCTCTGCTGTGAGTAGCCAGTCAGTTGAAAGGGAGTTTCCTTGGGCTTGTAACCTGTATCTGAATATAATTGGACATTCTGGATTTTGCCCTCTCTGGATCCTGTAGCTGCCTCTTATTCATCTGACCTCTGTTCTTGGGACTTGAGCTGCCAGCTTACCTGCCAGTCTTGGAATTCATCAATCTTCACAATCTGTGAGCAAGATTCCTGCTCTCTGACCTGCTGATCTTGGGTTCACCAGCCCCTGCAGCTACATGAATCAGGAGAAGCCTCTATCCTGATCCATGGACTTGGGACATTCCAACCTCTACAATCATGTGAGCTGTTTCCTTGATATAAATCTCATTCTAAATATATATATATATATATATATATATATATATATATATATATATTTCTATACTTTACTGGTTTTGCTTGTCTAGAAAAGCCAGCCTAAGACAGACACCGTGCTGAGAATTTGCATTTCCACTCCAGATACACTGAATCCGAATCTACATTTTAACAAGATCCTTAGGCGAACCAAAATGAACCAATTCAAAGCTCTAGTATTCTGTCAATTCCTGGAGCCTTGTTTTTCCCCAATACCTTCAGTGCAGCTTGGACTTCTTCCTTCAATCCCATCCGTTCTTGATCATATGCTACCTCCTGAAATGGTTGAATGTGGACCAGTTCTTTTTGGTATTTGACTCTGTGTATTTCTTCCATCTTTTTATGCTTCTTGTGTTGTTCAGTATTTTGCCCATAGAACCCTTTAACATTTCACGTTGAGGCTTGAATTTTTCTTCAGTTCTTTCAGCTTGAGTAATGCTGAGCCTGTTCTTCCTATTTTGGTTTTCTAACTCTAGGTCTTTGCACATTTTATTATAATAGTTTTCTTTGTCTTCTTAAGCCTACCTTTGAAATCTTCTGTTCAGTTTTTTACTTCATCATGTTCTCCATTCTGTTTATCTAATCTACTTTCAAGACCAAGTTTCAACAATGGACTCAAGCATAACAAAGATCATGGAGATGGTGCAGGATTGGCAACATTCCTTTCTGTTATATATAAGGTCATCCTGGGTTGGAGCCAACACACTGGCAACTAATGACAAAAACAACATGATTATGCAAAGCATTAACAATGAGGAAGGTGATGTACAATAAATACTTGTACTATTTTACAAATTTTTTGTAGATATAAAACTATTTCAAAAGACAGAGGAAAAAAATGTGTGAATACTATCTGTCGTAAATTTAAGTCTAATTTCACTCTACGGCATTGATTCCTAGAATTATTTACAATTTCACATTATTTATATAATGCTTTCTTGCTGTCAATCTCACCATGGTAAAACATCTAGATGTATGATAAGTAAACTTGTTAATGTATAATTATCCAATTGCATCATATTTTTAAATATATACTTTGATTACCTTCCATAATTCTACTAGTTCTAAGATACATCTTGTTCAAAACTAAAATAAAGTTTATCTAAATATTTTCAGAAAGTTTCCAGATCTGAGAAGACACAGTACTGCTGAATAGGGGAGATTGGAGTATTGCTTTAGATGATTTTTTCACTTCTTTTCAAATAACGGGGAAAAAAAAAAACAACACTTCTGCTTTTGTGCTCAGTGACATGACTTGTGGATCTTGTTAGCCCTGCATGCTGCAGGAGCTGTAATAGGAGTAATATCTAATTGGCATTGTTTCCCATGAAATTATGTACCCAGAATAGCATGTGTCATTTCATTGTGACAATAATTAAATCAATTCAACCATGTCATGGAAGTGTGAGTTAGTGAAATACACTGATGAATACTTAAGTTTTACAATTCTAGGGATTGTTACCTGAGGTATGCCTTCAACAAGGGCATTTTAATACACATTAAATTGATATATTTCCCACTTCCCTCTGGCTTGTAAATTTTAAAAAAGGCTATGGCTGTTCCATCCTGATTAAAAATTCAATAAACTTGTTCTTTTTCAATTAAACGCCACCTTCCCTACAAAACAGAGGATGACTTAAACTTTCCTTATCGTTGTTGTGATGGTTATGGTAGTGGTGGTTCTGAGCAATCTAGCTTACTTAAACGAAGGGAACACATTCTAGTCAATTTTATAAAGTGGCACAGTTAAAAAACACTTCTAGGGAAGTGTAATAATCTACTCGATGGCAGTGGTTTTTAACAGATTCCTTGGAGCCCCAGTGGCACAGCGGTTAAGAGCTTGGCTGCTAACCAAAAGGTCGGCAGTTCAAAACCACCAGCTGCTCCTTGGAAACCCTATGGGCCAGTTCTACTCTGTCCTATAGGGTTGCTATGAGTCAGAATCCACTTGACAGCAATGGGTAACAGCTTCCTCATCTAACCAAGGATGTCAATATTCAAAATCAAAATAGGTTCAATTACCATTTTACCTAATGTTGAATACATTTACAGGATCATTACAAAAATAAAAACAAACAAATACACTTGTATTCATGGAATATGAAGATAACTAGGAAAGAAAAGGCTGCTTAGATTCACTGCTTTGATTAATAAAATGTAATTAAGTGAAAGTAAATGAGATTTTTCTAATGAAAATAAGTAACAAGAATGGAGTAAATTTAAAGCAGCAAGTTAATGCTCCTAGCATCTCCTCAACATACAGCTAAAAGAACACAGTCTGAAGAATTACAAGTAGAGGATACATATCGTGTATATTTCTTTTTAATTCTTTCCTGAATAATCAAGTTAAAATATAGTAGAATCCTTTATGCAATCTCTAGATTATCAAAAGATTATAGGATTTTTCTTTTGGAATTTTAAGAAGGATGTAATTTATAATGTATTATTATCACATTTATTATGAAAGAAGATAATCTTGGCCTCCTCTTTTTTGATTGGTTAAAAATAATACATTGGAAAACCTACTATGGACAAAATTTTTAGAAATAGTATTAACATTATTTTAAACTTATGTGAACTAAAATTTACTCTAACCCTTCAAAGTTCTATACCTCATAAAATACCATAGAAAAATAACGTCATCCAGGTAATTAGAACTAACCTATCCACAGAGACTCACCTACCAAAATGGCCATATGTCCTCCTATATCAATACGCAGTGGTAAAGAGCTTGGCTGCCGAGGAAAAGGCTGGCAGTTCAAATCCACCAGCCTCTCCTTGTAAATCCTATGAGATAGTTCTACTCTGTCCTATAGGGTCTCTGTGAGTCAGAATCTACTTGATGGAAATGGATTTTTTGGATATTAAAACTAATTTAAACTTATGATCACCGAAGTTTTACATTTTAATAAAATCATCATTAATAATACTGTAACAAACGCCCTGTTTTAGCAGAAAGAAAAAGCTCTGGGCTTGGCTCTTTCTCATAAGAAAAACATGTACTGTGTTTGATTTTAACATAGTGCTGTAGTGATGGTGCATTGATAAAGGTGCTCTAAGACTTTCCTTGGACCTGCAGCAACTGTATCATTTGGAAGCTTGTTACCTACGGTACCTACCTACCCATTGCCATTGAGTCACTGGTTAGAGATGCAGAATCTTGGGCCCGCCTCAGACCTCTTGAATCAAAAAACTGCACTTCAAGTTTGACAAGCACTATTTTAAGAAACTGATTTCTCTAATTTGACCATAAAATACTTGAGGATTTTTTTTTTTTTTAAAGTACTAATGCTGTTCTGATCCCCAAATATCTGATTTTAATACAAATGTCTTTCAACCTAGACATTGAGATTTAAAAAGAAAAAGAAAAACCCTGGGGATTCTAATCCATGCCACTGAGTCCATTCTGACTCACAGCGACCATACAGGACAGAGTAGAACTGCCCCATGGAGTTTCGAAGAAGCGTCTGGTGGATTCCATCTAGGACTTTCTGGTTAGCAGCCGTAGCTCTTAATCACTTCGCCACCAGCGTTTCTCAGGTGATTCTAGTACTCAACAAAGTTTGAGAGCCACTACTCTATGGGGCAGTTCTACTCTGTCCTACAGGGTCGCTATTAGTTGGAATCAGCTAGATGGCAACCGGCACTCTAAAATGCATGTAATTCACTAAAAGGTAACTTCTTAACAATTATGATCCACTCAGTTAAAGTCAATAGTATTGGTTTTTTAGCTTTATTTCTGTTAAAGAGGAATTAACCTGTTTCAGGCTTGGAAAAAGTGTTATTGAGAAGTTGTACTTAAAGATTGTAAATCAAATAATAAGTTTACTTCATGATGTTTTCTCTTTAAAGTAATGGTTGTCAATACAAGTGTAACTGAAAATTCCAATTAATTATTACATTATTAACATGCTTTGTGTCTAAAATTTTAGTTTTAGCAATAATGTTTTAAACACTTTGTTTTCAATCTAATTTCCAAACATATGTTCTTTCTTGAAATGAAAAGCACAGCACTACTTATTTTTGATAATTTGCTTATGCTAGAACTCCTAGTTATTTCCAGAACCGAAACAGTGAATTACTGGGAACGTTACATACCATTCTTCATTATCCCACTCAGTGCACTTAAGCTTTTGTCCCAAAGAAGAATTAATCATTTAATCTATACTGCAGGTATTTCAAATATTATGTTCTTAGGAGGCAGGAATCATGCTTGAAACCTATTTTATGTCATTTTGGGTAGAGTCAATTTATGAGTGGGCTTTTAATAAATACCAGTGGTGATGATTACTCTACAGTGTTTTTCCTTGGGCAATATAAGCAAGCATCATGTGCTAATAATGTAGTTCTTATTTCAAATGACCTATCTGAAGTTAATAATTTCATACGAAAATTTACAAATTCACTTTGGCAAACTTTCCAATAAATAAATACTTGTATATATATATATATATATATAAATGGTATATCTGTTTTTGTTTTAATACGATCTGTGCAACAATAACTTTTGTTACTGTTTTTCTTCACAATACCCTTTAATTTATACTTGTCCTTGTGTGGAATATGCATTTTCTAGTGATTTTGATACTGAGAAGATAAATAAGGGGATAAATATTAAATATAGAAAAGCAGATAATACATCTAATTTCTAATTATTAGCTGAATAGCAAATTTATTGAAAAGTCTAAATACAGTATTAAATGCTTAAGTAATATATTTTATCAAGTTATGGTGTCAAATTGATATGAAATACTGTATCACCTTTAAGCTAACAAAAGCCATTCTGTTCATTATTAATACATAGTCTGATTGCTATAAAATTGTCAGTATAGTTTTAAAACATTTTAAAAGTTTAAATATGCACTGAATTCTACAAAGACAGTGGCACATCCTTGAGTTTTCACTCTTTTATAGAGAACAAAAGTCATCATTTCTACAATCCCATCCACACTATTTGCTTCAGATCTTTGAGATCAAACTTCTGAAGCCCCACTCAGGCTGATTGAGTGATTTATACATATAGTTGTGATCAGAGTTTTGAATTCTGTCTATTTTTTTTTTTTTTACTAATATTAAAATCATCTTGTAATTACTGTTATTTTAACAAAGTTTTAATCAATCAAGAAGTAATTTAATTTGTACAAAAATAGGTTGGCTGATACATGTTGTCATTTTGGTGTTTTAAGACAAAAATTATATTTTTGAAGTGACAATATTTTATGGAATATAAACTTTTGTCTCTGTTTAGTTTTTATAAAATTAATGTAAAAATGAATTATGTAAACTACATTCACTTAGAAAATTCTTCCTGAACCAATTTTCATGAAAGAAAAATTTTTCAAAAAACTGTGATGGCTAATGCTATGTGTCAGTTTAGCTAGGCTATGATTCTCAGTGGTTTATCAGACTCTGGACTGGTTATTCTTCCATAATGTAATATAATGTAATCACCCCCATAATGCGATCTGATATGATCAGCCAATCAATTGAAAGGGGAGTTTCCTTGGGGGTGTGGCCTGCTTTCAGTATATAAATGGATGTTCCAGAAAGGCTTATTCTCTCGCTCACCTTCTCATTGCCTGACCTCAAGTTCTTTGGATGCAAGGTTGCAGAAGTGTTCACCTGCTGCCCCACCCGAAGATTTTGGGTTTGTCGGCCCCTACAATACATGAGCCAGCAGAAGCCTTCACCTGCCTCCTGGCTCACGGATTTGGGACTTGCCAGCTTTCACAATTGTGTGAACCATTTCCTCGAAATAAATCTCTACATATTTACATATATGCTTCACTGGTTTTGTTCCTCTATAGAACCCAGATTAAGGGAAAAAAAAAAAAAACAAAAAAAAACAAAAACCGAATACCTTTTCCCAAAAAACAGACAAAAAATCTTTTAATTGAAAAAACACTGAATGAATGAAAACTGTCTCATGTAAGAAATAAGGGAAATGATGCGGTAACAAATATAGCACTGTAACGCTGAGATAAAAGTTGAAATTTAAGCAGTTAAAGGTATGATTATAAAACTATTATACACATTTATTTAGAGCTCTTTCATTCTATACCTGGAATACCAGCTGCATTACTTGTAGAGATAACCACCGTGAGCTTGGTTTTCACCAGTTAGAAATTGTTATAACCACCCTCAT
Source organism: Dugong dugon (assembly GCA_030035585.1). Lineage (NCBI taxonomy): Eukaryota > Metazoa > Chordata > Mammalia > Sirenia > Dugongidae > Dugong > Dugong dugon. Next base: position 31,350,637 of record CM057473.1, on the reverse strand, counting down.
CCATTTCTTAAAACTGCTATGCACTAATTAAAGACTATAAAGCATCTTGGAAATAAAATGTTACATACATGCCTAATAAGGCTAATAACATTTATAATGATACCAGCTGTTGAAATCCAACAGATATACATAATTAATGGCAGTTGGAGTTTACCTGCAGCTTTTCCATCTGCTTCATTAGAATACAATTTCCAAAATAAAGAATGGTACTTTTACTTTAGAAGTTAAGGATTTCTTCCACACTCTTTGTGAAATACCTGTAGGTTTTACACCCAACATAAAAATATATTTTACTGTTTTTTTGACAAAATATCTTAAGGGAATTTTATGATGAGCACATATGGAAAAATATCCTCTCTAAATATACTTGTATGTGTGGCAAGTCTCAATGTATTATTGTTATGAATAATAATAACAATAGTTTAACTTGATTTACATCACCAGCTTTATGCAAAACTCCATACCAAACGCTCCAATTTCAACATTTTTTTAGTAATATTAAAGACAGGACTGTGAGGTAAGTATTACTATCACCCAATTAGGAAACTGAGGATAAATGAGGAATTAATAAAGATATAGCTTTCAAAAATCAGAGAAAAAGCTACCTGTGATTTAAAAAAGGACTGAGAAAAAAAGTCTAGAACTTATCTGCAACAAGAAAAAGAGAAAATTGTTATAAACTTATATTATATACTTTTGAAAGAGTCAACTTTGTGGTTCAAAATCACCTTATAACATCCCAGTATCATCATGCCTATAAATTGAGTTGGCAGAATATTGAGTATCCTCAATTATGGGTTTCAATTTGGAGAGAATCAGAACTGATGAGTAAACAAATGTTGGCAAAAAAATTAAAAGCATCAGAAGTCAGATTATACTTTACTACATGGAATGAGAGTGAGCCCTGGTGGAGTAGTTGGTTAAGCACTCAGCTACTAACCAAAAGGTCGGCCATTCAACCCACCAGCCACTCCATGGGGGAAAAATATGATGAAAAATGTGGCAGTTTGCTTCCATAAAATCTACAGCCTTGGAAACCCCATGCGACAGTTTTACCCTATCCTATAGGGTAACTATGAGTTGGAATTCACTCGACAGCAGTGGTTTTTATTTTATTTTTTAATGGAATGAATTCCAGAAGATTTTAGGATCCCAGGAGACAGCACAGATCAGGAATCCATAGCTAGGGTGACTATGTTTTCTTCTAAAAATATAGTTACAGCCCTTATATTTAAATTATTGATTCCTTTTGATTTTTTTTTTTTTTTGGTGTGTGTATAAGGTGAAATAGAGGTACCATTTTATTCTTTTGTATGTGATTATCCACTTGTCCCAGCACCATTTGTTGAGATTATTCCTTCCCCCATGGAATGGTTTTGACACGCATGTTGAAAATTAGTTGGCTATAGACGTTTTCGTTTCTCTCTTAACCATCAATTCTGTTACATATGATACTGGTCTATATGTCTATCCTTAGACCAGTATCATACTGTTTTGATTACTATATCTTTGATGTAAATTTTGAAACCAGGATGTGTTAATCCTTCACCTTTATTTTTCTTTCAGTATATATATATATATTTTTAGCTGTTTAGGTCTGCTTGCCATTCCATATGAATTTAACCATAGGCTTTTCCATTTCCACAAAAGGTTATTGGAATTTTCATAGGGATTGCATTTGATAAGGTTTGTACTGTCGATCTATTTGGACAGTATTGTTGTCTTCATAGTAAAAATAGTAAGTCTTCAAATTCATGAACATAAGTTTGATAGTTAATTTTATGTGTTTACATGCTAGACTATGGTTCCAAGTTATTTGGACAGATACTAGTCTGGTTGCTGTTATGAAGTAGTTGTATGTGAATAAATCAGTTCATCTTGAGTAGAGAAAATTACCTTCCATAATGTAATCTAATGTAATGTAATTATCTTATATCAAATGTAACATAATGTAATCACTTTCCATAATACAATTCAATGTAATGTAATCAGTCAGTTGAGAAGGGAGTTTTTCTAGGTTTTGTTATGCCTCCTGACTATAAATAGCTATTTTGGCAGAATTCTCTCTCTCTCTCTCACACACACACACACATACACACACACACACACGGAGACAGAAATCATGTTAGGATCATCTACAAGCCAAGGAATGCCAAGGGACCAAGGAATGACCAGGGCTAATGACAAAGAAGGTATCAAAATAGCCAGAACCCTGACTTGGACTGTTACCCTCCAGAACTACAAGAAAATGCATGAATGTCTGGTCTTAAAAGCAACTCAGTTGTGTTATTTTGTTACAGCAGCACTAGATAACTAAGACATGGGGTGTCTATCTTTTAATTAGATCTTCTTTATTTCAGCAACTTTTTTAGTTTTTAGTGTACAAGTTTCTCATCTTCTTGGTTAAATTTATTCCCAGTTATTTAATTATTTTGAATGATATTGTTAATAGAATTGTTGATTTCTTTTTTGGATTGTTCATTGCTGCTGATTTTGTGTGTGATTACCTTGTACACTGCAACCTTTCTGAATTTGTTTTAGCTTTGATAGTTTGTTTTTTTTTTTTTACGGATTACTTGGGATTTTCTACATGTAGTAATGTCATCTGATAATAGAGATATTTTAGAGATATTTTAATTTATTTATTTCCAGTTCGGATACCCTCTATTTCATTTTTCTTGTTTAATTATCCTTGCTAAGACTCCTAGTAAAATATTGAATAGCAATGGTGGACTCGAACATTTTTGCACTGTTCTTGATCTTTGGAGGGAAGCATTCAGACTTCCATTATTGATTATGAAGTTAGAAGCGGGTTTTTGGTAAATTCTCTGTGTCATATTAAGGGCATTATCATCTATTACTAGTTTGTTGGAGTATTTTATCAAGACAGGGTGTTGAATTTTCTAAAATGTTTTTTCTGCATCTATTGAGCTGATCATGTGGCTCTTTTCTTTTGTTGTATCTGTAAGGTGTATTACACTGAATGACTTTGTTATGTTGAATTACCCTTAAATTCCACTGATTGTTCTCACTTGAATATGGTGCATAATCCTTTTAAAACACTGTTAGGTAGGTGTCTTAGTCATCTAGTGTTCTATAACAGAAATACCACAAGTGGATGGCTTTAACAAAGAGGAATTTATTTTCTCACAGTTTAGTAGGCTAGAAGTTCAAATTCAGGATGACAGCACCAGGGAAAGTCTTTCTCTGTTAGCTCTGGAGGAAGGTCCTTCTCGTCAATATTTCCCTGGACTAGGAGTTTCTCTGTGCAGGAACCCTGGGTCCAAAGGACTCACTCTGCTCCCTGTGCTGCTTTCTTGGTGGTATGAGCTCCCCCTGTCTCTCTGCTCTCCTCTCTCTTTTATGTCTCAAAAGAGAGTGGTTCAAGATACAATCCAATCTTGTAGATTGAGTCCTGTCTCATTAACATAACTGCCGCCTATCCCACCTCATTAACATCATAGAGGTAACATTTACAACATATATTCAAATCACATCAGATGACAAAATGATGGACAGTCACACCATACTGGGAATCACGGCCTAGCCAAATTGATACACATATTTTTTGGGGACACGATTCAATCCAAGACAGTAGGGTTTACTAGTATTTGTTGAAGGTATTTGTATCCTTATTAATCAGAGATATTGTTTTGTGTATTTTTCTTTTCTTGTGATAGCCTTGTCTGGCTTTGGTATCAGGGTAATTTTGACCTCACAGAATGCTTTAGAGAGTGTCACTTTCTCTTCTGTTTTCTGGAAGAATTTGAGAAAGATAGGTGTTAATTCTTCTTTAAATGTTTGATAGAATCACCAGTGAAGCCATCTGGTCCTGGATTTTCTTTGTTGGAAGATTTTTGCTTGATGGTTCAATCTCTTTACTTGTTTATAGGCTTGTTGTGATTTTCTATTTCTAGATGGACACACAAGAGATAAGCTGCTGTGTAGAAGGAAAATTAACAAAGTTTTTAACTCCCTGCTTGCATTTAGCAGTTCAAGTAAAGACTAGATCACTAAAGGAAGCTTTACTAATAGAAGAAAAATAATAATAAAATATCCTCCCAAATTATTCACTTGAATAATTTCATCCAGAAATTTCAATCACTTGAAAAGTCTTCCCATACTTCAATAGTCATCTATGGTCAGATGGTATAGTTGTTAGTATAAATTAACAAAATCAAGACCACTGAGTGCTTGAAAAAAGTATGCATCTAAGAGACCATGGCCAAGTGACCATAGAATCACAAAAAATATTCTGTTAAATAACTAAGATTATTTACAGTAGTTGTCTGGTAAATCATTATTAGCATAGGTTCTTAGAATTAACCCTGGGATGGAGGGCATGGGGTCGCTGTTTGCAGAAATTGCAGAATGAAAGAAATTCTTTAGGTTGGCAAATGATCCCCCAAATAAACTTTTATGAGTACGCATTTCCAGACAGTGACTACTAACTTGCTAAAGTTGGTAAATGAGAGCCTTTGGCAGATCTATCCAGGAGACTACTCCTTACCGAACCACAAATGGAATAGTCCTTTTGAAGTGGTAGAAATATTAAAAGTGTAGACAACTCTAAAGTGGCTTCATGATGACCACAAGGAAATATTTAATTTAATTCTTTTGATATAAGCTATGATAGATACAGTAATGATAGAGGACTCCTTAATCTTGAGTGTTTAATGTAATCTTGTTCTTAGAGATCAAATGAATATTTAGGAGGTAGTAACTGACTTGTTACCTTTGCATGCAGTTGCATAATGTGAAAAAATGCCAACTATGAAAAAACTTGACACAATGGGAAGAAAATGAAAAAGATGAAGAAAATTTTAAGGGATATCTGGTACAATTGGGTGAAGTTTATTAGAAGCTTTGAAAAATTGGAATAAAAAACAGAGAAAATTTATAGAATTCTCATTAAGAATGAAGATCAGAGAGCTTCTCCAACCACCTCTCAAATTGTTGAATTCAAACCCAGTTTTGAGTATCGTAATTTAAAATGAAGTGTATTGGATAGACAGGGAGTGGGAAGCAGAGTTGTAGATTGACACTTTTAGTTAAAGTCAAGGAAACTGAAAGTGATTGAAGTACAAATAAAAAGCCTAAATTTGCTTGCCCAATACCCAGTGGGAAACTTAGGGAATATGCAAAGAATTGGGTGACATGTTAAAGGGTTGATATGCAATACATATTAAGATTTCTATATGCAGGGGTTCAATATACAGTGAGCCCTCTGATGGATATGGGTGGCACTCTGATATTCCTGAAGGCAAAACTAGGAGGATCTGGTGATGTCTTGTAGAATGAATTAAAGTGAAAGTTGAGCTACAAACTGGAAATTGAGACTGAAGAGATTAGTCTATAGTCACATGGACTTTACCTGAATGAATAATTGCAGTTGATGTTTTATCTGAATAAGGCATGTTTCCTTTACTCTTACCTCAGACTGAACTTACACTTCAACAACATAATTGTTAAAGATAAATATTGGACCTTCACCAGCACTCGTCTATAACACACATTAAGCATTACAATATTCCAGAAGAACAATGAGAGGGTGTCTTAGTTTCTTGGTGATTGTTGTTGTTGTTGTTAGGTGCCACCGAATTGGCTCTGACTCACAGCAACCCTATGAACAAAAGTAGGAAACACTGCCCAGTCCTGCACCATCCTCACAATTGTTGCTATGCTTGAGCCCATTGTTGCAGCCACTGTGTCAGTCCATCTTGCTGAGGGTCTTACTCTTTTTTGCTGACCCTCTACTTTACCAAGCATGATGTCCTTCTCCGGGGACTGATTCCTACAGATAACATATCCAAAGTATATGAGACATAGTCTCAACATCCTTGCTTCTAAGGAGCATTCTGGTTGTACTTCTTCCAAGACAGATTTGTTCATTCTTTTGGCCTTCCGTGGTATATTCAACATTCTTTGCCAACACCACTATTCAAAAGTATTGATTCTTCTTCAGTCTTTCTTATTCATTGTCCAGTTTCTGCATGCATATGAGGAGATTGAAAACACCATGGCTTGGGTCAAGCACATCTTAGTCTTCAAGGTGACATCTTTGCTTTTCGACACTTCCAAGAATTCTTTTGCAGCAGGTTTGCCCAATGCAATGCGTCATTTGATTTTTTGACTGCTGCTTCCATACGTATTGATTGTGGATCCAAGTAAAATGAAATCCTTGACGTTATTAATCTTTTCTCCATTTATCAAGATATTGCTTATTGGTCTGGTTGTGAGGATTTTTGTTTTCTTTATGTTGAGGTGTAATCCATACTGAAGGCTGTAGTCTTTGATCTTCATCAATAAGTGCTTCTAGTCCTCTTCACTTTCAGCAAGCAAGGTTGTATCATCTGCATAACGCACGCAGGTTGTTAATGAGTCTTCCTCCAATCCTGATTCACCATTCTTGATATAGTGCAGCTTCTTAGGTTATTTGCCCAGCATACTGATTGAAAAGGTATGATGAAAGGATACAACCCTGACACACACCTTTCCTGACTTTAAACCATGCAGTATCCCCTAGTTTTGTTTGAATGACTGCCTCTTGATCCATGTACAGATTCCTCATGAACAGAATTAAGTGTTCCAGAATTCCCATTCTCCACAATGTTATCCATAATTTGGTATGATCCACACAGTCAAATGCCTTAGCATAGTCAATAAAACACATGTAAACATCTTTCTGTTATTGTCTGCTTTTAGCCAGGATCCATCTGACATCAGCAATGATATCCCTGGTTCCACAACATTTTCTAAATCCAGTTTGAGTTTCTGGCAGTTCCCTGTCAATATACTGCTGCCGCCACTTTTGAGTGATCTTCAGCAAATTTTTGCCTGTGTGTGATATGAATGATATTGTTCGATAATTTCTGCATTTGGTTGGATCACCTTTCTTGAGAATAGGCATAAATACGGATCTCTTTCAGTCAGTTGGCCAAGCAGTTGTCTTCCAAATTTTTTGGCATAGAGAACACTTTCATCCAATTTTTGAAACATCTCAATTAGTATTCCATCAATTCCCGGAGCCTTATTTTTTGCCAATGCCTTCAGTGCAGCTTCTATTCTTCCTTCAGTACCATGGGTTCCTGATCATATGTTACCTCCTGAAATGGTTGAATGTCTACCAATTCTTTTCGGTATAGTGACTCTGTGTATTCCTTCAATCTTCTTTTGATGCTTCCTACATCATTTGGCATTTTCCCCGTAGAATCCTTCAGTACTGCAACTCAAGACTTCATCAGAATCTCCCTTAATGTCTAAAATTCTAGCAACAATCTCTTCAAGACAAACTAGGACCATAGTATGATGCACAAGAAAATTTCTCCAGATTTTACCCGTTACCCAATTCCAAAACCACCTTTACATTTTAGATATTTGTTGTAGCAGCACCTCTATTTCTCAGTACTAAAGTCTGTCTTAGTTTCTTAATGGTGCTATAAGATGGTTTTAACAAACAAAAATTTATTTTCTGACAGTTTAAGAGGCTAGAAGCCCAAATTTAGGCCATTGGCTTCAGAGGAAGGTTCTCTCTGTTCATTCTAGGAGAAAACCCTTGTCTCAACTTCTGTAGCATTCTTCTTAGTGTTCCTTGGAGATCTCCAAGTGACATCTAGCTTCTCCTTAATCTGCTCTTTTTTATTTCAAATGTGATTGGCTTAAAATACACCTGATGGAGTTATGTCATCATTAACATCACAAAGAAAAAAAATGTATTCCCAAATGGGATTATACCCACAGGTACAGGGGTTAGATTTACAGCGCATGTTTTTAGGGGACGTAATTCATTCCATACAGAGAACAATTAAGGGTATAATTGAAGGGAGATTTTTAAGTTTACCCAACTTCCTTTTAATCAGTCTTTTTATTGCCTGGATGCAAAACAGATAGTTCCTGGAAGTTAACAATAGACTCAGGATTAAACAAGGAGGTTCCTCAGATTGATTCATCTTTACCTAATATGATAAAGACAATATAGGAAGCATAATAAGTGAAGAGGACAAAAGACCATGAGGCTAATATCTTCTTATCAATACCATTTTGGAGTCCACCCAGGCATAAATGTAGTATTGCTGCAGGATTTAACAAATGGAAATATAGAAGGCCAGTTAAGTTTGAATTTCATGTAAAAAAAGAATACTTTTTTTTTCCTAAGTATAAAGTATGTCCCATATATTGCACTGGACAAATATGATATTTTTTCATCAGCAGCTTTCTGCAGCATTTTTATGGATTGGACTTAATATGCCTCTGTTGTTTTGCTAAAGGGATATTTGAATTGTCATAATCTAATTAAGCAGGCTTAGACTTGGTAACTATATAAGGAATGTTAGTGTACTACACTGATGATATCATAACCTCCATTGAGGAAGAAGCATAAAAAGAATTAGAGACTGTAGTCACCTGTTTTAGGTATCTAGTGCTGCTATAACAGAAACACCACAAGTACATGGCTTGAACAAACAGAAATTGATTCTCTCACAGTTTAGGAGGCTAAAAGTCTAAATTCAGGAAGTCAGCTCCAGGGGAAGGCTTTCTGTCTTTATCAGCTCATCCCCTGGGTCTAGTAGTTTCTCAATGCAGTGACTCAGGGTCCAAAGTATGTGCTCTACTCCCAGCTCTTCTTTCTCAGTAGTAAGAGGGCTGTCTCCTCTTTGCTCGCTTCTCTCTTTTATATCTCAGAAGAAATCAACTCAAGATAGTCTAATCCTGTAGATCATGCCCTGCCTCATTAACATAATTGCTTCTAATCCTGCTTCATTAATATCATCGATGTTAGGATTTACAACACATAGGATAATTATGTCAGATCACAAAATGGAGGACAACCACACAATACTGGGAAGCATGGCCTAGCCAAGTTGATACATGTTTTGAGGGAATACAACTCAATTCATAACATCACCTATATTACAAGTAGTAGCTGACTGTTAAATCTAGCTAAAATTCAAGCCGAAGCTGTCTGTGAAATTCCTAGGAGTTCTGGACTCAAAAACTGTCTGTGCAGCTGCTTTTCATAGCCCATTTAATAAACAAATGACTACCTTTTTACTGAATTTTAGTATAAACTTCCCAACCACCAAAGGACATCTTAGGTCCACAAATGCTGAGCATGTCTTGGGTGATGTAAGAGATATTTTGAAATAGAAAAGAGCAGTACTGTAAATTTTACACGTAAAATGTAAGTGGCATAACATAGGGCTTGCTATACAGGGAAAGTTCAGGAGTTTCCACCATAATCAAGAGCAGATTAATTTATTGCACATAGTACTGACTATAGCACACTCCAAAGACTTCCCTATTTGCATTCCTGAGCAGTATGATTCTCTCCCACTTAAGGCAATGCTGGATGTCTGGTTCCCTGATTGTGGTTTTCATTGCTGGTTGGAAATCATTTGCAATACACTCTTTAAATGATACATTCTTGGGGCAGAATGTGAGAAAAAACTGCACAGTCAATGCTGACAGCGGTTCATTTTTTAGTAGAAGAAAAGTTACTCATGGGTGCTTAGGACATTGTTTGAATATTTACAGAATCTTGTGTAGTAGCTAGTGGACTTTCAATATGGTCAGGAAAACGGTCCTAGATAACTAGGGAATAAATATACAGTCAGTAACTGGGGTTTCTATAGGAATTTAGAAGAATAAAAATGGGTTATGCAGATAATTACACACACATACAAACACATCTCAAAGCAAAGACACAAAAATAAAAATCAATTGCTAGCTCAGAAGGGGATTGGAATACTAAGACAGATGCCTTCATCACACTTGCATAGCTTTCTCCCTAGGAATATGAAACATGCAGAAATGCAGGTATTCAGGCAATGCACTAGTGGTCATAAGGAACACATACTCCTTTAGCAGTCTGTGCAACTATTGTTAGGAAAATAAACTTCATCCAATGTGAACGGGACTCACTTGAAAATGGCTTGAGGAAAAATTCCCCACTGTCAGGAGCTCCACTGTAGCTGGCAAGTGGATTATATTGGACCTTTATCAATAGCTCCAAACCATTGCTGTTAAGTTGATTCTGACTCATAGTGACCCACAGAACAGAGTAGAACTGCCCCGTAGTGTTGCCAAGGCTGTACATTTTTACAAAAACAGGCTGCCACATCTTTCTCCTGTGGAGCTGCTGGTGGTTTTGAACTGCCGACGTTTTGGTTAGCAGCCAAGTGCTTTGACCACTGCATCACCAGGGCTCCTTCATCTCCTTAGCTCAAGGGTGATACAGATTGTCAGCTGGGATTGACACTTACTCTATTCTATTCTTATTTTACATACTTGTTTTGTAACAGATGCATCTTTGGACAATACAATTAAAGGTTTGGGAGAGCAAAATCTTTACCAATTCAAATTACCTAAACATACTTATTCTAATCATATAATATACTTCCCTGCTACTAATGTACAAAAAAAAAAAAAAAAGAGTAAGGAAACATATTTACAGGGACATACCACATTCCTTATTGTATACTCAAGCACTGATTTCATTAAAATTGAAATGGGTAATTGAAGCCCTTTTTACTAAAAATAAATAATGGGAAATGTTTAAAAGTTTAGATTAATTATTTAAATAATTGTGTCTTTAAATTTCATATGAAGGAAAATGAAGCAGGGACTTAACTAAAAAAGGTTTCAATGATTAGGCATGAGAATAAGGGATGGGTGAGGATGAAATTACAGAACTTTATTATATTCCACACCTCACATTTAGACACTCACACAGATGTGTGTGTGTGTGTATATATATATATATATATATATATACTATACATATACTATATATACATATACTACTGGGTCAGACTGTAATACCTATAATACTATAATACCTCACTTCACCAGCAATTGTGCCATCATTAAGACTTGAAGAACGCAGGGATAATGATTCCTACCACATCCTCGTTCAACAGGCCTATTTGATTTAAGCAGAAAACAGATGGATCTTGGAGAATGACAGTGTGTTATTGTAAATTTAACTAGGTGGTGATTCCAATTGCAGACTATATATATAGGCTGACCCGATAGTCCCAGGACCAGGTATGGACTTATGCATACTGAAAGAAGTCTATAAATGTAAAATACAGAATATCTATGTATGCCATTTTATTGGACAGCACCTATTTCTTAAGGTACTTTAGAGTGGGTCATTACTCTACCTCATGTACTCAGATTAGGATTAATTTTGACTCCAACTCCATTGCCATCAACAGAGATGTTCCTTTGATTCGTTACCAGTCAAATCCATTGATATCTGCATCAGGTGGAACTGACAAGAAGCGTTAGCCAGTTTTCTGATATTTGTCCTATGGGTAAAGAGTAAAGGTTAACCAGAAATCCTGAGCAAGTGGTGAAGGATGTAGATCAAAACAATATATGGAAACAGGAGAGACTGTGCAGTTGGGAGGAATGTTCATAAATGTGTCAAAGTCTCAGGGAGGAAGTTAACCATGACATTTTCTCAGAAGAATCTCAGATCAAGAGAATGACACTGTCCATTATCTCTTTAAGTTTTGGTGCTATCTAATGCCTGATACCAAGAGAAATACCTTGTGGAGATCGATGATCTCCATAGAAGAAATGTTGGATTTTCACAAATTTATGAGGTCTATCTAAATACTACACTTTGATAATCTGGGGGGCAGGGGGAGTGATGTTGTGCCTCCTGATGACTAAAATTCCAGGCAGCAGAAAGTTAACCTTCATGTTGCAGTTATTTATAGACTGTATTTACAATTCAGATTAGTTTTTAGATAAGGAGAGAGAAATACTGCCTATGACCTTTACCAGGGTGACGAATGAGGAAAAGGAAATAATTAGACATTTTGGGGATTACTGGACACTGGCATTGAACTGACACTAATCCTAGGAGTCCCAAAATGGCATTGTGGTCCACCAGTCACAGTAGGGGCATATGGAAGTCAGTCTATCAATGAAGTTTTAGCTCAAGTCTGTCTCACAGTGGATCTAGTGGGCCCCTGAACCTATTCTATAATTTCCTCAGGTCCAGAATTCATAATTGGAATAGACATATTCAGCTACTAGCAGAATCTACACATTGGTTCCCCGACATGTGGAGTGATGTCTCTTATGGTATGAAAGGTGATGTGGATACCACTAGAACTGCCTTTACCTAGGACAATAGTAAACCAAAAACACTACTTCATTTTAGGAGGGATTGTGTCATCATGAAGGACTTGAAGAACACAGGGACGGTGATTCCTACCACATCCTCATTCAACAGGCCTATTTGATTTATGCAGAAAACAGATGGATCTTGGAGAATGACAGTAAATTATTGTAAATTTAACCAGGTGGTGATTCCAATTGCAGATACTTTTCCAGATATGGTTGCATCATTTGAATAAATTAATACATCTCCTGGTACCTAGTATGCTGCTAATAATCTGCAAATTGCTTATTTAACAATTCCTGTCAGTTAACACCACCAGAAGCACTTCGTTTTCATCTAGCAAGGCCACCAATACATCTTCACTGTCCTATCTCAGGGTCTTCAGCTTTATGTCATAATTTAGTCTGAAGGGAACTTGATCAACTTGTCCACAAGATATCAACTGCTCCATTACATTGAAGACATGATGCTCATTGGACCTAGCAAGGAAGAAGTATCTATTACTCTAAACTTACTGGTAAGACATTTGTGTGCCAGAGGGTAGGAAACTTACCCAACAAAAATTCAAGTGCCTTCCACCTCAGTGAAAATTCTAGGGGTCTAGTCATCTGGGACATGTCAAGATATTCCTTCTGAAGTGAAGGAAGAGTTGTTGCATATGGCCTCTTCTACAATGACACGGAAAGCATGAAAACAAGATGGTAGGAATACACAGGGTTAGTGTACCAAAAAGAATTGATTGACGTTCAGTCATTTCAGGAGGCAGCATATGATCAAGAACCGATTGTACTGAAGGAAGAAGTCCAAATTGTACTGAAGGCATTGCTGAAAAACAAGCCTTCAGGAATTGACGAAATACCAATTGAGATGTTTCAACAAGTGCTGGAGGTGCTCACTTGTCTGTGCCAAGAAATTTGGAAGACAGCTTCTTGGCCAACTAACTTGAAGATACCCATATTTGTGCCCATTTCAAAGAAAGGTGATCCAACAGAATGTGGAAATTATCAAACAGTATCATTAATACCAGAAAGATGCTTACCTGTGTTTTGTTGACTACACAAAGGCATTAGACTGTGTGAATCAATAAATTAGGGATAGCATTGCGGAGAATGGGAATTCCAGAAAACTTAATTGTGCTTATGTGGAACCTGTTCATAGACCAAGAGGTAGCCAATTGAATAGAGAAAGGGGATGCTGTGTGGTTTAAAATCAGGAAAGGTGTGCGTCAGGGTTGTATCCTTTCACCATACTTATTTAATCCGCATGGGGAAACATAATCAGAGAAGCTGAACTATATGACGAAGAATGGGGCATCAGGATTGGAGGAAGACTACTTAATAACCTATGCTATGCAGATGACACAACCTTGCTTGCTGAAAGTGAAGAGGACTAGAAGCACTTATTGATGAAGATCAAAGACTACAGCCTTCAGTATGGATTACACCTCAACATTAAAGAAAACAAAAATCCTCATGACTGGACTAATAAGCAACATCATGCTGATAAACAGAGAAAATATTGAAGCTATAAAGAATTTCATTTTACTTGAATCCACAATCAACGCCCATAGAAGCAGGAGTCAAGATATCAAAGGACATATTGCATTGGGCAAATCGGCTGCAAAAGCCTCTTTAAAGTGTCAGAAAACAACAATATCACTATGAGGACTAAGGTGTGCCTGACCCAAGCCATAGTATTTTCAATTGCCTCATATGCATGAAAAAGCTGGACAATGAATAAGGAAGACCAAAATGAATTGATGCCTTTGAATGATGGCAAATAATTTTTTTGAAGTGATTTTATTTTTAGTGTTTTTTTTTTTTTTTATTGTACTTTAGATGAAGGTTTACAGAACAAATAGTTTTTCGTTAAACAGTTAGTACACATATTGTTTTATGACATTGGTTAACAACACCACGGCATGTCAACACTCTCCCTTCTCAATTCTTACTGCCTTTTAGTCCTTGTCCCTGGGCTGTTGTGGTCCATTAGTCTCGTTTTGTTTTATGGGACTGTCTAATCTTTGACTGAGGGGTGAACCTTGGGAGTGACTTCATTACTGAGCTAAATGGATGTCCTGGGGCCATACTCTTGGGGTTTCTAAGGTCTCTGTGAGGCCAGTAAGTCTGGTCTTTTTTGTGAGTTAGAATTTTGTTCTACATTTTTCTCCAGCTCTGTCTGGGACCCTCTGTTGTGATCCCTGTCAGAGCAGTCAGTGGTGGTAGCCGGGTACCATCTAGCTGTACTGGACTCAGTCTGGTGGAGGCTATGGTAGTTGTGGTCCATTAGTCCTTTGGACTAATCTTTCCCTTGTATCCTGTACTCTTCATTCTCCCTTGCTCCCAAAGGGGTGAGACCAGTAGAGTATCTTAGAAGGCTGCTCACAGGCTTTTAAGACCCCAGACGCTACTTAACAAGGTAGAATGTAGAACATTTTCTTTATAAACTATGTTATGCCAATTGAGCTAGATGTACCCTGAGACCATGGTCCCCACAGCCCTCCGCCCAGCAATTCAGTCCCTCAGGGAGTTTGGATGTGTCTATGGAGCTTCCATGACCTTTCCTTGTACAAGCTGCACTGGCTTCGCCAGTATTGTGTACTGTCTTACACCTCACCAAAGTTACCACTTATCCTTTGTCTAATTAGTATTCCCCCCACCCCTCCCATCCCTCATAACCAACAAAGATTGTTTCTTTTTGTGTGTAAACCTTTTCATGAGTTTTAACAGTAGTGGTCTCATATAAAATTTTGTCCTTTTGTGATTGACTTATTTCACTCAGCATAATGTCCTCCAGTTTCATCCATGTTATGAGATGCTTCACAGATTCATCATTGTTCTTTATCATTGCATAGTACTCCATTGTGTGTATGTACCATAGTTTGTTTATCCATTCATCTGTTGATGGGCATCTAGGTTGTTTCCACCTTTTTGCTGTTGTGAACAATGCTGCAATGAACATAGGTGTGCATATATCTATTCCTGTGATGGCTCTTATTTCTCTAGGATATATTCCTAGGAGTGGAATTGCTGGATCATATATTATTTCTATTTCTAGCTTTCTAAGGAAGTGCCATATCGTTTTCCAAAATGGTTGTATAATTTTGCATTCACACCACCAGTGCATAAGAGTTCCAGACTTCCCTCATCCATTTCAACGTTTGTTATTTTCAGTTTTTTTGATTCGTGCCAGGAATGTCAGGGTGAGATAGTATTTCATTGTGGTTTTGATTTGCATTTCTCTAATGACTAGTGATTGGGAGCATTTCCTCATGTGTCTGTTGTCTGCTTGAATGTCTTCTATGGGGAAGTGTCTGTTAATTTCCATTGTCCATTTTTTAATTTGATTATTTTTCTTTTTGCTGTAGAGGTGTTAGATTTTCCTGTAGATTTTAGAGATTAGACCTTTGTCTGACTTGTAATGTCCAAAAATTTTTTTCCCAGTCTGTAGGTTCTCTTTTTACTGTTTTGCTGAAATCTTTTGGTGAGCATAAGTATTTAATTTTTAGAAGATTCAAGTTATCTAGCTTATCTTCTGGAGTTTGTGTGTTGTTGGTTATGGTTTGTATCCTGTAAATGCCATGTATTAGGGCCTCTACCATTGATCCTATTTTTTCTTCTATGAACTTTATAGTTTTTGGCTTTATATTTAGATTTTTGATCCATTTTGAATTAGTTTTTGCATACGGTGTGAGGTATGGGTCCTGTTTCTTTTTTTTTGCAGACGGACATCTAGTTTTGCCAGCATCATTTGTTAAAAAGACTGTCTTTTCCTCATTTGATGGACTTTGGGCACTTGTTGAAGATCAGGTGACTGTCGGTGGATGGACTAACATCTGAGTTCTCAATTCTGTTCCATTGGTCAATATATTTGTTGTTGTACCAGTACCAGGCTGTTTTGACTACCATGGCCGTATAGTAGGTTCTCAGGTCAGGTGGGGCAAGTCTTCCTACTTTCTTCTTCTTCAGTAGTGCTTTACTTATCCAGAAGTTCTTCTCTTTCCATATAAAGTTAATGATTAGTTTTTCCATCCCTTTAAAGAATGTTGTTGGTATTTTGATCGGAATTGCATTGTATTTGTAAATTACTTTGAGTAGAATTAATCATTGTCTCAATGTTGAGTCTACCTATCCATGAGCGTGGTATGTTTTCCCATTTATATAGATCATTTTTGTTTATCGCAGTAGTGTTTTGTAGTTTTCTTTGTATAGGTCTTTTACATCCCTGGCTCGATTTATTCCTAAGTATTTTATTTTTCTAGGGGCTATTATAAATGGTATTGTTTTTCTGATTTTCTTTTCATCATTCTCTTTATTGATGTATAGGAATCCAACAGATTTTTGTATTTTATCTTGTATCCTGCTACTCTGCTGAACCTTTCTATTAGTTCTGGTAGTTTTCTCTTGGAATCTTTTGGGTTTTCTATGTATAGTATCATATCATCTGCAAACAGGGATAGTTTAAATTCTTTATTACCAATTTGAATGCCCTTTATTTCTTTTTCTTGCCTTATTGCTCTAGCTAGGACTTCCAGCACAATGTTAAATGGGAGTGGTGATAAAGGGCATCCTTGTCTTGTTCTTGTTCTCAAGGGGAATGTTTTTAGCCTCTCTCCTTTAAGGATGATGTTGGCCATTTATTTTGTATAGATGCTCTTTATTATGTTGAAAAATCTCCCTTCTATGCCTATTTTACTGAGAGTTTTTATCATGAATGGGTCTTGGACTTCATGGTGAATGGCAAAGAATATTGAATATACCATGGACTTCCAGAAGAATGAACAGATCTCTTTTCGAAAAAGTACAGCCCGAATGCTCCTTAGCAGCCAGAATGGTTAGACTTCGTCTCCGGTACTTTGGGCATGTTATCAGGAGGGGCCAGTCTCTGGAGAAGGACAGCATGCTTAGTAAAGTACAGGGTCAGCGAAAAAGAGGAAGACGCTCCTGAAATAATTGAATATCAGCCAATTATTTTTGGTACAGTGACTCTGTGTATTCCTTCCATTTTCTTCTGCTTCCTGTGTTGTTTAATATTTTCCCTGTAGAATCCTTCAATATTACAACTCAAGGCTTGACTTTTTTTCTTCAGTTCTTTCAGCATGAGAAATGCTGAGCATATTCTTCCCGCTTGGTTTTCTAACTCCAGGTTGTTGCACATTTCTTTATAATGCTTTACTTTGTCTTCTTGTGCTGCCCTTTGAAATCTTCTGTTGAACTCCTCTACTTTATTATTTCTTCCTTTCACTTTAGCTACTCTACATTCAAGTGTAAGTTTCAGAGTCTCTTCTGACATCTATTTTTGTCTTTTCTTTCTTTCTTGTCTTTTTAATGACCTCTTGCTTCCTTCATGTATACTGTCATCGATGTCATTCTACAGCTCATCTGGTCTTAGGTTGTTAGTGTTCAATGCATCAAATCTATTCTTGAGATGGTCTCTAAATTCAGATGGGACATACTCATGAATGCATTTTGGCTCTCAGGGACTTGTTTTAATTTTCTGCAGCTTCAACTTGAACTTGCATATGCACAATCGATCTTCTTTTCTGCAGGCAGCCATTGGCCTTTTTCTAACTGATTGTATTGAGCTTTTCCATCATCTCTTTTCACACTTGTAGCCAGTTTGATTCCTGTGTATTCCATCTGATGAGGTCCACCTGTATAGTCACTGTTCATGTAGTTTAAAAATGGTAATGGCAATGAAGAAGTTGTTGGTGTTGCAAAATTCTATCATGAGATCTCTGGTGTTTTTATTACCAATGCCATATTTTCCAAATACTGTTCCTTTTCTTTGTTTCCAACTTTTGCATTTCAATCACCATTACTTATCAACGCATCTTGAGTACATGTTTGATCAAGTTCAGACCCCAGAAGCTGGTAAAAATTATTCGATTTCTTCATCTTTGGCCTTAGTTGTTGGTGGGTAAATTTGGATAATAGTCGTATTAACGGGTCTTCCTTGTAGGCACAAGGATATTATCAGTGACAGCTGTGTCCTTCAGTACAGATCTTGAAATATTCTTTTTGACGATGAACGTGAGGTCATTCCTCTTCAATTTGTCATTCCCGTCATAGTAGAGTATATGATTGTCTGATTCAAAATGGCCAATACCAGTCCATTTCAGCTCACTAATGCTTAGGATTTCAGTGTTTATGTGTTCCATTTCATTTTTGATGACATCCAGTTTTCCTAGATTCTACTTCATACAGTCCATGTTCCTGTAACTAATGGATATTCATAGCTGTTTCTTCTCATTTTGAGTCATACCACATCAGCAAATGAAGGTCTGGAAAGCTTGACTCCATCTACTTCACTAAGGTCAATTGCACTTTGAGGAGGCAGCTCTTGCCCAGTTTTATGTTGAGTGCCTTCGGATTTGAGGGGCTCATCTTCTCGCACTATATCAGACAATGTTCCACTGCTGCTCATAAGGTTTGCATCAGCTAATTTTTTCAAAAGTAGACAGCCAGGTCCTTTTTCCTAGTCTGTCTTATTCTGGAAGCTCAGCTGAAACCTGTCTGCCATGGGTGACCCTGCTGGTTTTTGTAATATGGGTGGCATATCTTTCAGCATCACAGCAACAAGTAAGCCACCACAGGAGGACAAACTGACAGACTTGTGGGGGAGATCTAGAGATAGAGATGAATAGTAATATAGACATAATAATTAGGTAAATGTACAGCTATAAATATAGATCTCACTGTTTCTGTTTGACTAGAAAATCTGGACTAAGACACTTAGTGTGATGAAAAACAGATTACTACCACGTGCCCAGTGTCACAGTTTTTAAAAAAGTAGAAATTAAATTAGGGTAGCATTAAGGGAGAAGTCTTGGGCATTGTTTACTTGGAATATATTACCAAAATTGTCCCAATTAAGGTGACTTAGTTTGTTTATGCTACTGTAGCAGAAATACCACAGGTAGATGGCTTTAAAGGGCTAAACTTTATTTCCTCACAGTTTAGGGGGCTAGAAGTCCAAATTCAGGCTATAGGTGAAATCTCTCTCAGTCATCTCTGGGGGAAGATGCCTGCGTCAGCTGGTATTCCTGGGTACCCTGGCAATTTTCACATGTGCTTCTATCTTCTAGTTTGTGCTGGTTTGTCTTCATGCCAAATCTGGTCTTTTTATATCTACAAGATGATTAGGTATAAGACACACCCTACGGGGCAATGGCCTAATTAACATAACAAAGAAAACCTATTCCCAAATGGTACTGCATTCAGAGGTATAGGGATTAGGATTCCAACATGTATTTTGAGAAGATACAATTCAATCTATAACAGTCACTAAAGCATGTTTATAGGAGACTTTGTGCTCCACCCAGCATGAGGTTGTATTTGATGGCAGAATATATTCTTTAACAGGCTCATGGTGCACACAATATTTTTTTGAGTGCACAAATCCAAATAACATTTAATGGCAGCAACATATGTGGTAGTTTGAGCAACACTGGCCCTGTTATGCTAGATGTTATGAGGGAAATTTAGTGTCTAGTCTTGGGGTTTGAGTCATCTGAATAACATACCTAGAGGCTCATAATCTTTATGAAAAAGAGTTGTAAATCTAAATTAAGATTCTAGAGATAATTATCTTCCAGGAGACTAACATGTAACCTGTTGCCACTGAGTCAATTCCAACTCATAGTGACCGTATAGGAAAGAGTAGAACTGCCCCACAGGGTTTCCAAGGCAGTAATCTGTACAGAAGCAGACTTCCACACCTTTCTCCCGAGAGGCAGCTGCTTGGTTCCAATGGACTTTTCAGTTATCATGGAGTACTTAACCATTGCACCATGAGGGCTCCTTTCCAGAGACTAGCCACCAGTAAATGGACTAATAAAATAATTACTCTAATGTAACAATGCTGAGAAATGACTTGAAGCCTCAGCTATGAAGGTCTATTGGATATTCTAATAGCCATGAAATCTGATTATTTTAAGGTTAGTGGCCAGGATTGCTAGAAGAGCAAGTTGGAGAAGAAATTTATTGTAAACTTATAGTAGGTATAAGTTATGATAGAGTGCTACTTGATGACCACTTGCTCATCATTTCTAATAGCCTAGCGACAAAGGTTACAAAGTCATTTTTTTATTCATCATGTTGTTATTTACTGGGACAGAACAGATAAAGGAACTACACTATGTCATTCCTATGGGAACTAGAGGGACTAAAGATATCTAGAAGCATATGTTAACTAAATTTATGGCAATATTGTTTCACAGCAATAGATTACTAATATATTGCTGTGTAACAATGTTGCCATAAATTTAGTGACTTAAAAAAAACATATTTATTATCTCACAGGAATGGACAACATGAGATTAGCTAGTCTTGCTTTAACTTACCTAAATATATTACCAGTCATTTGTTGATAGGGCATCTAATATTAAGCTGTTGTAACCAACTAAACCATGTATCCCTACCTAACACCTTACCATCTCTTTTACTTTATTTCAAACACAGATCACAATCTGAAAATGTATGTATATGTTTGCATATTGTATCCATTTGTTTTTGTCCAATAAAGTGTAAATTATTTGAGTGGAAGGATTTTGCATTTTTTATATTCATGCATTCCTAGCAACTAGAACAATGTCAGGTATAGCTTATGTCTTTAATGTATTTTCATTGAATAAATACCACTGGGATGTTTATTGCTGATATTATCAAAAGATAGACATAAATAAAGCCCTTTTGAAAAATTATTTATTTATTTTATAACTGTTATCATTAAGTTTTTTTCACTGCTAAGAAATCTGGAGAAAGTCACCCTGATGTTATACTTTAAAATATCTCTGGAAGAAAAAAAAAATCTGGCTTTTAAGTGTTTGCTAAAAGAGGAACATCTAAATGTATTTGAATAGAATTGCAAGCTTAATATTTCCTTCGGGCATTCTGTTCTAGAGCTTGAAATCATTTCCTCATCCCTGCTCTGAAATGTCCGAGTCTTTTTAGGCATTTGGTAATTTCTGAAGCATATTTCTCAGTCTGAGAATTCTTACTTGGATAGAGTACTTTGCTTCATGCTCTTTAAAATCAATTTTACGTTTTTGCTTTAACATCATAGTTTTGTCTATTTCGGTGAATGAGGTTGATTCTTCCCATTAAAGCCTTCTCAAAGCTTAAAATATTGCAGTTCAAAGCCCTGTATAATAATCTGACAACATTTCTGCAGTCTGTCAAAAATCTTGAACTACTAGGATGCCCATGTATTGAAACACAGTCGTTTTGCTGACTCTTACTACCTCTACATACATCCAGAGTTTCTTGAATTTTAATTGAACATGTTTCCTATAATATAAGGGTCTTCTCATATGACACAGAGAGACAGACTGTGAAAAAGACATAGTCGGCTAAATAAGAATAAAAGAGTGAAAGGGAAAAAAAATCCCCTTGGGGTGAAAAACAAGAGAGAAAAATAAAGGAATGATAATAGTGGAAGCTACAAATACAAGACCTCATCCTCCCCCCCCCCCCTTTGCCCTTCCTATTAAGTAAATGTGATAGTCAGGCATGCTTGGTTTGGTAAATTCTGTACAGTTTGCATTAACTATTATATCGAATTCTGTGGAATAGAATACATGGATGACTACATGATTTGGAAGCCCGAAATAAAGGAAAATGGCAATCACTGGACACCAATATGATTTCAGTAAGAAGTCAAGAGTGCTATGCATACTTCCACAAATAGTTTGTCAATCTCCTACTTAATGATGGCGATATACTGGAGGATATTAAAGCTAACCGTTATGAGATTTGATAAAATACCGTGTGATTCTAAGGAAATAATGTTGGAAATGAGTTTGAAGAGGGCTAACTATGAAGCAACTTGCCAATGAGTCAATAACATGATTTAGGGCTATTTTTCTTAGAAATGGATTTTGAAAACACAGATTAATTAGGGAGATAAAATAAGTAGGACCTGAAAACTTAATGGACGTGTAGTTTGAAAAAAGTAAAAGGAATACAGGATGATCCTGAGATTTTTGATATATGTGAATTAGTGTGGGGTGGTTAATTAACTCAGATAGTGAGATAGAGAATGAATAATTCAATAGTGGAAGGTGCTTTTGTATTTTATCCGATTGATTTTTAAAATAGGCCACTCAAATAATGATTTTTCCAGTTGTTTATTGATGTGTAACAAACTACCTCAAAATTTAAGAACTAAAACTACAATTTATTATTATCTTTCACATTTCTCTGTGTGGATTGGGCCCAGCAGGGCAATTCTCCTTAGCAGTCTCTCAATAATTTACAGTTAGGTAGTAGCTGAAAGCCTGGCTGGGCTGAACATGATGGCTTTTTTTTTTTTTTTTTCCTGTAAGTCAGAACTGAGATGGGATGGCTGGAATGGTTGGGGTACCTGCATCCCCTTTTTCTCCATTTGGCTACCTAGGACTGGAAGGACTAAACTTAAATTTAATCTTCATTATAAATTTAAAAATTGAACTGTGAAATATTTTCTAAGTATAATAAAAATGTGGTTCGGGCACATTTTGTTTTACCTCCAAAACCCAGACTCCACTAGTTCATTTTCTGCTCATACATTTGTGCGCTTCATTTTTCTTAGCCTAAGAGAAGTTCAGACCCTGCTGTCTAAAGCGTGCTGATGGTTCCTACCTATTAGATTTCAGGAACACTAGTCAGCTATATTTTTGCCTATTCACTTCTAAGCAATCTCCGTAATATTATGGTTTAAAAGTTTTGGCTTTGCATTAGAGAGTGAATGTTATTCCCATTGCCTTTCTTATTTTTGTTAAATACTTATCTGTTTTGAATTTGCTAAAGAGTAATCATTTTGAATCACCTTTGAACTGGATGACATTTTATGTTGCAGCATGTAATTTATCAAGAAATTAGGATTCCAACTACAACTATGACTGCACATGTAGACAATAGCAGTAAAATTAATGAATCATTCCAATATTTCACATAACTCTATTCTAATGGATTAGATACCAAATTAACTAGATAATACTGTAATTCATAATTTATTTTTCTAGAGTAACTTGTAGCCTATTTAGATTGTATACATAAATAATAAGAATATATTCTATTTGATTTATGTCTTTCTTAATATGTCATCATTTTAATTCTATTGATTTTTTTTTCCCAGAAATCTTCATCTTGACGCAGCCTGTGCATCACCATTGACAATCTCACCTTTGATATTTTGATTAATATTTACTTCATCATTGATTTTGTTTGAAATTCTGCTTAGGCTTGGTTTCAATGATGCTAATTTATCCCATTTCTTCTCCTAGCTCTAAAACTCTACATTTTTCTCCATTGGTATCCTCTTTCCTCTTCTTACATCTATGATACTTGAGTGTTCTGCAATGTTTTATTTGGTTTAAACAGAAAGGGGAATAATTCAATGGAAAGTATTTATATTTTAGATTTATAATCATAATTTTAATAATAAAAACTTGACTAACATTTCATGAATTTAATAATTTGTAGTTCTGATGAGGCATATCAGGCATTTATTAGTTCTTTTTTACTTTCTTGAAGATATTATTGTTCTATATCCCTTTATGTTCCTGCTCTACTCAAAACTTGCTCTACAAATTATTTCATGGAAGTGTAATTCCCAGTCTTGATAGGATTTTCATTTGCCTTTTACCTGAATTTGATCTACATTTTTTGTTTGTTTTTTGTTACTCGAACCAGTGCTTTTCTCATTCATGATTTCTTTGAGCATATTTTTAAGTAACTTTTAAAGAAAAAATAAAATACATTTTTATGTAAATTTCTCTCAGATTTAATTTATGGTTTTTTTTTTAATATTTTTACTGTTGAAAATCTGACACAGTCTTAATTTCAATTCTTTTGCTTTATCACTGGACGCATTCTAATTTTTCCCTAATCCCTAGTTTTCAGAAATTTTAGAGTGATCTTCCATTTAATGGTTTTTTTTTTTTCATTCATTGTTCAGAGTATAATTCAGTGAACTTTTTCTGTTTATCATTTAGCTCTGGAACATTTACTTTTTTTTTAATTTTAATTTTTCCCCTGATTTTCTCTGTCTCTTTTTCTGGAAATTTTGTTATTAAACCAAAAAAACTCTTCATCGTGGAGTCGATTCTGACTCATAGCAACCCTATAGGACAGAGTAGAACTCCTCTGTAGAGTTTCCAAGGAGCGGCTAGTGGATTCGAACTGCTGACTTTTTGGTTGGCAGCCTGAACTCTCAACCACTATGCCACCAGGGCTGTTATATACGCTGCTTTTTTTGTTTTGTTTTGTTTTTCTGAATTTTTAGTTAGTTTTCCATTTCTATTTATTCAAATTTTTGAGAGCTTTTATCAACATTTCTTTTAACATTTTAATTATTTTACTAGTGCTATCATATTTCTTTTTTAACTTCTTGGAAGCATTTTTATGTTTTTTGTAAATATTATGCTTTTATAATAAATTTATGTTTTTCAATGCAAGTACATCTCATCTCTCTGGAATATATTTAGAGTTTGTTTTATATTTTCTTGTGATTCACTTCTGTGCCACTTTTTTAAATTTTTCTTCTTTTTGTTTTGTTTTTTGCCTTTCATGTTGTAAGCTTCTCTCGTACACTCCATATTTCAGAATAAGACAAGAGTTTCTGGCAAAACAACTAGTATACTTCAGAACAAACTCCCACTGACAAAATCTGGAAGGAAGTGGATAATTACAAAGCCACGATGTACATAATAAGAGACCCAGAGGATGGGTCTGACATATATGAACTTTTTCCTTCCTAGGGAGACTGCTGATTCCGAAAGTGGTCACTGAGAGAGCTTTTAACAGTCTCAGGGAACTAACGGGTTAAATGTCAGAGCTCACTATCTGCCCAGAGAAGGGTCTTCGATAATCACCTACACTTTCTATTGGGATATCAAAGACATAGATTTTAGAAAAAAGGATGAATAAAAAGTAGAAAAATTCCCACTAGATTGCAACCCAAACATGAATTCACTAAATACCTTAATGGAATAAGTTGATTTGGTGTTTATAAAACCCCTAGCCTAACCAATTATAAAAGTTAAATTTATCTCAGGAGGATAATGTTGTCTGTAAAGGCATTACAGATTTTCTACCAATTTTTCATATATGATGTATATAAAACAAACAAACAAAAAGTTGCCTTTGAGTTGATTCCATCTGATGGTGACCCCAAGTGCTTCCAAGTAGAACTTTGTTCCTTAGCGTTTTCAATGGATGTGATCTTTCAGAAGTAGCTCACCAGGCCTTTTTTCTGAGGCACCTCTGGTTGGATTCAAACATTCAACCTTTTGGTTAGTATTCAAGCACTTAATGGTTTGCCGTACCCAGGGATCCATAAAACGTATAGTACTGAGCAAAAAAACTAATCAGCTAAGTAAGACATTATCACATTAATACAGAAAGTAAAGAATAGGAATAGCACTACCAGAATTCAAGATAATGGACACTAATATTTAGGTTTACCATCAAAACAGTATTACTAAGTGTATAAATTTGATAAAAGATTAAACTGTTACAGAAAATCAGAATTATCTTAAAATTATTAAATAATTAAATATATATATATAGACAAACCCAAAAAGAAAATTTCAGTCCTATATGGGTCCACCTCTGAATAGTACTAAACAACTAAGAAGTAATGCCAATCTTATAAAATCTCTTCCAGATATGGAAAAAGAATGAACACTTCTAATCTTGTTTTAGGAAGCCAGTATCACGCTGATACTGAAACTTAACCAGAATGTTACAAGAAAAATTACAAGCCAATGGTTTTATGTTGATCATACATTTAAAAATAATAAATACTTATAAACTGACTCTAGTACGACTGTTGTAAAAATAAACAACTCTGTTACCAAATATATGTTTTATTTAGTTTAACAAACAAACAAAAACAAAAAAAACTTACACATACCAGGGAAGTTCATCCTTGAATATATCTAATAACTCACATCTCTGTGGAGGAAATATCAGAAAGATTACCATTTCTAGATATAGACATTGCAGTAAACTTTTTGTAGGCTATGTTACTGATTTCACTTTTCTCAATCTTGACAAAATGTCTTTGCTTAATAAAAAGCATATATCTGACAGATGACATACTTATTGCCAAGAAAAATGGATAGAACTCTATGTAAGACTGGGAAAATGTGTCATCTGATTACTTTTCTCAATTTATCTACTTGCTCTCTTCGTTCCAGTATTTTAGTGTATCTGTCTTTTCTGTAGGATTTTTACCTTTCAACAAACTAAAACAAACTGAGCTTCAGCTAATACCTGTGAAAATGAAAGAAAAACTGCAACAGCATTACAAGTAACATGGTACACTTTTATGGATGTTCCACCAATTTTGAGGTGAAGAAACTAAGAAGTAAGAATAAAATTTGTTCATGATGGAGAAACAAAAATGAAATAATTTACAAATGCATTTTCCAATAGCCCATTTATTTGGCATCTATAAATTAGCCAGATTAAACCCGTTTACATGGAATTACAAAAGATCTGTACGGAAACTTGTGTAATATCAAATCCAATATATGTGGAAAAGCTCTGAGAAAGGCTTTGCTTCTAGTCACCAAGGAATTCTCTGAAAATACAAGGAACACAAGGATGGAGTGGCGATTCATAGGATATCACTGACTCCTTCAGAAATTATATAATGATAATAAGTTTATATGAGATGTTAAATGGCAAATTAATCAGAAACTTTTTGTGTAGCATAAATGGGTGTCAAATATAATGTAACAACTTAATGTCTTAACTATAGATTTTTCAGTGGGACTTTTACATTTGAATTGTATTTAAGAGTTGGGATAAAAAAATACGAATCTAATTCAATGTTAGTCATTACATATTGAATCTATCATACATTCTTAACAATTTGTTGGGCTCTTGGGTGTTATAGAATAAATTAAAATATATGATACCTGCCCTTGAACAGGTTATGCTATAGTTCTGGAGCTAAGAAAAAACAATACTTTAAAGGAAAGTTACACTACATTTTTCAGAGAATATTTTTTAAACCTCTTCTATTTTTATTGAGCTCCTCATCTCAAATCTTCGAGTTTAGCCGACAGACTAATTCCCTAGTTGTTTGATAATATTGACAGAATGAGTTAGAAGTTCATCGTCTGTCCTCTCTCACACAAATTTTACGGCATCTTCACTTTCCTTTGGACTAAGCAAGGTGCTCACTGGGCAAATCCCACCTTCACTGATAACTGTGTGGTAAAGATTGGCATAAATCAAATTCTCACCTGAAAATGGATCCAATCCTCACCTTCCCACTTCTTCCTCTAGGTATTCTCTCACCCCCAGCCACCTGGGGCCAGGTCATGGAGTATCAACCACAAGCACAGGAGTCCAGATGACTCTCTGCACTTCAGACCAGCCAGTCTGTCTCTCTCAACCCCTTCTACCTGGGGACAGGTCAGTGGGTATCAGCCACAAGCTCAGAAATCCACATGATTCCCTTCAATTCTCTGATCCTACCCACTTCAAGGTAGGTCAGAACACACAAGCTAAAAGGACACAGTCCTTTAGACTGCCAAATAGGCAGACATCAGCTCCTGCTGGCTCTTACTGCCACTGTAGGTTTGTTAATTCCCAGAAAGGGCTCAAATAATTCACAGAGAATCTACACTTCTTGTTGTTGGGTGCCATCAAGTCAATTTTGACTCATAGTGACCCCATGTGACAGAGTATAACTGCCCCATAGGGTTTTCATGGCTGTAATCTTTAGGGGGACGGATTGCCAGGTCTTTGTCCCACAGAATGGCTGGGTGGGTTCAAACCACCACCTTTGGATTAAGAGCCCAGTGCTTAACCATTGTGCCAGTAAGATTCTTTATCTATATTTACATGAGACACATAGGGTGAGATCTGGGAGGGGTCCCAGTGCTAGGTTTTCATTGTCCCCAGGGACTTTCTCCAGAGACAGCTGACCCTCCCAAGAACAGATTTTCTCCCCAATCCCAGAAACCCAAAGAACTTTCCTGTTCAAAACATTTTATT